>CM070687.1:15812811-17289686 GCA_036346265.1 Melocanna baccifera
CCCCACCCCTCTATTTATAGCGCTTGTGACGAGAGCCCATCGGCCGATGGTTGGTGGCGCCCCGACGAGCGCGATCAAGGCCCGATTAGCGTTGGGCTGATCGGTTGAGATCATTCTAACATTCTCCCCCTTGATCTCAATCTATACTTTATCTTTAATTACTTTTGACTTTACTCATTCCATCACAGATTGGTGCATAGAACATGTCTCATCGTCACGGTCAATTGCCGATAGATTCAATAGTTACAATACACCTCTCTTGTTCTGAAATTGTTACTTTAATCCTTTGGGCCATCTTTTAGTCCAGGAATCATAGGCTTTCCCTTAAACCCATGCCGGCTACATGTTCTCTGAACACGTTGGGTGGTAAGACTTTAGTAAGCGGATCCGCTAACATCTTTGCGGTACTTATATGCTCAAGACTTATAATTTGATCCCGAACTTTATCTTTCACAACATAGTACTTTATGTCAATGTGTTTGGCAGCACCACTTGACTTATTGTTGTGGGCATACATTACTGCGGGTTCATTGTCGCGATACAACTTAAGTGGTCTATTGATGTCGTCAACCACTTTTAAACCGGGTATGAACTTCTTAAGCGGTTCACACGCCGTAGCCTCATAACATGCTACAAACTCGGCATACATTGTGGGCGATGTAGTGACGGTTTGCTTTGAGCTTTCCACGATATAGCTCCTCGGCGAGTGAATACATATCCGGATGTTGACTTTCTATCATCTTCCGCATAATCGAATCATATACCCCACTATATGGAGTAATCGATCTTACGTATGTCATCATGAGGCCTTTTGTTCCTTGCAAATAGCATAAGACTTTCTTTACCAATTTCAATGCTCTATTCGAGTTGCTCTGGAATCTGCCAAATAACCGGTAACAAGCGCTAAGTCGGGCGCGTACACACTTGAGCATCTTGTAAGCTTCCGCAATTTGAAGCATATGGAACCGATTTCATTTGATCGAGCTCGTCTTGGTTCTGTGGCATTGAAAATCCTCATATCTGTCGCCCTTGACTATAGGTGCGGTGAAGAACTACATTTATGCATACCAAATTTCTTTAAGACTTTCTCTATGTATGCCTTTGTGACAGTCCCAATGTCCCTTTGTTTCTATCCGGTGAATTTCGATCCTAGAGCGACGAAGCTTCACAAGATCTTTCATATCAAAGTTTGAGGACAAAAATTTCTTTGTCTCCGATGTGATGACATCACTACTAGCTAGTAGGATATCATCCACATACGAGGATTAGGAAGATAAACTTCCCATCTTTAAACTTTGCATAAGCATGATTGTCCTCTACATTCTCTTTAAACCCAAACTTTCTTATTGTACTATCAAACTTCAAGTACCATTGTCTTGAAGCTTGTTTTAACCATAAATCGATTTCTTTAGCGGCATCCCATTCTTTCATTTCCTTCCACGACAAAACCTTTCGGTTGTGCCATGTAAACATTTTCCTCCAAATCCCCATTGAAATACCGTCTTTACATCCATCGATGTAACTCTAAATCATAATGTGCTACTAATGCCATTATGATTACGAAGAATCTTTACATGAGATTGGAGAAAATGTCTCATTGTAATCAATCCCTTCTCTTTGTGTAAAGCCTTTATACCACAAGTCGCGCTTTGTATCTTTCTATATTCCCTTGGGAGTCAAGTTTTGTCTTGTAGACCCATTTATAGCCCTCTTGTTTTGGCTTCTTTAGGAATAATTTTCAAGTCCCGGACTTTATTAGTCTTCATTGACCTCATTTCCTCTTCCATGGTTTCGAGCCATTTTGAAGAGTTTTAAACTTCTCATGGCTTCTTCAAATGAAGTGGGATCATCCTCCATTTGAAATTCCTCTGTATGATAAATCTGATAATCATCGAAATAGGCGATCTTCTTACTCTTTGAGACCTCCTCGGGGCCTCCACATTTGGTACATCTTACGTTTGGGGCTTTGTTTGCTCCCCTCATCTGTGGCAATGGGTTATGTAGGATCTGAAGAACAGGTTCCTCATTCTCATTCATTGTTGCCACGGGAGGAACAATAGCAGTCTTGGCACCACAGATGTCTTGCACCGTCGGTGCGCGGCGGCAACAAACAACTGCGAAGAATGGCTCTTGAATCTTGGAGTGGCGTATCGCCGCTTCTCTTCAAGGGCAATTCCTCGAGTTACCATGCTTCCCCTCACCATTTCATCCTCTAAGAAGACAGCGTGTCGTTTCTACAAACTTTGTATATCATGCGGGCGGTAGAAGCGAAAACCTTTTTACTTTTGGGGTAGCCAATGAAATGGCGACTTTTTTTGGGATCAATCTTCCCAAGATTTGGGTTAAATACTTTAGCCTCGTGGGACTCCCCCACACGTAAGTGGTGTAGTGAGGAACTCTTCATGTCCACAACTCAAATGCGGTGTTTTGGGCACCGACTTACTAGGCACTCTGTTGAGAATATGAATGGCGGATTTTAACGTCTCCATCCATAAACTCAATGGCGGTGTGGAATAGCTCATCATGCTTCGCACCATATCCATCGAGAATGCGGTTGCGTCTTTCATTACTCCATTTCTTTGAGGTTCGCCGGTGTAGAATCTTGGGCTACTATGCCATTTTCTGTAAAAACCTTGCAAAGGTCCAGGAACTTGTCCATATAGGGTATGTCGGCCGTAGTACTCCCCACGATCGGATCGGACTATCTTAATCTTTAAATCGTGTTGGTTTTCAACTTGACCTTAAATATCTTGAATTTATCCAAGGCTTCATTTCTTTATTTGATTGGATAAATATATCCATAACGGAGTAATCATCAGTGAATGTTATGAGCGAGTCATATCCATCCACACTTTTCACGGAAAAAGACCACAAATATACGTGTGAATAATTTGTAGAACTCCTGTGCTTCTTTTGGCGTCTTTCTTAATTTTCTTTACATATTTTCCTTTAATGCATTCTCTGCATTGTTCTAAGTCTGAGAACTCTAATGGAGGAAGAATATCATTCTTAACTAGTCTTTCTATTCTCCCCTCGAAATATGGCCTAAGCAGCGATGCCATAATTTCGACAGCATCTAGAGTTCTCTTTCGTTTCTGTTTGCATTCGTGAGCGAGGATTCATTTACTTTCTACTTGCGGACGTTCGCATTATCGCATCGACATTCACATCATCACATAATGATAATAAATAAAGCTCATTTTGCAAGATGGCAAGGCCAACACATGCTTTATTAAACATTATTTCACACTTGCCATTTCCAAAATGACAATCATAACCATCATTGTCCAAACATGAAACACTAATCAAATTTCTCTGTAAGAGGAACATAAAGAACATCTCTAAGTAAAAGAGTGAAGCCATCAGCTAGCTCTAATGAAAGATCGCCATGCGGCTTCAACCAGCTTGGACTCCATTTGCGACTTTAATGCATCTTTCTTTTCTTTGCGTAGTCCTCGTCGAGCGGAATCCTGTAAGAATTAGCAACATGAGCAGTTGCTCTGAGTCAATCCACCAAGTGGATTTGAATATTGCACATCTGAGGATTCATTTATATAGGTAATAATGTTGTCACCTTTTTGCCATTATCATCTTTAAGTAATCGGGCAGTTCTTCTTGTAGTGTCTGTCTTCTTCTGATGAAGACATTGATCTTTGTCTCTGACAAACTTATTACTGTTGAGGTGATGGACAGAGGTTTTCCCTTGTTCTTTGAGAAGGAGTTATTGTTGAAGTTTCTTTTCTTGTTATCCTTCACATAGTTGATAGAACCACCATGTGAGGATTTAATTCTTTCCTCCTCTTGCACACACATAGCTATGCACTTTTCCAAGTCCCATTTCTCGGGCTGCATATTGTAGTTGACAACAAAAGTGTCAAACTCTTTCGGCAAGAAAGCAAAAACTAAGTGAATAAGGAACTCATCCTTGAGAGCCAAATCCATTGGTTTAAGCTTGGATGCCATGTTACTCATCCTCAGTATGTGCTCTCTTATGCCACTGCCACCACCAGAGTACCTCTCTGTCACAAGCTGTTTAATCAGCTGTGTAGCATAAGTCTTTGAAGAGCCAGTAAACTGACTCTTTATCCTCTCAAGGTACTCTGTGACAGTGTCACACTCTGCGATTGAGCCCACAATAGCAGGCTCAATCGTGTTCTTTATCACAGCCATACATTTCTTGTTGGCTGTGGTCCATTTCTTATGCTCAAGGTCATAAGACATCTGTAAGGAGCATGATCCCTCTGTCTTTTCGCCAGCGATATCATCCTCATTTGGATCCCTCACCGGTGCCATAGGCTCGGTGGGGCGTCTTTGTAGTGAGGACCAGTCCACTTGACCAAGATAAGCGCTAAGTCTATCTTTTCTTCCACTCTCCATAATTATCTCCTTTAGAGTGGGGATCTCTCGATACAACTCATCAAGTTGTATCCGCTGAAAAATATTTCAAATAAAGTGAGAACATAACGGGAAAATTATATACCTTATTTCCAGCGTTGGTCAAAAATCGACATACAATTAAATCAATTTTATCTATACATTAAATCTACATCACCGTTGGGCAGAAATAGAAATAATGCATAAAAACATCAATTAAATTATAATACTGTTATTATCAACGTTGGTCAGAAAATAACAATATTATAATGCACAACAATGCTCAAAAATTAAATTCTCCCGTTGGTTCGAATTTAATTTAAAGAATAATCATCATTTAACTTTTGCAGCGGAAACATCAATTAAAAATGATATCTATTTTTCCAAAATTAAATTCTCCCGTTGGTTCGAATTTAATAATGAAAATTATATCTTTTCTTTTAGATATATCAAATATATCTAAAAGTGCACATACCAGGAAACAATAATTCAATATATATATATATATTTAGAAGAATAAAAGCATTAATACATGTCTTTGAACCAGTCAAAAACATGCCCATTAGCTTCTCCCACGGAGGCAACTTCCACCACACAATCAAATAGCTGACCGGTCAAAGAAAAAATCTGCCTGGTCAAAGCATTCTTCACCACACGTTTTCTCCACCCACCTCCCCACAAAAAACGGATCGGCTAGGGGACAAAGCGGCCGGGCTCGGCGGGCTTGTAGGGGCCGGTGGGGAGAGGCGACCGGCGAGGCCGGCGGGAGAAAGCGGCCGGTCTTGTGGTGTGGGCAGTGGCGCGCTGCATGAGAGCCGGCGACCAAGTCGCGGCTTCGGCGCCACGCGGCACACCTGCAGCGCGCATGGGCGCTGGCGGAAGTGCGAGGGCTCGGGCGTCGCGCTGGCGGCGCAAAGCGGCGTGCTCGGCGGCGCCGCCAGCAGCGCAGTCGCCTGCGCGGAAAAACGCGCGGCGCGCCTGCGCGGCGGCGGCAAGTGGGCAGCGCGGGCGGCACAGGCGGGGCTGCGTGGCGCAGCGCGGCGTCGCCAGCGAGGCGAGTGTGCGCAGCGGCGCAGGAACGCCTTGAGGTTCAGCGGCCGGGCTTAGCGGCAGCGCCGGGCGGCAGCGGCGAAGCTGCGCGAGCGCGAGCAGCGGCGTCTTGGCGGCGCGAGGCGCAGGCGGGTGCGAGCCTGCGCAGTACGAGCCAGTCAGCGAGTTCGGCTCACAGCGGATGGCCGTGATCGGCGAGCCGCGGCGCCATGAGTCCCGCCTTTTTGTTTGCTTTCCCGATCGAGTTTGTTTGCCTCTTTGCCCGCTCTGATACCATTGTTGGGGCACAATTCTTTCGCGACTAGGAGTTTAGATGCGAGAGGAAGGAGAGGGAGAGTGTACCGACCGTCCGGTTGCGTGGAGGAGGAGGCCATCGCGAGTGCGGTGGTGTAGTCTGCGCCGCGGCGCGGCGGTCGAAGCGGGCGGCGGCAGGCGGCGGCGTTGATCGGTGACGAAAGCGGCGATGGTGCTTCCGCCGCTGCTGCGCTTCCCGATCGGTCTAGGGTTTTGGGTGGGGTTGCAGCGCGAGGCGAACCTCGTTAGTTGTGCCTCCACCCCACCCTCTATTTATAGCGCAGCGACGAGCCCATCGGCCGGTGGTTGGTGGCGCCCCGATCGGCGCGATCAAGGCCGATTAGCCGTTGGGCTAATCGGTTGAGATCATTCTAACAGCTGCGTCTACCCTCTGGTTCCCACCGCCACCTCTCACACCCGATCCCTATGGAACCTTAGGCAATGGCACCATAGTGGAGGCGAGGTAGAGGCGGCAAGGGCAGCGACTCCACAGCGAGAGGCAGTGCTCCCAAGCCCCAAGTAGCAGCCTTGCGCCACTATGGAGGTAAAGTGTTAGTGATATATCCTAGAGACAATCATAGAAATGATTATATCACTTCTATGTTTATAATTTTTTGAATAATATATTATTTTATCTCTTGAATACATATCTTTTGTATTGATTAACAAGTATGTGACTTGTTCGTAGAACTCTTTAATCATATTTTGATGTTATTCTAAATTATCCTGATCTTATATTATTATGTAGGACAAATGATTTATATATTAGCACACGTATTGATTGATAATCATATTTCACGGATCGTAGATATAGAGATATCAAATCAATAATGTGGACACATGTTAGAAAACATAATATTGGATTGACCTATCTTGAGAAATTGATGAGATTGTTATGTTTTATGTGTTACCAGTTGATCTTAAGTAATGATGATGTACAATTCTTGTACCTAAAACCAACATAATTTTCTACATGTGTAATAGTATGCTTATGTTGGACCTAGGAGTAACAACTCCGGATCATTCGTTTAAATCGCACTAATGTAGAAACAGCTAGTGCATACAGTAGACAACAAAGATAAATATCAATCATAATAACATTTATTAATTAACCAATGTGGACCTTATGGACAAAGTTTACACCAATGGCTCACAGGCAAATGACTGTCAGACACTGTAACATCATGTTTTTTAGATTTTATTTGAAACTTTCAAATGAAAATTCATAATTTGATTTTTTTCTAGATTTAATACAAGATTAAATTGATTTTTAATGACTAAAATGATTTTATATGACTAAATTAAATATTAATATTTGCTAGAAGTATTTTGTTTGGGTTTCTTATGTCTCAAGAATTTTTTTAGAATATTCTATGTTTTTTCAGGATTTATTTGATATTTTATGTCATCCAAACCATACATAGTGCACTATTCTCTAAGCCGAGTCTACCGTAGACTAGCCTTTCCGTAATCCTAGTCTGCAGCACAGTAGTATTTTCTATTTTTCAGTATTTTCCTTAAATTAATTTTTTCAAGGGCCCGTTCTCCTCTATCCTAGCTCTGATTGACCCTATTCTTTTTTAAAATTCATCTAAATATGAGCTCTACTTTTTCATTCTGGTTTTGAAGTCTTTAGAGTTTATTTAATTTTTATAATATTTTATTTTGTACTTCGATGTGTTTTCTCTCTCGTTAGATCGCGTCTTCGACGAGCTGAAGCAAGATTTGAAGATCCAGAGTCCTTAACTGAGTAAGGCCAAGGCAAGTTGTGTTCTTTGATCATATTGGACTTAATTTTTAAATCTAGTTATATATTATTTTGTTTTAAATTATCATGCATTGCTATTTTATTACAAACCTTTGTACTTGGTAGTTAGTTTTTAATTTGATTAATATCTCACTTGATAATTTGAATACTATAATACCATTGTCATCGTAGGATGAAAAATTATTTAGTGATGCAATACTAGTTGTCACACGGGTTGTAAGTTTATTATGCTTAGCCATGCTTATAGCCCGTTGGGCTCATCATCGCATGTGGTTAATTAATTAATTTGACTTAATGAGATATTGAATCGTGGTTGTAGGCACAGTTATAAAATTTATGTGCCATCACATTGGTGTGTCATTGGAGTTGGTTACACAAAATTGGTTTTCACTTAGGCGAATGATCGTGTAGTAAAGGGAGGAGTGCGGATTCACTTCAAGAGATATGGTTGTCTCGCCTAGGTAATATCTACAGACTTAACTTTGGGCGCCATTGATTTGAGTTTTACCGTGTAACCACATGCCTAGTAAGGGATAAACCTGCTTGATTAATTTGTGATATTTGTTATTGTCATGAACATGGATGTTGATTTCTACGAGGCACAAGAAGGGGTGTGATGTGAAATCTTAGCGGGTGAAACTGAGTTGTGATTGAACATTATAAAGACCTTGTTGTGATTTTCTTTAGCATGAAGAGTGATCACATCGTATGGGTAAAGTTGTACAATCTCTGCAGAGTGTAAAATTATTCGATTAGCCTTGTCCCCGGTTATAGACAACGCTCGATGATTTTACACGAAGGATAGATGTTTTATAAAAATTTGGTTGGGACAACTTTGGAAAGTGTATGGTTAGTTCACTGGTGGTTAGATTCATGAATGGTTAGTTCACAAGTGGTTTAATATGGTTTATTCTATTCTTTTGATTAATTACTTATTACTATTTTCTTTAATGTTCGCATTTAATTTATTTATTATATTTACTTTAAAATATTATTTGCTGCAAAGTAACCTTTAAGCCATCCATGGTAAGTCTTGCATATTATATTGCATCTTTGTTACAAATAACTTGCTGAGTGATAATGTACTCACAACTTTATATTTATTATTGCTCAGTTGAAGAGAAGGAACTATATCAACAGGAGGTACCTGAAAGAGGATATTTCAACGACTTCGCAGAGTAGGACTTCATTTCTCAGTCAATTGCCTGTGGGCATGTCGAATAGCTACTATGTTTATTTCTGTTTTTCACTGCTAGTTTCTTAAGCTCTTCAGGTTATTAATTGTAAGCTTGGCCATAACGTCGTACTCTGATAATTATTAATATTTGAGTCTTTACTTTATTAATCGTGCATATGGTCTATATTTTATTTATATTTACACTGTGTGCACTAGCGTAATTCTTAATTAGTGAGTATACATAGAGAGTCTAGATTTGTAGATTTGGGTATCGATAGATGCGGTCTACTCGTCCTAATCCTCACTGAAATCAAAGTAACCCTCCTCTAAGCAACATTATTTAAGCAAAAGTGAGTACTATTGTACTCCGTAAGTTACACCAATAACAAAATAAATGCATGCAAGGGTGATATTAAGGAATGCAAAATATGGTTATTTGAGCGTAAAGCCAGTTTGAAAAATAAATATAATAAATAGATACAAATTGCTGAATTTAATACAATAAGTAAATGAAACTGCATTTTAATCAAAATAATATCGTTTGTGTAGATATAACTTAACACTAATCTAACCACGGGCATTCTACCCGGAGCATCTTTTCCAAAAGATCACTTTATCTTTTATTTAACCAAGTTTTTTTAAAAAACAAAGTCTAATCCGTGAAAAACTTTACTCAGCTTGCCCATGACCGTAGACATGGTTATCAAGGACAGTTTATACACTCTGCAGAGATTGTATAACTTTAATAATAAGAGACAATCAACTTATGTTGTTGATCATAACACACTTCCTTAGACGTACGACTAAGTGATATCATAAGGCCTTTATAATGTGGAATCTCTCAACTTGGCCACGCTCCACTAAGGTTTCACCACTATGTAAAATCCATTAAGTTGGGCCCCTCTCTTGCGTCGTGTGAGTTAACAGTGGCCCACCACACCAACATTCAGCCTATGGCAAAATCAAGATTGAGACATGTAAATTAGTTAGCTTGGTTTGTTCCATACTAGACTTATGGTAGGACAAATTGGCTTTGTAGCAATAGCTCACAGATCAGTTCTTATTTGACTTTGGCAGACTTTTCACATACCTAGTACCTACCTTGTGCCACCAAGCACCCACCACCTAAATATTTGACTAAGTCTAAATCATGCTTTAATTTTATTTTGCTAAATATTTTATAAACCTCCTTGATACTCCAATGTCAAGGATACATTCTAATAATTAACATATAAAATATCCCAAGCCTAGGATCATCTCTTTTCTACAAAAATTCAGTCAATACTAATGTACTAACTAAAGTTTATCTATAGTGATAAGATATTGTATTATCAATGTCAATTTTGGCCACAAACAAGGAATTGAGAATTATCTAAAGTTTAAACCATAATTTAAACTATGCTTAAATAAAAATATGCATATGTATGTATGTATCCATAGCATAGCATATGTTCCCTATATACACACACATATGTATACATATATACATATGTATATATGTGTATATATATATATATATGTGTGTGTGTGTGTGTGTGTGTATGTATGTATATATGTATGTATGTATGTGTGTGTGTGTAAAAATCATATCTACGGCTACGTTAATGAGCACGTGCGCGCATGCTACGCGTGGGTCGCTAGCTGGATTCCTGGTGCGGTTAGTGCGTAACTTCATGAATTATAGATGCTAACTTTTGCATGAGATAATAACTTTGCAAGTGTAAGTAACTTGATGAATTACCGATGATAATCTTATGTTCAGGAGATAGTAACTTTCTGTAGCATCGCAATGTGAAAGTTATAACTGACAACTATAAGTGACTTCGTGAATTATAGATGATAGCTTTTTTGTGCATGAGATAGTAATTACGCACAGGTCTCTTGCGCTGGGTGGACGTGTGATTTTTTATCTAGCTTACAAACTAAAAAATAAAATAACTATTTTATTGAAAGTTCGATCTGCGATCCGTTTGCACCATTGTATTTGAAATTACGAGTTTAACAAAACAAGATCTACGTTGAATATATTTTGACGTTGTGAAATTTGTCATTTTTACTATCTGACTTCCTGGTGTATGAGATAGTAATTTTGCCAACTGTAAGTAACATCATGGAATATAGACAATAACTTTATGTACATGAGATAGTAACAAGCGTGAGAACTATAAGTTAGTTTATGAATTATAGATGATAGCTTGATATGCCTACGATAATAACTTTACTATAATTAATAAACACTAGTAATAGTTTGTGAGGTGGGATAGTGGGACAATTAGCTAGTTGGGTCGGTTAGGGTCGCACGCTTATTCTACAAGCAGCTACTGAATATTACACCTAAATAGTCCACACACACATATATATAAATATAAAGCGCGCGCGCGCGTGACGTGCAACCAACATAGCCACAGGAGCTCAATAATGATTATTATCTTCATATGTTGCGCCGCTCAGGAGGAGAAATTTGGACGTTTGTGGCATCTTTGTGCGGACAAATTCCACAACTAACACGGCGCCAAAAATTCCTCATCGGCCCCCGTTCCGCGCGCGATCGATCATCGGCGCCGCGATCCGATGAAGCGCCGACACTGTCGGTCGTGCGGTGCCGGACCGCCACGGCCGGTGCTCGATGCGATCGTGCGGTCGATACCGCGACGACTTCTGCGTAGCACGACCGGTGCTACTGATCGCGATCGTCGCGATGCCGGACGCCTGCGCCATGCTGCTGCCGGTCGTCTTAATCCGATACCGCCGCGACCGGACAGTGTCGGCGCCCGAGCGTCGTGCGCTTCGGATGTTCGATCGTCTTGGCGGAACGAAGGGCTAGAGATGGAATTTTTTGCTGCTCGGTGCTAGTTGTGGAATTCCTTGGCGCGATGGTGCTAAAAACGTCCAAAATTCTCAGGAGGACTTTGATATGTGCATATATACGTTTATGCATGACATTTTCTAACAGCAGGTAAATAATTGGAGCGAAGCTTCCTTGTTCCCGTGTGAGTGTTCCTCTCCGTGTTCTTTTGATCTGGACTGCTCGCTGATCTGCGGTCCAAATCGAGGGAACACGGAGGAAAACATCCACCCGGGAACAGCGAAGCCGTTTTCAAATAATTGGACCAAAATAAGGGAATGGAGTAAACAATAGTATTATTACTAGTAGTACAAACTGAAAAGTCAACCGTGTGGTAGCGCTATCAGAGTTCAGAGAAATCAAATCAGCAGGCGTGCAGCAACTGCGTAAGAAAATTCAAATAATGCCACGAATATACCTGCAAGTTGCTACTCGAATGGAAAAGAAATTAATGTTTCTAAGACAACCTTGCGATGGATAAACTTTGACAAAGCTAGACGCATGACAATGGATGCTGCCAAGCTGGTCAGAGCAACGTGAATTCGCCGCAGCAATAAACATAGTTGACAAATTAAAACACAGCTACCAATCGATCTCACTCTTGAGGAGTGGACGCTACCGTCATATTGCCTCCGATTGCAGCCAACCCTACTCCAATTATTGCTGTAAACAATGTAAAAAATACATCTGGGTGAAGTACGCGACAGGTAGTCGGTCGGCGCCTCTGAAACTGAAGCTGAACAGTGTGATATTTTTCAGTGAATGTGCGGTGCACGACAGGCCAAGCTTTCACCGCGGCGAAGCGCGCGTTGGCTTCGCGCATACCACCAGAAGGGGAGCCGTGTGCGGCCTCGTGGGTTACGGTTGCCCGTCGCGCTCGCAGAGCTTCGCAACTGGCTGTACAGAGGTGATGGGATCGGTGGACCTACAGGTTTAGATGCTACTATCGAGCTGGGTTTGATGGATGTGCAGCAGGTATGGTAGAGTTGACAGATCCTTTATAATTGACAATGAAGAAGCCATTCCATTTGGGAAAGCCGTTCACATGGCCTCTTGTGAATTTTGCAGAGAAAATGTTGTTGATCGATTCAGAAAGTTACCAGTGATATATCCAATTCCATTTTCACTGTAACTGAAACCTGACAAGAAAGAGGTGCTGTATAGCAAGAAGACAAGAGTGCCTTTCAAGCCCTATATGCGACCTAAACAGCAGGTGACTATACATAGGGGTCAGATGATATATGGGAGTGAGGCAAGCAATGGAATCCGCGAATATATAATGGGGACAAGAGAGGTTATGGTAGCTGTGTCTCATGTGCTGATGCTGCCCATAAGGCATCAATCAGATCATATTCCCCAGCAGACAGAATCTCTCCCTACCAACTCTGGAATTCATGACACCTGTTGCCAACAGGATTGAAACCGAGATTGATTCAGAAAAGAGAGAAACAAAAACAAATAGGGCACTTCAACAGTGCCCTTTTAGCTGCGTGTTTGCATCAGAGCCGAGTTGAGCAGTGAAGGGCAGAAAGAAACATCGTACCTTCTTGCCGTTAACTTTCTTTTCTTGTAAGAAAAATCAGTGGTCAGCTTTGGTATGCCAAGCTGCTAAATTTCAGAACTTACCTTTCGCAGAGTCGTGCAGGAGTTTTATGGATTTAATACGAATATTGTTGTCGGGTTTTACTTGCCTGTTGGGGGAAGAGTTGATACACATGACATACAGCAAATGATGATATCATTGGGCGGGTGCGGGATATTTCTAATGAGCTAACTGATCTTGAAAAGGGAAAGAAAGTTAAACTTACTTCCAACCAGAAATAGACAGATGATTGAACATTATGCACCATGAAAATATAGTACTTTGCTAATGTAATGTACTTCTTCTTTGAAACTAACTAACGTGATATACTTCTGAGAATAACATTACACTACTCTAATTTGGACCACCTCATTGAAGGTTGAAATAGTTCATTCACCGTCCTTAATTATGTCATAGAAACTAAAGCTACAATCATTTTCTGTAGAAATTTGAAACCACAATTATTTCATCCGATCTCAAAATTTAAATAATAGGATAGAGACGGGTGTGATTTTTTTCCCATGACGTTCTGATTAAAATAACACCAATCATTAACTGTTCTTTTTTCTGAAGAAATGGATAAGTCAAACGTTTCAAGGTCAGAGCCTCAAACAAAAGTTTCAAGGTCAACTATCAAAAGCACCATTAGTTTCAAAAAGAAACTTATACTAAGCGAAACTACTAAGATTTGCAATCCGTGCATCACGCATCAGTACAATCCGTTCCACGGATCAAATTCAGATTAGTTTTAATCAGCAAGTACTATCAGGTTCTTTTTGAAGGATTACACCTCTACATTCTGATGATATTAGTTTAGGGGATCTGTGTTTAGCTGGACAAATCAAGAAATGCTTTGCATAAACAATTCTCATGTAAGAAGGTATCAACTTTATCCATCTATCCTTTTCCTTTTTCTCCCTATGATCTCACCAAGTTATCTACTTTTGTGACTTTCGAAGTCAATTG
This sequence comes from Melocanna baccifera, assembly GCA_036346265.1. Classification (NCBI taxonomy): domain Eukaryota; kingdom Viridiplantae; phylum Streptophyta; class Magnoliopsida; order Poales; family Poaceae; genus Melocanna; species Melocanna baccifera. The sequence continues at coordinate 15,826,868 of CM070687.1, forward strand.
GACAATTTGCATTTCTAATTGTTACAACAACTCACTTTCAGATCTTGAGAGTGGAATTAACTAGCTAGGTAACCATTGTTAAGAAGTCAATATAATGCTGAAAATTACCACAAACGCACAAGGATCATATTCACATCTTTCAATGACATTCCTCTGCAATCTGACATCTCCATGAACAGAGGCAGCACTACCCACGACCAAGAAAATAGCTAACTCATTGTAACACCCCATTTTCAATACCTAGCAAAAGTGTAATTTGACCAACTTACGTTATTGTTAAAAAGGGCTTTGCTCTCAGTTCATTTGTTCTTGGTGCTTCCAATAAGAAAGTTTCAGGAAATGCAGCAGTGCAGCTATTTGAAAACTTTGTATTATCTTCAAGCAAGCATACCAGCATAACCTTTTAAGTTCTGGACTTCACTTCAAAGTACAGCAACAGTGTGTTTACTTTTTTTAAAAAAGGGATGGAGGAAGAGAATACGTACATGTGTGCGTGTATGTTGAATTACAAACCCTCCACTACAGTCCCAGCAGCCATCTCCTGTTCTCCCCGACCCGTCTTTTCTCTGGTTGTGTGATCCTTCCTCTCTGCCGGGCCGTGCGGCCACTGGCCCCCTCCGCCCCAATCCGCGCCGGGAGCGGCGGCAACGCCGACGCCCTCATCTTCAGCACCTCCTCGCCTTGGCACCCCCTCGCCTTGGTGCGGCGGCCGACGAGCACGCCACCCCGCCCCCTCCTTTTCAGCGCCGTCCGGTGGCTCTCGCCGCTCGCCGTCCCCCCACCCGAGCTGCGCCGCCGTAGTCCTTCGCGGGCCCCGCAGGTCCCGTCGGTCGCGGCTCACCTTGCCTTCTGCGCCGCACCGCACTGTGGCCGCACGGGCGTGACGCCTCCGCTCGCGCAGGCGCCATGCCGCCTTGCCCCCTCCTCGGTGACTCACTCCTCCCTGGCCCCTATAAAAAGCGTCGTAGCTCCATTGCCGTCACCCCCACCGAAGCTTGTAGCCACCTCCTTTGCCGCAGGCCGCCGGTGACGACCTCCTCCTCCACTCCGGCGTCGGGTTCTCCCGGAGAACCGTCGCGCCGCAGGTCGATTCACCGCGCAGGGAGCCTCCTGGGAACCCCGCCAGCACCGTCCCCACCTCACCGGGCTCCGCCTCCCTCCCGACAAGCCGCCGCCCGACTCCACTGCGCCGCCGAGCCGCCCACGCCGCCGGCCCACCCCTCACGCCGGTCCCGATTAGCGCCACAGGTAAGCTCCAGGTGGCCCGGGGAAGCTCCCCCGTCGCGGAATCGCGCTCTAGTAGTCCGAGCCGCCGGCGCCCTTGCTCCCCTATCCCGGCCGCCGCCCAGCTTGCCGCCTTGTCGCCTGGCCGGCTCTGGCCGCTCCCCTCCTCCCCGAGGAGCACGCCGCCAGCCTCCCAAGTCGGCGCAGGCACGCCGCCGTGGCCTCCCCGCCGCCGGCCGGCTCCGCCTCCCTCACGGCCGGAATGGGTAGAGGAGAGAGGAGAGGATTTGTGTTTTCCCCTCATGCCAGGATAACCGAAGGAGTTATAAAAGCAATCCGGCCCCTACTTGTTTTCCTCTCGGGCCCCACCTGTCGGCAGCCCCCTCCCTCTCTCCCCTCTTAATTTCTGAATTTTCAGGATTTCAAGATTTTGAAAAGCTATAGTTTCATAACCATAAAACCAAAATTAACGAAACCAGTTTCTAAATTTTTATAAAATCAAGACCTATCTATTGGTTCTGTTCCGGTTCAGTTTAGAGTTCATTTGAGTTTTGCTTATTTGTTTTGGGTATTTATTCCGTGCTCGCTCTTTGTTGTTTTTCCGGTTCTCCCGCTCGAGTAGAGTTCGAGGACGTGAACGAGCCCGGATCGAGCGACACGGACCCCAAGCTTTTGATCCAGGCGAGTCAACACTTTGACCATGTTGAATTCCTATGTTTTAAATGAATTATGTTGTTTTAAAGTATTCAAATTGCATGCGTTATTTTATGTATAATAGTGTACCGATTTTCCTTAGTTAATGAACCACCTTGCTTTATTAGCACTATGTAGCTACTCCACTCCTTGAAATCATCGGTACCCCTACCATTGTCGCCTTAGGTAATACTAATAAATAAAATTTACAAGATAAGCTACGTTATTAATTGCCAGGCAAGTCCAATAAGTTCTCAGGACATTAGCATGCCCTGATCATATTCTTTTCAACGAATAAGTTGTTTTGGGGCAATCATGGGATGTACATGATTGGTAGTTCGTATACAGATTATCTTATGCTTCTCAAAACCCTACAACTTGCTCCCCTGTCCGGGCGGATGGTAAGGGTGGATGGTGGAGGTAACAATCGGGTTGCGGACGCCCGTCTGGACAATTTAAGGACTTAATCATGTGTCGGCCTCTCCATGTAAAACAGTACAAACCACAAGCCGGCAAATTGTGGGTATGACTAAATAATTTGCATTCGCGATGAAGAGGAGCACTTGGAAACCCATGATTTTCATCATTTGGGCGCAAAACCGTCTTGGATGGATCATGTCGCGGATAGAGCGAGCGCAAGAGGGGTCTAGCTGGGGCCCAAAGGGGTTTTCTGTAGAGCGAAACCTTAGCGAGTGCTAGTCTTTACTAGATGCATTGTAAAGGTTATGTGATCACCCGGTTGACTTGCATGTCTAAGGAAACGTGCGGAATATAACAATTGGGCTATCTCTTGTGGGTAAAGATGTACCACTCTGCAGAGTCTAAAACTATTCGAATAGCCGCTCATGTCAAGAGCGAACATGGAAACTTCCTCGAGTTAGTTCTATTTACAAAAATCTCTTGGGGTGGGAACCGAAAACTAAGTGGAGGAAGTACTCCACTTTGTTGGATTTTTCTGGAGGGACGTACTCGGTGTTAGTAGTTAGGGTGGATGTAGCCCGATGGCAAAAACTAGCATTGGTGGGTGGAACCATGAAATCGGTGGATGGAACCATCTACAATATACTTATTGCACATTTACAAACACTTTTGCATTACCACAAATCTGCTAAGTCATAGGGTTTTAAGTGCGTATTTGTCCAATATCGCTTTGTGCAACTAAAATAAACCCCAGCCACATGTTGTCAAGCCATGCATCTTATACTATCGCATTCTGTGTGTTGTCTCGCGGAGCACGTTGATTTGTGCTCACCCTCGCTCTTCAACCCCCCTTATTCAGAAGCTATGAACCAGGAGCACTACGCCTACTGCGTGGACCAGGATGCTGAAGGGAATGATGACGGGGGATATTAGAATAGGCATCGGTAGCTTTGCCGCTCGTTTCAGTCCGGTTGGCCAGGCTAGCTTTGGCGGGTGCCTCCGTTATTAATCAGGTTTCTGGTTAATAGCGATGGTACCAGTAGGCTCGATCACTTGCACGTGGCGAGTTGTGCCCCTACGCTTATATGCGTTTCGCTTCGCTCTTATGTATCGTAAGACATTTGGCTTTGCGGCCCTCACGTAACCTCGGCCCGACGTGGTCTATTTTAAACTCGGTATTGTAATGTATGGTTTTGTCTGTATGAAATGATGCAGCGTTGTATCTGTGAGCACTATCTACTGATCCAGGGAATAGTACAATACTTCACAGAGGGTTCCAGGTTAGTAAACTTGGGGTCCGACAGAGCTGGTATCAGAGCATACGACTGTAGAAACCTTAGCTAGGCTGGTCACGACACTAGGACACGGATACCATTTACAAAACTAGTGACAAAACTTTTACAAAATATAGCATAATCTTACTTAACTCTCTTAGTTCAATACTTACCCAAACTTTCTTTTGCATTTTTCAATTGTTCTCACCTATTGTTGTTCAAAATTTTAGATGGACTGAGCACAACCAGGTGGTCCATGGGATCACCTCACCCATGGGAAAGGCGAAGGGAGTTCGTCGAGATCTTGCGGCATTCTTTGCAACACCTTGGGTACGCGCCACCCATTTTCAAGGGCGGAGAGTGCGCATCCAGAGAGGCGGACTTGTGGACCATGAAGGTCTTCATCTACGCGCAGGCGGTGGCAGGAGCTCCGCTCCCACACTATCCATGCCAAACCTCCACGGATGTGCCTCGCCGGCGCCGTCGGGGATGCGGCACGCCTCGGCTGCTGCCCACTGTTCCGGTGTACGAGGAGGTTGCGGCGATCGCCCTTTGCCCACTTCCTCGTATCCGCGAGCGTTCCTCCCGGATCGCCTCGACTCGGGGTGAACGACCCCGGCTATCGCACGAGATCCGGTGGCGCGGCGTTGTCGATCACCTCGCCCGCCTTGCGGGAGATGGGCATCTGCGCATTCTCCTAACCATGAGCTGCAGCACTCGGGCGCCCTCGGCACCAGCTCAACGCTTCGGATCGCCCTCCGGTGGCGAGCGCGGGAGGCTCGCCGCCGAGGCGGGCTTGAGCACCTTCAAGCCAGGGCAGCCTACCCTCTACCAGTGCCAGCTCCAACGCCAGCTCCAGCACGAGCGCCAGCTCCCGCACCAGCTCTTGCACCGGCGCCAGCTCCAACATCCGCTCCCCACGGTGTCGGCTCCGCACGATGATGGCTCCGGCATGAGTGTCGCCCGGCTCCCACACCAGCACCGGCTCGGCGCGAGGACCCGCACTCTGCCGACGGCACGCAAGAACGTGCGCCCGCCGCCCAGGGGCACCCTCGGAGATTCCAGCAGGGGGCGTCGTTCATCTCGTTCTCGCTCCTCCAGCAACAACTCGAGCCCCTCTCGGTCTCGTTCTCGCTCCATGTCTCCCAGCGTCGGTCGGAGCCGTTCCTGTTCTCGCGGCCTAGGAGAGTGCATCTTCTGTGGCCAGCGTCACTCCCCGAAGGTGTAGACTGCTATAGGTTAGACAGCAGGATGGCTAGGCAGTCCCTTTTGGCGTGCACGCACACTTCCCTAGTTGTACCCCCCTATGTATCCAGTCGGTAGACGTTGTGTATCGGTGACATGACTTGTTGTACGCCCGCGCGCTGTGCCCGGTTGTCATGTAACACCTAACCCCCCCTAATGTAATGAACAAGTTTGATCTTCCATTATCACGAAGTGATGAAGGATTACAACCTCTCCATACCTTGGAGGATAGAGCTCTCATAAGAGCACACATACAAAGTTTCCAACACAAGGAAACATAACCCTAACTCCGTCTCTTCTTCCTCTTCTCTCTCAACAAAAGGGCTTATATGGTAAGGCTCCTCACCTCTCATTTAACCTAAACTACCGGCCACGAGATAGTGGATACAACCACTTATAAATAGGAAAATCCGGTAACCCACACACAAACGGGTTTTACACACACACTTGCACGTATTTCAAAGTGCAACTTATACATAGCTCAATAGCTCCATATGACACTCCATCCACCAAGATGTGACCTAATCGACCTTAGGGTACCGCGCAGTTTTATAATCTATCTCTCCACCCGGTATTGGATAATTTACACAATTGACACCCACCGGCCTTCACTTTGCTTCTCCTCAAGCAAACTCCATCTGAGGTCCATGATGCCCAATGACTTGTTGCCAATCATATATGCCTCCAACCTCCTCCTAGATCGTCTACACTTGAAATAGCCCAAGTCCAATGGCACATCACATGCATGGACTTGCCTCATCACGATCATTGTCTTTGTCCCGTGTTTTTCCGCTTGAGATGTAGCTTCACCCGAACTTACATGACCCTTCATATCCTCGAGCTCCTCCCCTAGCCTCGATCTTACCATTGACCGCCAACAATCACCAAGCGCCTTGCACATTAAAGAACAAGCAATTGTTCTGAGCACAAGTGATATGCACTTGAGTCTCATCAATAAAATCATTACAAACATGCATCACTTGACTCTCCTGTCAAGATTTCCATCTCAATACATGACTTCCTTCATATGTGACACACAAACATACCACAACCGTAGTTATTGAAACCGGACCGGTTATCGAACCGCTTGAGCTTCTGGTTCACGGTTCATTGGTCCAACCGGTAATTAACCGGTCAAACCGTCGGTTCAATATAGCTTATAAATAAGTGCAACTTCTATTCATACACCACGCGCGGCCTGCTCACTTGGCTAGTGGAGCAAGGCAACCGAGCCAACCAACAGGTCCCGAGTTCGAATCCCCCCACGCGCGCCTTGCGCGCAAATATTTCTCTGGCTTCCGCGTGGTAGTGCGGTCCAACGGCGTCGGTTTTTTCGGTTTATATCAAAACCGGCGGTTTAACAAGGAATTTTCCGGTTTTGAATGGTTCACTTGCACAGGCGGTCTAACGATGATATAAAACCGGATTGGGCTCGGTTCCGTTTTCGGTTGAACGCCGGTCCGATCCGGTTTTATAACTAGGACCACAACACATCCTAACAAGAGTCTAAAGCTCATTGAGAGCAAACTCAACCGAAAACCAAATCAACTCACTCATTTCAACAAGAGTCGGTCTGACTACCAACAAATGATTGGTCATACCGCTCTAGTCAACCTTGGTCAAACCCCAATAATAGGGGACTTGGTCTAACCCCAAAGCCACGGTCGGACCGCTCATAGTTTCTCTCACATACATGACGAGCACCTCTTTGGAAAATAAGTACTGGCGACTAACAGTTGGTGCAATCGCTCTCCGATATGACTGCCAACCATGACCGGTTAGACCGCTTAGCACCTGACTGCAGACTACAACTTTGCAAATTCAGACAAAACAAAACTCAAACAACACAATAACCAAAAATGCAATGTCAAATATTCATCACCAATATAGAGTTGCCACCATATGGTCTTAGAATCTCTCTCTTTATAAGTAATTTGACAAACACCCTAAAAGACAAGAATTTGAGTAGATTTTGAACAAGAAAAGCAAACAAATTGTAAAAGGCATGAATGGTCCAAATAAAAGAGTAATTGCTCACCGTGACCATTTCAGAGCAAGAACTTGCAACAAAACAAATAAATAGAAATGCAATTCAAATACTCTCACATTAAGCTTAGAATTTTTTTATTTTCAATTTTCTCACTTTTTACTCTCAAAAAGGCTTATTTTCATATTGCTAGTTCATTCTTCATTTTATGAGCATTCTCTCCCTTTTAAGATCATTCTCATTGTTCTCCCCTTTTTTTTTGACTAAAACCTAAATTTGCCTTACACATTCTCCCCTTTTTGGCAAAATAGTCATCAAGGATTAAGAGGCTATGCAAGTCACTAAAACTCCCCCTTTGTAATTCTCTCCCTCAAATAATGCATGCTAACATGTAAAGCACAAAGGAGTAAAATAAAAGGCATGTATGCATGAATGAAAATCCAAAACCTAAAAGAATTTTGAATAATTATTCAAAATGAGGTCCAAATTAAAAAGATACCACTTGAAACCATAAAATTCATACAAAGCTATCTAGATCATGATGAGATATATATAACCAATCTAGGCTAGATAGTATAATTTAAAGAATTCAAATTAATTTTAAGATAAACAAGGCTTCAAAATTGATAATTTTACCTAAAGGTATCCAAATATGACCTAAGCCATGTCAGGAAGGCTAAATAGAACTAAGAAAATATAATTGAACATTTTAGTGTGCTACAAGTTTCAAATTGAACCATTTTGCCGAAGCACTTTTAATTAAAGCAAATTTATCACTTTGAAACATATTTTGGTGTTATCGTAGAAAAGCAAGTCCTAGACTAGAAACCATCCGCAATAGCCTCCTAAATTTCAACCATTTTTCATAATTTGACTTTGCATTTAATCAATTAGTATTGATCTCAAGCCATTGTCAACCACCCCAATCATTATACTTAAAAGAATGGTCTTGGTCCTACAAAACTCTCCCAAATTCATGCCTAGTGCGATGGCAAGCCATCTCGTGAGAGAGAATTATTGAGATCAAAAACAAGTCATACAAAACATCGTTTGTTTAGTTTATACACTAGTTCATGGGCAAGAGGTACTTTTACAGTAAGCAACACTGTGATCACAAATGTCTAGGAGAAGTAAACTCATGAGTCAACAAAGAACTAATATAGCTTAATCTAAAAACTCAACTTAGATTCAAGATTCAATAAAATATTTTTGACATAGCATATATTATAAAAGGATCACTAAAGTGCAAACTAGTCAAAAGATCTACTATTGCAATTTAAAATATACCAAGTGTAAAAATTGATACCAAGTATGAAATATGGTTCAAGTTTATAAATTAAGCTAGCATGACCAAGATTTAATTATACATACAAAAGTATAACAAAGTTAGCTAGCTAGGCATAATATGGCAATGGGCAATATCAAACTGGAATTACATCATAAATGTGTAATAATCAAAAATCACATCTAAATGTATATCTCGCAATAAAATATTATGTATACATGACAAAAAGGAAGTAAGAAAATAAAACTCCCCCTAACCACAAGAATCACTTGCAAAGAAGAAACAAGCTATGATACAAGAGGTCTCAACACCACATAGTCTATAGGGCAAAGAAACCACACTGCTAATGAGTGAATCAACAACACTAGCTATCCCCACTAATAGACACTAGTGAAAGAAGAAGCGAGCTCAACCTAAATAGGGTAAAAGATCTAGAGAGCCTAATAGGGAAGAAAAGTGCCTAAGAAAGACACAAGCCAGAATGTGTGACTCAAAACACCCTAAACTTACACAAAACCTTAACGTTCCCAAATGCTCTGCAATACTGAGTATGAAAACAAGGAATTGACAAAGCTCAAACATTAAACCTGTGTCACACTGCTTGGTGGTGAGAAGTAGTCGAGGCAGCCAACGTGTCGAAGTAGTCAATTGGATTACACATCTGCATTCTGATGATATTAGTTTAGGGGGATCTGTGTTTAGCTGCACAAATCAAGAAATGCTTTGCAAAAACAATTCTCATGTAAGATGCCAATTGTATGCATCTATCGTTTTCGTTTTTCTCCCTATGATCTCACCAAGTTATCTACTTGTGTGACTTTCGAAGTCGATTGGACAATTTGCATTTCTAATAGTTACAACAACTCACTTTCAGATCTTGAGAGTGGAATTGACTAGCTAGGCAACCTTTGTTAAGAAGTCAATATAATGCTGAAAATTAAAAAAATGCAAAAGGATCATATTCACATCTTTCATTGACATTGCTCTGCGATCCACTTCTTATATGTAAACAAAGGTGGAAAACCGAACTGTCTGATCATAAATTAATGTTTGCGATACATGAATGGATAAAGACAAGCATGATATATGTGCAAATGGACTCCTCAAAGCCAACGGGGAAGTTAATACATGAGGCCAAAAGCAATTAAACCGTTAGCTGCCTGCCTCAGATGGTCACTGCAGGAATGCAGTTTGGATTAATAGTACAATTTTGAGGAGCATGAACATTTTTTATCAGGGAGCAAACACATTATAATTGCAGCATGCATGATCTGGGGACTATGGAAGATGCTGAACCTATGTGAAGTGTAAATTTGGTCTAACCTTTCAGGAAGCCAAGGGACATGTCAAGGGCCTGTTTGTTTTGCTACCTTGCAAGCCAAACTAAATATTGGTAATGCCAACAAAAATTGACTGCTGTTTGGTTTGCTACCAAAATTTGGTAGTGCTCAGAAAAAAATTGGTAATATCAATGAAATCCAATGTCACATGTAGGTAATCCGAGGGTGAGAAAATTGCTCCCAAAATTTGGCTTGGACATATAACCTTATTGATAACCACTTGAAAGATTAATAAAAAAATACCTGCTTTGCTAAGTTGAATCCTCAAAAAACTGCTTTGGAGATTACATGATATTCAATGTACTAAATGTAAACTAGAAATGTATATATATTTCTAGATCTAGTAAATACCAAGAGCGGGAGGAAACGGGCAAGCTAATAATTACAAGCAGCACATGTTGAGGGCATTAAAATGCAAGGATCAAAACCAACAAATCACTATCAGGAAGATTTTGTTAGTGTTACCATTTTACAATTGAAGCAACAAAGGGAGGTCATGTAATCTAATATTTAGTCTTCTCCTGAACAATTTTTTTTGATGGACAGAAGTGTTGGTTTCCCAGGAACCCTTCTACATGGAGATTGATGAAGTGTTTCCTCGGCGGGACAACATAGAAATGGTGAGCCAGGCGACTTATTGTCTCCTGTCAAGGGCCATGCTGACTAATGTTTCTTTTATGAACATGTAGTTACTCCCCTAGATGATGGCAGGCCTAATAAAGTTTCAAGTTCATTTAGAACATAAATCGTAGAAGCCATTTGATAAAAAAGTTATATATTTATAGCTAAGAACATCTATTCTTACATGGTTTGTTTTATCGATCTCATTGTTTTAAAAATTCCTTGGATTAAAAACCTGCAAAGTTGATAATGATTTTATTTATTTGGGTGAGAATTGAAACTATAATTAACAGTCCGGACAAAAAAATACAACCTTTAGTAAAGCTAAAGGAAGATATCTGTTCTAATTAGATTTGAACCTGCCTTTTAAAATAAAAAAAATACAAACTCTTGATCTTGACCAGGGTTCAGAAAATTGTTTGGGGGCAAATAAAGGAACCTGGCAATTTTTTTATTTGTTTTGATTTTGCAGATTTCAGGTTGTAGCGGAAACTAGAAGCAATTCTACGTGTTTTGATGTTCAAATGAACCCTGTTCTTGACCAATCCGGTCGCCGTGGAAATGAATCACAAATATCAACTTCAAATCAGGCCGATCGTGATCTGTAAGTATGCAGGAATTGCACATAGATTGTAATCAATATAATTTGGGAAAATTTTGATGCAACAAACCGATTCTGCCCCTGCTTCTTCCCAATTAATGTAAACTTTACTGATGTTAAAAACAACAAGAAACATGTGTAAGCGAACAACATAAACTCTCCAGTACTGTACAAAAACAAACTGGATTTAATTTGCATCAATTATTGCACGGATGAAGCTAGTAGATCCTAGAGAGAGAGAGAAAAGTCTTTGGCGGCCGAAGACTAGGAAACATTTCTGATTTCTGCAACTCGCTTTTTTTCTATACTGCCACTGCACTCAATAATACAGTTCACTGTATAATTCACATTTATTTATCGTTTCCACGCAGCTCAAGTCTCCGCTGCCCTGCAGTATGGGTGCAAACGGAGTGGACAATTTCCGTCCGATCGACTGACCGAAGTCTCGCGGAGCGGATATAGAAGAGATAATAGGTATCCAACACTATCCGTGTCTGACTCCGACTTCAAGGAAAAAATATGAAATAGGATACGGGATAAGTAATATCCGTTTGTATATATCCAATGTTAAGTGATATGAGAAAATCTATTATGACTTTACTTAGAAACAAGATAACATATAGGTAGATTATCACATCTAAACATGCAGAGAATACCGAGTGCTCTTATTTCGATATCTTGGTGATTAATATCTCTGTGTTCATTTAGATCGTACCTTACTATCCAATGTTCTGTGTAAAGAAGCGGATAATTTCCGCCTGACCGACTGACCGAATGCTCGCGGAGCGGATATAAAAGAGGTAAATAAGTATCCGATACTATCTGTGTCCGACTCCGATTCTAAGAAAAAAATACAAAATAGAATACAAGATAAGCTATTTCCGTTTGTATCCACTCTAATTACACCCCACCCAGCAGTGCAGTGCTTTCCCGTTTTTGGCTCTATGAATGCCGCTCTATTTAAAGAAACCTTCTCCCTCCAATGCAAGGGGACTTCGTAAGACTGGTTCCTCCTCTCTCCTTGTTACTCTCCTTTGTTCCTCTTCAGCTCGGACCAAACTGCCGGTAAGTGCCGACTGAACTTCGCCGCCTCGTCGGAGCCGCCGGCCGTGCGTCGTCGTCGGCCTCGTCTAGCCAGGTACTCTTCTTCTTCTTCTTCTTCTTCTTCTTCTTCTTCTTCTTCTTCTTCTTCTTCTTCTTCTTCTTCTTCTTCTTCTTCTTCTTCTTCTATTCCATGGCTTGTTTCTCTCACATAATGAGGAGAGATCCTATATATTGGTTTGTTTTTCTCCCTTGAAGAGAGGACATCATCTCTTGTATCTTTTTTTTTTGAAGGTGTATATATCCTTGCTATGCTTGAACTGAAATTGCATTCTTGGAAAGATTTTGTACACAGAGGAACACTTTATTTTCTCTCTGTAATTACTCTTCGAAAAACAAAGAATTCTTTACCACTCACTCACAAAAATTTGGTGCTATGGATCATAGCCCGGGACCCACATGTCTGTATGTGTTCGTACTAGTTAAAGTATCATTTGTACAAGTATCAAGAAATACCCCTAACAGTAGACAGAGGCGTCAAGGTTGGGACTCGGGAGGTCAAGGGTGCACCCAATGAGTTTGATTTGTGATCAGGTTAGCCCTTAAACAAATGAGATTATTATTATTGTCTTGGCCTTTGGAACTGAGTGAGGACGGTGTACATGACCCAAGGGGATCTGTGATAAAATTATAAAAAATCTACCTTGCATCATGTGAGGCTCCTAATTAAAATTCTGTTCACGAGTAAAACTCGGTTGGTGTATCTGTGGTTTGGAGGTCAACATAAGTGAATATACTATTGGAACGAGTCTCCCTCAGTTTCTTTTCCAAAAGAGTTCTTTAATGTTACATATATTCTAGAAATCATTTGGACTTCTTCTCTAGAAAGAAGTGGGTTCGGTCGAACTTGCTCGGTCCGTTAAGATTTGCTTCGTCTACTTGGCTTCTCTCACTAAAATCATCTTCACTTGTGCATGGCAGGGATACTGGGATGCAGGGATAGTGAAGTGCTGTGTAGAGCAACTTGTGACTGATATGTGGAGCCTACTGATGCTTGGGGCCCACATATCAGTGACAGTTCATAAATTTTCCTTAAAAGATGTATTTGCATATATACATGGCATAGCATAAATCTGAGCTGGCTCTGCTGTCAATTTCTGGTATCTCTTCGCTTGATCCAACAATCGCATAATTAATTAATTAATCTCGTAGTATCGAGGGGGCGCTCGTTTTAGCGATAGCTTCTGGCTTTTGGCTGAAATTTCACTATAGCTGACTTTTTTTACTGTAGCTGACTTTTTTATTGTAGCTGATTTTACTTTTTGGACATAATTAATTTTAAAAAAAAATATAAAAATAGAAAAAACATGTTAACCCATTAGGGACAATACAAAGGAACACGGGGAAAAAAAGAAAATACAAAAAATCTAAAATATAAAAAAATTAGAAAAAGACGAAATACTGAATAGTGAAAAAAAGCAGAAGCTAGAAGCTAAAGTCGAAAAAAAGCCGAAACGAGTGGGGCCGCTCATGTATACATAGCATAGCATAAATTTGAGCTCTGCTTGTCAATTCTGGTATCTCTTTCTTTGGATCCAACAATCGCAAATTAATTAATTAATCTCGTAGTATCGATTTATACTCATGTAGTTAGTATTATATATAGTATTTATATTTCTATTAATGGCAACCAGTACAATCACAAGGCTGATTCACTAAAGGCGTCTCCAACAGTACCATCTCAATTGTCTCTTAGTGTAACGTCCTAGGATCCAAACTAGCTTAGCCTTAATCCTATTATGGATAAACCACATACACGTAACAATTTGCTTGCGATTTCATCATCGCTTCGCGCAAAATGGTTAACCGGAGGTTATTACCAATTGTGTCTATAAATTTATATGTTGGTATTTCTTATGCTAAACTAGAAATGTGGGACTAATTCACACCCTCATGTGGATACACACATGGGCTATCATGGCCCTAATTTCATACGGGCGAGGTGTCACATACACCCCCCTCAAAGAACCCGACGTCCTCATCGGTCCAACATACCCACACTGGGGCAAATGAGTAGGACCTCCCCCTCTTGGCACATGTCTGTGCGTCTAGTGCTGGTATATATACCATACCATGTGTCCACTCCGAGCCCACACGCGTCATGTGTCATATGTCCACGCCCCTGATCCGTACACGCCTGTGTAACCGCGAGAGTCGACTCTAATACTATTTTGTAACGCCCTAGGGTCCAAACTGGTTTAGACTTAACTCCATTATGGATAACTCACACACATATAACAATCTGCTTGCATTTTTATCCTCGCTTCGCGTAAAACGGTTAATCGGAGGTTATTACTAATGGTTCCTATGAGTTTATATGTTGATGTTTCTTATGTTAAACTAGCAATGTGGGACTAATCCACACCCTTATGTGGACACACATATGGGCTATCATGGACTTAATGTCACATGAGCGAGGTGTCACACTTGCAACACCACATCAGCAAAATCCTACGTAAAAGAGAGAGGGCAAAGAGAGAAGCAAAGTCATTTCTAGATGCGACGAGCGCATTGCGCAAACCAAGACTGAAGAGACGACTCAATTTGCTATTGGAGCGAGGTCGTCTTTTGCACAAGTGTTCTGTGGACCCCACGTCAATGAAGATGATGCAGTGCACCACGCACGGCCTCCCTCTGCCTTACCGTGGCCAGATCAAAATGCCACATAGAGAGAGACCGTGAGAGACAAATGAGGCGGCGAGAGACAATGGGTCTAGCCAAATCAAGACACTAGAGGGGTGATTCCAGCAAGACTTTTATTGGATCTTGACTTCGGTGAGGCGTATCTGGTTGGATCTGGAGGTGGCATGACGACAAAAAAAAAATAGGGAGGAAGATGAGGCTGGGTGGCAATGACAACAGAGCACGATGCTTTTCAGCGGCGAAGATTCGGGCATGGTGGCGATAGTGGATGATGCACGGTGAGGATAGGAGGTGACAGCAGAAAGAGGATTGGAGAGGGCGCCGAGCTTGAGTAGTTAGGGAAGTCGTTGAAGCTTTGGAGAGGAGAGGTGGGAGAAGGAGATAGAGTTGTTGATACTCATACGTGGGTCCCATGGCGAAAAAAATTATAAAATGATGTTTTGTTTATTGCATGGGTTAGTGTTGAGAGACAACCTATTTGACCATTTGAGCAGTCAGCTCTAGCACTATTGGTTGATAAGATGAACAAATATAAAGATAACCTAAGAGACAAACTATTATACATGGTCTAAGAAAATCATAATAATAATTTTGACTAAAATATGCATGCATTCATTGCATTGCACCCTGTCGATCACATTTATGCTGCCTAAGAGACAAACTATTATACATGGTCTAAGAAAATCATAATAATAATTTTGACTAAAATATGCATGCATTCATCGCATTGCACCCTGTCGATCACATTTATGCTGCTGATTTATTAGGGGCCAGCACCGTTACCCAATGAATCTTGTGCATTTTAATTACTACTCCACTGCTTAACAGCAAAGAAACCAGCTTTTATTGGTTCTTTTTTAAAGCTCCCATCTCTTTTAAACCAACCTCTTCTTGTAAATGTAAAAAAGCTATGCATGGTTTCCACACCATCATCGCCCGAAGTATTGGAACCATTGATTCAGGCAGTAAGTTCCGCAGGAGCCTAGAGCTGAAGAAGGCCTCCAAGGTATTCGCATCAGCAAGAAATCAGAAATGTCGCTTGAAGTCGAGAACCAGCCGAGCACAGAGACACCCAACCGCCTCAAGCGCCACGACTCGCTCTTCGGAGACGCGGAGAAGGTCTCCGGCGCGAAGTACCATGGCTCCGAGGTATGCTTCTCCTGCAACCTGGTGATCGTGTTGAAGCGCTGTTCCATCTGCAACGGGACAGCCTGATCATGGCTCAATTTCCTTTTGGGTGACGCAGGGGAGCTGGATCCGGACGCTGAACCTTGCTTTCCAGAGCGTTGGCATCATCTACGGTGACATCGGGACGTCGCCGCTTTACGTCTACTCCAGCACCTTCCCTCATGGCATCAAGAACAACGACGATCTCCTGGGCGTCCTGTCGCTCATCATCTACACCCTCATCGTCATACCGATGCTCAAGTACGTCTTCATTGTACTGTATGCAAACGACAACGGAGATGGTAAGCTCGTACCTCTAAAATCTGGGCATGATGCTCTGAAGAACTTACTAGACATGCCTGATGTTCAGTTGGTACTTGACAACACCACACTGTCGTTATAGGTGGCACGTTTGCGCTTTACTCGCTGATATCACGGTATGCGAAGATAAGGCTGATCCCGAACCAGCAGGCAGAGGATGCGATGCTGTCGAACTACAGCATAGAAGCACCGAACTCGCAGCTGAGGAGGGCGCAGTGGGTGAAGCAGAGGCTTGAGTCCAGCAGGGCGGCCAAGATTGTGCTCTTCACCCTCACCATCCTCGGCACATCCATGGTGATGGGCGATGGAACCTTGACGCCTGCAATTTCTGGTAATGAAGCAGCAAATGGAGAGTCAACATTTTTTTTTTTGAAATTTGAGAGTCAACAGTATTATCACGTGTTGTAATCGGTTTACAGAGTACTAATATGTTGTTCATGGATGTGTTGCAGTGCTCTCTGCAGTGAGTGGGATCAGAGAGAAAGCACCAAGCTTGACTCAGAGTATGTGAAAAAAGGTTTAGTATGATTGAGGATCAATTCTTACCGTGTTCATCACGTCTAATGTTTCTTATGTTGTTCTTTGTACAGCACAAGTTGTCTTGATCTCTGTGGCGATTCTGTTTATGCTGTTCTCGGTCCAGCGTTTTGGGACTGACAAGGTTGGGTACACCTTTGCTCCAATCATCTCAGTGTGGTTCCTTCTGATTGCTGGTATCGGAATGTACAACCTCGTTGCTCATGACATCGGTATTCTGCGGGCCTTCAATCCGATGTACATAGTACATTACTTCAGAAGGAACGGGAAGGATGGATGGGTCTCACTTGGTGGAGTTATTTTGTGCGTCACAGGTAACCTTTCTGACGAAAAATGCAACTGAAGAGGGTTTCTACGGCCTGTAAGACTGCAATCTGAATTCACTGTCATATGCAACAGGAACAGAAGGTATGTTTGCTGACCTAGGACATTTCAACATCAGAGCTGTGCAGGTAACGACCGGCATATATAAATATGCTTTTCGCGTCACCATTTTATCACTCTCAACTCTATATCTAGTTTCCAAAAGTTGCAATCTGTCCCTGACGTCCCAGAACAGAAGCTTCTTACAACGGCTTCTGTATTTTCTCTTGCAGATCAGCTTCAACGGTATCTTGTTCCCGTCGGTGGCACTATGTTACATTGGGCAGGCGGCATACCTGAGGAAATTCCCAGAGAATGTTGCAGACACCTTCTATAAATCCATCCCAGGTATAAACAAATTAAGACTAAAGTTTTGCTTCTTGGAAATGACTTTTTAAACATAGCACAAGACTGACTCTCTGTGCTGCTGCAGCACCATTGTTCTGGCCAACCTTCATTGTTGCAATTCTTGCTGCCATCATAGCAAGCCAGGCTATGCTCTCTGGTGCATTTGCCATCCTCTCCAAGGCCCTGTCCCTTGGTTGCATGCCCAGGGTTCAAGTGATCCACACCTCGAAGACGTACGAGGGGCAGGTGTACATTCCTGAGGTGAACTTCATGATGGGATTGGCAAGCATCATAGTCACGATCGCCTTCAGAACGACCACCAGCATCGGCAATGCTTACGGTATGTAGCTAGCGAAGGATGAGACCTTTGTGGCTTGCAATGGAACACTGAACACATTCATTCATCTGATCAGATGTTGGTGATGTGCAGGGATCTGTGTCGTGACCACATTCTCGATCACCACCCATCTGATGACTGTTGTCATGCTTCTCATATGGAAGAAGCACGTCATCTTCATCCTGCTGTTCTACGTCGTGTTTGGTTTCACGGAGTTAATCTACCTTTCTTCCATACTGTCCAAGTTCGTCGAGGGCGGATACCTTCCCTTCTGTTTTGCGCTGGTCCTGATGACCCTGATGGCGACATGGCACTACGTCCATGTCAAGAAATACTGGTACGAGCTCGACCACATTGTTCCTACTAACAAGATGACAGCGCTGCTCGAGAAGAACGAGGTGCAGCGGATACCTGGGGTGGGCCTCCTATACTCGGAGCTGGTCCAGGGTATCCCCCCGGTATTCCCTCGGCTGATCCAGAAGATACCGTCCGTGCACTGCATCTTCGTGTTCATGTCGATCAAGCACCTGCCGATCCCGCATGTGGTGCCTGCAGAGAGGTTCCTCTTCGACAGGCCGGCCCGAGGGAGCACCGGATGTTCCGGTGCGTGGCGCGGTATGGGTACAGCGACATGCTGGAGGAGCCCAAGGACTTTGCAGGGTTCCTCGTGGACAGGCTGAAGATGTTCATCCAGGAGGAGAGCGCGCTCGCGCAGAACGAAGCGGAGAGCGACGAGGCCGGCTCCGCCATCGAAGTTTCAGAAGGCCGGACGAGGCCAAGGCGATCCACGCACCCCGCAGTGCACAGCGAGGAGGCGATCCAATCGCGGGCGAGCAGCCACTCGGGGAGGATCAGCTTCCACGCGAACCAGTCAGTCGAGGAGGAGAAGCAGCTGATTGACAGAGAGGTGGAGCGAGGGGTGGTGTATCTGATGGGGGAGACCACTGTGACGGCGGGGCCCAAGTCATCGATCATGAAGAGGATAGTGGTGAACTACATCTATACGTTCCTGAGGAAGAACTTGACGGAGGGGCACAGGGCGCTCTCCATTCCGAAAGATCAGCTGCTCAAAGTTGGCATCACATATGAAATATAGGTGTTTTACCAAAGTGTACAGTGTGGTTTTATCCGAATGTCTCAAATGTAAGGGTGATATTAGAAGTAAAAGTTTGGCTGGCTGTGTGTTGATCATGTTCTCCAAAACGCCCCCAGGCAGAGGGAAAGTTCATGACTTTTTTCCACTATTTAAGGGAATAACAGAGACATGGTTACCCTATTTACTGCCTATCATACTATTCTCGATGCTAACAAAGGAGCGAGCTGTGATTGTAAAAAGCTACCTTATCAGCACTACAGCAGTCCAAGATAGTACCCTTCTTTTGTAGCTTTCTTTCTCATACGAGAGATTGTAGTCATGCTAACTGCAAATGTAGAAGAAAGTATTATTTAACAATATTAAGCCATGCAGGATGTACAAAAAGGAGGGCGAGTTGCACTTGAATTTTTTAACATCTTTTCAGGAGTTAGCAACCATTACCTTCTGTGTATCATTGGTAGCTCATTGTTATCAAGGCGTACTTAGTGACCATGAAAGGCGCCAGGACGTCATAACGTCCTTAAGGCAAGATACAACGGGGCAGAGGGCACATATCAGAATTAGATCAAAGGTATAGGCATGTAATGCAACACATTGGAAATGCAGAGCAGAGAAGTACACCTGTAGATCTAGAGAGTAGAGACTAGAGAGATTCATTGAGGCCTGGAGGAGGGAACTTGGAGGCGGTGGAGACTAGTAAGACCTTGTTGGCAGCCTGCCGTGGCAGAGGAAGAAAAAGAATGAAGGATGAGCACATCGGGAGCAGAGGAAAAGAAAAGAGTAGAGGCAGAGGAACAAGAAGGATACCTAGCGTCGGAGGGAGTGGAGAAGGGAAGGAAGCTCACTGAAGGGAGTGGAGGAGGAGAGAAACTCGCCGGTGGTGGCGCAATGAGGAGGAGGAAGCTTGCCTCTCTTTCGCTCACTCATTTGCAGCCAAGCGGCGCCACTTCTCCCACCGGACACCCTCCAACGATGCCACTTATCCTACCTAGACACCCCGCTAGTTGGCCAAGGCGCCGCCCAACCGCTCGTTGTGGACACGAGATGACACTGTGGATCTGCAAATTCTGGGCGCCCGCCTAGATGGCCAAGGCTAGGTGAGCCTCTGCGGTGTCCTCCGGACCACCCGATGCCAAGGCAATGACTTGGCGACATCGTGACAACCATAATTACTACACAAGATAATACCAATAGGAATGACGAGGCTCTCCACCATTATGCAAATTCGGTGGCAAGGCAAAAAATTCTAAAATCCATAGCGTCATCACATTCAACCAATTCATGTCTTTTGTTATTGGCCTCACGTCGATATACTTGAGACGACCCACTGCGATAAACTCCAAAAAGGCGGTGCACAACTAAGAATGCTTGCTATACATATCATCAAAGGCAAAGAACATGCTAAAGCGTGTGACAAGTCGACAACAAGTGCAACGAGAATGGAGAAAGGGCAAATCGTGGAGAAGTGGCATGACAGTCAAGCGATATTTCTTTGGAGCCAGCGTTAATCGAGCAAGTGCTCTCGGTGACAAATCTGAAGGAGCAAACAAAAGAGCGTAAAAGCAAACAAAATCTTGTCACGATGTGGTTGTGTTACCAATTCCTCGGATATTACCATCGGCTCAATCGTCTTATCCCACCAAACAAAACATGGAAATCTAAGAGAAAAGACGTGCGACATCTAAGCTAAATAGAGCGAAGTATACTACAGACATTCCATCAAATTTATTAGAATTTTTTTGGAGAATAATCCTTGGCGAGTAACACACTTATGAAGGATGAAAAATGGCCTTAAAATGTAAAACAAGAAGAGTCTGACTTCTTGTGAAACGTACTACACTATTGAGGATAAATGGTACTTTTGGTTTCTTATTTTTCTGACGTACTTAATTTGGTTCCCCTACTTTCAAATAGTTCTAATCGGTACTTCTACATTCCAAAATATGTTATGGAGTTCTCTATAAGAAATAAATGGCGATAAATATGTTTTAAGGAGGCACATATGCAAGCAGAGAACGATCGCAAACCTTGTCTTGGAGAAGACCCATGCAAGACCTCTTAAAAACATTTCATTGTCTAAAAATTCTCTGAAAAAAATCGATGAGCGAGTAAATCGATGTGCGTACAAATTCATGCACTGATAGGCTCTTAAATTTTGCAACAAAAGGGCACAGAGAGGAATCAGTAGAATTCGCTGCCTTAGAATTATGTTACGTTAGATCTAATAAAACATTATAATAGGTATACATAGTCAATTTACTAATGAAAATCCTACAAAAATATTAATATAGCATATCAACAAGTTTCAAATCTGAAACTCACCAAGTTTCGGATATAGGACTTGGTGTTTCGCAAGATTTAAAAATGCAAGTTTGAAAAAGGAAGTTTTGGGTAAGTTCCATTGATTGAAAAATAGCGTTTAAAACAAACTACAGCAAAGTTCCACAAGTGATTCAAAATTCGATCTAGTTTAACAAAAGAAATGAGCAAGTTTCAAATGCTTGCAATTCACGGCCACGCTGCCATGCTCGACGTCAGACCGCCATTCCTTTGTGGCCGCAGAGCTCACCATGCCCAAGAGCCACCCCACCGCTCACACTAAGATAGGCAATCAGAGGGAAGGTAAACGATTGCAAAAGTTAAAAATAAATTTTAAGACTTCCTTTTAAACACAAAACCTATTTAAGGCTTGTTTAAAGTTCT
The DNA here is from genome assembly GCA_036346265.1 of Melocanna baccifera. Taxonomy (NCBI): domain Eukaryota; kingdom Viridiplantae; phylum Streptophyta; class Magnoliopsida; order Poales; family Poaceae; genus Melocanna; species Melocanna baccifera. The sequence goes on from CM070687.1 coordinate 15,848,174, forward strand.
AGACAGAACACTCTATCCTCACTAAAACTGATCTCAATAAAAAACCGTAAATCCGATTGAACTCAAATTTTGTCAGAATAAAGTAGACAAAGTTATTGAACTAACCTAACTAGAATCACGTCAAACGGAGGTCTAGAACTCGAGATATAAAATAAACAAGCTTACTGATGCAAATAGTGACGAGAATTGATTAAGCTCTAATTATGTGATTAAGCAAAATCCGTAGGTATTATTCAACCAAACTCTCGGATCACAAACTTGATGCCTAACTATATTAGATGGATTAAATCAAACCTAAACTCACAAACAAGAATTTAATCCAAAATCGAAGCTCGCATGCAAGTAATGACACTACTACGGAATCATCATCACGAGCGATTCAAAAGCGTCATTCTGAGGCGGTTTTGAACCGTTTGAATTATGGGTCGATGATAATCGAATGTTATCACAGAAGGTTTGTGAGTCGTGCGTGGTAAATACAATACTGACGGTTTATAATTAGAACCATCTGTAAAAACATTGTCATAGACGAACATTACGTATATAGAACCGTCTCATGATGTATGAGTATTATAGACGGTTCTATACATAGAACTGTCTATGATGTTCTTCACAGACAGTTTATACTACGAACCCGTCTATGATAGTTCATTCTATACCTAAATTTTTTTCTATTTTTGAATTAGCCTCAGAAAATATTAGCTATGCCGTTTGAAAACAACCAAATACGATAACAAACATAGCAGAGAACATTCCATTTATATGACAATCCATCATTACAATATCATAAGATTACAATCCATCATTACAATATCACAAGATTACAATCCACCATTACAATATCACAATATTACAATCTACCATTACAATATCACAAGATTACAATCCACCATTACAATACACAAGATTACAATACACCATTACAGTATCACAAGTTATTCCTCTTGTCCCTGATGCAGCTCGGGTAAACCTTCTTGGTGGCCGCCTCACTGTAAGTAGAAGAAACAATGGAGGGAGGAAGCCATAAACGCCACAAAGTAGCAGCACAAAGTTACAGAATCAAATACTAGAAGAAACAATGGAGAGAGCCCTAACATAAATAGATCGATTGAGGAGTAGACAGAAGGAGCTTGAGAAGATTTTGAGCGCATAAAGGGTAGGGGATGAGTTCAGGTGAGTATTTATAGGGGAGAAGTGGGACGATCTGTGGGTGTGGGTTAGTCGGTTTCTATTGGCTGAAATTGGGTTGGGGAGGATTGACGGGCCCAACGGTCAAAATTTATCATAGACGGTTCTTAATAAGAACCGTCAGCATAGCATGTGATATTGGCTATGTATATACCGATACAATATAAACAACTAGTCTCAAAATATGAAATAACAAAGTTTTGTATGGATTATATATACTCATTTAAAAGGTTTCGATGAGATCTACAACTTTGCAGTTGAAACAAACCCCAAATTTTGAAGGGAAGATAAAATTTTGTGGCAAAAATAGAAATTAAAAACTTCCGATGCAAATTTGAGACTAAAGATGGCCGATTTTGAGGGTTTTCAAGGGCGACTAAGCGCAAGTGATAATTTTTGGATCGGGCTTGTCGTTAACTTTCCAACGAGTACAAGAGCGTCAAAGCGGATACCGTATATAAAAGTTATGCTGTTTCTTGAAAGTGTGTCAAAACGAAATACTACTCGAATTCAAGCGGAAAATTATGAAATTTTAGAGATGTGTAAGGCGGGAAACATATCACAGACGGTGTGTGATACTACAGAATATCACAGATGATTTTTAATTAAGAACTGTCTGTCATATCATAGACGGTTCTTAATTAAGAACCGTCTGTTATTGCATTTAATATAAACGGTTTTTATGAACCGTCTGTGATGAGGCGTCTAATATAATCCTTTTTATAGTAATATGAGCAAAAGAATGTTAACTAATAATCTTTACTATTATAAAAGAAGGAGTTGGTGGTTGTCGAAGCCTCCATCCAATCTGGACCGTCGGATCTTCTCTCCCCTCCCGCCACCCGCCAACCTAAAACCCTCCAACCGCGCCTCCTCCTCCCCTCCCCCCGCCCCGCCGTCCTCCTCCCTCTCCTCCCTTCCCTTCGCTCTCTCCCCACCTCGCTCGGCCCCTCGCTCCCCCGCCTCCTCGCTCTCCCCACCGCCCCGCCTCCCCTCGCTCTCCCCCTCCTCTCGCTCTCCCCGCCGCCCCGCCTCCTCCTCCCCCCTGCGCCGCCCGATCCGCCTCCCCTCTCTCCCCCGCCTCCCCTCGCCCTCCCGCTGCCCCCACCTTCCCCTCGCCCTCCCCGCGAGCTCGCGAGAACCTCTTCCCGCGCCGCCGATAACACCGCCCCGCCCCCGCTCAACATCGAGACCCTCGTCGCCGTCCCGGGTGTGCAGCTCCACCTCATCGACCCCGACCGCAGCCTCGACCTCTGCACCGACACGCTCTCCGTCGTCCGCCTCCGCCAGGGCGACCATTCCGTGCCGTCCTCGCGCGCTGCACTCGGGAAGCGCCCGGCGCGCGGCCTCTTGATTTCTTGAGCATCGGGCGGTCAGCGAGCGGGCGCGCGAGAGCCCATGCGATGGCGCTCACCCGCGACGGTCTTTGGACCAATGCGCGCGATTAATGTCGATGGCTTGGGCGGATCGTGGTCGGCCCCAACGCCTCAGAACGAACAATTCGAGGTCGAGCGGGTCAACGTCCATCCATTTCTCAAGCCATTTACTCCTGTGCATTCATGCTACCCATGCCATAATTAAGCTGGATTTCTGTGCAGAAGGCTCTTCAAGTCAACAAGCCAAGTCAGGGTTTAACTTGTTTATTTGTCTTGTCCAGCCTCCTGTGGTTTGAAACAACTCCTTTTTTTGTTTTCACCTGCAACCGCAAGATATCAGATTTGCTTTTTATATAGGTTAAAAATTACATGTCATGGGAAGTTGCTATATTGTAGATTTAGGCTTATGTGTTTATAAAGTTGTGGTACTCAGTTAGTTATTAACATATTACTCATCTCTGTTATGGATCTATGGTTTTTCAGGTATAGCAAGCAGGATTCTCTGCACCAACTCCTACCCAAGCTCAATCATGGCCAATTGCTTTGAAGGGTCGTGATGTTGTAGGCGTGGCGGCCAGTTACGGAAAAACACTGGGTTATCTAATTCCGGGGTTTATTCTTCTTAGCGCCTACAACATAATTCTAGGAAGGTCCGACGAGTATTAGTTCTCTCTCCAACCGAGAATTGGCAACACAGATTCAAGATGAAGCAATCAAGTTTGGCGATCATCAAGAATATCATCTATTGTATGTCGCTTCTATTTATTTTACTCATATCGATATATCTGACACATCGTTTGATCTATAACTCTAGATCTACTCTTAGATGACTTCGTAGCACCTCTATCCACATTACTAAATTTTAATTTTGTGTATGCTGCGTATAATTGTTAACGTAGGATATTATCTAATCACAATTTTTCTTTTGAAGTGTTTATACGGAGGTGCTCCAAAGGCCATCGGCTAAAAGATTTGGACCGTGGTCTTGATGTCGTTGTTGCAACTCCTAGAAGATTGAATGACATTTTAGAAATGTGAAGAGTGAGCTGCATCAAGCATCATATCTTGTTCTTGATGAAGTGACCGTATGCTTGATATGGGATTTGAGCCACAAATAAGAAAAATTGTGAACCAAGTACGACCTAGGCGACAAACTCTTATGTTCACCGCCACTTGGCCAAAAGAGGTGAGGAAAATAGCCTCAGTTTCTTTGGCTAACCTGTCCAAGTTAACATTGGGAACAACGATCACCGGTTGCAAATAAGTCAATCACTCGAGTAACGATAATGTTTTTTTGTTTATGTTGACCGAGATATTCTTTGCTTGGTGTTTTGAAGTGGTGCATTGCATGTTGCATTGCGGTATGTGGAAGTTATCACACCTATGGAGAAATCGAGACGACTTGATCAAATTTTGCGTTCACAAGAACACGGATCCAAAATCATAATATTTTGCTCCACAAAGAGGATGTGTGACCAGTGGCTCGAAACCTCGGCGGCGATACAATGTACGCTATTCATGGTGATAAATCACAGGTTGAGAGGATTACGTGTTGAGTGAATTTCAAGTGGCAAGTGCCCAATTCTTGTAGCCACCGATGTGGTGCTCAAGGTTTAGACATAAAAGATATCAGTTGGAACTTCAACTTTGCCACTTTTAAAATTTTGAGAGTTCGACTCTTTTTACTAATATGTGAATTTCTCAAATGTGTTTATTGAATCCTTTCCAAATCTTGTCACGAGTTGTGGTTAACTACGAATTCCCAACGGTGTTGATGACTATGTCCATAGAATTGGGAGAAACAGGCGGGGTTGGTGCGATGGAGTTGCCTATACATTCTTACGTGAGCGAGTTGAAATATGCTTGAGATCTTGTGAAGATTTTGGAGGGTGCAAACCAATGTTTCCCAGCAATTAAGAGAGATGGTTGGCGTGGAGGTATGGTGGCGAATCACGGCGATGGGCATCTTCGATGTCTCTTATGGTGGTCGGGGATATGATTAGGCTATGCTAAAAGATCGACCGACAACTTCCATACCAGCAATTTTGGCGATCGATGCAGGGATGGTTCAAGCTTTCACTCGAGGTGTGCCTCAAGTTTCTATTTGAATCACCTTTTAACTTAGCAAATGAAGTACATTTGTTTTACTTGCATAGTGGTAAGATCGTGCACCTAAGATTGCAAATGGAGAAGTTAAATATTTTCTTCGTGTTTTTCACTTGACGTTTTTATAATCTTCAATATATAATTTTAATCATTTACTTTTTATAACTTTATATTAAGATATTAGTATAAAACTATACTTGATTTATTTACTGAGTATGAACATGTATGTTTTGTTTGATACATGATGACGTAAGAAAAAGTTGATATTTATTATTCAATTTGAGATCATATTTGATAGTATGCATCACTTTTATTTGATTTTTGTTGCAACGCACGGACACCTTACTAGTAGTAATCAAAGCGTGATAATCTTCTTTTTCTAATCATCGGATCAATACAAGCACACGCACCTTTTTGTTCTCGCCCGTCTCTGTTTTCTTCTTTTCACGCCGCGCCGTTTTTGTTTTTCTCGTCGTCTGCCGTTGCGACTGCGTCTCGCTCGATGCCGCGCGGCGTCTCTCATCTGCTCTCGCCGCTAATTTCTTCTCTAGAAAATCACGGCGTACAAGAAACTACGCCGCCGCCTCTCGTTATTTCTTTCGAGATCACGACACAAGATCACGGCCGAACTCGTAAACAGCCGCCGCCAGCCAAAACAAAACAACCACAACCTATCTTAATTATATAACTGCCTTCACGTTTTCCTTCACAGGTCATGGCATGCATGCATGCATGCAACTACCATTCAAAATTATCTTTGCAACAATTTGCTAATCCTTTGAACAACTCACGGCTAGCAATCACAAAAACCAATCTCTCGGCCAAAAAGCAACGCATGCAAATCAAAACAAAAAGGTAGCATCACGTGAACACTTTAAAGCTAGTGCATGCAAGACTCCAACCTAATCACATCTAAACATCCATGCATGCATGCATCAAGGAAGCAAAAAGGCCAAATCGTTTTTTCGACAAGCCACGTAACGCAAAAAAAAAGGAACAATTAGCCTTAGCTAATTACCTTCACTAATCTCCTTTTCTTCTCTCCTCATGCACAAAGTTCACGTATGCTTGTAGAAGCCTCCAAAAGACATGGCCAGCATTGCCTTTTCTTTGCTACTTGATTTCTTAATCTGCATGCAAAGTAGAAGTCTCACGAGATCAATACGTAAGCAAAACGAACAGCCATACCTTCGTTCGAAATTTCATGGCGAAGCCAACCAATCCGACGTCCCGCAATAGATCGAACGCTCGCCGCGCACACGAAAAAAAAAATCTCGGCGGGTTCTTCAGCCGCCTGCACACCTCCTCCACGCACGAAGAAAACAGCCACCACCTCTTTGATCTAAGAAGTCACGGCACTAGGAGTTGCAAAGTAGCCACACGCATGCACTATTTTTTTATTCTCCACGGAACGAGCCGCCAACACAAAGAATTTTCTTGTCGCTCCGTTTCTGTTCTCTGTATGAGTCACGGCCGCCACCTCTCCAATTTATCTAATCTTCTCTCTCCTTTTAAAATCCTTAACTTACACTAATACATCATTAATCCTAATACAACTCATTCTAAACCTTTTTACCTCAATCAGACTTTTTAACCCACTATTTTTCAAGGGACCCAAAACCCTTTCTAATACGGATTTTTCACTTCCAATTTTTTCAGCCTATCACATGTTGAAGCTTCTAAGACCGCACCTCCTGTATCTTCTCCACGCATCATCCACCTTTAATCTTCATGTGCCCAAATATGAGCTCGACCATCTCATGACTCTTTCGATCGTCTGACCTCGGATCTCCCCATCCTAGTCACGGTCCTCCTCGTCATCGACCACGGTCGCCTCCATGCTTCAACCTGCACATGCAAAGATCAAAGAATATTTTTCTGGCACAAATTCGTCCGAACTTGACCAACGTCAATCTGTACACGCGTAACACACCATAAATAATATCATAACCAACGTTGTCAATTATTCATCAGCTAAAATAGCCTAGATCCGCCACATGGTCTAACAAATGGCATGGAAGAGGCATGAGAATACGCTCCTCACAAGTACATAGGAAAAACTCAATAGATGAGCATGTACTGAAAATAGTGTGCTTCAATTCAAAAGTAGAATACCTGCCTGGTCAAGTCCTACGCAAGAAATCTTTGCCCAATGATCTCTCTTTGTGAAATACACTGTATTTTCTACTATGGACAATTCCTCTTTTATGTATGTTACATAACATGTATGAATAGCAAACAAATTGATCTGCATGCATATTTGTTCTTTTCCTCTGCCCCTACCTATCTCTTATGTTTGTTCCTTCCGAGTAAACACAAAAGGAAAAGATTAGCAAAGAATTGTTTCAAGTATTGTGTACATACAACTAATCATATAACTAAATTACCTCTAAGTTGCTAGAACCATGGAACCCACGAAGCCATCAAGATTGCAGCAAACTTGTGCCATATGTCTTTATGCGATGGAGTCTGAATGTACTAATAATGAATGCCATCCTGAAGTCTCTCAGTACATATAAGATTAGCTTTGTAATGACAGTTATAGAATATACCGAGAGGTATGTCGAAACTATTGACTGGAGAAAGAGAAGAGACGTCCCCATCACGCATCGATGAGATGCATTGCACATGGTATGAGCGGAGATTACAACTTATATCAATCAAATAGGAGATAGATAAATTCAAAAGTTCAACGAAAAAAAGTTGAAAAGAAATCAAATGGTTGCAATCTCCAAGGGGAGAAAAAGGCAAAGCAACAAATTCTAATATATTTGGCTAATAGATATCAACTTCCGATCCAATAATTGCTATCTACCATGCTACATGGATACTTAGAGGAAATACTTTTGAACTTATAAAAACAAATAAGAGCAGAACACATCAATTTTCTTACCGTGACCGGTTATTTTCTCATTGGAAGCTGCTAGCCCATGCAACGGTATAGCAATTTCATGAAGTTTCAGTTATATAAATGTTTCATGAAGGTTTCGGGTTTCAAGTTTCAAAGAGTTTCAAAGTTTCAAAGCATATATCTCTACATTTCACGAAAAGTTCCAAAACGGTTTGGGTTTCAAGCTTAAAGCTTCAAGCAAGTTCCGTGCGTATTGTGAAAGTTTCATGCAGTTTCAACATATTTTAAGAAGTTTGAGTGTAAAATGAAACTTTTGAGTTCCAGATTCATTTCAAATTTTAGAAATTGGAAAACTCCGAGTTTCACAAACAGGAACTTCAAATTTCAAAAGACAAATTTCAGGTTTCAAAAAAATGGAACTTAAGTTTCAAGAAAGCTTCAATTATGAAACTTAAGTCTCAATGAATTTCAAATCTGAAACTTAATGTTTCACCAAGTTGCAGATATAAGCCTTGGTGTTTCAACAAGATTTCAAAATGCAAGTTTGAAAAATGAAGTTTTGGGCAAGTTCCACCGATTGAAAAATGAGTTTCAAAACAAACTACAACAAAGTTCCATAAGAGATTCAAAATTCAATCAAGCTTCACAAAAAAGAAATGAGCAAGTTTCACATACTTGCAATCACGGCCATATTTGACGTCGGACCTCCATTCCTTTGTGGCCGCAGAGCTCGCCATGCCCACGAACCACCCCACCGCTCACCGGTGTGACTCCCTCTAGTCGTGGGCCATCCGCATGCTCCCTCGCCACGCCCGTGCGCTCCCTCTTTCGCCCGCGTGACGGTCACCATGGCATCTCACCTACTGTTGTGATAGCCACTTACTAGCCGTTAGCCCATTAATGTGCCCCCTACGCCAACCTGTGCCTTCCCTTCCACCTCCACTCACACGTTCTTCCATACCACAATGCTGCCTCTCGTGCCCGCTCTCCCACTGCATGGCCTTGCACGCTGTAGCTCATGCCCTCTCAAATGGCATGGAGGAGGCCTCATCGACTGATTGGTGCCGACATTTGCACCCAATTCTACTTGATTTTGGGAAGGATCCAGGGATTTGGAGGGAGAGACCGAGAGAGTATAGAGAAGAGGTAGAGCAATCTGTGCAGATGAATTAAGAGGATGGAAAAAGAAGCTTCAGGATGCTGGGTGCACATGGATGAGATCAAGTAGCTGGGTGAATTAGATCTAATGCTGTGTGCCAAGAATATGTAAGTGATGAAGATGTGTCTTGGAGAACAGATCTCATCAATCTAGTCACTTGTATTTGTAAGTTCTTGTGTTTGCCCAGTTTTGGGTCAAGAAAGGGTGATTTTGGAGTTTTGGTGTTGTGGGTGTTTTGCCTTAAGTTTATGTTGATCTACCTTGCTATGATATATAAAAACACATTTAAGATCATCTAGATCAACAAGAACTCATGAGTAAGAGCAGATCGAGATTTCTCTCTTTTGACCGGTTTCCTCATGCCTTGCTCCTCCCCTCTCTTTCACACGTCTTCGTCATGCCCCCGATGTTGCAGCTAATGTTCGTTTTCCTTACCGACATTTGCTTCTTGCCTTCTACACCTCAGACCAAATAACCTACTGGGCATCTTTTTTTTAGTTTCTAAAAGCTATTTTTCAGCTTTTTTTTACTGTAACTAGCTTTCAAATGAAGTGTATTTTCAAAACGAGGTCTATAAGTTGATTGTAGTACACACTGTAACAACTTCATTTATATCAGCTAAAATCGCATGAGTTTCTGTTACTCTGTATTCTCTCACGAAAAGCCCAAAAACCAGAAATTATAAACCAAAGCAAAAAATAATAGGTCTACTGCTGGCTAATGGCCGATCACACTTCGTTGCGCCGCCAGCGTCACCTTGTGTCTTCGTCAAGTAGTATTGATTTTCTGGTGTCTGTATATAAAAAATGATTTTCATATCATCTAATAATTATCTCAAATACTAGAATCTGCAACCATTGATGATGCGGTATTAAGGGTCCAATCCTAAAGTTTCTACATCCCAAGAAGGTTGCTAGAAATAGGCACGAGATGTCACTACAAGTCATGAACCCATAGAGCGTAGATCGACAAGTGGTCAAGCACTAGGACTCGCTTTTGGCGATCTTGAAAGTCTCCAACATCGGATGCTACAGATTGACGTAGAATCGTCGATAACAATTAGAAAAGAGGGTGAATGATTATAACGTCTAGCAAAAATTTATTTACACTCTAACTATCTTCTCGATCATTTAAACACGCCAATACATAAAAACACAAAAACAGCATTAAAAGGAATAAAAAGCAAAAGTCGTTGTCAATCTCCTGTGCATGTGCGCCTCAAAGCTTTGGTTTGATGGTGTTGATGCACGTGGACCAAGAAGGTTGGTTTGGCGTGTGAGCTACTTCCTACGGTGGGTGGTGCGACAAGTGGGTGCCCCACCACCACCGCGCGAGCTTGCCCTCCGTGCTCGTGCTTCTTCTGCGCTCCGCGCCTAGATACTATGCTCGGGGCACAGCAGCAGCCATATGTCAAGCACCCATTTATCTATGCTCGGGAGGAAACCGAATAAAAATCCAAAGGAGCTATATTTGCAAAAAAAAAAAGTACTAGAACAACTAAAGGAAAATTTTCAATTTCGCCACCCATAACTCTACATCTAATTTCAAAGGTAGCGATTTGTCACTCTATGATATACTCGGTATCAAGCTCTAAGGGATAAATATCCTTGCAAACATCAATTTGAACACTTAATATTAATAGCACTATTCTTGGTAGAAAGTTAGAGGTATCATCGTCAAACACTAAAAATAAGCCTTAACTTAGAATCTACCAATAGGCACATCTTAACCAAGCGAGCGGTGGCGCGATGCAATAGATAGGACCATGGCACCACTTCTTGGTTAACCGACCGTAATGATCATGGTGAAAATGGCTAAGAAAATAGGTGAGTACCCATCAACCGCTCCATACCGAAATGCGTCAACCGTGAGCGGTGTACCTAGGTTCGTTCAATTCGCAGATATTGGCTCGATAAAATCAAACATGATTATATCAAATATTCAACATCTACCACCGTCTCTTGCTCCAAAACAAATCATATTCTTAATTAGTGCGAAGACACGTACACTAATCGATTCGGATCGCGACGACTTCAAAAGGAGCGGCCATTACCGGAATCTTCATGTAGAAGGGGCAAGCTAGGGCTTCGACCGCCCCCTCCTCCGAGCCTCCCACGGCCGCTTCCTACGGACCAAGCACCGGGAGAGGGAGATGAAGAGGAATCCCTAGGCCCAACCTAGACCCTTGCTCTGCCTCCTCCCGCCGCAGCTTCTTGATCCCCCATGCCTGGAAGAGCTCCTATGCACGAGCAAGCCACTGCCCTTCGCCTTCGTCCCAGAGGCCGCCTTTGGTTGGTGCGGAGGACGGGTGCGCAGGGAGGACCAGTTGGTGCCGCTGCGGTAAAAGCCATCCGTGAAGCTGCTGGTGGAGGCGGCGGGGGGAGAAAACGGGGAAGTCATCATCGTCGAGGTCGTCTAGAATGGGTAGGGGTGGGCTAGTTTCGGCCGGCGATGTCGGTGGTCATCGTTGGTGGGTTTTGAAATGGGACGACGGGAAAGGAAGGGAGGGAGGGGAAGAGGAAACAGAGGCGTTGGAACCGTACAAGGGAAGATCGGCAAATAGAGGTGGCATCATGTCAGTCGAGCCGGCCCGAGGCATGGCCCATGATATCAATGGGCTTGGCTGGTACTACACCATGCACTCGGACGTGTCTGAGTCAACTCCTCGGCCTAGCGTACTACCTTAACATGATATAAATAATGTTGGGCCAAACATAGTCTGACACGAGCATGGCCCATTATGCAAGACCCGTTATGCACAATAGCAGTCTGTTAGACATGTTTAGTCCATTAGGCTCGATGCATTAGGTGCGATAGAAGCCGTTAGGCATGCTTGGCCCATTAAGCACGTTAGACATGTCTCATTTAACATTGTTTCAGTTTGTTACATATAATTTTTATAATTATTATAATTATTTAAAATTTTTAGGTTAAATTAAGCTAGACAGACCGCTCTAACCCGCCAAGTTAAATGGGCTCAGACTAGCACGTCGCGTGAACTGAGTGGAGCTGTGCCTAGTTCTGTGACTGAGCCCACGGACCGACACTGCTCGTCTAGGTTGACAGGAACTGTCTAAATGTGATGTGCCGTACTAAGTGTGAACGCATCACGTTGATCGTGGATCGTTGACCGTCCGATCAGTTTGACCGCGAATCGAACCGTCACGTTGATCCTTGGGCTGGTAGTCATGGTGTTGCCCCCATCGTTCTCCGGCTCCCCACCACCGCGCTGTTTCCTCTCGGGCCTCCGGTTCTCCGGCTCTTCCGCCTCCGCGCGTTCCACCTTGGTAACCCCAACAATGCCGCATGGCGCGGCCGCGGCACTTTCCCGGGTTCCACCGTCACCCAAACATGGGCTACTCCTCCGTCCAGGGACTGCCTCCGTCTCCGTGCATCGCCAGGGCAGGAGCTGCCGAGGCGACAGACTCCCTGCCGGAGTTACCTCACTCAAGCCATTCATGTACAGGTCGGTTAGCTTAGCTAGTTAGTTACTCAGTTAGTTCAGCACCCAGTCGGTGCTTAGCTTTCCTGTGATTTCTCACGCTCGCCCCCTGCCTGCGCGCCATTGGTTAATTTTGCAGCAGAATCGTCGAGCGGCGGAGTTTTCATTGATTAACTCGATTGATCGGTTGATTCATTGTTATCCCGAAAAGATCTAAGAAGCTGAGGGGATCCATGACGACACGCATCATGAGCGGTAGCAGCTAATTGCAGATGGTACGTACTTACATACGCCTATCACATGCTCGATGAAATGCCAGTGGTGCAAGCCTGTCCCCGTTTTGAGTTTCCTCCTCGCTTCCGCTTTGCTTACGGCGGCGGCCTACTGCTCTGCCTCCTAAGCATCTATGGTATCAATGTTTTTTTAAATTCTCTTTGCTGTTTCCGTTTGCCCGGCCGCTAGCTGCGATTAACATCGTGAAAGTAAGAACTAGTGCTCACAGAAATCCTTGAGAATGCACAAGCAGCAATGGACAGATGAGCATACTGTCCTCCCTTCTTTGGTGTGCACGGTCTGTAGGATGTCTTCATATTTGATATTGGCATGAGATTTATGCTGTGATATTTCACTAACACGCCAAGACAATTTTGAAGAAAAATTTTCAACTGTTTTTTTTGCCCCCTTCCTTTCACTTTATTCTTAGGGAACTATCATGTATGCATCTGTTCTTTTCCCCAGAAAATCAAGCACTACTAGGAGATGCCCACAAGACTTCATCTATTAAAATCATACAAAAGCTTCTTAGTTGTTGTAACAAGCAGCGATCAGTTATGCATTACTAACTTCCTTGTTCTCTCCACTAGGCCTTCTAATATCCTGTTTTGCTCTCTTAACACTGCACATGTAGCCATCCCTGTGCTTCTGTTGTCTTTTGGGCGTCACACATAAAACCAGCTACTTTTTATCTTCACTTACTTTGAAAGATGACAAAACAGTAAACGCTCACTACCTGCAATTAACTTTTACTCATGTTTCTTTTCCCGGTTTGTAATGATTTCATGAAATTTGCTGACAGCAGAACCCATTCTTGATCGATCTGACAGCAGAACCTTCACTAATGGAAAGTCCAGTTTGCAGTGTTGCATGCCAATTTTTTTTCTTCAGGTAACTTCAATTAAACTTCATTAGTTCTAAAATGGTAGCACAACAAAACGTTACTCAAGGAAACGTATCCTGGATCTGTCTTTCAGTTTCACATGTTTGTTACATTAGGCTTTCTTTTCAGGGAGAGGTGCTTCAATTTTCCTTGCAGAAACGTATACTTTTCTTTCTATAACTAAGTTGCCCTTTATGTAGGCTGAAGTGAGTAGTAAAACTGCAAATTTAGCAATGTGGTACATTATTGTATATTTGTAAAGAAAACAAAGCAGCGAGCTGTGGGTTTGTGTTGAAGAATTTGTGGTAGGAATTGGGAAATGAATTAATGTCCAGTTGATTTGATACTCAATAGCAACATTATGTAGACTCAAATTACAAAATGCATTTAAATAAGATGAATACATCAAACTAGAACTGGACTTGAGATATGAGAACGAAAACTACTCCAATAGGGTATTCAGATCTATCACTAAATGCCATTGACCCCAGAATTTTTCACTTTACGCTAATGCCCTTTCACATCAGGAGATTTAGTGGCTTATATTAGAGCTTTAATTATCTTATTTATGCTAAGTTCCTACAGATATGCTCTCTAAATACGAAGCTCAATCAATAATGCTGGTATAACAGTTCCAGTAACTTAGTGGTAAGTGATGAGCTTATGAAACACAACATATGTATAGTTTAGCACAAAAATCAGATACGCATGTCAATCAACATTACAAATCGTACTTTATTACCAAACAGCGGGCACTTATATCACACTTCACACGAACATTACATAGTAATCAATTAAACACGACATACATAAACGATCACACTGAACATAGAAAAGCTGGCACTCCAATAATATTTGGAAACAAGGTTAAGTTCGCGCAAGGCAAACTGGTTTTCTGGACACTGGATGGCTGGCCCAGAGACTTGTCGAAAATCAACCAGGGAAACTAACCTTTTTATTTGGAAACACTAAATGTATAAGCACACCACAACTGTCAAAGAACGCGTATTTTTGTAGTAGAACTCACATAACTAATTGATTTGTTTTTTCTATGGCAAGCATGTTTGGAGGCAGGGGATGGGCATTCTGAAATCTGTATGGATGCATGGGCGGCACAAGGGTATAGCAGGTGACATATACGGTACGTATATATGGCGGAATGTTGTTAATATGGTAGGTGTTTAGGTAGCCTGTGGTGAATGATTGACGAACAGAGGGTTTGAAGTCACGTACCAACTCCTGGGTGCATGGATCGATGTCTTGATCAGCTTGGGTATGGTTCATCTGAGGTAGCTCTTGATCTCGGCACGCTCGTCGAAGGAGGCGAACGGCGGGGGAAGCTTGGGGTCGTAGCTGTTGCGGTGCGACGGTGAGTCCCAGTGGAGCTTGCCCCACCAGCTCCTCTCCCCGTTCACCTCCACCATCCTCGGCTGATCTTGAAGGTGCGGGAGCCGGCGAAGGCTCCAGCACCCACGGACGTGGAGCTCTTTCCACATCGGTGCGGTGATGACAGCATCGTCCTCGCGGAGGTGCTGCAACCGTGGCAGCTCCTGGAGGCGTATCTTCTGGAGACATGGGAGCTGATAAGAACGACAATGGTCGTGGTAGGCATAGAAAGTTGTCTCGAGGTTGTAGCAGAACAAGATGTCAAGCGTCTTGAGACATGGTAGTGCTGTTCCACCTGGCATCATGGCCTTCAATCTTGGGCAGTACTCCAGGTGTAGGTGCTCTAGTGTACTCAAGCTGGGTGGTCCAGTGAATGGTGCGCAGAAGTGAGTTAGACTTTTGAGATTACTAGCTTGTACTCGTCGTAGATTCTCCAAGTACATTCTTCCGTCGATACCTCCCTCCATTTGATGGCACCACCGAAGCTCACATTCTTCCAGCTCGTCGAAGCTACTCAGATCATAAAGGCTGGAAATAGAAGTATCACATGTCACAGATATTGATCTGGTGACTTGTAGAAGACAGTGTAAACCATCAGGATACCGACGCATTCCTGAGATCTCCACATGACGCCCTGTTCGGCCAAGGGGAGCTGTCATCGGCGAGAAAATAGCAACTTCCTCTGCCTTATAGCTGCTATGTACATCTACATAAGTTGATTGCTTCTTTAATAATTCCTGCAGCTTGCTATCTAGCATGCCTTCTTCATCTGACAACTGCCTGATATTTGCATTGCATGGTGCAACTCGAACATAGAAAGATTGGAAACACCGTCCATCCCTTACTAAATCCTGAGCAGTTTCATCGAAGCTATAGAATAACCTCGAGTCACTGATGCACACCTGTGCAACTTTATCGGAATGATTACCAATTCCTTCTGCACAGTGATCCAGGCAAAACACATCTGGGAGTCGCTGCAGCTTATGCCAAGGAAATCGCTTCAGAGAAGGAACACCAATGAGAAGCAATCGCCTAAGCTGGGGTAGATTAGGGATGTCGGCAGGGAGCTCCTTGATAGCTGTAGCAGACAGGTCTAGCGCCTCCAAAGTACCAAGGTCCTTCAATTCCACGGACTCAAGCTTCGTACATCCATGCAAGAACAAGCGCCTTATGTGAGGTGCAGCGATCAGCAAGAAAGATCTCAGGGTAGGATGCCCATCCAGTTTGATTTCTTCCACCATGCTCGACTCCCATCCTTCAATGTGTAGCTCCATCAAACCATTAGCCCTAGATATTGACCCTGGGAGTGAAATCAGTTTCTTGTTGTCAATGAGCTTGAGCGATTGAAGCTTCTGCATTTCTTCTAATATATTCTCAGGGAAAGATTCTATTTGAGTCCCTATGACCTCAAGTGTTGTTAGGCTCAGCAGCGCAGCCATAGAAGGGGGTAATTCGACAAGGTTGGGGCATTTGACCAGGATGAGCACTTCAAGATTTGACATGTCCTGGAAAAAGTTTAGTGGGAAAGTAGTTACTTCTGAATAGGACATGTCCAGGTATAACAAATTGCTCTTTTGATTGCCCATATCTTGCGTCAGATGAGAAAAAGGAACTCCATTCATATCAAGAGTTTCAAGCTGGCATAGAGTGGACAGTGGTGAATAGGAGCTGCTATTGGTTGCTGGGTCTGTAGTACCAGTTGTGGAGGAACTGATCAGTAAAGTTTTGAGATCATGGCAGCCTCTGAGTGAAAGCAACCGAAGGTTTACTAGACAACCAATCGAAGAAGGGAGTGATTTTAGTGGAGTATAGGAGATATCAAGAACACGAAGGAAACAGAGTTTCGGCAAAAAACTACTGAGTTGGGAAAATAAGAACGGTTGATGTGAGCAACCTCTTAGAATAAGTGTAGTTGGGCCGCTGGTAATTTCATGACTCAACCATTCTCCGCTTACATGCCGTCCTTGGTCATGATCCACGAAGGAGATCCATTTCAGCTGCTCCATGTACTCCTTGCCATCAAGAAGTTTGTTTACTGTGAGGCGCTCTCCAATTAGACCATGGTATGTCAAAAATTGTGCGGCAGTTTCAGTAGCCGCATCAGCTTCGGTTGCTGGAGAAAAGGGTAGCTGCAGCAAAGAATACTCCCGGAATGCTTGGAGGATGACATTTCCAACTTGGTGTATATCATTGTACTTGTGGTGGTAGCTGCCGGCCTCCTCCTCTGTACTTTCTTGGACTCTTCTTGGTTTAATTGCGGTAAGGATGCCTTCGGCGGCCCATTGACGGATTAGCTCATCCGAAGCAATGGACGGTGCATTACTATAACTCTGACAATCTCCATCACTGTGAATAATATCTTCCTGTGGGGGCGGTGGATGTTGGGGAACGGGCAGCAGCATGGCGTAGTGAAAACACCGAAGGGCCATGTGGTGCCAATACTGCACGTCTTGTCGGCAAATCATGTCGGAGATGAACTTCGCCGATTGGTGCAGTGCGGAGGGGATAAGCATCAGGATCTCATGTTCCTCATGTTCACTGGAGAAATGGAGGACTGTGTGCCCTACCGACTTGCTCCTGTCGCAGACTTGTTGGGAGGTGGTGGACATCAGCCAATTAGAACTTCTCGACGAAGCAGGAGGAAGCCCCACCGTATCTGGGAATCTAGTGGGCTCGATAGGCTTGTAGAGGTTGTCAACCACCAGAAGGTACTTCTTGTTGATTAGCTGCGTGAAGATCCGAGGAACTATTGTCTCATGCACGTGCTGCTTCAACTCGAAGGTGCCCTCCACCATCCCGTAGGTGTAGTACCGTAGCTCCTCGTCGGATTCCTTGAGCTGCTTGTATTCTTGGTCGAGCAGGCCGAGCTCCTCTGCCACCGCGGCGGCCAGCTGCAACTCGATGAAGCTCGTGGGCGTGTACCTGCCTCGGGCGGCCTTGGGCGGCCTCTTCCTCAGCTCCACCTTTATTACGGGATCGAAGGGGGGATCGAAGCCCGTCATCTTCGCCTCCGCAAAGATGCTTGCTATGGTCCGCGTGAAGGAAGCCGTGGGCCCCACCCCGACATTCCATCCGACGACAGGCGAGGAGACCGTACTTTGCAAGTTAAAGTATGCGCCCCAGTCGCGGTATCCGTTCAACCTGTCCACAGAACCAAAAGTTGATCCATCAATTAGTTCCATCAATTAGTCCGTCCGGTGCATGCGTACTTCAATTCGTACGTGCATGAAAACAGCAGCTTAACCAATATGGGACAACTGTTGGTTAAAAAAAACGCACTTTGACTTCAGAAATGCATGTGTTAGATGCCTATTAGCTCATATGGTGAAAATTATTAAAGCATTGCTTCAAAACCGATCAAGATTTTATTTTATAATAATTGTGCGATGAAAATTTTCTAAAACCAATGCATTGTCTTAATATTGGCATGTGAGATTTTTTTTTTAAAAAAAAGAAGGCTTGTGAGTTATAGGAGAATTGACAGCTAAAGGGAAACGTGCTGAAGAAGCTGGGCGTTTCAATCTGCCCTAGCATCTCCTTCAGCTTCTATTACAAAACTAAGGGGGTGATCGTTTCAGTTTTTTTTGGTTTCAGCTTCTAGTTTCAGCTTTTTTTTTCACTATTCACTACACTATCCACTAACTCAGCTACAGTATTTTTTCAGACAGCTACAGTGTTTTTTCAGCCAAAAGCCAAAAGGCATCGCTATTCCGATCACCCCCTAAGGCCCCATTTGGAATATAAAATTTTTGGGTGTTGCAAAAAAGTAAAGACAGTATGTTTTGTTTTACCAATAATAGTTTTTTAAGAGTTTTGAGGGAATACACAATATGGTTTCTATAAATTATTGTGGTACAAACAACATGGTCTTTTGGAAGTTAAAGGAAAGCTCACGATCCTTTTTTACTAAACCATTGTAAGCTATGGCATTTTTAGTGCTAAAAGACTATGGCATACATAAACTGTATTATATATTTAGTGACACCCATTTTAAACAATTCATTGATAACCAATAATAAATGCTCTTAATAATTTCAACAAGTATGTAAATGAGGATGTCGCAAATCATACCAGAAATCCATATCTCGCAGCCGATCACACCATGTGACCAATGAAGATGATGTTTTCATGACTTATGCTAAGTGGTGGATCAAAAATTCTCAATTTACACAAAACCCTGTAAGCGGAGAAAGTGATTTGAATCAGTTATCAACAAGGAATCACAGCACCGTCAACAACATAACATGGGAAATACAAAGCTTTTATAGAATATCCCATCCTTTGTATAATTTTGATAGTATCTTGCAGTATATATATAAAATATTTTGTTAAAGTCTTTTTAAAAATTTCCTATCAATGTAAGAATTGCTCTGCAAGTTTTCAACTGATTAGATTGTTTGCCCTCGCAATTGCAATGGATATTTCTCTAAGTAATATCCAATGGATATTATAGTTTGATCAAAATTAGGGTCCAATAAATTGAAAGCCAGATTTGGATATTTTGCTAGGGCTCTATAGAAAGCTAGAATGCCGAGTTCGGTTTCACGATTTGGATATTTTGCCTCTAGGATGGCCACAGCCCGGTATGGGATAGCACCGCTTTCGGGCTGAGATCAGAGTTTAGATGGCAATCACAGTATTGTGAGTCCCGGTTTGCGTATAGAAATGATGCCGCCCGTTTGTGCACATGTATCGCTATAATGTATTGAAGTGGATTGGTCCATGTACAGGTGACGGTTCGGATTTGGTGTCGTCCACGCATCGTCCGTCAGATTAACAAGCAAGTGCATGGTAGAATTGTGGATCGTAGTGAATATATGGTATTTGCTTTGGTATCCCATACTTTGTCATTTTATAAAATGATATCTCTTCTTTGTTGATTATACTATGACAAGCGATGCTTATGGTTGATTGTCGCGTTGAGATAGTGTTGCATCGTGTTGCACATTGGTACTACAGAGCTACTGTGCGTAGACATCCCGCAGTGGCAGGATAAAGACCTACCTCGGTAGGCACTCCACGGGAGTGGAGTTTGCGTAGAGCTAATTGTGAATGCAAAAAGAATGTTGCATCATTTACTTTCATCCTGGCATGGGTTGCATGAGCCAAGCCGGAGACAAAGTTATGTAACTATTCCGGTGAGGTCGGTGAGAAAGATACATGGCTAGTCCGGGGGGCTCACGAGTAAGACCTACTTCGGTAGGCGCTCCACAGAAGTGGAGTTTGTGGTCCGCATGAAAGAGGATAGGGCACGAGTGGGTCATTGACGGGTGGACACTCAGCTTTACTGATATGAGCTCGAGGTTGCATGTGGATATAGCATTGCATTATTGTGAATGCTGAAAGGATATTGCATCATTTGCATTTATCCTGACATGAGTTGCATGAGCCAATTCTAAGATAAAGTCATGTAACTATTCCGGTGAGGTCGGTGAGAAAGATACATGACTAGTCCGGAGTGCTCACGATAAAGACCTACTTCAGTAGACGCTCTACGGGAGTGGAGTTTGTAGCCCGCATGAAAAAGGGCGTGACCCAAGTGGGCCATCGACGGATGGACACTCAGCCTTACCGGTATGAGCTCGGGGTTGCATGTGGACATGGCATTGCATTGCATGAAGAAAACTTGTGAAGATGGAGCATACGCAGAGTTTATGTGGTAGCTCTGCTAGATAAGTGATTTACTGAGATTTACAAGGATTGTGTCTTACAAAGATGATTGAATTGCTTTTGTTGTCGCCATTATTTTATTATATGCTTGCTGAATCTTTAGACTCACCCTTGCCTTATTGATTTTTTTAGGTAATTACTGAAGGCGACATGCACGGGCGGGGCTAGCACAATTACTCCACGTACAACAGGAATTATTCAACCCTATATAACACATGAGTTTCTTTTGTCAGTTAGCTTAGTTATTCCTCTGCTCCTGCGCCTATTGACAAGAATATGTCCTTTGCCGATTGTTTGATATAAAAAAGGGAGTAGTTGAGCAAAACGCAGTGGCAGAAGCTGGAGTTGGTAGCATCATAGAGTAGGTGGTAGCACTTTAGGCTTAGGGAGGGGTCGAGGTGTTACACTTTTGGAGAATTTCAAGCACATTTCTCTTTTTTTTAGCACCATCTAATGGCTGCTATAATTCAGTTGTAATTAGAGTCCACAAAATTAAAGGACAGTTGTTTGTTTCTTTTTAGTGAGAATTTCTAGCTTATTTCTCTTATTTTCTTAATAGCTATAAAACACATGTAATTGATTTTTGTTATATAATGATAGATTCTATTATAAGCTAGTACTTCCACATGAAACAGTCTTTCAAAACAACTTATACATAAAATAAAAGTATTTAAAAATGAAAATGTAAAATGCAACAATATATGAGTCACACGCTTGGATCCTACCTATCAACAAAAGAAATCAATTATATGTAGAGTCCCAATTATGACTATGTTTTTTTTGTTTTGAACTCTCTAATTATGACTATTTTTTGTATATTATGACTACGGCAACCTAAGTGTGCAAAATTTTGTTTTGTTTTTTTTTTTTGCAAACAAGTGTGCAAATTTCTTCCGTTTTACAACACAAGCGAGCTGATGCACAACATCCTGATATCAGGGATGGTCACAAATCACAAGCTTGCCTCTCCTATAGTACTATGATCGGATGGTCACAAGTTCCTAGATCGACTTGCTATAGCTGCACGTCGATCGAATTGCTTGACTTAAATATCCTAGATGGAGATGACATCAATGTGACTGGCTAGCTAAAGTGGACTTGATAGAACCCCATGACAACTCTTATCCCACACACGAATGCTTCACAGGCACAGTCATCTATGTCAGAAATTCTACTATAGTAAACTACTCCCTCTGTCGTACAATATAAGTACTCATTCTTAAAAAAATGTTATCCTACAATATGTCCATTGCGGTGACCAAATATGTTGTTATTGTAATATTTTCACCATATACCCCTACTTTAATATTGAAACAAATAAGTGGATAGTTGTCATGTCAAACCTGGGCTCGGCCCGGCCTGACCCACGTAATGTCCATATAAGAGAGAGAGGCGGGTGGAGGGAGGAGGCAAAATTCGATTTGCTCTTCCCCACCCCCGGGCTCTCGTTGCTTCTATCGCTGCCAGTTGCTGCGTCTCCCCCGCACGCACACCTTGTTGTCTCCCTTCTCCCCACGCTCGTCGCCATCGCCGATCGGTCGCCAGCGCTGCTACTCCGGCCATACCTCGCCATCCTCATCGTCGCCACCCAGTCGACCTCGTTAAGCGCCGCTGCCGCCCCTGGTCGAACCGTGCCTCCGCCTGCTGCTGCAACGCCGGCGCCACCACCTCATGCGCGAGCCACCACTAGCACCGGCCCTTGCTACGGACCGGCCAAAAGAAGAGGGGAAGCCACCCGAGTGAGGGAAGGAAGGAGAGTGGGGAGGGGGCCGGCCGGCGGTGTGGAGGAAGGAGGGGAGAGGGGCCAATGTGGAGAAGAAGAGGAGGGGGCCGGGGGGGAAGAAGGAAAAGGAGTAGAGGAAGAAAAGGAAAGAGGAAAGAGGAAGAAGAAAAAAAGAAAGGGAGGCAGCCGGGCGTGAAGAAAAAAAGAGGAGAGAGGGAAAGAAAAGAAGAGAAAGAGGAAAGAGGAAAGAGGAAAAAAAGAAAGAAAGGAGGGAAGCCTGGTCCGACGTCAGATCCGTCAGATCTGGCCGAAGAGTGACAGAACGTGCCCCGATCCAGTCGTCGGGGGTTAGGGTAACAGTTCAAAACCCTCTTCCGTTTAATTACCGATTCTCGCATAAATTAATATGCCGATTAAACACGGGACAACAAGGAGATGTCCGGTGAGAGGGAGATTGGCTATACTAAATTTATACGTAAGAGCGATGTTATTTTCTCACATGTGTATGTATTATGTTAGCAATGAATTGAAATGGTTAATGCTTGTTCAGGTGGTAGTTCGAGCTTGGTGCCATTCGCGCATCATTCGCTAGGTTGACAGGCAAGTGCGTGGTAGAACAGTACAGTGTGGTTAATGATTGCTACTCATGTTTCCACGCCATGATTTACAGTGTTTATAAGCTGAAATATATGATTACGAGTTAGGTATATACTGATGAGTGTAATTTATAATTAAGTGCTAAAATTGGAAGTATGTGCATCATACATTGCACTCATACACAGTGAAACATAGCCTACTTCGGTAGAAACTCCACGGGAGTGCAGGTGAAACCCCCGTTTGAAAGAGGACGGGGCAAAGAGTGGTCCATCGATAGGTGGACACTCCGCTAGACCGGTATAAGCTACAGTTACAGATGCATCGCATGGCACTACATTGCATGAAAATGTTACAGACACGATAGATAGTGATACAGTTGCAAAAATATTGATTTACAGTTCACAGTAGATTTGGATTACAGATTACAAACATAGAATTGAATTACGGCTTACAATGCAGAATTATTGATTTACAGTTTGTAGTAGATTTAATTTACAATTCACAATAGATGTGATTTTACAGCTTACAGTCGTAGATTTGGTTTACAGTTTACATATATGAATTGATGTACTGTTTTATCGTGTGCTTGCTGAGTCTTCGGACTCACCCTTGCTTTGTTGTTTCTTTTTAGGGTAATCTAGAGTGACGGCATGCATGGAATGGGAGCAGTTCCTTTTGCATTGCACATATGAAATAACTGTTTAGTTCCCCACTGAGCGTAAATGTTTAGTCTGATGCTAAGGCTTTTGAGGCTCGCTGTTGGGTGTAGTATACTCGCGAGCCCTTGGTGGTGAGTCTCCATGGTTAGGGATCCCAAAGTCTATTTATACTGTGGTTATTTGCAATATAAAATAGTTGGTTTATCGCAAACAGCCTATGTTCGTTTGTTGACCACTCTTGTTGGTAATATTAAGAACAGAGAAGGTATTGCTAAGTTTTTTTAGCAGCACTAATTTGAGGTGGACAGAGTGTGGTGGTAGCATTTTGGACCCTATGGAGAGTTGGAGTGTTACATGTTGTATGACATTTAATAAGAGTATGTATAGTCCGATAATATTAATTTTTTGAAATTTAATGTCTCCCTAGTTTGTGTACATGGTGAGCTTTGGATTTATATTGTGGAATGGATACCGTATGAGCTTAGTTGAAATTAGCATTAATCACTTCTATGAATAAATGTTTATTTACCTCTGAACGGCCTTTGGGTGGTTCTTTGTAGTGAAACTTATAGGTATAATTTATGGGTGGTTATTCACCAAGAAAGCAATACTCTGCAATACTTAAACTGAAGATTGCCGATATATATTGTCTCTTTGACTATGCACCACAAGTTCACACGTCCTTATATGGTCCTGAGAAAATAGAAGCAATTGATCCGTGTTATATATTTAAGAAATAGGAAATAAAAATAAAAAGAAATATGGAATAAAAAAGTAAGGAAGATATATAGTACCTGATTGTTGAATTTGGCATTGTCAAAAGTTGATCCGATCAACTTGATATATATGCTTGAAAAATCTCAAAAGGGCGGAGGGAAGCCAATGAATTTTTGGGTTTTTTTTAGTATTGGTAACTACAAAAGGAATTAATTGTAAATGTAAAGGAACAACAGTAATGGGGTAAGTGAATGGTTTTTTTTTCTGTATTGATCAGTAGAAAAGGGGATTAAATCTAGACATGAAAAAGAACAATGGTAACAGGACAAAAAACGAATGATTTTTTTTTCAGTTTTTTAATTGATCACAAGAAAAAAGGATTAGTTGCAAATGTGAATTGGGGGGGGGGGGGGGGTAGTATTGGTAACTAGAAAAGGAATTAATTGTAAACGTAAAGGAACAATAGAAATGGGGGTAAGCAAATGGTTTTTTGGGTTTTTTTGGTATTGATCAGTTGAAAAGGGGGTTAAATCTAGACATGAAAAGAACAATGGTAACAGGGAAAGAGAACAACAAATTTTTTTTGTATTGTTCACTAGAAAAAAGGATTAATAGTAGATATGAAACAACAGCAATAGAGGGGAAAACACCAATGTTTTTTTTGTATTGATCACTAGAAAAAGGAATTATATTTGTAGACGTGAAAGAACAATAGTGAAGGGGAAAAGCCAAATTTTTGTCTTTTTTGTATTGATCACTAGAAAAATGGATTAATTGTAGATGTGGGAAGAACAACAATTATAGGGAAAACAAAAACGAGTTTTTGAGGGGTTTTTTGTAATGATGACTAGAAAAGGGATTGATCCTAGATGTGAAAGAACAACAGAGTGTTAAATCGCTTGAAAGTTGAAATGAAGGTTTTTTTTGGCAACAGAAAAGAAGGGATTGGAGCGGAGTTGAAAGAACAAGATTGGTTTCGTTGCAGCAAAATGAATAGCTAGGAAGGCAGGGCATATGTCCCTTTGTAGTAATGTCTTGTATACAAACCGAAACAATGGACAAAGATGCCTGCTAGGTACACGAACAAGCAAAGAATACATTTTGTTCAAAGCTAAAGCCTAAAGGTGATGAGAAATGTTGAAAGGAACGAAACGAATCATGTTCAAAGAAGAAAGGGGATAGCTTGTCGTGTGCATGCCTACCAAAAGACATGTACGTAATGTTGAATTCGTAGTGTTAATGTGTGCCTTAAGGAGTTCACCTCTGAAATTGATAGTTCAAACGTTACAAACGACCTAGGTGATGTGTATGCATGCATGCATGGAGCCACGTTGATTATGTCAAGGAGAAAAGAGAAAGGGGAAAGCAAAAAGATTGGTTGGTGAGACAAGTTGATTATGTCCCAAATCTTTTACGTAGTACGTGCAATTATTACTGCATTGTGCAAAGAAAAGAAAAAGAAAAGGCAAGGGCATTGATCGATCGAACAGGCTGGTAGAACCGAAAGAGGAGGTGATGCAGCAGAGCTCGGTTGCATGGCATTGGCAGGCCAGAGGCTTCTTACAATTGCTAGTCCTATCGCATGTTCCTGGCTAATCCGCATGTTTCTTATGTCTTGAGCTGAGAGGTGAAATGCTTAATTCACTTAGTGGAGCCCCTGTAAAACGCCTAATCCAAGGTTCTATTCCCAATCCTTGTTCTTGTTGTGAATTTTGGATTTGGAAAGGGTACTGTAAATTTTTATCAGCAACTGATACCAAGGATTC
Source organism: Melocanna baccifera (assembly GCA_036346265.1). Taxonomy (NCBI): domain Eukaryota; kingdom Viridiplantae; phylum Streptophyta; class Magnoliopsida; order Poales; family Poaceae; genus Melocanna; species Melocanna baccifera. Next base: position 15,873,970 of record CM070687.1, read on the forward strand.
TTCTACCACTAGTCAAGGCCTTCCAACTGATATGAACAGGTGTTGTGTTATGGCTTAATTTCAGAGGAGGTTTGCGGTGAGCTGTGAGGGGCGGAAGGAGATGATGATGCGAGTGGGGTTGCGAACGGAGAGGGTAGCGAGGAAGAGCGTGCTCGCCCTCAAGCTCCCATCTGGGATTATCTCAGATGGATTATCTCTGGCCAGGGCTAAGGTTCTGAGACGCTAGGTAAGAAGATTGATTCTATATATTGCTTATCCTTCAAATTACAGCCGAAGCCTTTATGCATCTGGCTGCACAATACGATTCCGAATATCATATCTAACCGAGTCTGAGAAACAAACTCGGAAACTGACTCTAATATGCTAAGTAATATCTGACTCAAAACATCTTAACTTACAAGCAATAAGAGTTTCCTAATTGACAGCCATCCTACCAAATCGGCCGCTGTTGCCGAATTGCCGCAGTCTGTAGCGCGTCACCTGTTGTCGCCGGCGCTATTGCCTGGCACAACCAAGTCGGCAACCTGCGCCTGTTGTTGCCGAGGAGGCCGAAGTGGATGACATGAAATCCGTTGTTACTACTGTAAAAGCAAAAGCGAAATGTATATTTATGAAGGCAAGGGTAATGTTTCCTTTTTCCACGACACATGGTTATCGTCGCTTTTTCTTTATTTGTTTTGCGCATGCTTTTCTCATAAGCAAAAGCGAAATGTATATTTATGACACGGATGTTTACAGGTTGCATGCGCTCTCTCCATTGGCCTTGCGGGTTCATCGATCAGCGCTTCTTCAGTGCTCGCAATGCCTATGAGACAACCGGCTTTAGACGGGCCATAATTGACCGGTCAAAGTCCATCCCTTTAAGAACCACAGATGATGATGTGACAGTAGACGCACCTTACTAGTCTCTACCTTAACACTGCTAACCGAATGCCAGTAATTATTTTTGTCAACAATGCTAGTTTAGCTGTACCATGAAGTGTGTAGACCAACAACGTTTTAGCCCCCACTCAGAACACCGTCGATACCCAAGATGTAAGATGGAACTCTCTGAAGCAGCTGCCCGAATGTATAAACACTCCATGTTAGAGGAAAAAAACTAATTTTTGCCCATGTTGGCATGCATGTTCCTTGCAAGAAACGGTGGAGAGTTGCAGAGATCCAAACTCGGAAACTGACTCTAATATGCAAAGTAATATCTGACTCAAAACATCTTAACTTACAAGCAATAAGAGTTTCCTAATTGATAGCTATCCTACCAAAACGGCCGCTGTTGCCGAATTGTCGCAGACCGCAGTCTGTAGCGCGTCACCTGTTGTGGCCGGCGCTATTGCCTGGCACAACCGAGTCGGCAACCTGCGCCTATTGTTGCCGTCTTCTAGTATAGCACTTCCCTCAATATGAGTCCACAACATGCTGTGCCAAGTTCTTGCATGGATTTCTTTTCTTTGTACCCATACATTTTCGTTCATTGTCTCCTTGATTATTGCTTTTTCACTTTGAAGAAAATGGATTTAAATTTGGGTTGCTTAAAAATTGCAGGCTTGGAAAGTTGCAGGCCGAGGAGGCCGAAGTGGATGACATGAAATCCTTTGTTACTTCAGTAAAAGCAAAAGCGAAATGTATATTTATGAAGGCTAGGGTAATGTTTCCTTTTTCCACGACATATGGTTATCGTCGCTTTTTCTTTATTTGTTTTGCGCATGCTTTTCTCATAAGATACTGTTTACAGGCTGCATGCGCTCTCTCCATTGGCCTTGCGGGTTCATCGATCAGCACTACTTCAGCGCTCGCAATGCCATTTCTTCAGGGACAACAGGCTTTAGAGGGGCCATAATTGACCGGTCAAAGTTCATCCCTTTAAGAACCACAGATTGGGACGATGATGATGATGTGTGACAGTAGACGCACCTCACTAGTCTCTACATTAAGGTCCCGTTCATTTCAGCTTTTTTTCAACTTTAGCTTCACCTTCTAACTTCAGCTTCTTTTCACTATTCAGTAATTCATTTTTTCTGATTTTTTTAGATTTTTTAGGCTTTTTGTATTTTCTTTTTTTCTATATTCCTTTACATTGTTCGTGATGGGCTAACATATTTTTTTCTATTTTTACATTTTTTAAATTTAATTATGTCTAATAAGCCAATTTAACTACAGTAAAAAAACCAGCTACAATGAAATTTCAATCAGAAGCGAGAAGCCATCGCTAAAACGAACGCCCTCTAACACTGCTAACCGAATGCCAGTAATTATTTTTGTCAGCAATGCTAGTTTAGCTGTACCATGAAGTGTATAGACCAACAACATTTTTGCCCCCACAAAACACCGTCGATACCCAAGTTGTAAGATGTAACTCTCTGAAACAGTTGCCCGAATGTATAAACACTCCATGTTAGAGAAAAAAACTAATTAATTCAATTCACTCTCATCAGGTTTTCAGCTATTCCAGTATCTTTGCCCGTGTTGGTATGTTCCTTGCAAGAAACGGTGGAGATAGGGGTGGAAACGAGCCGGCTTGAGCCAGACATGGCCGAGCTCGCACTGAGCTGAGCCATGGCTCGGCTCGTTTAGGAATCGAGCTAAAATGTAGGCTTAGCTCGGGCTCGGTAGTTGGCTCGAGCCGGCTCGCGAGCTGCAGTAGAGGCTCGATGGTGGAGGATCTCGGGGCGGTTGAAGAGGTGGAGGAAGTCGCTGTTGCTCTTGAGCTCGCCCCCGCTGCTTCCTCTAGAAGATACCACTTCCTACCACCAGATTTGCTCTCCTCGACGCTAGATCCGGCGGATCCGCCACCGCTGGCTCCCGACCGGCCCTTCTCCGCCCGGATCCGGCCTCGCCTCGTCGCCACGCCGCGGATCTGCCGCCGCCGGCTCCCGACCGGCCCTTCTCCACCCGGATCCAGCCTCGCCTCGTCGCCACGCCACGGATCCACCGCCGCTGCTCCCGACCGATCCCTTCTTCGCCTGGATCCGGTCTCGCTGTCTCCTCGCTCGCTCCAAGCAGCCGCCGGCGAAATGGCTCCGAAGCGAGGTGGAAAGGCACCAGGGGGCGCGGGAGGGAGGCAGTAGCGCACCGGGGGCGTGGGGGAGCGGAGAGGGAGGTGGCGGCGCACCAGGGGGGCGCAGGAGGGAGGCGGTGGCGCACCGGGGGGTGCGGGAGGGAGGCGGGGGAGCGGGGAGGGAGGCGGCGGCGCACTGGGGGGGCGGGAGGGAGGCGGTGGCGCACCAGTGGTGGCGCGGGAGGGAGGCGGGGGAGCGGGGAGGGAGGCGGCGACACACCAAGGGGGTGCGGCAGGGAGGCGGCGGCGCACCAGGGGGCGCGGGAGTAGGGGAGACCGAGCGGAGATGTAAAGGGGCAACCGGGCGAGTGGGGGTACTAGAGTGTGTGAAAAAAGAACTAAGTCCGAAACATTAACATTAACCCTAGGTCTAACTTGAACACATAGCATAATCTTAGTGCGGAAGACGTACCCGAGCTGGGAGATGGCATTTGGGGTTGCTCGGTGATGCCGTGATGCAGAGGTGGCCGAATGCGTAGACGAAGCCGTGGACGGGGACGGAGGAGTGGCTTGGTCTTCGTTCACCTTAGCGCAAGAATTAGATCGGTCTCTGTTTGGGATTGTTTGGCCTAGGACACCGTACGTCACCGGCCTGCCGAATCCCCTTTTTGTATTGCGTTAGGTGACTGGGACTGAAATCAAAAGAGGTTGGTTGCGCCTCCGATCATGGCGCGAGTGGGGGCATAACCTCCCTGAAAAATCAGGAACAGTTAGCCGAGATCAACCCAACATTCTCCCCTTTGATCGTAAGGCTAACATCATAAGCCCATTCTCAATGAAACAGCATACCAAGGCAATGTGTTGCATGGCCAATAAAGTGTCATACAACCCCAGTACCTATAATGTACTATTTCATTTCGAAATGGATATGCATTATACTTAATGGGAGTTGGTTTGCTTTAGGTCCTTTTATCCAGAATCAGAGGCTTTCTAATAAACCCATGCCGGCAACATGATCACGAAAAATATTGGATGGTAAGCCTTTAGTAAGTGGATCCGCAAACATTAACTTAGTACTTATATGCTTGATACTAATGGTTTGATTTTGGATTCTATCTTTCACAACATGGTACTTAATGTCAATGTGTTTGACAGCACCACTTGACTTGTTGTTATTTGCATAAAGGACTACGGGTTCATTATCGCAGTATAAGGTGAGTGATTTAGAGATGCTGTCTACCACTCTAAGTCCCGAGATAAGGTTCTTAAGCCATACATTCTGCCCGGTAGCCTCATAACATGCCACAAACTCAGCTTGCATCGTTAAAGATGCCATAAGGGTTTGTTTGGAGCTTTTCCACGAGATAGCGCCTCCAGCGAGTGTGAAGATATAACCTGACGTGGATTTCTTAGTATCAACACATCCCGCAAAATCTGAATCTGAATAACCAACAACTTCAGGGTTATCAAAAAACTTATACTACATTTCACGAAAAGTTCCAAAAAGGTTTTACGTTTCAAGTTTAAAGCTTCAAGCAAATTCCATGCGTATTGTGAAAGTTTCATGCAGGTTTCAATATATTTCAAGATGTTTCAAAGGTGTAAAGATGAAACTTTTGAGTTCCAGATTCGTTTCAAGTTTTAGAAATTGGAAAACTCTGAGTTTCACAAATGGAATTTCAAATTTCAAAAGACGAATTTTAGGTTTAAAAAAATGAAACTTAGGTTTCAAGAAAGTTTCAATTATGAAACTTAAGTCTCAATGAGTTTCAAATCTGAAACTTAATGTTTCACTAAGTTTCAGATATAAGACTTGGTGTTTTAGCAAGATTTCAATATGCTAGTTTGAAAAATTAAGTTTTGGGTAAGTTCCACCAATTGAAAAACAAGTTTCAAAACAAACTACAGCAAAGTTCCACAAGAGATTCAAAATTTGATCAAGTTTCACAAAAAGAAATGAACAAGTTTCACATACTTGCAATCCACGACCATGCTTGATGTCGGACCTCCATTCCTTTGTAGCCACAGAGCTCGCCACCCCGCCGCTCACCGGTGTGATTCCCTCTAGTCGCAGGCCAACCGCATGCTCCCTCACCACACCCGTGAGCTCCCTCTTTCGCCTGCGCGACGGTCACCATGGCAACTCACCTGCTGCTATGATATCCACTTACCAGTTGTCAGCCCATTATTGTGCCCCTCGGCAACCCGTGCCTTCTCTTCCACCTCCACTCACACGTTCTTCCACACCGCAATGCTGCCTCTCGTGCCTGCTCCCCCACTACATGGCCTTGCACGTTGTCACACATGCCCTCTCAAATGGCATGAAGGAGGCCTAATTGGTGCCGACATTTTCACCCAATGCTACATGATTTGAAGGAGCCAGGGATTTGGAGGGAGAGATCGAGAGAGCATAGAGAAGAGGAAGAGCAATTTGTGCAGATGAATTAAGAGGTTGGGGAAAAAAGAAACTTTGGGATGCTGGGTGCACATGGATGAGATCAAGTAGCCAGGTGAATTAGATCCAATGTTGTGTGCCAAGAATATGTAAGTGATGAGGATGTGTCTTGGAGACCAGATCCCATCTATCTAGTCACTTGTATTTGTAAGTTCTTATATTTGCCCAGTTTTGACTTAAGAAAGAGTGATTTTAGAGTTTTGATGTTGTGGGTGTTTTGCCTTAAGTTCATACTGTGATCTATCTTACTATGATATGTGAGAATTATCTAAGATCATTTGGATCATTAAGAACTCACGAGTAACAGCAGATCAAGATTTCCCTCTTTTGACCCGTTTCCTCCGACCTTGCTCCTCCCCTCTCTTCCACGCGACTTCGTCTTGCCCCCCGATGTCTCAGCTAATGTTCATTTTTCTTGCTAACATTTGCTTCTTGCCCTCTACACCTCGAACCAAACAAGCTACTAGGCATCTTCTTTTCAGCTTTTCTACGGTAACTAGTTTTTAAATGGAGTGCATTTTTAAAGCAGGGTCTACAAGTTGATTGTAGTATACACTGTAACGACTTTATTTATATCTGCTAAAATCGCACAAGTTTCTGTTACTCCGTACTCTCTCACAAAAAGCCAAAGAACCATAAACTATAAACCAAAGCAAAAAAGAACTGACCTACTGTTGGCTAATGGCCAACCACACTTTGTTGTGTCGTCAAACGCCTTGTGTCTTCGTCAAGTAGTATTTATTTTGTGGTGTCTGTATATAAAAAATTATTTTCATATCATCAAATAATTATCTCAAATATTGGATTATGCAACCATTGATGATGCAGGTATTAAGGGTCCAATCCTAGAGTTTGGTCGCTAGAAATAAGGATGTCGCTACAAGTCGAGAACCCACCGAGCGTAGATACGACAAAGCGGCTGAAGCGCCAAGACTCGCTTTCCAGCGATGCCAAGAAAGTCTCCAGCATCAGATGTTGTAGGATCGACGTAGGATCGTTGATAACAATCAGAAGAGAGGGTGAATGATTATAATATCTAGCGAAAGTTTTTTCACACTCTAGTTGTCTTACGATCGCTTAAACACGCTAATGAGTAAAAACACAAAAATACATAAAAGAAATAAAAAGCAAAAGTGCATGTGCATGTGCGTCTCAAAGCTCTGGTTTGATGGTGTTGATGCACGTAGACCAAGAAGGTTGGGTTGGCGCGTGAGCTACTTCCTACGGCCGGGTGGTGTGGCTGGTGGGTGCCCCCGCCCACCAGCAGCGCCCGGGCCTGCCCTCCCGCGCTCGCTGGCTTCCTACACCCATTCCTAGCTACCGTGCTCCAGGGGCACAGGAGCAGCCATATGTCAAGCACCCATTTATCTATGCTGGGGTGGAGACCAAATAAAAAAACCACAGGAGTTATATTTGCAAAAAAAAAAGCACCGGGGCCACGGAAGGAAAATTTTCAATTTGCCACCCCTAACTCTACATCTAATTTCAAAGGTAGGAATTTGTCACTCTGTAACATACTCGGTATCAAGCACCAAGGGATAAATATACCTGCAAAAATCAATTAGAACACTTAGTAGTTAGTATTAATAGCACTATTACTGGTAGAAAATTAGAGGTATCATCGTCAAACACTCAAAAATAATCAATTAGCACTATTACTGGTATCGGAATGTACAACCTCGTTGCTCATGACATCGGTATTCTGCGGGCCTTCAATCCGACGTACATAGTACATTACTTGGTAAGGAACGGGAAGGATGGATGGGTTTCACTTGGTGGAGTTATTTTGTGCGCACATGTAACCTTTCCGACGAAAAATGCAATCAAGAGGGTTTCTACAACCTGTAAGATCAGAATCGAATTCACGGTCATATGCAACAGAGAATGTAAGGTATGTTTGCTGACCTAGGACATTTCAACATCGTAGCTGCGGTAACGACCAGCATATATAAATATGCTTTTCGCTTCATTTCATCACTCTCAACTCTATATCTAGTTTCCAAAAGTAGCAATCGTCACGACGCGTCTCGAACGAAGCATCTTACAATGGTTTCGCATTTTTTCCCGCAGATCGGCTTCAACGGACAACGGTATCTTGTTCCGTCGGTGGCACTATGTTACATTAGGCAAAGCGGCATACCCGAGAAATTCCGAGAGAATGTTGCGACACCTTCTATAAATCCATCCTGTATAAACAAATTAAGACTACTGCTTTTGCTTCTTGAAATGACTTTGTAAACATAGCACAAGATCGACTCTACTGTCTTCTGCAAGGCTCATTGTTTTGGCCAACCTTCATTGTTGCAATTCTCGCGCCATCATAGCAAGCCGTGCTATGCTCTCGTGCATTTGCCATCCTCTCCAAGGCCCCGTCCCTTGGTTGCATGCCCAAGGTTCAAGTGATCCACACCTCGAAGGCGTGCGAGGCGGTGTACATTCCCGAGGTGAACTTCATGATGGGATTGGGAAGCATCATAGTCACGATCGCCTTCAGAACGACCACCAGCATCGGCAATGCTTATGGTATGTAGCTAGCGAAGGATGAGACCTTTGTGTCTAAGCCTTTGAGGCCTGCAATGGAACATTGAACACATTCATTCATCTGATCAGATGTTGGTGATAATGTGCAGGGATCTTTGTCGTGACTGTCAGTCGCTCTTGCGAATCTCTCAAATTCCCTAGCTCTAGCTTCAAACGAATGCTCAGAATTGGGATTTCACAAAACACAGGATGAAACACAGAGGAGATTGTGTGCTGCGCTTGCTCTGATCTGCAGCTTTCCTTGCTATATATATATAGTGAAATTACATGCCGACTTAAAGAAGAATTAGTGAAGGCCATTAAGACCTCCTGTGAAAACGCTCTACATCAGAGCTACGCAATGAAACCGAAGCATAAATAACAAGCTACAGTTATTGGTTAACCGAAGCATAAATAACAAGCTACAGTTATTGGTCCTAATGTAGAAGCTGAAGATTTAGGTGCAGGATTAAATGACCATTCTAACAATTCTCCCCCTAATCCTGCTTCCGTGTGACAACCTCGATGATGCCCGCCTTCTTGCGAAGTTCATGAAACCTGATGCGCCCAAGTGGTTTCATCAGAAGGTCTGCAATTTGTTCATCTGAAGAAGTGAACTCCACCTCAATCTTCCCTCCCTCTATGCATTCTCTGATAAAATGATAGCGTGTATCAATATGTTTGCTTCGGTCGTGAAAAACCGGATTCTTGCATAGAGAGATCACGGACTTGTTGTCCACCTTGAGTAGAGACTTCTTCACTTCTCCGCCTTGGACTTCAGCTAGCAGCCGCACCAACCAAATACCGAGGCATGCTGCGATGAGTGGCGGCGATATATTCGACTTCACATGAGGAGAGAGCTACCACCTTCTATTTTTGTGATTGCCATGCGATGGGGCTTGAACCAAGGAAGAACAGGACCCTGGAGGTGCTTTTCCGATCATCTATATCCCTAGCCATGTCGCTGTCATAGAAACCCAACAGCGGTGCTTCGATCTCTCCTGAATTGACAAAGCGACAGCCATAATTCAACGTACTAGCAATGTAAAGCAAAATGTGCTTGACGGCGGCGAGGTGATCGTCACGCGGTGTCTCCATGAAGCGGCTAACATAGCCGACGACAAATGCAATGTCCGGGCATGTGTGCACTAAGTATGGCAGGCTGCCCACGAGGCTGCGATACAGAGTGACATCTACCGCTGGCCTGTCGCTGTTCTTACTCAGCTTCAATCGCGCCTCCATGGGAACACAAGTTGAATTGCATTCCACCATGCCACCAATCATCAAAATCTTCTGTGCGTTTGCCGATTGGTTGATTGTAATGCCGTCCGCACTTTGATGTACCTCAATGCCGAGGTAGTAGCTAAGTAACCCCAGGTCACTCATGCGAAATAGGGAGTGCATCTCCCCCTTGAACTTCTGGAGCTCCTCTGTGCATGCTCCAGTGATGATGAGGTCATCGACGTAGACGCCGATGACAAGACGCGCATCGCCCTTTCCGCGTGTGTACACTGCATGCTCCGTGGCGCTCCGCTTGAAGCCAAGCTCGTGTAGGCTTGCATCTAACTTCGCGTTCCAAGCTCGAGGGGCTTGACGGAGGCCATAGAGCGCCTTGTTCAGGCGCATCACCTTGTGTGGATGGTCGTTGTCGACGAAACCCGGTGGCTGCGACACGAACACTTCTTCCTCTAGCTCTCCATTTAGGAAAGCCGATTTTACGTCCATATGATGGACGGCCCACCCGTGAGCAGCGATGGCGAGAAGTAGGCGTACCGACTCCATTCGGGCCACGGGGGTAAAGACTTCATCAAAGTCAATGCCGTGGCGCTGTACGTAGCCTTTTGCAACCAGCCATGCTTTGTGCTTGATGATGGCGCCGGTCTCATCTTTCTTTAGCTTGAAGACCCATTTTACGCCAATGGGTCGTTTGCCGGCAGGGAGGTCGACGAGGCTCCATGTATTGTTCTCCTCGATCGAGCTTAGTTCCTCCTGCATAGCTTGGCGCCAGCGTTCATCTTTTTCTGCTTCAGCTAGGGTGCTTGGCTCCTCTGCGGCGATTAAATGAAGCTCGTCGGAGTCGATCTCCACTGGCTCCGAGGTGGCGAAGATGTTGGCCATGCTTCTGTAGCATCGCAGTGCCCCGTAATCATTATCGATGTCGGGTTCAGCAGTTGGGGGAGATACGAACTCGATGGTGGGTTCCGGAGTGCGTGGCGAGGCAGGGTGCGAAGCGGGTCAAAGTTGAGGTGGCGAAACGCACATGCCATGTCCAGGCCTCCTCTTTGCCCCTCATTGAGAGGCAAACGGGTTGTGCAATGTCAACGTTGAGCACATAGAGACGTCCGGTGCTCCGCCGAACCCGACACAGCAGCCGGCGTTGGGGGTCGCGCAATGAGAGGACGCCGTTCTCGATCTCCATCTTGCAGCGAGATTCGTCCCACCGCCGAGGCCGACGATGTTCTTTGCGGAGCGAGATGTAGTAGACGCCGGTGAGCGCGCAGTGATCGCCGTTTTTACAGGCGAAGAGCACAGTGCCGCGCCCCTCGATGCTGACTCGCGTGGCATCACCGAACTTGACGGAGCCTCGCACGTTGGTGTCGAGTTCAGAGAATGCGTTCTGTGCGCCCGTCATATGATTCGATGCACTGGTGTCCAGGATCTATTCTGGATCGACTAGTTCTCCCTTGTCGCGGAGAGTGACAAGGGCGCGCTCCTCGTTTAAAACGAGTTCGACGCCTTTGGGATCGAAGTCGACGGCGAGGGAGAGATCGCAGACTTGGGCCATTAACACTGTGGGCTCGTCTTCGCCCTCAGCTTGCTGTGGTTCGGCTTGGAGAAGATTCACCTGGGCAAGCTTCTCACGATCCCGCTTTGCCTTTCGGCACTCCTTGGCCCAGTGGCCCAATTTGCCGCAATAGCGACATTTATCCTTGGAGATGTCGCGGCCCGTGGCCTGGGATGGCCCAGACTTTGGTTCCCCGCCTCCCTCGTCACGCCCGCGAATGTGCCGGCCGCGCTGGCTTGAGCGCGACGTGTTCCCGCTATTGACAGGGGCGCGAGAGGCGAACTCGCCGGTCTTCTTGGTGTTGCACGACAACCATTCCTTCTCCGTGAGTAGAACCTGGTCTCCTTCCTCATCGTCCGACTCTCCACGGTCCTCGACAGTGTGGAGCCAGCCGGTGAGGTCCTCGATGGACAGAGTGCTAAGGTCAACCAAGGTTTCAATTGACATGGCGATTTGGCAAAACCTGCGGGGAACAACACGTAGTAGCTTGCAGACCACTTTCTCCTCCGACAACTCCTCCCCTAGGAGGCGAAGGTCGCTGACAACACCCTGGAGCCGGAGACTGAAGTCCTCCACGTGCTCGCCATTTTTGAATCACATGGACTCAAATGTTTGGCGTAGCTTTTGCGCCTTGGATTCACGCACTCGATCCGCCCCAACCCTCATCGCCTTGAGGGTGTCCCAGGATTCCTTGGCGTTGTCCTTCTCGGCGAGCGGCCGGAGCATTTCCGGTGGCACCGCGCGTAGGATCGCCGAAAGGGCCTGGCGATCTTCCTGGTACGGCACATCACCGGTGTCGACAGCATCCCATAGGCCTTGAGCTTGTAGGTTGACTCGCATCAACACCGCCCAATCGGAGTAATTTGAGCGTGTGAGCGTTGGGTAGGAGATGGAGCCACCACCCTCCTTGACGACCCGCTGGACCACGAGTTCACGCTGGCCGCCATCGCGACGACGCGGGCGGCGCGTCGGTGGGGATGGCGAGCATCCACGGCTGTGTCGCTGCGGAGTACGGGAGTGGTCTCCGGCAAGGGCGGGGGCTGACATTGCGCTCTGATACCAATTGTCAGTCGCTCTTGCGAATCTCTCAAATTCCCTAGCTCTAGCTTCAAACGAATGCTCAGAATTGGGATTTCACAAAACACAGGATGAAACACAGAGGAGATTGTGTGCTGCGCTTGCTCTGATCTGCAGCTTTCCTTGCTCTATATATATAGTGAAATTACATGCCGACTTAAAGAAGAATTAGTGAAGGCCATTAAGACCTCCTGTGAAAACGCTCTACATGAGAGCTACACAATGAAACCGAAGCATAAATAACAAGCTACAGTTATTGGTTAACCGAAGCATAAATAACAAGCTACAGTTATTGGTCCTAATGTAGAAACTAAAGATTTAGGTGCAGGATTAAATGACCATTCTAACAGTGACCACATTCTCGATCACCACCCATCTGATGACTGTTGTGATGCTACTCATATAGAAGAAGCACGTCATCTTCATCCTGCTGTTCTACGTCGTGTTTGGTTTCACGGAGTTAATCTACCTTTCTTCCATACTGTCCAAGTTCGTCGAGGGCGGATACCTTCCCTTCTGCTTTGCGCCGGTCCTGATGACTGATGGCGACATGGCACTACGTCCATGTCAAGAAATACTGGTACGAGCTCGACCACATTGTTCCTACTAACAAGATGACAGCGCTGCTCGAGAAGAACGAGGTGCAGCGGATACCGGGTGGGCCTCCTATACTCGGAGCTGGTCCAGGGTATCCCCGGTATTCCCTCGGCTGATCGGAAGATACCGTCCGTGCACTGCATCTTCGTGTTCATGTCGATCAAGCACTGCCGATCCCGCATGTGGTGCCTGCAGAGAGGTTCCTCTTCGACAGGCCGGCCCGAGGAGCACCGGATGTTCGGTGCGTGGCGCGGTATGGGTACAACGACATGCTGGAGGAGCCCAAGGACTTTGCGGGGTTCCTCGTGGACGGTGAAGATGTTCATCCAGGGAGGAGAGCGCTCGCGCAGAACGGCGGAGAGCGACGAGGCCGGCTCCGCCATCGAAGTTTCGAAGGCCGGACGAGGCCAAGGCGATCCACGCACCCGCAGTGCACAGCGAGGAGGCGATCCAATCGCGGGCGAGCAGCCACTCGGGAGGATCGGCTTCCATGCGAACCAGTCAGTCGAGGAGAAGCAGCTGATTGACAGAGAGGTGGAGCGAGGGTGGTGTATCTGATGGGGAGACCACTGTGACGGCGGGGCCCAAGTCATCGATCATGAAGAGGATAGTGGTGAACTACATCTATACGTTCTGAGGAAGAACTTGACGGAGGGGCACAGGCGCTCTCCATTCCGAAAGATCAGCTGCTCAAAGTTGGCATCACATATGAAATATAGGTGTTTTACCAAAGTGTACAGTGTGGTTTTATCCGAATGTCTCAAATGTAAGGGTGATATTAGAAGTAAAAGTTTGGTGGTGTGTGTTGATCATGTTCTCCAAAACGCCCCCAGGCAGAGGAAAGTTCATGACTTTTTCCACTATTTAAGGGAATAACGGAGACATGGTTACCCTATTTACTGCCTATCATACTATTCTCGATGCTAACAAAGGAGCGAGCTGTGATTGTAAAAGCTACCTTATCAGCACTACAGCAGTCCAAGATAGTACCCTTCTTTTGTAGCTTTCTTTCTCATACGAGAGATTGTAGTCATGCTAACTGCAAATGTAGAAGAAAGTATTATTTAACAATATTAAGCCATGCAGGATGTACAAAAAGGAGGTGCCGAGTTGCACTTGAATTTTTAACATCTTTTCAGGAGTTAGCAACCATTACCTTCTGTGTATCATTGGTAGCTCATTGTTATCAAGGCGTGCTTAGTGACCATGAAGGCGCCAGGACGTCATAACGTCCTTAAGGCAAGATACAACGGGGCAGAGGGCACATATCGAATTAGATCAAAAGGTATAGGCATGTAATGCAACACATTGGAAATGCAGAGCAGAGAAGTACACTGTAGATCTAGAGAGTAGAGACTAGAGAGATTCATTGAGGCCTGGAGGGAGGGAACTTGGAGGCGGTGGAGACTAGTAAGACCTTGTTGGCAGCCTGCCGTAGCAGGAAGAAAAAGAATGAAGGATGAGCACATCGGGAGCAGAGGAAAAGAAAAGAGTAGAGGCAGAGGAACAAGAAGGATACCTAGCGTCGGAGGGAGTGGAGAAGGGAAGGAAGCTCACCAAGGGAGTGGAGGAGGGAGAGAAACTCGCCGGTTCTCGGCGCAATGAGGAGGGAGGGAAGCTTGCCTCTCTTTCGCTCACTCATTTGCAGCCAAGCGAGGCGCCACTTCTCCCACCCTGACACCCTCCAACAGTGCCACTTATCCTACCTAGACACCCCTGCTAGTTGGCCAAGGCGCCCGCCCAACCGCTCGCTGTGGACACCGAGATGACACTGTGGATCTTTGCAAATTCTGGGACGCCCGCCTAGATGGCCAAGGCTAGGTGAGCCTCTGCGGTGTCCCTCCGGACCACCCGATGCCAAGGCAATGACTTGGCGACATCGTGACAACCATAATTACTACACAAGATAATACCAATAGGAATGACGAGGCTCTCCACCATTATGCAAATTCAGTGGCAAGGCAAAAAAATTCTAAAATCCATAGCGTCATCACATTCAACCAATTCATGTCTTTTGTTATTGGCCTCACGTCGATATACTTGAGACGACCCACTGCAGTAAACTCCAAAAAGGCAGGTGCACAACTAAGAATCCTTGCTATACATATCATCAAAGGCAAAGAACATGCTAAACTGTGTGACAAGTACGACAGCAAGTGCAACAGAATGGAGAAAGGGCAAATCGTGGAGAAGTGGCATGACAGTCAAACTGATATTTCTTTGGAGCCCAGCGTTAATCGAGCAAGTGCTCTCAGTGACAAATACAGAATGGAGCAAACAAAAAGAGCGTAAAAGCAAACAAAATCTTGTCACTGATGTGGTTGTGTTACCAATTCCTCGGATATTACCAGCCGGCTCAATCGTCTTATCCCACCAAACAAAACATGGAAATCTAAGAGAAAAGACGTGCAGCATCTAAGCTAAATAGAGCGAAGTATACTACACAGACATTCCATCAAATTTATTAGAATTTTTTTTTGGAGAATAATCCTTCGGCAGGTAACACACTTATGAAGGATGAGAAATGGCCTTAAAATGTAAAACAAGAAGAGTACAGCTTCTTGTGAAACGTACTTACACTATTGAGGATAAATGGTACTTTTGGTTTCTTATTTTTCTGACGTACTTAATTTGGTTCCCCTACTTTCAAATAGTTCTAATCGGTACTTCTACATTCCAAAATATGTTATGGAGTTCTCTATAAGAAGTCGTAAACTGATAAATATGTTTTAAGGAGGCACATATGCAAACATAGAACGATCGCAAACCTTGTCTTGGAGAAGACCCATGCAAGACCTCTTAAAAACATTTCATTGTCTAAAAAATTCTCCTGAAAAAAAATCGATGAGCAGGTAAATCCAGTATTGCGTACAAATTCATGCACCTGACAGGCTCTTAAATTTTGCAACAAAAGGGCACAGAGAGGGGAATCTGTAGAATTACGCTGCCTTAGAATTATGTTACGTTAGATCTAATAAAACATTATAATAGGTATACAGTAGTCAAGTTACTAATGAAAATCCTACAAAAATATTAATATAGCATATCAACAAGTTTCAAATCTGAAACTCACCAAGTTTCAGATATAGGACTTGGTGTTTCTGCAAGATTTAAAAATGCAAGTTTGAAAAAGGAAGTTTTGGGTAAGTTCCATTGATTGAAAAATAGCGTTTAAAACAAACTACAGCAAAGTTCCACAAGTGATTCAAAATTCGATCTAGTTTAACAAAAGAAATGAGCAAGTTTCAAATGCTTGCAATTCACGGCCACGCTGCCATGCTCGACGTTAGACCGCCATTCCTTTGTGGCCGCAGAGCTCACCATGCCCAAGAGCCACCCTACCGCTCACACTAAGATAGGCAATCAGAGGGAAGGTAAATGATTGCAAAAGTTAAAAATAAATTTTAAGACTTCCTCTTAAACACAAAACCTATTTAAGGCTTGTTTAAAGTTCTAGACAGAACACTCTATCCTCACTAAAACTGATCTCAATAAAAAACCGTAAATCCGATTGAACTCAAATTTTGTCAGAATAAAGTAGACAAAGTTATTGAACTAACCTAACTAGAATCACGTCAAACGAAGGTCTAGAACTCGAGATATAAAATAAACAAGCTTACTGATGCAAATAGTGACGAGAATTGATTAAGCTCTAATTATGTGATTAAGCAAAATCCGTAAGGTATTATTCAACCAAACTCTCCAGATCACAAACTTGATGCCCTAACTATATTAGATGGATTAAATCAAACCTAAACTCACAAACAAGAATTTAATCCAAAATCAGAAGCTCCGCATGCAAGTAATGACACTACTACAGGAATCATCATCACAGACGATTTAAAAACGTCATTACAGACGGTTTTTTGAACCGTTTGAATTATGGGTCAGTGATAATCGAATGTTATCACAGAAGGTTTGTGAGTCGTCTGTGGTAAATACAATACAGATGGTTTATAATTAGAACCATCTGTAAAAAACATTGTCATAGACAGAACATTCTGTATATAGAACCGTCTGTGATGTATGAGTATTATAGACGGTTCTATACATAGAACTGTCTATGATGTTCTTCACAGACAGTTTATACTACAAACCCGTCTATGATAGTTCATTCTATACATAAATTTTTTTCTATTTTTGAATTAGCCTCAGAAAATATTAGCTATGCCGTTTGAAAACAACCAAATACGATAACAAACATAGCAGAGAACATTCCATTTATATGACAATCCATCATTACAATATCACAAGATTACAATCCATCATTACAATATCACAAGATTACAATCCACCATTACAATATCACAATATTACAATCTACCATTACAATATCACAAGATTACAATCCACCATTACAATACACAAGATTACAATCCACCATTACAGTATCACAAGTTATTCCTCTTGTCCTGATGCACTGGGTAAACCTTCTTGGTGACCGCCTCACTTGTAAGTAGAAGAAACAATGGAGGAGAAAGCCATAAACGCCACAAAATAGCAGCACAAAGTTACAGAATCAAATACTAGAAGAAACAATGGAGAGAGCCCTAACCGCAAATAGATCGATTGAGGAGTAGACAGTAAGGAGCTTGAGAAGATTTTGAGCGCATAAAGGGTAGGGGATGAGTTCAGGTGAGTATTTATAGGGGAGGGAGAAGTGGGACGATCTGTGGAGTGTGGGTTAATCGGTTTCTATTGACTGGAATTGGGTTGGGGAGAATTGACGGGCCCAACGGTCAAAATTTATCATAGACGGTTCTTAATAAGAACCGTCTGTAAAAGCATGTGATATTGGCTATGTATATACCGATACAATATAAACAACTAGTCTCAAAATATGAAATAACAAAGTTTTGTATGGATTATATATACTCATTTAAAAGGTTTCGATGAGATCTACAACTTTGCAGTTGAAACAAACCCCAAATTTCGAAGGGAAGATGTCGTTAACTTTCCAACGAGTACAAGAACGTCGAAAACGGATACCGTATATAAAAGTTATGCCCGTTTTACTGAAAGTGTGTCAAAACGAAATACTACTCGAATTCAAGCGGAAAATTATGAAATTTTAGAGATGTGTGAGGCGGGAAACATATCACAGACGGTGTGTGATCTTGCGAGAATATCACGGATGATTTTTAATTAAGAATCTGTCATATCATAGACGGTTCTTAATTAAGAACCGTCTGTTATTGCATTTAATATAGACGGTTTTTATGAACCGTCTGTGATGAGGCGTCTAATATAATCCTTTTTATAGTAATATGAGCAAAAGAATGTTAACTAATAATCTTTACTATTATAAAAGAAGGAGTTGGTGGTTGTCGAAGCCTCCATCCAATCTAGACCGTCGGATCTTCTCTCCCCCCCCACCCGGCCAACCCTAAAACCCTCCAACCGCCGCCTCCCTCCTCCCCCTCCCCCAGCCGCCCCCCGCCGTCCTCCTCCCTCTCCTCCCGCTTCCCTTCGCTCTCTCCCCCCACCTCGCTCGGCCCCTCGCTCCCCCCGCCTCCTCGCTCTCCTCCCGCCCCCCGCCTCCACCTCCCCCCCCGCGCGCCCGATCCGCCTCCCCTCTCTCCCCCCGCCTCCCCTCGCCTCCCCGCTGCCCCCACCTTCCCCTCGCCCTCCCATGAGCTCGCGAGAACCTCTTCCCCGACGCCGCCGATAACACCGCCCCGCCCCCGCTCAACATCGAGACCCTCGTCACCGTCCCGGGTGTGCAGCTCCACCTCATCGACCCCGACCGCAGCCTCGACCTCTGCACCGACATGCTCTCCGTCGTCCGCCTCCGCCAGGGCGACCATTCCGTAGCCGTCCTCGCGCGCTGCACTCCGGAGAAGCGCCAGCAGCGCCGCGGCCTCTTCAGTTTCTTGAGCATCGGGCGGTCCAGCGACGGGGTCGCGCAGGAGCCCATGCAGTGGCCGCTCACCCGCGACGGTGCTGGACCAATGCGCGCGCGATTAATGTCGATGGCTTGGACGGATCGTGGTCGGCCCCAACGCCTCGGAATGAACAATTCGAGGTCGAGCGGGTCAACGTCCATCCATTTCTCAAGCCATTTACTCCTGTGCATTCATGCTACCCATGCCATAATTAAGCTGGATTTCTGTGTAGAAGGCTCTTCAAGTCAACAAGCCAAGTCGTGGTTTAACTTGTTTATTTGTCTTGTCCGACCTCACGTGGTTTGAAACAACTCCTTGTTTTTGTTTTCACCGCAACCGCAAGATATCGATTTGCTTTTATATAGGTTAAAAATTACATGTCATGGGAAGTTGCTATATTGTAGATTTAGGCTTATGTGTTTATAAAGTTGTGGTACTCAGTTAGTTATTAACATATTACTCATCTCTGTTATGGATCTATGGTTTTTCAGGTATAGCAAGCAGGATTCTCTGCACCAACTCCTACCCAAGCTCAATCATGGCCAATTGCTTTGAAGGGTCGTGATGTTATAGCTGTGTGGCGATCGTTACGGAAAAACACTGGGTTATCTAATTCCAGGGTTTATTCTTCTTAAGCGCCTACAACATAATTCTAGGGAAGGTCCGACAGTATTAGTTCTCTCTCCAACCAGGGAATTGGCAACACAGATTCAAGATGAAGCAATCAAGTTTGGCAGATCATCAAGAATATCATCTACTGTATGTCGCTTCTATTTATTTTACTCATATCTGATATATACAGCACATCAGTTTCAGTCTATAACTCTAGATCTACTCTTAGATGACTTCTGTAGCACCTCTATCCACATTACTAAATTTTAATTTTGTGTATGCTGCGTATAATTGTTAACGTAGGATATTATCTAATCACAATTTTTCTTTTGAAGTGTTTATACGGAGGTGCTCCAAAAGGCCATCAGCTAAAAGATTTGGACTGTGGTGCTGATGTCGTTGTTGCAACTCCTAGAAGATTGAATGACATTTTAGAAATGCGAAGAGTGAGCCTGCATCAAGCATCATATCTTGTTCTTGATGAAGCTGACCGTATGCTTGATATGGGATTTGAGCCACAAATAAGAAAAATTGTGAACCAAGTACGACCTAGACGACAAACTCTTATGTTCACTGCCACTTGGCCAAAAGAGGTGAGAAAATAGCCTCAGATTTGCCGGCTAACCCCGTCCAAGTTAACATTGGGAACAACGATCACCGGTTGCAAATAAGTCAATCACTCGAGTAACGATAATGTTTTTTTTGTTTATGTTGACCGAGATATTCTTTGCTTGGTGTTTTGAAGTGGTCTTGCATGTTGCATTGCAGTATGTGGAAGTTATCACACCTATGGAGAAATCGAGACGACTTGATCAAATTTTGCGTTCACAAGAACCTGGATCCAAAATCATAATATTTTGCTCCACAAAGAGGATGTGTGACCAGCTGGCTCGAAACCTCGGCGCGCAGACAATGCTTCGCTATTCATGGTGATAAATCACGGGTTGAGAGGATTACGTGTTGAGTGAATTTCAAGTGGCAAGTGCCCAATTCTTGTAGCCACCGATGTGGTCGCTCAAGGTTTAGACATAAAAGATATCGAGTTGGAACTTCAACTTTGCCACTTTTAAAATTTTGAGAGTTCGACTCTTTTTACTAATATGTGAATTTCTCAAATGTGTTTCGATGAATCCTTTCCAAATCTTGTCACAGAGTTGTGGTTAACTACGAATTCCCAACGGGTGTTGACGACTATGTCCATAGAATTGGGAGAACAGGCAGGGTTGGTGCGACTGGAGTTGCCTATACATTCTTCTGTGAACAGGATTCGAAATATGCTTCAGATCTTGTGAAGATTTTGGAGGGTGCAAACCAACTGTTTCCCCGCAATTAAGAGAGATGGTTGGCCGTGGAGGGTATGGTGGCAGATCACGGCGATGGGCATCTTCTGATGTCTCTTATGGTGGTCAGGGATATGATTCCGGCTATGCTAAAAGATCGACCGACAACTTCCATACCAGCAATTTTGGTAGTCAGTCTGGGGATGGTTCAAGCTTTCACTCGAGGTGTGCCTCAAGTTTCTATTTGAATCCTGCCTTTTAACTTAGCAAATGAAGTACATTTGTTTTACTTGCATAGTGGTAAGATCGTGCACCTAAGATTGCAAATGGAGAAGTTAAATATTTTCTTCGTGTTTTTTCACTTGACGTTTTTTATAATCTTCAATATATAGTTTTAACTGTTACTTTTTTATAACTTTATATTAAGATATTAGTATAAAACTATACTTGATTTATTTACGAGTATGAACATGTATGTTTTATTTGATACATGATGACGTAAGAAAAAGTTGATATTTATTATCCAATTTGAGATCATATTTGATAGTATGCATCACTTTTATTTGATTTTTTGTTGCAACGCACGGGCACCTTACTAGTAGTAATCAAAGCAGCAGTAATCTTCTTTTTCTAATCATCGGATCAATACAAGCACACGCACCTTTTTGTTCTCAGCGCCGTCTCTCTGTTTTCTTCTTTTCACGAACGCCCGCCGCTTTTGTTTTTCTCGGCGTCTGCTTGTTGCGACTCGTCTCGCTCGATGCCCGCGCCACGTCTCATCTGCTCTCGCCGCTAATTTCTTCTCCGAGAAAATCACGGCGTACAAGAAACTACGCCGCCGCCTCGTTATTTCTTTCCGAGATCACGACACAAGATCACGGCGAACTCGTAAACACGCCGCCAACCAAAACAAAACAACCACAACCTATCTTAATTATATAACTGCCTTCACGTTTTCCTTCACAGGTCATGGCATGCATGCAAGCATGCAACTGCCATTCAAAATTATCTTTGCAACAATTTGCTAATCCTTTGAACAACTCACGGCTAGCAATCACAAAAACCAATCTCTCGGCCAAAAGCAACGCATGCAAATCAAAACAAAAGGTAGCATCACGTGAACACTTTAAAGCTAGTGCATGCAAGACTCCAACCTAATCACATCTAAACATCCATGCATGCATGCATCAAGGAAGCAAAAAGGCCAAATCGTTTTTTCGACAAGCCACGTAACGCAAAAAAAAAAGGAACAATTAGCCTTAGCTAATTACCTTCACTAATGTCCTTTTCTTCTCTCCTCATGCACAAAGTTCACGTATGCTTGTAGAAGCCTCCAAAAGACATGGCCAGCATTGCCTTTTCTTTGCTACTTGATTTCTTAATCTGCATGCAAAGTAGAAGTCTCACGAGATCAATACGTAAGCAAAACGAACAGCCATACCTTCGTTCGAAATTTCATAGGCAGAAGCCAACCAATCCGACGTCCCGCAATAGATCGAACGCTCGCCGCGCACACGAAAAAAAAATCTTGGCGGGTTCTTCAGCCGCCTGCACACCTCCTCCACGCACGAAGAAAACAGCCACCACCTCTTTGATCTAAGAAGTCACGGCACTAGGAGTTGCAAAGCAGCCACACGCATGCACTATTTTTTTATTCTCCACGGAACGAGCCGCCAACACAAAGAATTTTCTTGTCGCTCCGTTTCTATTCTCTGTATGAGTCACGGCCGCCACCTCTCCAATTTATCTAATCTTCTCTCTCCTTTTAAAATCCTTAACTTACCTCAATCCTAATACAACTCATTCTAAACCTTTTTACCTCAATCAAACTTTTTAACCCACTATTTTTCAAGGGACCCGAAACCCTTTCTAATACGGATTTTTCACTTCCAATTTTTTCAGCCTATCACATGTCGAAGCTTCTAAGACCGCACCTCCTGTATCTTCCCCACGCATCATCCACCTTTAATCTTCATGTGCCCAAATATGAGCTCGACCATCTCATGACTCTTTCGACCGTCTGACCTCGGATCTCCCCATCCTAGTCACGGTCCTCCTCGTCATCGACAACGGTCGCCTCCATGCTTCAACCTGCACATGCAAAGATCAAAGAATATTTTTCTGGCACAAATTCGTCTGAACTTGACCAACGTCAATCTGTACACGCGTAACACACCATAAATAATATCATAACCAACGTTGTCAATTATTCATCAGCTAAAATAGCCTAGATCTGGCCACATGGTCTAACAAATGGCATGGAAGAGGCATGAGAATACGCTCCCTCACAAGTACATAGGAAAAACTCAATAGATGAGCATGTACTGAAAATAGTGTGCTTCAATTCAAAAGTAGAATACCTGCCTGGTCAAGTCCTACGCAAGAAATCTTTGCCCAATGATCTCTCTTTGTGAAATACACTGTATTTTCTACTATGGACAATTCCTCTTTTATGTATGTTACATAACATGTATGAATAGCAAACAAATTGATCTGCATGCATATTTGTTCTTTTCCTCTGCCCCTACCTATCTCTTATGTTTGTTCCTTCCGAGTAAACACAAAAGGAAAAGATTAGCAGCAGTTCTTTCAAGTATTGTGTACATACAACTAATCATATAACTAAATTACCTCTAAGTTGCTAGAACCCTGGAAGCCACGAAGCCATCAAGATTGCAGCAAACTTGTGCCATATGTGCTGTAGCAGTGGAGTACAGAATGTACTAATAATGAATGCCATCCTGAAGTCTCTACAGGTACATATAAGATTAGCTCAGAATGACGCTTATAGAATATACTTGAGAGGTATGTCGAAACTATTGACCTGGAGAAAGAGAAGAGACGTCCCCATCACGCATCGATACAGATGCATTGCACATGGTATGAACGGAGATTACAACTTATATCAATCAAATAGGAGATAGATAAATTCAAAAGTTCAACAGAAAAAAAAAGTTGAAAAGAAATCTGAAATGGTTGCAATCTCCAAGGGGGAGAAAAAGGCAAAGCAACAAATTCTAATATATTTGGCTAATAGATATCAACTTCCGATCCAATAATTGCTATCTACCATGCTACATGGATACTTCGTAGGAAATACTTTTGAACTTATAAAAACAAATAAGAGCAGAACACATCAATTTTCTTACCGTGACCGGTTATTTTCTCATTGGAAGCTGCTAGCCCATGCAACGGTATAGCAATTTCATGAAGTTTCAGTTATATAAATGTTTCATGAAGGTTTCGGGTTTCAAGTTTCAAAGAGTTTCAAAGTTTCAAAGCATATATCTCTACATTTCATGAAAAGTTCCAAAACGGTTTCAGGTTTCAAGCTTAAAGCTTCAAGCAAGTTCCGTGCGTATTGTGAAAGTTTCATGCAGTTTCAACATATTTTAAGAAGTTTCAGTGTAAAATGAAACTTTTGAGTTCAGATTCATTTCAAATTTTAGAAATTGGAAAACTCCGAGTTTCACAAATAGGAACTTCAAATTTCAAAAGACAAATTTCAGGTTTCAAAAAAATGGAACTTAAGTTTCAAGAAAGCTTCAATTATGAAACTTAAGTCTCAATGAATTTCAAATCTGAAACTTAATGTTTCACCAAGTTTCAGATATAAGCCTTGGTGTTTCAAAGAAGATTTCAAAATGCAAGTTTGAAAATGAAGTTTTGGGCAAGTTCCACCGATTGAAAAATGAGTTTCAAAACAAACTACAACAAAGTTCCATAAGAGATTCAAAATTCAATCAAGTTTCACAAAAAAGAAATGAGCAAGTTTCACATACTTGCAATCACGGCCATATTTGACGTCGGACCTCCATTCCTTTGTGGCGCAGAGCTCGCCATGCCCACGAACCACCCCACCGCTCACGGTGTGACTCCCTCTAGTCGTGGGCCATCCGCATGCTCCTCGCCACGCCCGTGCGCTCCTCTTTCGCCGCGGCGGTCACCATGGCATCTCACCTCTGTTGTGATAGCCACTTACTAGCCGTTAGCCCATTAATGTGCCCCTCGCCAACTGTGCCTTCCTTCCACCTCCACTCACACGTTCTTCCATACCACAATGTCGCCTCTCGTGCCCGCTCTCCCACTGCATGGCCTTGCACGCTGTAGCTCATGCCCTCTCAAATGGCATGGAGGAGGCCTCATCGACTGATTGGTGCCGACATTTGCACCCAATTCTACTTGATTTTGGGAAGGATCCAGGATTTGGAGGAGAGACCGAGAGAGTATAGAGAAGAGGAAGAGCAATGCATGCGAGATGAATTAAGAGGATGGAAAAGAAGCTTGAGGATCTTTGGGTGCACATGGATGAGATCAAGTAGTGGGTGAATTAGATCTAATGCTGTGTGCCAAGAATATGTAAGTGATGAAGATGTGTCTTGGAGAGCAGATCTCATCAATCTAGTCACTTGTATTTGTAAGTTCTTGTGTTTGCCAGTTTTGGATCAAGAAAGGGTGATTTTGGAGTTTTGGTGTTGTGGGTGTTTTGCCTTAAGTTTATGTTGATCTACCTTGCTATGATATATAAAAACACATTTAAGATCATCTAGATCAACAAGAACTCATGAGTAAGAGCGGATCGAGATTTCTCTCTTTTGACCGGTTTCCTCGTGCCTTGCTCCTCCTCTCTTTCACACGTCTTCGTCATGCCCCGATGTTGCAGCTAATGTTCGTTTTCCTTACCGACATTTGCTTCTTGCCTTCTACACCTCGGACCAAATAAGCTCTCGGGCATCTTTTTTAGTTTCTAAAAGCTATTTTTCAGCTTTTTTATCAGAACTAGCTTTCAAATGAAGTGTATTTTCAAAATGAGGTCTATAAGTTGATTGTAGTACACACTGTAACAACTTCATTTATATCAGCTAAAATCGCATGAGTTTCTGTTACTCTGTATTCTCTTACGAAAAGCCCAAAAACCAGAAATTATAAACCAAAGCAAAAAATAATAGGTCTACTGCTGGCTAATGGCCGATCACACTTCGTTGCGCCGCCAGCGTCACCTTGTGTCTTCGTCAAGTAGTATTGATTTTCTGGTGTCTGTATATAAAAAATGATTTTCATATCATCTAATAATTATCTCAAATACTAAAATCTACAACCATTGATGATGCAGGTATTAAGGGTCCAATCCTAAAGTTTCTACATCCCAAGAAGGTTGCTAGAAATAGGCACAGATGTCACTACAAGTCATGAACCCATAGAGCGTAGATACGACAAGTGGCTGAAGCACTAGGACTCGCTTTTTGGCGATGCGAGAAAGTCACCAACATCGGATGCTACAGATTGACGAGAATCGCCGATAACAATTAGAAAAGAGGATGAATGATTATAACGTCTAGCAAAAATTTATTTACACTCTAACTATCTTCCGATCATTTAAACACGCCAATACATAAAAACACAAAAACAATTAAAAGGAATAAAAAGCAAAAGTCGTTGTCAATCTCCTGTGCATGTGCGCCTCAAAGCTTTGGTTTGATGGTGTTGATGCACGTGGACCAAGAAGGTTGGTTTGGCGTGTGAGCTACTTCCTACGGCTGGGTGGTGCAGCAAGTGGGTGCCCCCAGCCACCAGCCGCGCCAGAGCTTGCCCTCCCGTGCTCGCTGGCTTCCTGCGCTCCGCGCCTAGATACTATGCTCCGGGGGCACAGCAGCAACCATATGTCAAGCACCCATTTATCTATGCTCGGGAGGAAACCAAATAAAAAAATCCAAAGGAGCTATATTTGCAAAAAAAAAAAGTACTAGGGCAACGGAAGGAAAATTTTCAATTTCGCCACCCATAACTCTACATCTAATTTCAAAGGTAGCGATTTGTCACTCTATGATATACTCGGTATCAAGCTCTAAGGGATAAATATCCTTGCAAACATCAATTTGAACACTTAATATTAATAGCACTATTACTGGTAGAAAGTTAGAGGTATCATCGTCAAACACTAAAAAATAAGCCTTAACTTAGAATCTACCAATAGGCACATCTTAACCAAGCGAGCAGTGAGCGCAGTGCAATAGATAGGACCATGGCACCACTTCTTGGTTAACCGACCGTAATGATCATGGTGAAAATGGCTAAGAAAATAGGCTGAGTACCCATCAACCGCTCCATACCGAAATGCGTCAACCGTGAACGGTGTACCTAGGTTCGTTCAATTCGCAGATATTGGCTCAGTAAAATCAAACATGATTATATCAAATATTCAACATCTACCACCGTCTCTTGCTCCAAAACAAATTATATTCTTAATTAGTGCGAAGACACGTACACTAATCGATTCGGATCGCGACAGCTTCAAAAAGGAGCGACCATTACCGGGAATCTTCATGTAGAAGGGGCAAGCTAGGGGCTTCCTGACCGCCCCCCTCCTCCGAGCCTCCCCACAGCCGCTTCCTACCAGACCAAGCACCAGGAGAGGGAGATGAAGAGGAATCCCTAGGCCCAACCTAGACCCTTGCTCTGCGTCCTCCCGCCGCAGCTTCTTGTGATTTCTCACGCTCGCCCCCTGCCTGCGCGCCATTGGTTAATTTTGCAGCAGAATCGTCGAGCGGCGGAGTTTTCATTGATTAACTCGATTGATCGGTTGATTCATTGTTATCCCGAAAAGATCTAAGAAGCTGAGGGGATCCATGACGACACGCATCATGAGCGGTAGCAGCTAATTGCAGATGGTACGTACTTACATACGCCTATCACATGCTCGATGAAATGCCAGTGGTGCAAGCCTGTCCCCGTTTTGAGTTTCCTCCTCGCTTCCGCTTTGCTTACGGCGGCGGCCTACTGCTCTGCCTCCTAAGCATCTATGGTATCAATGTTTTTTAAATTCTCTTTGCTGTTTCCGTTTGCCCGGCCGCTAGCTGCGATTAACATCGTGAAAGTAAGAACTAGTGCTCACAGAAATCCTTGAGAATGCACAAGCAGCAATGGACAGATAAGCATACTGTCCTCCCTTCTTTGGTGTGCACGGTCTGTAGGATGTCTTCATATTTGATATTGGCATGAGATTTATGCTGTGATATTTCACTAACACGCCAAGACAATTTTGAAGAAAAATTTTCAACTGTTTTTTTTTCCCCCTTCCTTTCACTTTATTCTTAGGGAACTATCATGTATGCATCTGTTCTTTTCCCCAGAAAATCAAGCACTACTAGGAGATGCCCACAAGACTTCATCTATTAAAATCATACAAAAGCTTCTTAGTTGTTGTAACAAGCAGCGATCAGTTATGCATTACTAACTTCCTTGTTCTCTCCACTAGGCCTTCTAATATCCTGTTTTGCTCTCTTAACACTGCACATGTAGCCATCCCTGTGCTTCTGTTGTCTTTTGGGCGTCACACATAAAACCAGCTACTTTTTATCTTCACTTACTTAGAAAGATGACAAAACAGTAAACGCTCACTACCTGCAATTAACTTTTACTCATGTTTCTTTTCCCGGTTTGTAATGATTTCATGAAATTTGCTGACAGCAGAACCTTCACTAATGGAAAGTCCAGTTTGCAGTGTTGCATGCCAATTTTTTATCTTCAGGTAACTTCAATTAAACTTCATTAGTTCTAAAATGGTAGCACAACAAAACGTTACTCAAGGAAAAACCAGTGTCCTAGATCTGTCCGTGTTTCAGTTTCACATGTTTGTTACATTAGGTTTCTTTTCAGGGAGAGGTGCTTCAATTTTCCTTGCAGAAACGTATACTTTTCTTTCTATAACTAAGTTGCCCTTCATGTAGGCTGAAGTGAGTAGTAAAACTGCAAATTTAGCAATGTGGTACATTATTGTATATTTGTAAAGAAAAAAAAGCAGCGGGCTGTGGGTTTGTGTTGAAGAATTTGTGCTAGGAATTGGGAAATGAATATCTTAAGTAGAATGAATTAAGTGTTTTACCTGAATTAATGTCCAGTTGATTTGATACTCAATAGCAACATTATGTAGACTCAAAATTAGAAAATGCATTTAAATAAGATGGATACATCAAACTAGAACTGGACTTGAGATATGAGAACGAAAACTACTCCAATAGGGTATTCAGATCTATCACTAAATGCCATTGACCCCAGAATTATTTCACTTTACGCTAATGCCCTTTCACTTCAGGAGATTTAGCGGCTTATATTAGAGCTTTAATTATCTTATTTATGTTAAGTTCCTACAGATATGCTCTCTAAATAAGAAGCTCAATCAGTAATGCTGGTATAACAGTTCCAGTAACTCAGTGGTAAGTGATGAGCTTATGAAACACAACATATGTATAGTTTAGCACAAAAATCAGATACGCATGTCAATCAACATTACAAATCGTACTTTATTACCAAACAGCGGGCACTTATATCACACTTCACACGAACATTACATAGTAATCAATTAAACACGACATGCATAAACGATCACATTGAACATAGAAAAGCTGCCACTCAAATAATATTTGGAAACAAGGTTAAGTTCGCGCAAGGCAAACTGGTCTGGTCACTGGATGGCTGGCCAAGAGACTAGTCGAAAATCAACCAGGGAAACTAACCTTTTTATTTGGAAACACTAAATGTATAAGCACACCACAACTGTCAAAGAACCCGTATTTTTGTAGTAGAACTCACATAACCTTTTTTATTTGTTTTTCGATGGCAAGCATGTTTAGAGGCAGGGGATGGGCATTCTGAAATCTGTATGGATGCATGGGCGGCACAAGGGTATAGCAGGTGACATATACGGTACGTATGTATGGCGGAATGTTGTTAATATGGTAGGTGTTTAGGTAGCCTGTGGTGAATGACTGACGAACAGAGGGTTTGAAGTCACGTACCAACTCATGGGTGCATGGATCGATGTCTTGATCAACTTGGGTACGGTTCATCTGAGGTAGCTCTTGATCTCGGCACGCTCGTCGAAGGAGGCGAACGCCGGGGGAAGCTTGGGGTCGTAGCTGTTGCGGTGCGACGGTGAGTCCCAGTGGAGCTTGCCCCACCAGCTCCTCTCCCCGTTCACCTCCACCATCCTCGGCTGATCTTGAAGGTGCGGGAGCCGGCGGAGGCTCCAGCACCCACGGACGTGGAGCTCCTTCCACATCGGTGCGGTGATGACAGCATCATCCTCGCGGAGGTGCTGCAGCCGTGGCAGCTCCTGGAGACGTATCTTCTGGAGACGTGGCAGCTCCTCGCGGTCGTAGTCGACGTAGAAAATTGTCTTGAGGTTGTAGCAGAACAAGATGTCAAGCGTCTTGAGACATGGTAGTGTTGTTCCACCTGGCATTATGGCCTCTAATCTTGGGCAGTACTCCAGGTGTAGGTGCTCTAGTGTACTCAAGCTGGGTTGTCCAATGCAGAAGCAAGATAGACTTTTGAGATTACTAGCATGTACACGTCGTAGATTCTTCAAGTATGTACTTTCCTCGAAAACTCCCTCCATTTGATGGCACCACCGAAGCTCACATTCTTCCAGCTCGTCGAAGCTACTCAGACCATGAAGGTTGGAAATAGAAGTATCACATGTCACAGATATTGATCTGGTGACCTGTAGAAGACCATATAAACCAGCAGGATACCGATGCATTGCTGAGATCTCCACATGACGCCCTGTTCGGCGAAGGGGAGCTGTTATCGGCGAGAAAATAGCAACTTCCTCTGCCTTATAGCTACTATGTACATCTACATAAGCTGATTGCTTCTTTACTAATTCCCACAGCTTGCTATCTAGCATGCCTTCTTCATCTGTTAACTGCCTGATATTTGCATTGCATGGTGCAACTTGAACATGGAAAGATTGGAAAAAGTGTCCATCCCTTACTAAATCCCTAGCAGTTTCATTGAAGCTATGGAATATCCTGGAGTCACTGGTGCACACATGAGCAGCTTTATCGGAATGATTACCAATTCCTTCTGCACAGTGATCCAGGCAAAACACATCTGGGAGTCGTTGCAGCTTATGCCAAGGAAATCGCTTCAGAGAAGGAACACCCATGAGAAGCATTCGCCTAAGCTTGGGTAGATTAGGGATATCAGCAGGGAGCTCCTTGATAGCTGTAGCAGACAGGTCTAGCACCTCCAAAGCACCAAGGTCCTTCAATTCCACGGACCCAAGCTTTCTACATCCGTGCAAGAACAAGCGCCTTATGTGAGGTGCAGCGATCAGCAAGAAGGATCTCAGGGTAGGATGCCCATCCAATTTGATTTCTTCCACCATGCTCGACTCCCATCCTTCAATGTGTAGCTCCATCAAGCCACTAGCCCTAGAGATTGACCCTGGGAGTGAAATCAGTTTCTTGTTGTCAATGAGCTTGAGCAATTGAAGCTTCTGCATTTCTTCAAATATATTCTCAGGGAAAGATTCTATTTGAGTCCCTGTGACCTCAAGTGTTGTTAGGCTGAGCAGCGCAGCCATAGAAGGGGGTAACTCCACAAGGTTGGAGCATTTGACCAGGATGAGCACTTCAAGATTTGACATGTCCTGGAAAAAGCTTAGTGGGAAAGTAGTTACTTTTGAATAGGACATGTCCAGATATATCAAATTGCTCTTTTGATTGCCTATATCTTGCGTCAGATGAGAAAAAGGAACTCCATTCATATCAAGAGTTTCAAGCTGGCATAGAGTGGACAGTGGTGAATAAGAACTACTATTGGTTGCTGGGTCTGTAGTACCAGTTGTGGAGGAACTGATCAGTAGAGTTTTGAGATCATGACAGCCTTTGAGCGAAAGCAACCGAAGGTTTACTAGACAACCAATGGAAGAAGGGAGTGATTTTAGTGGAGTATAGGACACAGAGTTTTACTAGAACACGAAGGAAACAGAGTTTGGGCAAGAGACTACTGAGTTGGGAAAATAAGAAAAGTTGATGTGAGCAACCTCTTAGAATAAGCGCAGTGGGACCATTGGTAATTTCATGACTCAACCAATCTCTGCTTACATGCCGTCCTTGGTCATGATCCATGAACGAGATCCATTTCAGCTGCTCCATGTACTCCTTGCCATCAAGAAGTTTGTTTATTGTGAGGCGCTCTCCAATGAGACCATGGTATGTCAAAAATTGTGCGGCAGTTTCAGTAGCCGCATCAGCTTCGGTTGCTAGAGAAAAGGGTAGCTGCAGCAAAGAATACTCCCGGAATGCCTGGAGGATGACATTTCCAACTTGGTGTATATCATCGTACTTGTGGTAGCTGCAGGCCTCCTCCTCTGTACTTTCTTGGACTCTTCTTTGTTTAATTGCAGTAAGGATGCCTTGGGCGGCCCATTGACGGATTAGCTCATCCGAAGCAATGGACGTTGCATTTCTATAACTCTGGCGATCTCCATCACTGTGAATAATATCTTCCTGTGGCGGCGGTGGATGTTGGGGAACGGGCAGCAGCATGGTGTAGTGAAAACAGCGAAGGGCCACGATATTTTTTTACTAAACCATTGTAAGCTAAGGCATTTTTACTGCTAAAAAACTGTGGCGTAGATAAACTGTATTATATATTTAGTGACAGCCATTTTAAACAATTCATTGATAACCAATAATAAATGCTCTTAATAATTTCAACAAGTATGTAAATGACGATGTCACAAATCATACCAGAAATCCATATCTCGCAGGCGATCACACCATTTGTCCAATGAAGGTGATGTTTTCATGACTTATGCTAAGTAGTGGATAAAAAATTCTCAATTTACACAAAACCCTGTAAGCGGTGAAAGTGATTTGAATCAGTTATCAACAAGGAATCACAGCACCGTCAACAATATAACATGGGAAATACAAAGCTTTTATAGAATATTCCATTCTTTGTATAATTTTGATAGTATCTTGGAATATATATATATATATATATAATATTTTGTTAAAGTCTTTTTAAAAATTTTCTACCAATGTAAGAATTGCTCTGCAAGTTTTCAACTGACTAGATTGTTTGCCCACGCAATTGCAATGGATATTTCTCTAAGTAATATCCAATGGATATTATAGTTTGATCAAAATTAGGGTCCAATAAATTGAAAGCCAGATCTTTTTCCCTTTTGGATAATTTCAAGCGAGTGTGCAAATTTCTTCCGTTTTACAACACAAGCGAGCTGATGCACAACATCATGATATGAGGGATGGTCACAAATCACAAGCTTGCCTCTCCTATAGTACTATGATCGGATGGTCACAAGTTCCTAGATTGAGTTGCTATAGTTGCACGTCGACCGAATTGCTTGACTTAAATATCCTAGACAGAGATGACATCAATGTGCCTGGCTAGCTAAAGTGGACTTGATAGAACCCATGACAACTCTTATCCCACACACGAATGCTTCACAACTACAGTCATCTATGTCAGAAATTCTACTATAGTAAACTACTCCATCTTACAATATAAGTACTTATTCTTAAAAAACGTTATCCCACAATATGTCCATTGCGGTGACCAAATATGTTGTTATTGTAATATTTTCATCGTATACCTCTACTTTAATATTGAAAAAAATAAGTGGATAGTTGTCGTATGCTATTTAATAGGAGTATGTATAGTCCGATAATATTAATTTTTTAAAATTTAATGTCTCCTTAGTTTGTGCACATGGTGAGCTTTGGATTTATATTGTGGAATGAATACTATATCAGCTTAGTTCAAATTAGCATTAATCACTTCTATGAATGAATGTTTATTTACCTCTCAACGGCCTTTGGGTGGTTCTTTGTAGTGAAACTTATGGGTATAATTTATGGGTGGTTATTCACCAAGAAAGCAATACTCTGCAATACTTAAACTGAAGATTGCCGATATATATTGTCTCTCTGACTATGCTCCACAAGTTCACACTTCCTTATATGGTCCTGAGAAAATAGAAGCAATTGATCCTTGTTATATATTTAAGAAATAGGAAATAAAAATAAAAAGACATAAGGAATAAAAAAAGTAAGGAAGGAAGATATATAGTACCTGATTGTTGAATTTGGCATTGTCAAGAGTTGATCCGATCAACTTGATATATATGCTTGAAAAATCTCAAAAGGGCGGAGGGAAGCCAATGAATTTTTGGGGTTTTTTTTAGTATTGGTAACTAGAAAAGGAATTAATTGTAAATGTAAAGGAACAACAGTAATGGGGTAAGTGAATGGTTTTTTTCTCTGTATTGATCAGTAGAAAAGGGGGTTGAATCTAGACATGAAAAGAACAATGGTAACAGGACAAAAAACGAATGATTTTTCAGTTTTTTAATTGATCACAAGAAAAAAGGATTAGTTGCAAATGTGATTTTTTTTTTGGGGGGCGTAGTATTGGTAACTAGAAAAGGAATTAATTGTGAACGTAAAGGAACAATAGAAATGGGGGTAGCAAATGGTTTTTTGGTTTTTTTTTTTTTGGGTATTGATCAGTTGAAAAGGGGGTTAAATCTAGACATGAAAAGAACAATGGTAACAGGGAAAAAGAACAACAAATTTTTTTGTATTGATCACTAGAAAAAAGGATTAATAGTAGATATGAAACAACAGCAATAGAGGGGGAAACACCAGTGTTTTTTTTTGTATTGATCGCTAGAAAAAGGGATTATATTTGTAGACGTGAAAGAACAATAGTGAAGGGGAAAAGCCAAATTTTTGTCGTTTTTTTGTATTGATCACTAGAAAAATGGATTAGTTGTAGATGTGCGAAGAACAACAATTATAGGGAAAACAAAAACGAGTTTTGGTGGGGTTTTTTTGTAATGATGACTAGAAAAGGGATTGATCCTAGATGTGAAAGAACAACAATGAGTTAAATCGCTTGAAAGTTGAAATGAAGGTTTTTTTGGAACAGAAAAGAAGGGATTGGAGTGGAGTTGAAAGAACAAGATTGGTTTCGTTGCAGCAAAACGAATAGCTAGGAAGGCAGGGCATATCTCCCTTTGTAGTACTGTCTTATATACAAACCGAAACATTGGAGAAAGATGCCTGTTAGGTACACAAACAAGCAAAGAATACATTTTGTCCAGAGCTAAAGACTAAAGGTGATGAGAAATGTTGAAAGGAATGAAACGAATCATGTTCAAAGAAGAAAGGGGATAGCTTGCCATGCTGATTTCTTAAAGCGTTAATGTGTGCCTTAAGGAATTCACCGCAGGTTCATAGTTCAAACGTTACAAATGACCTAGGTGATGTGTATGCATGCATGCATGGAGCCACGTTTGATTGATTTTGGTAATCACAATTTTGTCGTCCAAGTGCGCATGCAACATATTTGTGCACGACGATTTGATTGTGCACACACAGCATATTTGTAATATCCACCGTAGGCAAAACTTGGTATGATTTGCACCACAATCACATTTTTCAGTACAAAGGTAAAAAGAAGAAAGAGAAAAGAGAAAGGGAAAAGGAAAAGGAAAAGTAGAGCAAAAGAATGTGTTGGTGAGACAAGTTGATTATGTCCCAAATAGTTTACATAGTATGTGCAATTATTACCGCATTGTGCAAAGAAAAGAAAAGAAAAAGAAAAGGCAAGGGCAATGATCATCGAACAGGCTGGTAGAACCGAAAGAGAAGGTGATGCAGCAGAGCTCAGTTGCATGGCAGGGCAGAGGCTTCTCACAATCGCTAGTCCTATGGCGTGCAATATTAGCAAAATAAAATAGTAAAAAAGCATGCTCCAGGCTAATCCGCATGTTTCTTATGTCTTGAGTTGTTGTGAATTTTGGATTTGTAAATTTTCATCAGCAACTGATAAGACTTCTACCACTTATCAAGGCCTTTCCAACTGATATGAACAGGTGCTATGTTACGGCTTAATTTCAGAGGAGGTTTGCGGTGAGCTGTGAGGGGCGGAAGGAGTTGCAGGAAACGGTGGACAGTTGCCCATGTTGGCAGAGATCCACCTGGCGAAAACCGTGGCTGCCGTACGCCGCCCAGATCACGCGGCAAGACGCGGCGTCCTCCCGACCGGAGAGAAGGAACCGCACGGTTTCTCCTCTCCCGCGACAAAAGGAGTTCGGTTGAATGGTTTGAGTGCTTCACCCGTTCTCGCCACCATCTCTCAACCCTTGAAGCCCACTTCGCCTCGTCTCGCCACCACCATTGGCCAAGCTGATGAGATATCCTCTCGTCGTCTCCTCCTTGGTTGCTCGAAGCGTTGTAATGGACGGTCATCTTCACCGGCGGCGGTGGCGGCAGCTGGCGGCTGTCGACATCACCTGGATAACGTGCCGCGGCGTCAGGTCGCCAGTCCCGTTCCACGCGCCGTCCTTCTATGCCTCTGTCTCCGTCGCGTCATCCACCGCCGACAAGAACCAGACTGGCCGGCGCGCGCACCGCGTCACGACCCCCGCCGACGGCGACGGCGGGGAGAACCCCGAGTGGGACGCCCCCCTGCGGCTCTACCTCTCGGACGACGCGGCCGGCCAGGAAAGAGAGGACGCGCTCCTTGTGACGTTCGAGCTCAGGGAGGAGCTGCCCGTCCTCGGCGACGTGCTTGCCGCCTCCGCGGCCGTGCCGGTCGCCGACATCGCGGCAGCAGGCTGCGGGCAGGCCACGTACCAGCTGGCCGCTCCCGACGGAAAGCATCCCAACGGGGTCATCTCCTTCTCTTACGTCTTCCACGGCGAAGCAGTGACGTCGCCGGCCCCGGCAGAGGCGGGCGTCCATTGGTCATCGACAGAGCAAGTCGCCGTTTACCCACCCATAGCTGTGGCCGCGGAGGCGCTGCCGGTTCGGGTGTACCCACCACCGTTGCCAGATGCAGCGTGCGGAGTCGCGGCTGAAGAGCCGGTCGCTGTTTACCCGCCGTTGCCGGATGCACCATGCGACAGATACCCGCCTGTCGGTTTGGCACCCTCGAGTTATTTCCCGCCGCCACCACCATCGGCGTCGCACGCCGGGGTGTGTGGGTGCCCGGCGGTGCCCGAGTGGGGCGACCGGTGGTGAAGCAATCAAGAAACGACGCCGTGTTGAAGTTGAAAACACCTAGCCTAACCGAGTAGTACAGTTTGTAAATTTAGTGTATGATGTACATGTTTCAGAATTACTTACAGCTATAAACATTCGTGTTTGATCTACCAGTTCTTCCTTTTATGGCACGTTACCTTTGCTGAATCCCCCAGCAGCACCTGTTTCTTCACTTCAATTTGTTTTCACTTTTAATTTGCAGCTGAAGCTGCGGTGCACCGATAGGAAAACAGAGCACCGATATGTATGATGACATCACTCAACTACATGTATTCACCATTGCAACAAAACAGAGCACCGATAGGACATCTCACGCTGAAGAAGCTGTAAGAACATTCAGCAAACTAGGCATATTTTAGGCAGACATGCATAGCACACAAACGTTTTACCTGATCTACCGGGAAAAATCACTCTTATCTGATTCAGGAAGTGATTGTATGTCAGAGCACACAAACGACCCAACAAGACTAATCTACTGCTCGTGATGTTCTAACAATTTAAACAGCTGGGTAACAAATCATCAGCAGGGAAGAAGCAGAGGTGACATGAATCTCCTATTATACACTCGAAACATTGAGAGCCAACAAGTTCTCAAAAAAGCAGGCGACAAAATGGCCGGGATAAGACCGTCCGGACTGAGGTTTATGTATCCCTTCGGGATCTCTGGCGTGGGGCTGCAGTTTCATCCTCTTTCTCCTCCTTGTCGCCGCTGCTTCCGGCCGCATCAGTCTCCGTGGCCACGGGTTTCGTGGCCTCAGCTGCAGGTTTCGTGGGAGCCTGCTACAAACAAAGCTTACAATTATTGGTCATTCGGTTCGAGCGAGGAGAGCAGTAGCACATGTTGAAACAACGACTAACCGCTGGCTTCTTGCCACTGAACAGGATCCTGAAGAGCACGGTCACAACCACAACTACGATCGAGACCAAAATTCCAATCGTGATGTTGGGCTGCTTCTCTCCCTTCTCGATGACATCCTGCAAATAAATAGTATGTCACTTTCAAGATGAAACACACAAATAGTTCCGAAGTTTGAACGTGAGGTTAGCAAGGATCATGAATCTTACAATGATCTTGGTCTTGTAGGGTTCCAAGAACGGGATGTCAGCAATTTTGTACAGAATGTCAAAGATCTTCTTCTGCAATATGCATGGCAAATCGGTTAGTGATAACATGCAAGCATTGCTCCACTGAATAATTTAGCAAACATAATAGCTGGAAAAGATTGGAAGAATGCTTCACCTGGAACCAGTGGCGGATCCAGGATTTCACCATGCCCCGGGCTAAACTCTAAAGGACTAACAGCCTAGAAGTAATGTCAATTTATACCCCACACAACGGCGTAACAAAAGTATATTTCAAGTGCATCATTGACATGAAACTTTAGCTCAATACTTCAACGTACAACATAATAAGAAAAAAATGGCTAAAACAAGGATACGACGATACTGCGATATGATATTTTGCAAAAACAAGGATATAGTGATACGGTAAGTATATATGTATTTAAAAATGAAAAATGTAGACAGGCTATGCGAGAGCGAGAAACTGAGATTACCTTGATGAATGCTATATATATTCTATTATTCCTCGCCTCCTCCAATCATCGTGGACCAAGATAGACAGGTCATTTGGTTTCAGCTTGTGAACTTGAACTGATGGTTCAGTGCTAAGAGCGGGCCTCTTCAATGCAATAGGGGGACCAATTTGCTGAAACAAAGGGTCCATGTTGTACTCCGGTTTCTTCAAGTAAACATCACCAATAGATCACGACACCTGAATAGTACAACAATATTCATCTTCTATCAATAATATTAAGTGATAATTTTAACCTATCAATTAAGAATTAAGATAATATTCATCTTCTAATATTTAAACTACCAACTATCTTATATCTATACACAAATAACACAATTATACACTACAAATATAAATTCTTAAATCTAAAATAGTAAATCAAGAGAGGGAAAAAAACTTACCAGGCTCAGTGGGGGCTCACTCGATCGGTCGATCCCAATCCCAAATATCTCGAGCCCCTCACAGCCTCACTCGATCTCTCTCTCGGT
This sequence comes from Melocanna baccifera, assembly GCA_036346265.1. Taxonomy (NCBI): domain Eukaryota; kingdom Viridiplantae; phylum Streptophyta; class Magnoliopsida; order Poales; family Poaceae; genus Melocanna; species Melocanna baccifera. The sequence goes on from CM070687.1 coordinate 15,912,106, forward strand.
CTCTCTCTCTCTCTGGCTCTCTGCCTCTCGATCTCTCTCTCGGTCTCTCTCACTCTCTCACTCACTCGCGGGGCGGCGGCGCAGACTCCAGCTCCCAGGCCCCTCGGCGGCTCGGCCCTCGCTGCGGCTCCCCTCCCTCGCCTCGCCCCTCGCCTCTCCGCTCCTCTCGCCGCCGCCCCGGCGCGCCCGGCCGCTCTCGCTCGCGCCCCGCGCGCCCGGCCGCTCCTCGCCGCCCCACGCGCGCCCGGCCGGCTCCCTACCCTGGAGGCGAGGAGGAGGAGGGGGCGCGGGGATCGGATCTACGGAGGGGAGGAGGGGGCGGGGGGAGGGAGAGGAGGAGGGCGGCGGGAGGGCGAGGGGAGGAGGGTGTCTTCTTCAGGCTCAAACTGTGATTTTCTTGTTGAAATCTTGGTCTCGCATCTGGGATCTGACAGGGGGGCGGCGGGGGAAGGGGGAGGAGAGCGGCGGGGGGGGAGGAGGGGAGGCCGGGAGGGGGAGGAGGGGGCGGCGGGGGGAGAGCGAGGGGGAGGAAGGGCGGCGGGGGGAGGATCGGATCTGCGGAGGGGGAGGAGGGGGGCGGCGTGGGGAGGGAGAGGGAGGAGGGCAGCGGGGTGAGACCGTGAAAGCGAGGCTGCGAGGGGGAGGAGGGCGGCGGCCTCGGGCTGGGTTGTGCCCGCTCGGGCGGCTCGGGCTGGGCCTTTGTAACTTAGATTTTGTTTGGGCCTACGTTGAAATAATTCCATTGCTATTTTTTCTGGGCCTCGGGCTATAGCCCACCTAGCCCGAGGCCCAGATCCGCCCGCTCGAACTCGGATAGACCATCAACACTGCAGCAGCCTCACCTTCTCCTTTTCCTTCTCACTTCATACTTAGGCTTCCGTGTCTTCTCTAGGATAGAGGTGGTAACCTTCTCATCATCAACAATCAAAATGTTGTCAAACAGGATGCCGTCGTGCATTGTCGGATCTCAATTCCAATAACGCCAATAGGATCAAAGTCGCTTGTCAAGCTCAAAGTACTCGTGGTTGGGGATCTCTTGCGGCTTCCAGATTCCCTTGTAGTTGGGGTTGTCAATCGAGGTGCATGCCACTTGCCCTTGTAGGCGTGGTTTTGCTTCATTGGCTTCTTCCACTCACCACATCCAGTGCCTCTTCACACTTGGGGTTGTCAATTTTGGTGCTTCCCATTCTCCATCCTCCTCATCATCCCGGTCTTGAGCTTGGTAGCCTCTGGTCATCAATCTCCTCAGGCTCATCATCCAACCATCCTTCGGCTTGGTAGCTTCCTCATCCTCAATTTCCATTGGGGCATCCTCATCCCGATCCATCGGGCTCCACAAAGATCCGGGTCGTGGATTTTAGCTCTCTCGTCCCAGTCCTCCGGCTTCTTATCATCAGGGTCAGGAATGGTCTTGGATGGGATAATTGCTGGCTCAAAATCATCAGCAGACAGGAAGTTTGCCTTCTTCTTTTCCTGCCCATTAATCAAGATAGCCGTGTAGACATGAGAGAGCTTGTCATACGGGACAGAAGGAGGGAACTTGAGGTGATGCTCAACATACTTGCCAGTCTTTGGATCTTTGTGCTTAAGGATGAAATGCACCTTGTTGGTTGACCCACATTTGTCAGGGCGGAACATAATAGTGTAAGGAGTCTCATTATCAAACTCCTTGGCATCCCATGTGGCATCCTGAGGGCGGATGTACTTAAGATAGGCACCTTCACACTCAAGGCCATTCTGAAGACGCACCTCAAACTGCAGGACCACCGTCCCATCCTTCAAAGTAACAGGCTCATCGAGCTCCTTGATTATGGCATATTTCTTGGCCTGCTCACTAACAAGGAGACCATAGTCCTCGTGGCCACTACCTGCAAAACCAGCGTATGTCGATATTTGATCTATGATGAGTGTGCTACAAAAGAGCAATGGAAAGAACATGAAATTTTCACGGAGAACAGAGTCTAAAAGACAAACAGCAGACTACCAAAATCTATCCGTGCCAATTCATAAAACAAATAGCAATGTTATCGCATACAAGAATAACTAGGCTTGCATTTATCGTGTGAATAATATTTCAAGTGATGATGTCAGGACAATGCAATTATTAGCGCTAATAGTATACAAGGCAACATTCTTTATTAGGATTAACTCAATGCACCATCACAGGCACATACATAGAACTTTGCAAAATGTTACTCAATGCAAGACGTCACGGGTAACTCATGCTAGTATGCTACTCGCAAATTCTATGTTTGCAATCAACATATGCTAGCAATTTCTAGTGTAGTTTAACTAAGCGTATCATCAAACAATAGCCAGAACAATATCACATACGATCACTTCAATGATTCCAACCGCCAAAATGAAGGTCTCTTCTGCAGCTTATCTATATATGGTTTATCAAACCGGAAGGCCGAACTGCTAAATGGCAAGCTATCATCAATCTGACAAGTTTAGTGCCTATCAGCAAGCCCACGAATTGCAGAGCAGATCCGCATCACAAGTCACTATATCCTAACAGCAGCTAGCGAGGCACATCTGGCTAAGCACGTATAACATTCGTGGATCTCATCGGAAACCACCGTGTACGCATTTGTGGATCTCATCGGAAATTACGCGATTGACCTTCCCGCTGCTTATCCAGGAACAGACTATTGTTTGCATGAAGGTGCATGACCATCGCAGATCATAAGCTCTAGTAGATGTATTATGTGAACAGATCAGCTACCCAAAACACCCACTAAACCCACGGATCTCACACAGATCGAACCAACAAAAGAAATGAGCACGTTTCACATGCTTACAAACCACGGCCACGCTCGACGTCGGACCGCCATTCCTTTATGGCCGTAGAGCTCGCCATGCCCATGAGCCACCCCGCCGCTCACCAGTGTGACTCCCTCTTGCCGCAGGCCGTCCGCACGCTCCCTCACTTCGCCTGTACGACGGTCGCCATGGCTGTTGTGATAACCGCTTACTAGCCGTCTGCCCATTACTGTCCCTCCCCACGCCAACCCATGCCTTCCCTTTCTCCTTCGCTCTCACATTCTTCCATGCCACAAGATGCCTCTCGCGCTAGCTCCCCCACTGCGTGACCTTGCATGCTGTCGCTCATGCCCTCTCAAATGGCATGGAGGAGGCATGAGCGTGCGCTCCCTCACAAGTACATAGGAAAAACTCCGTAGATGAGCATGTACTGAAAATAGTGTGCTTCAATTCAAAAGTAGAATACCTGCCTGGTCAAGTTCTACACAAGAAATCTTTGCCCAGTGATCTCTCTTGGTGAAATACAATGTATTTTCTACCATGGACAATTCCTCTTTTGTGTATGTTACATAACATGTATGAATAGCAAACAGATTGGTTTGCATGCATATTAGTTCTGTTCCTCTGCCCCTACCTATCTCTTATGTTTGTTCCTTCCGAGTAAACACAAAAAGAAAATATTAGTAGTAGTCGTTTCAAGTATTGTGTACATACAACTTATCATATAACTAAAATTTTCTCATTGGAAGCTGCTAGCCTATGCAATGGTATAGCAATTTCATGAAGTTTCAGTTATCTAAAAGTTTCACGAAGGTTTAGGATTTCAAGTTTTGAAGCATATATCTCTATGTTTCACGAAAAGTTCCAAAAAGGTTTCAGGTTTCAAGTTTAAAGCTTCAAGCAAGTTCCATGCGTATTGAGAAAGTTTCATGCAAGTTTCAACATATTTCAAGAAGTTTCAGAGGTGTAAAAATGAAACTTTTGAGTTCCAGATTCGTTTCAAGTTTTAGAAATCGGAAAACTCCGAGTTTCACAAACTGGAACTTCAAATTTCAAAAGATGAATTTCAGGTTTCAAAAAAATGAAACTTAAGTTTCAAGAAAGTTTCAATTATGAAACTTAAGTCTCAATGAGTTTCAAGTCTGAAACTTAATGTTTTACCAAGTTTCAGATATAAGACTTGGTGTTTCAGCAAAATTTCAATATGCAAGTTTGAAACATGAAGTTTTGGGTAAGTTCCACCGATTAAAAAACGAGTTTCAAAACAAAATATAGCAAAGTTCCACAAGAGATTCAAAATTCGATCAAGTTTCACAAAAAAGAAATGAACAAGTTTCACATACTTGCAATCCACGGCCATGCTTGACGTCGGACCTCCATTCCTTTGTGGCTGCAAAGCTCGCCACACCCACGAGCAACCCCGCCGCTCACCAGTGTGACTCCCTCTAGTCGTGGACCGTCCACATGCTCCCTCGCCACGCCCGTGCGCTCCCTCTTTCGCCCGTGTGACGGTCACCATGGCAGCTCACTTGCTGCTGTGATAGCCACTTACCAGCCGTCAGTCCATTACTGTGCCCCCCACGCCAACTCGTGCCTTCCCTTCCACCTCCATTCACATGTTCTTCCATACCGTAATGTTGCCCCTCATGCCTGCTCCCCCACTGCATGGCCTTGTAGGATGTCGCTCATGCCCTCTCAAATGGCATGGAGGAGGTCTCATCGGCTGATTGGTGCTGACATTTGCACCCAATGCTACTTGATTTTGGGAAGGAGCCAGGGATTTGGAGGGAGAGACCGAGAAAGTATAGAGAAGAGGAAGAGCAATCTATGCAGATGAATTAAGAGGTTAGAAAAAAAGAAGCATCGAGATGCTGGGTGCACATGGATGAGATCAAGTAGCTTGGTGAATTAGATCCAATGCTGTGTGTTAAGAATATGTAAGTGATTAAGATATTTCTTGGAGATCAGATCTTATCTATCTAGTCACTTGTATTTGTAAGTTCTTGTGTTTGCTCAGTTTTGGCTCAAGAAAGGGTGATTTGGAGTTTTGGTGTTGTGGGTGTTTTGCCTTAAGTTCATGTTATGATCTACCTTACTATGATATGTGAAAACTCATTTAAGATCATCTAAATCATCAAGAACTCATAAGTAAAAGCAGATCGAGATTTCCTTCTTTTGACCTATTTCCTTTGGCCTTGCTCCTCCCCTCTCTTCCACGCGCCTTCGTCCTACCCCCTGATGTCGCAGCTAATGTTCGTTTTCCTTGCCAACATTTGCTTCTTGCCCTCTACACCTCGGACCAAACAAACTATTGGGCATCTTCTTTTCAACTTCTAAAAGCTACTTTTCAGGTTTTCTACTGTAACTAGTTTTCAAACGAAGTGTATTTTTAAAGTGGGGTTTATAAGTTGATTATAGTACACACTGTAATGACTTTATTTATATCGGCTAAAATCACACGAGTTTCTGTTACTCCATACTCTCTCACAAAAAGCCAAAAGACCTATAACTATAAACCGAAGCAAAAAAGAATAGGCCTACTACTGGCTAATGGCCGATCACATTTCGTTGTGCCGTCAGCGCCACCTTGTGTCTTCGTCAAGTAGTATTGATTTTGTGGTGTCTATGTATAAAAAATGATTTGAATATCATCTAATAATTATCTCAAATTTTGGAATCTGCAACCATTGATGATGTGGGTATTAAGGGTCCAATCCTAGAGTTTATACATCCCAAGAAGGTCGCTAGAAATAAGCACAGATGTTGCTACAAGTCGAGAACCCACCGAGCATAGATACGACAAACCGGCTGAAATGCCAAGACTCGCTTTCCAGTGATGTCGAGAAGGTCTCCAGCATCAGATGTTGTAGGATTAACGTAGGATCGTCAATGGCAATCAAAAGAGGGGGGTGAATGATTATAATGTCTAACGAAATTTATTCACCCTCTAGTTGTCTTCTGATTGCTTAATCCTGCCAATATAGAAAAACACAAAAAAAAATATAGCAAAAAGAAATAAGAAGCAAAAGTCATTTTCAATCTCCTGTACATGTGCGTCTCAAAGCTCTGGTTGGATGGTGTTGATGCACATGAACCAAGGCAAGGTTGGGTTGGCGCGTGAGCTACTTCCTACGACTGGGTGGTGCGGCAGGGGTGCCCCCAGCCACTAGCCGCGCTCAGGCCTGCCCTCCCACACTCGCTGGCTTCCTACACTTCACGCTTAGCTACCATGCTCCGGGGGCACAGCAGCAGCCATATGTCAAACACCTATTCATTCGTACTGGGGAGAAGACCAAATCCAAAAAAAAAGTACCAAAGGAGCTATATTTTAAAAAAAAAACACCGGGACCACATAAGTAAAATTTTCAATTTTGCCACCCCTAACTCTACATCTAATTTCAAAGGTAGCAATTTGTCACTCTATGACATACTCGGTATCAAGCTCCAAGGGATAAATATACCTGCAAACATCAATTTGAACACTTACTTAGTAGTTAGTATTAATAGCACTATTACTGGTAGAAAATTAGAGGTACTATCGTCAAACAGTCAAAAATAAGCCTTAACTCAGAATCTACCGATAGGCACATCTTCACCAAGCGAGCAGTGAGCGCAGTGCAATAGATAGGACCATGGCATCACTTCTTGGTTAACCCACCATAATGATATTGGTGAAAATGGCCGAGAAAATAGGTGGAGCACCCATCAACCGCTCCATAACGAAATGCGTCAACCGTGAACGGCGTACCTAGGTTCGTTCAATTCGCAGATATTGGCTCAGTGAAATTAACATGATTATATCAAATATTTAACATCTACCACCATCTCTTGCTCCAAAACAAATCATATTCTCAATTAGTGCAAAGACACGTACACTAATCGATCCGGATCGCGACAGCTTCGAAAAGGAGCGGCCATTACCGGGAATCTTCACGTAGAAGGGGCAAGCTAGGGGTTTCTTGACCGCCCCCTCCTCCTCGGAGCCTCCCCACTGCCGCTTCCTACCGGACCAAGCACCAGGAGGAGATGAGGAGGAAACCCCAGGCCCAGCCTTGACCCCTGCGCCGCCTCCTCCCGCCGCGGCTTCTCGAGCCCCCATGCCTGGAAGAGGCTCCTATGCACGAGCAAACCACTGCCCTTTGCCTTCGTCCCAGAGGCCCCCTCCGGCTCGTGCGGAGGAGGGGCGCGCAGGGAGGACCAGTAGGTGCCGCTGCGGTAAAAGTCGTCGGCGAAGCTACTGGTGGCGGCGGCGGGGGAGAAAACGGGGAAGTCGTCGTCGTCGAGGTCGTCCAGAATGGGTAGGGGTGGGCTGGTTTCGGCGTCGCCGGCGATGTCGGTGGTCATCGTCGGTGGGTTTTGAAATAGGCGACGGGAATGGAAGGGAGGGAGGGGAAGAGGAAACAGAGGCGTTAGCTTTGCCTGTGATTTCCCACGCTCGCCCCCTGCCTGCGCGCCATTGGTTAATTTTGCTGCAGAATCGTCAAGCGGCGGAGTTTTCATTGATTAACTTGATTGATCGGTTGATTCATTGTTATCCCGAAAAGATCTAAGAAGCTGAGGGGATCCATGACGACACGCATCATGAGCGGTAGCAGCTAACTGCAGATGGTACGTACATTCATACGCCTATCACATGCTCGATGAAATGCCAGTGCTGCAAGCCTGTCCCCGTTTTGAGTTTCCTCCTCGCTTCCGCTTTGCTTACGGCGGCGGCGTACTGTCTGTCCTTCCTTCTTTGGTGTGCACGGTCTGTAGGATGTCTTCATATTTGATATTGGCATGAGATTTATGCTGTGGTATTTCACTAACACGCCAAGAGAATTTTGAAGAAAAATTTTCAACTGTTTTTTTGCCCCCTTCATTTCACTTTATTCTTAGGGAACTATCATGTATGCACCTGTTCTTTCCCCCAGAAAATCAAGCTCTACTAGGAGATGCCCACAAGACTTCATCTATTAAAATCATACAAAAGCTTGCTAGTTGTTGTAACAAGCAGCGATCAGTTATGCATTACTAACTTCCTTGTTCTCTCCACTAGGCCTTCTAATATCCTGTTTTGCTCTCTTAACACTGCACATGTAGCCATCCCTGTGCTTCTGTTGTCTTTTGGGCGTCACACATAAAACCAGCTACTTTTTATCTTCACTTACTTAGAAAGATGACAAAACAGTAAACGCTCACTACCTGCAATTAACTTTTACTCATGTTTCTTTTCCCGGTTTGTAATGATTTCATGAAATTTGCTGACAGCAGAACCTTCACTAATGGAAAGTCCAGTTTGCAGTGTTGCATGCCAATTTTTTATCTTCAGGTAACTTCAATTAAACTTCATTAGTTCTAAAATGGTAGCACAACAAAACGTTACTCAAGGAAAAACCAGTGTCCTAGATCTGTCCGTGTTTCAGTTTCACATGTTTGTTACATTAGGGTTTCTTTTCAGGGAGAGGTGCTTCAATTTTCCTTGCAGAAACGTATACTTTTCTTTCTATAACTAAGTTGCCCTTCATGTAGGCTGAAGTGAGTAGTAAAACTGCAAATTTAGCAATGTGGTACATTATTGTATATTTGTAAAGAAAAAAAAGCAGCGGGCTGTGGGTTTGTGTTGAAGAATTTGTGCTAGGAATTGGGAAATGAATATCTTAAGTAGAATGAATTAAGTGTTTTATCTGAATTAATGTCCAGTTGATTTGATACTCAATAGCAACATTATGTAGACTCAAAATTAGAAAATGCATTTAAATAAGATGGATACATCAAACTAGAACTGGACTTGAGATATGAGAACGAAAACTACTCCAATAGGGTATTCAGATCTATCACTAAATGCCATTGACCCCAGAATTATTTCACTTTACGCTAATGCCCTTTCACTTCAGGAGATTTAGCGGCTTATATTAGAGCTTTAATTATCTTATTTATGTTAAGTTCCTACAGATATGCTCTCTAAATAAGAAGCTCAATCAGTAATGCTGGTATAACAGTTCCAGTAACTCAGTGGTAAGTGATGAGCTTATGAAACACAACATATGTATAGTTTAGCAAAAAATCAGATACGCATGTCAATCAACATTACAAATCGTACTTTATTACCAAACAGCGGGCACTTATATCACACTTCACACGAACATTACATAGTAATCAATTAAACACGACATGCATAAACGATCACATTGAACATAGAAAAGCTGCCACTCAAATAATATTTGGAAACAAGGTTAAGTTCGCGCAAGGCAAACTGGTCTGGTCACTGGATGGCTGGCCAAGAGACTAGTCGAAAATCAACCAGGGAAACTAACCTTTTTATTTGGAAACACTAAATGTATAAGCACACCACAACTGTCAAAGAACCCGTATTTTTGTAGTAGAACTCACATAACCTTTTTTATTTGTTTTTCGATGGCAAGCATGTTTAGAGGCAGGGGATGGGCATTCTGAAATCTGTATGGATGCATGGGCGGCACAAGGGTATAGCAGGTGACATATACGGTACGTATGTATGGCGGAATGTTGTTAATATGGTAGGTGTTTAGGTAGCCTGTGGTGAATGACTGACGAACAGAGGGTTTGAAGTCACGTACCAACTCCTGGGTGCATGGATCGATGTCTTGATCAGCTTGGGTATGGTTCATCTGAGGTAGCTCTTGATCTCGGCACGCTCGTCGAAGGAGGCGAACGGCGGGGGAAGCTTGGGGTCGTAGCTGTTGCGGTGCGACGGTGAGTCCCAGTGGAGCTTGCCCCACCAGCTCCTCTCCCCGTTCACCTCCACCATCCTCGGCTGATCTTGAACGTGCGGGAGCCGGCAGAGGCTCCAGCATCCACGGACGTGGAGCTCTTTCCACATCGGTGCAATGATGACAGCATCGTCCTCGTGGAGGTGCTGCAGTCGTGGCAGCTCCTGGAGGCATATCTTCTGGAGACGTGGGAGCTGATAGGGACGAACACTGCCGTAGTAGTAGTAGAAAATTGTCTCGAGGTTGTAGCAGAACAAGATGTCAAGCGTCTTGAGACATGGTAGTGCTGTTCCACCTGGCATCATGGCCTTCAATCTTGGGCAGTACTCCAGGTGTAGGTGCTCTAGTGTACTCAAGCTGGGTTGTCCAGTGAATGGTGCGCAGAAGTGAGTTAGACTTTTGAGATTACTAGCATGTACTCGTCGTAGATTCTCCAAGTACATTCTTCCGTCGATACCTTGCTCCATTTGATGGCACCACCGAAGCTCACATTCTTCCAGCTCGTCGAAGCTACTCAGATCATAAAGGCTGGAAATAGAAGTATCACATGTCACAGATATTGATCTGGTGACTTGTAGAAGACCGCGTAAACCAGCAGGATACCAACGCATTCCTGTGATCTCCACATGACGCCCTGTTCGACCAAGGGGAGCTGTCATCGGCGAGAAAATAGCAACTTCCTCTGCCTTATAGCTACTATGTACATCTACATAAGTTGATTGCTTCTTTACTAGTTCTCGCAGCTCGCTATCTGGCATGCCTTTTTCATCTGACAACTGCCTGATATTTGCATTGCATGGTGCAACTCGAACATAGAAAGATTGGAAACACCGTCCATCCCTTACTAAATTCCTAGCAGTTTCATTGAAGCTATGGAATAACCTGGAGTCATTGATGCACACCTGTGCAACTTTATCGGAATGATTACCAATTCCTTCTGAACAGTGATCCAGGCAAAACACATCTGGGAGTCGCTGCAGCTTATGCCAAGGAAATCGCTTCAGAGAAGGAACACCAATGAGAAGCAATCGCCTAAGCTGGGGTAGATTAGGGATGTCGGCAGGGAGCTCCTTGATAGCTGTAGCAGACAGGTCTAGCGCCTCCAAAGTACCAAGGTCCTTCAATTCCACGGACTCAAGCTTCGTACATCCGTGCAAGAACAAGCGCCTTATGTGAGGTGCAGCGATCAGCAAGAAAGATCTCAGGGTAGGATGCCCATCCAGTTTGATTTCTTCCACCATGCTCGACTCCCATCCTTCAATGTGTAGCTCCATCAAACCATTAGCCCTAGATATTGACCCTGGGAGTGAAATCAGTTTCTTGTTGTCAATGAGCTTGAGCGATTGAAGCTTCTGCATTTCTTCAAATATATTCTCAGGGAAAGATTCTATTTGAGTCCCTATGACCTCAAGTGTTGTTAGGCTGAGCAGCGCAGCCATAGAAGGGGGTAATTCCACAAGGTTGGGGCATTTGACCAGGATGAGCACTTCAAGATTTGACATGTCCTGGAAAAAGCTTAGTGGGAAAGTAGTTACTTCTGAATAGGACATGTCTAGGTAAATCAAATTGCTCTTTTGATTGCCCATATCTTGCGTCAGATGAGAAAAAGGAACTCCATTCATATCAAGAGTTTCAAGTTGGCATAGAGTGGACAGTGGTGAATAGGAACTACTATTGGTTGCTGGGTCTGTAGTACCAGTTGTGGAGGAACTGATCAATAGAGTTTTGAGAACATGGCAGCCTCTGAGTGAAAGCAACCGAAGGCTTACTAGACAACCAATCGAAGAAGGGAGTGATTTTAGTGGAGTATAGGAGATATCAAGAACACGAAGGAAACAGAGTTTGGGCAAGAAACTACTGAGTTGGGAAAATAAGAACGGTTGATGTGAGCAACCTCTTAGAATAAGCGCAGTGGGACCATTGGTAATTTCATGACTCAACCAATCTCTGCTTACATGCCGTCCTTGGTCATGATCCATGAACGAGATCCATTTCAGCTGCTCCATGTACTCCTTGCCATCAAGAAGTTTGTTTATTGTGAGGCGCTCTCCAATGAGACCATGGTATGTCAAAAATTGTGCGGCAGTTTCAGTAGCCGCATCAGCTTCGGTTGCTAGAGAAAAGGGTAGCTGCAGCAAAGAATACTCCCGGAATGCCTGGAGGATGACATTTCCAACTTGGTGTATATCATCGTACTTGTGGTAGCTGCAGGCCTCCTCCTCTGTACTTTCTTGGACTCTTCTTTGTTTAATTGCAGTAAGGATGCCTTGGGCGGCCCATTGACGGATTAGCTCATCCGAAGCAATGGACGTTGCATTTCTATAACTCTGGCGATCTCCATCACTGTGAATAATATCTTCCTGTGGCGGCGGTGGATGTTGGGGAACGGGCAGCAGCATGGTGTAGTGAAAACAGCGAAGGGCCACGCGGTGCCAATACTGCACGTCTTGTCGGCAAATCATGTCGGAGATGAACTTGGCCGATTGGTGCATTGCGGAGAGGATAAGCATCAGGATCTCATCTTCGCTGGAGAAATGGAGGACTGTGTGATATTCCGACTTGCTCGTGATGTAGACTTGTTGGGAGGTCGTGGACATCAGCCAATTAGAAGCTTTCCACGAAGGAGGAGGAAGCCCCACGTTCTCCGCGAAATTAGTGGGCTCCATAGGCTCGTAGAGGTTGTCAACCACCAAAAGGTACCTCTTGTTGATTAGCTGCGAGGATATCCGAGGAGCTATTGTGCGACGCACGTGCTCATACAAGTCCCAGGTGCGATCCTCCATCCCGTAGGTGTAGTACCGTAGCTCCTCGTCGGATTCCTTGAGCTGCTTGTATTCTTGGTCGAGCAGGCCGAGCTCCTTTGCCACCGCGGCGGCCAGCTGGAACTCGATGGTGCTCGTGACCGGGACCCGGTACCCGCTGCTGCTTCCTCGGGCGGCCTCTTCCGTGGGCTCCTTCCTCAGCTCCACCTTTATTACGGGATCGAAGACACCCCAGCGCATCTTCGCCTCCGCACCGATGCTCGCTGTGGTCCGCGTGAAGGAAGCCGTGGGCCCCACCCCGACATTCCATGCGACAAGATAATCGGACACCTTAGCTTCCAAGCTACGGTATGCGTCCGTGTGGCGGTATCCGTTCAACCTGTCCACAGAACCAAAAGAGAGCGCGTCAAGACCGCCGGACGGAGGCCGGAGGTACGATTAACGCTAGTCCGTCCGGTGCATGCGTTACTTCAATTCGTACGTGCAGGAAAACAGCAGCTTAACCAATATGGGACAATTGTTGGTTTTGAAAAAATAAAAGTGTCTATACAACATTCATATGTTTTTTTAGTTTAAATCTGTTATATTTTGGGACGTTAGATCTCCGATCGAGATCCAACGTCTCAGATTCAGATCACCTATTTTTTAAGAGGGAGTATGGAGAATTCATTAGATGAAGATCCAGTGGAACATATTTTTTTGAAGGGGGTATAGAGGATCCAACAGCTCAAAATCTAACAGATTTAAGTTTAAAAAACATGCGAATATTGTATAACAATTCTCTAAAAATACACACTTTGACTTTAGAAATTCATGGGTGTTTTATAAAAATCAGAGGGTGAATTAATTAAATGGTAGTTTCTCTCTTTTACCCTTATTTATTCTAGCTCTTTCCTACGTATTAATGCATTATTATCTGCGCAAATCGTCATCTCTCGTCTTTCCAAAGCACTTAATGGAAGGATATATTATAGTCATTTCTCTCGTGGATTCCTCAAACTCAAAACTTTCTAAACTTCGTGTCCAGTCAAAAACACAGCTTATAAAAGGATCATACGAATACCAGACTAGGTTAGATGCGTATCACCTCATATATATGGTGAAAATTGTTAAAGCACTGCTTCAAAACCGGTCAAGATTTTATTTAATTGTGCGATGAAAATTTTCTAAAACCAATGCATTGTCTTAATATTTGCATGTGAGCTTTTTTTTTTGAAAAAAAGAAGGCTTGCGAGTTTTTTTTTAAAAAAGAAGGCTTCTGAGTTATAGGAGAATTGGCAACTAAGGAAAACGAGCAGTAGAAGCTGGGTGTTTGAATCTGCCCTAGCATCCCCTTCAGCTTCTATTACAAAATTAAGGCCCCATTTGGAATATAAAATTTCTGGGTGTTCCAAAAAAGTAAAGATAGTATGTTGTCTTTTACCAATAATAGCTTTTAAAGAGTTTTGTGGGAATATACAATATGGTTTCTATAAGTTATTGTGGTATAAACAATATGGTCTTTTGAAAGTTATAGAAAAGCCCACGATCTTTTTTTTACTAAACTATTGTAAGCTATGGCATTTTTAGTGCTAAAAAAACTATGGCATACATAAACTGTATTATATATTTAGTGACAGCCATTTAAACAATTCATTGATAACCAATAATAAATGCTCTTAATAATTTCAACAAGAATGTAAATGAGGATGTCACAAATCATACCGGAAATTCATATCCGCAGGTGATCACACACTACTACAAAAAAGATTATACTGAATGCCTACATCACAGACGGTTCATGTAATTACCACAGACAATTTATATGAATAACCGTCTATGGTATTTTCACAGACGGTTATTTATACGAACCGTCTGTGATAATACAAGACATACTAATAACCGTCAGTGATGTATCACAGACGACGGTTTGTAATACAAACTGTCTGTGATAATAAAGTTATCACAAACAATTTGTATCAAAAAAACTGTCTGTGATATATTTCTCACGCTCATAATCCTCTAAAATTTTATAATCTCCCGCCTGAATCCAAGTAACATTCCGTTCCGAGATACTTTTAGTAAAACGGACATAACTTTTGCATACGGTGTCTGTTTTCGACGTTTTTGTACTCGTTGGAAAGGCAACGATGTGCCCAATCCAAAAAATGACCCACTTACGCTAGTCGCCCTCTAAGACTCCCAAAATCGGCCATCTTTGGCTCTGAATTTGTGTCACATATTTTTTGTTTCTGTTTTTGCCAAAAATTTTTATCTTTCCTTCGGAATTTGGGGTTCGCCTCAACTGCAAAGTTATAGATCTCGTCAAAACCTTTCAAAACAGCATATATAAACCATATAAAACTTTACTATTTCATCTTTTGAAACCAGCTGTTTACATTGCACTGATATATTATCTTCTACCGTCTGACCATTAATCTGAACCGTCTGTGGTAAGCCTCGCCACGTCACTGATCCATGGCATCTCCCCCAGGATCCCAATATCATCTATCCATTCTCTCTGCATCAAACGGCAGACACCAGTCTCCTCCTCACCTCACGCCCCTATTAATCCCTCATCTCTACTCCAAGAACCAATACCACCAGTACTACAACTCATTGTGGCTGAAATTTTGCTTGAATCAAGATGGAAACGAAGAAGCTAATGGCAGATTTGCACTATTTCAAGTCATTGGCATCGGAAGGAGGCTTCCGCTTATTACATGCTAAAAGTGTGGAATTCTGTTGATTTTGGTATAGAAACTGAAAATGGTGTTCGTTGCCTTTATATTTACTACTTGGAATTTTTTCCTCTCCACTTGTTTTAGATTGTAGTTTAATGAAGGATGTGTAAGTCTACCTTGCATTAGCCTGAAGTTTCTTATAGTGTAAGCATATTTCTGAATTTGTAACTCTGAATTTGTAAGTGTCCTCTTATGTATACAATGCTATATATATAATTCAGATACGAAATTCAAATTCAAGTACATCGTTTCGCTTTCAGAGAGCATGGCATGGCTAGCATTTCTTAAAGCTAGCTAAAAAGTAGTAAAAATTTTAGGTACTATCACATAAAATTTTGTGGTATGAACTGTCTGTGAAGTCATATCACAAATGGCTGCCACCAAAAACCGTCTGTGATATGTAAGTATCACAGACGGTTCGGAACAACAACCGTCTGTGATATGTCTCTCATCACAAATGGTTCTTATTCTGAACCGTCTATGATATTATGCCTTCACAGACAGTTCTAGTTCTGAACCACTGCTCCACCATAGTTGAAGAACCACGGTAAGCAAAATACACTAGCAGGACAAAACAATAGAAAGCTTCAGGATGAAGGTGGTGAGGAAGCGGCCCTTCTGCTTAGATGACGATGGTGGATGACACACAAAAGAAACTGATAGCTGTGACACCACTCCCCCTCCTTCACACGGCTCATCAACGGTGGTTTGTTTGGTCTCAAGACCAAAACAGAACTACTGGACTGCTGAAACCGAGGCCTTCAAAGCAGTGTTCTTACTTAGGACAATGACTCAAATGGTGGAATGCCCAACTCTTTGGGCCTCTTGAAACCATCGGCCCAATACTCAGGGCGAGAGCCCCCAACAACAACAACAATTCTAGGCTTGGCTACGAGCCCACCGGAGCGGCGAACGACTGTAGATTTAGAGGGGAGGGGGGGCTATTTTAGGTTTGGCGGTGAGGAAATGCTCCCAGCAAATGACGAATTCCGATGGAATCCATGCCTTCCACGAGCAGGCCGAATAGTGAAGGACTCCTGAGTGACGGCGAACGAAGGTGAAGGAGAGGGCATAGTGTTAGACTATGTGGATGGTCATGAATAAGGTGACGATGAATAATTGACATTTGAATTGCTTTAGATTTTGCGTTTGTGAAAGTTTCGGTCAATTGCAATTGAAGGTTTCAAGATCGAGTGGTCTTTGGCTTCTCCGAGTGTTTCTTTGTTCTGCTGCGAGTGGTTTTGGGTCCGAGCGGTTTCTAGTTGCGTCGAGTACTTTCAGACCAGTCCGATTGGTAAGTGGCATCGAACAGCTATCAAGTACCGACGAACATCAGATGACGCTCTGCTTTAAGGATGTTCGGACCAGTCCGATCGGTAAGTGGCATCAGACGGCTAACGAATAGCAACAGACATTGGATGATGCTCTGCTTCAAGGATGTTTAGACCAGTACGATCGGTAAGTGGCATCAGATGGCTGACGAATAGCAATGGACATCGGACAATGCTCTGCTTTAAGGATGTTCAGACCAATCCAATCGGCTAAGTGACATCGAACGGCTTTCGAGTAACATCAAAGCGTCGGATGGCTTTCGAGTGACATTAGGGGATCCAATAACCTCGACCACGCTCGTGTTCGATCACGTTCTACTTCAACCATGTTTGGCTTCGACCATGTTCGACTTCGACCACGTCTAACTTCAACCACGACCGACTTCAACCACATAGGCAAAGTATTTTTCATGGTCGTAGTCATAGTACTTTTCCATAGTCGTAGCTACAATACTTTTCATTATGTAGCTATAGTACTTTTCATGGTTGTAGCTACAATCCTTTTCACGGTCGTAGCTACAGTCCTTTTCATGGTCGTAGCTACAATACTTTTCCATGGTCATAGTTACGGTACTTTTATAGTCATAGCTACAATACTTTACGGTAAATGGACATAGACTTTGCTGTCGATGATCGTAGACTTGGTACTCGATAGTCATAACTTTTACTAGTCGATACTCGTACTCGATAATCGTAGACTTTTCTAGTCGATGGTCATAGACTTTGTAATCGGTACTCATGGATTTCATGGTCGGTATGAGTGCTTCATTTCTTGTGATCTTTGAGTACTTTGAGTACTCGTGTTAGGCTAGTGGTAGGACTGGCTGGATGATTGGTGATCGGTGAACAGTATTCGATGGATTTGGTACTCGGGAGATAGGGTTGTTGTACTTGGTAGTCGGAAGGGTTTAGTACTCGATGGTTCTTTGGTCGATAGCGATGGTATTCCCGAGTGTTCTGAGTAGAGCGGTAGAAATTCTCGAGTATTTGTGGTGTTCCAGTACTCGTTGAGCCAGCGGTCTTGTTGAGTGGTTTAAGGCTGAGTTTTTTTTATAGCAATGGAATAAGTGGCTGTAATGAGCGATCTGAAGTTGTTTTTTGTGAAACAATAGGATGTGTGGTTGTAGACGACCTGGTTGATGATTGTGGACGACCTGGTTGATGGTCGTAGAAGGTTTGGTTCCTATTTATGAGTAGATGAGTGTGTGTGTGTGTGTGTGTGTGTGGTTCGTATGTGTGCTAATGATGGTCAAGTTAGGAAGAATTTATGTCGGGA
Source organism: Melocanna baccifera (assembly GCA_036346265.1). Lineage (NCBI taxonomy): Eukaryota > Viridiplantae > Streptophyta > Magnoliopsida > Poales > Poaceae > Melocanna > Melocanna baccifera. Next base: position 15,929,695 of record CM070687.1, read on the forward strand.
GAAAGATTCTTTGGTCTTTACATGTGCAGGTGGACGTGGAGGCGATCATGGTCGGTGACAAGTAGGACCGGGACTAGGATAGGGGTAATCTGAGGTCCAAGTGGTCAGGATGTCACGTGAGGTGATCGAGCTCATGCTAGAGCACGTGGAGATCGAAGGTGGATGGCACGTGGAGACGGTTACGGTCAGTGACGAGGAGGATCGGGACTAGGATGGGGTAATCTAAGGTCTAGGCGGTCAAGATATCACGCGAGGTGATCGAGCTCACGCTAGAGCATGTGATGATGTGTGGAGAAGCTACATGTGGTGCGGTCCTGGAGGCTTTGACACGGGAGTTAGTAATACGTGATGGAGATACAAGAGGTGCGTCCTGGAGGCTTCGTCACGTGGTGAGATTGGAGATGTTATGGAAGAAGTCCATAACGGGAAGGCTTAAAGATATGGTAAAACCTATGTTAGGAAGGGTTTCGAGTCCCTTGGTTTTCGGAAGAGATAAGGTGTTGTGTTCGTGTTTGAATCGGACACAATTGGGATATTAGCATATAAAAGCAGAAGAGGCTAAGGGCTAACGTGACCTATTTTTATGTGGGTTTATAGAGGGCTTTCATCGAGAGTTTTTAGGGGTGCCGTGAGGGTCCTTTGTAACCACATCCATAATACAGAAATAATAGATCAAATGTATTTCAAGAAAAGTTTTGCTGGCATCGGTGACACATTTTCTGAGTATCACTTTTCTTCTGTCTCCAACGAGTACTCGTTCGAGCGATCGAAGCGTTCGAGTGGCTGAAGTCTTCGAGCAAAGAAAGATTATGACTACGTACGTCGGTGGTCATAGTAAGTAGTCGAATGATCGAAGCATTCATCAAGCACGTGCGAGCAAACCAGCGTCTTGTGGTCGAATTCTACCTCTGTAAGTTGGAGTGTTTTTCTGTTGGTTTGAGATTTATTTTCAGGTGTCAATAAGTGGCAACAATCATTCACCCCTCCTCTGATTGCGCCATACGATCCTACACACAGAAGCTCTAGGAATGGCAGGGAGGGAGACTTCTGGGCAAGGACAACGGTGTGCTACGACTCCGATGGAGGCGGGGTAGACTCTTGGGCGACAGTAAATGATGATTGATGCTTGAAGCCAAGTAGTAGCAGGAAGTCCATGCCGATGAGCCTGAGCCAGAGCCTGGCCACAAGCAACCAGCTGGCAGCGGTGTGGACACAGAGCGCAGCAGCGGTGGTGCCCACACAGATGGCGTTCTTGCCTTGGCACTGCAGGAACCACTGCATGGGGTAGAGGAACGCGAAGGAGAGGTGGAGCGGGATGAACCAAATGTAGGCCTTGCCGGCCATGGTAGCGAGTTCTGGCGGCTGGCCAATGAGCAGGAGAGTAGGCTCATACTCTTCTTCTCTAGATCTAGTGGCGCAATAGCAAGATCCGGTTGGATGTGGGGCCGTTAGTGGTCCCGCCCCGACGACCACCGATGCATCGGCCAAGCAGAGGAAGGCGGCGGCGTACTCTTCTTCTTTAGATCCAGTGGCCCAATATGAGATCCAGCTGATGACCACCAACGAGCTAGCCGAGCAGAGGAAGGTGGCGGTGTCGTACTCTTCTTAAGATCTGGCGGCGCCAAGACGAGATCTGGCTGGGTGTGGGGCCGCCGGTGGGCCCGCCCTGGCGACCGACTTGCTCACATCCACTTTGCAGTCGCCGCACTCGTTGTAGATCCCAGACTCAATGCCGACGCCGGCAAAAGGAAAAGGGAGGCCCCAAATCAGGAGCGATGGGGATGGGAGGGAAAGGACGAGCTGCAGCTAAGAGGCCTGTCGCCGGCGCTGCGCCGCTATCAGCAACGGTGGAGGGGGAATGCCAGTGGAGGGGGCCGATTTGATTCTGGGAAGTGCTTTGGTAAGGATGTCGGCTTGCTAGTGATTTGAATCAGTTATCAAGAAGGAATCACAGCACCGTCAAGAACATAACATGGGAAATACAAAATTTCAACAAGAATGTAAATGAGGATGTCACAGATCATACCAGAAATTCATATCTCGCAGGTGATCATACCATTTGTCCAATATAGATGATGTTTTCATGACTTATGCTAAGTAGTGGATCAAAACTTCTCAATTTACACAAAACCTGTAAGCGGAGAAAGTTTATTTGAATCAGTTATCAACAAGGAATCACATCACCGTCAAGAACATAACATGGGAAATGCAAAGTTTTTATAGAATACTCCATCCTTTGTATAATTTTGATAGTATCTTTGAGTATGTATAATATTTTGTTGAAGTCTTTTTAAAATTTTTCTATACCAATGTAAGAATTGCTCTGCAAGTTTTCAACTGACTACATTGTTTGCCCACGCAATTGCGTGGCGTGACCAAGTATACTACATAGACTTCTAGTTTTATATTGTAATATTTTTTAGATATTCTCTATTGTAATGTTTATCGTGGAGTATATCTTTATGGTTTAGGCATCTTTCTTATCGCTTCAGCTTAAATATGTTGCAAGTAATACCTAATGGTTGTGGACAATTCGTAATAGGTCCACCAAATTGACTAGATTTTGTTTTCTTTTTTATCTTTTTGGAATTTCAATGTAGTGTTTTGTATAGGCATGCAGCCATGCAGGTCTGGAAGCCTATAAGCACTCCTTGAAGTGTCAATTGTGTAAACTAATTAATACCGAACGTTCATGCAGCCATGCAGACCATGCATGCACTGTCCCATCCGTCACATACTTATATGCTTAGCTTCTCTAAAGGCACATGAAAATAAAGTACAATGTACGTGCTTTCATGCAAGATATTGAGAAGGATTATCTTCTCCTTTAGTTTCTAAATTAGACAGTAATATATCTCAAAGTAATATCCAATGGATATTATAGTTTGATAAAAAAAATTAGGGTCCAGTAAATTGAAAGCCAGATCTTTTCCTTTTTGGAGAATTTCAAGCACATTTCTCTTTTTTTTTCTTAGCACCATCTAATGGCTGCTATAATTCAGTTGTAATTAGGGTATACAAAATTAAAGTTATTTTTTCTTTTTAGTGAGAATTTCTAACATATTTCTTTTATTTTCTTAGCAGCTATAAAACACATGTAATTGGTTTTTGTTATATAATGATAGATTCTATTATAAGCTAGTACTTCCACATAAAACAGTTTTTCAAAACAACTTATCCATTAAATACAAGTATTTCAAAATGAAAATGTAAAATGCAACAATATATGAGTCACACACTTGGATCCTACCTATCAACAAAAGAAATCAATTATATGTAGAGTCCCAATTATGACTACTTTTTTTTGTTTTGAACTCTCTAATTATGACTACTTTGTTATGTATATTATGACTGCAGCAACCTAAGTGTGCATTTTTTTTGCAAACGAGTGTGCAAATTTCTTCCGTTTTACAACACAAGCGAGCTGATGCACAACATCCTGATATGAGGGATGGTCACAAATCACAAGCTTGCCTCTCCTATAGTACTATGATCGGATGGTTACAAGTTTCTAGATGGACTTACTAGAGTTGCATGCCGACTGAATTGCTTTACTAAGGTAGTGTTTGGAATGGCGATGGCTTATGACTTTTTTACTGTAGTTGATTGATTTTTTATTGTAGCTAAGTTGGCTTATTTAGCATAATTAAATTTAAAAAATTAAAAATAGAAAAAATATGTTAGCCCATCACGGACAATACAAAGAAATATAGGAAAAAAAGAAAACACAAAAAAAGCAAATAAAAAAAATAAAACAGAAAAAAATCAACAGTGAAAAAAAAGCCCATCACCCAATGCAAACGCTAGCGTTTGCGACGCTGAGCGGGCCTGAATATCCTAGACAAAGATGACATCAATGTGCCTGGCTAACTAAAGTGGACTTGATATAACTCCATGACAACTCTTATCCCACACACGAATAACTATGCTTCACAGGCAATGGAATCCATATCAAAAATTCTACTATAGTAAACTACTCCCTCAGTCCTACAATATAAATACTTATTCCTAAAAAGTGTCGTTCCATAGTATGTCCATTTTGTGACCAAATATGTTGTTATTATAATATTTTTATCATATACCTACTTTAATGTTGAAAAACATAAGTGGATAGTTGTTGCGTATACCATTTAATAGGGGTATGCATAGTCTAATTGTTGTAGGGGTGGCCCCCACCTAAACCCAGCTAGTATGTTAGGAGATTGTAAACCGAAGGTAGGCATGTACATTGACATAGTTGCCCTTAGAAATGACACTCGTGTAAGGGTACGATTGTAAAGACACTCGCTACGAGGACATATATATGTACATGACGCAAGCCTTGGGGAGCGCCCGAGACAGCATTGCTCACCTAACTCTCCACTACCATACACCTCTCTCTCTGTTTGGTCTGTAACCACAACAGTTGGCGCCGTCCGTGGGGACGAAGAGCAAGCCTCAAGATCTCAATAGGGATGGCACCGAAGAAAGCTTCACCATCGGTGGCGAAGAAGAAGGAGGGGGTCGCGGCGAGGCCCCGCGTCAACACCAGGGCTTCGGCATTGGCGGTCGCAGGTGAGAACGACGACGCTCACCGCACGATGATCGACTCCGCCCACCGACGCGACGGTCGACCCCATCCTACGCGCGACGCTCCACCCAGCCGCTGGTGCGATAGTCAACCCCGACGGCACCGGCCGGGTGCTAAGGAGCGGTAGCGTTGGCGCCCATCAAGGCGCGACCACTGTCCCTACGCCTGATGCGGGAACACCAAGCAGCCCCGCAGGCGACACGAGCCTCGCTGTCGACGCCGAAGTCCACCGTGTTGACGTGATGAGCAACCCAAGGACACAAGCGGTGGTTACGGCTACCCTAGCAGCGCGACCGGATGTGCCCATTGCCTCATCTACGCCCGCAGTGGAGAATGCCCTGCTGGCGGCCCTCGGCACGCTCCAGCAGGAGTTAGCGGATCTCCGGGGGGCCGTGCAGAGAATGCAAGAGGCTCGGAGTCAACAGACCCCGCCGGTGGTTGCGCCGGAGCCCACGCCCGAGCGGGCGGATAGCCGTGACGCCCCCACATCTAGTCGCGCTTCGCTGCGACGCGTGGACCCGGAGTCCCCGCTATCGGCGGGCCTGCAGCAGGCGGCATGGCCGGAGGATTTTAAATTTCCCAGCTCCGTCACGTCGTACAAGGGTGACACGGACTCCCGAGAGTTTGTGCGCGTGTACGAGACCGCCATCGAGGAGGCAGGCGGAGACGACACCACCAAGGCGAAGGGGCTCCCACTCGTGTTACAGGGAGTGGCGCACTCTTGGTTCTTCACCATAGAGCCGAACTCCATCTACGCATGGGAGCAGGTTCGCGACCGCCTCTACAACAACTTTCAGGGGAACTACGTCGAGCGTGTCGACGCGGATCAGCTCTTCGCAATCAAGCAAAAACCATCAGAAAGGCTCCGTGAGTACTTCAAACACTTCGCGAAGGTCCGCTGCCAGGTCAACGATGTCAACGAGACAACAATCATCAACGCAACGGTACAGGGTCTTCGCCCGAGGCCGCTAGCCGAGTACAACGCGCGGAAGCCAATCAACACAGTGGCGAAGCTCTTTGATAAGATGGAGGAGTACGCCCGAGCGGAATAAGACACGAGGCGGCGTCAGGACAATGCTGCCGACGCCAACCCAGCGGAAGGTGCGGCGAAGAGCGCCGACCCGTTGAAAGGAAACTCCTCGCGGAGCAAGCGTAGGTAGGAGCCGTCGAAGGACGCCTCCCAGCACAAGGACGCGCCAGTCGACAAGCCTCAGCGCGGCCGTCAGACGTCTCGGAGAGCCCGCTACATCTTCGACATTGAGGGCGGCTCGGAAGACAACGTCCCCGCCGGCCGCAGGGCTAGGGCTTGCCAGGGTCGGGGGCGAGGTCGAGGCTGAGGCCGCGAGGGTTGGGCCCGCGCGGAGTACGGTGCCAACACCGCCCACAGTGGTGCGAGGTGCACGGCCAAGGCAATCATGACACCCGCTCCTGCACCACTATCGCGGCACTTCGACAAAGCGTCGCCAGATATAGGGATCTTGAGGCGCGGCCACCCGTCGTGGTACATGTCCAGTAGCCCCTAGACAGCCCCTTACGGATTCGGGATTAGGAGCTGCAGACTCAGGAGGGCCTCCAGCGAATGCAAGCTCAAGTGCAGCAGCCTCAGGAGAGCTCCCTGCGGATCCACGCTCTTGAGGGCACTCAGCGTAGGGTCATAAATGTAATCTCCGGAGGCTCCTCTCTGGAGTTCGCTTCAGAGCGACAGCGCAAGGCCTACGTGCGGAGGCTACACCACGTGGCGGCGTCCCCGGCACATGCACCGTCCGCTGCAAGGCTTTGGAGGTCAGCCGTTGCTAGCGCTGGGCCAAATATGTCTGCAGGTCTCCTTTGGCCAGGGCGACAACATGGCGAGCGGGGACACCACCTTCGATGTCGTTAATATCCAGTACCCCTACAACGCCATTTTGGGGAGACCGACCCTCAATTCCTTTGGGGCAGTCCCACACCATGGCTTCCTATGCGTGAAGCTTCCGGGCCTGCGGGGTATCATCACCGTCCTCGGCGACCAGCACATGGCTCGGCACATAGAGCATGGCACCCGAAGCCTGCACCCGGAAGTCCAGGGAGGCTCCTAGGTCAGGCGCGCCCGTACACGCGCTACGGCAGCCCAAGCACCAGCGGCCCCCTACCTCGCCGTCACGACAACGAGTCCAATGGTTAGTCCCCGACCTTTTGTACTCGCTTACCCGCGCAAATGAGAATTTAATAAAATTCACTGTTTGCGAAGCTATTTGTGTTCCCCACAAAGATGTGCAGAGGTTTGCCCCCGCACGCACTCCCCGAAGTATAAATAAGACACGGATGTTTTCCCTGCGCACTCTACTGAGTATAAACAAGACGCGGAGTTCTGCGCACGTGTCGGTATCACTACCACGCGTACTCTCTGGAGTATAAAGACATGGTCGATGTTCCCACGCACTCCACGGAGGTCCGCCTCCACACACGCACTCCACGGAGGTCCGCCTCCGCACATGCACTCCACAGAGGTCCGCCTCCGCACATGCACTCCACGGAGGTCCGCCTCCTCACGCACTCTACGGAGTATAAATAAGACGTAGCGTTGAGGTCCACCTCCGCACGCACTCTACAGAGTATAAATACGACGTAGCATCGAGGTCCACCTCCCGCACGCACTCTACGGAGTATAAATAAGACGCAGCGGGGGGACGCCTCCGCGTGCACTCTACGGAGTATAAATAAGACGTAGCGTTGAGGTTCGCCTCCGCACGCACTCTACGGAGTATAAATAAGACGCGGACGTTTTCCCTGCGTACTCTACTAAGTATAAACAAGACGCGGATGTCCTGCGCGCGCATTGGCGTACCCTCCGGAGCCTAAATAAGTCATGGTTGATAGTCCCACGTATTCTCCGGAGTACAGACAAAGACGCGGATGTTACCCTGCGCACTCTAGTGAGTCTAAACAAGACGTGGATGTCCCGCGCGCGCGTTGGCGTACTCTCTGGAGCCTAAATAAGTTGTGGTTCATAGTCCCACGTATTCTACGGAGTACAAACAAAGACGCGGATGTTATCCCTGCGCACTCTACTGAGTCTAAACAAGACGCGGGTGTCTCGCGCACGCGTTGGTTTTGTCGCCACCCGTACTCTCCGGAGTATAAATCAGACGTGGTTGATATTCTCACGCACTCTACGGAGTATAAACAACGCGCGGCAGCAGGGTGCCACCGCGCACGTTCTGCAGGGCGCGGTTAACACGCACCAGAGGCTTGCCCCCGTGCGTTTCTGGAAGATATATAGAAGGCGCCAGCCCCGCCAATACGCTAAATCGAGCCTGTAGGGTGGGCGGCGCACCAAAACACATACTTCCTCAATCTGGAGACCTGGGAAGCTTCCTCCTAGCGCCATAGCTTGGCGCAGCGTCTTGCAAGATGAGCTGGGCTATGGCACTGTGGCGAGGGGCGCGACGTATGAGCTAAATGGCCCACCCCCCTGACGAAAAGGTGAAGCGCCGAACGCGCTCGTCGAAGGCGCCTGCACGGGCACGGGCTCCCGGCACACGGAGGTGCACCAACAGACGCCCGGGACCGCGGGCATTTGAGCTCGTGTCGTGGCATCGCCCCAATAAGGCGACACGAGCTTGATATCAGGCCTCCATTACCAGCCAAGCCGAAGGAACGAGAGCACCCATTCAAGGCGCCCCCAAGGACGTGTCGCCCCGAGCTGGAGGAGTCAGAGCTCGTCTTTGGAGCAGCACGGCTCCTTGTAGCACCGCAAGCGACAAGACCCCCCTCCTCATCCCGAGCGTCCAAGAGCTAGGGAAGGAGACTGGGGGAGAGGAAAGGCACCCGCGCGGGACACCCCGGCGGGACGTGGCCTCGTTGGCGCGACGTAGAAGTGTACACCCAAAGCTAGGAGTTTCCCTGCTGAAGTACAAGTGAATTGCCCACCGCCCCTCGCCAGCCGCGACTCTTAGGCGCACTGACGGCGGGACCCCGCACCGCAACATCTCATCCACGCCGTGTGGATGAGGTGTTCGGCCCCGCGATCGTCTAGGCGGCATCAGCCGCGCTCCAGAACCCTCGGCGCTATTGGCGCCAGCAAGCAAGCACTGGACGAAGCTGGGGCACACTAGGAACGGCGAGTTCGACAGGGGAAGTCGCACGATGTCTGGGAAGGCGAGTGCCACTTCACTTGGCTACCCGGCCATTTAAAGAGCCCGTATAAGATCGTAGAATTATGCCTCAAGAGTCCCATCGCCGCCCGAGGGCATGTGACGCAACAATGCGCCCGCTCGCCTGTGACTCCACCGGCCTACACTCCACGTGTCCCCCGACCCTGGGGGCCCAAAGCAACGGACGGCGGGCGAGAGGCACCTCCCTCACAGCTGAAAAGCGACATGCGCAGAGCTCCGTAGATCCCGCCTCAGCTGTCCTGTCAGTGTCTAGAACTGTCGGGTAACAGTTGCGCCCGTGAGGTCCCCCATCGACCGCCGGGGACAGGACATACAGAGCTAGGTTCCTGTCATTCCCTAAGCCTACCTTATCCTTATCCTGCCTAGTACTCCGACTAGGCGCCAGCTCCGCTGCCACCACTTCGAATGGTAGGGGACGGAGCGCTCGTGCGTCTACTCCGACTAGGCGCCAGCCCGCCGCCACCACTCGGCGGTAGAGGACGGAGCGCCGCGCGTCTATTTCGACCAGGCGCCGGCCCACCGCCACCACTTAGAAGGGTAGGGGCGGAGCGCCGCGTGTCACTCCGACCAGACGCCACTCCGCCACGCCACTTCAAGGGTAGGGGACGAACGCCGCGCGTCTACTTAACTAGGCGCCACTCGCGCGCCACTTGGTAGGGGGCGAGCGCCGCGCATCTACTCGACCAGGCGCCACCGCTACCGCCACTCAAGGGTAGGGGACAGAGCGCCACGCGTCTACTCCGACCAGGCGCCAGCCCGCCGCCACCACTCAAGGGTAGGGGACGAGCGCCGCGTGTCACTCGACCAGGCGCCACGCCACCGCGCTCGGCGGGTAGGGGACGAGCGCCGCGCGTCTCTTCGACTTGGCGCGGCTCGCCGCCGCGACTTCAAGGGTTGGGGCGAGCGCTCGCTGCGTCTACTCGACCAGGCGCCAGCTCCGCCGCCACTCGGCGGTAGGGGATGAGCGCCACGCGCGTCTACTCCGACCAGGCGTCGGCCCGCCGCCACCACTGGCGGTAGGGGACAGAGCGCCGCGCGTCTACTCGACCAGGCGCCACTCGCGCCACCACTCAAGGGTAGGGAAGGAGCGCCACGGTCTACTCGGATCGGGCGCCACCCGCCGCCACTCGGCGGTAGGGACGGAGCGCCGCGCGTCTGCTTCCCACAGGCGCCAGCTCGCGCCGCCACTCAAGGGTAGGGGCGAGCACTCGCGCGTATTTCGACCAGGCGCGGCTCCGCCGCCACTCGGGGTAGGGGACGAGCGCCACGCGCGTCACTCCGAGTAGATGCCACCCGCCGCCACCACTTGGCGGTAGGGGACGGAGCGCCGCGCGCCTATTTAACCAGGCGCCACCTCGCGCCACCACTTAGAAGGGTAGGGGACGGAGCGCTCGCGTGTCTACTCCTGCCGCACTCCGTATTTACCTCTCTTGGCACAAGGAACCGTTTTCGCATCCTAATTTGTCCAAACATCTTTTTGTCGATGCCATGTCGCAGAGAGAGGTCGCAGGGCAGGTCAATCGGCGGGAGTCCGCGCCGATCGACGTAGAGCCAACCAACGGAAAGGGCCGCGCGATCGCGGTCGTCCGACCGCTCATAGCGCCACAGGTACCACCACCTCGGGATGGCGCGCACAGCAATAGTGGCCCCCGGGCTTCCCAAAGATCGGCGCGATTCGCACCTCCATTAACACGCCACCTACGGACCACGGAGCTCCTGGGACATAACGCCTCCACACCAACTCCCTACAGGTGCGGAAGCCCGGTATGCCCCCACACCGTGGAGCTGCAAGGTCATGGCGACCCCACCCCGGACGGAGACACCCACTCTGCTCTGCAAGGGATGGCCCCAGGCTCGGGGGACACCTCGGCAACAGGCCTGACGCCTCTTCCTCGGCGCGGGGTGTTGTTCAATCGGCCGGAGCCCAGCGGTCCACCCCTTTGCAAAGGGGCTGCGCATCTTCCTGCTAGCTCAAGAATGTACCTTCTTCCATCCATAAGCATGCACAGAGCGTCCTAACTGGCGCTGACCCTGCCGCATGCTCGTGAGCGGAAGAGGCATATTCTTCAGACAAACCGTCTCATCAATACTTGATCACAATACTACGGCCATATATATAGCCGTTTTTTGGGAAGCGCAACCGGCGGGAGTCCAACCGACGCGGCCGACCACGCGCGCCCAACCGCCGGGAGCCGAACCGACGCGGTCACTCACGCGCGCGCGACGTCCCAACTTCCCGCACCTGCCTGCTCATCCTACATCGACGAGGTCTCTGCCTCCGCAGGCAATCGCGCTCCACCTCACGGACACCTCGCGCGACGAAGTTCGCTCAGATCGGCGCAAGAATCGCGCTCCACCACTACGACACCCGCGACGAGTTCGTCTCTGCATCGGCACATGCTTTCGACATCGACTCCGCTTGTGGCACCGCGGCCCCAACTTCGCAAGGCCACAATGGGCTACACGCGCCAAACCATCTTCGCCCAATATCACACAAGGTCACAGACCGCAGGGACGGAGGGGGCCAAAGGGCTCGGCAACATGGCTTCGACCTGTGAAGCCCTTCACCATGAGAGGCTCCTGTTGTAGGGGTGGCCCCCACCTAAACCCAGCTAGCCTGTTAGGAGATTGTAAACCGAAGGTAGGCATGTACATTGACATAGTTGCCCTTAGAAATGACACTCGTGTAAGGGTACGATTGTAAAGATACTCGCTACGAGGACATATATATGTACGTGACGCAAGCCTTGGGGAGCGCCCGAGACAGCATTGCTCACCTAACTCTCCACTACCATGCACCTCTCTCTCTCTGTTTGGTCTGTAACCACAACACTAATAATATTAAAAAAAATTTAAATTTAATGTCCCATTAGTTTGTGTACATGGTGAGCTTTGCATTTATATTGCAGGATGGATACCATATGAGCTTAGTTGAAATTAGCATTAATCGCTTCTATGAATGAATGTTTATTTACCTCTCAACGGCCTTTGGTTGTAGTGAAACTTATGGGTATAATTTATGGGTGGTTATTCACCAAGAAAACAGTACTCTGCAATAAAACTGAAGATTGCCGATATATACTGTCTCTCTGACTATGCTCCACAAGCTCACACTTCCTTGTATGGTCCTGAGAAAATAGAAGCAATTGATCCTTGTTATATATTTAAGAAATATGAAATAAAAATAAATAAGGAATAAAAAAGTAAGGAAGGAAGATATATAGTACCTGATTGTTGAATTTGGCATTGTCAAGAGTTGATCCGATAAACTTGATATATATACTTGAAAAATCTCAAGGGCGGAGGGAAGCCAATGATTTTTTGGGGTTTTATTTAGTATTGGTAACTAGAAAAGGAAATAATTGTAAATGTAAATGAACAACAGTAATGGGGTAAGTGAATGTTTTTTTTTCTGTATTGATCAGTAGAAAACGGGGTTAAATCTAGACATGAAAAGAACAGTGATAACAGGACAAAAAACGAATGATTTTTCAGTTTTTTAATTGATCACAAGAAAAAAAGGATTAGTTGCAAGTGTGAATTTGTTGGGGGGGGGGGGGGGGGTAGTACTGGTAACTAGAAAAGGAATTAATTGTAAACGTAAAGGAACAATAGAAATGGGGGTAACCGATTGGTTTTTTGGTTTTTTTTGTATGGATCAGTTGAAAAGGGGGTTAAATCTAGACATGAAAAGAACAATGATAACAAGGGGGGAGGCAATGTTTTCTTCAGTTTTTTAATTGATCGCAAGAAAAAAGTATTAGTTATAGATGTGAAAGAACAACAAAAATTTTTTTTGTATTGATCACTAGAAAAAAGGATTAATGGTAGATATGAAACAACAGCAATAGAGGGGAAAACACCAATGTTTTTTTTTGTATTGATCGCTAGAAAAAGGGATTATATTTGTAGACGTGAAAGAACAATAGTGAAGGGGAAAGGCCAAATTTTTGTCGTTTTTTTGTATTGATCACTAGAAAAATGGATTAGTTGTAGATGTGGGAAGAACAACAATTATAGGGAAAACAAAAACTAGTTTTTGGGGTTTTTTTGTAATGATGACTAGAAAAGGGATTGATCCTAGATGTGAAAGAACAACAATGTTAAATCGCTTGAAAGTTGAATTTTTGGAACAGAAAAGAAGGGATTGGAGTGGAGTTGAAAGAACAAGATTGGTTTCGTTGCAGCAAAACGAATAGCTGGGAAGGCAGGGCATATCTCCCTTTGTAGTACTGTCTTATATACAAACCGAAACATTGGACAAAGGTGCCTGTTAGGTACACGAACAAGCAAAGAATACATTTTGCCCAGAGCTAAAGCCTAAAGGTGATGAGAAATGTTGAAAGGAACGAAACGAATCATGTTCAAAGAAGAAACGGGATAGCTTGCCATGTGCATGCCTACCAAAGGACATGTACGTAATGATGAATTCTTAAAGCGTTAATGTGTGCCTTAAGGAATTCAGCTCTTAAATTGATGTGTGCCATGTGCAGCCGCAGGTTCATAGTTCAAACGTTACAAACGACCTAGGTGATGTGTAATTATGCATGCATGGAGCCACGTTTGATTCATTTTGGTAATCACAGTTTTATCGTCTAAGTGCACATGCAACATATTTGTGATATCCACAGTCCAAGCGTGCATGAGAATTTGATTGTGCACACACAGCATATTTGTAATATCTATCGTAGGCAATACTTGGTGTGATTTGCACCGCAATCACATTTTTCAGTACAAAGGGAAAAAGAAGGAGAAAAGGGAAAGTGAAAAGGAAAAGGAAAAAGGAAAAGTAGAGCAAAAGAATGGGTTGGTGAGACAAGTTGATTATGTCCCAAATCTTTTACATAATACGTGCAATTATTACTGCATTGTGCAAAGAAAAGAAAAGGAAAAGGCAAGGGCAATGATCGATCGAACAGGCTGGTAGAACCGAAAGAGAAGGTGACGCAGCAGAGCTCAGTTGCATGGCAGGGCAGAGGCTGCTTACAATTGCTAGTCCTATCGTGTGTAATATTAGCAAAATAAAATAGTAAATATCCGCATGTTTCTTATGTATTGAGCTGAAATGCTTAATTCACTTAGTGGAGCCCCTGTAAAACACCCAATCCTTGTTCTTGTTGTGAATTTTGGATTTGGAAAGGGGTACTGTAAATTTTTATCAGCAACTGATACCAAGGATTCTTCTACCACTAGTTATATTGCTTATCCTTCAAATTACAGCCGAAGCCTTTATATATCTCAGGCTGCACAGTACGATTCCGAATATCACATCTAACTGGGTCTAAGAAGCAAACTCGGAAACTGACTCTAATATGCCAAGTAATATCTGACTCAAAACATCTTAACTTACAAGCAATAAGAGTTTCCTAACTGATAGCTATCCTCCCAAATCGGCCGCTGCTGTCGAATCGCCGCAGCCCGCAGTCTGTAGAGCGTCACCTGTTGTCGCCGGCGCTATTGCCTGGCACAACCGAGTCGGCAACCTGCGCCTGTTGGTTATGCGGCAAGGATAATGTTTTCCTCAGTAAAGGAACAAATTAAATAATTCAATTCACTCTCGTCAGGTTTTTCAGCTATTCCAGTATAGCACTTCCCCTGCGCCTCACCTGTTGTCCACAACCGAGTCGGCAACCTGCGCCTGTTGTTGCCGTCTTCTAGTATAGCACTTCCCCCAATACGAGTCCACGACATGCCGTGCAAGTTCTTGCATGGACTTCTTTTCTTTCTACCCATACATTTTCGTCCATTGTCTCCTTGATTATTGCTTTTCACTTTGAAGAAAATGGATTTAAATTTGGGTTGCTTAAAAATTGCAGGCAGGCCGAAGTGGATGACATGAAATCCTTTGTTACTTCAGTAAAAGCAAAAGCGAAATGTATATTTATGAAGGCAAGGATAATGTTTAACTCAGTAAAGGGAAAAAACTGATTAATTCAATTCACTCTCATCAGGTTTTTCAGCTATTCCAGTATCTTTGCCCATGTTGGCATGCATGTTCCTTGCAAGAAACGGTGGACAGTTGCCGTGGCGAAAAGCGTGGCTGCCGTACGCCGCCCAGATCACGCGGCAGGACGCACGGTTCCCGCCACCATCTCTCAAGAAGGAACCGCACGGTGTCATCCACCGCCGACAAGAACCAGACTGGCCGGCGCGCGCACCGTGTCACGACCCCCGCCGACGGCCACGGTGGGGAGAACCCACCACCGTTGCCAGATGCAGCGTGCGGAGTCGCGGCTGAAGAGCCGATCGCTGTTTACCCGCCGTTGCCGGAGGCACCATGCGACAGATACCCGCCTGTCGGTTTGGCACCCTCGAGTTATTTCCCGCCGCCACCACCATCGGCGTCGCACGCCGGGGTGTGTGGGTGCCCGGCGGTGCCCGAGTGGGGCGACCGGTGGTGAAGCTGTCAAGAAACGACGCCGTGTTGAAGTTGAAAACACCTAGCCTAACCGAGTATGATGTACATGTTTCAGAATTACTTACAGCTATAAACATTCGTGTTTGATCTACCAGTTCTTCCCTTTATGGCACGTTACCTTTGCTGAATCCCCCAGCAGCACATGTTTCTTCAGTTCAATTTGTTTTCACTTGTCATCCGCAGCTGAAGCTGCGGTGCATTACTGTGTTGATGATCGCAAATGGTACGATGACATCACTCAATTACATGCATTCACCATTGCAAGAAAACAGAGTACCGATAGGACATCCAGCAGCCAACATCTCACGCTGAAGAAGCTATAAAAACATCCAGCAAAGTAGGCATATTTTAGGCAGACATGCATAGCTAACAAACCTCAAAAGATCCGCATCACAAGTCACTATATCCTAACAGCAGAAGCCGCATCACATCTGACTTAAAAAGCAGCAGCAGCTAGCGAGGCACATCTGGCTAAAGCACGTATAACATGCGAGCCAAACCACCGTGTACGCATTTGTGGATCTCATCGGAAATTACGCGATTGACCTTCCCGCTGCTTATCCAGGAACAGACTCTGGTTTGCACGAAGGTGCATGACCATCGCAGATCAGAAGTTCGCAACTCTCGTTCTCACAAGCCAGTAGATGTATTATGTGAACAGATCAGCTACCCAAAACACCCACTAAACCCACGGATCTCACACAGATCGAACCAAGAACACTCGCAGGGATAGATATACCTTTGTAGTCGTCCTTGACGGAGACGACCCATCTCCCCTCGAAGCTCTCGTCGAACGGCTCGTAGAACAGCTGCGCCATCAAAGCCCACCAAAACCATCACAAATCTGACCCCAAAAACATCCGAAAAGAACATCAAATTTATTAGAACTTATATTTTTTTTGGAGAATAATCCTTCGGCAGGTAACACACTTATGAAGGATGAGAAATGGCATTAAAATGTAAAACAAGAGCAAACAAGCTACTAGGCATCTTCTTTTCAGCTTCTAAAAGCTGCTTTAATTTTCAGCTTTTCTATGGTAATTAACTTTTAAATGGAGTGCATTTTCAAAGCGGGGTCTACAAATTGATTGTAATACACACTGTAACGACTTTATTTATATCTGCTAAAATCACATAAGTTTTTGTTACTCTATACTCTCTCACGAAAAGCAAAAAAACCATAAACTATAAACCAAAGCAAAAAAAAATAGGCCTACTATTGGCTAATGGCTGACCACACTTCGTCAAGTGGTATTGATTTTTGTGGTGTCTGTGTATAAAAAATTATTTTCATACCATCAAATAATTATCTCAAATATTGGAATCTGCAACCATTGATGATTCCAATCCTAGAGTTTGGTCGCTAGAAATAAGGATGTCGCTACAAGTCAAGAAACCCACCGAGCGTAGATACGACAAAGCGGCTAAAGCACCAAGACTCGTTTTCCGGCGATGTCGAGAAAGTCTCTAGCATCAGATGTTGTAGGATCGACGTAGGATCATCGATAACAATCAGAAGAGGGGATGAATGATTATAATATCTAGCGAAAGTTTTTTCACACTCTAGTTGTCTTCTGATCGTTTAAACCTGCTAATACAGAAAAACACAAAAAAAAAATACAGCAAAAAGAAATAAAAAGCAAAATTGCCTATGCTTGTGCGTCTCAAAGCTCTGGTTTGATGGTGTTGATGCATGTAGACCAAGAAGGTTGGGTTGGCACGTGAGCTACTTCCTACGGCCGAGTGGTGCGGCTGGTGGGTGCCCCCACCTACCAGCCGTGCCTAGGCCTACCCTCTCGCTGGCTTCCTGTGCCCCGCGCCTAGCTATCGTGCTCTGGGGGCACAGGAGCAGCCATATATCAAGCACCTATTTATCTATGCTGGGGAGGAGACCAAATCCAAAATAAAAACCACAGGAGCTATATTTGCCACAAAAAAAAAAAGCACTGGGGCCACCGAAGGGAAATTTTCAATTTTGCCACCCCTAACTCTACATCTAATTTCAAAGGTAGAAATTTGTCACTCTGTAACATACTCGGTATCAAGCTCCAAGGGATAAATATACCTGCAAAAATCAATCAATTAGAACACTTAGTAGTTAGTATTAATAGCACTATTAATGGTAGAAAATTAGAGGTATCATCGTCAAATAACACTAAAAAATAAGCCTTAACTCAGAATCTACCGATAGGCATATCTTCATTCTTCACCAAGCGAGCCGTGAGCGCAGTGCAATAGATAGGACCATGGCACCACTCCTTGGTTAACCCACCGTAATGATCATGGTGAAAATGGCTGAGAAAATAGGCAGAGCACCCATCAACCGCTCCATACCTAGGTTCGTTCAATTCGCAGATATTGGCTCAGTGAAATCAAACATGATTATATCAAATATTCAACATCTACCACCGTCTCTTGCTCCAAAACAAATCATATTCTCAATTAGTGCAAAGACACGTACACTAATCGATCCGGATGGACAAGGTTCCTTCTGATCGCTGGTATCGGAATGTACAACCTGTTGAATATTTAGTCAATTTTCGGCATATTTTAATCCAGAAATTCAGCATATAAAACATGACATACAAAAGCATGAGTGATTTAACAATGATGTATTCATATTTACTTATGAACAAGCTAACAAAGAACACCTATTATCAAATTCATAACATACGTAAAACAAATACACCGTAGAAGTGTTCATGTTATACCTCGGCGGGCCGATGTCGGTGACACCGAGGCGCCGTTACCATCGATGACATGATGGTCTATTCGATGTAGTCGATCGAGGCGTGATGCAGACGCAGGCGTGATGCGAGTCGTGTTCGCCGCGCCTCGCGAACAGCTCACCACCACCGAAGTAGATAGCGTTTTCAGATTGAGCAATCGCGCCAATGCGCTCCCAAAAACTTGATTGCCCATCTACCCGCAGGTACGCGAACGGACGGAGTTTCGAGGCCTACTCGCCGTAACTCTTGCACGTAAAGTTCGACCGAGATTTCTTAGCGCAGCACAAGACGTAACCAGAATCCTCTTTTATCATCCCGTATGGAGTGGAGAGAGTTTTGTAACAGCAAAAACAAAGAGCCGAGTAATCGCAGCCATTAGTCACTAGTAATCGTAGTCATTACTCAAAATAATCGCAGCCATAATTCACTAGTAATCGAACCGTTATCGCCAGCCGAAAGCGCTTACGATTTTGAATAGATAAAGAAAACGCCGACGCACTCGACACGCTGCGCGCTGCGCGCGCACGCACACGCACACGCACACGCACCGCACCGCATCCACACCGCGCACCGCACGGCACGGCTCGGCTCGGCGTGGCGTGGCGTGGCGAGGCGAGGCGAAGCGAGCGAGCGCCGCTGTTGGCTCTTTCCAATTCCACAAGGGTTACCACGTTCCCACCTTTTAAAGTGGTGTAACTCCCATTCAACTCTCCATATGGGACTAAACAGTTTTTCAATGTGGGCCTAGGAATTTCATTTGATTAATTGCTAAATTAAATGGACCAAGCCCAATTAATCCAACAATCCCCACCAAATTTCAAGGCACACGAAATGTTCTCGATTCTCACGTTGTTTGATATACCGTGTTTCGATGGAGACTCGTTAAGTTGAACATCCACCTAGGAAAGGAGTTACACTCATCCACAATCAACAATGGACTATGCCTTGAATTGACAGTTTTGTGCGAACAAGTTTTACCAGCCTTTACTAGTACTAGGTCGCCAAAAGCATCCTCTAGTTGGAGCGTATAAGTCATACTCAAGCCTATTCATGAGTATCTAGAGATCACCCAAATCTCATAGATCGTGACCAAAGAATAACTCATATAGGTGTGTTCCTTCTAAGATGTCCTGTAGGCGACATCTCTGCTCTAAATAAGCCACTCGGATCACATTGAGGTAAAACCAACCTGCCATACGTAATAGGAGAGAAGCGCATCATTGAAGAAATGGGCCTCAGAAGGTCTCTCCTCCCGACCAACTAACACTTGTTTCACCATTCTACTTCACGGATCTCCGATCACGTAGAACAAGTTACCACCGTGGTATGACTCATGTGGGTCTCGTGCCCATCTCACTGATGCACTATCTATCACATTACGTGATAGACCCTTTGTAAATTGGTCACCAGATTTTTAGTCGTCGGACATAGTCCATGCTATCACCCGGAGTTTTTCAGCTTTCGATGCACTTTAACCGCCTTTTAACATGCCTAGATGACTTCATGTTGTCCTTAGAACTGTTCACCTTGATAATTACAATCGATTATCACAGCTTCATCGAGATAGCGGTATCGGTTTTTCAACCACCGCAAATCCATAAGGAGTTCGCGGCCACTCACCTCAGCCATGTGTCTAATGCTCGTGAGTTCGCTTCCATGGTTGACCTCGTTAAGATGGTGCGCTTGCAAGACTTCCAGAAACAAAGACCACCTCCAAGTGTGAACACATATCCACTCGTGGCTTTTATCTCATCAAAGATCGAGATCCAGCTTTGAATCATCAGAGTCTCTCCGGCACCTTTGGGTACCCAAAGATAGTGAATACCATAGCTCACGGTTGCTTTTAGATAGCGCATTACTCTCTCAAGAGCACGCCAATGATCATCTCCCTGATTTGAAACAAATCGGCTTAGCTTGCTCACAAAGAAACGAGATGTCGTGTCTCGTAGCACTAGCTAAATACATCAATGAGCCAATGATCCGGGAGTATCTTAATTGATCTCTTATTATTCTTGGTTTTTCCTCAATAACACACTAGGATCATAAGGAGTAGAAGCAGCTTGCAAATACTATAACCAAAGCGACTCAAGACCTTCTCTACATAGTGAGATTGCACAAGTGTAACCCCACCATCACCTCCTCTCGGAGCTTAATGTTAAGAATCACATCACCACTCCCAAATCTTTCATCTCAAAACTCTTGGACAGAAAGTTCTTGACCTCCTCAACCACATTGAGGTTGGTCCCAAAAATCGAGATGTCATCAACATATAAGCACAAGATCACTCCTTCTCCCCACCATAGCGATAGTACACACATCTATCGGCTTCATTCACAACAAAGCCAGCCAGATGTCAAAGTTCTGTCGAACTTCTCATGCCATCGCTTAGGTGCTTGCTTTAGGCCATACAAAGACTTTAACAACTTGCACACCTTTCCTTCTTGACCTTTACCACAAACCCGTCTGGTGATCCATATAAATCTCCTCCTCCAACTCTCCATTTAGGAAAGCTGTCTTAACGCCCATTTGATGAACGAGTAGACCATGAGAGGCAGCAGGGGCAAGTAGTACTCGAATTGTGGTCAATCGGGCAACAGTGAATAAGTATCAAAGAAGTCCTCGCCTTCTTTCTCTGGTATAACCCTTGGCCACAAGCCTTGCCTTATACTTTTCAATTGTACCATCAGGCCTAAGCTTTTTCTTGAAAATCCATTTACATCCTACTGAGTTTACACCCATAAGGACGGTCAACGACCTCCCAAGTTCCATTAGACATAATAGAGTCCATCTCACTCGCATCGCTTCCTTCCAATAGTCAGCGTCAGGAGAAGAATATGCCTCTTCCATGGTTCTTGGAGTGTCATCCACGAGGTATACAATGAAATCATCACCAAAGGACTTTGCAATCCTCTGCTCTTACTCTTTGAGTAATCTCATTGTTATCCTCCTCGTGATTTTCCATAAGTGTTTTTTCAAAGATGTTCTATCGGCACAAAAGAATCAAGGGAAATTATAGGTTCTTGACTAGATGAGCTAGGTACATCACATTTCATAGGAAATTCATTCTCAAAAATGTGGCGTCTCTGGACTCTATAATTGTACCAACACGCATGTCAGTACTCCAGCTTTTATAATTAAGAACCTATAACCCACGCTGTGCATAGCATAACCAAGAAATACACAATCTACGCTTTGGTCCAAGTTTGCGCTTCTTGACAATTGGCACGTTAACTTTGGCCAAACATCCCTGAATGCGCAAATATGAGAGAGACAATTTCTTCTTTTCCCATTCCTCGAATGGTGTTACTTTTTATTCTTTGTAGGAACTCTATTCGTGACATGACACGCGGTCAATATAGCCTCACCCCACCATTCCTTAGAAAGTCCCGCAGTGTCTAACATAGCGTTAACTAAATCGCTTAGAGTGCGGTTCTTTCTTTCGGCAACCCCGCTTGATTCGGGAGAATAGGAGGCGCCCTCTCATGAATAATTCCATGTTCCTCGCAGAATGAAATAAACTCATTCAAAAATACTCTCCCCACGATCGCACCTTACCCGCTTGATTTTTCTCTCAAGTTGGTTTTCTACCTCACTTTATAGATCTTAAAGTAATTTAACGCTTCATCTTTTGTTTTCAATAAGTACACATAGCAAAATCTAGTGCAATCATCTATAAGCGCCATGAAATATTTCTTCCCACCTTTAGTCAACACGCCATTCATCTCACACAAATCAGAATGAATGAGTTCTAACGGTGCCAAATTCCTCGCCTCTTTCACTGCCTTGTGAGGCTTGCGAGGTTGTTTCGATTGAACACACGCATGGCACTTAGAACTTTTGACCAAAGTGAATTTCGGATTAAACTCATATTAGCTAAGCGCCATACACCCAAAATTAACATGACAAAGTCGTGAATACCAAACATTAGATTCATCATCATCGTTGCACACATGGTTCACAAATTTATTATAGAAATCCATCAAAGAAAAACGGAACAAGCCTCCGCTCATAGCCTTTACCAACAAATGTTCCATACTTAGACACGACACATTTATTGGACTCAAATGCAAGCCTAAAACCATCTCTACACAATAGAGATCCGCTGACGAGATTCTTCTTTATGGAGGGGACATGCTGCACATTCTTCAGCTGCACGGTCTTTCCCGAAGTAAACTTCAGATCGACCATACCAACACCATGAACAGCTGCATGCGATCCGTTTCCCATCAACAAGGAGGAACCTCGACAGACCTGATAAGATGAAAACAAGGAAATATCAGCACACACATGAATATTAGCACCAGTGTCAACCCACCACTCAGGTGATTGACAAACAGAAAGAACTGTAGGTAAATAATTACCGTACCCCGATGTTCCTCCAGCATCACTAATAACCATGTTGGCAGACTTCTTTTGCTTATCCTTGCGGTCTGGACAATCCTTAGCCCAATGGCGAATCACCGCACACAAAGCAGACGCCCTTTCCTTTGCTTTTCTTCTTAAATTCAGTAGTAGCCTTGGGCTTGCTAATAGGCTTATTTTTCTTCTTATTGTGGAAAGCCTGAGGGTTCTTTTTCTGCACCAAATTGGCACTAGAACCTCCCTCAGCAGCAACTTTCTTGCCACGAGTATCTTTTGCCCTCGCCTTCTCTTCAACACCAAGAGAGCCAATGAGATCAGTAACACCAACTCCCGCCTCTTGTGTTTTAGAGAGGTAGCAAAATCCGACCAAGAAGGTGGTAACTTGGCGATAATACCGCCACCACAAACTTGTCCGAACTCGCACTTATTATTCTCAAGCTCTTTTGCGGTACTTTGAATCTCATGAGCTTGTTCTACTACGAACGGTCATCGACCATCTTGTAGTCATAGAACTGCTCCATGACATACACTCACCGCCAAAGATCGAAACTCCGAATTTGGCCTCAAGTGCATTCCACATCTCTTGCCCGTAGGCAAATGCATGTACACATCCACAATGTTATCTCGCGGTATGTTAATAAGTGCACCTCAAACAAGTTATCCGCTATATTGAACTTGCGTTCATCCTCAACAGATAGAGGCTCAATGGCTTGCCTTGTGCAACATGAAAACATTCCATGGCAAGAAACCATAGGATCGCACGTGCACGCCATCTCTTAAAATTTGAACCATCAAACGGAGGGTGCGGTTTAAGCGACGCAGCAAAGCCAACTACCAAAAAGACCTATCAAGTTTTTGGATTGTTGAATATTTAGTCAATTTTCGCATATTTTAATCCGAAATTCAGCATATAAAACATGACATACAAAAGCATGAGTGATTTAACAATGATGTATTCATATTTACTTATGAACAAGCTAACAAAGAACACCTATTATCAAATTCATAACATACGAAACAAATACACCGTAGAAGTGTTCATGTTATACCTCGGCGGGGCGATGTCGGTGACACCGAGGCGCCGTTACCATCGATCGACATGATGGTCTATTCGATGTAGTCGATCGAGGCGTGATGCAGGACGAGGCGTGATGCAGGAAGATGTTCGCCGTGCAGTCTCGCGAACAGTTCACCACCAGGAAGTAGATGGCGTTCTTCACAGATTGAGCGATCGCGCCAATGCGCTCCCAAAAACTTGATTGCCCGCCTACCCGCAGTGCACGCGAACGGACGGAGTTTCGAGGCCTACTCGCCGTAACTCTTTGCACGTAAAGTTCTGGACCGGAGATTTCTTAGCGCAGCACAAGACAGAACCAGAATCCTCTTTTTATCATCCAGAGTAACTGCAGCCATTAGTCACTAGTAATCAGTCATTACTCAAAATAATCGCAGCCATAATTCACTAGTAATCGAACCGCATCGCCAATGGAAGTCGGTATGCGTTACGATTTTCGAATAGATAAAGAAAACGCGCGACGCACTCGACACGCTCGCCAAGACGCGCCACGCATCGCACCGCACCGCACCGCTTCGTGGCGTGGCGTGGCGTGGCGTGGCGAGGCGAAGCGAGCGAGCTGCGCGCGCGCGCTGTTGGCTCTTTCCAATTCCACAAGGGTTACCACGCCCACCTTTTAAAGTGGTGTAACTCCCATTCAACTCTCCATATGGGACTAAACAGTTTTTCAATGTGGGCCTAGGAATTTCATTTGATTAATTGCTAAATTAAATGGACCAAGCCCAATTAATCCAACACAACCTCGTTGCCCATGACATCGGTAATCTGCGGACCTTCAATCCGATGTACATAGTACATTACTTCAGAAGGAACGGGAAGGACGGATGGGTTTCACTTGGTGGAGTTATTTTGTGCGTCACAGGTAACCTTTCTGACGAAAAATGCAACTGAAGAGAGATTCTACAGCCTGTAAGACTGCAATCTGAATCCACTATCATATGCAACAGGAACAGAAGGTATGTTTGCTGACCTAGGACATTTCAACATCAGAGCTGTGCAGGTAACGACCAGCATATATAAATATGCTTTTCGCTTCACCATTTTATCACTCTCAACTCTATATCTAGTTTCCAAAAGTAGCAATCTGTCCCTGACGTCTCAGAACAGAAGCGTCTTACAATGGTTTCTGTATTTTCTCCTGCAGATCAGCTTCAACGGTATCTTGTTCCCGTCGGTGGCACTATGTTACATTGGGCAGGCGGCATACCTGAGGAAATTCCCAGAGAATGTTGCAGACACCTTCTATAAATCCATCCCAGGTATAAACAAATTAAGACTGCAGTTTTGCTTCTTGGAAATGACTTTGTAAACATAGCACAAGACTGACTCTCTGTGCTGCTGCAGCACCATTGTTCTGGCCAACCTTCATTGTTGCAATTCTTGCTGCCATCATAGCAAGCCAGGCTATGCTCTCTGGTGCATTTGCCATCCTCTCCAAGGCCCTGTCCCTTGGTTGCATGCCCAGGGTTCAAGTGATCCACACCTCGAAGACGTACGAGGGGCAGGTGTACATTCCTGAGGTGAACTTCATGATGGGATTGGCAAGCATCATAGTCACGATCGCCTTCAGAACGACCACCAGCATCGGCAATGCTTACGGTATGTAGCTAGCGAAGGATGAGACCTTTGTGGCTTGCAATGGAACACTGAACACATTCATTCATCTGATCAGATGTTGGTGATGTGCAGGGATCTGTGTCGTGACCACATTCTCGATCACCACCCATCTGATGACTGTTGTGATGCTTCTCATATGGAAGAAGCACGTCATCTTCATCCTGCTGTTCTACGTCGTGTTTGGTTTCACGGAGTTAATCTACCTTTCTTCCATACTGTCCAAGTTCGTCGAGGGCGGATACCTTCCCTTCTGTTTTGCGCTGGTCCTGATGACCCTGATGGCGACATGGCACTACGTCCATGTCAAGAAATACTGGTACGAGCTCGACCACATTGTTCCTACTAACAAGATGACAGCGCTGCTCGAGAAGAACGAGGTGCAGCGGATACCTGGGGTGGGCCTCCTATACTCGGAGCTGGTCCAGGGTATCCCCCCGGTATTCCCTCGGCTGATCAAGAAGATACCGTCCGTGCACTGCATCTTCGTGTTCATGTCGATCAAGCACCTGCCGATCCCGCATGTGGTGCCTGCAGAGAGGTTCCTCTTCCGACAGGCCGGCCCGAGGGAGCACCGGATGTTCCGGTGCGTGGCGCGGTATGGGTACAATGACATGCTGGAGGAGCCCAAGGACTTTGCAGGGTTCCTCGTGGACAGGCTGAAGATGTTCATCCAGGAGGAGAGCGCGCTCGCGCAGAACGAAGCGGAGAGCGACGAGGCCGGCTCCGCCATCGAAGTTTCAGAAGGCCGGACGAGGCCAAGGCGATCCACGCACCCCGCAGTGCACAGCGAGGAGGCGATCCAATCGCGGGCGAGCAGCCACTCGGGGAGGATCAGCTTCCACGCGAACCAGTCAGTCGAGGAGGAGAAGCAGCTGATTGACAGAGAGGTGGAGCGAGGGGTGGTGTATCTGATGGGGGAGACCACTGTGACGGCGGGGCCCAAGTCATCGATCATGAAGAGGATAGTGGTGAACTACATCTATACGTTCCTGAGGAAGAACTTGACGGAGGGGCACAGGGCGCTCTCCATTCCGAAAGATCAGCTGCTCAAAGTTGGCATCACATATGAAATATAGGTGTTTTACCAAAGTGTACAGTGTGGTTTTATCCGAATGTCTCAAATGTAAGGGTGATATTAGAAGTAGAAGTTTGGCTGGCTGTGTGTTAATCATGTTCTCCAAAACGCCCCCAGGCAGAGGGAAAGTTCATGACTTTTTTTTCCACTATTTAAGGGAATAACAGAGACATGGTTGCCCTATTTACTGCCTATCATACTATTCTCGATGCTAACAAAGAAGCGAGCAGTGATGGAAAAAGGCTACCTTATCAGCACTACTGCAGTCCAAGATAGTACCCTTCTTTTGTAGCTTTCTTTCTCATACGAGAGATTGTAGTCATGCTAACTGCAAATGTAGAAGAAAGTATTATTTAACAATATTAAGCCATGCAGGATGTACAAAAAGGAGGGCGAGTTGCACTTGAATTTTTTAACATCTTTTCAGGAGTTAGCAACCATTACCTTCTGTGTATCATTGGTAGCTCATTGTTATCAAGGCGTACTTAGTGACCATGAAAGGCGCCAGGACGTCATAACGTCCTTAAGGCAAGATACAACGGGGGCAGAGGGCACATATCAGAATTAGATCAAAAGGTATAGGCATGTAATGCAACACATTGGAAATGCAGAGCAGAGAAGTACACCTGTAGATCTAGAGAGTAGAGACTAGAGAGATTCATTGAGGCCTGGAGGGAGGGAACTTGGAGGCAGTGGAGACTAGTAAGACCTTGTTGGCAGCCTGCCGTAGCAGAGGAAGAAAAAAGAATGAAGGATGAGCACATCGGGAGCAGAGGAAAAGAAAAGAGTAGAGGCAGAGGAACAAGAAGGATACCTAGCGTCGGAGGGAGTGGAGAAGGGAAGGAAGCTCACTGAAGGGAGTGGAGGAGGGAGAGAAACTCACCGGTAGCTGGCGCAATGAGGAGGGAGGGAAGCTTGCCTCTCTTTCGCTCACTCATTTGCAGCCAAGCGAGGCGCCACTTCTCCCACCCGGACACCCTCCAACAGTGCCACTTATCCTACCTAGACACCCCTGCTAGTTGGCCAAGGCGCCCGCCCAACCGCTCGCTGTGGACACCGAGATGACACTGTGGATGCTGCAAATTCCTGGACGCCCGCCTAGATGGCCAAGGCTAGGTGAGCCTCTGCGGTGTCCCTCCGGACCACCCGATGCCAAGGCAATGACTTGGCGACATCGTGACAACCATAATTACTACACAAGATAATACCAATAGGAATGACGAGGCTCTCCACCATTATGCAAATTCAGTGGCAAGGCAAAAAAATTCTAAAATCCATAGCGTCATCACATTCAACCAATTCATGTCTTTTGTTATTGGCCTCACGTCGATATACTTGAGACGACCCACTGCAGTAAACTCCAAAAAGGCAGGTGCACAACTAAGAATGCTTGCTATACATATCATCAAAGGCAAAGAACATGCTAAACTGTGTGACAAGTACGACAGCAAGTGCAACAGAATGGAGAAAGGGCAAATCGTGGAGAAGTGGCATGACAGTCAAACTGATATTTCTTTGGAGCCCAGCGTTAATCGAGCAAGTGCTCTCAGTGACAAATACAGAAGGGAGCAAACAAAAAGAGCGTAAAAGCAAACAAAATCTTGTCACTGATGTGGTTGTGTTACCAATTCCTCGGATATTACCAGCCGGCTCAATCGTCTTATCCCACCAAACAAAACATGGAAATCTAAGAGAAAAGACGTGCAGCATCTAAGCTAAATAGAGCGAAGTATACTACACAGACATTCCATCAAATTTATTAGAATTTTTTTGGAGAATAATCCTTCTCGGGTAACACACTTATGAAGGATGAGAAATGGCCTTAAAATGTAAAACAAGAAGAGTACACTTCTTGTGAAACGATTTACACTATTGAGGATAAATGGTACTTTTGGTTTCTTATTTTTCTGACGACTTAATTTGGTTCCCCTACTTTCAAATAGTTCTAATCGGTACTTCTACATTCCAAAATATGTTATGGAGTTCTCTATAAGAAGTCGTAAACTGATAAATATGTTTTAAGGAGGCACATATGCAAACAGAGAACGATCGCAAACCTTGTCTTGGAGAAGACCCATGCAAGACCTCTTAAAAACATTTCATTGTCTAAAAAATTCTCCTGAAAAAAAATCGATGAGCAGGTAAATCCAGTATTGCGTACAAATTCATGCACCTGACAGGCTCTTAAATTTTGCAACAAAAGGGCACAGAGAGGGGAATCTGTAGAATTACGCTGCCTTAGAATTATGTTACGTTAGATCTAATAAAACATTATAATAGGTATACAGTAGTCAATTTACTAATGAAAATCCTACAAAAATATTAATATAGCATATCAACAAGTTTCAAATCTGAAACTCACCAAGTTTCAGATATAGGACTTGGTGTTTCTGCAAGATTTAAAAATGCAAGTTTGAAAAAGGAAGTTTTGGGTAAGTTCCATTGATTGAAAAATAGCGTTTAAAACAAACTACAGCAAAGTTCCACAAGTGATTCAAAATTCGATCTAGTTTAACAAAAGAAATGAGCAAGTTTCAAATGCTTGCAATTCACGGCCACGCTGCCATGCTCGACGTCAGACCGCCATTCCTTTGTGGCCGCAGAGCTCACCATGCCCAAGAGCCACCCCAACGCTCACACTAAGATAGGCAATCAGAGGGAAGGTAAATGATTGCAAAAGTTAAAAATAAATTTTAAGACTTCCTCTTAAACACAAAACCTATTTAAGGCTTGTTTAAAGTTCTAGACAGAACACTCTATCCTCAAATTTTGTCAGAATAAAGTAGACAAAGTTATTGAACTAACCTAACTAGAATCACGTCAAACGGAGGTCTAGAACTCGAGATATAAAATAAACAAGCTTACTGATGCAAATAGTGACGAGAATTGATTAAGCTCTAATTATGTGATTAAGCAAAATCCGTAAGGTATTATTCAACCAAACTCTCCAGATCACAAACTTGATGCCCTAACTATATTAGATGGATTAAATCAAACCTAAACTCACAAACAAGAATTTAATCCAAAATCAGAAGCTCCGCATGCAAGTAATGACACTACTACAGGAATCATCATCACAGACGCATTTATTCAAAAAACGTCATTACAGACGGTTTTTTGAACCGTTTGAATTATGGGTCAGTGATAATCGAATGTTATCACAGAAGGTTTGTGAGTCGTCTGTGGTAAATACAATACAGACGGTTTATAATTAGAACCATCTGTAAAAAACATTGTCATAGACAGAACATTCTGTATATAGAACCGTCCGTGATGTATGAGTATTATAGACGGTTCTATACATAGAACTGTCTATGATGTTCTTCATGCATGCTTTATACTACAAACCCGTCTATGATAGTTCATTCTATACCTAAATTTTTTTCTATTTTTGAATTAGCCTCAGAAAATATTAGCTATGCCGTTTGAAAACAACCAAATACGATAACAAACATAGCAGAGAACATTCCATTTATATGACAATCCATCATTACAATATCACAAGATTACAATCCATCATTACAATATCACAAGATTACAATCCACCATTACAATATCACAATATTACAATCTACCATTACAATATCACAAGATTACAATCCACCATTACAATACACAAGATTACAATCCACCATTACAGTATCACAAGTTATTCCTCTTGTCCCTGATGCAGCTCGGGTAAACCTTCTTGGTGACCGCCTCACTGTAAGTAGAAGAAACAATGGAGGGAGAAAGCCATAAACGCCACAAAATAGCAGCACAAAGTTACAGAATCAAATACTAGAAGAAACAATGGAGAGAGCCTTAACCGCAAATAGATCGATTGAGGAGTAGACAGTAAGGAGCTTGAGAAGATTTTGAGCACATAAAGGGTAGGGGATGAGTTCAGGTGAGTATTTATAGGGGAGGGAGAAGTGGGACGATCTGTGGGGTGTGGATTAGTCGGTTTCTATTGGCTGAAATTGGGTTGGGGAGGATTGACGGGCCCAACGGTCAAAATTTATCATAGACGGTTCTTAATAAGAACTGTCTGTAAAAGCATGTGATATTGGCTATGTATATACCGATACAATATAAACAACTAGTCTCAAAATATGAAATAACAAAGTTTTGTATGGATTATATATACTCATTTAAAAGGTTTCGATGAGATCTACAACTTTGCAAACCCCAAATTGAAACAAACCCCAAATTTCGAAGGGAAGATGTCGTTAACTTTCCAACGAGTACAAGAACGTCGAAAACGGATACCGTATATAAAAGTTATGCCCGTTTTACTGAAAGTGTGTCAAAACGAAATACTACTCGAATTCAAGCGGAAAATTATGAAATTTTAGAGATGTGTGAGGCGGGAAACATATCACAGACGGTGTGTGATACTGCAGAATATCACAGATGATTTTTAATTAAGAACTGTCTTTCATATCATAGACGGTTCTTAATTAAGAACCGTCTGTTATTGCATTTAATATAGACGGTTTTTATGAACCGTCTGTGATGAGGCGTCTAATATAATCCTTTTTATAGTAATATGAGCAAAAGAATGTTAACTAATAATCTTTACTATTATAAAAGAAGGAGTTGGTGGTTGTCGAAGCCTCCATCCAATCTGGACCGCTTGATCTTCTCTCCCCCTCCCGCCACCCGCCAACCCTAAAACCTCCAACCGCCACCTCCTCCTCCCCCTCCCCGCCCGCCCCGCCGTCCTCCTCCCTCTCCTCCCGCTTCCTTCGCTCTCTCCCCCTCCTCGCTCGCCCCTCGCTCCCCCGCCTCCTCGCTCTCCCCGCTCTCCCCGCCTCCCCCGCCTCCCCCGCCTCCTCCTCCCCTCCCGCCCGCCCGATCCGCCTCCCCTCTCTCCCCCGCCTCCCCTCGCCTCTCCCCGCCCCCCCCTTCTTCCTCGCCCTCCCGCGAGCTCGCGAGAACCTCTTCCCGACGCCGCCGATAACACCGCCCGCCCCGCCAACATCGAGACCCTCGCCGCCGCCCGGTGTGCGCTCCACCTCATCGACCCGACCGCAGCCTCGACCTGCACCGACACGCCTCCGCCGCCCGCCTCCAGGCGACCATTCCGTAGCCGCCCTCGCGCGCACTCCGAGAAGCGCCAGCAGCGCGCGGCCTCTTCGATTTCTTGAGCATCGGGCGGTCCAGCGACGGGCCGCGCAGAGCCCATGCAGCGGCCGCCACCCGCGACGGTGCCGGACCAATGCGCGCGACACGTCGATGGCTTGACGGATCGTGGTCGCCCCAACGCCTCGGAACGAACAATTCGAGGTCGAGCGGTCAACGCCCATCCATTTCTCAAGCCATTTACTCATGTGCATTCATGCTACCCATGCCATAATTAAGCCGATTTACGTAGAAGGCTCTTCAAGTCAACAAGCCAAGTCGTGGTTTAACTTGTTTATTTGTCTTGTCCACCTCCCGTGGTTTGAAACAACTCCTTGTTTTTGTTTTCACCGCAACCGCAAGATATCGATTTGCTTTTATATAGGTTAAAAATTACATGTCATGGGAAGTTGCTATATTGTAGATTTAGGCTTATGTGTTTATAAAGTTGTGGTACTCGCTTAGTTATTAACATATTACTCATCTCTGTTATGGATCTATGGTTTTTCGTATAGCAAGGTGATTCTCTCGCACCAACTCCTACCCAAGCTCAATCATGGCCAATTGCTTTGAAGGGTCGTGATGTTGTAGTATGGCGGACTGTTTCGGAAAAACACTGGGTTATCTAATTCCAGGGTTTATTCTTCTTAAGCGCCTACAACATAATTCTAGGGAAGGTCCGACAGTATTAGTTCTCTCTCCAACCAGGGAATTGGCAACACAGATTCAAGATGAAGCAATCAAGTTTGGCAGATCATCAAGAATATCATCTATCAGATGTCGCTTCTATTTATTTTACTCATATCGATATATACAAAGACATCGGTTTGATCTATAACTCTAGATCTACTCTTAGATGACTTCTGTAGCACCTCTATCCACATTACTAAATTTTAATTTTGTGTATGCTGCGTATAATTGTTAACGTAGGATATTATCTAATCACAATTTTTCTTTTGAAGTGTTTATACGGAGGTGCTCCAAAAGGCCATCAGCTAAAAGATTTGGACCGTGGTGCTGATGTCGTTGTTGCAACTCCTAGAAGATTGAATGACATTTTAGAAATGCGAAGAGTGAGCCTGCATCAAGCATCATATCTTGTTCTTGATGAAGCTGACCGTATGCTTGATATGGGATTTGAGCCACAAATAAGAAAAATTGTGAACCAAGTACGACCTAGACGACAAACTCTTATGTTCACTGCCACTTGGCCAAAAGAGGTGAGGAAAATAGCCTCAGATTTGCTGGCTAACCCTGTCCAAGTTAACATTGGGAACACTGATCAGCTGGTTGCAAATAAGTCAATCACTCAGGTAACGATAATGTTTTTTTTGTTTATGTTGACCGAGATATTCTTTGCTTCGGTGTTTTGAAGTGGTCTGTTGCATGTTGCATTGCAGTATGTGGAAGTTATCACACCTATGGAGAAATCGAGACGACTTGATCAAATTTTGCGTTCACAAGAACCTGGATCCAAAATCATAATATTTTGCTCCACAAAGAGGATGTGTGACCAGCTGGCTCGAAACCTCTGACGGCAGTACAATGCTTCTGCTATTCATGGTGATAAATCACAGTTGAGAGGGATTCTGTGTTGAGTGAATTTCGAAGTGGCAAGTGCCCAATTCTTGTAGCCACCGATGTGGTCGCTCAAGGTTTAGACATAAAAGATATCAGTTGGAACTTCAACTTTGCCACTTTTAAAATTTTGAGAGTTCGACTCTTTTACTAATATGTGAATTTCTCAAATGTGTTTCATTGAATCCTTTCCAAATCTTGTCACGAGTTGTGGTTAACTACGAATTCCCAACGGTGTTGACGACTATGTCCATAGAATTGGGAGAACAGCGGGGTTGGTGCGACCGAGTTGCCTATACATTCTTCTCGTGAACAGGATTCAAATATGCTTCAGATCTTGTGAAGATTTTGGAGGGTGCAAACCAACTGCTTCCCAAAGAATTAAGAGAGATGGTTGGCCGTGGAGGGTATGGTGGCGATCACGGCGATGGGCATCTTCGATGTCTCTTATGGTGGTCGTGATATGATTCCGGCTATGCTAAAAGATCGACCGACAACTTCCATACCAGCAATTTTGGCAATCGATGCGGGATGGTTCAAGCTTTCACCGAGGTGTGCCTCAAGTTTCTATTTGAATCTCGCTTTAACTTAGCAAATGAAGTACATTTGTTTTACTTGCATAGTGGTAAGATCGTGCACCTAAGATTGCAAATGGAGAAGTTAAATATTTTCTTCGTGTTTTTCACTTGACGTTTTTATAATCTTCAATATATAATTTTAATCATACTTTTTATAACTTTATATTAAGATATTAGTATAAAACTATACTTGATT
This sequence comes from Melocanna baccifera, assembly GCA_036346265.1. Taxonomy (NCBI): domain Eukaryota; kingdom Viridiplantae; phylum Streptophyta; class Magnoliopsida; order Poales; family Poaceae; genus Melocanna; species Melocanna baccifera. The sequence goes on from CM070687.1 coordinate 15,963,153, forward strand.
TATTTACTTAGTATGAACATGTATGTTTTGTTTGATACATGATGACGTAAGAAAAAGTTGATATTTATTATTCAATTTGAGATCATATTTGATAGTATGCATCACTTTTATTTGATTTTTGTTGCAACGCATGAGCACCTTACTAGTAGTAATCAAAGCAGCAGAATCTTCTTTTCTAATCATCGGATCAATACAAGCACACGCACCTTTTGTTCTCGCCGCCGTCTCTGCTTTTCTTCTTTTCACGAACGCCCGCCGCTTTTTGTTTTTCTCGCGTCTACTTGTTGCGACTGCGTCTCGCTCGATGCCGCGCAGCGCGCCTCATCTGCTCTCCGCTAATTTCTTCTCCGAAAATCACGGCGTACAAGAAACTACGCCGCCGCTCTCGTTATTTCTTTCCGAGATCACGACACAAGATCACGGCGAACTCGTAAACACCGCGCCACCAAAACAAAACAACCACAACCTATCTTAATTATATAATCGCCTTCACGTTTTCCTTCACAGTCATGGCATGCATGCATGCATGCAATCGCCATTCAAAATTATCTTTGCAACAATTTGCTAATCCTTTGAACAACTCACGGCTAGCAATCACAAAACCAATCTCTCGGCCAAAAGCAACGCATGCAAATCAAAACAAAAGGTAGCATCACGTGAACACTTTAAAGCTAGTGCATGCAAGACTCCAACCTAATCACATCTAAACATCCATGCATGCATGCATCAAGGAAGCAAAAAGGCCAAATCGTTTTTTTCGACAAGCCACGTAACGCAAAAAAAAAGGAACAATTAGCCTTAGCTAATTACCTTCACTAATCTCCTTTTCTTCTCTCCTCATGCACAAAGTTCACGTATGCTTGTAGAAGCCTCCAAAAGACATGGCCAGCATTGCCTTTTCTTTGCTACTTGATTTCTTAATCTGCATGCAAAGTAGAAGTCTCACGAGATCAATACGTAAGCAAAACGAACAGCCATACCTTCGTTCGAAATTTCATAGGCAGAAGCCAACCAATCCGACGTCCCGCAATAGATCGAACGCCACGCGCATTACCTAAAAAAATCTCGGCGGGTTCTTCAGCCGCCTGCACACCTCCTCCACGCACGAAGAAAACAGCCACCACCTCTTTGATCTAAGAAGTCACGGCACTAGGAGTTGCAAAGCAGCCACACGCATGCACTATTTTTTTATTCTCCACGGAACGAGCCGCCAACACAAAGAATTTTCTTGTCGCTCCGCTTCGCTTCTCTGTATGAGTCACGCCGCCACCTCTCCAATTTATCTAATCTTCCCTCTCCTTTTAAAATCCTTAACTTACTCTAATACATCATTAATCCTAATACAACTCATTCTAAACCTTTTTACCTCAATCAGACTTTTTAACCCACTATTTTTCAAGGGACCCGAAACCCTTTCTAACACGGATTTTTCACTTCCAATTTTTTCAGCCTATCACATGTCGAAGCTTCTAAGACCGCACCTCCTGTATCTTCCCCACGCATCATCCACCTTTAATCTTCATGTGCCCAAATATGAGCTCGACCATCTCATGACTCTTTCGACCGTCTGACCTCGGATCTCCCCATCCTAGTCACGGTCCTCCTCGTCATCGACCACGGTCGCCTCCATGCTTCAACCTGCACATGCAAAGATCAAAGAATATTTTTCCGCACAAATTGCCCGAACTTGACCAACGCCAATCTGCACACGCCAGAACACACCATAAATAATATCATAACCAACGTTGTCAATTATTCATCACCTAAAATAGCCTAGATCTGCCACATGGTCTAACAAATGGCATGGAAGAGGCATGAGAATACGCCCCTCACAAGTACATAGGAAAAACTCAATAGATGAGCATGTACTGAAAATAGTGTGCTTCAATTCAAAAGTAGAATACCTGCCTGGTCAAGTCCTACGCAAGAAATCTTTGCCCAATGATCTCTCTTTGTGAAATACATCGTATTTTCTACTATGGACAATTCCTCTTTTATGTATGTTACATAACATGTATGAATAGCAAACAAATTGATCTGCATGCATATTTGTTCTTTTCCTCTGCCCCTACCTATCTCTTATGTTTGTTCCTTCCGAGTAAACACAAAAGGAAAAGATTAGCAGCAGCTGTTTCAAGTATTGTGTACATACAACTAATCATATAACTAAATTACCTCTAAGTTGCTAGAACCATGGAAGCCACGAAGCCATCAAGATTGCAGCAAACTTGTGCCATATGTGCTGTAGCAGTGGAGTACAGAATGTACTAATAATGAATGCCATCCTGAAGTCTCTACAGGTACATATAAGATTAGCCTGTAATGACAGTTATAGAATATACCGAGAGGTATGTCGAAACTATTGACCTGGAGAAAGAGAAGAGACGTCCCCATCACGCATCGATACAGATGCATTGCACATGGTATGAACGGAGATTACAACTTATATCAATCAAATAGGAGATAGATAAATTCAAAAGTTCAACAGAAAAAAAAGTTGAAAAGAAATCTGAAATGGTTGCAATCTCCAAGGGGGAGAAAAAGGCAAAGCAACAAATTCTAATATATTTGGCTAATAGATATCAACTTCCGATCCAATAATTGCTATCTACCATGCTACATGGATACTTCGTAGGAAATACTTTTGAACTTATAAAAACAAATAAGAGCAGAACACATCAATTTTCTTACCGTGACCGGTTATTTTCTCATTGGAAGCTGCTAGCCCATGCAACGGTATAGCAATTTCATGAAGTTTCAGTTATATAAATGTTTCATGAAGGTTTCGGGTTTCAAGTTTCAAAGAGTTTCAAAGTTTCAAAGCATATATCTCTACATTTCACTAAAAGTTCCAAACGGTTTCTGTGTTTCAAGCTTAAAGCTTCAAGCAAGTTCCGTATGTATTGTGAAAGTTTCATGCAGTTTCAACATATTTTAAGAAGTTTCAGAGTGTAAAATGAAACTTTTGAGTTCCAGATTCATTTCAAATTTTAGAAATTGGAAAACTCCGAGTTTCACAAACAGGAACTTCAAATTTCAAAAGACAAATTTCAGGTTTCAAAAAAATGGAACTTAAGTTTCAAGAAAGCTTCAATTATGAAACTTAAGTCTCAATGAATTTCAAATCTGAAACTTAATGTTTCACCAAGTTTCAGATATAAGCCTTGGTGTTTCAAAGAAGATTTCAAAATGCAAGTTTGAAAATGAAGTTTTGGGCAAGTTCCACCGATTGAAAAATGAGTTTCAAAACAAACTACAACAAAGTTCCATAAGAGATTCAAAATTCAATCAAGTTTCACAAAAAAGAAATGAGCAAGTTTCACATACTTGCAATCACGGCCATATTTGACGTCGGACCTCCATTCCTTTGTGGCCGCAGAGCTCGCCATGCCCACGAACCACCCCACCGCTCACCGGTGTGACTCCCTCTAGTCGTGGGCCATCCGCATGCTCCCTCGCCACGCCCGTGCGCTCCCTCTTTCGCCCGCGCGACGGTCACCATGGCATCTCACCTACTGTTGTGATAGCCACTTACTAGCCGTTAGCCCATTAATGTGCCCCCCTACGCCAACCTGTGCCTTCCCTTCCACCTCCACTCACACGTTCTTCCATACCACAATGCCGCCTCGTGCCCGCTCTCCCACCGCATGGCCTTGCACGCTGTAGCTCATGCCCTCTCAAATGGCATGGAGGAGGCCTCATCGACTGATTGGTGCCGACATTTGCACCCAATTCTACTTGATTTTGGGAAGGATCCAGGGATTTGGAGGGAGAGACCGAGAGAGTATAGAGAAGAGGAAGAGCAATCTGTGCAGATGAATTAAGAGGATGGAAAAAGAAGCTTCAGGATGCTGGGTGCACATGGATGAGATCAAGTAGCTGGGTGAATTAGATCTAATGTTGTGTGCCAAGAATATGTAAGTGATGAAGATGTGTCTTGGAGAACAGATCTCATCAATCTAGTCACTTGTATTTGTAAGTTCTTGTGTTTGCCCAGTTTTGGGTCAAGAAAGGGTGATTTTGGAGTTTTGGTGTTGTGGGTGTTTTGCCTTAAGTTTATGTTGATCTACCTTGCTATGATATATAAAAACACATTTAAGATCATCTAGATCAACAAGAACTCATGAGTAAGAGCAGATCGAGATTTCTCTCTTTGACCGGTTTCCTCGTGCCTTGCTCCTCCCTCTCTTTCACACGCCTTCGTCATGCCCCGATGTTGCAGCTAATGTTCGCTTTCCTTACCGACATTTGCTTCTTGCCTTCTACACCTCGCACCAAATAAGCTATCGGGCATCTTTTTTAGTTTCTAAAAGCTATTTTTCAGCTTTTTTTATCAGAACTAGCTTTCAAATGAAGTGTATTTTCAAAACGAGGTCTATAAGTTGATTGTAGTACACACTGTAACAACTTCATTTATATTAGCTAAAATCGCATGAGTTTCATTACTCTGATTCTCTCACTAAAAGCCCAAAACCGAAATTATAAACCAAAGCAAAAATAATAGGTCTATCATTGCTAATGGCCGATCACACTTCGCTGCGCCGCCAAACACACCTTGTGTCTTCGTCAAGTAGTATTGATTTTCTCGTGTCTCAGATATAAAAATGATTTTCATATCATCTAATAATTATCTCAAATACTAGAATCTGCAACCATTGATGATGCAGTATTAAGGGTCCAATCCTAAAGTTTCTACATCCCAAGAAGGTTGCTAGAAATAGGCACGATGTCACTACAAGTCATGAACCCATAGAGCGTAGATACGACAAGTGGTCAAGCACTAGGACTCGCTTTTGGCGATGCCGAGAAAGTCTCCAACATCGATGCTACAGATTGACGAGAATCGCCGATAACAATTAGAAAAGAGGGTGAATGATTATAACGCCTAGCAAAAATTTATTTACACTCTAACTATCTTCCGATCATTTAAACCCGCCAATACATAAAAACACAAAAAAAATAAAAGGAATAAAAAGCAAAAGTCGTTGTCAATCTCCTCGTGCATGTGCGCTCAAAGCTTTGGTTTGATGGTGTTGATGCACGTGGACCAAGAAGGTTGGTTTGGCGTGTGAGCTACTTCCTACGGTGGGTGGTGCAGCAAGTGGGTGCCCCACCACCACCGCGCAGAGCTTGCCCTCCGTGCTCGCTGGCTTCGCGCCCGCGCCTAGATACTATGCTCCGGGCACAGCAGCAGCAGCCATATGTCAAGCACCCATTTATCTATGCTCGGGAGGAAACCGAATAAAAATCCAAAGGAGCTATATTTGCAAAAAAAGTACTAGGGCAACTAAGGAAAATTTTCAATTTCGCCACCCATAACTCTACATCTAATTTCAAAGGTAGCGATTTGTCACTCTATGATATACTCGGTATCAAGCTCTAAGGGATAAATATCCTTGCAAACATCAATTTGAACACTTAATATTAATAGCACTATTATCGTAGAAAGTTAGAGGTATCATCGTCAAACACTAAAAATAAGCCTTAACTTAGAATCTACCAATAGGCACATCTTAACCAAGCGAGCAAAGGAGCGCAGCAATAGATAGGACCATGGCACCACTTCTTGGTTAACCGACCGTAATGATCATGGTGAAAATGGCTAAGAAAATAGGTGAGTACCCATCAACCGCTCCATACCGAAATGCGTCAACCGTGAACGGTGTACCTAGGTTCGCTCAATTCGCAGATATTGGCTCAAGAAAATCAAACATGATTATATCAAATATTCAACATCTACCACCGCCTCTTGCTCCAAAACAAATCATATTCTTAATTAGTGCGAAGACACGTACACTAATCGATTCGGATCGCGATACCTTCAAAAAGGAGCGCCATTACCGGAATCTTCATGTAGAAGGGGCAAGCTAGGGCTTCCGACCGCCCCTCCTCCGAGCCTCCCCACACCGCTTCCTACCGCACCAAGCACCGGAGAGGGAGATGAAGAGGAATCCTAGGCCCAACCTAGACCCTTGCTCGCCTCCTCCCGCCGCAGCCTTCTTGATCCCCATGCCCGGAAGAGCTCCTATGCACGAGCAAGCCATCGCCCTTCGCCGTCGCCCCGCAGGCCGCTTTGGTTGGTGCGGAGGACGGTGCGCAGGAGGACCAGCTTGGTGCCGCTGCGGTAAAAGCCATCCGTGAAGCCGCCGGTGGAGGCGGCGGGGAGAAAACGGGAAGTCGCCATCGCCGAGGTCGCCTAGAATGGGTAGGGGTGGGCTGGTTTCACCGGCGATGTCGGTGGTCATCGTTGGTGGGTTTTGAAATGGGATGACGGAAAGGAAGGGAGGAGGGGAAGAGGAAACAGAGGCGTTGGAACCGTACAAGGGAAGATCGGCAAATAGAGGTGGCATCATGTCAGTCGAGCCGGCCCGAGGCATGGCCCATGATATCAATGGGCTTGGCTGGTACTACACCATGCACTCAGACGTGTTTGAGTCAACTCCTCGGCCTAGCGTACTACCTTAACATGATATAAATAATGTTGGGCCAAACATAGTCTGACATGAGCATGGCCCATTATGCAAGATCCGTTATGCACAATAGCAGTCTGTTAGACATGTTTAGTCCATTAGGCTCGGTCTCTTAGGTACGATAGAAGCCGTTAGGCATGCTTGGCCCATTAAGCATGCTTGGCCCATTAAGCCCATTAAGATATAATTTTTATAATTATTTAAAATTTTTATGTTAAATTAAGCTAGACAGACCGCTCTAACCCGCCAAGTTAAATGGGCTCAGACTAGCACGTCGCGTGAACTGAGTGGAGCTGTGCCTAGTTCTGTGACTGAGCCCACGGACCGACACTGCTCGTCTAGGTTGACAGGAACTGTCTAAATGTGATGTGCCGTACTAAGTGTGAACGCATCACGTTGATCGTGGATCGTTGACCGTCCGATCAGTTTGACCGCGAATCGAACCGTCACGTTGATCCTTGGGCTGGTAGTCATGGTGTTGCCCCATCGTTCTCCGGCTCCCCACCACCGCGCTGTTTCCTCTCGGGCCTCCGGTTCTCCGGCTCTTCCGCCTCCGCGCGTTCCACCTTGGTAACCCCAACAATGCCGCATGGCGCGGCCGCGGCACTTTCCCGGGTTCCACCGTCACCCAAACATGGGCTACTCCTCCGTCCAGGGACTGCCTCCGTCTCCGTGCATCGCCAGGGCAGGAGCTGCCGAGGCGACAGACTCCCTGCCGGAGTTACCTCACTCAAGCCATTCATGTACAGGTCGGTTAGCTTAGCTAGTTAGTTACTCAGTTAGTTCAGCACCCAGTCGGTGCTTAGCTTTCCTGTGATTTCTCACGCTCGCCCCCTGCCTGCGCGCCATTGGTTAATTTTGCAGCAGAATCGTCGAGCGGCGGAGTTTTCATTGATTAACTCGATTGATCGGTTGATTCATTGTTATCCCGAAAAGATCTAAGAAGCTGAGGGGATCCATGACGACACGCATCATGAGCGGTAGCAGCTAATTGCAGATGGTACGTACTTACATACGCCTATCACATGCTCGATGAAATGCCAGTGGTGCAAGCCTGTCCCCGTTTTGAGTTTCCTCCTCGCTTCCGCTTTGCTTACGGCGGCGGCCTACTGCTCTGCCTCCTAAGCATCTATGGTATCAATGTTTTTTAAATTCTCTTTGCTGTTTCCGTTTGCCCGGCCGCTAGCTGCGATTAACATCGTGAAAGTAAGAACTAGTGCTCACAGAAATCCTTGAGAATGCACAAGCAGCAATGGACAGATGAGCATACTGTCCTCCCTTCTTTGGTGTGCACGGTCTGTAGGATGTCTTCATATTTGATATCGGCATGAGATTTATGCTGTGATATTTCACTAACACGCCAAGACAATTTTGAAGAAAAATTTTCAACTGTTTTTTTTGCCCCCTTCCTTTCACTTTATTCTTAGGGAACTATCATGTATGCATCTGTTCTTTTCCCCAGAAAATCAAGCACTACTAGGAGATGCCCACAAGACTTCATCTATTAAAATCATACAAAAGCTTCTTAGTTGTTGTAACAAGCAGCGATCAGTTATGCATTACTAACTTCCTTGTTCTCTCCACTAGGCCTTCTAATATCCTGTTTTGCTCTCTTAACACTGCACATGTAGCCATCCCTGTGCTTCTGTTGTCTTTGGGCGTCACACATAAAACCAGCTACTTTTTATCTTCACTTACTTAGAAAGATGACAAAACAGTAAACGCTCACTACCTGCAATTAACTTTTACTCATGTTTCTTTTCCCGGTTTGTAATGATTTCATGAAATTTGCTGACAGCCGAACCCATTCTTGATCGATCTGACAGCAGAACCTTCACTAATGGAAAGTCCAGTTTGCAGTGTTGCATGCCAATTTTTTTTCTTCAGGTAACTTCAATTAAACTTCATTAGTTCTAAAATGGTAGCACAACAAAACGTTACTCAAGGAAACGTATCCTGGATCTGTCTTTCAGTTTCACATGTTTGTTACATTAGGCTTTCTTTTCAGGGAGAGGTGCTTCAATTTTCCTTGCAGAAACGTATACTTTTCTTTCTATAACTAAGTTGCCCTTTATGTAGGCTGAAGTGAGTAGTAAAACTGCAAATTTAGCAATGTGGTACATTATTGTATATTTGTAAAGAAAACAAAGCAGCGAGCTGTGGGTTTGTGTTGAAGAATTTGTGGTAGGAATTGGGAAATGAATTAATGTCCAGTTGATTTGATACTCAATAGCAACATTATGTAGACTCAAATTACAAAATGCATTTAAATAAGATGAATACATCAAACTAGAACTGGACTTGAGATATGAGAACGAAAACTACTCCAATAGGGTATTCAGATCTATCACTAAATGCCATTGACCCCAGAATTTTTCACTTTACGCTAATGCCCTTTCACATCAGGAGATTTAGTGGCTTATATTAGAGCTTTAATTATCTTATTTATGCTAAGTTCCTACAGATATGCTCTCTAAATACGAAGCTCAATCAATAATGCTGGTATAACAGTTCCAGTAACTTAGTGGTAAGTGATGAGCTTATGAAACACAACATATGTATAGTTTAGCACAAAAATCAGATACGCATGTCAATCAACATTACAAATCGTACTTTATTACCAAACAGCGGGCACTTATATCACACCTCACACGAACATTACATAGTAATCAATTAAAAACGACATACATAAACGATCACACTGAACATAGAAAAGCTGGCACTCCAATAATATTTGGAAACAAGGTTAAGTTCGCGCAAGGCAAACTGGTTTTCTGGACACTGGATGGCTGGCCCAGAGACTTGTCGAAAATCAACCAGGGAAACTAACCTTTTTATTTGGAAACACTAAATGTATAAGCACACCACAACTGTCAAAGAACGCGTATTTTTGTAGTAGAACTCACATAACTAATTGATTTGTTTTTTCTATGGCAAGCATGTTTGGAGGCAGGGGATGGGCATTCTGAAATCTGTATGGATGCATGGGCGGCACAAGGGTATAGCAGGTGACATATACGGTACGTATATATGGCGGAATGTTGTTAATATGGTAGGTGTTTAGGTAGCCTGTGGTGAATGATTGACGAACAGAGGGTTTGAAGTCACGTACCAACTCCTGGGTGCATGGATCGATGTCTTGATCAGCTTGGGTATGGTTCATCTGAGGTAGCTCTTGATCTCGGCACGCTCGTCGAAGGAGGCGAACGCCAGGGGAAGCTTGGGGTCGTAGCTGTTGCGGTGCGACGGTGAGTCCCAGTGGAGCTTGCCCCACCAGCTCCTCTCCCCGTTCACCTCCACCATACTCGGCTGATCTTGAAGGTGCGGGAGACGACGGAGGCTCCAGCACCCACGGACGTGGAGCTCTTTCCACATCGGTGCGGTGATGACAGCATCGTCCTTACGGAGGTGCTGCAGCCGTGGCAGCTCCTGGAGGCGTATCTTTTGGAGACGTGGGAGCTGATAAGAATGACAACGGACGTTGTCGACGTAGAAAATTGTCTCAAGGTTGTAGCAGAACAAGATGTCAAGTGTCTCGAGACATGGTAGTGCTGTTCCACTTGGCATCATGGCCTTTAATCTTGGGCAGTACTCCAGGTGTAGGTGCTCTAGTGTACTCAAGTTGGGTTGTCCACTGAATGGTTTGCAGAAGTGAGCTAGACTTTTGAGATTACTAGCATGTACACGTCGTAGATTCTTCAAGTAAATATATCCGCGGATAACTCCCTCCATTTGATGGCACGACCGAAGCTCACATTCTTCCAGCTCGTCGAAGCTACTCAGATCATGAAGGTTGAAAATAGAAGTATCACATGTCACAGATATTGATCTGGTGACTTGTAGAAGACCGCGTAAACCAGCAGGATACTGATGCATTGCTGAGATCTCCACATGACGCCCTGTTCGGCTAAGGGGAGCTGTTATTGGCGAGAAAATAGCAACTTCCTCTGCCTTATAGCTGCTATGTACATCTACATAAGTTGATTGCTTCTTTACAAATTCCCGCAGCTTGCTATCTAGCATGCCTTCTTCATCTGTTAACTGCCTGATATTTGCATTGCATGGTGCAACTTGAACGTGGAAAGATTGGAGAAACCGTCCATCCCTTACTAAATCCCTAGCAGTTTCATCGAAGCTATAGAATAACCTGGAGTCACTGATGCACACCTGTGCAACTCTATTGGAATGATTACCAATTCCTTCTGCACAGTGATCCAGGCAAAACACATCTGGGAGTCGCTGCAACTTATGCCAAGGAAATCGCTTCAGAGAAGGAACACCCATGAGAAGCAATCGCCTAAGCTGGGGTAGATTAGGGATGTCGGCAGGGAGCTCCTTGATAGCTGTAGCGGACAGGTCGAGCACCTCCAAAGCACCAAGGTCCCTCAATTCCACGGACTCAAGCTTTGTACATCCGTGCAAGAACAAGCGCCTTATGTGAGGTGCAGCGATCAGCAAGAAGGATCTCAGGGTAGGATGCCCATCCAATTTGATTTCTTCCACCATGCTCGACTCCCATCCTTCAATGTGTAGCTCGATCAAGCCATTAGCCCTAGAGATTGACCCTGGGAGTGAAATCAGTTTCTTGTTGTCAATGAGCTTGAGCGATTGAAGCTTCTGCATTTCTTCAAATATATTCTCAGGGAAAGATTCTATTTGAGTCCCTGTGACCTCAAGTGTTGTTAGGCTGAGCAACGCAGCCATTGAAGGGGGTAATTCCACAAGGTTGGGGCATTTGACCTCAAGTGTTGTTAAGCTGAGCAGTGCAGCCATAGAAGGGGGTAATTCGACAAGGTTGGGGCATTTGACCAGGATGAGCACTTCAAGATTTGACATGTCTTGGAAAAAGTTTAGTGGGAAAGTAGTTACTTCTGAATAGGACATGTCCAGATAAATCAAATTGCTCTTTTGATTGCCCATATCTTGTGTTAGATGAGAAAAAGGAACTCCATTCATATCAAGAGTTTCAAGCTGGCATAGAGTGGACAGTGGTGAATAGGAACTATTATTGGTTGCTGGGTCTATAGTACCAGTTGTGGAGGAACCGATCAATAGAGTTTTGAGATCATGGCAGCCTCTGAGTGAAAGCAACCGAAGGTTTACTAGGCAACCAATGGAAGAAGGGAGTGATTTTAGTGGAGTATAGGAGATATCAAGAACACGAAGAAAACAGAGTTTGGGCAAGAAACTACTGAGTTGGGAAAATAAGAACGGTTGATGTGAGCAACCTCTTAGAATAAGTGCAGTTGGGCCGTTGGTAATTTTATGACTCAACCAATCTCTGCTTACATGCCGTCCTTGGTCATGATCCACAAACGAGATCCATTTCAGCTGCTCCATGTCCTCCTTGCCATCAAGAAGTTTGTTTACTGTGAGGTGCTCTGCAATGAGACCATGGTATGTCAAAAATTGTGCGGCAGTTTCAGTAGCCGCATCAGCTTTGGTTGCTGGAGAAAAGGGTAGCTGCAGCAAAGAGTACTCCTGGAATGCTTGGAGGATGACATTTCCAATTTGGTGTATATCATCGTACTTGTTGTGGTAGCCGCCGGCCTCCTCCTCTGTACTTTCTTGGACTCTTCTTGGTTTAATTGCTGTAATGATGCCTTGGGCGGCCCATTGACGGATTAGCTCATCGGAAGCAATGGACGGTGCATTACTGTAACTCTGGCGATCTCCATCACTGTGAATAATATCTCCCTGTGGTGGCGGTGGATGTTGGGGAACGGGCAGCAGCATGGCGTAATGAAAACAGCGAAGGGCCACTTGGTGCCAATACTGCTCGTCTTGTCGGCAAATCATGTCGGAGATGAACTTGGCCGATTGGTGCAGTGCGGAGAGGATAAGCATCAGGATCTCATCTTCGATGGAGAAATGGAGGACTGTGTGCCCTACCGACTTGCTCCTGTCGCAGACTTGTTGGGAGGTGGTGGACATCAGCCAGTTAGAACTTCTCGACGAAGCAGGAGGAAGCCCCACCGTATCTGGGAATCTAACGGGCTCGACAGGCTTGTAGAGGTTGTCAACCACCAGAAGGTACCTCTTGTTGATTAGCTGCGTGAAGATCCGAGGAACTATTGTCTCATGCACGTGCTGCTTCAACTCGAAGGTGAGATCCTCCATCCCGTAGGTGTAATACCGTAGCTCCTCGTCGGATTCCTTGAGCTGCTTGTATTCTTGGTCGAGCAGGCCGAGCTCCTCTGCCACCGCGGCGGCCAGCTGGAACTCGATGAAGCTCGTGGGCGTGTATCCACGGCCGAGCTCCTCTGCCTTGGGCGGCCTCTTCCTCAGCTCCACCTTTATTACGGGATCGAAGTCTATCATCTTCATCTCCGCACCGATGCTTGCTATGGTCCGCGTGAAGGAAGCCGTGGGCCCCACCCCGACATTCCATCCGACGACAGGCGAGTAGACATTACTTTGCAAGTTACTGTATGCGCCCCAGTCGCGGTATCCGTTCAACCTGTCCACAGAACCAAAAGAGAGCGCGTTAATCCATCAATTAGTTAGTCCGTCCGGTGCATGCGTACTTCAATTCGTACGTGCATGAAAACAGCAGCTTAACCAATATGGGACAACTGTTGGTTAAAAAAACGCACTTTGACTTCAGAAATGCATGTGTTAGATGCCTATTAGCTCATATGGTGAAAATTATTAAAGCATTGCTTCAAAACCGATCAAGATTTTATTTTATAATAATTGTGCGATGAAAATTTTCTAAAACCAATGCATTGTCTTAATATTGGCATGTGAGATTTTTTTTTAAAAAAAGAAGGCTTGTGAGTTATAGGAGAATTGACAGCTAAAGGGAAACGTGCTGAAGAAGCTGGGCGTTTCAATCTGCCCTAGCATCTCCTTCAGCTTCTATTACAAAACTAAGGCCCCATTTGGAATATAAAATTTTTGGGTGTTCCAAAAAAGTAAAGATAGTATGTTTTGTTTTACCAATAATAGTTTTTTAAAAGTTTTGAGGGAATACACAATATGGTTTCTATAAATTATTGTGGTACAAACAACATGGTCTTTTGGAAGTTAAAGGAAAGCTCACGATCTTTTTTTACTAAACCATTGTAAGCTATGGCATTTTTAGTGCTAAAAGACTATGGCATACATAAACTGTATTATATATTTAGTGACACCCATTTTAAACAATTCATTGATAACCAATAATAAATGCTCTTAATAATTTCAACAAGTATGTAAATGAGGATGTCACAAATCATACCAGAAATCCATATCTCGCAGGTCATCACTCCAGTCCAATGAAAGTGATGATTTCATGACTTATGCTAAGTAGTGGATCAAAAATTCTCAATTTACACAAAACCCTGTAAGCGGAGAAAGTGATTTGAATCAGTTATCAACAAGGAATCACAGCACCGTCAACAACATAACATGGGAAATACAAAGCTTTTATAGAATATCCCATCCTTTGTATAATTTTGATAGTATCTAGGAGTGTGTGTGTGTGTGTGTGTATAAAATATTTTGTTAAAGTCTTAGGGTCCAATAAATTGAAAGCCAGATCTTTTTCCCTTTTTGTAATACTTTAAAAAAAAGAAGAAGAATGGGGGCAGCTGGGCCAGGCCCAAGGCCTAGCTGGCCCAGCCCATGCCGCCCCCTATAAAAAAGGGGTTCCGAGGGGGAGGAGGCAAAGCCGAAGCTGCTCTCCTCCCCCGTCTATGCGCTGCCGCCGCTCTCTTCTTCCCCCCGATGCCTTCTTGCCGTCGCCCTTGTCCCCGCGCCCCGGTGCCATCTCATCACCGTTCCTCTTCCCCCTTCAAGCTCTGCTGCCGTCGCTCCCCCCCCCGTGTCGTCTCATTGCTACCGTCACCCTGCGCCCCCGTGCAGACTCCGTCGCTGTGTGCTGCTGCTGCTGCTGGCCGTGCATCGTCGCCGCCGCTTCCTCGCCCCCCCCGGCTGGCCGAGCGCTGCCGGATAGAGGAAGGGGGGAGCCGGCCGCCGATGGAAAGAAGGGAGGGAGGAGCTGCCGGTGAGGGGAAGGGAGGGGCCATTGGTGAGAAAAGGAAGGAGAAGGAGAAGAGGGTGCACGGGTGTGAGGGGAAAGAAGAGAGTGGTCGGCATGGAGTGAAGGAGAGGGAGCCACTAGCGAGAAAAAGAAAAGAAAGGGGATCAGCCGGCTGGCCAAAAGAAAAGGGTGAGGCCGACGGTAAAAGAAATAAAAGAAGAGGAAGAGGGAAGGAAAAAAGGGAAGATAGGAGAAAAGAAAAGAAGGAAAGTCTAATCCGACATCCGATCCACTAGATTCGGCCAAGACAAGGGAGAAGGGGCCTGATCCAGTTATCTAGAGCTAGAGTAACGCTTCGATTCCTTCTCCTTGCTTGGTTATCGACTTATGTAGAACTTGATTTGTCAAATAGCTAGACAGATGTAAACTATGGTTAGAATATGGCTTGTCGTTGGGTCTCGTGTGTAGTGTGGTGGTGTTGTGGCTATGTACGCGTAGAGCTAGTGAAGTGCGATGGCTGTGTAGTGCTTTGTCGGTGCATTTGTGACCGACCAGTGTTTAGGGAGTGCTTAGTGAATTGCTTATTAGTACCAGCCTAATTAGTGAATGATTAGAGTAAGCAAGTAACAAGAGTCTGTGGTCATTGAGAAGAGCGAGTGATTAGTAGTGGATTAAGTAGTATGGGTTAATTAGTGTTGACTAATTAACATAAGCTCTTGCTAGGGCTCTATAGAAGGCTGGAATGCCGAGTTCGGTTTCACGATTTGGATATTTTGCCTCTAGGATGGCCGCAACCCGGTATGAGATAGCACGGCTTTCGGGCTGAGATCGGAGTTTAGATGGCAATCACAGTATTGTGAGTCCCGGTTTGCGTATAGAAATGACGTTGTCCGTTTGTGCACATGTATCGCTATAATGTATTGAAGTGGATTGGTACTCGTACAGGTGACGGTTCGGACTTGGTGTCGTCCACGCATCGTCCGTCAGATTAACAAGCAAGTGCATGGTAGAATTGTGGATCGTAGTGAATACATGGTATTTGCTTTGGTATCCCATGCTTTGTCATTTTATAAAATGATATCTCTTCTTTGTCGATTATACTGTGACAAGTGATGCTTATGGTTGATTGTCGCGTTGAGATAGTGTTGCATCGTGTTGCACATTGGTACTACAGAGCTACTGTGCGTAGACATCCCGCGGTGGCAGGATAAAGACCTACCTCGGTAGGCACTCCACGGGAGTGGAGTTTGCGTAGAGCTGATTGTGAATGCTAAAAGAATGTTGCATCATTTACTTTCATACTGGCATGGGTTGCATGAGCCAAGCCGGAGACAAAGTCATGTAACTATTCCGGTGAGGTCGGTGAGAAAGATACATGGCTAGTCAGGGGGGCTCACGGGTAAGACCTACTTCGGTAAGCGCTCCACGGAAGTGGAGTTTGTGGCCCGCATAAAAGAGGATGGGGCACGAGTGGGCCATCAACGGGTGGACACTCAGCTTTACTAGTATGAGCTCGAGGTTGCATGTGGATATGGCATTGCATTATTGTGAATGCTGAAAGGATGTTGCATCATTTGTATTTATCCTGACATGAGTTGCATGAGTCAATTCGGAGACAAAGTCATGTAACTATTCCGGTGAGGTTGGTGAGAAAGATACATGACTAGTCCAGAGTGCTCACGATAAAAACCTATTTCGGTAGGCGCTCCACGGGAGTGGAGTTTGTGGCCCGCATGAAAAAGGGCGGGGCCCGAGTGGGTCATCGACGGGTGGACACTCATCCTTACCGGTATGAGCTCAGGGTTGCATGTGGATATGGCATTGCATTGCATGAAAAAACTTGTGAAGATGGAGCATACGCAGAGTTTATGTGGTAGCTCTGCTAGATAAGTGATTTACTGAGAGTTACAAGGATTGTGTCTTACAAAGATGATTGAATTGCTTTTGTTGTCGCCATTATTTTATTATGTGCTTGCTGAGTCTTTAGACTCACCCTTGCCTTGTTAATTTTTTTAGGTAATTACTGATGGCGACATGCATAGGCGGGGCTAGCACAGTTACTCCACGTACAACAGGAATTAGTCAACCCTATATAGCACATGAGTTTCTTTTGTCAGTTAACTTAGTTATTCCTCTACTCCTGCGCCTATTGACAAGTCTATGTCCTTTGCCGATTGTTTGATATAAAAAAGGGAGTAGTTGAGCAAAACGTAGCGGCAGAAGCTGGAGTTGGTAGCATCATAGAGTAGGTGGTAGCACGTTGGGCTCAGGGAGGGGCCGGGGTGTTACACTTTTGGAGAATTTCAAGCACATTTCTCTTTTTTTTAGCACCATCTAATGGCTGCTATAATTCAGTTGTAATTAGAGTCCACAAAATTAAAGGACAGTTGTTTGTTTCTTTTTAGTGAGAATTTCTAGCATATTTATCTTATTTTCTTAGTAGCTATAAAACACATGTAATTGATTTTTGTTATATAATGATAGATTCTATTATAAGCTAGTACTTCCACATAAAACAGTCTTTCAAAACAACTTATACATAAAATAAAAGTATTTGAAAATGAAAATGTAAAATGCAACAATATATGAGTCACACACTTGGATCCTACCTATCAACAAAAGAAATCAATTATATTTAGAGTCCCAATTATGACTATGTTTTTTTGTTTTGAACTCTCTAATTATGACTATTTTTTGTATGTTATAACTGCGACACTTAAGTGTGCAAAATTTTGTTTTGTTTTGTTTTCTTTTGTTTTTGCAAACAAGTGTGCAAATTTCTTCCGTTTTACAACACAAGCGAGCTGATGCACAACATCCTGATATCAGGGATGGTCACAAATCACAAGCTTGCCTCTCCTATAGTACTATGATCAGATGGTCACAAGTTCCTAGATCGACTTGCTATAGTTGCACGTCGATCGAATTGCTTGACTTAAATATCCTAGATAGAGATGACATCAATGTGACTGACTAGCTAAAGTGGACTTGATATAACCCTATGACAACTCTTATCCCACACACGAATGCTTCACAGGCACAGTCATCTATGTCAGAAATTCTACTATAGTAAACTACCCCCTCTATGGTACAATATAAGTACTCATTCTTAAAAAAATTTTATCCCACAATATGTCCATTGCGGTGACCAAATATGTTGTTATTGTAATATTTTTCACCGTATACCCCTACTTTAATGTTGACAAAAATAAGTGGATAGTTGTCGTGTCAAACCTGGGCTCGGCCCGGCCCGGCCCACGCAATGTCCATATAAGAGAGAGAGGCGGGTGGAGGGAGGAGGTAAAATTCGATTTGCTCTTCCCCTTCCCCGAGCTCTCGTTGCTTCTATCGCTGCCAGTTGCTGCGTCTCCCCCGCACGCACACCTTGTTGTCGCCCTTCTCCCCACGTTCGCCGCCATCGCCGATCGGTCGCCAGCACTGCTGCTCCGGCCACACCTCGCCATCCTCATCGTCGCCACCCAGTCGACCTCGCCAAGCGCCGCTACCGCCCCCCGATCGAACCGTGCCTCCGCCTGCTGCTGCAACGCCAACGCCACCCCCTCATGCGCGAGCCACCACTGGCACCGGCCCTTGCTACGGGCTGGCCGAAAGAAGAGGGGAAGCCGCCCGAGTGAGGAAAGGAAGGAGAGTGGGGAGGGGGCCGACCGGCGGTGTGGAGGAAGGAGGGGAGAGGGGGCCAGTATGGAGAAGAAGAGGAGGGGGCCGGGTGGGGGAAGAAGGAAAAGGAGTAGAGGAAGAAAAAGAAAGAGGAGAGAGGAAGAAGAAAAAAGAAAGGGAGGCAGCCGGGCGTGAAGAAAAAAAGAGGAAAGAGGGAAAGAAAGAGAGGGAAAGAAAAGAAGAGAAAGAGCAAAGAGGAAAAAACAGAAAGAAAGGAGGCAAGCCTGGTCTAGCGTTGGATCCGTCAGATCCGGCCGAAGAGTGACAGATCGTGCCCCAATCCGGTCGTCGGGGGTTAGGGTAACAGTTCAAAACTCTCTTCCGTTTAATTACCGATTCTCGCATAAATTAATATGCCCGATTAAACACGGGACAACAGGGAGATGTTCGGTGAGAGGGAGATCGGCTA
Organism: Melocanna baccifera; assembly: GCA_036346265.1. Lineage (NCBI taxonomy): Eukaryota > Viridiplantae > Streptophyta > Magnoliopsida > Poales > Poaceae > Melocanna > Melocanna baccifera. The sequence goes on from CM070687.1 coordinate 15,981,676, forward strand.
TACTGGATTTATACGTAAGAGCGACATTATTTTCTCGCATGTGTATGTATTATGTTAGCAATGAATTGAAATGGTTAATGCTTGTTCAGGTGGTAGTTCGAGCTCGGTGAAAGCATCTAGGCCCCTAATTTAGGATTTTGATAATTAATGACAAATCAAGAATATGGGACTAACATGTGTGTTGAGATTGTATAGCTAAAGTCAGATATGTGCAAAGGTGAAGAACAAGCTACAAATGAAATTTGAAGCTCAAGAAGTATCAAGATTGAGGTACATAAAAATTAGGATCTCTTTTTTAGTTTACCGGTCTTAGGAGAAAAGGTGAAAGACCGGATTATAGGTTAGATGTCGTACTATTAAGAGGGATCATCAAAAGTAGCTTGATAGCATGTTTGGGTACACACTGGATCAATCTAGGATCATACATGCATTTGAAAATGTGTTTGAAAACTCACTGTGCTCTCTCAGGAAAATCGGTAGCACCGCACCCTCCTGCGGTACTACCGCAGTGCGGTAGTATCGGCATGTAAACTGCGGTACTACCGCACCACGGTAGTACCGATTTATTTGCGGTACCCTTTTTCCAGAGAGCATGTCCTTGAGGACTTAGCCTCTCAAAAATCGGTAGTACCGGAATATGAATGGCGGTAGTACCGCATTGTGGTAGTACCGCATGGTACTGCGGTAGTACCGATCGTCGGACTGATTTTTCCAAAGAGCATCCTCTTGGGGACTTCACCTCGAAAAAATCGGTAGTACCGGAATATTAATGGCAGTAGTACCGCATTGCGGTAGTACCGCATGGTATAGTGGTAGTACCGATTGTCGGAACATTTTTTCCAAAGAGCTCCCCAAAAAGAACTTAGCCGCAAAGAAATCGGTAGCACCGATATTTACATGGCGGTACGTCCGCAGTGCGATAGTACCGCATCTACTTGCGGTAGTACCGCACTTTCAACGGCGGTAGTACCGCACTAAAATCCAACGGCTAGTTCTGACCACCTAACATAGCCGTTACTGTTTGCTACAGTAAAAAATCGGTAGTACCGCACTTTCAACGACGGTAGTACCAATTTCCCTGATTTTCAGGATTAATTTTATCCAACGGCTAGTTTTGGTTGGTGAGGCTATAAATACACCTCCACCTGCACTTGGGCAGGTTGCTGAAGTTTCATTGAACTCATTTGAGCCCAAGAGCATTCACTCCACTCTCTTTTCACTTTTGAGCATTCATTTGAGCTAGTGGAGAGATTTTCAAGTGCATTAAATTCTAGTTGATCCTTTGTGCACTTGAGAGCCATTAAGTGAAATCAAGGTCTATTCTCTTGGTGTTTGCCGGCACCTAGACGGCGGGAAGATTGATTACCGGTGATTTCTCCAAAGAAGTTTGTGAAGAAGCCCGGGCAAGTTTGTGAGTGGTGTGGAGCTCGCCATCTCCGGAGCGGAGGAAGAGCTACCAATAGTGATCGAGGTGTTTCGGCTTAATTTGTGGAGCCGGTCTGATTAGTTCGGGCTAACCTCAATGTGGATTAGTGGAAACCGGCAAGTTTCCGATACCACGGTAAAAACATCAAGTGTCATTGTGATTGTCTCTTGTTCTTTATAGTAATTGATCTTGCTCAATATTGCTTATTGTCAATTGCCTAGAATCTTCATTATTGTGTAGAATTGCTCATCACTTAATTGATTGCTTAGTGTCATCTAGCCATTAATTGTTTAATTTTGGTAAGAAATTTTAAAACCTCCTATTCACCCCCCCTCTAGTCGGTTATCCTTGATCCTACACTCGGTGCCATTCGCGCATCATTCGCTAGGTTGACAGTTAAGTGCATGGTATAATAGTACAATGTGGTTAATGATTGTTACTCATATTTCCACGCCATGATTTACAGTATTTATAAGCTGAAATACATGATTACGAGTTAGGTATATACTGATGAGTGCAATTTATAATTAAGTGTCAAAATTGGTAGCATGTGCATCATGCATTGCACTCATACACAGTGAAACATGGCCTACTTCGGTAGGAACTCTACGGGAGTGCAGGTGAAACCCCCGTTTGAAAGAGCACGGGGCAAAGAGTGGTCTATCGATGGGTGGACACTCCACTATACCAATAGTATAATACTGCTACAAAAATATTGGTTTATTCATGATATTTGGATTACAGATTACAAACATAGAATTGAATTACGGCTTACAATGCAGAATTATTGATTTATAGTTTGCAGTAAATTTGATTTACAATTCACAATAGATGTGATTTTACAGCTTACAGTCGTAGATTTAGTTTACAGTTTACATATATGAATTGATGTACTGTTTTATCGTGTGCTTGCTGAGTCTTCGGACTCACCCTTGTTTTGTTGTTTCTTTTTAGGGTGATCCAGAGTGACGGCATGCATAGAATGGGAACAGTTCCTTTTGCATTGCACATATGAAATAACTGTTTAGTTCCCCACTGAGCGTAAATGTTTAGTCTGATGCTAAGGCTTTTGAGGCTCGCCATTGGGTGTAATATACTCGTGAGCCCTTGGTGGTGAGTCTCCATGGTTAGGGATCCCAAAGTCTATTTATACTATGGTTATTTGCAATATAAAATCGTTGGTTTATCGCAAACAGCCTATGTTCGTTTGTTGACCACTCTTGTTGGTAATATTAAGAACATAGAATGTACTGCTAAGTTTTTTTAGCAGCACTAATTTGAGGTGGACAGAGTGTGGTGGTAGCATTTTGGACTCTATGGAGGGTCGGAGTGTTACATGTCATATGCCATTTAATAGGAGTATGTATAGTCCGATAATATTAATTTTTGAAATTTAATGTCTCCCTAGTTTGTGTACATGGTGAGCTTTGGATTTATACTATGGAATGGATACCGTATGAGCTTAGTTGAAATTAGCATTAATCACTTCTATGAATGAATGTTTATTTACCTCTGAACGGCCTTTGGGTGGTTCTTTGTAGTGAAACTTATGGGTATAATTTATGGGTGGTTATTCACCAAGAAAGCAATACTCTGCAATACTTAAACTGAAGATTGCCGATATATATTGTCTCTTTGACTATGCACCACAAGTTCACACGTCCTTATATGGTCCTGAGAAAATAGAAGCAATTGATCCTTGTTATATATTTAAGAAATAGGAAATAAAAATAAAAAGAAATATGGAATAAAAAAATAAGGAAGGAAGATATATAGTACCTGATTGTTGAATTTGGCATTGTCAAGAGTTGATCCGATCAACTTGATATATATGCTTGAAAAATCTCAAAAGGGCGGAGGGAAGCCAATGAATTTTTGAGGTTTTTTTTAGTATTGGTAACTAGAAAAGGAATTAATTGTAAATGTAAAGGAACAACAGTAATGGGGTAAGTGAATGGTTTTTTTTCTGTATTGATCAGTAGAAAAGGGGATTAAATCTAGACATGAAAAGAACAATGGTAACAGGACAAAAAACGAATGATTTTTTTTCAGTTTTTTAATTGATCACAAGAAAAAAGGATTAGTTGCAAATGTGATTTTGGGGGGGGGGGGGGGGGTAGTATTGTTAACTAGAAAAGGAATTAATTGTAAACGTAAAGGAACAATAGTAAGCAAATGGTTTTTTGGTTTTTTTTTTGGTATTGATCAGTTGAAAAGGGGGTTAAATCTAGACATGAAAAGAACAATAGTAACAGGGAAAAAGAACAACAAATTTTTTTGTATTGATCACTAGAAAAAAGGATTAATAGTAGATATGAAACAACAGCAATAGAGGGGAAAACACCAATGTTTTTTTTTGTATTGATCGCTAGAAAAAGGAATTATATTTGTAGACGTGAAAGAACAATAGTGAAGGGGAAAAGCCAAATTTTTGTCTTTTTTGTATTGATCACTAGAAAATGGATTAATTGTAGATGTGGGAAGAACAACAATTATAGGGAAAACAAAAACGAGTTTTTGAGGGTTTTTTTGTAATGATGACTAGAAAAGGGATTGATCCTAGATGTGAAAGAACAACAGAGTGTTAAATCGCTTGAAAGTTGAAATGAAGGTTTTTTTTTTTTGGAACAGAAAAGAAGGGATTGGAGCGGAGTTGAAAGAACAAGATTGGTTTCGTTGCAGCAAAATGAATAGCTAGGAAGGCACTGCATATGTCCCTTTGTAGTAATGTCTTATATACAAACCGAAACATTGGAGAAAGATGCCTGCTAGGTACACGAACAAGCAAAGAATACATTTTGTTCAAAGCTAAAGCCTAAAGGTGATGAGAAATGTTGGAAGGAACGAAACGAATCATGTTCAAAGAAGAAAGGGGATAGCTTGTCGTGTGCATGCCTACCAAAAGACATGTACGTAATGTTGAATTCGTAGTGTTAACGTGTGCCTTAAGGAATTCACCTCTGTAATTGATGGCCCACAGTCGCAGGTTCATACTTCATAGTTCAAACGTTACAAATGATCTGGGTGATGAGTATGCATGCATGCATGGAGCCACGTTACTAATGATTTTGGTAATCACAATTTTGTCGTCTAAGTGCACATGCAACATATTTGTGATATCCACCGTCCAAGCGTGCACGAGAACTTGATTGTGCACACACAGCATATTTGTAATATCCACCGTAGGCAAAACTTAGTGTGATTTGCACCACAATCACATTTTTCAGTACAAAGGCAAAAAGGAGACAAGTTGATTATGTCCCAAATCTTCTACATACTATGTGCAATTATTACTGCATTGTGCAAAGAAAAGAAAAAGAAAAGGCAAGGGCAATGATCGATCGAACAGGCTGCTAGAACCGAAAGAGGAGGTGATGCAGCAGAGCTCAGTTGCATGGCATTGGCAGGGCAGAGGCTTCTTACAATTGCTAGTCCTATCGCATGTTCCAGGCTAATCCTTTGTTACTTCAGTAAAAGCAAAAGCGAAATGCATATTTATGAAGGCTAGGGTAATGTTTCCTTTTTCCATGACATATGGTTCTCGTCGCTTTTTCTTTAGAGAACTGCTATATAATATTCATATGTTTTTTAGACTCAAATCAATCAGATTTTGAGATGTTGGATCTCTATCCAACGGATCCTCTATACCCCTTTAAAAAATGAGTGGTCCAAATCTGGAGTGTTGATCCAACGCTTTAAAATCTAACTGATTTGAACCCAAAAAAACATACAAATATTGTATAGACACTCCCTTTTTTATTTGTTTTGCGCATGCTTTTCTCATAAGATGCTGTTTACAGGCTCGCAATGCCTATGGACAGCCGGCTTTAGAGGGGCCATAATTGACCGGTCAAAGTTCATCCCTTTAAGAACCACAGATTGGGACGATGATGATATGTGTAGACAGTAGACGCACCTCACTAGTCTCTACCTTAACACTGCTAACCGAATGCCAGTAATTATTTTTGTCAACAATGCTAGTTTAGCTGTACCATGAAGTGTGTAGACCAACAACATTTTTGCCCCCCGTCAGAACTCTCTGAAACAGCTGCCCGAATGTATAAACACTCCATGTTAGAGGAAAAAAAACTAATTAATTCAATTCACTCTCATCAGGTTTTTCAGCTATTCCAGTATCTTTGCCCATGTTGGCAGAGATCCACCTGGCGAAAACCGTGGCTGCCGTGCGCCACCCAGATCACGCGGCAAGACGCGGCGTCCTCCCAACCGGAGAGAAGGAACCGCACGATTTCTCCTCTCCCAGCAGGCTGCGGGCAGGCGACGTACCAGCTGGCCGCTCCCGACGGGAAGCATCCCAACGGGGTCATCTCCTTCTCTTACGTCTTCCACGGCGAAGCCGTGACGTCGCCGGCCCTGGCAGAGGCGGGCGTCCATTGGACATCGACAGAGCAAGTTGCCGTTTACCCACCCATAGCTGTGGCCGCGGAGGCGCTGCTGGTTCGGGTGTACCCACCACCGTTGCCAGATGCAGCGTGCGGAGTCGCGGCTGAAGAGCCGGTCGCTGTTTACCCGCCGTTGGCGGAGGCACCATGCGACAGATACCCGCCTGTCGGTTTGGCACCCTCGAGTTATTTCCCGCCGCCACCACCATCGGCGTCGCACGCCGGGGTGTGTGGGTGCCCGGCGGTGCCCGAGTGGGGCGACCGGTGGTGAAGCCGTCAAGAAACGACGCCGTGTTGAAGTTGAAAATGTTACGAAATATTAGGACAGTTGGTTATGGACAAATACCCAGTCTTCTTCACCTTTCTATATAAAGGCTTTGTGCCATGTAATAGAGAAGAAGAGATTAATAAAGTGTACATTGTGATATTCTATTCCCTGGTGTTCTTATGGTCTCTATGTGATTGTCGGTTCGTTCATGAAGATTGTATTGTTATTTGCATTGCCGTTTGTCGATCTATGTATTGATTCTTAACACGTTATCAGCACGAGACTCTACGAGGTGTACGGTATGCATATTCCGAATCAATTTACATTGCATTGCAGTTTTTATCCTCAATCTAGATTGCAGTCCTTATTCGTAGCAATGCCCTGAGTAGATCCATTTCGTAAAAATTGATTCTGTCAACAGATTGATATTGTTGGTTATAGATCTAAAATCCCAATTCTTTAGATCGATTTAAGGCATATATCAAAACCGTAGTGCCGATGTCAATACAAGATCTATTGGTATATCAGTTACTAGATAACAGATCGATCCTGGTTAAAGAAACATTCTGGTTTTAGATCAAACCTCAGAACTAGATCAGAGGATAATATTTGTTTGGAATGTCACACACACAGATTGACACTATTTTTGGAGTAGCTCACCGATGGCGCGCCGCCTTTCCACCGCGCCTGCAGCGCCGGCGGCCCCCACGCCTGCAGCGCCGGCACACTACCGCCTCCATGCCTCGGACCACGCTGGGTAGCCGCCGGCGCACCGCATCCGTTACGGGCCCCGCCGCCACGCCGCGCCCAAAGAGCCGGCTCCCGTGCCTGAAGCGCCGCGAGGACTTGTCGCTGCGCCGCCGTGCCCCTGCGTCCCGGACCGCCCGCCCCTGCGCTTGGGCCGCCGCGCCCCTGCGTCCCGGACCGCCCGCCGCCAACCGCTGCGCCCGGGCCTATAGCCGCCGCGCTGCTGCCGCTGCCGGCTCCTGCGCGAGACCTGCGGTGCAAATCCGGGAAATGCGGCGCCTGCGACCGAGGAAGGAGGGGACGTGGCCTGATTTTGCGGGGAGGCAAGTGTGGCCGAGGGCGGAGGAACCCAGTGGGCGGCCGAGAAACGTGGGAGGAGGGGCGGCCATCACCCGTGAAAAGGGGAGAGGTGGGGAGGCAATAATGGCCGAAAGTTTCTGGCCTCCCACCATTCGGTTGGAGAAGATAAGGTTGCATGTTGTTTTTGCAAAAGGCCCTCAAGTTTTCAGGATACTGTTAATATGTGATAAACATTTCCGATTTGCCCCCAAGTTTTTGGTTAAATCAGAATAAGGACAACAGTAGGGACATATTCATAATTCTGTTTTCGGTTTTATTGTTGTCCTTATTATAATTTGGTCCAGTTAATTGTTATGGCAATGTTGTTTATACCTCTGGGATTATTTTTAGCAGTATTTTATTTTCTACTTATTTAATATTTCTGAATATTATTCATTAATTAGCAGAAGATTATTAAAATTGCCAGAAGATCCCAGAAAATTCTAAATAATTCCAGAGAATCCTAGAAACATGGTTTTTAGGTATATGAGCTTCCGTAAATTTATGAAATCTTAGACTTAGTACACCTTGGAAGCATAATATCTCTTTTGTGGTTTATTTCCGGTATTGTGTGTTTTGGGGATTTATTTAATGGGTTAGTAATTCTGAAAATTGCTTAATAATTATCAGACAATCCCAAAAGGTTGCTAGGAAAATCTGAAAAATGATATTTTATCTACTGAATAGATAAAAGTAAATTGTTACTCTTTTACACTCATTTCATGCACATGAGATTACTTACCAGAAGTAAGTATGTATAAAATTGTATGAACATCGTAGGATATTAGGCATCACTAAGTGGATATTTGCACGCTTTGAAAGGATGTCACTGTTTCACCTCGGCTTGTTTCGTTGGCACAAAGTCATACTACTGTTAAACATGAAGTTTACAGAGCTGTACCCTTTTACCACTGAGGTAAAAACTTTGTAGTTGGTGAGGCATCGCCTCTACTCTACTCTGTATTGTTACTAGTAGCCCCGAAGGCACTTTGCCAAAACCTATTGCTCTTTCTAGGACCAGAAGTCCGTATGCGAGTATTACTCCACGTTGCACCACACTGCCTCTGGACTAAGTTTCGGTAACGCGTATGTTACCGTTAAACAAGTGCATTCATAAACAAGAATATGCCTACGGTGAACAATATGGAGACCAATAGAATTCTCCTAATTATCCCTTTGCCTTATTTGGATGTCATTTTTCCTACGTGAGTAGCATCAATGTAAAATACAACTCCTGAAGATTTTGGTCTTGCTCATGAAGAAACAGCTCTTATCTTTTGCTTTAAAACTGAAATGGTGCATTAGATAATTATTTTCCCAGATACCATAAATATTTAGTCTAAGATGTTCTGTTAAAACTTACCTGTTGAATAGCTGCTTAATAGAACACATTACCAGCAGCATATCATACCTGAAGTAAGATTGATTAATCATGCATGGAATAACATTTGTAAATATTATACCTGATATTTGAAAGGAATGACATGCCTCAGTTTATTATTGCTCAGATGGCAATAGGAAAAGTGTCCTTGAAGGCACAAAAAAAATCTAGTCAAATGTTAAATCCTAGAAGGATCACCTCGACTAGACAACGCTATAAACCCCAAAGACCGGAAGTCTATATACAACCCTTATTTTCCATATCATCAAGTGTATGATGGTTTCACGCCAATCAAATTATACTCTTGAGGTAGTATAATAATAAATTATCGCTCTGAGATAATTCAAGACAAATGCTAGAAGCATGTGTTCTCATTTGGAATTTTACGGTTGGCGTGAAAAGGGGAAGGAATTGGGGCATATGAGAAATATTGGAACCTCCGAGGCATATCCTAAGTCAAATACAAAAATGAATAAGCCTGAAGATGTAAATTTGAGAGATAATTAAACCTACTATCTACCGTTGGCAAATTATTGCAACCCTCGAAGGGTAATTGATTTGTCTCCAGTAGTCTAGTCGCCAGTATGCAACCACATACATGGGTATTATACGGTAGCTTGAAGCTACCGCACATACACCACTGGAAGCTATAACCATTTACCTGAAGCAAACATAACTCTCAAAATACTAGACGACCTATTGGATATTTATGATCCCGAATGATCTAAATATGACATATTCAGTTGGCATTATAAATTATAACAAGCATATATATTACCTCCCAAATTAATTACATATATTCCTGAAGAATAATTATTACATCTGGGTGGTTAAACTAGAAGTATATTCCAGCAGAATACACACACACACACACACACACACACACACACACACATATATATATATATATATATATATATATATATATATATATATATATATATATATATATATTCCACACAGATTAATCGATGGTCATATTTATGTGACAGCGCTATGCACTTATAAACATCTTGAAGATGGATATTATGCTGTCTAAACATAATACTTTAGACCAAGTCAAATATATTGCACTAACACCAAACGTGAAGTTTGTGTACTTCAAATTTTTAAGATAGAAGTATGAGCAATTGGATCATAATATTGGGCAATATATAAAAAGCTAGAATATTTCTGCTATCGCAAATTAATAACCCACCGATATTTGGGATAATCTACCAGAAGTAGAGATGCACAGTTATCCATACCACTGCATTAATAAATATCTAGCTCACTGCATTAAGAAAAGGAACCATAATCAAGGATTAATGCGTATTATGAGAACCAATTATTTTCCATATGATATCACCACCATAGCATACCGAGGGGATTTTTATGTATGCTATTAAGCAAGATTACATCCCAGCATTAGGAGGAGAGTAATGCCCAAAATATTTGAACGCCGAGATATTTTCCTGAAGAAAGATTTTTACTATATGGTTCACGCACTAACTAAGCTAAATATAAATTTAGCCGATACCCCTGTACGCCAGAAGCGGGGGGACTGCTAGATTTTCTTTGCATGGAGAAGTTACATAGTATTTACCTGAAGTAAATGTGTCGCTAAGTTTGGAATACCCCGGGTTGAATAGTATTTCTATTTTTGCGAAATTGACTTATTGGTCAGTGACCTAAACTCTACGGGGACGCCTGTGGATCAAAGGTCTGGTGATATTAGTCAAAATAATCGTTAAACACTCCTTGAATACTCTAGAAGAGAATTCACTCTGAAGGTGAAATACCTCCTGAAGAGGCTCATCCTGAAGATGAAAATCCCAGTAATAAGACGCGCGTATATTATACTACTGGGGAACACGGACCTACCAAAAGGCCTTCGTTTTGGGAAATGACGAAGTTTTGGTTGACACTAAAAAAACACTCTATTATGAGGATATTTGGAGAAAAATTGTCGACAACCAGTTTACCTCTATAATTGCTAAAAGTATGAGAACATAAATTTAGAACCAAAGTCCATGGCCATACACCTGAAGTGTTCATATTGGGTCAAAATGAAAGAAAGTAATTGAGACCAAACCATAATCGCAGATGAAAGTCTTGGAACCTATTCGCTCAGACTTGATTGGTCATTATGAAATAATGAGGTGGTGAAAGCGATGGTTCAAGAATCCCTGTAGAGATCTACATTCTCCGGTTATGAATGAAATAATGTTCCGTTATATAATAACTCTGGCAGATGACATGAATAAGATATGCAATTATCGGATTCTGAAAATTCTTGATAGGATTCCTGAAGGAATCCAAAGCTCGATCCCTGAAGGACTCGGTGTTTTAACAAAGTAAATTACTACACGTATATACATGTATGTAAAACTTATACTTGATAAACTCTTACTTGAAGAAAGAGTATCTCCTAGAAGAGAGAGCATTTCCTCGAAAAGAAATCACCAGTTGATCGAAAAATATACCAACGATTAAGTGATCCCCAGAAGAGGATAAGGATCCATCCAAGACCCGAGGAAATGAAATGAAGAGGCTAAAAACCTGAAGTTCACCACATAAGCACATATAAAGTGCATCTCCTACCAGAAGATGATGGAGTACCAATATCTCTATTACCATGAAGTATGACCACGCTATTAGTTTTGTAGAACAGACTTTTGGTCATATGGTACTATTCAGAAATGGTTGCTAAATATTAAAGGACCGAAAAGGTTTTAATAAGTCACATCCTGAAGAAATGTGGCATTGCAATTAATTACCCCTTATATCCTGATTTGGATAAATATATTAGCCTATATTTATTTCTTAAAATGTATTAAAGGCAGTAGAACAATAAGACTTCATCGGAAGTGGTCTTTAGGGGGAGTATATGCTAAACTTTATAGTTATGCATGAGATTTAGAAAATCTTGACTTTAGTCAAACCCAGAAGGTATTGACTTGATGATCACGACCTCGAAGATTTTATCACTTATTGATATAAGTGCAATCGACGGACATGATAAAGGTCTTAAAGATCATAATATATCCTGAAGATAATTTATAAATCTTGAAGATAAGTATTGCAAATCCTGAAGATAAGCGTTGTACTCTTTTCCCTTAGTAAGTTTTTCTCATTGGGTTTTCTTGCTTGAAGGGTTTTTAATGAGGCAACAACTGCAATTCAATTTTAACATGTGCTATGTGCTGTTTTCTCCATTCCTTTTTTTCACTGGGTTTTTTGAAGGAGTTTTTAATGAGGTATATGCATATCGTGGTATGAAGCCTCACCAGAATGTGTTTGATTTTAACGAATGATTAGCCACATCCAGAAGTCATGTGGCATGAACAACATTAATGACCCCAGCATTATCTACGCAGATAATACTGCTTGTGTTGCACAAATGTAAATGGGCTATGTTAAGAGCAATATCACGAATTATATTGCTCCTAATGCTTTTATCCCCATGAGCTCCAAAAGAATGGGAAGATAAATGCATTGAATGCTAAGTCTTGTGATAATCCAGTAGATTTATTCAGAAAATCACTACCGGCCACTAGTTTTCACAAGTGTGTTCGAAACGTTGGTATGAGACGACTTAGAGAGTTACAAGATTCAGGGGGAGCGAATCCCTGAACCACAGCCCATATGTAAGGTAAGAAGACTTACATAATCCTGAAGATCTAAATGTTGCACTCTTTTTCCCTTTGTGAGTTTTTTCTGAAGTTTTCTCACGCAAGGTTTTTAACGAGGTAACAGGTGCCACAAGTAATGGATGCGATGTACTCTTTTGTCCATCCCTTTTTTTCCACTGGGTTTTTGGGAGAAGTTTTTGATAAGGCATACGCATACCAAGGTATTCACCTAAGGAGGAGTGTTACGAAATATTAGGACAGTTGGTTATGGGCAAATACCTAGTCTTCTTCACCTTTCTATATAAAGGCTTTGTGCCATGTAATAGAGAAGAAGAGATTAATAAAGTCTACATTGTGATATTCTATTCCCTGGTGTTCTTATGGTCTCTATGTGATTGTCGGTTCGTTCATGAAGATTGTATTGTTATTTGCATTGCCGTTCGTCGATCTATGTATTGATTCTTAACAGAAAACACCTAGCCTAACCGAGTAGTACAGTTTGTAAATTTAGTGTATGATGTACATGTTTCAGAATTACTTACAGCTATAAACATTCGTGTTTGATCTGCGGTTACCTTACATGTTTCAGAATTAGTGCGGTTACCTTTATGGCACGTTACCTTTGCTGAATCCCCCAGCAGCACATGTTTCTTCAGTTCAATTTGTTTCCACTTTTCATCCGCAGCTGAAGCTACATGCATTACTGTGTTGATCCCAAATGGTTTGATGACATCATTCAACTACATGCATTCACCATTGCAAGAAAACAGAGTACTGATAGGACATCCAGCAGCCAACATCTCACGCTGAAGAAGCTTTAAGAACATCCAGCAAAGTAGGCATATTTTAGGCAGACATGCATAGCTAACAAACCTCAAAAGATTCTTTCACGTTTTACCTGATCTACCGGGAAAAAACTGATCTACCAGGAAAAATCACTCTTATCTGATTCAGGAACGACCCAACAAGACTAATCTACTGCTCGTGGAGTTCTAACAATTTAAACAGCTGGGTAACAAATCATCAGCAGGGAAGCAGAGGTGACATGAATCTCCTATTATACACTCGAAACATTGAGAGCCAACAAGTTATCAAGAAAGCAGGCGCCAAAATGGCCAGGATAAGACGGTCCGGACTAAGGTTTATGTCTCCCTTGGGGATCTCTGGCGTGGGGCTGCAGTTTCCTCCTTCTCATCCTCTTTCTCCTTGTCGCCGCTGCTTCCAGCTGCATCAGTCTCCGTGGCCACGGGTTTCGTGGCCTCAACTGCAGGTTTCGCGGGAGCCTGCTACAAACAAAGCTTACAATTATTGGTCTTCGGTTCAGGTTTCGAGAGAGGATAGCAGTAGCATATGTTGAAACAATGACTAACCGCTGGCTTCTTGCCACTGAACAACATCCTGAACAGCACGGTCACAACCACAACTACGATTGAGACCAAAATTCCAATCGTGATGTTGGGCTGCTTCTCTCCCTTCTCGATGGCATCCTGCAAATAAATAGTATGTCACTTTCAAGATGAAACACTCAAATAGCCCGACGTTTGAACATGAGGTTAGCAAGGATCATGAATCTTACAATGATCTTGGTCTTGTAGGGTTCCAAGAACGGGATGTCAGCAATTTTGTACAGAATGTCAAAGATCTTCTTCTGCAATATGCATGGCAAATCGGTTAGTGATAACATGCAAGCATTGATCCACTGAATAATTTAGCAAACATAATAGCTGGAAAAGATTGGAAGAATGCTTCACCTGGAACTCAGATAGACCATCAACACCTGCAGCAGCCTCAGCCTTCTCCTTTTCCTTCTCAGCTTCATACTTAGGCTTCCAGGTCTTCTCTAGGATAGAGGTGGTAACCTTCTCATCGTCAGCAATCAAAATGTTGTCAAACAGGATGCCGTCCTGCATTGTCCAGATCTCAATTCCAATAGCGCCAATAGGATCAAAGTCAGGCTTGTCAAGCTCAAAGTACTCAGGGTTGGGGATTTCTTGCGGCTTCCAGATTCCCTTGTAGTTGGGGTTGTCAATCAGAGGTGCATGCCACTTGCCCTTGTAGGCAGGGTTTTGCTTCATTGGCTTCTTCCACTCACCACATCCAGGTGCCTCTTCACACTTGGGGTTGTCGATTTTTGGTGCTTCCCATTCTCCATCCTCCTCATCATCCCAGTCTTCAGGCTTGGTAGCCTCTGGGTCATCAATCTCCTCAGGCTCATCATCCAACCATCCTTCTGGCTTGGTGGCTTCCTCATCCTCAATTTCCATAGGGGCATCCTCATCCCAGTCATCGGGCTTCACAGCATCTGGGTCAGGGATTTTAGCTCTCTCGTCCCAGTCCTCTGGCTTCTTGTCATCGGGGTCAGGAATGGTCTTGGATGGGATAAGTGCTGGCTCAAAATCATCAGCAGACAGGAAGTTTGCCTTCTTCTTTTCCTCCCCATCAATCAAAATTCTCACCTCGTTATCCGGCTTCAAGATAGCCGTGTAGACATGAGAGAGCTTGTCATACGGGACAGAAGGAGGGAACTTGAGGTGATGCTCAACATACTTGCCAGTCTTTGGATTTTTGTGCTTAAGGATGAAATGCACCTTGTTGGTTGACCCACATTTGTCAGGGCCGAACATAATAGCATAAGGAGTCTCATTATCAAACTCCTTGGCATCCCATGTGGCATCCTGAGGGCGGATGTACTTCAGATAGGCACCTCCACACTCAAGGCCATTCTGAAGACGCACCTCAAACTGCAGGACCACTGTCCCATCCTTCAAAGTAACAGGCTCATCGAGCTCCTTGATTGTGGCATATTTCTTGGCCTGCTCACTAACAAGGAGACCATAGTCCTCGTGGCCACTACTCTTGGCATGCTTCCATACACCTGCAAAACCAGAGTATGTCGATATTTGATCTATGATGAGTGTGCTACAAAAGAGAAATGGAAAGAACATGAAATTTTCACGGAGAACAGAGTCTAAAAGACAAACAGCAGACTACCAAAATCTATCCGGTGCCAATTCATAAAACAAATAGCAATGTTACTGCATACAGTAATAACTAGGCTTGCATTTTGCTTTTATCATATGAATAATATTTCAAGTGATGATGTCAGGACAATGCAATTATTAGCGCTAATAGTATACAAGGCAACATGCTTTATTAGGATTAACTCAACGCACCATCACAGGCACATACATAGAACTTTGCAAAATGTTACTCAATGCAGCACGTCACAGGTAACTCCTGCTAGTATGCTACTCTGCAAATTCTATGTTTGCAATCAACATATGCTAGCAATTTCTAGTGTAGTTTAACTAAGCGTATCATCAAACAATAGCCATGCACAATATCACATATAGTCACTTCAAAGATTCCGACCGCCAAAACAGTGTCTCTTCTGTAGTTATCTATATATAGTTTATCAAACCGGAAGGCCGAACTGCCAAAGGGCAAGCTATCATCAATCAGCAAGCCCACGAATTGCAGTGCAGATCCGCATCACAAGTCACTATATCCTAACAGCAGCTAGCGAGGCACATCTGGCTAAGCACGTATAACATTCGTGGATCTCATCGGAAACCACCGTGTACGCATTTGTGGATCTCATCGGAAATTACGCGATTGACCTTCCCGCTGCTTATCCAGGAACAGACTATGGTTTGCACGAAGGTCGCAGATCAGAAGCTCACAACTCACGTTCTCACAAGCAAGTAGATGTATTATGTGAACAGATCAGCAACCCAAAACACCCACTAAACCCACGGATCTCACACAGATCGAACCAAGAACACTCGCAGGGATAGATATACCTTTGTAGTCGTCCTTGACGGAGACGACCCATCTCCCCTCGAAGCTCTCGTCGAACGGCTCGCAGAACAGCTGCGCCACCGAAGCCCACCAGAACCATCACAAATCTGACCCCAAAAACATCCGGAAAGAACATCAAATTTAGTAGAACTTATATTTTTTTGGAGAATAAGTTTTAGAGGTGTAAAAATGAAACTTTTGAGTTCCAGATGCGTTTCAGGTTTTAGAAATTGGAAAACTCCGAGTTTCACAAACTGGAACTTCAAATTTCAAAAGATGAATTTCAGGTTTCAAAAAATGAAACTTAAGTTTCAAGAAAGTTTCAATTATGAAACTTAAGTATCAATGAGTTTCAAATCTGAAACTTAATGTTTCAGCAAGATTTCAAAATACAAATTTGAAAAATGAAGTTTTGGGCAAGTTCCACTGATTGAAAAACGAGTTTCAAAACAAACTATAGCAAAGTTCCACAAGAGATTCAAAATTCGATCAAGTTTCACAAAAGAAATAAACAAGTTTCACATACTTGCAATCCACTGCCATGCTTGACGTCGCACCTCCATTCCTTTGTGGCTGCAGAGCTCGCCACGCCCATGAGCCACCCCGCCGCTCACCGGTGTGACTTCCTCTAGTCGCATGCCACCTGCATGCTCCCTCGCCACGCCCGTGTGCTCCCTCTTTCGCCCACGCGACGGTCACCATGGCAACTCATATGCTGCTGTGATAGCCACCAGCCGTTAGCCCATTACTGTGCCCCCATGCCAACCTGTGTCTTCCCTTCCACCTCCGCTCACATGTTCTTCCATACCACGATGCTACCTCTCACGCTTGCTCCCCCACTGCATGGCTTTGCACGCTGTCGCTCATGCCCTCTCAAAATGGCATGGAGGAGGCCTCATCAGCTAAATAGTGCCGACATTTTGCACCCTGAAACAACCTGAAAATTTAAAACTAAATTTAATCCTTTTTTTGAAACACTCGTAAGCAGGCTTGATACTACCTCTATCCGCAACAAAACTCCTGGGCTGTCGCGGGGGCGTACGACGCTCCTGTTCCCAAAAAACGGGGGCGTTACACACCCAATGCTACTTGATTTTGGAAAGGAGTCGGGGATTTGGAGGGAGAGACCGAGAGAGTGTAGAGAAGAGGAAGAGCAATCTGTGAAGATGAATCAAGATGTTGGGAAAAAAATCTTCGAGATGTTGGGTGCACATGGATGAGATCAAGTAGCCGGGTGAATTAGATCCAATGCTGTGTGCCAAGAATATGTAAGTGCTGAAGATGTGTCTTGGAGATCTGATCTCATCCATCTAGTTATTTATATTTGTAAGTTCTTGTGTTTGCCGGTTTTAGCTTAAGAAGGAGTGATTTTAGAGTTTTGGTGTTGTGGGTGTTGCCTTGAGTTCATGTTGTGATCTACCTTGCTATGATA
This sequence comes from Melocanna baccifera, assembly GCA_036346265.1. Taxonomy (NCBI): domain Eukaryota; kingdom Viridiplantae; phylum Streptophyta; class Magnoliopsida; order Poales; family Poaceae; genus Melocanna; species Melocanna baccifera. The sequence goes on from CM070687.1 coordinate 15,999,087, forward strand.
TGTAAGAACCTCTCTAAAATTATCTAGATCATCAAGAACACATAAGCAAGAGCATATTGGGATTTCTCTCTTTTGACCAGTTTCCTCTGGCCTTGCTCCTCCCCTCTCTTCTGCGCGCCTTCATCCTACCCCCTCCCCATGTCGCAGCTAATGTTCGTTTTTCTTGCCGACATTTGCTTCTTGCCCTCTACACCTCGGACCAAACAAGCTACTAGACATCTTCTTTTTAGTTTTTAAAAATTGCTTTTAACTTTTCTACGATAAATAGTTTTCAAACAGAGTGTATTTTCAAAGCGGGGGTCTACAAGGTGATAATAATACATACTTAACGATTTCATTTATATCAACTAAAATTATATGAGTTTTTGTTACTCTGTACTTTCTCACGAATAGTCCAAAAACCATAAACTATAAACCGAAGCAAAAAAGAACTGGTCTATTGCTGGCTGATGGCCGACCACACTTCGTTGCGTCGTCAGCGCCGCCTTGTGTCTTCGTCAAGTAGTATTGATTTTGTGGTGTCTGTATATAAAAAATGATTTTCATATCATCAAATAATTATCTCAAATATTGGAATCTGCAATAATTGACGATGGAGGTATTAACGGTCCAATCCTTGAGTTTATACATCCCAAGAAGATCGCTAGAAATAAGCACAGATGTCGCTACAAGTCGAGAACCCACTGAGCGTAGATACGACAAAGCGGCTGAAGTGCCAGGACTCGCTTTTCGGTGATGCCGAGAAGGTCTCCAGCATCAGGTATTATAGGATTGTGGATAACAATTAGAAGAGGGGGTGAATGATTGTAGTATCTAGAGAAAGTTATTTTACACTTCAATTGTCTTCTGATCGTTTAAACCTACCAATACAGAAAAACCCAAAAAATACAGCAAAAAGAAATGAAAAGCAATCTCTTGTGCATGTGTGTCTCAAAGCTCCGGTTGGATGGTGTTGATGCACATGAACCAAGGTAAGGTTGGGTTGGCGCGTGAGCTACTTCCACGGCCGAGTGGTGCGGCAGGTGGGTGCGCCCAGCCACCAGCCGCGCCCGGGCCTGCCCTCCCACGCTCGATGGGTTCCTGTGCTCCGGGGGACTGAGTGTGGCTGTGCCTAGTTCTGTGGCTAAGTCCATGGCCGACACCGCTCGTAAGTGAACTTTGTCAAAATGTGATGTGCCATACTGCCAAGTGTGAACGCATCACGCTGATCGTGGATCGTTGGCCGCCCGATCAGTTTGACCGCGAATCGAACCGTCACGTTGATCCTTGGGCTGGTAGTCGTGGTGTTGCCCCCATCGTTCTCCGGCTCCCCGCCACCGCGCTGTTTCCTCTCGGGCCTCCGGTTCTCCGGCTCTTCCGCCTCCGCGCGTTCTACCAACAATGCCGCATGGCGCGGCCGCGGCACTTTCCCGGGTTCCACCGTCACCCAAACATGGGCTAGTCCTCCGTCTCCGCGCATCGCCAGGGCAGGAGCTGCGGAGGCGATAGACTCCCTGCCGGAGTCACCCAAACATGGGCTAGTCCTCACTCAAACCATTCGTGTACAGCTTGGTTAGCTTAGCTAGTTAGTTTAGCACCCAGTCGGTGCTTAGCTTTGCCTGTGATTTCTCACGCTCGCCCCCTGCCTGCGCGCCATTTGTTAATTTTGCTGCAGAATCGTCGAGCGGCGGAGTTTTTATTTGATTAATTTGATTGATCGGTTGATTCATTGTTAGCCTGAAAAAGATCAAGAAGCTGACGGGATCCATGATGACACGCATCATGAGCGGTAGCAGCTAACTGCAGATGGTACGTACATATATACGCCTATCACATGTTCGATGAAATGCCAGTGCTGCAAGCCTGTCCCCGTTTGAGTTTCCTCCTCGCTTCCGCTTTGCTTACGGCAGCGGCGTACTGCTCTGCCTCCTAAGCATCTATGGTATCAATGTTTTGAAATTCTCTTCGCTGTTTCCGTTTGCCCGGCCGCTAGCTGCGATTAACATCGTGAAAGTGAGAACTGGTGCTCACAGAAATCCTTGAGGATGCACAAGCAGCAATGGACAGATGAGCATACTGTCCTCCCTTCTTTGGTGTGCACGGTCTGTAGGATGTCTTCATATTTGATATGGGCATGAGATTTATGCTGTGGTATTTCACTAACACGCTAAGACAATTTTGAAGAAAAATTTTCAACTGTTTTTCCCCCTTCCTTTCACTTTATTCTTAGGGAACTATCATGTATGCACCTGTTCTTTCCCCCAGAAAATCAAGCACTCCTAGGAGATGCCCACAAGACTTCATCTATTAAAATCATACAAAAGCTTGCTAGTTGTTGTAACAAGCAGCGATCAGTTATGCATTACTAACTTCCTTGTTCTCTCCGCTAGGCCTTCTAATATCCTGTTTTGCTCTCTTAACATAAAACCATGTAGCCATCCCTGTGCTTCTGTTGTCTTTTGGGCGTCACACATAAAACCAGCTACTTTTTATCTTCACTTACTTAGAAAGATGACAAAACAGTAAACGCTCACTACCTGCAATTAACTTTTACTCATGTTTCTTTTCCCGGTTTGTAATGATTTCATGAAATTTGCTGACAGCAGAACCTTCACTAATGGAAAGTCCAGTTTGCAGTGTTGCATGTCAATTTTTTATCTTCAGGTAACTTCAATTAAACTTCATTAGTTCTAAAATGGTAGCACAACAAAACGTTACTCAAGGAAAAACCAGTGTCCTAGATCTGTCCGTGTTTCAGTTTCACATGTTTGTTACATTAGGGTTTCTTTTCAGGTAGAGGTGCTTCAATTTTCCTTGCAGAAACGTATACTTTTCTTTCTAGAACTAAGTTGCCCTACATGTAGGCTGAAGTGAGTAGTAAAACTGCAAATTTAGCAATGTGGTACATTATTGTATATTTGTAAAGAAAACAAAGCAGCGGGCTGTGGGTTTCTGTTGAAGAATTTGTGGTAGGAATTGGGAAATGAATATCTTAAGTAGAATGAATTAAGTGTTTTACCTGAATTAATGTCCAGTTGATTTGATACTCAATAGCAACATTATGTAGACTCGAAATTAGAAAATGCATTTAAATAAGATGAATACATCAAACTAGAACTGGACTTGAGATATCAGAATGAAAACTACTCCAATAGGGTATTCAGATCTATCACTAAATGCCATTGACCCCAGAATTATTTCACTTTACGCTAATGCCCTTTCACTTCAGGAGATTTAGCGGCTTATATTAGAGCTTTAATTATCTTATTTATGTTAAGTTCCTACAGATATGCTCTCTAAATAAGAAGCTCAATCAGTAATGCTGGTATAACAGTTCCAGTAACTCAGTGGTAAGTGATGAGCTTATGAAACACAACATATGCATAGTTTAGCAAAAAAATCAGATACGCATGTCAATCAACATTACAAATCGTACTTTATTACCAAACAGCGGGCACTTATATCACACTTCACACGAACATTACATAGTAATCAATTAAACACGACATACATAAACGATCACACTGAACATAGAAAAGCTGGCACTCCAATAATATTTGGAAACAAGGTTAAGTTCGAGCAAGGCAAACTGGTTTTCTGGTCACTGGATGTCTGGCCAAGAGACTAGTCGAAAATCAACCAGGGAAACTAACCTTTTTATTTTGGAAACACTAAATGTATAAGCACACCACAACTGTCAAAGAACCCGTATTTTTGTAGTAGAACTCACATAGCTAATTGATTTGTTTTTCGATGGCAAGCATGTTTGGAGGCAAGGGGTGGGCATTCTGAAATCTGTATGGATGCATGGGCGGCACAAGGGTATAGCAGGTGACATATATGGCGGAATGTTGTTAATATGGTAGGTGTTTAGGTGGCCTGTGGTGAATGACTGACGAACAGAGGGTTTGAAGTCACGTACCAACTCATGGGTGCATGGATCGATGTCTTGATCAACTTGGGTACGGTTCATCTGAGGTAGCTCTTGATCTCGGCACGCTCGTCGAAGGAGGCGAACGCCGGGGGAAGCTTGGGGTCGTAGCTGTTGCGGTGCGACGGTGAGTCCCAGTGGAGCTTGCCCCACCAGCTCCTCTCCCCGTTCACCTCCACCATCCTCGGCTGATCTTGAAGGTGCGGGAGCCGGCGGAGGCTCCAGCACCCACGGACGTGGAGCTCCTTCCACATCGGTGCGGTGATGACAGCATCATCCTCGCGGAGGTGCTGCAGCCGTGGCAGCTCCTGGAGACGTATCTTCTGGAGACGTGAGAGCTGATAAGAATGAGGTAGTGCTTCTTTAGTGGGGTCGTAGGCGTAGAAAATTGTCTCGAGGTTGTAGCAGAACAAGATGTCAAGCGTCTTGAGACATGGTAGTGCTGTTCCACCTGGCATCATGGCCTTCAATCTTGGGCAGTACTCCAGGTGTAGGTGCTCTAGTGTACTAAAGCTGGGTTGTCCACTGAATGGTGCGCAGAAGTGAGCTAGACTTTTGAGATTACTAGCATGTACATGTCGTAGATTCTTCAAGTACATATATCCGCGGATAACTTGCTTCATTTGATGGCACCACCGAAGCTCACATTCTTCCAGCTCGTCGAAGCTACTCATATCATGAAGGTTGGAAATAGAAGTATCACATGTTATAGATATTGATCTGGTGACTTGTAGAAGACGGTATAAACCAACAGGATACCGATGCATTGCTGAGATCTCCACATGACGCCCTGTTCGGCTAAGGGGAGCTGTTATCGGCGAGAAAATAGCAACTTCCTCTGCATTATAGCTGCTTTGTACATCTACATAAGTTGATTGCTTCTTTACTAATTCCCGCAGCTTGCTATCTAGCATGCCTTCTTCATCTGACAACTGCCTGATATTTGCATTGCATGGTGCAACTTGAACGCGGAAAGATTGGAGAATCCGTCCATCCCTTACTAAATCCCTAGCAGTTCCATCGAAGCTACGGAATAACCTGGAGTCACTGATGCACACATGAGCAACTTTATCGGAATGATAACCAATTCCTTCTGCACAGTGATTTAGGCAAAACACATCTGGGAGTCGCTGCAACTTATGCCAAGGAAATCGCTTCAGAGAAGGAACACCCATGAGAAGCAATCGCCTAAGCTCAGGTAGATTAGGGATGTCGGCAGGGAGCTCCTTGATAGCTGTAGCGGACAGGTCGAGCACCTCCAAAGCACCAAGGTCCCTCAATTCCACGGACTCAAGCTTTGTACATCCGTGCAAGAACAAGCGCCTTATGTGAGGTGCAGCGATCAGCAAGAAGGATCTCAGGGAAGGATGCCCATCCAATTTGATTTCTTCCACCATGCTCGACTCCCATCCTTCAATGTGTAGCTCGATCAAGCCATTAGCCCTAGAGATTGACCCTGGGAGTGAAATCAGTTTCTTGTTGTCAATGAGCTTGAGCGATTGAAGCTTCTGCATTTCTTCAAATATATTCTCAGGGAAAGATTCTATTTGAGTCCCTGTGACCTCAAGTGTTGTTAGGCTGAGCAACGCAGCCATTGAAGGGGGTAATTCCACAAGGTTGGGGCATTTGACCTCAAGTGTTGTTAAGCTGAGCAGTGCAGCCATAGAAGGGGGTAATTCGACAAGGTTGGGGCATTTGACCAGGATGAGCACTTCAAGATTTGACATGTCTTGGAAAAAGTTTAGTGGGAAAGTAGTTACTTCTGAATAGGACATGTCCAGATAAATCAAATTGCTCTTTTGATTGCCCATATCTTGTGTTAGATGAGAAAAAGGAACTCCATTCATATCAAGAGTTTCAAGCTGGCATAGAGTGGACAGTGGTGAATAGGAACTATTATTGGTTGCTGGGTCTATAGTACCAGTTGTGGAGGAACCGATCAATAGAGTTTTGAGATCATGGCAGCCTCTGAGTGAAAGCAACCGAAGGTTTACTAGGCAACCAATGGAAGAAGGAGTGATTTTAGTGGAGTATAGGAGATATCAAGAACACGAAGAAAACAGAGTTTGGGCAAGAAACTACTGAGTTGGGAAAATAAGAACGGTTGATGTGAGCAACCTCTTAGAATAAGTGCAGTTGGGCCGTTGGTAATTTTATGACTCAACCAATCTCTGCTTACATGCCGTCCTTGGTCATGATCCACAAACGAGATCCATTTCAGCTGCTCCATGTCCTCCTTGCCATCAAGAAGTTTGTTTACTGTGAGGTGCTCTGCAATGAGACCATGGTATGTCAAAAATTGTGCGGCAGTTTCAGTAGCCGCATCAGCTTTGGTTGCTGGAGAAAAGGGTAGCTGCAGCAAAGAGTACTCCTGGAATGCTTGGAGGATGACATTTCCAATTTGGTGTATATCATCGTACTTGTTGTGGTAGCCGCCGGCCTCCTCCTCTGTACTTTCTTGGACTCTTCTTGGTTTAATTGCAGTAAGGATGCCTTGGGCGGCCCATTGACGGATTAGCTCATCCGAAGCAATGGACGGCGCATTACTGTAACTCTGGCGATCTCCATCACTGTGAATAATATCTCCCTGTGGTGGCGGTGGATGTTGGGGAACGAGCAGCAGCATGGCGTAGTGAAAACAGCGAAGGGCCACGCGGTGCCAATACTGCTCGTCTTGTCGGCAAATCATGTCGGAGATGAACTTGGCCGATTGGTGCAGTGCGGAGAGGATAAGCATCAGGATCTCATCTTCGCTGAAGATATGGAGGACTATGTGCCCTACCGACTTGCTCCTGTCGCAGACTTGTTGGGAGGTGGTGGACATCAGCCAATGAGAACGTTTCCACCAAGGAGAAGGAAGCCCCACCTTGTCTGCGAAACTAGTGGGCTCGATAGGCTTGTAGAGGTTGTCAACCACCAAAAGGTACCTCTTGTTGACTAGCTGCGTGGATATCCGAGGAACTATTGTGTAATACACGTGACTCTGCAAGTCCCGCTTGAGATCCTGCATCCCGTAGGTGCAGTACCGTAGCTCCTCGTCGGATTCCTTGAGCTGCTTGTATTCTTGGTCGAGCAGGCCGAGCTCCTCTGCCACCGCGGCGGCCAGCTGGAACTCGATGAATCTCATGCCCGTGAACGGCCAGCTGCTGCTTCCTCGGGCGGCCTCTTCCGTGGGCTCCACCTTTATTACGGTATCGAAGGGGGCATCAACGCGCGTCTTCGCCTCCGCACCGATGCTTGCTATGGTCCGCGTGAAGGAAGCCGTGGGCCCCACCCCGACATTCCATACGACAAGAGGCAAGGCGACCTTCATTTCCAAGCCACGGTATTCGTACGTGCTGCGGTAGCCGTTCAACCTGGTCACAGAATCAAGGGAGAGCGCGTTAAGACAGATTAATCTATCAATTAGTTGTCTCATCCATCAACGACCGCCGGCCGGAGGCACGATTAACGCTAGTCCGTCCGGTGCATATATATACGTTCTTCAGTTCGTACGGGCCGGAAAACAGCAGCTTAACCAATATGGGACAATTGTTGTTTTAAAAAAAATAGGAGTGTCCAACATTCGTATATTTTTAGAATTAAATTTGTTATATTTTGGAGCATTGGATCTCCGATCATATCTAACGTCTTAAATTTAGATCACCCATTTTTTAAGAGCGGGTATGAGAGATCTATTGGATGAAGATCCAGTGGCCTAGATTTTTTTGAAGGGGGGTATGGAGGATTCAACGGCTCAAAATCTGAAAGATTTAAGTTTAAAAAACATGTGAATATTGTATAGCAATTCTCTAAAAATACACCCTTTGACTTTACAAATGCATGGGTGTTTTATAAAAATCAGAGGGGTGAATTAATTAAATGGTATTAATTAAATGAATTAATTCTCTAAAAATACACCCTTTGACTTTTCAAAACCGATCAAGATTTTATTTAATTGTGCGATGAAAATTTTCTAAAACCAATGCATTGTCTTAATATTTGCATGTGAGCTTTTTTTTTAAAAAAAAGAAGGCTTGCGAGTTTTTTTTTTAAAAAAGAAGGCTTCTGAGTTATAGGAGAATTGGCAACTAAGGAAAACGAGCAGTAGAAGCTGGGTGTTTGAATCTGCCCTAGCATCCCCTGCAGCTTCTATTACAAAATTAAGGCCACATTTGGAATATAAAATTTCTGGGTGTTCCAAAAAAGTAAAGATAGTATGTTGTCTTTTACCAATAATAGCTTTTAAAGAGTTTTGAGGGAATATACAATATGGTTTCTATAAATTATTGTGGTATAAACAATATGGTCTTTTGAAAGTTATAAAAAAGCCCACGATCTTTTTTTTACTAAACTATTGTAAGCTATGGCATTTTTAGTGCTAAAAAAACTATGGCATACATAAACTGTATTATATATTTAGTGACAGCCATTTGAACAATTCATTGATAACCAATAATAAATGCTCTTAATAATTTCAACAAGAATGTAAATGAGGATGTCACAAATCATACCAGAAATTCAATTCTTGCAGGTGATCACACACTACTACAAACAAGATTATACTAGACGTCTACATCATAGACGGTTCCTATGAACCATCTGTGATGTAAATATCATAGACAATTCATATAAATAACCGTCTGTGGTATTTTCACAGACGGTTATTTATACAAATCGTCTGTGATAATACAAAACATACTAATAATCGTATGTGATGTATCACAGATGGTTTGTAATACAAACCGTTTTGATAATAAAGTTATCATAGACGGTTTGTATTAAAAACTGCCTATGATATGTTTCCCGCCTTGTAATACTCTAAAATTTTATAATCCTCCGCCTGAATCCAAATAGCATTCCGTTCCGAGACACTTTTAGTAAAACAGGCAAAACTTTTGCATACAGTGTCTGTTTTCGATATTCTTATACTCGTTGGAAAGGTAACGACGAGCCTGATCCAAAAATTGACCCACTTGCGCAAGTCGCCCTCTAAGACCCCCAAAATCGGCCATCTTTGGCTCCAAATTTGTATCATAAGTTTTTAGTTTTTGTTTTTGCCAAAATTTTTGATCTTTTCTTCAGAATTTGGGGCTCGCCTCAACTGTAAAGTTGTAGATCTCGTCGAAACCTTTCAAAAGAGCATATATAAGTCATATAAAATTTTACTATTTTATCTTTTGAGACTAGCTATTTACATTGCACCGATATATTATCTTCTATCGTTTGACCATTAATCCGAACCGTCTATGATAAGCTCCTCCATGTCACTGATCCACAGCATCTCTCCCAGGATCCCAATCTCATCTATCTATTCTCTTCACATCGAACGGCAGACACCGGTCTCCTCCCTACCTTTCACCCCTATTAATCCCCCTCTCTACTCCAAGAACTAATACCACTAGTACTACTCCAACTCATTGTGGCTGAAATTTCACTTGAATCAAGATGGAAATGAAGGAGTCAATGGCAGATTCACACTATTTCAGGTTGTTGGCATCAGAAGGGGGCTTCCGCTTGTTATATGCTAAAAGTGTGGCATTCTGTTGATTTTGGTATAGAAACTAAAAATGGCGTTTGTTGCCTTTATATCTGGTACTTGGAATTTTTTCCTCTCCACTTATTTTAGATTGTTGTTTAATGAAGGATGTGTAAGTTTACCTTGCATTAGCCTGAAGTTTCTTGTAGTGTAAGCATATTTCTGAATTTGTAATTTGAAATTTATAAGTGTCCTCACAGACGGTTCTTATTTTGAACCGTCTGTGATATGTCTCTCATCACATATGGTTCTTATTCTGAACCATCTGTGATATTATATCTTCACAAACGGTTCAAGTTCCGAACCGTCTGTGTTGTGATTATCATAGATGGCTGATAAACTGTTTGTGATAACCTCCGATTATCATTGACCCATTGATTTAGACGGTTCAAGGAACTGTCTGTGATGACTGTTCCGAACCATCTTTGATAACCCTTTTTGTAGTAGTGACACCATTTATCCAATAAAGATGATGTTTTCATGACTTATGCTAAGTAGTGGATCAAAACTTCTCAATTTACACAAAACCTGTAGGAGAACTGCCCGATATATTGAGAAGTAGGAGAAAAAAGAAAAAGGAACATAATAGTCACTCTGCTGGGGAAACCCCATAGGCAAGCGGCCACTAGCACCACGCCATACAACTCTCACACACAGCACACCATGAAGCTAAGGGAAGAACAACACCCCCGACCTTCCCACACTAAAGCTTCAATTGAATTTCAAGCTATATGCAAAGGACCACATTGCACGAAGCTTGAGAGAGAAGAATAGAAGCAAAGACAACATGAACCATTGCTCCACCATGGTTGAAGAACCACGGTAAGCAAAATACACTAGCAGGACAAAACAATAGAAAGCTTCAGGATGAAGGTGGCGAGGAAGCGGCCCTTCTGCTCAGATGATGACGGTGGACGACACACAAAAGAAGCCAATAGCTCTGACACCACTCCCCCTCCTTCACACAGCTCATCAACAGTGGCTTGTTTGGTCACGAAATCGAAACAGAACTACTGAACTGCTGAAACTGAGGCCTTCAAAGCAGTGCTCCTACTCAGGACAATGACTCAAAATGGTGGAACACCCAACTCTTTGGGCCTCTTGAAACCATCGGCCCAATACTCAGAACGAGAGCCCCCAACAACGATAACAAGTCTAGGCTTGTCTACGAGCCCGCTGGAGCGGCGAATGACTTTAGACAACTGTAGATTTAGAGGGGAAGGGGGCTATTTTTAGGTCTGGCGGTGAGGAAATGCTCCCAGCAAATGACAAATTCCAGTGGAATCCATGCTTTCCACAAGCAAGCCGAACGGTGAAGGACTCCTGAGTGACGGCGAACAAAGGTGAAGGAGAGGGCATAGTGTTAGAATATGTGGATGGTCGTGAATAAAGTGACGATGAATAATTGACATTTGAATTGCTTTAGATTTTGCGTTTGTGAAAGTTTTGGTCACTTGCAGTCGAAGGTTTCAAGATCGAGTGGTCTTTGACTTCTCCGAGTGTTTCTTTGTTCTACTGCAAGTGCTTTTGGGTCCGAGTAGTTTCTAGTTGCGTTAAGTACTTTCGGACCAGTCCGATTGGTAAGTGGCATCGGACGGCTAGCGAGTACCAACGGACATCGGACGACTTTCTGCTTTAAGGATGTTTGGACCAGTCCAATCGGTAAGTGGTATCAAACGGCTGACGAATAGCAACAGACAACGGTTGACGCTCTGCTTCAAGGATGTTCGGACCAACCCGATCGGTAAGTGGCATCGGACGGCTGACGATAGCAATGGACATTAGACAACACTCTGCTTTAAGGATGTTCAGACCAATCCGATCGACTAAGTGACATCGAACGGCTTTCGAGTAACATCAAAGCATCGGACGACTTTCGAGTGACATTGGGGGATCCAATAACTTCGACCACGTTCGGTTTTAACCATGTTCTACTTCAACCATGTTCGGCTTCGACCACGTCCGACTTCGACCACGACCGGCTTCAACCATGTAGGCAAAGTATTTTTCATGGTCGTAGCCACAATACTTTTCCATAGTCGTAGCTACAGTCCTTTTCATGGTTGTAGTTATAGTACTTTTTTATAGTCATAGCTACAATACTTTTTATGGTCGTAGTTACAGTACTTTACGGTCGATGGATGTAGACTTTGCGGTCAATGGTCGTAGACTTGGTACTCGATAGTCATAACTTTTACTAGTCGATACTCGTACTCGATAATTGTAGACTTCTCTAGTTGATGGTCGTAGACTTTGTAATCGGTACTCATGGACTTTATGGTCGGTATGAGTGCTTCATTTCTTGTGATTTTTTAGTACTTTGAGTACTTGTCTTAGGCTAGCGGTAGGATTGGCTGGATGATTGGTGATCAGTGAACAGTACTCGGGAGATGGGGTCGTTGTACTCGGTAGTCGAAAGGATTTGGTACTCGATGGTTCTGTGGTCAGTAGCGGTGGTATTCCCGAGTGTTCTGAGTAGAGCGGTAGAAATTCCTGAGTATTTGTGGTGTTCGAGTACTCGTTAAGCCAGTGGTCGTGTTGAGTGGTTTAAGACTGAGTTTTTTTATAGCAATGGAATAAGTGGTTTTAATGAGTGATCTGAAGTTGTTTTCTGTGAAACAATAGGATGTGTGGTTGTGGACAACCTGGTTGATGATTGTGGACGACCTGGTTGGATGTCGTAGAAGGTTTGGTTCTTGTTTATGAGGAGATGAGTGTGTGTGTGTGGTTCGTATGTGTGCTAATGATGGTCAAGTTAGGAAAAACTTGTGTCAGGAGAAAATTTCTTTAGTCTTTGCATGTACAGGTGGGCGTGGAGACGATCATGGTCGGTGACAAGTAGGACCAGGACTAGGATAGGGGTAATCTGAGGTCCAAGCGGTCAGGATGTCACGCGAGGTGATCGAGCTCATGTTGGAGCACGTGTAAATTGAAGGTGGATGACGCATGGAGGCGGTTATGGTCGGTGACGAGGAGGACCGGGACTAGGATGGGGTAATCTAAGGTCCAGGTGGTCGAGATGTCACGCGAGGTGATCGAGCTCACGCTAGAGCATGTGATGATGTGTGGAGAAGCTACAAGATGTGCAATCCTGGAGGCTTTGACATGGGAGTTAGTAATGCGTTATGGAGATACAGGAGGTGCGCCCTGGAGGCTTCGTCACATGGTGAGATTGGAGATGTTATGGAAGGAGTCCATAATGGAAAGGCTTAAAGATATGGTAAAACCCTTGTTAGAAAGGGTTTCGGGTCCTTTGGTTTTTGGAAGAGATAAGTGTTGTGTTCGTGTTTGAATCGGACACGATTGGAATGTTAGCATATAAAAGCAGGAGAGGCTAAGGGCTAACGTGATCAGTTTTTATGTGGGTTTATAGAGGGCTAACGTGATCAGTTTTTAGGGGTGCCGTGAAGGTCCTTTGTAACCACATCCATGATACATAAATAATAGATCATATCTATTTCAAGAAAAGTTTTGCTGGCATTGGCAACACATTTTCTGAGTATCATTTTTCTTCTGTCTCCAACGAGTACTCGTTCGAGCGATCGAAGCGTTCGAGTGGCTGGAGTCTTCGAGTAGAGAAAGATTATGACTACGTACGTTGGCGGTCATAGTAAGTAGTCGGACGATTGAAGCATTCATCAAGCACGTGCGAGCGAACCAGCGTCTTGTGGTCGAATTCTACCTTTGTAAGTTGGAGTGTTTTTCTGTTGGTTTGAGACTTATTTTCATGTGTCAATAAATGGCGACAATCATTCACCCCCTTTGATTGCGCTATACGATCCTACACATAGAAGCTCTAGGAATAGCAGGGAGGGAGACTCCTGGACAAGGACAACGGTGTGCTACCACTCCGGTGGCGGCGGTGCAGACTCTTGGGCGACGGTAAACGGCGGTTGATACTTGAAGCCGAGTAGCAACAGGAAGTCCATGCCGGTGAGCCCGAGCCAAAGCCTGGCCACAAGCAGCCAGCTGGTGGAGGCGTGGCTACAGAACGCGGTGGTGGCGGTGCCCACACAGATGGCGTTCTTGCCCTGGCACTACAGGAACCGCTGCACGGGGTAGAGGAACACGAAGGAGAGGTGGAGCGGGATGAACCAGACGCAGGCCTTGCCGGCCATGGCGACGAGCTCTGGTGGCTGGCCGAAGACGAGCAGGAGGGTAGGCTCATACTCTTCTTCTCTAGATCTGGCAGCGCAAAAACAAGATCCGGTTGGATGTAGGGCCGTTAGTGGTCCCGTCCGACGACCGCCGATCGTTGGCGGCGAGAGGAAGGTGGCGGTGTACTCTTCTTCTTCAGATCTGACAGCGCCAATACGAGATCCGGCTGATGACCGTCGACGACGCGGTCGAGCAGAGGAAGGCGACGGTGTCGTACTCTTCTTCAAATCTGGCGGCGCCAAGACGAGATCCAGCTGGGTGTGGGGCCATCGGTAGGCCCGCCTTAGTGACCGACTTGCTCACGTCCACTTTGCAGTCATCGCGCTCGTCGTAGATCCTAGACTCAATGCCGCCACCGGCAAAAGGAAAAGGGAGACCCCAAATCAGGAGCGATGGGGAGGGGAGGGGAAGAAAAAGGGGAAGGACGAGCTACAGCTAAGAGGCCCGCTGCTTGCGCAAGCGGCGCCGCGCCGCTGGCAACGGTGGCAGAGGGGGAACACCGATGGAGGGGGCTGATTTGATTCTGGGAAGTGCTTTGGTAAGGATATCAGCTTGCTAGTGATTTGAATCAGTTATCAACAAGATATCACAGCACCGTCAAGAACATAACATGGGAAATACAAAATTTCAACAAGAATGTAAATGAGGATGTCACAAATCATACCAGAAATTCATATCTCGCAGGTGATCACACCATTTGTCCAATATAGATGATGTTTTCATGACTTATGCTAAGTAGTGGATCAAAACTTCTCAATTTACACAAAACCTGTAAGCGGAGAAAGTGATTTGAATCAGTTATCAACAAGGAATCACATCACCGTCAAGAACATAACACGGGAAATACAAAGTTTTTATAGAATACTCCATCCTTTGTATAATTTTGATAGTATCTTGGAGTATATATAATATTTTGTTGAAGTCTTTTTAAAAATTTTCTACCAATGTAAGAATTGCTCTGCAAGTTTTCAACTGACTAGATTGTTTGCCCACGCAATTGCGTGGCGTGACCAAGTATACTACATAGACTTCTAGTTTTATATTGTAATATTTTTAGATATTTTCTATTGTAATATTTGTCATGGAGTATATCTTTATGGTTTAGGCATCTTTCTTATCGCTTCAGCTTAAATATGTTGAAAGTAATACCTAATGGTTGTGGACAATTCGTAATAGGTCCACCAAATTGACTAGATTTTGTTTTTCCTTTTTATCTTTTGGAATTTCAATGTAGTGTTTTGTATCCGCATGCAGCCATGCAGGTCTGGAAGCCTATATGCACTACTTGAAGTGTCAATTGTGTACAACTAATTAATACCGAACGTTCATGCAGCCATGCAAACCATGTATGCACTGTCCCATCCGTCACATACTTGTGTGCTTAGCTTCTCTAAAGGCACATGAAAATAAAGTACAATGTACGTACTTTCATGCAAGATATTGAGAAGGATTATCTTCTCCTTTAGTTTCTAAGGGGTGTTTAGAATGGCATTAACTTATTTTGCATTGTAGCTGTACTGATTTATTTGCTATAATTAAATTTAAAAATTTAAAAATAGAAAAAATATATTAACAAATCATGGATATTGCAAAGGAATACAAAAAAAAAGAAATAGCAAAAAAACCTAAAATAAAACAAAACAATCAGAAAAAGACAAAAAAAAGAATAGAAAAAAACGCCGACGTCCACCGCTGAACGCTAGAATGAGCACTGCCTAAATTAGACGGCAATATATCTCTAAGTAATATCCAATGGATATTATAGTTTTAACAAACTTAGGGTCCACTAAATCGAAAGCCAGATCTTTTCCCTTTTGGAGAATTGCAAGCACATTTCTCTTTTTTTTTCTTAGCACCATCTAATGGCTGCTATAGTTCAGTTGTAATTAGGGTCCACAAAATTAAAGGACAGTTGCTTTTTCTTTTTAGTGAGAATTTCTAGCATATTTCTTTTATTTTTTTAGCAGCTATAAAACACATGTAATTGGTTTTTGTTATATAATGATAGATTCTATTATAAGCTAGTACTTCCACATAAAATAGTTTTTCAAAACAACTTATCCATAAAATCAAGTATTTCAAAATGAAAATGTAAAATGCAACAGTATATGAGTCACACACTTGGATCCTACCTATCAACAAAAGAAATCAATTATATGTAGAGTCTCAATTATGACTACGTTTTTTTTTGTTTTGAACTCTCTAATAATGACTACTTTGTTATGTATATTATGATTGCGGCAACCTAAGTGTGCTTTTTGTAAACAAGTGTGCAAATTTCTTCCGTTTTACAACACAAGCAATCTGATGCACAATATCATGATATGAGGGATGGTCACAAATCACAAGCTTGCCTCTCCTATAGTACTATGATCGGACGGTCACAAGTTCCTAGATCGACTTACAATAGTTGCACGTCGACCAAATTGCTTGACTTAAATAGCCTAGACAGAGATGATATCAAGGTGCCTGGCTAGCTAAAGTGGACTTGATAGAACTTCATGACAACTCTTATCCCACACATGAATAACTATGCTTCACAGGTATAGTCATCCATGTCAAAAATTCTACTATAGTAAACTGCTCCCTCTGCCCTACAATATAAATACTCATTCTTAAAAAGCATTGTCCCACAATATATCCAGTGCGGTGACCAAATATGTTATTATTATAATATTTTCATTGTATACCTCTACTTTAATGTTGAAAAAATAAATGGATAGCTGTCATATGTCATTTAACAGGGTATGCATAGTCCAATAATATTAAATTTTTCTTAAATTTAATGTCTCTTTAGTTTGTGCACATGGTGAGTTTTGGATTTATATTGCGGGATGGATAGCGTATGAGCTTAGTTGAAATTAGCATTAATCACTTCTATGAATGAATGTTTATTTACCTCTCAACGGTCTTTGGGTGGTTCTTTGTAGTGAAACTTATGGGTATAATTTATGGGTGGTTATTCACAAGAAAGCAATACTCTGCAACACTTAAACTGAAGATTGCCGATATATATCGTCTCTCTGACTATGCTCCACAAGCTCACTACACTTCCTTATATGGTCCTGAGAAACAGAAGCAAGTGATCCTTGTTATATATTTAAGAAATAGGAAATAAAAATAAAAAGAAATAAGCAATAAAAGTAAGGAAGGAAGATATATAGCACCTGATTGTTGAATTTGGCATTGTCAAGAGTTGATCCGATCAACTTGATATATATACTTGAAAATCTCAAAAGGGCGGAGGGAAGCCAATGAAATTTTGGGTTTTTTTAGTATTAATTGTAAATATAAAGGAACAACAGTAATGGGGTAAGTGAATGATTTTTTGGTTTTTTTTTGTATTGATCAGTAGAAAAGGGGGTTAAATCTAGACATGAAAAGAACAATGGTAACAGGACAAAAAGCCAATGATTTTTTCAGTTTTTTAATTGATCACAAGAAAAAAGGATTAGTTGCAAATATGAATTTTTATTGGGGGGAGGGGGGGTTAGTATTGGTAACTACAAAAGGAATTAATTGTAAAGGAACAATAGTAATGGGGGTAAGCGAATGGTTTTTTGTTTTTGTTTTTGTATTGATCAGTTGAAAAGGGGATTAAATATAGACATCAAAAGAACAATGATAATAGGGGAAAAAAAGGAAATGTTTTTTCCAGTTTCCTAATTGATCGCAAGAAAAAAAGGATTAGTTGTAGATGTGAAAGAACAACAACAATTTTTTTTGTATTGATCACTAGAAAAAGGGATTAATAGTAGACATGAAACAACAGCAATAGATGGGAAAACACCAATGTTTTTTTTGTATTGATCACTAGAAAAAGGGATTATATTTGTAGACGTGAAAAAACAATAGTGAAGGGGAAAAGCCAAATTTTTTTGGGTTTTTTGTATTGATCACTAGAAAAATGGACTAATTGTAGATGTGGGAAGAACAACAATTATAGGGAAAACAAAAACGAGTTTTGGGGGTTTTTTGGTAATGATGACTAGAAAAGGGATTAATCCTAGATGTGAAAGAACAACAGTGTTAAATCGCTTGAAAGTTGAAATGAAGGGTTTTTTTAACAGAAAAGAAGGGATTGGAGTGCAGTTGAAAGAACAAGATTGGCTTGGTTGCAGCAAAACGAATAGCTAGGAAGGCAGGTCATTTGTGCGTTTGTAGTATTGTCTTATATACAAACCGAAACATTGGAGAAAGATGCCTACTAGGTACACGAACAAGCAAAGAATACATTTTGTTCAAAGCTAAAGCCTAAAGGTGATGAGAAATGTTGAAAGGAACGAAACGAATCATGTTCAAAGAAGAAAGGGGATAGCTTGTCATGTGCATGCCTACCAAATGACATGTACGTAATGTTGAATTCGTAGTGTTATTAACGTGTGCCTTAAGGAATTCACCTCTGAAATTGATGGCTCACAGTCGCAGGTTCGTAGTTCAAACGTTACAAATGATGTGGGTGATGTGTATGCATGCATGCATGGAGCCACGTTACAAATGATTTTGGTAATCATAATTTTGTCGTCCAAGTGCACACACAGCATATTTCTAATCCACCGAAGGCAAAACTTGGTGTGATTTGAACCATAATCACATTTTTAAGGTCCCACTCATTTCAATTTTTTTTTAGCTTCTATTTCTAGTTTATGCTTTTTTTCACTATTCAGTAATTTTGTCTTTTTCTGAATTTTTTAGATTTTTTTGTATTTTTTTCCCCGTATTCCTTTGCATTGTCTGTCATGGGCTAACATGTTTTTTCTATTTTTAAATATTTTTAAATCTAATTATATCAAATAAGCCAACTCAACTACAGTAAAAAAAATAAACTAGCTATAGTAAAAAATAAACCGAAAGTCATCGTTATTCCGAACGCCTCCAAAGTACAAAGTTAAAAGGAAGAAAGAGAAAAGAGAAAGGGAAAAGGAAAAGGAAAAGTAGAGCAAAAGAATGGGTTGGTGAGACAAGTTGATTATGTCCTGAATCTTTTACATACTACGTGCAATTATTACTGCATGGTGCAAAGAAAAAAAAAAGGAAAAGGAAGGAGAAAAAATGGAAGGGTAATGATCAATTCTGGTAGAACCGAAATAGGAGGTGATGCAGCAGATCTCAGTTGCATGGCAGGGCAGACGCTGCTTACAATTGCTAGTCCTATCGCGTGCAATATTAGCAAAATAAAATAGTAAAAAAAGCATGTTACAATTGCTAATCCGCATGTTTCGTGTGCTTAATTCACTTA
Source organism: Melocanna baccifera (assembly GCA_036346265.1). Classification (NCBI taxonomy): domain Eukaryota; kingdom Viridiplantae; phylum Streptophyta; class Magnoliopsida; order Poales; family Poaceae; genus Melocanna; species Melocanna baccifera. The sequence goes on from CM070687.1 coordinate 16,017,912, forward strand.
GTGGAGCCCCTGTGAAACGCCTAATCCAAGGTTTTATTCCCAAATTACAATCCTTGTTTTTGTTGTGAATTTTAGATTTGGAAAGGGGTACTATAATTTTTTTTGAAGGGTAAACAACAAGAGAGTCTCCTACTGTGATATATGTAAATAAATTATAAAAGAAATAATGATACAATATGTGCAAGACCGAAGCCTAACCCAAAGAAACAACTCTAGCCAATAAATAATTTCAGCACGTAACTCTTCTTTCACTCTGCAAATCTAGAGTGACCTCATTTCTAAATCCTCTTTTCCAGGCCTGAATAGATGGATTCTGATTTTCAAAAATTTTCCTATCCCATTGTTTTCATATGTGCCATGCTTCCGTAATAAATATGTCCATGAAGTAACGACGTCCAAAACCTTGACTTGCTATTTGTATCTTCTGATCAGGTACCACATCAGTTTGGGGCCATTGAACTTTCAGAAATTGTCAACATTGTTTACTGAACTCACTACTGAAAAACAGGTGATGGAGGTGTATCTTCGGATCCCAGATTACAAACTACACACTGGAAATTATTACCAATGTTGTAGTGCCTGCGCCTCAGCATGTTCTTTGTGTTTAATCTGTCCATTAAAAGCCAAGCAAATATCTTGGTTATGTATATTATGACTGCGGCAACCTAATTGTGCAATTTTTTTTTTTGCGAACAAGTGTGTAAATTTCTTCCGTCTTATAACCCAAGCGAGCAGATGCACAACATCCTGATACTAGAAATGGCCACAAATCACAAGTTAGCCTCTCCTATAGTACTATGATATGATGGTCACAAGTTTCTAGATTGACTGGTTGCACGTCGATCGAGATGGCATCAATGTGCCTGTCTAGCAACCATTTTTTTTTTTGCAAATAAGTGTGCAAATTTCTTACGTTTTACAACCCAAGTGAGAGGATGCACAACATCCTGATATAAGGGATGGTCACAAATCACAAGCTTGCCTCTCCTATAGTACTATGATCTAATGGTCATAAGTTCCTAGATTGACTATGGTTGCATGTCGACTGAGATGGCATCAATGTGCCTGGCTAGCTAAAGTGGATTTGATAGAACTCCATGACAACTCTTGTCCATAAGCGGACTGTTTGAAAGCGAGTACTATAGCAAATGGGATAAATCATGGGAGGAAGTGCAAAGAACCCACCATTTATATAACTTCATGACAACTCTTGTCCCACACATGAATGACATATATGCTTCAGAGGCAAGATCATGCATGTCAGAAATTTTACTATAGTAAACAATACCGTACGAGCTTAGTTGAAATTAGTATTAATCACTTCTATAAATGAATGTTTATTTACCTCTCAACGTCCTTTGGGTGGTTCTTCATAGTGAATCTTATGGGTATAATTAACTTAAACAGAAGATTGTCGTTATATATTGTCTCTCTGACTATGCCTCACAAGCTCACACTTCCTTACATGATCCTGAGAAAAGAGAAGCAATCAATTAATATTTGTTATATATTGAAGAAATAAGAAACAAGGAATAAAAAATAAGTAAGGAAGGAAGATATATAGTACCTGATTGTTGAATTTGGCATTGTCAAGAGTTGATCCGATCAACTTCATATATATACTATAAAAATCTCAAAAGGGCGGAGGGGAGCCAATGATTTTGTTGAGTTTTTTTAGTATTGATAACTAGAAAAGGAATTAATTGTAAATGTAAAGGAACAATAATAATGAGGGTAAGCGAATGGTTTTTTATTGATCAGTTGAAAAGGGGGTTAAATCTAAACATGAAAAAAACAATGGTAACAGGAAAAAAGCCAATGATCACAAGAAGAAAGGATTAGTTGCAGATGTGAATTTTTGGGTTTTTTAAGTATTGGTAACTAGAAAAGGAATTAATTGTAAGCATAAAGGAACAATAATAATAGGGTAAGCGAATGGTTTTTTGGATTTTTTTTGTATTGATCAGTTGAAATGGGGGAGGGGTGTAATTCTAGACATGAAAAGAACAATGATTGCAGGAAAAAAACCAACTTTTTTCAGTTTTTTAATTGATCTCAGGAAAATAGGATTTGTTGTAGATGTGAAAGAATAACAACGATTTTTTTGTATTCATCAATAGAAAAAGGGATTATATTTGTAGATGTGAAAGAATAATGGTGGAGGGGAAAAACCATTTTTTGGGAGTTTTTTTGTATTAATCACTAGAAAAATGGACTAATTGTAGATGTGGAAGAACAACAAGTATATTTACAAAAAAAATACTGTTCTGCGTTGGTCCTGATGACCCTGATGGCGACATGGCACTATGTGCATGTCAAGAAATACTAGTACGAGGCTACGAGCTCGACCACATTGTTCCTACTAACAAGATGACAGCGCTGCTCGAGAAGAACGAGGTGCAGCGGATACCTGGGGTGGGCCTCCTATACTCGGAGCTGGTCCAGGGTATCCCCCCGGTATTCCCTCGGCTGATCAAGAAGATACCGTCCGTGCACTGCATCTTCGTGTTCATGTCGATCAAGCACCTGCCGATCCCGCATGTGGTGCCTGCAGAGAGGTTCCTCTTCCGACAGGCCGGCCCGAGGGAGCACCGGATGTTCCGGTGCGTGGCGCGGTATGGGTACAGCGACATGCTGGAGGAGCCCAAGGACTTTGCAGGGTTCCTCGTGGACAGGCTGAAGATGTTCATCCAGGAGGAGAGCGCGCTCGCGCAGAACGAAGCGGAGAGCGACGAGGCCGGCTCCGCCGTCGAAGTTTCAGAAGGCCGGACGAGGCCAAGGCGATCCACGCACCCCGCAGTGCACAGCGAGGAGGCGATCCAATCGCGGGCGAGCAGCCACTCGGGGAGGATCAGCTTCCACGCGAACCAGTCAGTCGAGGAGGAGAAGCAGCTGATTGACAGAGAGGTGGAGCGAGGGTGGTGTATCTGATGGGGAGACCACTGTGACGGCGGGGCCCAAGTCATCGATCATGAAGAGGATAGTGGTGAACTACATCTATACGTTCCTGAGGAAGAACTTGACGGAGGGGCACGGGGCGCTCTCCATTCCGAAAGATCAGCTGCTCAAAGTTGGCATCACATATGAAATATAGGTGTTTTACCAAAGTGTACAGTGTGGTTTTATCCGAATGTCTCAAATGTAAGGGTGATATTAGAAGTAAAAGTTTGGCTGGCTGTGTGTTGATCATGTTCTCCAAAACGCCCCCAGGCAGAGGGAAAGTTCATGACTTTTTTCCACTATTTAAGGGAATAACAGAGACATGGTTACCCTATTTACTGCCTATCATACTATTCTCGATGCTAACAAAGGAGCGAGCTGTGATTGTAAAAAGCTACCTTATCAGCACTACAGCAGTCCAAGATAGTACCCTTCTTTTGTAGCTTTCTTTCTCATACGAGAGATTGTAGTCATGCTAACTGCAAATGTAGAAGAAAGTATTATTTAACAATATTAAGCCATGCAGGATGTACAAAAGGAGGGCGAGTTGCACTTGAATTTTTTAACATCTTTTCAGGAGTTAGCAACCATTACCTTCTGTGTATCATTGGTAGCTCATTGTTATCAAGGCGTACTTAGTGACCATGAAAGGCGCCAGGACGTCATAACGTCCTTAAGGCAAGATACAACGGGGGCAGAGGGCACATATCAGAATTAGATCAAAAGGTATAGGCATGTAATGCAACACATTGGAAATGCAGAGCAGAGAAGTACACCTGTAGATCTAGAGAGTAGAGACTAGAGAGATTCATTGAGGCCTGGAGGGAGGGAACTTGGAGGCAGTGGAGACTAGTAAGACCTTGTTGGCAGCCTGCCGTAGCAGAGGAAGAAAAAAGAATGAAGGATGAGCACATCGGGAGCAGAGGAAAAGAAAAGAGTAGAGGCAGAGGAACAAGAAGGATACCTAGCGTCGGAGGGAGTGGAGAAGGGAAGGAAGCTCACTGAAGGGAGTGGAGGAGGGAGAGAAACTCGCCGGTAGCTGGCGCAATGAGGAGGGAGGGAAGCTTGCCTCTCTTTCGCTCACTCATTTGCAGCCAAGCGAGGCGCCACTTCTCCCACCCGGACACCCTCCAACAGTGCCACTTATCCTACCTAGACACCCCTGCTAGTTGGCCAAGGCGTCCGCCCAACCGCTTGCTGTGGACACCGAGATGACACTGTGGATGCTGCAAATTCCTGGACGCCCGCCTAGATGGCCAAGGCTAGGTGAGCCTCTGCGGTGTCCCTCCGGACCACCCGATGCCAAGGCAATGACTTGGCGACATCGTGACAACCATAATTACTACACAAGATAATACCAATAGGAATGACGAGGCTCTCCACCATTATGCAAATTCAGTGGCAAGGCAAAAAAATTCTAAAATCTATAGCGTCATCACATTCAACCAATTCATGTCTTTTGTTATTGGCCTCACGTCGATATACTTGAGACGACCCACTGCAGTAAACTCCAAAAAGGCAGGTGCACAACTAAGAATGCTTGCTATACATATCATCAAAGGCAAAGAACATGCTAAACTGTGTGACAAGTACGACAGCAAGTGCAACAGAATGGAGAAAGGGCAAATCGTGGAGAAGTGGCATGACAGTCAAACTGATATTTCTTTGGAGCCCAGCGTTAATCGAGCAAGTGCTCTCAGTGACAAATACAGAAGGGAGCAAACAAAAAGAGCGTAAAAGCAAACAAAATCTTGTCACTGATGTGGTTGTGTTACCAATTCCTCGGATATTACCAGTCGGCTCAATCGTCTTATCCCACCAAACAAAACATGGAAATCTAAGAGAAAAGACGTGCATCATCTAAGCTAAATAGAGCGAAGTATACTACACAGACATTCCATCAAATTTATTAGAATTTTTTTTTTTGGAGAATAATCCTTTGGCAGGTAACACACTTATGAAGGATGAGAAATGGCCTTAAAATGTAAAACAAGAAGAGTACAGCTTCTTGTGAAACGTACTTACACTATTGAGGATAAATGGTACTTTTGGTTTCTTATTTTTCTGACGTACTTAATTTGGTTCCCCTACTTTCAAATAGTTCTAATCGGTACTTCTACATTCCAAAATATGTTATGGAGTTCTCTATAAGAAGTCGTATGGCTGATAAATATGTTTTAAGGAGGCACATATGCAAACAGAGAACGATCGCAAACCTTGTCTTGGAGAAGACCCATGCAAGACCTCTTAAAAACATTTCATTGTCTAAAAATTCTCCGAAAAAAATCGATGAGCGAGTAAATCGATGTGCGTACAAATTCATGCACCTGACAGGCTCTTAAATTTTGCAACAAAAGGGCACAGAGAGGGGAATCTGTAGAATTACGCTGCCTTAGAATTATGTTACGTTAGATCTAATAAAACATTATAATAGGTATACAGTAGTCAATTTACTAATGAAAATCCTACAAAAATATTAATATAGCATATCAACAAGTTTCAAATCTGAAACTCACCAAGTTTCAGATATAGGACTTGGTGTTTCTGCAAGATTTAAAAATGCAAGTTTGAAAAAGGAAGTTTTGGGTAAGTTCCATTGATTGAAAAATAGCGTTTAAAACAAACTACAGCAAAGTTCCACAAGTGATTCAAAATTCGATCTAGTTTAACAAAAGAAATGAGCAAGTTTCAAATGCTTGCAATTCACGGCCACGCTGCCATGCTCGACATCAGACCGCCATTCCTTTGTGGCCGGAGAGCTCACCATGCCCAAGAGCCACCCCACCGCTCACACTAAGATAGGCAATCAGAGGGAAGGTAAATGATTGCAAAAGTTAAAAATAAATTTTAAGACTTCCTCTTCAACACAAAACATATTTAAGGCTTGTTTAAAGTTTTGGACAGAACACTCTATCCTCACTAAAACTGATCTCAATGAAAAATCGTAAATCCGATTGAACTCAAATTTTGTCAGAATAAAGTAGACAAAGTTATTGAACTAACCTAACTAGAATCACGTCAAACGGAGGTCTAGAACTCGAGATATAAAATAAACAAGCTTACTGATGCAAATAGTGACGAGAATTGATTAAGCTCTAATTATGTGATTAAGCAAAATCCGTAAGGTATTATTCAACCAAACTCTCCAGATCACAAACTTGATGCCCTAACTATATTAGATGGATTAAATCAAACCTAAACTCACAAACAAGAATTTAATCCAAAATCAGAAGCTCCGCATGCAAGTAATGACACTACTACAGGAATCATCATCACAGACGATTCAAAAACGTCATTACAGACGGTTTTTTGAACCGTTTGAATTATGGGTCAGTGATAATCGAATGTTATCACAGAAGGTTTGTGAGTCGTCTGTGGTAAATACAATACAGACGGTTTATAATTAGAACCATCTGTAAAAAACATTGTCATAGACAGAACATTCTGTATATAGAACCGTCAGTGATGTATGAGTATTATAGACGGTTCTATACATAGAACTGTCTATGATGTTCTTCACAGACAGTTTATACTACAAACCCGTCTATGATAGTTCATTCTATACCTAAATTTTTTTCTATTTTTGAATTAGCCTCAGAAAATATTAGCTATGCCGTTTGAAAACAACCAAATACGATAACAAACATAGCAGAGAACATTCCATTTATATGACAATACATCATTACAATATCACAAGATTACAATCCATCATTACAATATCACAAGATTACAATCCACCATTACAATATCACAATATTACAATCTACCATTACAATATCACAATATTACAATCCACCATTACAATACACAAGATTACAATCCACCATTACAGTATCACAAGTTATTCCTCTTGTCCCTGATGCAGCTCGGGTAAACCTTCTTGGTGGCCGCCTCACTGTAAGTAGAAGAAACAATGGAGGGAGGAAGCCATAAACGCCACAAAGTAGCAGCACAAAGTTACAGAATCAAATACTAGAAGAAACAATGGAGAGAGCCCTAACCGCAAATAGATCAATTGAGGAGTAGACAGTAAGGAGCTTGAGAAGATTTTGAGCGCATAAAGGGTAGGGGATGAGTTCAGGTGAGTATTTATAGGGGAGGGAGAAGTGGGACGATCTGTGGGGTGTGGGTTAGTCGGTTTCTATTGGCTGAAATTGGGTTGGGGAGGATTGACGGGCCCAACGGTCAAAATTTATCATAAACGGTTCTTAATAAGAACCGTCTGTAAAAGCATGTGATATTGGCTATGTATATACCGATACAATATAAACAACTAGTCTCAAAATATGAAATAACAAAGTTTTGTATGGATTATATATACTCATTTAAAAGGTTTCGATGAGATCTACAACTTTGCAGTTGAAACAAACCCCAAATTTCGAAGGGAAGATAAAATTTTTTGGCAAAAATAGAAATTAAAAACTTCCGATGCAAATTTGAGACTAAAGATGGCCGATTTTGGGGGTTTTCAAGGGCGACTAGCGCAAGCTGATAATTTTTTTGGATCAGGCTTGTCGTTAACTTTCCAACGAGTACAAGAACGTCGAAAACGGATACCGTATATAAAAGTTATGCCCGTTTTACTGAAAGTGTGTCAAAACGAAATACTACTCGAATTCAAGCGGAAAATTATGAAATTTTAGAGATGTGTGAGGCGGGAAACATATCACAGACGGTGTGTGATACTGCAGAATATCACAGATGATTTTTAATTAAGAACTGTCTGTCATATCATAGACGGTTCTTAATTAAGAACCGTCTGTTATTGCATTTAATATAGACGGTTTTTATGAACCGTCTGTGATGAGGCGTCTAATATAATCCTTTTTATAGTAATATGAGCAAAAGAATGTTAACTAATAATCTTTACTATTATAAAAGAAGGAGTTGGTGGTTGTCGAAGCCTCCATCCAATCTGGACCGTCGGATCTTCTCTCCCCCTCCCGCCACCCGGCCAACCCTAAAACCATCCAACCGCCACCTCCCTCCTCCCCCTCCCCCAGCCGCCCCCCGCCGTCCTCCTCCCTCTCCTCCCGCTTCCCTTCGCTCTCTCCCCCCACCTCGCTCGGCCCCTCGCTCCCCCCGCCTCCTCGCTCTCCCCCCACCGCCTGCCCCCCGCCTCCCCTCTCTCCCCCCGCCTCCCCTCGCTCTCCCCCCGTCGCCCCCCGCCTCCTCCTCCCCCACCCCGCGCCGCCCCGATCCGCCTCCCCCTCTCTCTCCCCCCGCTGCCCCCCACCTTCCCCTCGCCCTCCCCCCGCGAGCTCGCCGAGAACCACTTCCCCGACGCCGCCGATAACACCGCCCCGCCCCCGCTCAACATCGAGACCCTCGTCGCCGTCCCTGGTGTGCAGCTCCACCTCATCGACCCCGACCGCAGCCTCGACCTCTGCACCGACACGCTCTCCGTCGTCCGCCTCCGCCAGGGCGACCATTCCGTAGCCGTCCTCGCGCGCTGCACTCCGGAGAAGCGCCAGCAGCGCGTCGCGGCCTCTTCAGTTTCTTGAGCATCGGGCGGTCCAGCGACGGGCGCGCGCAGAGCCCATGCGATGGCGCTCACCGCGGCGGTGCTGGACCAATGCGCGCGATTAATGTCGATGGCTTGGACGGATCGTGGTCGGCCCCAACGCCTCAGAACGAACAATTCGAGGTCGAGCGGGTCAACGTCCATCCATTTCTCAAGCCATTTACTCATGTGCATTCATGCTACCCATGCCATAATTAAGCTGGATTTCTGTGCAGAAGGCTCTTCAAGTCAACAAGCCAAGTCAGGGTTTAACTTGTTTATTTGTCTTGTCCAGCCTCCTGTGGTTTGAAACAACTCCTTTTTTGTTTTCACCGCAACCGCAAGATATCGATTTGCTTTTATATAGGTTAAAAATTACATGTCATGGGAAGTTGCTATATTGTAGATTTAGGCTTATGTGTTTATAAAGTTGTGGTACTCAGTTAGTTATTAACATATTACTCATCTCTGTTATGGATCTATGGTTTTTCAGGTATAGCAAGCAGGATTCTCTGCACCAACTCCTACCCAAGCTCAATCATGGCCAATTGCTTTGAAGGGTCGTGATGTTGTAGTATGGCGGCCTGGTTACGGAAAAACACTGGGTTATCTAATTCCGTGGTTTATTCTTCTTAAGCGCCTACAACATAATTCTAGGAAGGTCCGACGGATTAGTTCTCTCTCCAACCAGGAATTGGCAACACAGATTCAAGATGAAGCAATCAAGTTTGGCGATCATCAAGAATATCATCTCTCAGTATGTCGCTTCTATTTATTTTACTCATATCGATATATACTGACACATCGGTTTGATCTATAACTCTAGATCTACTCTTAGATGACTTCACGTAGCACCTCTATCCACATTACTAAATTTTAATTTTGTGTATCTGTGTATAATTGTTAACGTAGGATATTATCTAATCACAATTTTTCTTTTGAAGTGTTTATACGGAGGTGCTCCAAAAGGCCATCAGCTAAAAGATTTGGACCGTGGTGCTGATGTCGTTGTTGCAACTCCTAGAAGATTGAATGACATTTTAGAAATGCGAAGAGTGAGCCTGCATCAAGCATCATATCTTGTTCTTGATGAAGCTGACCGTATGCTTGATATGGGATTTGAGCCACAAATAAGAAAAATTGTGAACCAAGTACGACCTAGACGACAAACTCTTATGTTCACTGCCACTTGGCCAAAAGAGGTGAGGAAAATAGCCTCAGATTTGCTGGCTAACCCTGTCCAAGTTAACATTGGGAACACTGATCAGCTGGTTGCAAATAAGTCAATCACTCAGGTAACGATAATGTTTTTTTTGTTTATGTTGACCGAGATATTCTTTGCTTCGGTGTTTTGAAGTGGTCTGTTGCATGTTGCATTGCAGTATGTGGAAGTTATCACACCTATGGAGAAATCGAGACGACTTGATCAAATTTTGCGTTCACAAGAACCTGGATCCAAAATCATAATATTTTGCTCCACAAAGAGGATGTGTGACCAGCTGGCTCGAAACCTCTGACGACAGTACAATGCTTCTGCTATTCATGGTGATAAATCACAGGTTGAGAGGGATTCTGTGTTGAGTGAATTTCGAAGCGGCAAGTGCCCAATTCTTGTAGCCACTGATGTGGCTGCTCAAGGTTTAGACATAAAAGATATCAGGTTGGAACTTCAACTTTGCCACTTTTAAAATTTTGAGAGTTCGACTCTTTTTACTAATATGTGAATTTCTCAAATGTGTTTCTCTGAATCCTTTCCAAATCTTGTCACGAGTTGTGGTTAACTACGAATTCCCAACGGTGTTGACGACTATGTCCATAGAATTGGGAGAACAGCGGGGTTGGTGCGACCGAGTTGCCTATACATTCTTACGTGAGCAGGATTGAAATATGCTTGAGATCTTGTGAAGATTTTGGAGGGTGCAAACCAATCTGTTTCCCAGCAATTAAGAGAGATGGTTGGCCGTGGAGGGTATGGTGGCAGATCACGGCGATGGGCATCTTCTGATGTCTCTTATGGTGGTCAGGGATATGATTCCGGCTATGCTAAAAGATCGACCGACAACTTCCATACCAGCAATTTTGGCAGTCAGTCTGGGGATGGTTCAAGCTTTCACTCGAGGTGTGCCTCAAGTTTCTATTTGAATCCTGCCTTTTAACTTAGCAAATGAAGTACATTTGTTTTACTTGCATAGTGGTAAGATCGTGCACCTAAGATTGCAAATGGAGAAGTTAAATATTTTCTTCGTGTTTTTTCACTTGACGTTTTTTATAATCTTCAATATATAATTTTAACTGTTACTTTTTTATAACTTTATATTAAGATATTAGTATAAAACTATACTTGATTTATTTACGAGTATGAACATGTATGTTTTGTTTGATACATGATGACGTAAGAAAAAGTTGATATTTATTATTCAATTTGAGATCATATTTGATAGTATGCATCACTTTTATTTGATTTTTTGTTGCAACGCACGGGCACCTTACTAGTAGTAATCAAAGCAGCAGTAATCTTCTTTTTCTAATCATCGGATCAATACAAGCACACACACCTTTTTGTTCTCAGCGCCGTCTCTCTGTTTTCTTCTTTTCACGAACGCCCGCCGTTTTTTGTTTTTCTCAGCGTCTACTTCGTTGCGACTCGTCTCTGCTCTGATGCCCGCCGCAGCGCGTCTCATCTGCTCTCGCCGCTAATTTCTTCTCCAGAAAATCACGGCGTACAAGAAACTACGCCGCCGCCTCTCGTTATTTCTTTCCGAGATCACGACACAAGATCACGGCCGAACTCGTAAACAGCCGCCGCCAGCCAAAACAAAACAACCACAACCTATCTTAATTATATAACTGCCTTCACGTTTTCCTTCACAGGTCATGGCATGCATGCATGCATGCAACTGCCATTCAAAATTATCTTTGCAACAATTTGCTAATCCTTTGAACAACTCACGGCTAGCAATCACAAAAACCAATCTCTCGGCCAAAAAGCAACGCATGCAAATCAAAACAAAAAGGTAGCATCACGTGAACACTTTAAAGCTAGTGCATGCAAGACTCCAACCTAATCACATCTAAACATCCATGCATGCATGCATCAAGGAAGCAAAAAGGCCAAATCGTTTTTTCGACAAGCCACGTAACGCAAAAAAAAAAGGAACAATTAGCCTTAGCTAATCTCCTTTTCTTCTCTCCTCATGCACAAAGTTCACGTATGCTTGTAGAAGCCTCCAAAAGACATGGCCAGCATTGCCTTTTCTTTGCTACTTGATTTCTTAATCTGCATGCAAAGTAGAAGTCTCACGAGATCAATACGTAAGCAAAACGAACAGCCATACCTTCGTTCGAAATTTCATAGGCAGAAGCCAACCAATCCGACGTCCCGCAATAGATCGAACGCTCGCCGCGCACACGAAAAAAAAATCTCGGCGGGTTCTTCAGCCGCCTGCACACCTCCTCCACGCACGAAGAAAACAGCCACCACCTCTTTGATCTAAGAAGTCACGGCACTAGGAGTTGCAAAGCAGCCACACGCATGCACTATTTTTTTATTCTCCACGGAACGAGCCGCCAACACGAAGAATTTTCTTGTCGCTCCGTTTCTGTTCTCTGTATGAGTCACGGCCGCCACCTCTCCAATTTATCTAATCTTCCCTCTCCTTTTAAAATCCTTAACTTACTCTAATACATCATTAATCCTAATACAACTCATTCTAAACCTTTTTACCTCAATCAGACTTTTTAACCCACTATTTTTCAAGGGACCCGAAACCCTTTCTAACACGGATTTTTCACTTCCAATTTTTTCAGCCTATCACATGTTGAAGCTTCTAAGACCGCACCTCCTGTATCTTCCCCACGCATCATCCACCTTTAATCTTCATGTGCCCAAATATGAGCTCGACCATCTCATGACTCTTTCGACCGTCTGACCTCGGATCTCCCCATCCTAGTCACGGTCCTCCTCGTCATCGACCACGGTCGCCTCCATGCTTCAACCTGCACATGCAAAGATCAAAGAATATTTTTCTGGCACAAATTCGTCTGAACTTGACCAACGTCAATCTGTACACGCGTAACACACCATAAATAATATCATAACCAACGTTGTCAATTATTCATCAGCTAAAATAGCCTAGATCTGACCACATGGTCTAACAAATGGCATGGAAGAGGCATGAGAATACGCTCCCTCACAAGTACATAGGAAAAACTCAATAGATGAGCATGTACTGAAAATAGTGTGCTTCAATTCAAAAGTAGAATACCTGCCTGGTCAAGTCCTACGCAAGAAATCTTTGCCCAATGATCTCTCTTTGTGAAATACACTGTATTTTCTACTATGGACAATTCCTCTTTTATGTATGTTACATAACATGTATGAATAGCAAACAAATTGATCTGCATGCATATTTGTTCTTTTCCTCTGCCCCTACCTATCTCTTATGTTTGTTCCTTCCGAGTAAACACAAAAGGAAAAGATTAGCAGCAGCTGTTTCAAGTATTGTGTACATACAACTAATCATATAACTAAATTACCTCTAAGTTGCTAGAACCATGGAAGCCACGAAGCCATCAAGATTGCAGCAAACTTGTGCCATATGTGCTGTAGCAGTGGAGTACAGAATGTACTAATAATGAATGCCATCCTGAAGTCTCTACAGGTACATATAAGATTAGCCTGTAATGACAGTTATAGAATATACCGAGAGGTATGTCGAAACTATTGACCTGGAGAAAGAGAAGAGACGTCCCCATCACGCATCGATACAGATGCATTGCACATGGTATGAACGGAGATTACAACTTATATCAATCAAATAGGAGATAGATAAATTCAAAAGTTCAACAGAAAAAAAAGTTGAAAAGAAATCTGAAATGGTTGCAATCTCCAAGGGGGAGAAAAAGGCAAAGCAACAAATTCTAATATATTTGGCTAATAGATATCAACTTCCGATCCAATAATTGCTATCTACCATGCTACATGGATACTTCGTAGGAAATACTTTTGAACTTATAAAAACAAATAAGAGCAGAACACATCAATTTTCTTACCGTGACCGGTTATTTTCTCATTGGAAGCTGCTAGCCCATGCAACGGTATAGCAATTTCATGAAGTTTCAGTTATATAAATGTTTCATGAAGGTTTCGGGTTTCAAGTTTCAAAGAGTTTCAAAGTTTCAAAGCATATATCTCTACATTTCACGAAAAGTTCCAAAACGGTTTCAGGTTTCAAGCTTAAAGCTTCAAGCAAGTTCCGTATGTATTGTGAAAGTTTCATGCAGGTTTCAACATATTTTAAGAAGTTTCAGTGTAAAATGAAACTTTTGAGTTCCAGATTCATTTCAAATTTTAGAAATTGGAAAACTCCGAGTTTCACAAACAGGAACTTCAAATTTCAAAAGACAAATTTCAGGTTTCAAAAAAATGGAACTTAAGTTTCAAGAAAGCTTCAATTATGAAACTTAAGTCTCAATGAATTTCAAATCTGAAACTTAATGTTTCACCAAGTTTCAGATATAAGCCTTGGTGTTTCAGCAAGATTTCAAAATGCAAGTTTGAAAAATGAAGTTTTGGGCAAGTTCCACCGATTGAAAAATGAGTTTCAAAACAAACTACAACAAAGTTCCATAAGAGATTCAAAATTCAATCAAGTTTCACAAAAAAGAAATGAGCAAGTTTCACATACTTGCAATCACGGCCATATTTGACGTCGGACCTCCATTCCTTTGTGGCCGCAGAGCTCGCCATGCCCACGAACCACCCCACCGCTCACCGGTGTGACTCCCTCTAGTCGTGGGCCATCCGCATGCTCCCTCGCCACGCCCGTGCGCTCCCTCTTTCGCCCGCGCGACGGTCACCATGGCATCTCACCTACTGTTGTGATAGCCACTTACTAGCCGTTAGCCCATTAATGTGCCCCCTACGCCAACCTGTGCCTTCCCTTCCACCTCCACTCACACGTTCTTCCATACCACAATGCTGCCTCTCGTGCCCGCTCTCCCACTGCATGGCCTTGCACGCTGTAGCTCATGCCCTCTCAAATGGCATGGAGGAGGCCTCATCGACTGATTGGTGCCAACATTTGCACCCAATTCTACTTGATTTTGGGAAGGATCCAGGGATTTGGAGGGAGAGACCGAGAGAGTATAGAGAAGAGGAAGAGCAATCTGTGCAAATGAATTAAGAGGATGGAAAAAGAAGCTTCAGGATGCTGGGTGCACATGGATGAGATCAAGTAGCTGGGTGAATTAGATCTAATGTTGTGTGCCAAGAATATGTAAGTGATGAAGATGTGTCTTGGAGAACAGATCTCATCAATCTAGTCACTTGTATTTGTAAGTTCTTGTGTTTGCCCAGTTTTGGGTCAAGAAAGGGTGATTTTGGAGTTTTGGTGTTGTGGGTGTTTTGCCTTAAGTTTATGTTGATCTACCTTGCTATGATATATAAAAACACATTTAAGATCATCTAGATCAACAAGAACTCATGAGTAAGAGCAGATCGAGATTTCTCTCTTTTGACCGGTTTCCTCGTGCCTTGCTCCTCCCCTCTCTTTCACACGTCTTCGTCATGCCCCCGATGTTGCAGCTAATGTTCGTTTTCCTTACCGACATTTGCTTCTTGCCTTCTACACCTCAGACCAAATAAGCTACTGGGCATCTTTTTTTTAGTTTCTAAAAGCTATTTTTCAGCTTTTTTTTACTGTAACTAGCTTTCAAATGAAGTGTATTTTCAAAACGAGGTCTATAAGTTGATTGTAGTACACACTGTAACAACTTCATTTATATTAGCTAAAATCGCATGAGTTTCTGTTACTCTGTATTCTCTCACGAAAAGCCCAAAAACCAGAAATTATAAACCAAAGCAAAAAATAATAGGTCTACTGCTGGCTAATGGCCGATCACACTTCGTTGCGCCGCCAGCGTCACCTTGTGTCTTTGTCAAGTAGTATTGATTTTCTGGTGTCTGTATATAAAAAATGATTTTCATATCATCTAATAATTATCTCAAATACTAGAATCTGCAACCATTGATGATGCAGGTATTAAGGGTCCAATCCTAAAGTTTCTACATCCCAAGAAGGTTGCTAGAAATAGGCACAGATGTCACTACAAGTCATGAACCCATAGAGCGTAGATACGACAAGTGGCTGAAGCACTAGGACTCGCTTTTTGGCGATGCCGAGAAAGTCTCCAACATCAGATGCTACAGGATTGACGTAGAATCGTCGATAACAATTAGAAAAGAGGGTGAATGATTATAACGTCTAGCAAAAATTTATTTACACTCTAACTATCTTCTGATCATTTAAACCTGCCAATACATAAAAACACAAAAAAACAGCTAAAAGGAATAAAAAGCAAAAGTCGTTGTCAATCTCCTGTGCATGTGCGCCTCAAAGCTTTGGTTTGATGGTGTTGATGCACGTGGACCAAGAAGGTTGGTTTGGCGTGTGAGCTACTTCCTACGGCTGGGTGGTGCAGCAAGTGGGTGCCCCCAGCCACCAGCCGCGCCAGAGCTTGCCCTCCCGTGCTCGCTGGCTTCCTGCGCTCCGCGCCTAGATACTATGCTCCGGGGGCACAGCAGCAGCCATATGTCAAGCACCCATTTATCTATGCTCGGGAGGAAACCGAATAAAAAAATCCAAAGGAGCTATATTTGCAAAAAAAAAAAGTACTAGGGCAACGGAAGGAAAATTTTCAATTTCGCCACCCATAACTCTACATCTAATTTCAAAGGTAGCGATTTGTCACTCTATGATATACTCGGTATCAAGCTCTAAGGGATAAATATCCTTGCAAACATCAATTTGAACACTTAATATTAATAGCACTATTACTGGTAGAAAGTTAGAGGTATCATCGTCAAACACTAAAAAATAAGCCTTAACTTAGAATCTACCAATAGGCACATCTTAACCAAGCGAGCAAAGGCGCGATGCAATAGATAGGACCATGGCACCACTTCTTGGTTAACCGACCGTAATGATCATGGTGAAAATGGCTAAGAAAATAGGTGAGTACCCATCAACCGCTCCATACCGAAATGCGTCAACCGTGAACGGTGTACCTAGGTTCGTTCAATTCGTAGATATTGGCTCAGTAAAATCAAACATGATTATATCAAATATTCAACATCTACCACCGTCTCTTGCTCCAAAACAAATCATATTCTTAATTAGTGCGAAGACACGTACACTAATCGATTCGGATCGCGACAGCTTCAAAAAGGAGCGGCCATTACCGGGAATCTTCATGTAGAAGGGGCAAGCTAGGGGCTTCCTGACCGCCCCCCTCCTCCGAGCCTCCCCACAGCCGCTTCCTACCAGACCAAGCACCGGGAGAGGGAGATGAAGAGGAATCCCTAGGCCCAACCTAGACCCTTGCTCTGCCTCCTCCCGCCGCAGCTTCTTGATCCCCCATGCCTGGAAGAGCTCCTATGCACGAGCAAGCCACTGCCCTTCGCCTTCGTCCCAGAGGCCGCCTTTGGTTGGTGCGGAGGACGGGTGCGCAGGGAGGACCAGTTGGTGCCGCTGCGGTAAAAGCCATCCGTGAAGCTGCTGGTGGAGGCGGCGGGGGGAGAAAACGGGGAAGTCGTCATCGTCGAGGTCGTCTAGAATGGGTAGGGGTGGGCTGGTTTCAGCCGGCGATGTCGGTGGTCATCGTTGGTGGGTTTTGAAATGGGATGACGGGAAAGGAAGGGAGGGAGGGGAAGAGGAAACAGAGGCGTTGGAACCGTACAAGGGAAGATCGGCAAATAGAGGTGGCATCATGTCAGTCGAGCCGGCCCGAGGCATGGCCCATGATATCAATGGGCTTGGCTGGTATTACACCATGCACTCGGACGTGTCTGAGTCAACTCCTCGGCCTAGCGTACTACCTTAACATGATATAAATAATGTTGGGCCAAACATAGTCTGACACGAGCATGGCCCATTATGCAAGACCCGTTATGCACAATAGCAGTCTGTTAGACATGTTTAGTCCATTAGGCTCGGTCTGTTAGGTACGATAGAAGCCGTTAGGCATGCTTGGCCCATTAAGCACGTTAGACATGTCTCATTTAACATTGTTTCAGTTTGTTACATATAATTTTTATAATTATTATAATTATTTAAAATTTTTAGGTTAAATTAAGCTAGACAGACCGCTCTAACCCGCCAAGTTAAATGGGCTCAGACTAGCACGTCGCGTGAACTGAGTGGAGCTGTGCCTAGTTCTGTGACTGAGCCCACGGACCGACACTGCTCGTCTAGGTTGACAGGAACTGTCTAAATGTGATGTGCCGTACTAAGTGTGAACGCATCACGTTGATCGTGGATCGTTGACCGTCCGATCAGTTTGACCGCGAATCGAACCGTCACGTTGATCCTTGGGCTGGTAGTCATGGTGTTGCCCCATCGTTCTCCGGCTCCCCACCACCGCGCTGTTTCCTCTCGGGCCTCCGGTTCTCCGGCTCTTCCGCCTCCGCGCGTTCCACCTTGGTAACCCCAACAATGCCGCATGGCGCGGCCGCGGCACTTTCCCGGGTTCCACCGTCACCCAAACATGGGCTACTCCTCCGTCCAGGGACTGCCTCCGTCTCCGTGCATCGCCAGGGCAGGAGCTGCCGAGGCGACAGACTCCCTGCCGGAGTTACCTCACTCAAGCCATTCATGTACAGGTCGGTTAGCTTAGCTAGTTAGTTACTCAGTTAGTTCAGCACCCAGTCGGTGCTTAGCTTTCCTGTGATTTCTCACGCTCGCCCCCTGCCTGCGCGCCATTGGTTAATTTTGCAGCAGAATCGTCGAGCGGCGGAGTTTTCATTGATTAACTCGATTGATCGGTTGATTCATTGTTATCCCGAAAAGATCTAAGAAGCTGAGGGGATCCATGACGACACGCATCATGAGCGGTAGCAGCTAATTGCAGATGGTACGTACTTACATACGCCTATCACATGCTCGATGAAATGCCAGTGGTGCAAGCCTGTCCCCGTTTTGAGTTTCCTCCTCGCTTCCGCTTTGCTTACGGCGGCGGCCTACTGCTCTGCCTCCTAAGCATCTATGGTATCAATGTTTTATAAATTCTCTTTGCTGTTTCCGTTTGCCCGGCCGCTAGCTGCGATTAACATCGTGAAAGTAAGAACTAGTGCTCACAGAAATCCTTGAGAATGCACAAGCAGCAATGGACAGATGAGCATACTGTCCTCCCTTCTTTGGTGTGCACGGTCTGTAGGATGTCTTCATATTTGATATCGGCATGAGATTTATGCTGTGATATTTCACTAACACGCCAAGACAATTTTGAAGAAAAATTTTCAACTGTTTTTTTTGCCCCCTTCCTTTCACTTTATTCTTAGGGAACTATCATGTATGCATCTGTTCTTTTCCCCAGAAAATCAAGCACTACTAGGAGATGCCCACAAGACTTCATCTATTAAAATCATACAAAAGCTTCTTAGTTGTTGTAACAAGCAGCGATCAGTTATGCATTACTAACTTCCTTGTTCTCTCCACTAGGCCTTCTAATATCCTGTTTTGCTCTCTTAACACTGCACATGTAGCCATCCCTGTGCTTCTGTTGTCTTTTGGGCGTCACACATAAAACCAGCTACTTTTTATCTTCACTTACTTAGAAAGATGACAAAACAGTAAACGCTCACTACCTGCAATTAACTTTTACTCATGTTTCTTTTCCCGGTTTGTAATGATTTCATGAAATTTGCTGACAGCCGAACCCATTCTTGATCTATCTGACAGCAGAACCTTCACTAATGGAAAGTCCAGTTTGCAGTGTTGCATGCCAATTTTTTTTCTTCAGGTAACTTCAATTAAACTTCATTAGTTCTAAAATGGTAGCACAACAAAACGTTACTCAAGGAAACGTATCCTGGATCTGTCTTTCAGTTTCACATGTTTGTTACATTAGGCTTTCTTTTCAGGGAGAGGTGCTTCAATTTTCCTTGCAGAAACGTATACTTTTCTTTCTATAACTAAGTTGCCCTTTATGTAGGCTGAAGTGAGTAGTAAAACTGCAAATTTAGCAATGTGGTACATTATTGTATATTTGTAAAGAAAACAAAGCAGCGAGCTGTGGGTTTGTGTTGAAGAATTTGTGGTAGGAATTGGGAAATGAATTAATGTCCAGTTGATTTGATACTCAATAGCAACATTATGTAGACTCAAATTACAAAATGCATTTAAATAAGATGAATACATCAAACTAGAACTGGACTTGAGATATGAGAACGAAAACTACTCCAATAGGGTATTCAGATCTATCACTAAATGCCATTGACCCCAGAATTTTTCACTTTACGCTAATGCCCTTTCACATCAGGAGATTTAGTGGCTTATATTAGAGCTTTAATTATCTTATTTATGCTAAGTTCCTACAGATATGCTCTCTAAATACGAAGCTCAATCAATAATGCTGGTATAACAGTTCCAGTAACTTAGTGGTAAGTGATGAGCTTATGAAACACAACATATGTATAGTTTAGCACAAAAATCAGATACGCATGTCAATCAACATTACAAATCGTACTTTATTACCAAACAGCGGGCACTTATATCACTCCTCACACAAGCATTACATAGTAATCAATTAAACACGACATACATAAACGATCACACTGAACATAGAAAAGCTGGCACTCCAATAATATTTGGAAACAAGGTTAAGTTCGCGCAAGGCAAACTGGTTTTCTGGACACTGGATGGCTGGCCCAGAGACTAGTCGAAAATCAACCAGGAAACTAACCTTTTATTTGGAAACACTAAATGTATAAGCACACCACAACTGTCAAAGAACCCGTATTTTTGTAGTAGAACTCACATAACTAATTGATTTGTTTTTCGATGGCAAGCATGTTTGGAGGCAGGGGGTGGGCATTCTGAAATCTGTATGGATGCATGGGCGGCACAAGGGTATAGCAGGTGACATATACGGTGCGTATGTATGGCGGAATGTTGTTAATATGGTAGGTGTTTAGGTAGCCTGTGGTGAATGACTGACAAACAGAGGGTTTGAAGTATCGTACCAACTCCTGGGTGCATGGATCGATGTCTTGATCAGCTTGGGTACGGTTCATCTCAGGTAGCTCGTGATCTCGGCACGCTCGTCGAAGGAGGCGAACGTCGGGGGAAGCTTGGGGTCGTAGCTGTTGCGGTGCGACGGTGAGTCCCAGTGGAGCTTGCCCCACCAGCTCCTCTCCCCGTTCACCTCCACCATACTCGGCTGATCTTGAAGGTGCGGGAGACGACGGAGGCTCCAGCACCCACGGACGTGGAGCTCTTTCCACATCGGTGCGGTGATGACAGCATCGTCCTTACGGAGGTGCTGCAGCCGTGGCAGCTCCTGGAGGCGTATCTTTTGGAGACGTGGGAGCTGATAAGAATGACAACGGACGTTGTCGACGTAGAAAATTGTCTCAAGGTTGTAGCAGAACAAGATGTCAAGTGTCTCGAGACATGGTAGTGCTGTTCCACTTGGCATCATGGCCTTTAATCTTGGGCAGTACTCCAGGTGTAGGTGCTCTAGTGTACTCAAGTTGGGTTGTCCACTGAATGGTTTGCAGAAGTGAGCTAGACTTTTGAGATTACTAGCATGTACACGTCGTAGATTCTTCAAGTAAATATATCCGCGGATAACTCCCTCCATTTGATGGCACGACCGAAGCTCACATTCTTCCAGCTCGTCGAAGCTACTCAGATCATGAAGGTTGAAAATAGAAGTATCACATGTCACAGATATTGATCTGGTGACTTGTAGAAGACCGCGTAAACCAGCAGGATACTGATGCATTGCTGAGATCTCCACATGACGCCCTGTTCGGCTAAGGGGAGCTGTTATCGGCGAGAAAATAGCAACTTCCTCTGCCTTATAGCTGCTATGTACATCTACATAAGTTGATTGCTTCTTTACTAATTCCCACAGCTTGCCATCTAGCATGCCTTCTTCATCTGACAACTGCCTGATATTTGCATTGCATGGTGCAACTTGAACGTGGAAAGATTGGAAATACGGTCCATCCCTTACTAAATCCTGAGCAGTTTCATCGAAGCTATAGAATAACCTGGAGTCACTGATGCACACCTGTGCAACTCTATTGGAATGATTACCAATTCCTTCTGCACAGTGATCCAGGCAAAACACATCTGGGAGTCGCTGCAACTTATGCCAAGGAAATCGCTTCAGAGAAGGAACACCCATGAGAAGCAATCGCCTAAGCTGGGGTAGATTAGGGATGTCGGCGGGGAGCTCCTTGATAGCTGTAGCAGACAGGTCTAGCGCCTCCAAAGCACTAAGGTCCTTCAGTTCCACGGACTCAAGCTTTCTACATCCGTGCAAGAACAAGCGCCTTATGTGAGGTGCAGCGATCAGCAAGAAGGATCTCAGGGTAGGATGCCCATCCAATTTGATTTCTTCCACCATGCTCGACTCCCATCCTTTAATGTGTAGCTCCATCAAGCCAGTAGCCCTAGAGATTGACCCTGGGAGTGAAATCAGTTTCTTGTTGTCAATGAGCTTGAGCGATTGAAGCTTCTGCATTTCTTCAAATATATTCTCAGGGAAAGATTCTATTTGAGTCCCTATGACCTCAAGTGTTGTTAGGCTGAGCAGTGTAGCCATAGAAGGGGGTAACTCCATAAGGTTGGGGCATTTGACTAGGATGAGCACTTCAAGATTTGACATGTCCTGGAAAAAGCTTGGTGGGAAATTAGTTACTTCTGAATAGGACATGTCCAGATATATCAAATTGCTCTTTTGATTGCCCATATCTTGCGTCAGATGAGAAAAAGGAACTCCATTCATATCAAGAGTTTCAAGCTGGCATAGAGTGGACAATGGTGAATAGGAACTACTATTGGTTGCTGGGTCTGTAGTACCAGTTGTGGAGGAACTGATCAATAGAGTTTTGAGATCATGGCAGCCTCTGAGTGAAAGCAACCGAAGGTTTACTAGACAAGCAATGGAAGAAGGGAGTGATTTTAGTGGAGTATAGGAGATATCAAGAACACGAAGGAAACATAGTTTGGGCAAGAAACTACTGAGTTGGGAAAATAAGAACGGTTGATGGGAGCAACCTCTTAGAATAAGTGCAGTTCGGCCGCTGGTAATTTCATGAGTCCACCATTCTTTGCTTACATGCCGTCCTTGGTCATGATCCACGAACGAGATCCATTTCAGCTGCTCCATGTACTCCTTGCCATCAAGAAGTTCGTTTACTGTGAGGCGCTCTCCAATGAGACCATGGTATGTAAAAAATTGTGCGGCAGTTTCAGTAGCCTCGTCAGCTTCGGTTGCTGGAGAAAAGGGTAGCTGCAGCAAAGAATACTCCCGAAATGCTTGGAGGATGATATTTCCAACTTGGTGTATATCATCGTACTTGTGGAGGTAGCTTCCGGCCTCCTCCTCTGTACTTTCTTGGGCTCTTCTTGGTTTAATTGCAGTAAGGATGCCTTGGGCGGCCCATTGACGGATTAGCTCATCCGAAGCAATGGACAACGCATTACTATAACTCTGGCGATCTCCATCACTGTGAATAATATCTCCCTGTGGTGGCGATGGATGTTGGGGAACGAGCAGTAGTATGGCGTAGTGAAAACACCGAAGGGCCACGCTGTGCCAATACTGCTCGTCTTGTTGGCAAATCATGCCGGAGATGAACTTGGCCGATTGGTGCAGTGCGGAGAGGATAAGCATCAGGATCTCATCTTCGCTGGAGAAATGGAGGACTCTGTGATCTACCGACTTGCTCCTGTCGCAGACTTGTTGGGAGGTGGTGGACATCAGCCAATTAGAAGCTTTCCACAGAGGAGGAGGAAGCCCCACCTTCTCCGGGCTCACGAAGGAAGTGGGCTCGACAGGCCCGTAGAGGTTGTCAACCACCAGAAGGTACCTCTTGTTGCTTAGCTGCGTCAAGATCCGAGGAACTATTCTGCGACGCACGTGCAACTGCAACATCCACGTGCCATCCTCCATCCCGTAGGTGTAGTACCGTAGCTCCTCGTGGGATTCCTTGAGCTGCTTGTATCCATGGTCGAGCAGGCCGAGCTCCTCTGCCACCGCGGCGGCCAGCTGCAACTCGATGATGCTCATGAACGGGAACCTGCTGCTGCTTCCTCGGGCGGCCTGTTCCGTGGGCTCCTTCCCCAGCTCCACCTTTATTACGGTATCGAAGGGGGGATCAACGCGCGTCATCTTCTCCTCCGCAACGATGCTTGCTATGGTCCGCGTGAAGGAAGCCGTGGGCCCCACCCCGACATTCCATTCAACAAAATGCCAGGAGGCCTTACGTTGCAAGCTACGGTATGCGTCCGTGTGGCGGTATCCGTTCAACCTGGCCACAGAACCAAGGGAGAGCGCGTTAAGACAGATTAGTCCATCAATTAGTTGTCTCATCCATCAATTAGTTGTCTCATCCATGCGTACTTCAATTCGTACGCGCTTGAAAACAGCAGCTTAACCAATATGGGACAATTGTTGGTTAAAAAATGCACACTTTAATCTCCTAACTTATTTTTTTACTATAACTGAGTTGGCTTATTTAGCATAATTAAATTTTAAAAAATATAAAAAACATGTTACCCTATTATAGACAATGCAAAGAAATATAGATAAAAAAGCCTAAAAAATCTAGAAAAAAATCAGAAAAAACGAAATTACTGAATGGTGAAAAAAAGCAGAAGTCAAAAGCAAAAGTTGGTTTTAAACCAAAATGAGCACAGCATAAAACAAAGAATGCTTGCGAGTTTTTTTTAAAAGAAGGCTTATGAGTTATAGGAGAATTGGCAACTAAAGGAAAACGAGCTGTAGAAGCTGGGTGTTTGTATCTGCCCTAGCATCTCCTTCAGCTTCTATTACAAAATTAAGGCCCCATTTGGAATATAAAATTTTTGGGTGTTCCAAAAAAGTAAAGATAGTATGTTGTCTTTTAGCAACAATAGTTTTTTAAGAGTTTTGAGGGAATATACAATATGGTTTCTATAAATTATTGTGGTATAAACAACATGGTCTTTTGAAAGTTATAGAAAAGCCCACAATCTTTTTTTACTAAACTATTGTAAGCTATGGCATTTTTAGTGCTAAAAAAACTATGGCATACATAAACTGTATTATATATTTAGTGACAGCCATTTTAAACAATTCATGATAACCAATAATAAATGCTCTTAATAATTTCAACAAGTATGTAAATGAGGATGTCACAAATCATACCAGAAATCCATATCTCGCAGGCGATCACACCAATATTTGTCCGATGAAGGTGATGTTTTCATGACTTATGCCAAGTAGTGGATCAAAAATTCTCAATTTACACAAAACCTGTAAGCGGAGAAAGTGATTTGAATCAGTTATCAACATGGGAATTGGGAAATACAAAGCTTTTATAGAGTACTCCATCCTTTGTATAATTTTGATAGTATCTTGGAGTATATATAATATTTTGTTGAAGTCTTTTTAAAATTTTTCTACCACTGTAAGAATTGCTCTGCAAGTTTCAACTGACTAGATTGTTTGCCCACGCAATTGTGTGGCGTGACCAAGTATGCTACATAGACTTCTAGTTTTATATTGTAATATTTTTTAGATATTTTCTACTGTAATATTTGTCGTGGACTATATCTTTATGGTTTAGGCATCTTTCTTATCGCTTCAGTTTAAATATGTTGCAAGTAATACCTAATGGTTGTGGATAATTCGTAATAGATCCACCAAATTGACTAGATTTTGTTTTTCTTTTATATCTTTTGGAATTTCAATGTAGTGTTTTGTGTAGGCATGCAGCCATGCAGGTCTGGAAGCCCCATCCGTCACATACGTACTTAGAAGCTTAGCTTCTCTGAAGGCACGTGAAAACAAAGAACAATGTACGTACTTTCATGCAAGATATTGAGAAGGATTAGTTTCTAAATTACACGGTAATATTTCTCTAAGTAATATCCAATGGATATTATAGTTTGATCAAAATTAGGGTCCAATAAATTGAAAGCCAGATCTTTTTCCCTTTTGGAGAATTTCAAGCACATTTCTCATTTTTTAAGCACCATCTAATGGCTGCTATAATTTATTTGTAGTTAGGGTCCATCAAATTAAGGGGCAGTTGTTTTTTCTTTTTAGTGAGAATTTTTAACATATTTATTTTTTCTTAGCACCTACAAAACACATGTAATCGGTTTTTGTTATATAATAATAGATATATTAGGAATAAGTTCATATAATACTTTAAACTTTGCTTAAAAGTCCATTTAGTACCTGAACTATGAAACCAAATATTTGACCCCCGAACTTTACCATCCTATTCAAATAACACCTTACTTGATTTCGCATAGTGATATTGTCCCACATGGCGCGATGAGTAGACGATTTTACTACGTTAGATGACACGTTGCCTAAGTTTGGTCGGTGACATGTGCGGTCCATCAGAGCTTCTCTCCCATCGAGCTCCAAGCTATCTTTCCATAGTCACCGCCCTGTAGTTCTCTCTCTATATTTTGATTAGGGAGGGAAGGCCATATGGGCCCCACCTATCATTCATCTAAATTTGACCAACGTATCGTCCTATGTGGTAAAACCAGCATGCTAGATGGACTTTCGCACAAAGTTCGGGGTATTATATGGACTTTTTCCATTCTATTATAAGCTCGTACTTCCACATAAAACAATTTTTCAAAACAACTTATGCATAAAATACAAGTATTTCAAAATGAAAATGTAAAATGCAACAATACATGAGTCACACACTTGAATACTACCTATCAACAAAAGAAATCAATTACATGTAGAGTCCCAATTATGACTTCTTTTTTTTGGTTTTGAACTCCCGATTATGACTACATGGTTATGTATATTATGACTGCGGCAACCTAAGTGTGCAATTTTTTTGTTTGCAAGTAAGTGTGCAAATTTCTTCCGTCTTACTCCCTCCGTCCAAGTTTATAGGGTGTATGTTTTGAATGGCCTTGTCTATAAATATAGGATATATTTCATATTTCAATACAAAATTAATGTGATGTTTTATTTATACCCTTAATAAATATATAGCTTTATTTGCTATTCTCTACATGTATAGATTGAATATACTATTTAGAGATAATAATTAAGGATAATCTAGTCATTTTTTATTAATAATTAAGGATAATCTAATCATTTTTACTATCTCTAATTAGGGATAATTTAGTCATTTTTACTATCTCTTTAGTCTATATACTAATAAAAAATATGTCCTATAAATTTGGATGGAAGAAGTACAACCCGAGCGAGCTGATGCACAACATCCTTAGGCCATATACAATTGTCTGATGTCAGTTGTTTATAAACCTTACCACGTAGGACATGAGATGATGTAGAAGAGAGAAAGGGAGCATAGAAAATTGGGTCATCTCTTCTGCAGTAGTCAACTATAACACGATAAATAAAATATATTATGTCATGGAGAAACTATCTATAAAGACATACATAAAGACAATTGTTGTAGGGGTGGCCCCCACCTACATCCATTCGTCTTGTTGGGCCAAGAGACCCAATAAGACATGTAAAAAACATCTATACCCCTGGCACAGTAGGCCACTGTAGGGGTATTATTGTAATAAGGCCTTATAGTCATGTATATATACAGCCTTGAGAAAGGAAGGAGCCATATAGCTCATTTCTCCTACAGTCACTCTACTAGTCCCCTAATTTACTATTTGGTCTGTAGCCACAATAGTTGGCGTCGTCCGTGGGGACGACGAGCAAGCTATGAGTTTGGAAGAAGCAATGGCGTCCAAGAAAGCAATGACGACAATCAAGCGAAAGAGAAGCATAAAGCAATCGCCGAGGCCAGCATGCAAGTGCTGGTGGTCGAAGGCCCACCACCCCCATGGCAGCGGTGCCCTTGCGCTACAGGCGGTGAGCGGTTAGCACCGACGCGAGGAGCTAGCTCTGACACCGGCATGATCATCGACCACCTCGACGTGAGGAGGATGCTTCCACTATGTCACCTTCCTCGCGTGTGCGTGGCTGACTACTGCTGGGCATGGGATAGTCCAGCACAGGGATGTCGAGGTCTTCACACACTCAGTTCACCTGGCCGAGGTTCGATGTCGCCGATGCTTGCAAGCTATGCTTCTTCATGATTTATGGGCCAAGGAAGACGGTCGTAGCGTGCTTCGTGTCCTCGAGAGAGAGCACTGCCATGAGTGGCCATCGGGGTCACCGACTTTGGCAGCGACGCAATGCTGGGGCGGACGCAATCGTCGCAGGTGGAGCTAGGGTTGGATCTGCCATAAATAGGCCAGTGGGGACACACTGAGCATGTAATACTCCTTCCCAAGGTCCCGCATGTTGAACCGGATGGCGACCCCAAACAGCCTCCGCACACGATGCTCATCCTCGCGGTCGAGCATCACGGACAGAGACATATTAAAGTCTATCAAGTGGCCCGACCACTTAAGACCGCTACCAGCCTCCGTCCAGTGGTAGAACCACCGTCGCATCTAGTTCGACTCCTACTTTTCTTGGTCGAATTTGTCGGGAATAGCTTCATACATCCAGACCGGAGCACGAAGTTGACGCTCCCCAGGTTGGAGTACTCGCCCTCGGTGAGCTTCTTCAGCTGGCACCGGGCATCATGGAGGAAGACAAACAATGTTGGGCTCGGTGACATTGTCTCTGCTCGTGAAGCCCAGCTATAGACGGCCAGCCGGACGACAGCATTGGGGGTCAATTGTGCAAGATCTAGCCCGTACAGCTGAAGGAATTCGTCGATGAAGACTGTCGTAGGGATTTGGAGCCTGGCGTCGAAGTACGCGGTTAAGACGATGATCTCTGACTCCATCGGCCAGGGCTCCGTCTCGCCGATGGGAGGCAGATGAACCACTTAGCATCTCGAGATGTTCCCATCACGCACCAGCAAGCAAATCAACTCTTCGATCACCATAGTCAGCCCTAACATGTTCGTGCAGACGTCATTCACCTTTTTTGCTGCACCCCACCGCTTGTTTGTCGTTGATGCATCGCGCTCCACCAGCTCGTAGTCAACCTCCGTGGCCGATGAGCTCCCACAGCCAGATGAGCCTCCGCGACTACATGAAGCACCCACGACACTGCGACGAGAACGCTGGTCACCACCACGAACCATCCTCACCATGGAGAAGGAGGTGGAGCGGCGGCGGCAGGCACGCTTGGCGGCGGTACAGCTGTTAAGGCAGTGGCTAGACAGAGCGATATGATCGATGGCCACGGCCATCACGCAGAAGAAGAAGAACGCGTAGTGGCGAGTCCTGTCAAGAAGGACGTTGACCTTAAATATGCATGCCTTTTCGTGCGTGTCTCGGGAACAAACAATGTGCGAGTCGACAATGCACGATGCGCCAACTGCCCTCAAGCGTGTGTCCTGCGCTACAGCATTACTAGCTGACCATGGTCATCACGATACAGTCCATGGGCCAACTACTCAACAGGCCGAAAGGGACGGAGGGGGCCAAAAAGCTTAACAACATGGTTTCGGCCTGCAAGAGATGAAACTCTTTACCACGAGAGGCTATTGTTGTAGGGTTGCCCCTACCTACATTCATTCAGCCTACTGGGATAAGAGGTCCAATAAAACATGTAAAAAGACACCTATACCCTTGGCATAATAGGCCACTGTAGGGGTATTATTGTAATCAGGCCTTGTGGTCATGTATATGTATAGCCTTGAGAAAGGAATGAGCCAGACAACTCATTTCTCCTATACTCATTCTACTAGTCCCCCTATTTACTATTTAATTCATAGCCACAATAACAACATATTGTATGAGCTGTCTTCAGTACCATTTATAGATAACATAGAGAATATTATAGATAATAGTTATCTATACTATTATATATACCTTTATACTAGAAATGGCCACAAATCACAGGATGATATGATGGTCACAAGTTCCTAGATGGACTTACTATGGTTGCACGTCGACCGAGATGGTATCAATGTGCCTGGCTAGCTAAAAAGTGAACTTCATAGAACTCCATGACAACTCTTATCCCACACACGAATAAGTGGAATAACTATGCTTCAGAGGTAAGATCATGCATGTCAGAAATTTTACTATAATAAACTATACCGTATGAGCTTAGTTGAAATTACTTCAATAAATGAATGTTTATTTACCTTTCAATGGCCTTTGGGTTGTTTTGTAGTGAAACTTCTGGGTATAATTTAAACAGAAGAATGCCGTTATATATTGTCTCTCTGACTATCTCCACAAGCTCACACTTCCTTATATGATCCTGAGAAAAAGAGAAGCAATTGATCTTTGTTATATATTTAAGAAATAAGAAATAAAAAGTAACAAGGAATAAAAAAAGTAGGTAAGGAAGATATATATAGTACCTGATTGTTGAATTTGGCATTGTCAAGAGTTGATCCGATCAACTTGATATATATACTTGAAAAATCACAAAAGGGCGGAGGGAAGCCAATGATTTTTGGGGGTTTTTTAGTATTGTTAACTAGAAAAAGAATTAATTGTAAATGTAAAGCAACAATAATAATGGGTAAGCGAATGGTTTTTTTGGTTTTTTTTCGATCATTTGAAGAGAAGGTTAAATCTAAACATGAAAAGAACAATGGTAACAGGAATAAAAGCCAATGATTTTTTTTCAATTTTTCGATAGATCACAAGAAAAAAAGGATTAGTTGCAGATGTGAATTTTGGGGGTTTTTTAGTATTGGTAACTAGAAAAGGAATTAATTGTAAGCGTAAAGGAACAATAGTAATGGGGAAAGAGAATGGTTTTTTGGGTTTTTTTGTATTGATCAGTTGAAAAGGGGGGTTAATTCTAGACGTAAGAAGAACAATGATAACAGGGGGGAAAATTCATCGTTTTTTTTTTCAGTTTTTTAATTGATCTCAAGAAAAAAAAGGATTAGTTGTAGATGTGAAAGAACAACAACGATTTTTTTACTGATCACTAGAAAAAGGGATTAATAATAGCAACAGCAATAGAGGGGAAAACACCAATGTTTTTTTTGGTATTGATCACTAGAAAAAGGGATTAATATTAGCAACAGAGGGGAAACACCAATGTTTGTTTTGGTATTGGTCACTAGAAAAAGGGATTATATTTGTAGATGTGAAAGAACAAAAGTGGAAGGGAAAAGCCAATTTTTTTGGGTTTTTTTATATTGATCACAAGAAAAATGGACTAATTGTAGATGTGGAAGAACAACAATTATAGGGAAAACACCAACGATTTTTTGGGGTTTTTTTTGGTAATGATGGCTATAAAAGGGATTAGTCCTAGATGTGAAAGAACAACAGTGTTAATTCGCTTGAAAGTTGAAATGAAGGATTTTTTTTTTGGAACAGAAAAGAAGGGATGTGGAGTGGAGTTGAAAGAACAAGATCGGTTTGGTTTCAGCAAAACGAATAGCTAGGAAGGTAGGGCATATGTCCCTTTGTAGTATTGTATTATATACAAACCGAAACATTGGAGAAAGATGCCTGCTAGGTACACGAAGAAGCAAAGAATACATTTTGTTCAAAGCTAAAGCCTAAAGGTGATGAGAAATGTTTAAAGGAACGAACGAATCATGTTCAAAGAAGAAACGGGATAGCTTGCCATGTGCATGCCTACCAAAGGACATGTACGTAATGTTGAATTCGTAAAGTGTTAACGTGTGCCTTAAGGAATTCACCTCTGAAATTGATGGCCCACAGTCGCAGGTTCGTAGTTCAAACGTTACAAACGACCTAGGTGATGTGTATGCATGCATGCATGCATTTTTTTTTAGATAATGGAACTAAGTTCCAGCCTCTATCATCCGAAGATGATACACAGCTGAAAAGAAGCCACGTCTGCGCAAGCACCTGGAGCCAATTTTGACGGACCATTCACGCAGGTGCCGAAACAGTTTAGGGGTGTTGCGAGAATCAAACTCGCGACCTCTCGCACCCGAAGCGAGAATCATACCACTAGACCAAACACCCGGCTTGGAGCCCCGTTTGATTGATTTTGGTAATCACAATTTTGTCGTCCAAGTGCACATGCAACATATTTGTGATATCCACCGTCCAAGCATGCACGGGAACTTGATTGTGCACACACAGCGTATTTGTAACATCCACCGTAGGCAAAACTTGGTGTGATTTGCACCACATCACATTTTTCATTACAAAGGCAAAAGGAAGAAAGAGAAAAGAGAAAGGGGAAAGTAAAAGGAAAAGTAGAGCAAAAGAATGGGTTGGTGAGACAAGTTGATTATGTTCCAAATCTTTTACATACTACGTGCAATTATTACTGCATTGTGCAAAGAAAAGAAAAAGAAAAAACAAGGGCAATGATCGATCGAACAGGCTGGTAGAACCGAAAGAGAAGGTGATGCAGCAGAGCTCAGTTGCATGGCAGGGCAGAGGCTTCTTACAATTGCTCAGTTGCATGTTCCAGGCTAATCCGCATGCTTCTTATGTCTTGAGCTGAGAGGTGAAATGCTTAATTCACTTAGTTGAGCCCCTGTAAAACGCCTAATCCAGAGTTCTATTCCCAATCCTTGTTGTGAATTTTGGATTTGGAAAGGGGTACTGAATTTTTATCAGCAACTGATACCAAGGATTCTTCTACCACTAGTCAAGGCCTTCCAACTGATCTGAACAGGTGCTGTGTTATGGCCGCTGTTGCCAAATTGCCGCAGCCCGCAGTCTGTAGGCGACGAGTTCGGTTGAATGGTTTGAGTGCTTGACCAGTTCCTGCCACCATCTCTCAACCCTTGAAGCCCACTTCGCCTCGTCTCGCCACCACCATTGGCCAAGTTGATACGATATCCTCTCGTCGTCGTCTCCTTGGTTGCTCGAAGCGTTGTAATGGACGGTCATCTTCACCGGCGGCGGTGGCGGCAGCTGGCGGCTGTCGACATCACCTGGATATCGTGCCGCGGCGTCAGGTCGCCAGTCCCGTTCCACGCGCCGTCCCTCTACGCCTCTGTCTCCGTCGCGTCATCCACCGCCGACAAGAACCAGACTGACCGGCGCGCGCACCGCGTCACGACCCCCGCCGACGGCGATGGCGGGGGGAACCCCGAGTGGGACGCCCCCCTGCGGGCTCCTTGTGACGTTCGAGCTCAGGGAGGAGCTCCTTGTGACACCTCTCGGACGACGCGGCCGGCCAGGAAAGCGAGGACGCGCTCCTTGTGACGTTCGAGCTCAGGGAGGAGCTGCCCGTCCTCGGCGACGTGCTTGCCGCCTCCGCGGCCGTGCCGGTCGCCGACATCGACGCAGCAGACTGCGGGCAGGCGACGTACCAGCTGGCCGCTCCCGACGGGAAGCATCCTAACGGGGTCATCTCCTTCTCGTACGTCTTCCACGGCAAAGCCGTGACGTCCCCGGCCCCGGCAGAGGCGGGCGTCCATTGGTCATCGACAGAGCAAGTTGCCGTTTACCCACCCATAGCTGTGGCCGCGGAGGCGCCGCCGGTTCGGGTGTACCCACCACCGTTGCCAGATGCAGCGTGCGGAGTCGCGGCTGAAGAGCCGGTCGCTGTTTACCCACCGTTGCCGGAGGCACCATGCGGAAGATACCCGCCTGTCGGCTTGGCACCCTCGAGTTATTTCCCGCCGCCACCACCATCGGCGTCGCACGCCGGGGTGTGTGGGTGCCCGGCGGTGTCCGAGTGGGGCGACCGGTGGTGAAGCCGTCAAGAAACGACGCCGTGTTGAAGTTGAAAACACCTAGCCTAACCGAAGTTGAAAACACCTAGCCTAACCGAGTTGTACAGTTTGTAAATTTAGTGTATGACGTACATGTTTCAGAATTACTTACAGCTATAAACATTCGTGTTTGATCAACCAGTTCTTCCTTTTATGGCACGTTACCTTTGTTGAATCCCCCAGCAGCACGTTTCTTCAGTTCAATTTGTTTCCACTTTTCATCCGCAGCACATGTTTCCTGTGTTGATGATCACAAATGGTACGATGACATCACTCAATGACATGCATTCACCATCGCAAATGGTATACCGATAGGACATCTCACCAGTGGCGGAACCACCACCGGGGCGGCTGCCCCGGGTCTCCCAGCCGGCAAGGCCCCCCGGCGGCCATCGTCCACCGTCGCCCGTCGGCGCCCCGTCGCCCCCCCACCCCTGGGCAGGAATGAAGATTGAAGAAGGCAGCAACCAGCAAGCTGGCACCGTCGCGGATGGGCCTTGCCGCCTCGGCCATGGGCCGCGCCCGCGCGCCGTGCAGCGGCCCAATCCAGTGGGCAATGGCCTAATCCCCAGACCCGGAGACCCCCGATGGCGCGATGCCGCAATGTATTCCCCAATCCGCCGAAATCCCTAACCCACTTACCTCCAGATCCAAAATCCCCATCGCATCGCATGGCGGTCAGCGGCGAGGCGACTCCGCCCTCCGCCAGCTCCGCGCCTCGGGCCTTCGGCGACTCCGCCCTCCGCCGTGCGCCCGTGCGGCCGTGCGGGCTTGAGGCCGCCGTCCCCACTGCGCTGCTTGACTGGCGACTGCCCGTGAGCCGTGAGGAGTGAGGACTGAGCCACTGAGGTGAGGGGTTGAGGTGAGGATCGCGCCTCAGCTCCGCCTCCAGCTCCGGCTCCGCGCCTTCGCCTCCGGCGCTCCGTCCTCGCCTCGCGCGATCGCGCCCCAGCTCCGGCTCCGGCGCTCCGCCTCCTCCACCGCCCTCCGGCGCAATCGCCAAATGAAATCAATACAGAATTATTTTAGAACCACAAAGAGAGCTTGTGGTAGTGATGTGTTCAATCCAGACGACATTGTTGCAGATCCGGGCCTACGGAAACAAATTGAAGAATATGCTACCCTAGAAATTAGAGATCAAGTAAGAAATTCTTTTCCTATCTGGAGTTACAAATTATTATTGTATTGGTATTGAATTCAAGTTCTTATAAATTTTGTTGTGTTAACATGTTGTAGGTAACTATTGGAGTACCGATGTTCTGGATATCTTAGTCATCGATGTTCACGCGCATCAGGAGTTTTTGTTAGTACTTTGTCTGAGCTCTTAATATTGTATTATATGCTTGTTTAGTTGTATTAGTTAGATTTATGTTTGTCTGGTTATATTGGTTAGATCTTGATAATTTAGTGTATTTGACATTATTAATTATATTGACTATTGAATCATACTATGTTTTAGTATTTTTTCACACTACTGGTTCGCCCCGGGTCTTTTAAATTCCTGGTTCCGCCACTGCATCTCACGCTGAAGAAGCTGTAAGAACATCCAGCAAAGTAGGCATATATTAGGCAGACATGCATAGCTAACAAACCTCAAAGATTCTTTCACGTTTTGATATTGCTATGTGATATATGACTTTATATGATCTAGATAACTCTACTCAAAAATATGACTTGGTTGCTTTATTAAACCAATGCAATGTGACTTGGATAATCTACAAAGCTTCTAGATTTTTATTCTCATTGTTCTTTCTTAGATTTATTTTTTCACTGAAATTTCTTGATGATTATATTGCCAAAGGGGGAGAGAAATTTGAGATATTGCGGAGTTTTTGGTTCTCTTGTGTTGAGAGGGAGAGTTTGAGAGTTTGGTTTTAGTTCTTCACTTAGATTTATTGAAAGTCATATTAACTTAATGGGTTGTCAATGTATTTATCAAGGGGGAGATTGTTAGACCATATGGCCAAATCTAGGTTAGATGATGAATAATTAACAACGTTGGTTATGATTTTACTTATGGTGTGTTGCGTGTGCGGATTGACATTTGCGTGTGCGGATTGTCGTATGTTGTATGATACGCTCGTGTGAGGTATTGTGCGGATTGACTTGAGCTCGTACGCGGTTGTGTGTTTATTCATGTGCAGGTGTTGCTTGAGGTGGAACATGGTCGATGACGGGACTGAAACTAGGTTCGGGTGGAACTGAGGTTTCGGGGCTAAATTCAGGGAGGAACTGAGGTCCTATCGGTCAAGGATGTCATGCGGGATGTTCAGGTTAGAGAACAATGCACATAGAGATGATGCAGTGTTGGAGGCGCGGAGATGCGTCATGGCTAAGGCTGCATGTGAAGCGGAGGCAAGCGGCAAGGCTGCATATGTCCGGACGGCGCGTGTACGAGTTGTATATGGATTGGAGATGTATTCGGTGTGATGGCCGCGTACTAGTAGGAGATATGGTTAGTTAATATTAGCGTGTCGTGAGTTGATAAAAGGAGTAGCTCTTTGCATGACAGTTGTTTGCATGCATTATATGTATACGACTTGGAGTAGGAGTCCGAACGTTGATTGGGTGGCCTGCGTGCCGTGAGGGGACGACAAGATATAATTATTGAGGGTTGCGGATGTTGAGATTGTCCATGCCGTGATTTGTAACGTGCGGGAGAACTAGTAGTGCACGGCTTTGTTTTGGCCGAGGCTTTTTGAGAAATCAAAGAAATAGCCACTAGATTGTTGCCTGCAGCTTGTTCCGAGAAAAGCTTGGAGCGACTAGAAAAAGTATAGAGCGGCGGCCTCTTTTGTGTTGCGCGGTGATTTCTTTTGAGAGAAATAAAGAACACAGGCGGCTCGGCGTGCGTTCTGGAGAAAAACGAAAAAGTGGCCAGCGGCGCATGCATACGTGATTGTTTTGGAGACCAGGCGAGGCGAGCGGACGTGCGTGCGATCGCTGCATACTAGAACCTCTCCAGCGGTGAGTATTCGAACAGAAAGCTGCATGATCTTTCTCTGATTTTAATTCCCTTCTCGTTTTGTGATCTAATTTTTGCTATTCATTGCTGCATGCATGAGTTCTATTTGATCTAGAAAGTACACGTATGCATGTGTAGCAAGAGGAAATTAGAGAAGTGATTAGGTGGGAGGAGATTAGGGGTAGCTAATCAAGGGAATAGGGATCAAAACGTGTATGGGCTTTTGGTGATTTCTTGCATGATCTTTTAGTTGTCTTTTGTGTCAGACGTGAGTATCTTTTTAACCTTGTGACTGCATGCATAAGATACGTACGTGAGTGCATGCTCTGCTACATGTATTTTTTTCCGATAAGAATCTTTTGATCGGAGACTGCACGCAGGTAATAATTAAGCGATTTGTGAGGAGCAGCATATGCATGCATTTCGTAATATGGAAAGTTTAGTTAATTAATTCTTTACGAATTTTGCTTAATCGCATAATTAGATCTAAATCAATTTTCGTTCTACCTGCATCAGCGATCTTGTTTATTTTATATCTCAAGTTCTAGACTTTCGTTTGGCGTGATTTCAGTTGGGTTGGTTCAATAACTTCGTCTAGTTTATTCTGTCAAAATTTGAGGTCAAGCGGAGTTACGCTTTTTTATCGAGATCAGTTTTAGTGAGGCTACAGTGTTCTGTCCAGAACTTTAAACGAGACTTAAATAGGTTTTGTGTTTAGGGGGAGTTTTATAATTTATTTTTTAGCTTCCGCAATCATTCACCCCCCTTTGATTGCCTATCTTAGTATGAATCAATCCTACACCTTCTCGATGACATCCTGCAAATAAATAGTATGTCACTTTCAAGATGAAACACTCAAATAGTCCGACGTTTGAACATGAGGTTAGCAAGGATCATGAATCTTACAATGATCTTGGTCTTGTAGGGTTCCAAGAACGGGATGTCAGCAATTTTGTACAGAATGTCAAAGATCTTCTTCTGAAATATGCATGGCAAATCGGTTAGTGATAACATGCAAGCATTGCTCCACTGAATAATTTAGCAAACACAATAGCTGGAAAAGAATGCTTCACCTGGAACTCAGATAGACCATCAACACCTGCAGCATCCTCAGCCTTCTCCTTTTCCTTCTCAGCTTCGAACTTAGGCTTCCAGGTCTTCTCTATGATAGAGGTGGTAACCTTCTCATCATCAGCAATCAAAATGTTGTCAAACAGGATGCCGTCCTGCATTGTCCAGATCTCAATTCCAATAGCGCAATAGGATCAAAGTCAGGCGTGTCAAGATCAAAGTACTCAGGGTTGGGGATTTCTTGCGGCTTCCAGATTCCCTTGTAGTTGGGGTTGTCAATCAGAGGTGCATGCCACTTGCCCTTGTAGGCAGGGTTCTGCTTCATTGGCTTCTTCCACTCACCACATCCAGGTGCCTCTTCACACTTGGGGTTGTCGATTTTTGGTGCCTCCCATTCTCCATCCTCCTCATCATCCCAGTCTTCAGGCTTGGTAGCCTCTGGGTCATCAATCTCCTCAGGCTCATCATCCAACCATCCTTCTGGCTTGGTGGCTTCCTCATCCTCAATTTCCATTGGGGCATCCTCATCCCAGTCATCGGGCTTCACAGCATCTGGGTCAGGGATTTTAGCTCTCTCGTCCCAGTCCTCCGGCTTCTTGTCATCGGGGTCAGGAATGGTCTTGGATGGGATAAGTGCTGGCTCAAAATCATCAGCAGAAAGGAAGTTTGCCTTCTTCTTTTCCTCCCCATCAATCAAAATTCTCACCTCGTTATCTGGCTTCAAGATAGCCGTGTAGACATGAGAGAACTTGTCATACGGGACAGAAGGAGGGAACTTGAGGTGATGCTCAACATACTTGCCAGTCTTTGGATTTTTGTGCTTAAGGATGAAATGCACCTTGTTGGTTGACCCACATTTGTCAGGGCCGAACATAATAGTGTAAGGAGTCTCATTATCAAACCCCTTGGCATCCCATGTGGCATCCTGAGGGCGGATGTACTTAAGATAGGCACCTCCACACTCAAGGCCATTCTGAAGACGCACCTCGAACTGCAGGACCACTGTCCCATCCTTCAAAGTAACAGGCTCATCGAGCTCCTTGATTATGGCATATTTCTTGGCCTGCTCACTAACAAGGAGACCATAGTCCTCGTGGCCACTACTCTTGGCATGCTTCCATACACCTGCAAACCAGAGTATGTCGATATTTGATCTATGATGAGTGTGCTACAAAAGAGCAATGGAAAGAACATGAAATTTTCACGGAGAACAGAGTCTAAAAGACAAACAGCAGACTACCAAAATCTATCCGGTGCCAATTCATAAAACAAATAGCAATGTTACTGCATACAGTAATAACTAGGCTTGCATTTTGCTTTTATCGTATGAATAATATTTCAAGTGATGATGTCAGGACAATGCAATTATTAGCGCTAATAATATACAAGGCAACATGCTTTATTAGGATTAACTCAATGCACCATCACAGGCACATACATAAAACTTTGCAAAATGTTACTCAATGCAGCACGTCACAGGTAACTCCTGCTAGTATGCTACTCTGCAAATTCTATGTTTGCAATCAACATATGCTAGCAATTTCTAGTGTAGTTTAACTAAGCGTATCATCAAACAATAGCCAGGCACAATATCACATATAGTCACTTCAATGATTCCAACCGCCAAAACAGTGTCTCTTCTGCAGTTATCATCAATCTGAGAGGTTTAGTGCCTATCAGCAAGCCCACGAATTGCAGAGCAGATCAGCATCACAAGTCACTGTACGCATCTGACTTAAAAAGCACCATGCGAACAAAACCACCATGTACGCATTTGTGTATTATGTGAACCGATCAGCTACCCAAAACACCCACTAAACCCACGGATCTCACACAGAACACAGTACGCATTTGTAGTCGTCCTTGACGGAGACGACCCATCTCCCCTCGAAGCTCTCGTCGAACGGCTCGTAGAACAGCTGCGTCCACCAAACCATCACAAATTTGACCCCCAAAAACATCCGAAAAGAACATCAAATTTATTAGAACTTATATATTTTTTTTGGAGAATAATCCTTCGGCAGCTAACACACTTATGAAGGATGAGAAATGGCATTAAAATGTAAAACAAGAAGAGTACAGCTTCTTGTGAAACATAGTACTTACACTATTGAGGATAAATGGCACTTTTGGTTTCTTATTTTTCTCACGTACTTAATTTGGTTCACCTACTTTCAAATAGTTCTAATTGGTGCTTCTACATTCCAAAATATGTTATGGAGTTCTCTATAAGAAGTCGTAAACTGAAATATGTTTTAAGGAGGCACATATGCAAACAGAGAACGATCACAAACCTTGTCTTGGAGAAGACCCATGCAAGACCTCTTAAAAACATTTCATTGTCTAAAAAATTCTCCTGAAAAAAATCGATGACCTGGTAAATCCATTATTGCGTACAAAAGGGCACAGAGAGGGGAATCTGTAGAATTACGCTGCCTTCGAATTATGTTACATTAGATCTAATAAAACATTATAATAAGTATACAGTAGTCGATTTACTAATGAAAATCCTACAAAAATATAAATATAGCATATCAACAAGTTTCAAATCTGAAACTCACCAAGTTTCAGATATAGGACTTGGTGTTTCTCCAAGATTTAAAAATGCAAGTTTGAAAAAGGAAGTTTTGGGTAAGTTTCACTGATTGAAAAATGAGTTTTAAAACAAATTACAGCAAAGTCCCACAAGTGATTCAAAATTTGACCAAGTTTCACAAAAGAAACAAGCAAGTTTCACATGCTTACAAACCACGGCCACGCTCAACATTGGACCACCATTCCTTTATGGCCACAGAGCTCACCATGCCCACGAGCCACCTCGCCACTCATCGGTGTGACTCCCTCTTGCCGTAGGCCATCCGCACACTCCCTCACTTCGCCCGTACGACGGTCGCCGTGGCTGCTTGCTTGCTGTTGTGATAGCCGCTTACTAGCCGTCTGCCCATTACTGTCCCTCCCCACACCAACCCATGCCTTCCCTTTCTCCTTCGCTCCCACGTTCTTCCATGCCACAAGACGCCTCTTGCGCTAGCTCCCCCACTACGTGACCTTACACGCTGTCACTCATGCCCTCTCAAATGGTGTGGAGGTATGAGCGTGCGCTCCCTCACAAGTACATAGGAAAAACTCAGTAGATGAGCATGTACTGAAAATAGTGTGCTTCAATTTAAAAGTAGAATACCTGCCTGGTCAAGTCCTATTAGTGATCTCTCTTTGTGAAATACACTGTATTTTCTACTATGGACAATTCCTCTTTTGTGTATGTTACATAACATGTATGAACAGCAAACAGATTGATCTGCATGCATATTAGTTCTTTTCCTCTGCCCCTACCTATCTCTTATGTTTGTTCCTTCCGAGTAAACACAAAAGGAAAAGATTAGCAGCAGTTGTTTCAAGTATTGTGTACATACAACTAATCATATAACTAAATTATCTCTAAGTTGCTAGAACCATAGAAGGCACGAAGCCGTAAGATTGGAGCAAACTTGTGTCACATGTGCTGCAGCAGTGGAGTACAGAATGTACTAATAATGAATGTCATCATGAAGTCTCTACAGGTACATATAAGATTAGCCTGTAATGACAGGTACAGAATATACCGAGAGGTATGTCGAAACCATTGACCTGGAGAAAGAGACAGGAGAAGTCCCCATCATGCATCGGTACAGATGCATTGCACATAGTACGAACGGAGATTACAACTCATATCAATCAAATAGGAGAGAGATAAATTCAAAAGAAATGAAATGGTTGCAATCTCCAAGGGGAAAAAAAGGCAAAGCAACGAATTCTAACATATTTGGATAATAGGTATCAACTTACAATCCAATAATTGCTATCTACCATGCTACATGAATACTTCGTAGGAAATACTTTTGAACTTATAAAAACAAATAAGAGCAGAACACATCAATTTTCTAACCGTGACCAATTATTTTCTCATTGGAAGCTGCTAGTCCATGCAACGGTATAGCAGCTTCATGAAGTTTCAATTATATAAAAGTTTCATGAAGGTTTCAGGTTTCAAATTTTCAAAGCATGTATTTCTACGTTTCATGAAAAGTTCCAAAAAGGTTTTACGTTTCAAGTTTAAAGCTTCAAGCAAATTCCGTGCGTATTGTGAAAGTTTCATGCAGGTTTCAACATGTTTCAAGAAGTTTCAGAGGTGTAAAACTGAAACTTTTGAGTTCCAGATTCGTTTCAAGTTTTAGAAATTGAAAAACTCTGAGTTTCACAAACTGCAACTTCAAATTTCAAAAGACGAATTTTAGGTTTAAAAAATGGAACTTAAGTTTCAATTATGAAACTTAAGTCTCAATGAGTTTCAAATATGAAACTTAATGTTTTACTAAGTTTCAGATATAAGACTTGGTGTTTCAGCAAGATTTCAAAATGCTAGTTTAAAAAATGAAGTTTTGGGCAAGTTCCACCAATTGAAAAACAAGTTTCAAAACAAACTATAGCAAAGTTCCACAAGAGATTCAAAATTTGATCAAGTTTCACAAAAGAAATGAACAAGTTTCACATACTTGCAATCCACAACCACGCTTGTCGTCGGACCTCCATTCCTTTGTGGCCGCAGAGCTCGCCACCCCGCCACTCACCGGTGTGACTCCCTCTAGTCGCAGGCCAACGGCATGCTCCCTCGCCACGCCTGTGAGCTCCCTCGTTCGCCTGCGTGATGGTTACCATGGCAGCTCACCTGCTGCTATGATAGCCACTTACCAGCCGTCAGCCCATTACTGTGCCCCCACGCCAACCCGTGCCTTCCCTTCCACCTCCACTCACGTTCTTCCACACCGCAATGCTACCTCTCGTGCCCACTCCCCCACTGCATGGCCTTGCACGTTGTCGCACATGCCCTCTCAAATGGCATGAAGGAGGCTTAATTGGTGCCGTCATTTGCACCCAATGCTACATGATTTGAAGGAGCCAGGGATTTGGAGGGAGAGATTGAGGGAGTATAGAGAAGTGGAAGAGCAATCTGTGCAGATGAATTAAGAGGTTGGGGGGAAAAAGAAGCTTTGGGATGCTGGGTGCACATGGATGAGATCAAGTAGTCGGGTGAATTAGATCCAATGTTGTGTGCCAATAATATGTAAGTGATGAGGATGTGTTTTGGAGACCAGATCCCATCTATCTAGTCATTTGTATTTATAAGTTC
The DNA here is from genome assembly GCA_036346265.1 of Melocanna baccifera. NCBI lineage: Eukaryota > Viridiplantae > Streptophyta > Magnoliopsida > Poales > Poaceae > Melocanna > Melocanna baccifera. Next base: position 16,060,210 of record CM070687.1, read on the forward strand.
TTGTGTTTGCCCGATTTTAACTTAAGAAAGGGCGATTTTGGAGTTTTGGTGTTGTTGGTGTTTTGCCTTAAGTTCGTACTGTGATCTATGTTACTATGATATGTGAGAACTATCTTAGATCATTAAGAACTCACGAGTAAGAGTATATCAAGATTTCCATCTTTTGACCCGTTTCCTCCGGCCTTGCTCCTCCCCTCTCTTCCACGCGACTTCGTCCCCCCCCTCCCCCCGATGTCTCAGCTAATGTTCGTTTTTCTTGCTGACATTTGCTTCTTGCCCTCTACACCTCGAACCAAACAAGCTACTAGGCATCTTCTTTTCAGCTTCTAAAAGCTGCTTTTCAGCTTTTCTACGGTAACTAGCTTTTAAATGGAGTGCATTTTTAAAGCAGGGTCTACAAGTTGATTGTAGTACACACTGCAACGACTTTATTTATATCTGCTAAAATTGCATAAGTTTCTGTTACTCCGTACTCTCTCACGAAAAGCAAAAAAAACCATAAACTATAAACCAAAGCAAAAAAAGAATAGGCCTACTGCTGGCTAATGGCTGACCACACTTTGTTGCGCCGTCAGCGCCGCCTTGTGTCTTCGTCAAGTAGTATTGATTTTGTGGTGTCTGTATATAAAAAATTATTTTCATATCATCAAATAATTATCTCAAATATTGGAATCTGCAACCATTGATGATGTAGGTATTAAGGGTCCAATCCTAGAGTTTGGTCGCTAGAAATAAGGATGTCGCTACAAGTCGAGAACCCACCGAGCGTAGATACGACAAAGCAGCTGAAGCACCAAGACTCGCTTTCCGACGATGCCAAGAAAGTCTCCAGCATTAGATGTTGTAGGATCGACGTAAGATCATCGATAACAATTAGAAGAGGGGGTGAATGATTATAATATCTAGCGAAAGTTTTTTCACACTCTAGTTGTCTTCTGATCGTTTAAACCTGCTAATACATAAAAACACAAAAAAAAATACAGCAAAAAGAAATAAAAAGCAAAAGTGCATGTGCATGTGCGTCTCAAAGCTCTGGTTTGATGGTGTTGATGCACGTAGACCAAGAAGGTTGGGTTGGCGCGTGAGCTACTTCCTACAGCCGGGTTACTTCCTACAGCCGGGTGGTGCGGCTGGTGGGTGCCCCCACCTACCAGCCGTGCCCGGGCCTGCCCTCCCGCGCTCGCTGGCTTCCTGCGCCCCACGCCTAGCTACTGTGCTCCGGGGGCACAGGAGCAGCCATATATCAAGCACCCATTTATCTATGCTGGGGAGGAGACCAAATCCAAAAAAACCACAGGAGCTATATTTGCAAAAAAAAAGCACCGGGGCCATGGAAGGAAAATTTTCAATTTTGCCACCCCTAACTCTACATCTAATTTCAAAGGTAGAAATTTGTCACTCTGTAACATGCTCGGTATCAAGCTCCAAGGGATAAGTATACCTGCAAAAATCAATTAGAACACTTAGTAGTTAGTATTAATAGCACTATTACTGGTAGAAAGTTAGAGGTATCATCGTCAAACACTCAAAAATAAGCCTTAACTCAGAATCTACCGATAGGCACATCTTCACCAAGCGAGCAGTGAGCGCAGTGCAATCGATAGGACCATGGCACCACTTCTTGGTTAACCCACCGTAATGATCATGGTGAAAATGGCTGAGAAAATAGGCAGAGCACCACTTCTTGTGCGTCACAGGTAACCTTTCTGACGAAAAAATGCAACTGAAGAGGGTTTCTACACCCTCATCATCATACCGATGCTCAAGTACGTCTTCATTGTTAGTTATAATCTCGTTGCAAGCTGTCCATTGCGGTTACGTATCGGAAGAATTATTCTCGTATTGGACTTGTATACGTACTTGTGTTCGCAAGACGCTCGGTAACAATGCCCGTTTCATATGCATACTTGTATCCTATATAAGCCTTTCAAGGTGAACGGAATAAATCAACCAACAGGAAGCTTTGCCTTGCAGTTGAAGAAAGCGAGCAACTCAAAATACAAATCTTTTATGTGTACTTGTGTTCTTTGTAAGCATCTTATTTGCCGTGGTCTGCTAGAGTTTGCGTGCGATGTAGCGGAGTTCAAGGATCGGTTCCAACAATTGGTATCAGAGCAAGGTTCATGTACACCTTCATCTATGTCGTCTTCGAGCTCGTCGAAAAACGTCACCACCGATGGGGGCGTTCTGAAGATCGGCGATGGGAGCGTGCCGGCGTCGGCGCGCGAGGAGCAGCATCTCCTCCGTATCCCATGCTCACAGGAGCAACTACGGCGTGGGCCGTGAAGATGAAGGTGATCATATGCGCTCAGGGCGTGTGGAACGCAGTCGTAGATGAAGAGGTAAATGAGCGGCAAGATCAAATGGCGCTCGCAGCAATCTTCCTCGCGGTACCGGAAGACATGCTACTGACCCTAGCTGAGAAGGAGACCGCAAAGGAGGCCGGAATACTACGAAGGTGATGCATCTCGGTGCGATCGTGTCAAGGAGGCGCGTGTACAAAACCTCATAAGCGAGTTTGAAAACTTGCGCATGAGGGACACCGAACAGATTGATAACTTCGTGATGAGGTTGACGACAATCGTCAGCAAAATACAAGGTTTAGGCGAAAAGATGGAAGAGACCTACATCGTGCGGAAGTTTCTTCGTGCAGTGCCTAAGAAGTTCTCTCTTGTCGTCACCACAATTGAGCAATTCGGAGACATAAAGAATATGTCGATCGAAGAGCTAATTGGGCGCTTGAAGACACAGGAAGAGGGAGAACGTCGCTACGGCAACAACGACAGAGACGAGGAGCACTTGCTCCTGACGCGCGCAGAGTGGGAGGCCCGGTCGACGAAGTATGAAGGCTCCTCAGGTGGTTTTGGTGGCGGCAGTGGAAGTCGATACCGACAAATTGACAAGGCAAAAGTAAGGTGTTTTAATTATAATGATTATGGACACTTCGCTTCAGAATGCCGGAAGCTCAACAAGAGGGAGAAAGCGCAGGCACATCTCATCGAGGCAGATGCCGACGAAAAACCAGTGTTACTCTAAGCAACAAGATTAAGGGGGTGAATGTTAGTTATAATCTCGTTGCAAGCTGTCCATTGCGGTTACGTATCGGAAGAATTATTCTCGTATTGGACTTGTATACGTACTTGTGTTCGCAAGACGCTCGGTAACAATGCCCGTTTCATATGCATACTTGTATCCTATATAAGCCTTTCAAGGTGAACGGAATAAATCAACCAACAGGAAGCTTTGCCTTGCAGATTGAAGAAAGCAGGCAGCTCAAAATACAAATCTTTTCTGTGTACTTGTGTTCTTTGTAAGCATCTTATTTGCCGTGGTCTGCTAGAGTTTGCGTGCGATGTAGCGGAGTTCAAGGATCTAACAAAGAAGCGAGCAGTGATGGAAAAAGGCTACCTTATCAGCACTACTGCAGTCCAAGATAGTACCCTTCTTTTGTAGCTTTCTTTCTCATACGAGAGATTGTAGTCATGCTAACTGCAAATGTAGAAGAAAGTATTATTTAACAATATTAAGCCATGCAGGATGTACAAAAAGGAGGTGCCGAGTTGCACTTGAATTTTTTAACATTTTTTCAGGAGTTAGCAACCATTACCATCTGTGTATCATTGGTAGCTCATTGTTATCAAGGCGTACTTAGTGACCATGAAAGGCGCCAGGACGTCATAACGTCCTTAAGGCAAGATACAACGGGGCAGAGGCACATATCGAATTAGATCAAAAGGTATAGGCATGTAATGCAACACATTGGAAATGCAGAGCGAGAAGTACACCTGTAGATCTAGAGAGTAGAGACTAGAGAGATTCATTGAGGCCTGGAGGAGGGAACTTGGAGGCGGTGGAGACTAGTAAGACCTTGTTGGCAGCCTGCGTAGCGAGAGGAAGAAAAAGAATGAAGGATGAGCACATCGGGAGCAGAGGAAAAGAAAAGAGTAGAGGCAGAGGAACAAGAAGGATACCTAGCGTCGGAGGGAGTGGAGAAGGAAGGAAGCTCATCAAGGGAGTGGAGGAGGAGAGAAACTCACCGGTAGTGGCGCAATGAGGAGGAGGAAGCTTGCCTCTCTTTCGCTCACTCATTTGCAGCCAGCGGCGCCACTTCTCCCACCCGGACACCCTCCAACAGTGCCACTTATCCTACCTAGACACCCCTGCTAGTTGGCCAAGGCGCCCGCCCAACCGCTCGCTGTGGACACCGAGATTACACTGTGGATGCTGCAAATTCCTGGACGCCCGCCTAGATGGCCAAGGCTAGGTGAGCCTCTGCGGTGTCCCTCCGGACCACCCGATGCCAAGGCAATGACTTGGCGACATCGTGACAACCATAATTACTACACAAGATAATACCAATAGGAATGACGAGGCTCTCCACCATTATGCAAATTCAGTGGCAAGGCAAAAAAATTCTAAAATCCATAGCGTCATCACATTCAACCAATTCATGTCTTTTGTTATTGGCCTCACGTCGATATACTTGAGACGACCCACTGCGATAAACTCCAAAAGGCAGGTGCACAACTAAGAATGCTTGCTATACATATCATCAAAGGCAAAGAACATGCTAAAGCGTGTGACAAGTGCGACGACAAGTGCAACGAGAATGGAGAAAGGGCAAATCGTGGAGAAGTGGCATGACAATCAAGCGATATTTCTTTGGAGCCAGCGTTAATCGAGCAAGTGCTCTCGGTGACAAATACGAGAGGAGCAAACAAAAGAGCGTAAAGCAAACAAAATCTTGTCAGCGATGTGGTTGTGTTACCAATTCCTCGGATATTACCAGCTGGCTCAATCGTCTTATCCCACCAAACAAAACATGGAAATCTAAGAGAAAAGACGTGCAGCATCTAAGCTAAATAGAGCGAAGTATACTACACAGACATTCCATCAAATTTATTAGAATTTTTTTTTGGAGAATAATCCTTGGCAGTAACACACTTATGAAGGATGAGAAATGGCCTTAAAATGTAAAACAAGAAGAGTACAGCTTCTTGTGAAACGTACTTACACTATTGAGGATAAATGGTACTTTTGGTTTCTTATTTTTCTGACGTACTTAATTTGGTTCCCCTACTTTCAAATAGTTCTAATCGGTACTTCTACATTCCAAAATATGTTATGGAGTTCTCTATAAGAAGTAAATGGCGATAAATATGTTTTAAGGAGGCACATATGCAAACAGAGAACGATCGCAAACCTTGTCTTGGAAGACCCATGCAAGACCTCTTAAAAACATTTCATTGTCTAAAACATTCTCTGAAAAAAAATCGATGAGCGAGTAAATCCGATGTGCGTACAAATTCATGCACTGATGTGCTCTTAAATTTTGCAACAAAGGGCACAGAGAGGGAATCAGAGAATTACGCTGCCTTAGAATTATGTTACGTTAGATCTAATAAAACATTATAATAGGTATCTGATAGTCAATTTACTAATGAAAATCCTACAAAAATATTAATATAGCATATCAACAAGTTTCAAATCTGAAACTCACCAAGTTTCAGATATAGGACTTGGTGTTTCTGCAAGATTTAAAAATGCAAGTTTGAAAAAGGAAGTTTTGGGTAAGTTCCATTGATTGAAAAATAGCGTTTAAAACAAACTACAAACAAAGTTCCACAAGTGATTCAAAATTCGATCTAGTTTAACAAAAGAAATGAGCAAGTTTCAAATGCTTGCAATTCACGGCCACGCTGCCATGCTCGACGTCAGACCGCCATTCCTTTGTGGCCGCAGAGCTCACCATGCCCAAGAGCCACCCCAACGCTCACACTAAGATAGGCAATCAGAGGGAAGGTAAATGATTGCAAAAGTTAAAAATAAATTTTAAGACTTCCTCTTAAACACAAAACCTATTTAAGGCTTGTTTAAAGTTCTAGACAGAACACTCTATCCTCAAATTTTGTCGAATAAAGTAGACAAAGTTATTGAACTAACCTAACTAGAATCACGTCAAGCGGAGGTCTAGAACTCGAGATATAAAATAAACAAGCTTCTCGATGCAAATAGTGACGAGAATTGATTAAGCTCTAATTATGTGATTAAGCAAAATCCGTAGGTATTATTCAACCAAACTCTCGGATCACAAACTTGATGCCCTAACTATATTAGATGGATTAAATCAAACCTAAACTCACAAACAAGAATTTAATCCAAAATCGAAGCTCGCATGCAAGTAATGACACTACTACAGAATCATCATCACGCATTCAAAAATGTCATTCTGAGCGGTTTTGAACCGTTTGAATTATGGGTCGATGATAATCGAATGTTATCACGAAGGTTTGTGAGTCGTGCGTGGTAAATACAATACAGACGGTTTATAATTAGAACCATCTCAGTAAAAAACATTGTCATAAACAGAACATTCCGTATATAGAACCGTCGATGATGTATGAGTATTATAGACGGTTCTATACATAGAACTGTCTATGATGTTCTTCACAGACAGTTTATACTACAAACCCGTCTATGATAGTTCATTCTATACCTAAATTTTTTTCTATTTTTGAATTAGCCTCAGAAAATATTAGCTATGCCGTTTGAAAACAACCAAATACGATAACAAACATAGCAGAGAACATTCCATTTATATGACAATCCATCATTACAATATCACAAGATTACAATCCATCATTACAATATCACAATATTACAATCCACCATTACAATATCACAATATTACAATCTACCATTACAATATCACAAGATTACAATCCACCATTACAATACACAAGATTACAATCCACCATTACAGTATCACAAGTTATTCCTCTTGTCACGATGCATTTCGGGTAAACCTTCTTGGTGACCGCCTCACTTTGTAAGTAGAAGAAACAATGGAGGGAGAAAGCCATAAACGCCACAAAATAGCAGCACAAAGTTACAGAATAAAATACTAGAAGAAACAATGGAGAGAGCCTTAACCGCAAATAGATCGATTTAGGAGTAGACAGTAAGGAGCTTGAGAAGATTTTGAGCACATAAAGGGTAGGGGATGAGTTCAGGTGAGTATTTATAGGGGAGCACATAAGTGGGACGATCTGTGGGGTGTGGGTTAGTCGGTTTCTATTGGCTGAAATTGGGTTGGGGAGGATTGACGGGCCCAACGGTCAAAATTTATCATAGACGGTTCTTAATAAGAACTGTCTGTAAAAGCATGTGATATTGGCTATGTATATACCGATACAATATAAACAACTAGTCTCAAAATATGAAATAACAAAGTTTTGTATGGATTATATATACTCATTTAAAAGGTTTCGATGAGATCTACAACTTTGCAGTTGAAACAAACCCCAAATTTCGAAGGGAAGATGTCGTTAACTTTCCAACGAGTACAAGAACGTCGAAAACGGATACCGTATATAAAAGTTATGCCCGTTTTACTGAAAGTGTGTCAAAACGAAATACTACTCGAATTCAAGCGGAAAATTATGAAATTTTAGAGATGTGTGGGCGGAAACATATCACGAGACGGTGTGTGATCTGCGAGAATATCACGATGATTTTTAATTAAGAAGCTGTCATATCATAGACGGTTCTTAATTAAGAACCGTCTGTTATTGCATTTAATATAGACGGTTTTTATGAACAAATGCGTGATGAGCGTCTAATATAATTCTTTTATAGTAATATGAGCAAAAGAATGTTAACTAATAATCTTTACTATTATAAAAGAAGGAGTTGGTGGTTGTGAAGCCTCCATCCAATCTGGACCGTCGGATCTTCTCTCCCCTCCCGCCACCCGGCCAACCTAAAACCCTCCAACCGCCGCCTCCTCCTCCCCTCCCCACCGCCCCGTCATCCTCCTCCCTCTCCTCCCGCTTCCCTTCGCTCTCTCCCCACCTCGCTCGGCCCCTCGCTCCCCGCCTCCTTGCTCTCCCCACCGCTTTGCCCCTGCCTCCCCGCCTCCCCTCGCTCACCCCGCGCCCCGCCTCCTCCTCCCCCCCCGCGCCCGATCCGCCTCCCCTCTCTCTCCCCGCCTCCCCTCGCCTCCCCGCTGCCCCCACCTTCCCTCGCCCTCCCCGCGAGCTCGCGAGAACCTCTTCCCGACGCCGCCGATAACACCGCCCGCCCCGCTCAACGCCGAGACCCTCGTCCCGTCCCGGGTGTGCAGCTCCACCTCATCGACCCCGACCGCAGCCTCGACCTCTGCACCGACACGCTCTCCGTCGTCCGCCTCCGCCAGGGCGACCATTCCGTAGCCGTCCTCGCGCGCTGCACTCCGGAGAAGCGCCAGCAGCGCCGCGGCCTCTTCAGTTTCTTGAGCATCGGGCGGTCCAGCGACGGGGCCGCGCAGGAGCCCATGCAGTGGCCGCTCACCCGCGACGGTGCTGGACTAATGCGCGCGCGATTAATGTCGATGGCTTGGACGGATCGTGGTCGGCCCCAACGCCTCGGAACGAACAATTCGAGGTCGAGCGGGTCAACGTCCATCCATTTCTCAAGCCATTTACTCCTGTGCATTCATGCTACCCATGCCATAATTAAGCTGGATTTCTGTGTAGAAGGCTCTTCAAGTCAACAAGCCAAGTCAGGGTTTAACTTGTTTATTTGTCTTGTCCAGCCTCCTGTGGTTTGAAACAACTCCTTGTTTTTGTTTTCACCTGCAACCGCAAGATATCAGATTTGCTTTTTATATAGGTTAAAAATTACATGTCATGGGAAGTTGCTATATTGTAGATTTAGGCTTATGTGTTTATAAAGTTGTGGTACTCAGTTAGTTATTAACATATTACTCATCTCTATTATGGATCTATGGTTTTTCAGGTATGGCAAGCAGGATTCTCTGCACCAACTCCTACCCAAGCTCAATCATGGCCAATTGCTTTGAAGGGTCGTGATGTTGTAGCCGTATGTGGACTGTTCGGAAAAACACTGGGTTATCTAATTCCAGGGTTTATTCTTCTTAAGCGCCTACAACATAATTCTAGGGAAGGTCCGACAGTATTAGTTCTCTCTCCAACCAGGGAATTGGCAACACAGATTCAAGATGAAGCAATCAAGTTTGGCAGATCATCAAGAATATCATCTACTGTATGTCGCTTCTATTTATTTTACTCATATCTGATATATACAGCACATCAGTTTCAGTCTATAACTCTAGATCTACTCTTAGATGACTTCAGAGCACCTCTATCCACATTACTAAATTTTAATTTTGTGTATGCTGCGTATAATTGTTAACGTAGGATATTATCTAATCACAATTTTTCTTTTGAAGTGTTTATACGGAGGTGCTCCAAAAGGCCATCAGCTAAAAGATTTGGACCGTGGTGCTGATGTCGTTGTTGCAACTCCTAGAAGATTGAATGACATTTTAGAAATGCGAAGAGTGAGCCCGCATCAAGCATCATATCTTGTTCTTGATGAAGCTGACCGTATGCTTGATATGGGATTTGAGCCACAAATAAGAAAAATTGTGAACCAAGTACGACCTAGACGACAAACTCTTATGTTCACTGCCACTTGGCCAAAAGAGGTGAGGAAAATAGCCTCAGATTTGCTGGCTAACCCTGTCTAAGTTAACATTGGGAACACTGATCAGCTGGTTGCAAATAAGTCAATCACTCAGGTAACGATAATGTTTTTTTGTTTATGTTGACCGAGATATTCTTTGCTTCGGTGTTTTGAAGTGGTGCATTGCATGTTGCATTGCGGTATGTGGAAGTTATCACACCTATGGAGAAATCGAGACGACTTGATCAAATTTTGCGTTCACAAGAACCTGGATCCAAAATCATAATATTTTGCTCCACAAAGAGGATGTGTGACCAGCTGGCTCGAAACCTCTGACGGCAGTACAATGCTTCTGCTATTCATGGTGATAAATCACAGGTTGAGAGGGATTCTGTGTTGAGTGAATTTCGAAGTGGCAAGTGCCCAATTCTTGTAGCCACTGATGTGGCTGCTCAAGGTTTAGACATAAAAGATATCAGGTTGGAACTTCAACTTTGCCACTTTTAAAATTTTGAGAGTTCGACTCTTTTTACTAATATGTGAATTTCTCAAATGTGTTTCGCTGAATCCTTTCCAAATCTTGTCACAGAGTTGTGGTTAACTACGAATTCCCAACGGGTGTTGACGACTATGTCCATAGAATTGGGAGAACAGGCAGGGTTGGTGCGACTGGAGTTGCCTATACATTCTTCTGTGAACAGGATTCGAAATATGCTTCAGATCTTGTGAAGATTTTGGAGGGTGCAAACCAATCTGTTTCCCAGCAATTAAGAGAGATGGTTGGCCGTGGAGGGTATGGTGGCAGATCACGGCGATGGGCATCTTCTGATGTCTCTTATGGTGGTCAGGGATATGATTCCGGCTATGCTAAAATATCGACCGACAATTTCCATACCAGCAATTTTGGCAGTCAGTCTGGGGATGGTTCAAGCTTTCACTCGAGGTGTGCCTCAAGTTTCTATTTGAATCCTGCCTTTTAACTTAGCAAATGAAGTACATTTGTTTTACTTGCATAGTGGTAAGATCGTGCACCTAAGATTGCAAATGGAGAAGTTAAATATTTTCTTCGTGTTTTTTCACTTGACGTTTTTTATAATCTTCAATATATAATTTTAACTGTTACTTTTTTATAACTTTATATTAAGATATTAGTATAAAACTATACTTGATTTATTTACGAGTATGAACATGTATGTTTTGTTTGATACATGATGACGTAAGAAAAAGTTGATATTTATTATTCAATTTGAGATCATATTTGATAGTATGCATCACTTTTATTTGATTTTTTGTTGCAACGCATGAGCACCTTACTAGTAGTAATCAAAGCAGCAGTAATCTTCTTTTTCTAATCATCGGATCAATACAAGCACACGCACCTTTTTGTTCTCAGCGCCGTCTCTCTGTTTTCTTCTTTTCACGAACGCCCGCCGTTTTTGTTTTTCGGCGTCTACTTGTTGCGACTGCGTCTCGCTCACGATGCCGCGCGCAGCGCGTCTCATCTGCTCGCGCCGCTAATTTCTTCTCCGAGAAAATCACGGCGTACAAGAAACTACGCCGCCGCTCTCGTTATTTCTTTCCGAGATCACGACACAAGATCACGGCGAACTCGTAAACACCGCCCGCCCAAAACAAAACAACCACAACCTATCTTAATTATATAACTGCCTTCACGTTTTCCTTCACAGGTCATGGCATGCATGCATGCAACTGCCATTCAAAATTATCTTTGCAACAATTTGCTAATCCTTTGAACAACTCACGGCTAGCAATCACAAAAACCAATCTCTCGGCCAAAAAGCAACGCATGCAAATCAAAACAAAAAGGTAGCATCACGTGAACACTTTAAAGCTAGTGCATGCAAGACTCCAACCTAATCACATCTAAACATCCATGCATGCATGCATAAGGAAGCAAAAAGGCCAAATCGTTTTTTCGACAAGCCACGTAACGCAAAAAAAAGGAACAATTAGCCTTAGCTAATTACCTTCACTAATTTCCTTTTCTTCTCTCCTCAGGCACAAAGTTCACGTATGCTTGTAGAAGCCTCCAAAAGACATGGCCAGCATTGCCTTTTCTTTGCTACTTGATTTCTTAATCTGCATGCAAAGTAGAAGTCTCACGAGATCAATACGTAAGCAAAGCGAACAGCCATACCTTCGTTCGAAATTTCATAGCGAAGCCAACCAATCCGGCGTCCATAATAGATCGAATGCTCGCGCACACGAAAAAAATCTCTACGGGTTCTTGACCGCCGCACACCTCCTCCACGCACGAAGAAAACAGCCACCACCTCTTTGATCTAAGAAGTCACGGCACTAGGAGTTGCAAAGCACCACACGCATGCACTATTTTTTATTCTCCACGGACGAGCCGCCAACACAAAGAATTTTCTTGTCGCTCCGTTTACATTCTCTGTATGAGTCACGCCGCCACCTCTCCAATTTATCTAATCTTCTCTCTCCTTTTAAAATCCTTAACTTACTCTAATACATCATTAATCCTAATACAACTTATTCTAAACCTTTTTACCTCAATCAGACTTTTTAACCCACTATTTTTCAAGGGACCCGAAACCCTTTCTAACACGGATTTTTCACTTCCAATTTTTTCAGCCTATCACATGTCGAAGCTTCTAAGACCGCACCTCCTGTATCTTCCCCACGCATCATCCACCTTTAATCTTCATGTGCCCAAATATGAGCTCGACCATCTCATGACTCTTTCGACCGTCGACCTCGGATCTCCCCATCCTAGTCACGGTCCTCCTCAAATCATCGACCACGGTCGCCTCCATGCTTCAACCTGCACATGCAAAGATCAAAGAATATTTTTCTCGGCACAAATTAAATGCGAACTTGACCAACGTCAATCTGCACGCAGCGTAACACACCATAAATAATATCATAACCAACGTTGTCAATTATTCATCACCTAAAATAGCCTAGATCCGCCACATGGTCTAACAAATGGCATGGAAGAGGCATGAGAATACGCTCCTCACAAGTACATAGGAAAAACTCAATAGATGAGCATGTCTTGAAAATAGTGTGCTTCAATTCAAAAGTAGAATACCTGCTGGTCAAGTCCTACGCAAGAAATCTTTGCCCAATGATCTCTCTTTGTGAAATACATCGTATTTTCTACTATGGACAATTCCTCTTTTATGTATGTTACATAACATGTATGAATAGCAAACAAATTGATCTGCATGCATATTTGTTCTTTTCCTCTGCCCTACCTATCTCTTATGTTTGTTCCTTCCGAGTAAACACAAAAGGAAAAGATTAGCAAAGAATGTTTCAAGTATTGTGTACATACAACTAATCATATAACTAAATTACCTCTAAGTTGCTAGAACCATGGAAGCCACGGCCATCAAGATTGCAGCAAACTTGTGCCATATGTGTTTATGAGATGGAGTGAGAATGTACTAATAATGAATGCCATCCTCAAGTCTCTACAGGTACATATAAGATTAGCTGTGTGACAGCTTATAGAATATACCGAGAGGTATGTCGAAACTATTGACCTGGAAAAAGAGAAGAGACGTCCCCATCACGCATCGATACAGATGCATTGCACATGGTATGAACGGAGATTACAACTTATATCAATCAAATAGGAGATAGATAAATTCAAAAGTTCAACAGAAAAAAAAGTTGAAAAGAAATCTGAAATGGTTGCAATCTCCAAGGGGGAGAAAAAGGCAAAGCAACAAATTCTAATATATTTGGCTAATAGATATCAACTTCCGATCCAATAATTGCTATCTACCATGCTACATGGATACTTCGTAGGAAATACTTTTGAACTTATAAAAACAAATAAGAGCAGAACACATCAATTTTCTTACCGTGACCGGTTATTTTCTCATTGGAAGCTGCTAGCCCATGCAACGGTATAGCAATTTCATGAAGTTTCAGTTATATAAATGTTTCATGAAGGTTTCGGGTTTCAAGTTTCAAAGAGTTTCAAAGTTTCAAAGCATATATCTCTACATTTCACGAAAAGTTCCAAAACGGTTTCAGGTTTCAAGCTTAAAGCTTCAAGCAAGTTCCGTGCGTATTGTGAAAGTTTCATGCAGGTTTCAACATATTTTAAGAAGTTTCAGAGTGTAAAAATGAAACTTTTGAGTTCCAGATTCATTTCAAATTTTAGAAATTGGAAAACTCCGAGTTTCACAAACAGGAACTTCAAATTTCAAAAGACAAATTTCAGGTTTCAAAAAAATGGAACTTAAGTTTCAAGAAAGCTTCAATTATGAAACTTAAGTCTCAATGAATTTCAAATCTGAAACTTAATGTTTCACCAAGTTTCAGATATAAGCCTTGGTGTTTCAGCAAGATTTCAAAATGCAAGTTTGAAAAATGAAGTTTTGGGCAAGTTCCACCGATTGAAAAATGAGTTTCAAAACAAACTACAACAAAGTTCCATAAGAGATTCAAAATTCAATCAAGTTTCACAAAAAAGAAATGAGCAAGTTTCACATACTTGCAATCACGGCCATATTTGACGTCGGACCTCCATTCCTTTGTGGCCGCAGAGCTCGCCATGCCCACGAACCACCCCACCGCTCACCGGTGTGACTCCCTCTAGTCGTGGGCCATCCGCATGCTCCCTCGCCACGCCCGTGCGCTCCCTCTTTCGCCTGCGCGACGGTCACCATGGCATCTCACCTCATGTTGTGATAGCCACTTACTAGCCGTTAGCCCATTAATGTGCCCCCTCGCCAACTGTGCCTTCCCTTCCACCTCCACTCACACGTTCTTCCATACCACAATGCTGCCTCTCGTGCCCGCTCTCCCACTGCATGGCCTTGCACGCTGTAGCTCATGCCCTCTCAAATGGCATGGAGGAGGCCTCATCGACTGATTGGTGCCGACATTTGCACCCAATTCTACTTGATTTTGGGAAGGATCCAGGGATTTGGAGGGAGAGACCGAGAGAGTATAGAGAAGAGGAAGAGCAATCTGTGCAGATGAATTAAGAGGATGGAAAAAGAAGCTTCAGGATGCTGGGTGCACATGGATGAGATCAAGTAGCTGGGTGAATTAGATCTAATGCTGTGTGCCAAGAATATGTAAGTGATGAAGATGTGTCTTGGAGAACAGATCTCATCAATCTAGTCACTTGTATTTGTAAGTTCTTGTGTTTGCCCAGTTTTGGGTCAAGAAAGGGTGATTTTGGAGTTTTGGTGTTGTGGGTGTTTTGCCTTAAGTTTATGTTGATCTACCTTGCTATGATATATAAAAACACATTTAAGATCATCTAGATCAACAAGAACTCATGAGTAAGAGCAGATCGAGATTTCTCTCTTTTGACCGGTTTCCTCATGCCTTGCTCCTCCCCTCTCTTTCACACGTCTTCGTCATGCCCCCGATGTTGTAGCTAATGTTTGTTTTCCTTACCGACATTTGCTTCTTGCCTTCTACACCTCAGACCAAATAAGCTACTGGGCATCTTTTTTTTAGTTTCTAAAAGCTATTTTTCAGCTTTTTTTATCAGAACTAGCTTTCAAATGAAGTGTATTTTCAAACGAGGTCTATAAGTTGATTGTAGTACACATCAGAACAACTTCATTTATATCAGCTAAAATCGCATGAGTTTCATTACTCTGTATTCTCTCACTAAAAGCCCAAAACCGAAATTATAAACCAAAGCAAAAATAATAGGTCTACTGCTGGCTAATGGCCGATCACACTTCGTTGCGCCAACATCACCTTGTGTCTTCATCAAGTAGTATTGATTTTCTGTGTGCAGTATATAAAAATGATTTTCATATCATCTAATAATTATCTCAAATACTAGAATCTACAACCATTGATGATGCAGGTATTAAGGGTCCAATCCTAAAGTTTCTACATTCCAAGAAGGTTGCTAGAAATAGGCACAGATGTCACTACAAGTCATGAACCCATAGAGCGTAGATACGACAAGTGGCTGAAGCACTAGGACTCGCTTTTTGGCGATGCCGAGAAAGTCTCCAACATCAGATGCTACAGGATTGACGTAGAATCGTCGATAACAATTAGAAAAGAGGGTGAATGATTATAACGTCTAGCAAAAATTTATTTACACTCTAACTATCTTCTGATCATTTAAACCTGCCAATACATAAAAACACAAAAAAAAACAGCTAAAAGGAATAAAAAGCAAAAGTCGTTGTCAATCTCCTGTGCATGTGCGCCTCAAAGCTTTGGTTTGATGGTGTTGATGCACGTGGACCAAGAAGGTTTGGTTTGGCATGTGAGCTACTTCCTACGGCTGGGTGGTGCAGCAAGTGGGTGCCCCCAGCCACCAGCCGCGCCAGAGCTTGCCCTCCCGTGCTCGTTGGCTTCCTGCGCTCCGCGCCTAGATACTATGCTCCGGGGGCACAGCAGCAGCCATATGTCAAGCACCCATTTATCTATGCTCGGGAGGAAACCGAATAAAAAAATCCAAAGGAGCTATATTTGCAAAAAAAAAGTACTAGGGCAACGGAAGGAAAATTTTCAATTTCGCCACCCATAACTCTACATCTAATTTCAAAGGTAGCGATTTGTCACTCTATGATATACTCGATATCAAGCTCTAAGAAATAAATATCCTTGCAAACATCAATTTGAACACTTAATATTAATAGCACTATTACTGGTAGAAAGTTAGAGGTATCATCGTCAAACACTAAAAAATAAGCCTTAACTTAGAATCTACCAATAGGCACATCTTAACCAAGCGAGCAGTGAGCGCAGTGCAATAGATAGGACCATGGCACCACTTCTTGGTTAACCGACCGTAATGATCATGGTGAAAATGGCTAAGAAAATAGGCTGAGTACCCATCAACCGCTCCATACCGAAATGCGTCAACCGTGAACGGTGTACCTAGGTTCGTTCAATTCGCAGATATTGGCTCAGTAAAATCAAACATGATTATATCAAATATTCAACATCTACCACCGTCTCTTGCTCCAAAACAAATCATATTCTTAATTAGTGCGAAGACACGTACACTAATCAATTCGGATCGCGACGACTTCAAAAAGGAGCGCCATTACCGAATCTTCATGTAGAAGGGGCAAGCTAGGGGCTTCTCGACCGCCCCCTCCTCCGAGCCTCCCCACACCGCTTCCTACTGACCAAGCACCGGGAGAGGAGATGAAGAGGAATCCCTAGGCCCAACCTAGACCCTTGCTCGCCTCCTCCCGCGCAGCCTTCTTGATCCCCATGCCCGGAAGAGCTCCTATGCACGAGCAAGCCACGCCTTCGCTTCGTCCCGAGGCCGCCTTTGGTTGGTGCGGAGGACGGGTGCGCAGGAGGACCAGCTTGGTGCCGCTGCGGTAAAAGCATCCGTGAAGCTCGCCGTGGAGGCGGCGGGGAGAAAACGGGGAAGTCGTCATCGTCGAGGTCGTCTAGAATGGGTAGGGGTGGGCTGGTTTCGGCCGGCGATGTCGGTGGTCATCGTTGGTGGGTTTTGAAATGGGACGACGGGAAAGGAAGGGAGGAAGGGGAAGAGGAAACAGAGGCGTTGGAACCGCATAAGGAAGATCGGCAAATAGAGGTGGCATCATGTCAGTCGAGCCGGCCCGAGGCATGGCCCATGATATCAATGGGCTTGGCTGGTACTACACCATGCACTCGGACGTGTCTGAGTCAACTCCTCGGCCTAACGTACTACCTTAACATGATATAAATAACGTTGGGCCAAACATAGTCTGACACGAGCATGGCCCATTATGCAAGACCTGTTATGCACAATAGCAGTCTGTTAGACATATTTAGTCCATTAGGCTCGGTCTGTTAGGTACGATAGAAGCCGTTAGGCATGCTTGGCCCATTAAGCACGTTAGACATGTCTCATTTAACATTGTTTCAGTTTGTTACATATAATTTTTATAATTATTATAATTATTTAAAATTTTTAGGTTAAATTAAGCTAGACAGACCGCTCTAACCCGCCAAGTTAAATGGGCTCAGACTAGCACGTCGCGTGAACTGAGTGGAGCTGTGCCTAGTTCTGTGACTGAGCCCACGGACCGACACTGCTCGTCTAGGTTGACAGGAACTGTCTAAATGTGATGTGCCGTACTAAGTGTGAACGCATCACGTTGATCGTGGATCGTTGACCGTCCGATCAGTTTGACCGCGAATCGAACCGTCACGTTGATCCTTGGGCTGGTAGTCATGGTGTTGCCCCCATCGTTCTCCGGCTCCCCACCACCGCGCTGTTTCCTCTCGGGCCTCCGGTTCTCCGGCTCTTCCGCCTCCGCGCGTTCCACCTTGGTAACCCCCCCCTCCCCCCCCAACAATGCCGCATGGCGCGGCCGCGGCACTTTCCAGGGTTCCACCGTCACCCAAACATGGGCTACTCCTCCGTCCAGGGACTGCCTCCGTCTCCGTGCATCGCCAGGGCAGGAGCTGCCGAGGCGACAGACTCCCTGCCGGAGTTACCTCACCAAGCCATTCATGTACAGGTCGGTTAGCTTAGCTAGTTAGTTACTCAGTTAGTTCAGCACCCAGTCGGTGCTTAGCTTTCCTGTGATTTCTCACGCTCGCCCCCTGCCTGCGCGCCATTGGTTAATTTTGCAGCAGAATCGTCGAGCGGCGGAGTTTTCATTGATTAACTCGATTGATCGGTTGATTCATTGTTATCCCGAAAAGATCTAAGAAGCTGAGGGGATCCATGACGACACGCATCATGAGCGGTAGCAGCTAATTGCAGATGGTACGTACTTACATACGCCTATCACATGCTCGATGAAATGCCAGTGGTGCAAGCCTGTCCCCGTTTTGAGTTTCCTCCTCGCTTCCGCTTTGCTTACGGCGGCGGCCTACTGCTCTGCCTCCTAAGCATCTATGGTATCAATGTTTTTTAAATTCTCTTTGCTGTTTCCGTTTGCCCGGCCGCTAGCTGCGATTAACATCGTGAAAGTAAGAACTAGTGCTCTCAGAAATCCTTGAGAATGCACAAGCAGCAATGGACAGATGAGCATACTGTCCTCCCTTCTTTGGTGTGCACGGTCTGTAGGATGTCTTCATATTTGATATTGGCATGAGATTTATGCTGTGATATTTCACTAACACGCCAAGACAATTTTGAAGAAAAATTTTCAACTGTTTTTTTGTCCCCCTTCCTTTCACTTTATTCTTAGGGAACTATCATGTATGCATCTGTTCTTTTCCCCAGAAAATCAAGCACTACTAGGAGATGCCCACAAGACTTCATCTATTAAAATCATACAAAAGCTTCTTAGTTGTTGTAACAAGCAGCGATCAGTTATGCATTACTAACTTCCTTGTTCTCTCCACTAGGCCTTCTAATATCCTGTTTTGCTCTCTTAACACTGCACATGTAGCCATCCCTGTGCTTCTGTTGTCTTTTGGGCGTCACACATAAAACCAGCTAGTTTTTATCTTCACTTACTTAGAAAGATGACAAAACAGTAAACGCTCACTACCTGCAATTAACTTTTACTCATGTTTCTTTTCCCGGTTTGTAATGATTTCATGAAATTTGCTGACAGCCGAACCCATTCTTGATCGATCTGACAGCAGAACCTTCACTAATGGAAAGTCCAGTTTGCAGTGTTGCATGCCAATTTTTTTCTTCAGGTAACTTCAATTAAACTTCATTAGTTCTAAAATGGTAGCACAACAAAACGTTACTCAAGGAAACGTATCCTGGATCTGTCTTTCAGTTTCACATGTTTGTTACATTAGGCTTTCTTTTCAGGGAGAGGTGCTTCAATTTTCCTTGCAGAAACGTATACTTTTCTTTCTATAACTAAGTTGCCCTTTATGTAGGCTGAAGTGAGTAGTAAAACTGCAAATTTAGCAATGTGGTACATTATTGTATATTTGTAAAGAAAACAAAGCAGCGAGCTGTGGGTTTGTGTTGAAGAATTTGTGGTAGGAATTGGGAAATGAATTAATGTCCAGTTGATTTGATACTCAATAGCAACATTATGTAGACTCAAATTACAAAATGCATTTAAATAAGATGAATACATCAAACTAGAACTGGACTTGAGATATGAGAACGAAAACTACTCCAATAGGGTATTCAGATCTATCACTAAATGCCATTGACCCCAGAATTTTTCACTTTACGCTAATGCCCTTTCACATCAGGAGATTTAGCGGCTTATATTAGAGCTTTAATTATCTTATTTATGCTAAGTTCCTACAGATATGCTCTCTAAATACGAAGCTCAATCAATAATGCTGGTATAACAGTTCCAGTAACTTAGTGGTAAGTGATGAGCTTATGAAACACAACATATGTATAGTTTAGCACAAAAATCAGATACGCATGTCAATCAACATTACAAATCGTACTTTATTACCAAACAGCGGGCACTTATATCACACCTCACACGAACATTACATAGTAATCAATTAAAAACGACATACATAAACAATCACACTGAACATAGAAAAGCTGGCACTCCAATAATATTTGGAAACAAGGTTAAGTTCGCGCAAGGCAAACTGGTTTTCTGGACACTGGATGGCTGGCCCAGAGACTAGTCGAAAATCAACCAGGGAAACTAACCTTTTTATTTTGGAAACACTAAATGTATAAGCACACCACAACTGTCAAAGAACCCGTATTTTTGTAGTAGAACTCACATAGCTAATTGATTTGTTTTTCGATGGCAAGCATGTTTGGAGGCAAGGGGTGGGCATTCTGAAATCTGTATGGATGCATGGGCGGCACAAGGGTATAGCAGGTGACATATACGGTACGTATGTATGGCGGAATGTTGTTAATATGGTAGGTGTTTAGGTGGCCTGTGGTGAATGACTGACGAACAGAGGGTTTGAAGTCACGTACCAACTCATGGGTGCATGGATCGATGTCTTGATCAACTTGGGTACGGTTCATCTGAGGTAGCTCTTGATCTCGGCACGCTCGTCGAAGGAGGCGAACGCCGGGGGAAGCTTGGGGTCGTAGCTGTTGCGGTGCGACGGTGAGTCCCAGTGGAGCTTGCCCCACCAGCTCCTCTCCCCGTTCACCTCCACCATCCTCGGCTGATCTTGAAGGTGCGGGAGCCGGCGGAGGCTCCAGCACCCACGGACGTGGAGCACTTTCCACATCGGTGCGGTGATGACAGCATCGTCCTTACGGAGGTGCTGCAGCCGTGGCAGCTCCTGGAGGCGTATCTTCTGGAGACGTGGGAGCTGATAAGAACGACAACGGTCGTTGTGGACGTAGAAAATTGTCTCAAGGTTGTAGCAGAACAAGATGTCAAGCGTCTTGAGATATGGTAGTGCTGTTCCACCTGACATCATGGCCTTTAATCTTGGGCAGTACTCCAGGTGTAGGTGCTCTAGTGTACTCAAGCTGGGATGTTCAATATACTGGGATGGTGCGCAGAAGTGAGCTAGACTTTTGAGATTACTAGCATGTACACGTCGTAGATTCTTCAAGTAAATATATCCGCGGATAACTCCCTTCATTTGATGGCACCACCGAAGCTCACATTCTTCCAGCTCGTCGAAGCTACTCATATCATGAAGGTTGGAAATAGAAGTATCACATGTCACAGATATTGATCTGGTGACTTGTAGAAGACGGTATAAACCAACAGGATACCGATGCATTGCTGAGATCTCCACATGACGCCCTGTTCGGCTAAGGGGAGCTGTTATCGGCGAGAAAATAGCAACTTCCTCTGCATTATAGCTGCTTTGTACATCTACATAAGTTGATTGCTTCTTTACTAATTCCCGCAGCTTGCTATCTAGCATGCCTTCTTCATCTGACAACTGCCTGATATTTGCATTGCATGGTGCAACTTGAACGCGGAAAGATTGGAGAATCCGTCCATCCCTAACTAAATCCCTAGCAGTTTCATCGAAGCTATAGAATAACCTGGAGTCACTGATGCACACCTGTGCAACTCTATCGGAATGATTACCAATTCCTTCTGCACAGTGATCCAGGCAAAACACATCTGGGAGTCGCTGCAACTTATGCCAAGGAAATCGCTTCAGAGAAGGAACACCCATGAGAAGCAATCGCCTAAGCTGGGGTAGATTAGGGATGTCGGCAGGGAGCTCCTTGATAGCTGTAGCGGACAGGTCGAGCACCTCCAAAGCACCAAGGTCCCTCAATTCCACGGACTCAAGCTTTGTACATCCGTGCAAGAACAAGCGCCTTATGTGAGGTGCAGCGATCAGCAAGAAGGATCTCAGGGTAGGATGCCCATCCAATTTGATTTCTTCCACCATGCTCGACTCCCATCCTTCAATGTGTAGCTCGATCAAGCCATTAGCCCTAGAGATTGACCCTGGGAGTGAAATCAGTTTCTTGTTGTCAATGAGCTTGAGCGATTGAAGCTTCTGCATTTCTTCAAATATATTCTCAGGGAAAGATTCTATTTGAGTCCCTGTGACCTCAAGTGTTGTTAGGCTGAGCAACGCAGCCATTGAAGGGGGTAATTCCACAAGGTTGGGGCATTTGACCTCAAGTGTTGTTAAGCTGAGCAGTGCAGCCATGGAAGGGGTAATTCGACAAGGTTGGGGCATTTGACCAGGATGAGCACTTCAAGATTTGACATGTCTTGGAAAAAGTTTAGTGGGAAAGTAGTTACTTCTGAATAGGACATGTCCAGATAAATCAAATTGCTCTTTTGATTGCCCATATCTTGTGTTAGATGAGAAAAAGGAACTCCATTCATATCAAGAGTTTCAAGCTGGCATAGAGTGGACAGTGGTGAATAGGAACTATTATTGGTTGCTGGGTCTATAGTACCAGTTGTGGAGGAACCGATCAATAGAGTTTTGAGATCATGGCAGCCTCTTAGTGAAAGCAACCGAAGGTTTACTAGACAACCAATCGAACAAGGGAGTGATTTTAGTGGAGTATAGGAGATATCAAGAACACGAAGGAAACAGAGTTTGGGCAGGAGACTACTGAGTTGGGAAAATAAGAACATTTGATGGGAGCAACCTCTTAGAATAAGTGCAGTTGGGCCGCTGGTAATTTCATGACTCAACCATTCTCTGCTTACATGCCGTCCTTGGTCATGATCCACGAACGAGATCCATTTCAGCTGCTCCATGTACTCCTTGCCATCAAGAAGTTTGTTTACTGTGAGGCGCTCTGCAATGAGACCATGGTATGTCAAAAATTGTGCGGCAGTTTCAGTAGCCGCATCAGCTTCGGTTGCTGGAGAAAAAGGTAGCTGCAGCAAAGAATACTCCTGGAATGCTTGGAGGATGACATTTCCAACTTGGTGTATATCATGGTACTTGTTGTGGTAGCTGCCGGCCTCCTCCTCTGTACTTTCTTGGACTCTTCTTGGTTTAATTGCGGTAAGGATGCCTTGGGCGGCCCATTGACGGATTAGCTCATCCGAAGCAATGGACGGCGCATTACTATAACTCTGGCGATCTCCATCACTGTGAATAATATCTCCCTGTGGTGGCGGTGGATGTTGTGGAACGGGCAGCAGCATGGCGTAGTGAAAACACCGAAGGGCCACGCGGTACCAATATTGCTCGTCTTGTCGGCAAATCATGTCGGAGAAGAACTTGGCCGATTGGTGCAGTGCGGAGAGGATAAGCATCAGGATCTCATCTTCGCTGGAGAAATGGAGGACTATGTGATCTACCGACTTGCTCCTGTCGCAGACTTGTTGGGAGGTGGTGGACATCAGCCAATGAGAACGTTTCCACCAAGGAGAAGGAAGCCCCACCTTGTCTGCGAAACTAGTGGGCTCGATAGGCTCGTAGAGGTTGTCAACCACCAGAAGGTACCTCTTGTTGACTAGCCGCGTGAAGATCCGAGGAAATATTGTGCCATACACGTGCGACTGCAAAGCCGACGTGCGATCCTGCATCCCGTAGGTGTAGTACCGTAGCTTGTATTCTTGGTCGAGCAGGCCGAGCTCCTCTGCCACCGCGGCGGCCAGCTGGAACTCGATGAATCTCATGCCCGGGAACCTGGTGCTGCTTCCTCGGGCGGCCTCTTCCGTGGGCTCCTTCCTCAGCTCCACCTTTATTACGAGATCGAAGGGACCCCAGCAAGTCATCTTCTCCTCCGCAACGATGCTTGCTATGGTCCGCGTGAAGGAAGCCGTGGGCCCCACCCCGACATTCCATCCGACAAGAGGCAAGGTGACCTTCATTTCCAAGCTACGGTATGCGTCCGTGCGGCGGTATCCGTTCAACCTGGTCACAGAACCAAGGGAGAGCGCGTTAAGACAGATTAATCTGTCAATTAATTGTCTCATCCATCAACGACCGCCGGCCGGAGGCACGATTAACGCTAGTCCGTCCGGTGCATATATATACGTTCTTCAGTTCGTACGGGCCGGAAAACAGCAGCTTAACCAATATGGGACAATTGTTGTTTTAAAAAAAATAGGAGTGTCCAACATTCGTATATTTTTTGAAATTAAATTTGTTATATTTTGGAGCATTGGATCTCCGATCATATCTAACGTCTTAAATTTAGATCACCCATTTTTTAAGAGCGGGTATGAGAGATCCATTGGATGAAGATCCAGTGGCCTAGATTTTTTTGAAGGGAGGTATGGAGGATTCAACGGCTCAAAATCTGACAGATTTGAGTTTAAAAAACATACGAATATTGTATAGCAATTCTCTAAAAATACACCCTTTGACTTTACAAATGCATGGGTGTTTTATAAAAATCAGAGGGGTGAATTAATTAAATGGTAGTTTCTCTCTTTTACCCTTATTTATTCTACGCTCTTTCCTAAGTATTAATGCATTATTATCTGCGCAAATCGTCATCTCTAGTGTTTCCAAAGCACTTCTCTCGTGGATTCCTCAAACTCAAAACTTTCCAAACTTCGTGTCCAGTCAAAAACACAGCTTATAAAAGGATCATACGAATACCAGACTAGGTTAGATGCGTATTACCTCATATTGTGAAAATTGTTAAAGCATTGCTTCAAAACCGATCAAGATTTTATTTAATTGTGCGATGAAAATTTTCTAAAACCAATGCATTGTCTTAATATTTGCATGTGAGATTTTTTTTTAAAAAAAAGAAGGCTTGCGAGTTTTTTTTTTAAAAAAGAAGGCTTCTGAGTTATAGGAGAATTGGCAACTAAGGAAAACGAGCAGTAGAAGCTGGGTGTTTGAATCTGCCCTAGCATCCCCTGCAGCTTCTATTACAAAATTAAGGCCACATTTGGAATATAAAATTTCTGGGTGTTCCAAAAAAGTAAAGATAGTATGTTGTCTTTTACCAATAATAGCTTTTAAAGAGTTTTGAGGGAATATACAATATGGTTTCTATAAATTATTGTGGTATAAACAATATGGTCTTTTGAAAGTTATAAAAAAAAGCCCACGATCTTTTTTTTACTAAACTATTGTAAGCTATGGCATTTTTAGTGCTAAAAAAACTATGGCATACATAAACTGTATTATATATTTAGTGACAGCCATTTGAACAATTCATTGATAACCAATAATAAATGCTCTTAATAATTTCAACAAGAATGTAAATGAGGATGTCACAAATCATACCAGAAATTCAATTCTCGCAGGTGATCACACACTACTACAAACAAGATTATACTAGACGTCTACATCATAGACGGTTCCTATGAACCATCTGTGATGTAAATATCATAGACAATTCATATAAATAACCGTCTGTGGTATTTTCACAGACGGTTATTTATACAAACCGTCTGTGATAATACAAAACATACTAATAATCGTATGTGATGTATCACAGATGGTTTGTAATACAAACCGTTTTAATAATGAAGTTATCATAGACGGTTTGTATTAAAAACTGCCTATGATATGTTTTCCGCCTCGTAATACTCTAAAATTTTATAATCCTCCGCCTGAATCCAAATAGCATTCCGTTCCGAGACACTTTTAGTAAAACAGGCAAAACTTTTGCATACAGTGTCTGTTTTCGATATTCTTGTACTCGTTGGAAAGGTAACGACGAGCCTGATCCAAAAATTGACCCACTTGCGCAAGTCGCCCTCTAAGACCCCCAAAATCGGCCATCTTTGGCTCCGAATTTGTATCATAAGTTTTTAGTTTTTGTTTTTGCCAAAATTTTTGATCTTTTCTTCAGAATTTGGGGCTCGCCTCAACTGTAAAGTTGTAGATCTCGTCGAAACCTTTCAAAAGAGCATATATAAGTCATATAAAATTTTACTATTTTATCTTTTGAGACTAGCTATTTACATTGCACCGATATATTATCTTCTATCGTTTGACCATTAATCCGAACCGTCTATGATAAGCTCCTCCATGTCACTGATCCACAGCATCTCTCCCAGGATCCCAATCTCATCTATCTATTCTCTTCGCATCGAACGGCAGACACCGGTCTCCTCCCTACCTTTCGCCCCTATTAATCCCCCTCTCTACTCCAAGAACTAATACCACTAGTACTACTCCAACTCATTGTGGCTGAAATTTCACTTGAATCAAGATGGAAATGAAGGAGTCAATGGCAGATTCACACTATTTCAGGTTGTTGGCATCAGAAGGGGGCTTCCGCTTGTTATATGCTAAAAGTGTGGCATTCTGTTGATTTTGGTATAGAAACTAAAAATGGCGTTTGTTGCCTTTATATCTGGTACTTGGAATTTTTTCCTCTCCACTTATTTTAGATTGTTGTTTAATGAAGGATGTGTAAGTTTACCTTGCATTAGCCTGAAGTTTCTTGTAGTGTAAGCATATTTCTGAATTTGTAATTTGAAATTTATAAGTGTCCTCACGCATTTGGTTTTATTCGAACCGCTCGTGATATGTCTCTCATCACATATGGTTCTTATTCAAACCGTCGTGATATTATATCTTCACGCATTTATTCAAGTTCCGAACCGTCTGTGTTGTGATTATCATAGATGGCTGATAAACCGTTTGTGATAACCTCCGATTATCATTGACCCATTGATTTAGACGGTTCAAGGAACTGTCTGTGATGACTGTTCCGAACCATCTTTGATAACCCTTTTTGTAGTAGTGACACCATTTATCCAATAAAGATGATGTTTTCATGACTTATGCTAAGTAGTGGATCAAAACTTCTCAATTTACACAAAACCTGTAGGAGAACTGCCCGATATATTGAGAAGTAGGAGAAAAAAAGAAAAAGGAACATAATAGTCACTCTGCTGGGGAAACCCCATAGGCAAGCGGCCACTAGCACCACGCCATACAACTCTCACACACAGCACACCATGCAGCTAAGGGAAGAACAACACCCCCGACCTTCCCACACACTAAAGCTTCAATTGAATTTCAAGCTATATGCAAAGGACCACATTGCACGAAGCTTGAGAGAGAAGAATAGAAGCAAAGACAACATGAACCATTGCTCCACCATGGTTGAAGAACCACGGTAAGCAAAATACACTAGCAGGACAAAACAAAAGAAAGCTTCAGGATGAAGGTGGCGAGGAAGCGGCCCTTCTGCTCAGATGATGACGGTGGACGACACACAAAAGAAGCCAATAGCTCTGACACCACTCCCCCTCCTTCACACAGCTCATCAACAGTGGCTTGTTTGGTCACGAAATCGAAACAGAACTACTGAACTGCTGAAACTGAGGCCTTCAAAGCAGTGCTCCTACTCAGGACAATGACTCAAAATGGTGGAACGCCCAACTCTTTGGGCCTCTTGAAACCATCGGCCCAATACTGTAACAGAGCCCCAACAACGATAACAAGTCTAGGCTTGTTCACGAGCACTGGAGCGGCGAATGACTTTAGACAATCAGAGATTTAGAGGAAGGGGGCTATTTTTAGGTCTGGCGGTGAGGAAATGCTCCCAGCAAATGACGAATTCCAGTGGAATCCATGCTTTCCACAAGCAAGCCGAACGGTGAAGGACTCCTGAGTGACGGCGAACAAAGGTGAAGGAGAGGGCATAGTGTTAGAATATGTGGATGGTCGTGAATAAAGTGACGATGAATAATTGACATTTGAATTGCTTTAGATTTTGCGTTTGTGAAAGTTTTGGTCACTTGCAGTCGAAGGTTTCAAGATCGAGTGGTCTTTGACTTCTCCGAGTGTTTCTTTGTTCTACTGCAAGTGCTTTTGGGTCCGAGTAGTTTCTAGTTGCGTTAAGTACTTTCGGACCAGTCCGATTGGTAAGTGGCATCGGACGGCTAGCGAGTACCAACGGACATCGGACGACTTTCTGCTTTAAGGATGTTTGGACCAGTCCAATCGGTAAGTGGTATCAAACGGCTGACGAATAGCAACAGACAACGGTTGACGCTCTGCTTCAAGGATGTTCGGACCAGCCCGATCGGTAAGTGGCATCGGACGGTTGACGATAGCAACGGACATTAGACAACACTCTGCTTTAAGGATGTTCAGACCAATCCGATCGACTAAGTGACATCGAACGGCTTTCAAGTAACATCAAAGCATCGGACGACTTTCGAGTGACATTGGGGGATCCAATTACTTCGACCACGTTCAGTTTTAACCATGTTCTACTTCAACCATGTTCGGCTTCGACCACGTCCGACTTCGACCACGACCGGCTTCAACCATGTAGGCAAAGTATTTTTCATGGTCGTAGCCACAATACTTTTCCATAGTCGTAGCTACAGTCCTTTTCATGGTTGTAGTTATAGTACTTTTTTATAGTCATAGCTACAATACTTTTTATGGTCGTAGTTACAGTACTTTACGGTCGATGGATGTAGACTTTGCAGTCAATGGTCGAGACTTGGTACTCGATAGTCATAACTTTTACTAGTCGATACTGCACTCGATAATTGTAGACTTCTCTAGTTGATGGTCGTAGACTTTGTAATCGGTACTCATGGACTTTATGGTCGGTATGAGTGCTTCATTTCTTGTGATTTTTGAGTACTTTGAGTACTTGTCTTAGGCTAGCGGTAGGATTGGCTGGATGATTGGTGATCAGTGAACAGTACTCGGGAGATGGGGTCGTTGTACTCGGTAGTCGAAAGGATTTGGTACTCGATGGTTCTGTGGTCAGTAGCGGTGGTATTCCCGAGTGTTCTGAGTAGAGCGGTAGAAATTCCTGAGTATTTGTGGTGTTCGAGTACTCGTTAAGCCAGTGGTCGTGTTGAGTGGTTTAAGACTGAGTTTTTTTATAGCAATGGAATAAGTGGTTTTAATGAGTGATCTGAAGTTGTTTTCTGTGAAACAATAGGATGTGTGGTTGTGGACAACCTGGTTGATGATTGTGGACGACCTGGTTGGATGTCGTAGAAGGTTTGGTTCTTGTTTATGAGGAGATGAGTGTGTGTGCGTGGTTTGTATGTGTGCTAATGATGGTCAAGTTAGGAAAAACTTGTGTCAGGAGAAAATTTCTTTAGTTTTTGCATGTACAGGTGGGCGTGGAGACGATCATGGTCAGTGACAAGTAGGACCAGGACTAGGATAGGGGTAATCTGAGGTCCAAGCGGTCAGGATGTCACGCGAGGTGATCGAGCTCATGTTGGAGCACGTGTAAATTGAAGGTGGATGACGCATGGAGGCGGTTACGGTCGGTGACGAGGAGGACCGGGACTAGGATGGGGTAATCTAAGGTCCAGGTGGTCGAGATGTCATGCGAGGTGATCGAGCTCACGCTAGAGCATGTGATGATGTGTGGAGAAGCTACAAGATGTGCAATCCTGGAGGCTTTGACATGGGAGTTAGTAATGCGTTATGGAGATACAGGAGGTACGCCCTGGAGGCTTCGTCACATGGTGAGATTGGAGATGTTATGAAAGGAGTCCATAACGGAAAGGCTTAAAGATATGGTAAAACCCATGTTAGAAAGGGTTTCGGGTCCTTTGGTTTTTGGAAGAGATAAGTGTTGTGTTCGTGTTTGAATCGGACACGATTGGAATGTTAGCATATAAAAGCAGGAGAGGCTAAGGGCTAACGTGATCAGTTTTTATGTGGGTTTATAGAGGGCTAACGTGATCAGTTTTTAGGGGTGCCGTGAGGGTCCTTTGTAACCACATCCATGATACAGAATTAATAGATCATATCTATTTCAAGAAAAGTTTTGCTGGCATTGGCGACACATTTTCTGAGTATCATTTTTCTTCTGTCTCCAACGAGTACTCGTTCGAGCGATCGAAGCGTTCGAGTGGCTGGAGTCTTCGAGTAGAGAAAGATTATGACTCACGTGACGCTGGCGGTCATAGTAAGTAGTCGGACGATTGAAGCATTCATCAAGCACGCGCGAGCGAACCAAATGCCTTGTGGTCGAATTCTACCTCGTAAGTTGGAGTGTTTTTCTGTTGGTTTGAGACTTATTTTCATGTGTCAATAAATGGCGACAATCATTCACCCCCTTTGATTGCGCTATACGATCCTACACATAGAAGCTCTAGGAATAGCAGGGAGGGAGACTCCTGGACAAGGACAACGGTGTGCTACCACTCCGGTGGCGGCGGGGCAGACTCTTGGGCGACGGTAAACGACGGTTGATACTTGAAGCCGAGTAGCAACAGGAAGTCCATGCCGGTGAGCCCGAGCCAAAGCCTGGCCACAAGCAGCCAGCTGGTGGAGGCATGGCTACAGAACGCGGTGGTGGCGGTGCCCACACAGATGGCGTTCTTGCCCTGGCACTACAGGAACCGCTGCACGGGGTAGAGGAACACGAAGGAGAGGTGGAGCGGGATGAACCAGACGCAGGCCTTGTCGGCCATGGCGACGAGCTCTGGTGGCTGGCCGAAGACGAGCAGGAGGGTAGGCTCATACTCTTCTTCTCTAGATCTGGCAGCGCAAAAACAAGATCCGGTTGGATGTAGGGCCGTTAGTGGTCCCGTCCCGACGACCGCCGATGCGTTGGCCGAGCAGAGGAAGGTGGCGGTGTACTCTTCTTCTTCAGATCTGACAGCGCCAATACGAGATCCGGCTGATGACCGTCGACGACGCGGTCGAGCAGAGGAAGGCGACGGTGTCGTACTCTTCTTCAGATCTGGCAGCGCCAAGACGAGATCCAGCTGGGTGTGGGGCCATCGGTAGGCCCGCCTTAGTGACCGACTTGCTCACGTCCACTTTGCAGTCATCGCGCTCGTCGTAGATCCTAGACTAAATGCCGCCACCGGCAAAAGGAAAAGGGAGACCCCAAATCAGGAGCGATGGGGAGGGGAGGGGAAGAAAAAGGGGAAGGACGAGCTACAGCTAAGAGGCCCGCCGCTTGCATGGCGCGCCGCCGCTGGCAACGGCGGCAGAGGGGGAACACCGATGGAGGGGGCTGATTTGATTCTGGGAAGTGCTTTGGTAAGGATATCAGCTTGCTAGTGATTTGAATCAGTTATCAACAAGGAATCACAGCACCGTCAAGAACATAACATGGGAAATACAAAATTTCAACAAGAATGTAAATGAGGATGTCACAAATCATACCAGAAATTCATATCTCGCAGGTGATCACACCATTTGTCCAATATAGATGATGTTTTCATGACTTATGCTAAGTAGTGGATCAAAACTTCTCAATTTACACAAAACCTGTAAGCGGAGAAAGTGATTTGAATCAGTTATCAACAAGGAATCACATCACCGTCAAGAACATAACACGGGAAATACAAAGTTTTTATAGAATACTCCATCCTTTGTATAATTTTGATAGTATCTTGGAGTATATATAATATTTTGTTGAAGTCTTTTTAAAATTTTTCTACCAATGTAAGAATTGCTCTGCAAGTTTTCAACTGACTAGATTGTTTGCCCACGCAATTGCGTGGCGTGACCAAGTATACTACATAGACTTCTAGTTTTATATTGTAATATTTTTAGATATTTTCTATTGTAATATTTGTCATGGAGTATATCTTTATGGTTTAGGCACTTTCTTATCGCTTCAGCTTAAATATGTTGAAAGTAATACCTAATGGTTGTGGACAATTCGTAATAGGTCCACCAAATTGACTAGATTTTGTTTTTCCTTTTTATCTTTTGGAATTTCAATGTAGTGTTTTGTATCCGCATGCAGCCATGCAGGTCTGGAAGCCTATATGCACTACTTGAAGTGTCAATTGTGTACAACTAATTAATACCGAACGTTCATGCAGCCATGCAAACCATGCATGCACTGTCCCATCCGTCACATGCTTGTGTGCTTAGCTTCTCTAAAGGCACATGAAAATAAAGTACAATGTACGTACTTTCATGCAAGATATTGAGAAGGATTATCTTCTCCTTTAGTTTCTAAGGGGTATTTAGAATGGCATTAACTTATTTTGCATTGTAGCTGTACTGATTTATTTGCTATAATTAAATTTAAAAAATTTAAAAATAGAAAAAATATATTAACAAATCATGGATATTACAAAGGAATATGAAAAAAATAGCAAAAAAACCTAAAATAAAACAAAACAATCAGAAAAAGACAAAAAAAAGAATAGAAAAAAACGCCGACGTCCACCGCTAAACGCTAGAATGAGCACTGCCTAAATTAGACGGCAATATATCTCTAAGTAATATCCAATGGATATTATAGTTTTAACAAACTTAGGGTCCACTAAATCGAAAGCCAGATCTTTTCCCTATAGTACTATGATCGGACGGTCACAAGTTCCTAGATCGACTTACAATAGTTGCACGTCGACCGAATTGCTTGACTTAAATAGCCTAGACAGAGATGATATCAAGGTGCCTGGCTAGCTAAAGTGGACTTGATAGAACTTCATGACAACTCTTATCCCACACATGAATAACTATGCTTCACAGGTATAGTCATCCATGTCAAAAATTCTACTATAGTAAACTGCTCCCTCTGCCCTACAATATAAATACTCATTCTTAAAAAGCATTGTCCCACAATATATCCAGTGCGGTGACCAAATATGTTATTATTATAATATTTTCATTGTATACCTCTACTTTAATGTTGAAAAAATAAATGGATAGCTGTCATATGTCATTTAACAGGGTATGCATAGTCCAATAATATTAAATTTTTCTTAAATTTAATGTCTCTTTAGTTTGTGCACATGGTGAGTTTTGGATTTATATTATGGATGGATAGCGTATGAGCTTAGTTGAAATTAGCATTAATCACTTCTATGAATGAATGTTTATTTACCTCTCAACGGTCTTTGGGTGGTTCTTTGTAGTGAAACTTATGGGTATAATTTATGGGTGGTTATTCACAAGAAAGCAATACTCTGCAACACTTAAACTGAAGATTGCCGATATATATCGTCTCTCTGACTATGCTCCACAAGCTCACTACACTTCCTTATATGGTCCTGAGAAACAGAAGCAAGTGATCCTTGTTATATATTTAAGAAATAGGAAATAAAAATAAAAAGAAATAAGGAATAAAAGTAAGGAAGGAAGATATATAGCACCTGATTGTTGAATTTGGCATTGTCAAGAGTTGATCCGATCAACTTGATATATATACTTGAAAATCTCAAAAGGGCGGAGGGAAGCCAATGAATTTTGGGGTTTTTTTAGTATTAATTGTAAATATAAAGGAACAACAGTAATGGGGTAAGTGAATGATTTTTTGGTTTTTTTTTGTATTGATCAGTAGAAAAGGGGGTTAAATCTAGACATGAAAAGAACAATGGTAACAGGACAAAAAGCCAATGATTTTTTCAGTTTTTTAATTGATCACAAGAAAAAAGGATTAGTTGCAAATATGAATTTTTATTGGGGTGGGGGTTAGTATTGGTAACTACAAAAGGAATTAATTGTAAAGGAACAATAGTAATGGGGGTAAGCGAATGGTTTTTTGTTTTTGTTTTTGTATTGATCAGTTGAAAAGGGGATTAAATATAGACATCAAAAGAACAATGATAATAGGGGAAAAAAAGGAAATGTTTTTTCCAGTTTCCTAATTGATCGCAAGAAAAAAAGGATTAGTTGTAGATGTGAAAGAACAACAACAATTTTTTTTGTATTGATCACTAGAAAAAGGGATTAATAGTAGACATGAAACAACAGCAATAGATGGGAAAACACCAATGTTTTTTTTTGTATTGATCACTAGAAAAAGGGATTATATTTGTAGACGTGAAAAAACAATAGTGAAGGGGAAAAGCCAAATTTTTTTGGGTTTTTTTGTATTGATCACTAGAAAAATGGACTAATTGTAGATGTGGGAAGAACAACAATTATAGGGAAAACAAAAACGAGTTTTGGGGGTTTTTTGGTAATGATGACTAGAAAAGGGATTAATCCTAGATGTGAAAGAACAACAGTGTTAAATCGCTTGAAAGTTGAAATGAAGGGTTTTTTTAACAAAAAAGAAGGGATTGGAGTGCAGTTGAAAGAACAAGATTGGCTTGGTTGCAGCAAAACGAATAGCTAGGAAGGCAGGTCATTTGTGCGTTTGTAGTATTGTCTTATATACAAACCGAAACATTGGAGAAAGATGCCTACTAGGTACACGAACAAGCAAAGAATACATTTTGTTCAAAGCTAAAGCCTAAAGGTGATGAGAAATGTTGAAAGGAACGAAACGAATCATGTTCAAAGAAGAAAGGGGATAGCTTGTCATGTGCATGCCTACCAAATGACATGTACGTAATGTTGAATTCGTAGTGTTATTAACGTGTGCCTTAAGGAATTCACCTCTGAAATTGATGGCTCACAACAGTCGCAGGTTCGTAGTTCAAACGTTACAAATGATGTGGGTGATGTGTATGCATGCATGCATGGAGCCACGTTACAAATGATTTTGGTAATCATAATTTTGTCGTCCAAGTGCACACACAGCATATTTCTAATCCACCGAAGGCAAAACTTGGTGTGATTTGAACCATAATCACATTTTTAAGGTCCCACTCATTTCAATTTTTTTTAGCTTCTATTTTTAGTTTATGTTTTTTTTCACTATTCAGTAATTTTATCTTTTTCTGAATTTTTTAGATTTTTTTGTATTTTTTTCCCCGTATTCCTTTGCATTGTCTGTCATGGGCTAACATGTTTTTTTCTATTTTTAAATATTTTTAAATCTAATTATATCAAATAAGCCAACTCAACTACAGTAAAAAAAAATAAACCAGCTATAGTAAAAAATAAACCGAAAGTCATCGTTATTCCGAACGCCTCCAAAGTACAAAGTTAAAAGGAAGAAAGAGAAAAGAGAAAGGGAAAAGGAAAAGTAGAGCAAAAGAATGGGTTGGTGAGACAAGTTGATTATGTCCTGAATCTTTTACATACTACGTGCAATTATTACTGCATGGTGCAAAGAAAAAAAAAGGAAAAGGAAGGAGAAAAAATGGAAGGGTAATGATCAATTCTGGTAGAACCGAAATAGGAGGTGATGCAGCAGATCTCAGTTGCATGGCAGGGCAGACGCTGCTTACAATTGCTAGTCCTATCGCGTGCAATATTAGCAAAATAAAATAGTAAAAAAAGCATGTTACAATTGCTAATCCGCATGTTTCGTGTGCTTAATTCACTTAGTGGAGCCCCTGTGAAACGCCTAATCCAAGGTTTTATTCCCAAATTACAATCCTTGTTTTTGTTGTGAATTTTAGATTTGGAAAGGGGTACTATAAATTTTTTTGAAGGGTAAACAACAAGAGAGTCTCCTACTGTGATATATGTAAATAAATTATAAAAGAAATAATGATACAATATGTGCAAGACCGAAGCCTAACCCAAAGAAACAACTCTAGCCAATCAATAATTTCAGCACGTAACTCTTCTTTCACTCTGCAAATCTAGAGTGACCTCATTTCTAAATCCTCTTTTCCAGGCCTGAATAGATGGATTCTGATTTTCAAAAATTTTCCTATCCCATTGTTTTCATATGTGCCATGCTTCCGTAATAAATATGTCCATGAAGTAACGACGTCCAAAACCTTGACTTGCTATTTGTATCTTCTGATCAGGTACCACATCAGTTTGGGGCCATTGAACTTTCAGAAATTGTCAACATTGTTTACTGAACTCACTACTGAAAAACAGGTGATGGAGGTGTCTCTTCGGATCCCAGATTACAAACTACACACTGGAAATTATTACCAATGTTGTAGTGCCTGCGCCTCAGCATGTTCTTTGTGTTTAATCTGTCCACCATTAAAAGCCAAGCAAATATCTTGGTTATGTATATTATGACTGCGGCAACCTACTTGTGCAATTTTTTGCGAACAAGTGTGTAAATTTCTTCCATCTTACAACCCAAGCGAGCAGATGCACAACATCCTGATACTAGAAATGGCCACAAATCACAAGCTTGCCTCTCTTATAGTACTATGATCTGATGGTCACAAGTTTCTAGATTGACTAGTTGCACGTCGTTCGAGATGGCATCAATGTGCCTGGCTAGCAACCATTTTTTTGCAAACAAGTGTGCAAATTTCTTACGTCTTACAACCCAAGTGAGCGGATGCACAACATCCTGATATGAGGGATGGTCACAAATCACAAGCTTACCTCTCCTATAGTACTATGATCTAATGGTCACAAGTTCCTAGATTGACTATGGTTGCATGTCGACCGAGATGGCATCAATGTGCCTGGCTAGCTAAAGTGGACTTGATAGAACTCCATAACAACTCTTATCCATAAGCGAACCATTTAAAAGCGAGTTACTATAGCAAATGGTATAAACTATGAGTGGAAGTGCAAAGAACCCACCCTTGATAGAACTTCATGACAACTCTTGTCCCACACATAAATAACATATATGCTTCAGAGGCAAGATCATGCGTGTCAGAAATTTTACTATAGTAAACTATACCGTATGAGCTTAGTTGAAATTAGTATTAATTACTTCTATAAATGAATGTTTATTTACCTCTCAACGGCCTTTGGGTGGTTCTTCATAGTGAATCTTATGGGCATAACTTAAACAGAAGATTGTCGTTATATATTGTGTCTCTGACTATGCCTCACAAGCTCACACTTCCTTACATGATCCTGAGAAAAGAGAAGCAATCGATCTTTGTTATATATTGAAGAAATAAGAAATAAGGAATAAAAAAAAAGTAAGGAAGGAAGATATATAGTACCTGATTGTTGAATTTGGCATTGTCAAGAGTTGATCCGATCAACTTCATATATATACTTGAAAAATCTCAAAAGGGCGGAGGGAAGCCAATGATTTTTTTTTTGAGTTTTTTTAGTATTGGTAACTAGAAAAGGAATTAATTGTAAATGTAAAGGAACAATAATAATGAGGGTAAGCGAGTGGTTTTTTATTGATCAGTTGAAAAGGGGGTTAAATCTAAACATGAAAAAAACAATGGTAACAGGAAAAAAAAGCCAATGATTTTCCAGTTTTTTAATTGATCAGAAGAAGAAAGGATTAGTTGCATATGTGAATTTTTTGGGTTTTTTAAGTATTGGTAACTAGAAAAGGAATTAATTGTAAGCATAAAGGAACAATAATAATGGGGTAAGCGAATGGTTTTTTGGAATTTGTTTGTATTGATCAGTTGAAATGGGGGAGGGGGTGTGATTCTAGACATGAAAAGAACATTGATTGCAGGAAAAAAAACCAACTTTCTTTCAGTTTTTTAATTGATCTCAGGAAAATAGGATTAGTTGTAGATGTGAAAGAATAACAACGATTTTTTTTGTATTGATCAATAGAAAAAGGGATTAATAGTAGATATGAAACAACAGCAATAGAGGGGAAAGCACCAATGTTTTTTCTGTATTGATCACTACAAAAAGGGATTATATTTGTAGACGTGAAAGAATAATAGTGTAGGGGAAAAGCCATTTTTTGGGAGTTTTTTTTGTATTAATCACTAGAAAAATGGACTAATTGTAGATGTGGAAGAACAACAAGTATAGGGGAAACACAACCGATTTTTGGGGGTTTTTTTTTATAATGATGACTAGAAAAGGGATTAATCCCAGATGTGAAAGAACAACAGTGTTAAATGGCTTGAAAGTTGAAATGAAGGATTTTTTTGGAGCAGAAAAAAAGGGATTTGGAGTGGAGTTGAAAGAACAAGATTGGTTTGGTTGCAACAAAACGAATAGCTAGGAAGGTAGGGCATATGTCCCTTTGTACTATTGTCTTATATACAAACCGAAACATTGGAGAAAGATGCCTGCTAGGTACACGAACAAGCAAAGAATACATTTTGTTCAAAGCTAAAGCCTACAGGTGATGAGAAATGTTGAAAGGAACGAAACGAATCATGTTCAAAGAAGAAAGGGGATAGCTTGCCATGTGCATGCCTACCAAAAGACATGTACGTAATGTTGAATTCGTAGTGTTAATGTGTGCCTTAAGGAGTTCACCTCTGAAATTGATGGCCCACAGCCGCAGGTTCATAGTTCAAACGTTACAAACGACCTAGGTGATGTGTATGCATGCATGCATGGAGCCACGTTGATTATGTCAAGGAGAAAAGAGAAAGGGGAAAGCAAAAGGATTGGTTGGTGAGACAAGTTGATTATGTCCCAAATCTTTTACGTAGTACGTGCAATTATTACTGCATTGTGCAAAGAAAAGAAAAAGAAAAGGCAAGGGCATTGATCGATCGAACAGGCTGGTAGAACCGAAAGAGGAGGTGATGCAGCAGAGCTCGGTTGCATGGCATTGGCAGGCCAGAGGCTTCTTACAATTGCTAGTCCTATCGCATGTTCCTGGCTAATCCGCATGTTTCTTATGTCTTGAGCTGAGAGGTGAAATGCTTAATTCACTTAGTGGAGCCCCTGTAAAACGCCTAATCCAAGGTTCTATTCCCAATCCTTGTTCTTGTTGTGAATTTTGGATTTGGAAAGGGGTACTGTAAATTTTTATCAGCAACTGATACCAAGGATTCTTCTACCACTAGTCAAGGCCTTCCAACTGATATGAACAGGTGTTGTGTTATGGCTTAATTTCAGAGGAGGTTTGCGGTGAGCTGTGAGGGGCGGAAGGAGATGATGATGCGAGTGGGGTTGTGAACGGAGAGGGTAGCGAGGAAGAGCGTGCTCGCCCTCAAGCTCCCATCTGGGATTATCTCAGATGGATTATCTCTGGCCAGGGCTAAGGTTCTGAGACGCTAGGTAAGAAGATCGATTCTATATATTGCTTATCCTTCAAATTACAGCCGAAGCCTTTATGCATCTGGCTGCACAATACGATTCCGAATATCATATCTAACCGAGTCTGAGAAACAAACTCGGAAACTGACTCTAATATGCTAAGTAATATCTGACTCAAAACATCTTAACTTACAAGCAATAAGAGTTTCCTAATTGACAGCCATCCTACCAAATCGGCCGCTGTTGCCGAATTGCCGCAGTCTGTAGCGCGTTGTCGAATTGCCGCTGTTGCCGAATTGCCGCTGTTGTCGCCGGCGCTATTGCCTGGCACAACCAAGTCGGCTGCGCCTGTTGTTGCCGAGGAGGCCGAAGTGGATGACATGAAATCCGTTGTTACTACTGTAAAAGCAAAAGCGAAATGTATATTTATGAAGGCAAGGGTAATGTTTCCTTTTTCCACGACACATGGTTATCGTCGCTTTTTCTTTATTTGTTTTGCGCATGCTTTTCTCATAAGCAAAAGCGAAATGTATATTTATGACACGGATGTTTACAGGTTGCATGCGCTCTCTCCATTGGCCTTGCGGGTTCATCGATCAGCGCTTCTTCAGTGCTCGCAATGCCTATGAGACAACCGGCTTTAGACGGGCCATAATTGACCGGTCAAAGTCCATCCCTTTAAGAACCACAGATGATGATGTGTGACAGTAGACGCACCTTACTAGTCTCTACCTTAACACTGCTAACCGAATGCCAGTAATTATTTTTGTCAACAATGCTAGTTTAGCTGTACCATGAAGTGTGTAGACCAACAACGTTTTAGCCCCCACTCAGAACACCGTCGATACCCAAGATGTAAGATGGAACTCTCTGAAGCAGCTGCCCGAATGTATAAACACTCCATGTTAGAGGAAAAAAACTAATTTTTGCCCATGTTGGCATGCATGTTCCTTGCAAGAAACGGTGGAGAGTTGCAGAGATCCAAACTCGGAAACTGACTCTAATATGCTAAGTAATATCTGACTCAAAACATCTTAACTTACAAGCAATAAGAGTTTCCTAATTGATAGCTATCCTACCAAAACGGCCGCTGTTGCCGAATTGTCGCAGACCGCAGTCTGTAGCGCGTCACCTGTTGTCGCCGGCGCTATTGCCTGGCACAACCGAGTCGGCAACCTGCGCCTATTGTTGCCGTCTTCTAGTATAGCACTTCCCTCAATATGAGTCCACAACATGCTGTGCCAAGTTCTTGCATGGATTTCTTTTCTTTGCATCCATACATTTTCGTCCATTGTCTCCTTGATTATTGCTTTTTCACTTTGAAGAAAATGGATTTAAATTTGGGTTGCTTAAAAATTGCAGGCTTGGAAAGTTGCAGGCCGAGGAGGCCGAAGTGGATGACATGAAATCCTTTGTTACTTCAGTAAAAGCAAAAGCGAAATGTATATTTATGAAGGCTAGGGTAATGTTTCCTTTTTCCACGACATATGGTTATCGTCGCTTTTTCTTTAGAGAACTGCTATATAACATTCATATATTTTTTAGACTCAAATCAATCAGATTTTGAGACGTTGAATCTCCATCCAACGGATCCCCCATACCCCCTTTAAAAAATGAGTGGTCTAAATCTGGGACGTTGGATCAAAGAGATCCAACACCCTAAAATTTAATTGATTTGAGCCCAAAAAACATACAAATATTGTATAGACACTCCCTTTTTTATTTGTTTTGCGCATGCTTTTCTCATAAGATGCTGTTTACAGGCTCGCAATGCCTATGGACAGCCGGCTTTAGAGGGGCCATAATTGACCGGTCAAAGTTCATCCCTTTAAGAACCACAGATTGGGACGATGATGATGATGTGTAGACAGTAGACGCACCTCACTAGTCTCTACCTTAACACTGCTAACCGAATGCCAGTAATTATTTTTGTCAACAATGCTAGTTTAGCTGTACCATGAAGTGTGTAGACCAACAACATTTTTGCCCCCCGTCAGAACTCTCTGAAACAGCTGCCCGAATGTATAAACACTCCATGTTAGAGAAAAAAAAACTAATTAATTCAATTCACTCTCATCAGGTTTTTCAGCTATTCCAGTATCTTTGCCCATGTTGGTATGTTCCTTGCAAGAGACGGTGGACAGTTGCCCATGTTGGCAGAGATCCACCTGGCGAAAACCGTGGCTGCCGTGCGCCACCCAGATCACGCGGCAAGACGCGGCGTCCTCCCAACCGGAGAGAAGGAACCGCACGATTTCTCCTCTCCCGCGACGAAAGGAGAGGACGAGTTCGGTTGAATGGTTTGAGTGCTTGACCCGTTCCCGCCACCATCTCTCAACCCGTGAAGCCCACTTCGCCTCGTCTCGCCACCACCATTGACCAAGCTGCTGAGATATCCTCTCGTCGTCTCCTCCTTGCTCGAAGCGTTGTAATGGACGGTCATCTTCACCAGCGACGGTGGCGGCGGCTGGCGGCTGTCGACATCACCTCGATAACGTGCCGCGGCATCAGGTCGCCGTCCTTCTATGCCTCTGTCTCCATCGCGTCATCCACCGCCGACAAGAACCAGACTGGCCGGCGCGCGCACCGCATCACGACCCCCGTTGACGGCGACGGTGGGGAGTATTAAGTTATGCTACCACCTCACTATTACTATCCCACAAAAGCTTACCATAAACAGAGTAACCGCACGAGAACTGTATTAACAAGAGAAACATTCTCCTGAAACATACTGTCACTACAAAATTTACACAAACTCTTAACAAAAGTTTAAACATCACGCTTAGTACATGACTAAGTCGTTATTACATATGTGCAGTACAAAAGGAACTACTCTCATTCCATACATGCCGTTCTTCCGGATCACCCTAAAAGAAAAAAGCAACAAAGCAAAGGTGAGTCCGAAGACTCAGCAAGCACACGATAAAGCAGCACATCAATTTCTTATCTATAAACTGTAATCCATTCTACTGTAATATGTAAACCTACTGTAAACCGTAAATCAACTCTATGTCTGTAAGCTATAAATCACATCTGCTGTAAACTATAAATTAAATCGACTGAAATCTGTAAATTCAATCCACTGTAAGCTGTAAACTAATCTACTGTAAACTGTAAAATATCTCTATGTCTGTAATCTGTACTGTATTACTGTCTGTAATATGTATCATTTGTATGCAATGTAGTGTTATGCGATGCATCTGTAACTGTAGCTTATACCGGTATAGCGGAGTGTCCACCCGTCGATGGACCACTCAATTGCCCTGCCCTCTTTTAGACGGGGGTTCCATCTCCACTCACGTGGAGTCCCTACCGAAGTAGACCCTGTTTCACTGTGTATGAGTGTAATGCATGATGCACATGATTTCACTATTGGCACTTAATTATAATTTGCACTCATCTATATTCACCTAACTGGTAATCTTGTATCTTAGCCTATAAACATTGTAAATCATATATCTCAGGTTAGAACCACCGTAAATCATGTTGTAAACACTGTAAATCATATAACTCAAGCTGTAAACATTGTAAATTAGGCTGTAAACAGGAATAGCAATCATTAATCACATTGTACTGTTCTACTATGCACTTGTCTGTTAACCTGGCGGGCGGTGCGCGGACGGCACCAGACTCGATCTGCTACCTGAACAGGCATTACACATTTCAATTCATTTTGCTATTACAATACATTCACATGCAAGCAAATAACACGGCTCTACGCACAAACCCAGTATAGCCGACCTCTCACTCACCGGACAACGTCCCGCTGTCCCGGTTCTAATCGGCAAACTAATTTATGCGAAAATCTATAAATAACGGAAGAGAGTTTTCGAACCGTTACCTGAACCCGATGATTGGATCAGGCCATGATCGGTCGTCCTTAGACCGGATCTGGTAGAACTGGCACCGGATCTGACAGATCTGACAGCGGATCTAACAGCGGACCAAGCAATCCCTTTTTTTTCTTTTCTTTCCTCTTCTTTCTTTTCTTTCTCTTCTTTTCCCTTTTCCTTCTTTCTTTTTCTTTTACTTCCCTCTCTTTTTCTTTTCACCTGCCCGCACCTCTCCCGTTTTCTTTCCTCTCACGCGTGCTGCTCTTCCTCTCTTTCTTCTCACACCCGCCGGCCTCTCCTCTCTCCTCCTTTTACGCAGCGGCTTCCTCCCATTCTTCCTCCACGCCGGCGCCCCTCTCCTCCCCTCCCTCTCTCACCAGCCGGCCACGGGCTCGCCCCTCTCTCCTCCACGCGCCGTCCTTCTATGCCTCTGTCTCCGTCGCGTCATCCACCGCCGACAAGAACCAGACTGGCCGGCGCGCGCACCGCGTCACGACCCCCGCCGACGGCGACGAGTGGGACGCCCCCCTGCGGCTCTACCTCTCGGACGACGCGGCCGGCCAGGAAAGAGAGGACGCGCTCCTTGTGACGTTCGAGCTCAGGGAGGAGCTGCCCGTCCTCGGCGACGTGCTTGCCGCCTCCGCGGCCGTGCCGGTCGCCGACATCGCCGCAGCAGGCTGCGGGCAGGCGACGTACCAGCTGGCCGCTCCCGACGGGAAGAATCCCAACGGGGTCATCTCCTTCTATTACGTCTTCCACGGCGAAGCCGTGGCGTCGCCGGCCCTGGCAGAGGCGGGCGTCCATTGGTCATCGACAGAGCAAGTTGCCGTTTACCCACCCATAGCTGTGGCCGCGGAGGCGCTGCCGGTTCGGGTGTACCCACCACCGTTGCCAGATGCAGCGTGCGGAGTCTTGGCTGAAGAGCCTGTCGCTGTTTACCCGCCGTTGCCGGAGGCACCATGCGACAGATACCCGCCTGTCGGTTTGGCACCCTCGAGTTATTTCCCGCCGCCACCACCATCGGCGTCGCACGCCGGGGTGTGTGGGTGCCCGGCGGTGCCCTAGTGGGGCGACCGGTGGTGAAGCCGTGAAGAAACGACGCCGTGTTGAAGTTGAAAACACCTAGCCTAACCGAGTAGTACAGTTTGTAAATTTAGTGTATGATGTACAAGTTTCAGAATTACTTACAGCTATAAACATTCGTGTTTGATCTGCGGTTACCTTACATGTTTCAGAATTAGTGCGGTTACCTTTATGGCACGTTACCTTTGCTGAATCCCCCAGCAGC
The DNA here is from genome assembly GCA_036346265.1 of Melocanna baccifera. Taxonomy (NCBI): domain Eukaryota; kingdom Viridiplantae; phylum Streptophyta; class Magnoliopsida; order Poales; family Poaceae; genus Melocanna; species Melocanna baccifera. The sequence goes on from CM070687.1 coordinate 16,103,683, forward strand.
ACATGTTTCTTCAGTTCAATTTGTTTCCACTTTTCATCCGCAGCTGAAGCTACATGCATTACTGTGTTGATCCCAAATGGTTTGATGACATCATTCAACTACATGCATTCACCATTGCAAGAAAACAGAGTACTGATAGGACATCCAGCAGCCAACATCTCACGCTGAAGAAGCTTTAAGAACATCCAGCAAAGTAGGCATATTTTAGGCAGACATGCATAGCTAACAAACCTCAAAAGATTCTTTCACGTTTTACCTGATCTACCGGGAAAAAACTTATCTACCAGGAAAAATCACTCTTATCTGATTCAGGAACGACCCAACAAGACTAATCTACTGCTCGTGAAGTTCTAACAATTTAAACAGCTGGGTAACAAATCATCAGCAGGGAAGCAGAGGTGACATGAATCTCCTATTATACACTCGAAACATTGAGAGCCAACAAGTTATCAAGAAAGCAGGCGCCAAAATGGCCAGGATAAGACGGTCCGGACTAAGGTTTATGTCTCCCTTGGGGATCTCTGGCGTGGGGCTGCAGTTTCCTCCTTCTCATCCTCTTTCTCCTTGTCGCCGCTGCTTCCAGCTGCATCAGTCTCCGTGGCCACGGGTTTCGTGGCCTCAACTGCAGGTTTCGCGGGAGCCTGCTACAAACAAAGCTTACAATTATTGGTCATTCGGTTCAGGTTTCGAGAGAGGAGAGCAGTAGCATATGTTGAAACAATGACTAACCGCTGGCTTCTTGCCACTGAACAACATCCTGAACAGCACGGTCACAACCACAACTACGATCGAGACCAAAATTCCAATTGTGATGTTGGGCTGCTTCTCTCCCTTCTCGATGGCATCCTGCAAATAAATAGTATGTCACTTTCAAGATGAAACACTCAAATAGCCCGACGTTTGAACATGAGGTTAGCAAGGATCACGAATCTTACAATGATCTTGGTCTTGTAGGGTTCCAAGAACGGGATGTCAGCAATTTTGTACAGAATGTCAAAGATCTTCTTCTGCAATATGCATGGCAAATCGGTTAGTGATAACATGCAAGCATTGATCCACTGAATAATTTAGCAAACATAATAGCTAGAAAAGATTGGAAGAATGCTTCACCTGGAACTCAGATAGACCATCAACACCTGCAGCAGCCTCAGCCTTCTCCTTTTCCTTCTCAGCTTCATACTTAGGCTTCCAGGTCTTCTCTAGGATAGAGGTGGTAACCTTCTCATCATCAGCAATCAAAATGTTGTCAAACAGGATGCCGTCCTGCATTGTCCAGATCTCAATTCCAATAGCGCCAATAGGATCAAAGTCAGGCTTGTCAAGCTCAAAGTACTCAGGGTTGGGGATTTCTTGCGGCTTCCAGATTCCCTTGTAGCTGGGGTTGTCAATCAGAGGTGCATGCCACTTGCCCTTGTAGGCAGGGTTTTGCTTCATTGGCTTCTTCCACTCACCACATCCAGGTGCCTCTTCACACTTGGGGTTGTCAATTTTTGGTGCTTCCCATTCTCCATCCTCCTCATCATCCCAGTCTTCAGGCTTGGTAGCCTCTGGGTCATCAATCTCCTCAGGCTCATCATCCAACCATCCTTCTGGCTTGGTGGCTTCCTCATCCTCAATTTCCATTGGGGCATCCTCATCCCAGTCATCGGGCTTCACAGCATCTGGGTCAGGGATTTTAGCTCTCTCGTCCCAGTCCTCCGGCTTCTTGTCATCGGGGTCAGGAATGGTCTTGGATGGGATAAGTGCTGGCTCAAAATCATCAGCAGACAGGAAGTTTGCCTTCTTCTTTTCCTCCCCATCAATCAAAATTCTCACCTCGTTATCTGGCTTCAAGATAGCCGTGTAGACATGAGAGAACTTGTCATACGGGACAGAAGGAGGGAACTTGAGGTGATGCTCAACATACTTGCCAGTCTTTGGATTTTTGTGCTTAAGGATGAAATGCACCTTGTTGGTTGACCCACATTTGTCAGGGCCAAACATAATAGTGTAAGGAGTCTCATTATCAAACTCCTTGGCATCCCATGTGGCATCCTGAGGGCGGATGTACTTAAGATAGGCACCTCCACACTCAAGGCCATTCTGAAGACGCACCTCGAACTGCAGGACCACTGTCCCATCCTTCAAAGTAACAGGCTCATCGAGCTCCTTGATTATGGCATATTTCTTGGCCTGCTCACTAACAAGGAGACCATAGTCCTCGTGGCCACTACTCTTGGCATGCTTCCATACACCTGCAAACCAGAGTATGTCGATATTTGATCTATGATGAGTGTGCTACAAAAGAGCAATGGAAAGAACATGAAATTTTCACGGAGAACAAAGTCTAAAAGACAAACAGCAGACTACCAAAATCTATCCGGTGCCAATTCGTAAAACAAATAGCAATGTTACTGCATACAGTAATAACTAGGCTTGCATTTTGCTTTCATCGTATGAATAATATTTCAAGTGATGATGTCAGGACAATGCAATTATTAGCGCTAATAATATACAAGGCAACATGCTTTATTAGGATTAACTCAATGCACCATCACAGGCACATACATAAAACTTTGCAAAATGTTACTCAATGCAGCACGTCACAGGTAACTCATGCTAGTATGCTACTCTGCAAATTCTATGTTTGCAATCAACATATGCTAGCAATTTCTAGTGTAGTTTAACTAAGCGTATCATCAAACAATAGCCAGGAACAATATCACATACAGTCACTTCAATGATTCCAACCGCCAAAACAGTGTCTCTTCTGCAGTTATCTATATATGGTTTATCAAACCGGAAGGCGGAACTACCAAAGGGCAAGCTATCATCAATCTGACAACTTTAGTGCCTATCAGCAAGCCCACGAATTGCAGAGCAGATCCGCATCACAAGTCACTATATCCTAACAGCAGAAGCCGCATCACATCTGACTTAAAAAGCAGGAGCAGCTAGCGAGGCACATCTGGCTAAAGCACGTATAACATGCGAACCAAACCACCATGTACGCATTTGTGGATCTCATCGGAAATTACGCGATTGACCTTCCCGCTGCTTATCCAGGAACAGACTATGGTTTGCACGAAGGTGCATGACCATCGCAGATCATAAGCTCTAGTAGATGCATTATGTGAACAGATCAGCTACCCAAAACACCCACTAAACCCACGGATCTCACACAGATCGAACCAAGAAAACTCGCAGGGATAGATATACCTTTGTAGTCGTCCTTGACGGAGACGGCCCATCTCCCCTCGAAGCTCTCGTCGAACGGCTCGTAGAACAGCTGCGCCACCAAAGCCCACCAAAACCATCACAAATCTGACCCCAAAAACATTCGAAAAGAACATCCAAAACTCGCCAAGGTTCGCTGAGATTACCGGATCGGAGGCGCGGATCTGGACGAGCAGCGCCGAGACCAGCAGTAGCAGGAGCGCGCGCCCTCCCATCCTTCTCTCCCGATCTCTCGCTCGATCCAGAAATTTCCAGAGAGAAACTAGAAAGCTTCTAGGACGAAGCGTCCGCGACTCGGGGAAGCGGTATAAGAAGCGGGCGAAGCGAATGGTCGAACGGTTGAGATGAGGGAAAGGGGATAGGGAACGGTGGGGATCGGTTGATCGGGGCGTGGGGTCGGGGTGGCACGAAGGAAAGGGCGCGGTGTGACCTGTTCCGGCCAATGAGACGGTGTGGGACGTGGTGGCGGCCAATGGGCGTGCGCCACGTATGTTTGACGACGCCTGGGCCCGCGGGGACGGCACGTCGGATGCGTTGGGTGAACATGCGCTTGCTAACGCGAGACGGTAGGAAAAGGATCCGATCGACGTGGGGTAGGTGTGTCAGTGAGATTTGAGCACTAGCCGCCGCCTCTCATTAGTGGCCCCGTTCAAAGAGATTCTGCTACTAGTTTCTAACTTTCTAATTTTGTTTTTTTCTTATTTTTATTTTTTTCTGATTTCTTGTATTTTCTGTTTTACTTGTTTCATTTATATTGTTTTGTGTGATATAATTTTTTTATTTTTTTAAATTTAATTACACTAAAAAAGCTAATAGCAGTTATAGTGTAAAAAGTCACTACAGTGTAAAAAAATAAGATTTAAAGCCCAAATGAGCACCTAAATCATACATTGGCTGCAAGCACTAAATACTAATGTTCCTCTGTTAAAAAAAACAACAATGTTTCTCTGGTCACACGTTACACGAACCGTTCGATCATGAGCAGCGCCATTAGATCAAGGCCACGAAAAAGGAAGCCACACGATTTACATAGTTAGCGAACTAAAACAATTGAATGACCATACGAGAATGTCTAGTTAATATTATGATAAATTATTGTAAGTTTTATAAAGTGATCAAATTATTTTGTAAAGATCACATTTTGTCATGTTTGTACTTGTTTTCTGCTTGAAAAAAGCCAGCAGTCAATATGAATATCTGATTTCTTCACTCTTCTCACTTCTGTTTCACTTCAAGAGGATAAGACAAAGGGTTACGAAAGCATCATACACTCTACTACTCTTACTTCCTTCTCGTATGCTCATCTCTTACTCATTTTTTTCCACTGCTCATCTCTCTTCTAAAAGTTATTTTTTTAGCCATTAGTACTTATTTATAACCTAAATTCATCTACAGAAGTCAATAGAAACCACCCCGTATTTCAATAGCATTAGCAGCATGTAGTGTAGATATCTACATAACGATAAATGCGATAAGCATAGTATCATGCCTCTATCAGTAGCTGCAATAGAACTTCAGCTGGTTCCGGCGTGTAAACTGCAAATTTCGAAAGGGAAAAACACCAAGTGGTAGACTTGCAGGTTGAAGCACTGAAGGAATATATGGTGTTCAGTGCAAGCATGAGTAAGTTGTTCGACACAAAATATGCAAATGCATTATTGGATTGGATACAAACTGAACTGATCCTAGAGCTGCAAGAAGTGACCGCGAGAAAAATATCAAAAAGAATAATCAGTCACAAACAACCATAATTATGTATACCGTGATATCGAAAATAACCTGACCAACATCTTTAAAAATAATGACCATTCGAACACGGAAACCAGCTGAATTGTCCAGTTAACTTGGCTTTCAGAAGCTAACGCATCGTTGCATTACAAATGACAATGATTGCTAATGTTTCGATGATAACATCACTCAACTACATCTATTTAACATTGCAAATGTCGACAATGTCAATATATCATCTAGCACAGAAAGCTTGCATAAAATTTAACCAGGCATGCTCCAATTCTAATGAGTAACAAAAAGTGCCTAAAGACATGTTCAACACGGTTTTTAGTTTCTAGCTTTCAAAAGTTAAAAACTATTTTAAATACATTAGCTTCTTAACACAGATTTTTTTCCATTTTTTTCTTTAGATTATCTGTAAAGATATAACGATTTTTTTTCTTCTTTTCTTTATTTTTCTTTAACTGAATACGTGAACTAAAAGCTAACCTCTGCAACAGTATCTATTTCAGCTAAAAATCAACAGATAAAGCAAAAAAATATCAGTAATAAATATCAAAAGATCCTTTCATGTTTCACATCATACAAAAGAAAAACCTCCTGTCTACCTGATTCCGGACAGCACACAAACAACTGAACAACACAGCCTTCGCCAGCTCGTGAAGTTCTAACAACCTAAACTGGGGTATCAAATGAGCAGCGGAGGGCGACATGAATCTCCTATTATACACTCAAAACATCAAGAGCAAGGTTCTCAAAAAAGCAAGAGTCCAGACGGCCGAAATGATACATCCAAAGAGTGAAGCCTAGGCTGAGTTTATGTCTCCCTTCGGGACCTACGGCGTGGGGCCGCTGTATCCTCCTCCTTGTCCTCTTTCTCCTCCTTGTCATCTCTGCCTCCAGCTGCGTCAGTCTCCGCGGCATTAGGCTTCTTGGGCTCAGCTGCAGATTTTGCAGAAGCCTGCTACAAGCAAACATTACAATTGATCACTTGGTTCGGGTTTTGAGCAAAAGAGCAGTGGCATGTGTTGAGGAATGTACCGCTGCCTTCTTGCCACCAAACAAGATTCTGAAGAGCACGGTCACAAGGACGACAACGATTGAGACCAACGTTCCTATTGTGATGTTGGGCTGCTTCTCTCCCTTCTCAATTACATCCTGTGAAACAAATACAAGGATAAGATGTCACTTTCTGGAGAGAGCACCCAGCAGTTTGAGAACAAGAGATGAGCAAGGATCTTGAATCTTACAATAATCTCGGTCTTGTACGGTTCCAAGAACGGAATGCCAGCAATTTTGTACAAAATGTCAAAGATCTTCTTCTGCATTAAGCATACCAAATCAATTAGCGATAACATGCAAGCAATGCTATGCTGAAGAAATTAACAAACACAATAGCTGGAAAATATTGAAAGAATGAATCACTAGCAACATTAACACACACAGTTGATCCACTGATACCAAGGAAATTAACAAACATAATAGCTGGAAAAGATCAGAAGAATGGATCACCTGGAATTTAGAAAGGCCATCTGAAAGACCAGCAGCAGTCTCCTCAGCCTTCTGCTTTTCCTTCTCAACCTCATGCTTAGGTTTCCACGTCTTCTCTAGGATAGAGGTGGCAACTTTTTCATCATCAGCAATCAAAATGTTGTCAAACAGGATAGCATCCTGCATCGTCCAGATCTCAATTCCAATAGCAGCAATTGGATCAAAGTCAGGCTTGTCAAGCTCGAAGTACTCAGGGTTGGGGATTTCTTGGGGCTTCCAGATTCCTTGGTAGTTGGGGTTGTCAATCAGGGGTGCATGCCACTTGCCCTTGTAAGCAGGGTTCTGCTTCATCGGCCTCTTCCATTCACCACATCCAGGTGCCTCTTCACACTTGGGGTTGTCAATCTTTGGTGCCTCCCATTCACCATCCTCCTCATCATCCCAATCTTCAGGCTTGGTAGCTTCTGGATCATCAATTTCCTCGGGCTCGTCATCCAACCATCCTTCCGGCTTGGTGGCCTCCTCATCCTCAATTTCCATTGGGGCATCCTCATCCCAGTCATCGGGCTTCACAGCGTGTGGATCAAGGATTTTAGCTCTCTCATCCCAGCCCTCTGGCTTCTTGTCATCAGGGTCAGGAATGGTCTTGGGTGGGATAAGTGCTGGCTCAAAATCATCAGCGGACAGGAAGATTGCCTTCGCCTTTTCCTCACCATCAATCAGAATTCTCACCTCATTATCCGGCTTCAAGACAGCCGTATAGACATGAGAGAGCTTGTCATATGGAACAGAAGGTGGGGACTTAAGGTGATGTTCAACATACTTGCCAGTCTTGGGGTTCTTGTGCTTAAGGATGAAATGAACCTTGTTGGTTGAACCACACTTGTCAGGACCAAACATAATAGTGTACGGAGTTTCATTGTCAAACTCCTTGGCATCCCATGCGGCATCCTGAGGGCGGATGTACTTAAGATAGGCACCTCCACACTCAAGGCCATTCTGAAGCCTCACTTCAAACTGCAGGACCACAGTCCCATCCTTCAAAGTAACAGGCTGATCGAGCTCCTTGATTATGGCATATTTCTTGGCCTGCTCACTAACAAGGAGACCATAGTCCTCGTGGCCATCACTCTTGGCGTGCTTCCATATACCTGCAAACCAGATTATATTGGTATTAGATCCAAGACACATGTGATATAAAGGAGCAAAAAATTCTCATGGAAATTGGACTAACTAATCTAACCGGTGCCAATTCATAAGGCCAGCATCAATGTTACTCCAAATAGCAATAGCTACACATTGCATTTTGCTTTTTAATTTCTAATGGTGATGGCAGAGGGGAACTACCATCAGGCATTAGCACAAAACGAAAGTACGGAAACATTTACATTATGATTAACTCAATGCACCATCACAGGCATATAGATTCTGTAAGATAGTGCAAAATGTGACTGGATGCAGCTACATATGCTACATATTTCAAATGCGGTTCAGCTAAGCATAGCATATATCACTACACATCAGGTGGAACACGACTACAGACATCCACTTTGGTGATAGCAACCATCGAAGCACACTGTATGTTCTGTCTTCAGCAGTTATCTGCCCACCAAACTGGAACGTGGAACAGTAGAAGGACAAGGTATCAATTACTGCCGAATTCTTCCTCGTTACTAACGTTTTCAGTGCCTTTCAGCGAACCCACGGATTGGCACGGCAGATCCGCGTCATAGGTGGGTCTTAAACAACAGATGCCACATCTAAACGCATGTGGATCTCACGACGAATTACGCGGCCAAATTACTTCTCGCCCCTAATGCAGCACACTAACAAAATTAAACGCGCTACGATTCGCATTAAGGAAAATCACTTTAGAAGATCAAAAGCTCACAAGCTAGAAGACGGATCGCATGAACAGATCAGCAACCCAAAACACACAGATCGAGCCAAGCAAACTCTCAAACGAGATGTGGCTTATACCTTTGTAGTCGTCCTTGCCGGAGACGACCCACCTCCCTTCGAAGGTCTCGTCGAACGGCTCGTACAGCAACTACACCACCAAAACCCACACAAACCATCACAAATCTTGCCCCAAAAAGACCCAAAAACACACTAAAAACAGCGAAAACTCGCTTGAGATTACCGGATCGGAGGCACGAATCTGGATGAGCAGCGCCGAGACCACCAGCAGCAGCAGCGCGCGCCCTCCCATCCTTCCCTCCCCGATCTCTCGATCCAGAAATTTCTAGAGCGAAACTAGAAAGCTTCTTTCCAGGACGAATCGTCCGCGGCTCGGGGAAGTGCGGGCTGTGGTATAAGAAGTGGGCGAAGCGGATATGGCTGGACGGCCGTGATGAGGGGGCGGGGAGAGGGACGGTGGAGATCGGCTTTTGTGCGAGACGTGAGGGACGGGGAGGGGAGAGCGAGCGGGCAGACCTGGCCAACGGGTTGCCGGTCCGGCACGGCATAAATTAGAGACAGATATACCTGTTTAGGTGCGATCTATTTAGACACGGATAATAAATAAGTTATATTGTGCTGGTCTACGGGTTAAAGATCGAGTCTAGGTATGATCCGTGATCATGTCGTATCGGCACGGGCACAATTAGGGCTAAATAGGTCATGCCGACACGCAGTGGCGGACCCAGAAAAAAAAACTAGGTAGGGCGAAGTCTAGTGGCAGACCCAAGAAAAAAATTAGGTAAGCCGAAGTCGAAAGCGTGAAATAAACAATAGTACCCAAAAGCAAAACAATCCACGATCAAACTATGTTGCAATTACACTAATAAAATTATGTGATACGAAATCGAATAGAAATAACAACTACAATTCGTATGTTAACATATGTAGATTTCAGAAGGACAGTGAAAAATACCTCAGTAATGAAGTTTAATCCACAAATGTAGATGAGTTGTAAAATAAACAACCTGTCAATTGTGAAAGATAGATACATCAGTGGTGTCACAATTTAATAATAGAATATAAAAGATGCAATAAAAAAGAAGACAAAAAATATACCAGTAAATAACTAAGTACGTCTAGGAGAACGAGGCATTTTTATTCTTCGAGTTTTCATATCTTGAAATCGTTTCTTGATTTTTTTCACGATCAAGTCCTTTGAATATCTCTCGCTCGATATAGCACACCATTAGGTCATTAAGCCAATCATCGGACATCTTATTACGCAAATCGGTCTTGATAATATTCATAGCGAAAAGGCTCTTTCAATCGATCTTTGTAAGCGCTCTCGGTAGTAGCAATGTTAACTTGATGAGGCGGAAGACCAATGGAAATGCAATATGCCTTTCGGTTTCAACCAACTTCACGGCCAAACTTCCAAGATCATGACAAGTAACAAAATCATCAATTCTTCGCACATGAAGAATGAAGGTTTCAAGTTGATCCTTGATAGCCGTATGCGATCGAAAATAGAGAAATCTTCGTCATAGATATCCGCAAGTCGAGCAATATTATCCACATTGAACTTTGAAAAGGAGTCTTGGATTAAGACAAGAAAAACATACAAGTAACTCGAAGATACCTCATTGAAGCGATGATCCATCTCGGTGGTAATAGCATCAATGGCGACAAAGAAAGTATCAACACGATAATGATGGTCTTGAGTGATGTGATCCCACCTCCTTGATCGGCCCCATCTTGGAATCGCTTCATCCATATTTGTACTGGAATCTTATTTTCATCACAAAATTTTTAACTTCGTAAATAGTGGCTCCCAGCCATGGTTCCTCAGGTTGATCAACCGTGTTTTGACATCAACAAGCAATGACATAGCCAGAACAATATTCTGATCCTTTCTTTGCAATACAAGAGATAACTCATTTGTAATGCGAAGCACTTTCAAAGATCATCTTTAATATGAACACAAAATTAAAAGTCTCCATTATATGCAACAAACCTGCTGCCTTAGATGGATTACGCCCATCTTCGTGCACAATGCCTAGCACATCTATTACTGCATCCCACATGGTCTCAATACGGATTAAAGTTGCATAATGAGAACCCCATCTAGTGTCTCCAGGTCTTGCCAAGCTAGTTTCTTGATGCTTACCTCTTCTGAAAAATCTCACCACTCTCCAATTTACTTAAAATATTTTGACGATGCTTGTCTAGCAATACATCTTTTCTCTTGCAAGATGCACTAGTAGTAGTCACAATCAAAGTCACATACTCAAAGAAATCATTAATAGATGAACAAGAACTTGTGACAGCAACCACTACCAATCAGAATCGATGAGCAAAGCAATGAACATAAAAGCATATGGGTTCTCATCACGAATCAATTTTTGAAGGCCGTTGAATTCACCCCTCATATTTGAAGCTCCGTCGTACCCTTGCCCTCGGAGTCTAGCAATAGATAAACCATGTGCACCAAGCATCCTAATCAAAGCTCTCTTCAATGCATCTGATGTTACCTCTGTGACATGTTGCAGACCCAAAAATCTTTCTATGACCTTGCCTTTGTTGTTCACAAACTGAGCGACAAATGATACAATTAGTTGAGTATAACAATGCAAATATTAAAAAAAACAATCATATAATACAATGGTAATATTCACTAACCTCACAATTACAGCCATTTGTTCTTTGATTGATATATCACGAGATTCATCAATAAGAATTGAGAAAAGACCATTCCCAATCTCTTCCTTTATCACTTTGGTGACCTCCTGCGCACAACATTTTGCAAGTTGCTTTTGAATCTTTGGACAAGTCATCTGGGCATTCGCAGGACATAACTCATCAAATGCAAGCTTGACTTCTTCCTTTCTTTCTTTGTACCAATCAATCATCTCTAGAAAATTACCCTTGTTTAAGGAAGAAGAAGATTCATCGTGTCCACGAAATGACTGACCTTGCCTTAGGAGAAAACTTGTACAATCTAAAGATGCGATCCACACGAATTTCATATTTTATTTCGCTTCTTTGCTATAAGACATAATCTTATGTGACACACTCGACCTTTGATTCTTAAATTCGTCGCATGCTTTCCTTGCATTATTGTGAATACTACTAACCCCACCAACATGATCAGCATATGATTTGTATTGATTCTTCCAATTGTTATACCCAATTTTGGTGAAGACATCATGACCAAACTGTTCATGTAAAGGTTCATGCTTGAAAAGGAAGCAATAAAAGCAATAGGCCGCATCTTTAGCTACACTATATTCCAACCAATCGTGCTTTTAAACCATGATTCACGAAATGCTCTAAGATCCTTTCCATATGTTTTCCGAGGGTAATTATGGCCAATTGGTCGAGTAGGGCCCTTCAACAAATAAGCTCTCCTCACTTGATCTCTAATGTCGGGATGAAAATCATCAAGCGGTATACGAAGTCCCGGATCAGCAATGATGTGATCCGGGTTGAATTCCTTAATACCTTCTTCCATTTGTTGCAGTTGTTCAGCTCCAGCATCTTGTTCTTGTGGTTGTTGTTGTGCTTGGACTTGGTTCGATTGAAATTCAACTTGAGATTGTGCATGTGCGCCACCGCTCCGCTCTCCTTGGTACTTCTGCTTGATTTGCTAAAATAACTTTTCAAATCCTTTCTATTCATTTTGAATTTGAACAAGCCTCAAATAACTGTTTCTGGAGAGGTAAACATATAAGTACTCTCATTTTGACAAGCTAATTTACATATTCTACATTTCTATATTCTACATTTCTACATTTCTATATTTCTACATAAAATCTTAATACAGTTTATATATTCTACATTTCTACATTTATAACATAAAACTATAGAAGTGTTCAAATACAATACATAAAATTGTAAAAGTATATTAGTATTTTACCAAACTCAATCCTCAAATCAATCACTTCCTCGATTCCTCCTCTCCTCCTCAAATCGGTCTCGGTCCCCCACCGACACTCGGCTCCCGCTCCTTGCCTCCTCGCCCAAATCGCCCGGCCTGGCAGCCCGCAACCTCCTCGCCCAAATCGCCCGCTCGGGCCGCTCCTTGCCTCCTCGCCCAAATCAAGCGGCGCGGCGCCTCCCCTCCTCCTCCGGTCCTCCGGGCCCGGCCTCCCTTAGCTCCTCCCGACCTCCCTAGCAACCGCCTCCTCCCGCCTCCCTAGCCGCTGGGCGCCGCGCCTCCCCGCCTCCCTAGCCCTAGCCGCTGGCGCTCGGCCGCCGCCTCCGCCTCCCGACCTCCCCTAGGCCCTAGCCGGAAGCCGCGCGCCTGCGCCGTCCTCCCCGAGCCGCGTCGACTCCTCCGCCCAGGCGCCGCCGCCGCGCCGTCCTCCACTCCGCCCGGGATCTCGGATTTAGGTTAGCTCAACTCTTCGATAGTTTGATGCGGTCTGCGGATGTTTGTGGGCGGTGCTTGTATATCTTTTGCTTTGTTGGGCTTGGGCGTGTGTTTGTTGGGCTTGGATGCGTTATGCGTATGTCTCGATGCCCAACCGCAACTCTACACCGTTGGCCGGGTCGGTGGGGGTGGCCAGGGCGCGGGCGGCCGAGGGGTGGTGGCGATCGGCCGGGAGGCTGGGTGGGGGTTCCGGCGGCGAGGAGCTCGGTGCGCGCCTGGGCTCGCCCGAAGGGCAGGTCCGCCCCTGCCGACATGGTTGATCCGTTTAGCCTAGAAAAAGAGAAAAAAAATCAAAGACCTATAGAAAAATATAGAAAATTAACGAAAAATTGTAAAAAAAATTACAAAAAATTATATAAAAATTATTAATGTGCCGTACCGGCACGACCCATCATCTAAATGGGTCGTACCATGTTTGGACCGGACCATCGGAGGCTGAGGGACGTGTGGGAGACCAATTAAAGGGCACCACATACGCGTGAGATGCGTGGGCCCAGTTCTCAAATATCAGCCAGTGCTTAGCATGCTTTTCTCCGTTGTAAACACATTTCTAGACAGCGATACAATTAAATTATGTAGTATGGTCACTCAGTCTGTCGGTCAGTACTTATGTACCAATGTCTGGATCCATGCCATGATTAGTACTTATGCTATTACTATGGATTTTATGGTTTGGTTGATAACTTGGTATTATGGCCATGTATTCATGTGGTTTGATTCAATATATCTTACTATATGCACACATGTGCACATGTACTCACGTGGTTTGATCCAACATATCTTACTCTATGTGTGCATGCATATCCGTCTATTTTTATTCGTTTCTGACCTGAATCTGTCACGAATCCATCCCATGCACGTATCTCAAATAACCCAAATTCGGCTTGCCCATATTTGGCTTTGAATCTAAGGAAAATATGAGTTAAGAAACAAGAAGAGTAATATCCACCAGTATCCAACCCGTTTTCACCCCTATATGAAACTTAGCGTTTATGTGGGTAATTACTAAAATACTCTTTTGAAGGGTTCCACCAATTAGTCTATAAATAGTGCTCATTATTGTGAAGAGAGAATCGATGATGGTATTAATAAATAGTTATACACCCTTGTCTCTTATATCTACGTCTCTTTTGTACTCGTGTGATTGTGATTCTAGTGTAAGTGATCTATATCAATGCTAGGACAACCAACAAGATGCAAGAGAGAGAACGGATCTAGGGGAAGGCCCGATCGAGGTGGATAAGTGTGTTGGGAAGAGTAGACTCACAGTTGCAGGAGCATCTCCAATGTGTTAGATGCTAAGGAAATTCTTGTGCTTTTAGACCAAATCTATATACCAAAGTAGATACTACCAAGTAAATTTACTTCTCTACAAATTGAATAATAAATAATGTAGACTCACCTCTTAGATATTGTCGCCCTCCAATTACCATTTAGGCCCCATCTCGAACAAAGGAAAAATTGGAGTGTAGTTTACCTACATATGCATCCAACCACATGCGCTATCTACACCACTCCAAGTGCACTGAGACCTGTGCTAGCAAAGTTTTTTTTACTTGTGTCCCCTTAACAAATACGTGTACTATACAATATATTGTACTCCTCTAATAAAACCCTTCATCTATCTCCTCAACCTCACTCTCTCCTCTCTCCTTGAACTCTCTCTCCTCTATCGACGGGAGGTGGCCGGTGACTGGCTACCGAGGAAGTGGAGCTCCACCCGATAAGTGAGGAGGTGTCAAGACAGCATGATGATGCAACTTCCCCTTGGATCTAACCTCCTTGTCCCCTCTACTCGCCGGATCTGGCCTCACCGTCGCCTCGGGTAGCTGGATTTGGCCTCACTGGTTGCTGAACCTGAGCCACTATTGTCATCACTCTCCCTCGAATCTAGCCTCCCCATCACCTCCAAAGTTCTGATAATCGACAAAAAAATTGGCTAATTATCGATGCTATTGACTTTACCGGTGCCCACCGATAAAAATAGGTGTTGTCCAAATAGTTTCGGCCTAATTTGAATTGAAGCTAGGCCCATTCATCCTCTCTTCATTTGCCCTAAGCCACATAGGCACAGGATTGCATTCTCCTCCCCTGGCGATTGTGGCACCTATGCGTTTCATTCGACTGATCCTCGATCTTTGCCTCCTCTTCTCTTCCTCCCCAATGTCTACCTCTAAGTCTGAAGATATTCTTAGGGGACAATCAGCATATGGAGGGTGTTGAAGGCGGTGGAGTTTCTACGAATTTTTTCTCTTTTTCCAGGCTAAGCGGGCAAATGACCCTAATCATGCCTATGTCAGCACGGCACGGTCACGGATCATGCTTAGATCTGATCCTCGGCCTATAGATTGATATGTCATATCTATTTATTATCTATATCTAAATAGATTATGTTTATCTTAGGTCCGTTGGACAGCTCTGTTTTCTTCACTGATGGGCGGTGGGTAGGCAGTACGCGGAAGAAACCGCGGCCGCGGAAGGGAAAAAGGGGGCACAGCCGAAGCAATCAAAACCGCAGTACTACTCTATAGAGGAAACAGCGTCGCCGCTTCTCCTTTCCGTCTCTTCCATCCTTCCAGCTCCCTCTCCTCTCCCCAAATAAAAACGCCGCCTAGGCCCCTCGCGCGTTCCTCCCAATCTGCTGCTCCAGCGCCCCCCCCCCCCCCCAATTCGGATCAATCGAAGCGCCCCAGCCCGGCCTCTCCTCCATTCTACCTTCTTCTTCTTCCGCTGCTCCTGGCGGTATGATTTTCTGTTCCGTGGTTGCTTGTTGATCTGGAGAGATCTTTTTTCTTTGCTTTGGATTTTAATAGGGGGTTTGTTTATGCGATAGCGAGGGGTAAGAATACGGGATCGATTGGCGCGGGGGCTGAGGAATTGCTAGGGGATCTTGCTAATCCGCCTGATAGAATGGCTTGACATGGTCTTGTTTTTTCCTTTTTCTAGCTTCTTGGCGTCCGATTTAGAAATGTCAGCCGAACAAAGGTAGCTTGTTACGTCGCTTTATGAGCAAAACTGTGTTTCCTGGTGCTTAAAGTCGATGGATTTTTGGCCCTGAGTTCCTTTGGTGGGAATCGGCCATAATGAATGGGAAAATGTAGAGTGGATGCCTTATTTTGGATACGATTGAACGGCTAAATGTGTTAGTCAAACTGAAAACCCTTGGGATTAGGCGTCGGAGCACAGGTAGGCAGGATCTATGGTATGAGTGGATACCATTGACTATGCTATAGCTCCTGTTCTGGTGCCTAATAGCGGTGTAGTGTACCGGGAGAAACGCTTGTCGTTCAATATTGTAGCCGCCAAATGAATCTTTTGTATTCAGGAGCAAATGCAAATGCCCTTCAAACTCTTATAAAGAGCTGGCAGAGAAATTAGCTTATTTCAACCAGAGGAGTGATCCTCCCCCAATTGAGAGAAATTGCAGCATCCATGAGAGTTAGCATTGAATTCTCTGTTGTATAATCATGACAATCCATGTGCTTCAAGCGCAACATCTATGCCCCTATTGCTCATACTGATCTACGGATCAATTATCAACATGAGAGGTCATCACAAATTCATACATACCGAACTAAAGATGAGGTGGATAAGTCCGTGGAAGGCTGATGTAAGTCCACATGGATAAGTGGAAGTCTGTGGAAGTTCGTTGTAAGTCCACATGGATAAGTGGTTATACTATATATTGTTAAATAAATGGATCTATAGCCTAGTGATATGTGCCTAGAGTTTTTATCCTAACCATGGAGAATGTAAGGAAATAAGTCATTCGGCATGCTAGAAATAAATGCAAATTAAGCAATAAGCATGCATTAGAAGAAGAAAAAACTGTGATGACATCAAATGCATTTCTAATAGGCAGGTACTATATGTAAACCTAGATATATTAAAAAAATTATTATGAGAATTATTGTTCTTTATTCTAACAAATAACTAATAAGAATATTTCAGCATTCATGCATTTTCCAGTAAAGTGAATTATGACATGCTTCTCTCACTTTTTCTGCAGTTGCATTTTCGTGTCAGTTAAATATATAGTGGATAACATGGAGTTTGGCTATATAATCTTAATATTACCGTAGATTATATTTCCTTAATTTACCTCTATATTTGCTAACATTATTATACTTGTATACATAAATTGCACTTCCGATTTGTGCGCTTTGATTAGATATTTGTTTTTTCTAGAACTTCTGGACTTCTGCCCGCACATTTAGTTGAACATCATTGTATAACATAATTTATCCTTTTTTTCTACCTCTAGGTTGGAAATTTATCCTTTTTTTCTACCTCTAGGTTGGAAATGGCACATATGTTTCCAAATGAAGGGGCTTCATCCAGCTCAACCTCTATGAGCAGCCAGAGGAGTGTGACCGATGATGACAGGATGATTGCAATGGTTCTTGCAGAAGAATATGCCAAGTTAGATGGTGGTATGACCAAGCGTCTTTCAAATTTAACCTCTATTCCTGTAAGATATTGCACACCTGTTCTGTTCTATGTATTTCATTTTTTTTTGCTTTTCTGCCCTGCTCAGAACTGTTGATTATTTATTTGGTGGGCACTCTTTTGTTTCTCTCTATGGTACAGTTCATTGATTAAATAAAGCTAACTGCATGTGCTTCTTGCCTGATACTCCTTTCCTTTCTGCACGTTTACAGCATGTTCCTCGAATTAATACGTACTTTCCGACATATAGCGATGCCTCTCTAGACCATCATCGCCTTCTTGATAGGTAAGTTTTAATGATCTTTACATATGGTATTCACATTTATTTCTTAGTAACCTAGGCCTTCTTTTTTAAGCAGAGAAAATATTTTGATTTATTGCTTTCATTTGCAAAGGCATTAATGTTCCATGCATGTTGGGTGACTCCGTCCTGTCATAGGAGTCTTTGGCAAGCATTTGGAGATACATTGAGAGTCAAGTGCTGGTCTTACTCATACAAGCACATAGTCCTTGATTCAAAGGCTCAAAGCATTAGTTTTGTTTTGACATGGGGGTTTTACGTAAGATATTAGGAAAACATTGTATAAAATTGTAGAGCCACATTCAAATTGCATATCTAAAACATGTCTTGCATCCTTTTCTTTCTGATATTTCAAATACATGGCATACCTGTGTATCCAAACAAATCTTTAGCCTGTCTTTACTCTATGCACACTACAGAAATAGAAGCTCATTGTCATGCATGATTATAAAGCTGACCTGGAACTACCTTCTACCTGTTTCAGTAAATAAATGGAGTCCAACGTCTTTTCTTAATATAAGAAAGTTTTTCTGTAGGCTAAATGCATATGGCTTGTATGAAGTGAGGGTATCCGGCGATGGAAATTGTCAGGTTCATAATTTTCTAAATACAATTCTATTCACTTGATGAAATTATATGTTCTTGTCAAGCTCTTACCCATATGTTCATACAAAGGATACATTTGTTGGTTGTGTTGTAGTTCCGTGCGCTCTCGGACCAGCTATATCGATCACCCGAGTATCACAAGCATGTTCGGAAGGAGATAGTGAAGCAGGTATATCGATCACCTGGCCATATCAAAGTACCACTCTTTAGTTTATTTTACTATGCTCATATGGCTGAACTGCAATTTCTTCCTTGGATGCCACAACACATGCATTTTACCCATTTGATGAATTTTGCACTTCTTTGCTTTACTATATTAGTTTTTCTTCTTGTGATGTATAAAGAAATGTATTTTCATCATTTTACTATTGGTATGCTGACAATTTTCATGTCAGAGAGACCTCCTTGCTTACGTGTGCTGTTTATCTTCTTGTGCAGCTCAAGGCTTGTAAGTCCTTATATGAAGGTTATGTTCCAATGAAATATAAACATTATTGCAAGAAGATGAAAAAGTATGTACTTTCCTGGGCTTGACTTTGCTGCGGAGTACTTCAATGAAAAAAGTGAACTTGTGCTTTTGTTTTTATGGCTTTGAAATATCATCTTTTCCAGATCTGGTGAATGGGGAGACCATGTCACATTGCAAGCAGCTGCTGATAAGGTTAATTCTCTTATATACTGCAACGTTTTCACCATTTCTTTGTTCAACTGAACTTTTACTCCACTTCCTGCAGTCATGCCACTATGCCAGATTTTCTGCCTTTTATATTACATATGTAACTCATTGCTATTTTTTCGCATTCTACTGAAATACAGAACTGAAGATGACCTGTTCCTGTTGATGACAGGAGATTTTATAATAGAATCTTAATGATCTCTTAATCTATCTTGATGTGATTAATATTTTCTTTGTACAGCACATGTCATATTTACATTGTATCTCACTAAAAGTTCCATACATCTTAGGCAAATTCACACTATCATCTTAGTTTTATACCCTAAAAGGGCATTGTCTGTATGCATCTGTACAAGATGAGTCTCCCGGAGAAAGAAAACGCCTAATGTTTTTCTTTGCTTTTGTCAGTTTGCTGCGAAAATATGCCTTCTAACATCATTCAGAGATACCTGTTTTGTTGAAATTGTTCCACAATATCAGGCTCCACAGAGAGGTAAGGTTTTGGTCTGTGTCTAGTAACAACAAACTTTCTGCATAGTGACATAAAAAACACCAGTCGACCAGCACCATTTTTCATCATGTCACTTGCATTATGTGCTCAGCATATTATTGCCCTGCATTTTGATTTGTTGTACGCACGCTTATACACACTTCTCTGATTACTGCAGATTTATGCAACAAATAAGTAGGGATAAAAACAATTAAATAAAAGCTAGCTTTTGTTGACCCCTGACATTTTGTTTTTCAGAGATTTGGCTAAGTTTCTGGTCTGAAATTCACTATAACTCCCTGTATGATGCTCGAGGTCAGAAACACAATATCCTTCTCTTATTACCTTAATTATATCGTATCTGAAATGCATCAATTTGGTTGTCTCATGCTATCGTGCATCCATTTTTTAAGGAAAATACTTGTTGCCTTGCAGATCTCCCTAGCAAATACAAGCCTAGAAAGAAGCACTGGTTGTTTTAGTATTCACTCGAGGCTTTTGCTTCAGACTTGGATTTTATTGCTTGGCCTTTTTTGCCACTGCTGACTGGTGGCATCCTGGAGATTACCTCTGTGGCTTTCTCCCCTATGGCTCTGAAGGTCTGAATCGTTGGTCTGTTGAATGCGCTTCTCGGTACTTGAATTTGAGGTTGCTTCCTTGTGAATAGATACCTATACTGACATACAAGTTGACTGTACACCATATTTGTTCATTGTTATACTCTGTATACATGATATATATTGCTGATCTATTATTTCATTCACTTCATTTTTGGGGAACAATTCGTCAGGTTTCAGTTCACATACTAAATGTCTATAATTCACATGGCTGGCATGCCTGAGTATGTTTACTAGTTCTTATGCCTGGATGTCATCTGTTGTTGAGCCAACTACCAAGGAGTGTACTTCCCCGAGATTGAAGTAGTTTTTGCTGCCTCCACTCGAAATGTCTGTCATATTGGCGACAAGCTGTGTTTGCTTTAGGAGCTTCAGCCCTGTTTAGAGTTGTGTGAGCTTTTCGCAATAAGCTAAACTGAGATTGCTGAGTAGTTTGTAGCATATGTAAACTTGCATGTTTTTTAGGCTGACTTGCAAGTATTTCGGCGTCGCCCTGTTTGTTTTGGCGGGTGAGTTCCTCGTCGGTGTACGAGTGTGAACAGAATCGATGATTTATCACGGCACTTGTTGAGCTTTTCCGTGCAAGAAATTCTCGCTGGTGTTGTGCAATATTACGCCACGAACCTTTTGATCTCACATTTTCCTGCCTCTTTTCTTTTTAAACTACTTATTGTGCATAAGCACTAGTAAACTAAGGATCCGTTTCTTTTTCTTAATATGAAGGTTGCGTTCAGAACGGCTTAAAAGCTGACTTCTGTTTTTGGTGTTAGTTTTTTTACTATTTCAATTTTTTTTAATTTTTGATTTTTTTTCTAATTCTTTTACATTATCCGTGATAGACTAACATATTTTTGTATTTTTATTTTTTAAAAAAATTTAATTATGTTAAATAAGTTAACTTATATATAAAAAATAAGCCAGTTACAATTAAAAAAAGTTATAAATCATCGTCATTCTAAAAACTCCGAAAAAGAACTAAACAAATGATCCAAATGGGAATTGGAGCTGGTCAAATGTTTTTCAGTAACCTACAAATGGGAATTGGAGTTGGCCAAATGTTTTTCAGTAACCTTCTTGATTATTACCACAACCGAAATTAAGTAGTATCAACTATATTGTTCGGGAATTGGGAGGGTTTCAACGAGAATGGTTTTCCCACATACATAGATGTTTACATACTATCATCACCATTAAATGTTTCCCGAGATTGATGTAGATAGTTAAATTTGAAACCAATAACCTATCTTTTAATAATTTTAATGTCCTTGTCCAAATCTTAAAGCACTTTGCATGGATAGAAGAATGCATTATGCATACATCCATACATATGTGGAGTTAGCATTTCTCGGCTTGAATTCCCCCTTTCTCGAGAAGATTAGGAATCTCCCCGCCATGCAGACTGCTTTCGGTGCTTTTGTGAGAAGCTGAGCCCGAATACGATTGCCGATTGCATCTCGGCACAACGTCTGCTTATCAACACAGTAGCCCAACCATTGAAACACACACACCACAGCGAAAGTGCCTACCGCACTAACAAATTTGTACCGGCTATTCCTGTATACGAACACAGCGGCAGAAAGGAAAAAAGGCCGCAATAGGAAACGATTACGGTGTCAAAGCCGAGCCGAGCCGAGACCGTACTCGACGAAGACACGAGCCCGTCACGACCCACGCTCGCGGTCAGCAACTCCGGCTCCGGCCAACGGCAATCAACTCCCAACCCCACGCATCCTTCGCCAGCGTCGTGCCACTCCACTTGCATCTGTCTCTTCTGGACTTCGCAGTTCGGTCCCTGTACCAACCGCTCCGACAGCAACCGAGGCGCATCTCCGTAAAGCGCACAGCCGCGTCCCCCCGCGTACGTGCGTGCACTGCCGCCGTGCAACGCGACGACCAGTGCGGCCGCTCCACTGGGCATCTCGGTCAAAAGACACGGTTTTCGTGCGAATCCAAAGCCCGCGCGCCGTGCCAGGCAGAGTCTTCGGCGACTTGACTAAAGACGCGACGAGCAGTCGCGCGCGCGTGGATCTTGAGGAACCTGACCGGCCGGCGCGCGCGGATTCCACCGGGAGTAGGGCAACCGCGCGCGGCGCCATGAATGAGACGTACGCGCGCGGCCCGTGCTGTACGTAGTGAGACGAGACCGCAGGGCGGGCGTGGGAAAAGAAAGCGAGACCGGCCGGGTGGTGGTCCAGGTCCAAGGGTACCGGTCATCACTCATGCCTGCAGCATCAAGGACTAGAGGGGTGGCAGTGGTGGTACTGGTAGCTTC
Source organism: Melocanna baccifera (assembly GCA_036346265.1). Classification (NCBI taxonomy): domain Eukaryota; kingdom Viridiplantae; phylum Streptophyta; class Magnoliopsida; order Poales; family Poaceae; genus Melocanna; species Melocanna baccifera. Next base: position 16,125,866 of record CM070687.1, read on the forward strand.
GGGGCCAACCTCCGTGCTGCAGCATTTCAGGAACGAGGAAATGGAGCACGTCCGGCACGGCTTGTTTGACCCGCCCGGAGTCCTTTTTTCCTTTTTAGGGGGTTATTATTTTGGAACGCCATTACCGACAGCAAAAGTACTTGTGTGATTTTTAAAACCCCAAAAATACGGATTTGTTAAATAACACTTGGTAAAAATTTTGGAATCAAATCTCCTTAGAGGGAGGGAGGGGGTGGCAATAGTGGCACCGCTGGACGTGGGCCTAATAGACGGTGTTGGCAGGATCTATGCGGGCGACAGGAGGCGGTCAGGGTGGCAAATCTAGCAGCGATGAGCCACTAGAGAAGAGGAAGAAGGGGATGTGGTGGTGGAGGTGGCGGGCGGCACTAGCGGCCACATCGAGAGGCAGTAGCGACAGGGGGAGGAGGTCGCCAGCAGGTCATGCTGGAGTCGAGCAGAGCCAGTGAGGTAGGGGTGGCAGTGGCGGTGTGTGGAGAGTGGAGACGGGAAGGCTAGGGCTAGGGATGGGTGTGTGGTGTGTATAGAAATGATGCTCGCACTAGGATAAATCGAGTGATTTGTGAAATTTTTTAGTTGATTGCTATTTAGTGTTGGAATAGTCCCATATTAATTGTGGAAAAGGCAAGAGACATAATTTAAAAGTAGGAGAGTCGACCTCATTGGCTAGCTTGGCTACCTTTTAAGATGAGAAGACACTTACGATCCAACAAGTAGTATCAGAGTCCGATTTTAACATTTTTGGTGCAATGGACACTAGTGTGTGAACGTCTAATGAACTGTGACTCTGAGAGACCATTGGTGTACGGTGAAGGCAGTCTAAGAGATCGTCGATGTACAATGAAGAGGCGGTGAACAACTGAAGGACACCAATATGTGAAGAGAGATTGTTAAAATAGTCCTACATTGATTATAGAATGGTAAGAATCTAACTTAAAATTTGAGGAGTCTCTCGTCTCATTAGCTAATTTTTAGGGTGAGAAAACCCTTATAATCCAACATTTAGACACTCCAAAAAAAAAACTAACCCAATATGTGTTTGTATCCAGTGTAACATAGCATTTTCCGTCGTCGGGTTCCGCTCACATAGCATGTAGTTCGGTGGAAGCAAACCTGGCCTTCAGTCAAAAAATGATGTGCCACGCAGGTTGGACTATCCAACAGTTAAAAATCCCAGGAAATATACAAAGATAACACAAGAAAACCGGATGAGTAACCAGTTGAGCTTTCTCACGGTTGGCATCCACCACAAATTCTTATTTGAATATTAAAAATCCGATCCAAATCCGTATCATAAACATGAACACTGAATTGATCCAACTACTAATCTCATCCATATCTGGTCCATTCAGCCAGTCGTTAACAACACCTGATAATTTAAAAGAGCATAAAGAATGCAGCATATCAACGCACAGATGTGCACAATTCCAGTAAAAGCTCAGCAAGTTCCACGAGAAATCTCCTAGAAAATCCTAATACAATTCTACACGGAAGACAAATCAAGATGACACCTAATACAAGGAACATGGAAGTCAAGATATGCCTCAAATGTCCAACGCTGAGTCTACAATGTACATGATGTGCTATTAAAGGTCAGATGGTCAGAGAATAGTTTTGTGATCTGTTAAATGAAAAGAAATCTTGATGATTGTAGGAAGGATCACACTTCAAGTTGAGTACATCACTACGAAAATTGGAACAAACATTTGACCAGGTTACGACACAATCTTTCTCATCGCTGCCTTTCGCGCAACTGTGATCAAGCTGACCCATTTGCACATGTCGAAGACTTGAATTGCAACAGACAACAGCTATTACTTCTTGTCATTCTTATCTGAAATAACATCTGCACTATACCATTTCTCTGAATGATTCAGACAGACTGCTCAAAGTTCTAGTAGGCCAAATTCAGATCATACAAATATTCCATCTGAAACTGTAATCACTTGTTGGCATTCTTCTCTGGAATAACATCTCCACTACACTTATCCTTATCTGAGGAGAATTCAGGCTGCAACCGGTCAGACATACTGGGTCCTGCATAATTCCCCGGCAAGCCAAGTGTGCTTTCAGAAGATGGTGACATTCTTCAGCGCAATCTAGGCAAAACTTGTTTCACTGCTGCCAAATTCTAGAAGCAATGAATGATACCTATGGTAACATAACACTGTTGTTCCTCCACAAAACTTGCTTGTACACCATTCGTGCCGGCCCGGCAAACTGAACTAGCTGTGACTTAGCGTCAAACTCCATATAACTTGGGCAGGTTGATGGGTGTTTGGCACGATGGCGTAGCAAGAACAAGCCGGCGCACGCTAGCTGATTTTGCCATCGCCATTGCGCCAACAAAATCTCTTGTCCAGGATGCAGTTTTGGTTGGACTGAGCGTCTGCGCGGCTCGGGTGACTCATGTGGCGTACTCTGGTAGTGGTAGGAATGGAGATAACGCGAAGGTAAGCAAATACAGTTCTGGAGGACGGCCATGGATTCCACGCGCGCAGGCTTCAAGATAGCAGGACATGGAGCGAGGCGTTCTTGGTGGCCGCGCAGACGGGGCACGTGTCCACGGCGGCTTCGCACGCGCGGCATAGGCACAGGTGCCGGCACGGGAGCAGCAACACGCACGCGTCGCCCTCGCCGCAGACCTTGCACGATGGCCCCGATGCCTTGGAAGCCGCGTCGTCGGCGGGTGGCTCGAAGCAGCAAGACTGTGCGTCCTCGGCGTCGCCCTCCCCGGCCACGCCGACTGGGGCGGCGCAGGGGGATTGGAGGAGCTGGTCGAGGGTGGCGTGGAGGCCTGCGGCGACGGCCTCGTGGTTCTTGGCGACGCCCATCCACGCCTGCCCCTCCGCGCTCATCTGCCGGAGCCTCTCCTCCAGCTCCGCATTGTGGCAGCGCGCGCGCTCCAGCTCAGCATCCGCCGCCCGCAGCAGGCCGGCCGCAGCGCGATCCGCGGCCGCCACCAGCGCCCGGACGTGCCGCCGCCGCGCCTCCTCCAGCCCCGCGCTCATCCGCTCGGCCTGCACAATATCCATCAAAACCACCGCGAATCAAACACCAGTCAACCAAACCAAGAACTCGACTCCAATCACCAAACAGGGGGTTCATGAACATGCCCATACATACCTCGAGTCGTACGAGCTTGTCGATCTCCACGCGCTGGTGGTAGAGCTGCGACAGGAGGCCCTGAGAGAGGCCAGCCGCATTGGCCATCCTCCCGCTGGTGGAAGCCGCGCCAGAGCCCACCGCCCTGGTCAGCACGTCTCCGACAGGCACAAGCCCCTGCGTCACCGGAGGCGGTAGAACCACGCGCTGCTGACCCTCCAAGAAACCCCCCGACGCCTCCGCCACGCGCGCCCGCTTCCTCGGCACGAAACCGTAGTTGTAGTTGTTGTTCTCGTTGCAGGTGAGGTCGCTACGCGGGACGTCGCTGAACAACGTGTTCCCAATCCCCGCCACCGCCGGCGCGCACCCGCCGTGCTCGTCCAAGAACAGAGGGCCACCCGCCGTCGCGTTCTCCAGACACCTGCAAGACGCACAGGATTGAGACAACGTCCTCTTGGATCAAAACAGAGGCAGCGATGGGAGCGGGAGCGCAACCGCGCAAGGCAGGCAAGCGTACAGACCTGAAGTCGTGGGAAAGGCGTGGGAGAGGTCCTGCGCCTGCACGGCCATGACCACAACACGAAGGGGCAAACGCAAGCAGCAGCTTTTCTTGCCGAGAAGAGAGAGAGAGAGAGAGAGGGCGGGGAAGGCAAGGAATGGGTGGGCAGTGCAAACGGATGGGTAGTTGGCTTGGAGACGGATGGGGAGGGAGGTTTCATATACGCCCACTCCTGCGGTCGGGGAAGCCATGACTTATGGAGTGGCGGTGTGCGGAAGACACGTTACACGTCGCCGTGGTGGACGGTCTGGAGAGGTGGGACCAGAGCGGTTCGTTTCGGGGCGTGGGCAGGACAGGAAACGGACCGGCCTATGCAACGCTCCATTTTTTTAGAAAATTGAACACACCGATTCAATTTAGCTTCTTATTTTTAGTTTTAGTTTTTTTTCACTATTCATTAATTTTTTTTCTGATTTTTATTTTAAATTTTTTAGATTTTTTTGTCTTTTTGTGTTATCCGTAATAGACTAACATATTTTTTCTATTTTTATTTTTAAATTTAATTATATCAAATAAGTTAATTTAACTATAATAAAATAAATAAACTAACTACAATAAATAAGTTATAAGTCTACGCAGTTCTGAACATCTCTGAACCGTTTCGGGGCGTAAAATATGTGAGACCGTTTGAATGCTTGTAATTAAAATAGTCCTCGTGCAGCGCGGCCACCGTCGCCACATTGCTCGCCGGCGATCACGAACACTCCTCCTGTGCGTTGCTAGCGCTGCCTCGACGGCCTCCCACTTGATCCAGGCTGCCGGGACCTTCTCACCCTCCTCTTGCTTTGCCGGCGGCAGCCTTCCCCGTCGGCGTACCACTACCCGGAACCCGCCGACGGTGGGCATGGGGAATCAAATATGATCTGAGGCACACACAATTCGCCGCGATTCTTGGTCCGTTTCTTGATTCGATAGATCCACATGTTACCAATTGTTTGTCCCTTCCCTTCTAGACCTCCATCTTCTTGGCCAAATCTTGCCTGCGTGGTATATGGTTCGTGGTGGTCTATGCAGCCCTGGCGCACCGGGCGGACAACGAGTACGGCTAGTGCAATCAAGATAGGCATCCTGTCAAATTTGCTTCTTGTCACAAAAGTATGTTCTGATGTCAACAACTACATTCGTAATGGGAGAGCAAGGATGCTACCTGTAGCTGCTGCCTGCTGATTCAATTAAAAACAGTAGCTTTATTTAAGACTGAGTACTAGAACTAGAAGACCATGATAGACCAAACTTCCTGGTCATTGTTATTTCTTTGAGTTAACCACCTCTATTCTTTGTGGGTGATGTTGTGTAACACTTCACATACTAATATGATATATTATCATGCAACGTTATCGCCAAATAAAAAATAAATTGTAAAACAGTACTAAAATTTATAGAAAAATAAAACCTTCAAGGTGTACTTTATTAGAAAGTCAACGGAAGCTGAAACAAGAATTTAAAACATGGTATTGGTCCACTCTAATAAAAGTTGAACAAATAAAACAATTAAATAATGGTAAGCCATGGTGCTGAAAACTCTAGTGCTCCCACCCATGTATAATAGTATCACTCCACTAGCCTTTTTCCTGAGATTGAAAGAGTAAGCGTGAGATTGAAAATCTCAATAAGTACCTAACAATGGTCGCAATACGATAAATCAAGGATAAGCGATGCAACCAAATAAGCAAGCAATAGATACTAATCAAGGCAACGGTACTGGATTATCAACGACGCTAATATAGAGAGTGAAATTGTAAATAAAGGATAACATGACATATGTGAAAATTGCCTTTGAATATGAGATAATTGTTATTTAGCTAGTCATGGTAATAGCACTAGTGGTTACTTCTCACATACCCGGTATACGAGAATAGCTAGACACGCCATCGTCTTCGACTACCGCGACGGAATGTAATATTCTGTGTAACAAAAACGTACGGCCCCCCGTGCGTTACCAGGTGGGTAGCAATATCCCCTATATGTGGATAACTCAGGCCAGACAATCAAATAATATTAACAATTCATGTGTTTAAGAGATTACGGTAGCAATAGGGAAAGCCGATAGAAGGCATGATAAATGAGGATGTTGTTAGATAGTTAATAAGGCGATTCACGATATGAGATGAGAGACAGGTGAAATAGAGACATGTCCTAGTGATTTATTTGATAAGAGACCCCTAATGAAGCCCAAGCACACAGGTTGTCATTCGGTCAAGTTTTATTAGATGTTGAGTAGTCATTAGTCAAATTAATATACAATTGCATATAATTCCAACTTGGCTTACGAATAGCATGATACAAGTGACCAATAATAATATAAATTAAACGAGAAGCATGAATCAAATGATAAGCATGCAGTCCTAAGATAAATGATTTCTACTGACTAATCTAGATTACAGAATGTTCATAACTTATTTCCCCCCTTTAAGATTAAAGTTTACACCTAGATCCTTAATCATAGCATGAATCTTATAATATTAACATAGAACATATAATACGACTAAGCATGGCCTCGACTAACCTAAGATAATATGTAATGAATACTTAATCACATAATTTTATCAACGATATATAACATGATAATAATATCCAATACAAGCAATAGTTATACATGGATAAATGATATGTGAAACGGAAGGGTTACGGCTGCGAGTTACTTGCCTTGAGCACGCTCGGCGAGGCCGCTGCTCGAAGGATCTGAAATGCTCCTTCTTTGGCCCGTTGGGCTACACATGCCTCGACCAACACGACATAGCTAGTAGCCTTCTTGGACCATGCTTGGGTTCGAGAATAAGCCCATGGGCCACACGATATGGCTCATTTAGTTAATTGAGCCAACTACATTGCACCTAAACAGGTCGTGGCTATATGGGCCCATGCCTGGTAGCCCATTTAGCTAGATTTGCATGAGTTGTGGCCACTTTAGTTTTTGACCGAATGAAAATAGTTGTACAAATAGCGAATGAGTCCGTTCGGACATTGAACTACCAGACATTCCATATGATTTTTAGCGAAGAATATGACTTGCAAGGACCACGTGTTAGGATACATGGTAGGCTAAACTAGTGCAAATTAAATTTTATCGCGTAAATCAAGAAGTCATGCGAGAAAGAGGTCATGGATCATTTCTACTAGACGTACAATGTAGCAGAAGAAGAGTTAAAGCAGCTCAATTCAATGTAGCGCACGTCGATGTAGTGAAAGTAGTCGATCTTCACAAGTCAGCCATCTCCTCCTCGTGATTGTCTTGATCAGCATCATAATCACAGCAATGCCTCTACCGAAGTTCACACGTCCAGAGAGGGCCTATAAGAGGTGGCGGCTAGGATTTTAGTAGGTGTCTACGAGATCCATCCTTTAGCCCCCACGCCTCTCTTAATATAGCCTCTCAGTGAAACCCTATATTAGAGCCCAATAAGGTGCAAAGTCCACTTGATCCATTAGTAACGGATCTAATCCGAATTGGTGTGTCCTAACTTCTAACCCATTAAATGTGTGACCCTTTATATTCATATATATTTGGTCGTGGCTCAAAAACTCATTTCCGGTCCACAAGTCGGTAGCAGCTCCCTAGTTATATATATCAACTCTTAAATATGCATAAAGATCATATCAGATGAATCTACATGGTGCTCATGTACCGATTTCTTTATCTCACGATACTAGATGAAACTCAAGGCGAGAAGTGTGCCATCCTATAATAGCTCGATCCTTCACTCGAACCTGTAATGAATTACTTAGTTGTGATTGACTCCTCAACCACTTTCGGTACAACCATGCACTTCCTAAATCCAACCATATAAAGGGATCCAGAAATATCTCTCTCGTTATATAGGAGGGGCAAATTTCATCTTGATTACTCATATTTCTCTGTATATTTTATAGTAAACCTAAAGCTATATTTATGACCACCCGATTATGGAGTAGTTTTTGGCAATCCTAAATAAACTATTACACATGTAGAAAACTATGATGATCTCATATATAAGGTTGTTGTATAAGACCAATTAATGACACTTAAGAATATAATAATTTTCGCAGTGTTTCATGGTAAATCAATTTAACACCATGTTCTCTAGCATGTATCCATATTATTATTTTGATATCTCCATATCTATGATCTATAAAATATGATCATCAATCTATACATATGTTGATTTATAAATCATAATTGTCCCACATAATAATATATGATTAGAGATAGTTTAAAATAATATCAAAACATGAATAAAGTTTCACAAATAAGTTATATGCTTGTTGATCAATACGAAAGATATTTATTTAAAAAATAAAATAATATATTATTTCAAAAATCATAACTATAAAACTGATATAATATTCAAAAAATCATAACTATAGAAATAATATAATTATCTTTATAATTATTTCTAGAGAATACCGCTTAGACCACTAGCATGTTTTGTGAAACCAATACGCTCTCTCATGATGCACGAAAGAAGAAAATTCAGCAGCGTGCGTAGGCGTAGCAGAGCGTTTGCTCCCACCTCTCGCGCGCTGTGTCCCCTTCGCTAGTCGCGACCTCATGATGCCTGTACTTGGCTGCACTGTGCCGGCAACAACCGTCCATGCGTTCACAGGGCCGTCGTGCCGCGCGTGGCAGGCCATGACGAGGTACGTACGTACGGCCACAGCTCTCATTGATTTCCGGCGAGGCACGTACCACATGCCCATCGGAGCGATAGCAGTGCCGGTTTTTGTCGATCGTAGGACCAGGCAGCATCACATCGCATCAGTCACAATTCTGAAGTCCTTTAATTGCTTTCAAGTCACCATTCGTAGCATTGAGAGCTCGGTTTGAACACTGGCTCCGTCCACTCGATCTCCTAGCTCCTCGCATGCACCGGCCATTTGGTGCCGGCAAAGTGCTGCTGCTACTGGAGCCATACGTGTCGAAGAAATAGAAGTCCAGCGCCTGTACGTTTGTGCCATGTGAGAGAACTATTCACCGTCCGACACGGCAACGTTGTGATATCTCCTTTCTGTTGTAATCCTTTGCGTTCGAGTAAACTTGACACACAAGCTGTATTCCAGTCTGTGAATCCTGAGTATAAATATACACGTACCCCTTAAGTGTTTCTTGTGGCAAATCCTTGGTTTTATATGGTATCGGAGCATGGCTGAATCTGCCATGTCCACGACCGGTGCTTCCCTGAGTTCTTCTTCTTCCTCTACCATGGCCAGTGCATCTTCTTCCGCCAGATAGCTTCTCATGGCCTCCATTAGCCACTTGTTCACGGTGAAACTCCATCGTGAGAATCACCTCATGTGGAAAGCCCAATTGATTCCTTACCTACGGAGTTAACAGTTACTAGGGTTTGTAGATGGAACAAACGAGTGTTCGGCTGCCACCATCTTAGAAATCGCTGCTGAAGGTGAAGTTCACCGAATCTAGAACCCGGCGTACCTGCTATGGCATTAGTAGGATCAGCTAGTGCTTAGCACATTGCTTTGCTCCCTCGGCGAGGAGATATTGGCACAGGCTCTTTTCATGTACGTCCACCACGACAGAAGTGTGGACAACCCTAGAACAAATGTTTGCTTCGCAATCCATGGCCCGTATCATGCGGATCCTATTGCAGTTGGCCAATCTAAAGAAGAAAAATAGTTCGGTTGCATACTATTTTCTGAAAATGAAAAAGATGGCTGACACAATGGCGTCCATTGGTTACCCTCTTCGTGATGAGGATCATATTGTAACCTACATCGTTGCCGATCTTGGCTTGTACTATGATTCCCTCGTCACGTCAGTAACAACACGTCTTGAGCCTATTTCCATTAGTGATCTTTATGCCTATTTGATCAGCTATGAGATTCGACAAGAGATCAACAACTCAGAAGTCCAGATTGGATCATCAGCCAATAATGCAACTCGAGGAAACAACAACAATGGCAATGGTCGTGTCTCATGTCCTGCATGGAGAGGATGAGGCCGTGGCCATGGCAATCCACTTAACCATGGAGGCAAGAGTAGCATAAGCTCTGACCAACCGATGTGTCAAGTGTGCGATAAGGTCGGCTAAGATGCACTTCGTTGCTATCACATGTTTGATGGCAGAAAACAACTGTTTTGATGGTGCTGCTAATGGTGCGACTGGGTACAATGTTGATCGCATTGGTATGCTGACATGGGAGCTACAGATCACCTGACCTTGACATGTTGTCCATGCGTGAGCGCTACAAGGTGGACAGGTATAATGCAAGGTTAGTGGCAAAAGGCTTTGCACAGTGTTATGGTATAGACTATGGATACTTTTAGTCCAGTTGTGAAGCCAGCTATCATTCACTTGATCCTGTCTATGGCCGCTTCGAGAGGTTGGCATCTACATCAAGTTGATGTGCAGAATATGTTGACGACATCATAATTGCATGCTCATCACAGTGGCAGTTGATAATCTCATCCTGAAGTTGTCTTCAGATTTTGCAATTAAAGATCTTGGGAGCCTGAGCTATTTTCTTGGTGTAGAAGCTACATATGACATGACAAGAAGGGCTTGTTGTTAACTCGGAAGAAGTATATGCTTGATTTGTTATAGAGAGCAAATATGCATAACTGCAAACCCATCACCACTTCTATGGTGTCGTCAGAGAAGTTGTCCGAGGAAGGAGGAATTCCGTTGAGAGAGGAAGATATCTTTCTGTATCGTAGTACAGTTGGTGCATTGCAGTATCTAACTCTCGACCGGCCTGATATTTCTTATGCTGTCAACAAAGTGTGTCAGTTCCTTCAAACACCTACTGATTTGCATTGGGCAGCGGTCAAGAGAATTCTTTGCTTTGTGAAAGGAACATTGATATGGGCAGTGCATTTTCAGACGCAGACTGGGCAGGATGCCAAGATGACAGGCGTTCTACTAATGGTGCTCTACTGTTCATGGTTGAAGAGTTCGTACTGAGATGCTTGTTCAATTCGGAAATTGGAGTTGGGAATAAATGTAGGTTGTAAATCGATCTCGTGGCAAAAATTAAGGGAATTTGTGTACATGTAGCTCACTGTTTTCAGGCCATGGTGGTAGCAAATTAAGCGGTGGAGGCCAAATAAAACTGCTGAAAGTAGCATGTACAAATGCTAAGCTGCATAGCAGCATATGTCCGCCGGTAGGGATCGAAGACGATGGAAATTAGAAATCGATATCTAATCCAGCTAAAAGTTAGTTTGCATGGAGAAAATTTTTATTTTTCAGTGCATAGTGCTCGAATGCTAACTCTAATATGTTTTTTTAAAGCATGCATTAGTTTTATGTCCAAGTTCTAAATGCCTCTTTCATATTTCTTTCAATGTGATGTACTCAATAAGTTTTTCAAACAACTAGCCGGCTCAATCATGCGGCTAACTTTAGTTTGCTAGCTATTTTTTCTGATTTTCTTATTATTACAGGAATATCTATACCTCAAAGCGAAGAATTTACCTTTAATCTCACCGATATATAGATGTTCATACATACAATTTTCTAGTGTAACGTATCACTCATCAATGGCCATAGTTTTCATTAATCTGACCGTGGATCGTATATGAAGCTCTACAGCAAGCAGTTCAAAACATGATGGTCGGCAGTGGTGGAGATTCTCTGATATCCTAAACTGCAGAGTGGGTCGATTATCTTTACCTGGGCTGAATATAAACAATAATATCCTAGGCTAGACTAGAAATACCTAGACCATACATATATTATTTTCTCACGCCCTAAACTAAAGCCCACCCTACCAGGGTCCAAATCCGCCCTTGATGGACGGTGTCGGCTCAATGTACACATGATCCATAAGATGTCCCCATGAGTATACATTACAAAAGCACCTACTAAAAGAAAGCAATCATTTGATCCATTCAAGACCTTTAATCTCTCAGATCTGAGATCTCTTCTTTAGCCTATGTTTGATCTCAAATCTACTGAATAGTCTTGTCTCCTTAAAGTGGCAAAAGAGCAAGCAGTTGTGTGCTCCGGCCCTCATCTTTTGCCCAGGCTAGGGTGGCAATTCCGGCCGCCCCGCGCGGAATATCCCCCGTGGGAGCAAGGCTGGGGGTGAAGGTGGGGCCGTGGGGGTGATCTCTCCCCACGGGAACAGGGCGGGTGAGGTCATCCTGCCTCATGAACCCCACGGGACCCGGTAAATTTTAAAAATACTTTTTAAATAATAGATTATATTTTTTTTAATATAAGTAATTATATTTTTCTTATATATTTAATTAAAATTTGAATTTACATGTTAGAATATATATTTTGAAACTATATTTTTTAAAAAATATATCTAAATAATAAAAATTAATAAAAAAATTTATATTACTATTTTTTAAAATATTTAACTTATTTTTTATCACGGGGATCTCCATAGAAGTCAGGTCCCTACGGGGATCAGGACGGAGGCATCTTCCCCGTAACCTTAGCGGGCCATCGGGGCCTCCTCGAGACCCCACCTCATTGCCACCTCTAGTCCAGGCTATCTTATTTTTTGTCCCATGTATGTCTCCTTCTGCACTTACCTTTCTCACTTTCAATTTGCAACCCGATGAATGAACGAAATGGTCCAAAGAACCCACCCGTGTGCCACATATTATTCTCTCTTAGCTATCAGGAGTATACTACTATTGCTTTGCAATCCGTACGGCTTGATGTGAGCTTGAACCAAATGCTACTAGCTAGCTAGGCCAGCCAATTATTTATCATGTGCACGGCATTTTCCTAACATCTACAGGAGACACTAATCGTGCTACTCCTAACCAATGGTTTGGTAAAGTGTGCTCATCAACGACTACAGTTAACATGAATCATGCGGGCACTCCACTAGTGTAAACTACCCCTAAATTGGCAGATTATATATAGTGGTGACTGGTGGCAAAGCAAGGTGGTGTGCAGGTGCAACTGTGCGTTGGACTTCAAAACACAAGCATGCACGCATGATGCATGGCTGCAGGTGCAGAAAGTCTCCCTTTTTTCCCTGCCTTGGTTTGTACGGCACCGGCACTACAAATAAATTCAAACGATAGTACAGAATTTGTGTTTGCATGCATCGATCCTTTGGTTTTCTATTGCTTGGTCTTTCGGTCATATTCTTCCGGAGAAAACTAAGATCTCAACATTTAGGTTTGGTTTCTGGTTTATTTTTTATTATTTCTAAATTTTAATTTTCTAGCTTTTCAGTTTTTTTGTGTTTTCTTTTTTTATATTTGTTTGTATTATCTGTGATAGGTTAATCTGTTTTTATTTTATTTTATTTTTTAAAATTTAATTATATCAAATAAACCATCATCAGCTATCATCAGCTACAGTATAGTTTAAGTCAACTATAATACAAATTCAGTTATAAACTACCATTTTTCAGCCTAATTAAGAGGCTCTCTAAGTCTTGTATCCTGCCTGCACGCAAAGATAGAAGACTCAGTAAACTAATTTGCTTCAGAGAGAAACCAAATTAGCAACCGTCGAATACCCACATGGTCGAGTACTAGCTTAGCAGCTGAGGTGGTGATCGTTTTAGCGATGGTTTCTGACTTTTGGCTGAAATTTCACTGTAGTTGGTTGAAATTTTACTGTAGCTGAGTTAGTGGATAGTGTAATGAATAGTGAAAAAAAAAGCTGAAACTAGAAACTGAAGTCAAAAAAAAGCTAACTTGAGCAGGACCTGAGTGCCAAAGGCATCACGCATCCACGCTTTTGCAGCTTGCGCATATGTAAAAGTTAACTACTCCAGCACCTGCATGCGCCAGCGGCCCGTGTTATATCCGTGCGGAAACAGCCGTGTCCCGCTACCTAGAACTCCCAACGTCATGTCCTTCGTTCGAAAGACAGGGAAAAAAAAAAAAAGAACAGGAATACTTCCATGTTGCCTATAAGCTTACGCTCGTTTATGCATATGCTTGGTCAAAAATTAAAGCCTTTTTTTAGAGTAACTAGCTATAATTTGGTCGCCCTGACTAGAATTACCTAAGACTTGTGTTGTACTACGGCTGTTGATAGTTTTTCAACGTAATTAATTCTAAAAAATCTAAAAAAATAAAAAATAATTATACCATCATAAACAATACAAATGAATAAAAGGAAAAATAAAAAAGTTCAAAAATAAACTAAAGAGTTAAAAGGAAAGATAAAATTAAGAAGCTTAAAGCTCGCTCACATGAGCACAGCGCCATGTCGCTCCGTCATGGTCGTCGCTATCTTCCGATATGCAGCAGAGTCCCTTGGCCTACTGGCTACCTTAATCAGGGCATGTTGCCGTACGTAACCGACTTGTTGAACAGCAGGCACGGCATGTGAATCTATAGTTTAGGAGTCCAGTCAGACGTCGATCAGATGCAGTGTGACCATTTCTTTAAGATGAGACAGTGGATTGACAGCGCTAGCTAGCTAATTAAGCTGTCCACCATCTCTCTAGGGCTGAAAATTTTAGGTTTGGAAGACATCACTCACCTTTAGTGATACCACAAGGACGACATGGCATGTAATGCACGAGTTTCAGGGCGAATCAACTGTGCAGGGCACGCTGCTAAGACTTGAATGCCTGCTTTCTAATGGCGATTAATGCGTGGACTATTCACTAGCCACTGTCGTGCCCATGCTACTCTTCCTCCTGTCCTTGACAATGGCGTACTATCCACTGTTTTGCGAGTGAAGCGTTACCTGTCAGGCTGTGTCGTCGTGGACCTCGCCTGCGGCACGTTTAATACGTTCTGGCACGTACAGGCCAGGGCAGACCTGCCGTCGCTACTGGAACTTCCAGCATTATGCCCGTGAACGCTCGAGATCAGAGCAGGAGAGGAATTGATCGGGCCGTCGAGACACGTCGAGATGAAGATGTTTAGGCCGCGCTCAGCTTCTCAACACCGCTTTCGGTGATGGTGTTCGGTGTTTAGTTTATTGTTTATATTTTTGTTTGTTTTTTTTTTTGATTATGTGTTTTTTTTTTTATATTTTTTGTATTGTTTGTGATGGATTAATATGTTTTTAATTTTTAAATTTTTAAAATTTAATTATATCAAATAAACTAACTCAATTACAATAAAAAAATCAACTAGTAAAAAAATTATAAGTTATCATCATTCTAAACGCTACATTAGAGGGTCTCTTAGAGCGTGTCTCCCGGGCAGCCACGATGTAATTAAGCGTTCACCACACGGCCGCGCGCAGATACTCCAAAATCCAGGTCCGAATTTTCCTTCTGATTCATCCGGTCGATCACCCAAGAGGCCAGAGACCGGCCACTCATGTCGCTGCATGCGCCGTGCTCATCTGCGAACGTGCCGTGGCTCGTGAATTGAACCTGTCGGTGACGTACGGTGAATTGTGCCTGCCGCCGGAACAATGCCATGGATGGAATCGAAACAAGTCGCGACATAAACAGCCCGTCAAGCCCACGCACCTGACGCGATGGCTTAATTAATCTGCATTTATATGTTGGAGTGTATATCACATAGGGACAACTAGCTTAGCTTTTTTTCGGCAAGACAACTAGCTTACTTTTTTTAGATTACAATGGATGATGCGTACTCACGCACATTATACTCGCACCTCACGCATATATATACGTCCTACTGAAACACAAGTTAAGACTTAAGTGATCTCTAGATGAATTCTAAATTTATCTCGCACCTCATGGAGCATAAGTATGCTTTCCTATTGAACACATATATATGCGTGAGGTGAGACAACCAGAGCCAATACAGGGATCAAACCCAGATGAGCATCTCGCACGACGGCGAAGCTTACTAACCGAGCAAAACTTGGTCCTCAGCAGCTAGCCAACCATGTGGATATAAACAATACACTGATATTTTTTATGTATTTATTTGTGGTTGTTCAGATGACCGAAGACCAGACGCTGTTAATATATTATAACCACGGATACGCACAAATCCACGCTGCTCCATCACGCGAACTTTTAGCATTGCCGGCCTCGCAAAGGCAGCGAGAAATTATAAACCCCCCGCGACCATGCATGTGTTCTGAGGTCAAATGCACACCACCATTCTTTGTCGCCATCACAAGCTGGGCCAAGGTACCACGCCACGCTAATCCGATCAGCAGGACATCTCCTTTGGATTATAGTATCAGTTGGGCTGCACGATTCATGTAACTGTAGTCGTTGTCCCCATGAGCACGCTTTAAGAAGCAGGAATAGTACAATTGGCATCAATAGTAAGCGTAGAAGAGCAAGTGTTATTATTATCCTTAATTAGTTAGTAGTCACTATGAGTTAAATTTAGCTAAATGAGTTTGCATGCGGACCAAGTAGTTTTATTTGGTATTTAGATTGTTATGCAATATTTAGATTGTTATGCAATATTTTGTACATAGGATTTAAAAGTCGAGAAAACTAAAAATGTGAAACATTATTAGCTTAAAATACCAGGACTATTAGATGGAAAAAAGTTTACTGAGAAATTTTAGTAATTTGAAACATTAGTACAAATAAAAATTTTATGTTACATGATAAATAATATGCAATGTGTCTTGTGTTACTTTTGACATGTCCCATGAAAGTCTGAAAATTTATTTGAAGTATATATGTTGAAAGGTTTGCATATCATTATGATAGGTTATTGATGGATTTATATTGTAGCCGATATTAATAATCACATTGCCACAGTAAACAAGGTGACCCTATTGGAAGGGTTCACATAACCTTTTATAATTTTGTGAAATCATTTGTTATATGTAACAACTTATGTCATGCGCATATCGATAAATTTGTGCAAAAATTACAAAATTATGTACGTTGTATCAGTCTTGCACTTAAATTAGTAAAATTTTTGTAGATTGTGTACTATATTGAAAACTACAAACAAAATTACACATAAAATGCGCGATGTTTTTGTTAAATTCATTGGTATGAAGTTATTTTGTGTCTTTGACCTTCTACCGTTGTTAAATTAAAATGCTGCGTGACCTTCTACGTTGGGCCCGGCGAAATCACGGCGAATCGTTGGATGTCTTCGTCTTGCAACATTTTCCAGGCGAAAGCGCGATCAAGACCATCATTGCAGTAAACACGCAGATGAAATGTCGTCGCCACGACGCGGTGGGAGGGACCACATCCAGCTCCACCACCCAAATGCGGGCGTCAGTGCCAATCTAGTGCGAGTCCCGGCTCGCTTCGCTCATCATCGGTGCGACTTGGCCACGCAGTACGATAATTTCTAAGCGTTGTTCATTCACTCTTTTGGCACTTATTTATCTAGTTCCACACTGCTTACGGCCATCACGGACGGGACACCGGTTGCTGGAAACCATAAATGTCGTCAGGAGGTAGTACGCCAAGCGCCGCGTCCTCTTCGGAGATTGGCCGGGAGCGGAAGCGGGCGGCTCGGCGGAGATCGGGAAGCGATCCCGGCGGCCAAGCTTTGCTCGCTCGTCCTCCACGCGCTTAAGCCGTGGTGTGATATTTGCCAACTATTCGTTTATATACTCGTTGGGCGCATAAGTGTGATGCTTCAATTTGTTGCGGCGCTTGCGCAGGATATACGATTTCATGCGGCCGTCCCGAGTCGGAGGCGACACACAACCAATGCTCAGTTCGGGCCAACAAGATCTACTGAAAGTGACAGGCTAATGGCGTGAAGGGAACACGCCTCCATGCGATTATGGCGTCGGACAAGGCGTGCATGGAAGTTTTGGTCACATGTATGAAGCGGGCGTGCGAAGGGTTACGCGGAGTACATGCGACTTACGCCCGTATACTTGATGCGATATAATGTCAACACATAATATATATGCGCCGGACGCACTAACACATCACGTAAATGAGATGCGAGTTCGGAACAACTCGGACACGAAGGCGGAGTCGTTCGTCTTCATTGCGAATCCGCGGTACATGACTTACCTACATTCATTATATAAATGGCGCGGTTTTGTACTAATCAACCTTTGATATGTGCACGGACACGAACCATTGCGGCCAGATGGCTACGCGCGTTTTGGCAATACGCCAGCGACCCTCCGCGGGTTGTTGGCGACACGCGAGGCCTCACGAAGACGACCTTCGAGACCGAGAAATGCGCGAGCATGTGCTCACATACTCTCATGACCACTTATGGAAATAGACTTGCACCGCAGAATAGCGCCCCAACATAGCATACAACATTACGAACATAGACGATAACAACCTCCACTGACATATTCACACTAAAAATGAACACAACACAATAAAGAAAATACCACACAATATTACGTTTATCTTCCACTCCAGGTGTCGAACCATTTCATCCTCCCACACCCGAAGCGCAACCGCCCGGCCGTCCGCACTTCATGAGAAGAAGATTAAGAAATGTACCTACACGATTTGAACGAATACGAAACAATCGTCCTCACCGAGTGAAAGGGGCACTTGTAGTAGTGCCGCCCAGATTCGCAGCTGCACTACCGCTGTGAAGAGGTGCCGAGATGACTCATTTCGTCGTCCGGGAGTGAGCACGAAAGAAAGCTTCAATGCAGGGACTAGGTGAGAATGCCTCCTCTTATAGGCTCGGTGGGGGCCTTCACTCCGAAAAACAAAAGACGACGACTTAATACGATCAGCAGGACATCTCCTTTGGATTATAGTATCAGTTGGGCTGCACGATTCAAGTAACTGTAGTCGTTGTCCCCATGAGCACGCTTTAAGAAGCAGGAATAGTACAATTGGCATCACTCATCAGCTCGGGACGATAGATAATCGTGGGGGGGCAAGGATAGGCTGCTCGGTTCGAGATCACATCGAGCCGTACGGATCGCGGGGCAACAGTGGCGTGTAGCGGATAGAATCTGTGGCACACATGGCTTGGTTCTTCACTTGCTTGGACCATTGGGTAGCTGGGGATCGATGCAGATTGAGAGGGAGGGGCAGAGCCAAGTGCGCAAGGAGCATATGGCACCGACGACTAGGGCAAGCTGGACAAAGGAGGGCTACTCTTTTGCCCCCTACATGCGCATAAGAATAATGGAGGTTGCGAAGGACTACTGAGAAGTTCAATGATTTTATTGTGATGAAGTATTGTTATTTTAGAGGAATAAAAATTTAGAATTTGTAGATCTCTATATTTTTCTTAATAAAATGTAGAAATAGATGATTTTTAAAAAATTTAAGTTATAGGATGATTTGGTGACCTAGATCAATTATTATATGTTGCATAAGATATATTACAACTAACGTGGGTCAAGGTATGAAAAAATTATGCCCAGAAACAATTTTTTAGTTTTTGGATATGTAGGGTCACTTGAAATCAACCATGGTTAACAACGAAGATCTGGACTACGCTCATAAAAAAGCCAACGCCCAGAACGAACAATGACACCGAGTGAGATGATGCGCTCAAGCATGACAAGAAAAAGGCAGAAAATATTGAAGAGTAGTTCGAACAATGGGTTTGCACCATATGACTTGATCAGTTCAAATGAGACATAGTCCGATAAAACTAGAACATGTGGCGAGCCAATAATGCACTACACATAACAAGCATGACGATTGTTTGCAATGGAAGATAGAGACCGGATCAAGAAAGGGTATTCTAGTATTTTGGCCAAAATATCAGAAACTAACTTGGATCAAAACTATGGCGCTTAGGAATACAGTTAAGGTCAAGGAAAAACTAAAAAGATCAAGTTGGATTAAGCCTAAAGACTTATCGAATTCGGGTTTATGTAAAACATGCATAAGTGTAATGTATGAGGTAAAACCCGTGTATGGTGGTTATCAGGTTTTTCCCATATATGCTACATGGATAGTATTCACTAAGAGTTAGATGAGGCTGACTGACCTATCTATTTAACAAGTTGGGATAAAGACTTGTAGTTAACCATCAAGTGTTCTAGAATTAGGATTTGAGAGAAGTTGATTATTGGATGTGCTCTTTTGTCCTCTAAGTAGAGTGGCTATAAAACATTCATCCTCAAGTAACAATATATTAATCCTTATTCATCTCCCAAGAATTCACTTTATAGTGATTGATTTGCTTGTTTTTTTCTCTTCTCTCTCTCCTTCTTAATCTTATTATGCTAAGGACGTGTAAGAGATGGAGATAATCTTTGAAAATCAATCTCCACCCATATAGTCACTTGGTTGGCAAGTTCATGTAGAAATCCGGTTTTTGCTCTTTTTAGCCTCTCTAGGTGATTTCTTGATCCAACTGTTTCTATCTTATTTTCTTTTGTGTTCTAGCTTATTGTAATATACAAAAAATACATCATTCACCCACGAGCAAGTTATATTCACCTTTTTTATTTTTGAGCAGTTTTTTGTGCAAACTTCTTTCAAACTAAAAGGTCAGAACTTTGGTAACGATTTTATTTATCGTTGATTAGAATAAGTTCCTGACATCCTTGAGAAAGTGTATATCAAATTCAAGTGATTTGGAGTTTTGATTTGAGAATTAGCTTAATTTTAGGTTTTGACTTGGTTTTGGTGCAACAGAGTTTCACGAACCAAAATATCCCAATTCTCTCCATTTCTTTCAAGATTTTTAGTTGAAATCGGTTTCTAAGGTCATGATTTAGTCTTGGTTTAAGTTTCGAATCTCTTAGATTGATAGATCAAAAGTTTTATGGATTTTTATTTTTAAAATAGTTCTGTATTTACTGTTCATGGGTCTAAAATTACTATAGCGCTGAGTGTTTTCAGAATTTTGGGTCCTATATCTTCATAGATTCTAATAGCTATTGGAGTGAAGAATTGACAAATATTTATGGTAAAAGTTGAAAGTGTTATGCACCTCTTTGTTATCGTACTGGTCCTACAGATTGATCTCATATCTTTGTAGAAGGTGTTGAGTGATGACTTGTTGATTACTCCTTTTTTTTCAGATGCTTTTTGGTGATGAAAATCAAACTAACGGAGGAGATGCACTGCTAAAATTTAGAACAGTTTGCAGACGATGGCTGTGTCAGAAAAATTTTATTAGTGAGGTCCTTTACATTTGGTACAATGTTGGACTAATCCTTAGGAAATGTTCCACGCACCAGGGCTAAACAAGCGCTCAATAATTGATTGTGCCATTGTGGTACTACGCTAGAGGCGCAGGCGGCAGGCTGGTTTGAAATGTGAAAAGTATGACACTGTGGGTAATGAAGTTGGCACCATACATCATGAGTGTAGATCGAGTTAATTGGACATTGACTACACTAAAACCGTGTCATGTTCCTAAGATTAGGGCGTACATTTCAACTGCTTGTAGTCCGAAGAACTGTGAAACTGTTGGCGAGGCCAAAAGCCTCAAGAACGAAACACAAGCAAAAGAAGAGAGGAGAGAGTGCATCAATCGCTCGGTCAGTCATGGAACGAGATTAACCGTCCAAGATGACGACGGCACTGTGGCATGCATCACGCAGGATTTCAGTTCTGCTCACAGATGCACTCATGATTGAGCTTTGACCCGGAATCCAACCCAAGTCCTTCCAATCTCGGAAGCTCTGCCGCCGATCGTCGCAGTGCTAAACCATGCACAGCCAGTACCGCAGTCTTGTGAGCTTTGCAATGATGCCCTGATGGCCACAGCCACGAACCACTAGTACATACCCTGTGCAGTAGCAGCATTATGGCGCCATGGTGGTTGCAGAGGGGCAGTCGGATGCAGAGAACAGGCACGAGCGTTCGAAGCTCGCGCTAGTCACCGCCGAGAACGGACGCGACGTGAGGCTAGGCACTGTTCTTCTTTTCTAGCTTTTCCTAGAAATGTGGCTGTTGGACTGTTGAGTTTTCGCTCCCTGAATCATGACTCATGAGAGAGAGCGCTTCGGATCTTGTTCTGGACGAACTCGCTGTTCAGAGGACGTGGTCTTCCGTCCCAACTCGTGGCCGGCCGGAGGGCAATCACGTGGAAAGTTGGAATAACCAACGAGCTGGCGTGCTGTCGCTGTGGTTTAACATCAGAAGACCGGAAGGTCTTGAGGCTGTGCGATGAACTAACAGGCAGCAGGCCGGGTTAGGCTGTAAGGAAACGGGTGGTCGAAGTGTGTGTGCAAGTGAGAGATACGGCTGACTTGTAAGCAATCTTCCGATTACGAGACATTTTCCACCTGCCCTCGTGAGTCGCCACCAACTGGTTAATGAATCCGTGGATGCGCTTGGACTTGGTGACGGCGAAACTCGACCGGATATACTGGACTCAGCACCGTAGAAACAAAACAAAGGCTAGGTTCTTATGGTCTTTCGGTTTTTCATATTTTTCTTAAGTTCAAATAAACGAGACGATTTCATAAAATGAATTCTTTAAATGACTTCTTAAAGTAATTTTGATTGGCTCTACGAATTAAGTCTTAACTGCTTAATCCACTAGTGATTAACCTTTCTCCGCTCTAAAGATGGTAAACATCAAACCACTTATAAGTCGACATCGGGTCTCTTCACAATTTTTTTGAAAAGGTCACCTCACAATCTCTCACCAAGCCATCTAGGTGCCAACAAACACCAAAAATAATGAATCATAGCTACCCTTGACGGCGATTAAGTGCTAAGGATCAATTAGACATGAACAACACTTGATTTGGTTCAACTACCTTAAATAAATGCACAATGTGAAATTAAGGTGTGGAGAGAATTCTCAACGCTAAATGATATTCAATAGAGTCTCTTTCTTTTGTCCTTGAACCACTGGGGAAGTATTTATACCCCACCAAGCAAATATACCGTTGCAAATAACAATCCTAAAAATCAGGGTGAGTGGTAGTACCACTGTATAATTTGTGGAACTACCGCACATGTATTGTAGCAATATTAACAACTATATCAGAGCGTTAGAACTAGCCATCTAAATTTAGCGCGGTACTACAGCTGTTATAGGCATGGTAGTTTTGATCTTTGGAAGTTTTGAAGTTTTGGCGTGGTACTTTTGTTTGCTTCAAGACCGAAAATTGGTGTTCTCTAGAAAAACATACCTCTAGATTTTTAGAGCTTCCGTGTTCGATAGTTCCGCTCAAGATGTGCGGTGCTTCCGTTCTACGGTAGCTCAGATGTTGAAACTTTGGTACTTATGTTTTCTAGAGAGACAAAATGATTCCGATGGTGCTTTATGGAAAAATGTACCATTTAAATTTTCGAAGCTTCCGTGTTCTGATAGTTCCGCTCAAGATGTGCGGTACTTTCGTTCCACAGTAGTTTCCCTATTGAAACTTTGGTACTTCTGTTTTCCAAAGAGACAAAATGAATCCAATGGTGCTATCTAGAAAAAACATACCACCAGATTTTTGAGCTTTCAAGATGCGAAAGTATCGCTAGTTTTACACCAGTACTTCCTAAATGCAGAAGTGTCGCGATCTCACTCCGGTACGTCTGATTTTCTTGTCAATACACAATTTGGTTATAAATTTTAGTTTTAAATGTATGCATGATTCTAAATTAATCCAATGGCACAAGAGCATCCTATCAAGTTACTAGCCATGATCTCTCTTAATAGTACGATATTTATCCTATAATCCTGTCTATCACCTTTTCTTCTTAGACCGGTAAAAGCAAAAAAAAAGAGGAAAATGATCCTAGACTTCTTATACTTTTGCCTCGAGCCACATTAATTTTCATGTTGACTCTTAGCATGCATCTTACATTTATCGTTAGGACTAAACCTTTTTTAAACACTCAATAAACTTGTTTGTTCCATATTCTCATAATGTCATTAATTATAAAAATCATTTTTAGAGCTCTAGATGCTTCAGTGACCAATTGAGTAATGAACATTTACACTCTCCTATACAATCTGATGGCTTGTTGCAGTATGACTCTACATTTTCAAGTTCAGGTTTAGGTTTGCAGCATGATGGTGTTTTTAGGTTCAGGTTTGCATGGCATAACTGAAGGGACAGTGGATGATTCTTTAGAGGATGACACTCTACACATGGGATGCGCACTAGGTGCTAGACAACATACACCAACCCAAGATACGCAAAGATGGTACAATCCGGTATTCAGCTGATGGCCGACGTGCCTTGGCTGTTGATATTGAGCCCGTGAGTCGTGTTGAAGCCATGAAAATGAAAGATGGAAGAAAGCTATGGATGATAAGTATAATGCTTTGCTCAAGAATGATACACGGTGCCTTGTCCCACATCCTGGACGAAAGATCAATGTCATTGACAGCAGATGGGTGTTCAAAATCAAGAAGAAAGCAGGTGGATCAATTGAAAGATTCAAAGCATGGTCAATAGCAAAAGGATTCAAGCAACATTATGGAATTGATTATGAGGACACATTTAGTTCTGTAGTCAATTTGCAATGATTCATTCCTCGAGGCTGGAGGCTTCATCAACTTGATGTTCAGAATGCCTTTCTACATAGTGTGTTAGAAGAAGTTTTTATGAATCAGCCACCAAGTTATGAGAATAATGGTCATCCTATTCATCTCTGCAAAATTGAGTTAAGCTTTATATGGACTCAAACATGCTCCTAGAGCTTGGCATTCACGATTAAGTTCAAAGTTGCAAGAGGTGGGATTCATACCGTCAAAGGCAGACTCCTCTCTGTTTATTTATAAACATCATGGAAACATAGCGTATATACTGGTCTATGTGGATCACATTGTTGTGTTCAGTTCATCTGAAGAGTTCATTAGCGGGACTACTTCGACAATTGCAAGAAGACTTCGCTATTAAAGACTTGGGTAATCTTCACTACTTTTTGGTGTCGAGGTATGCAGCAAGAAAGATGGCATTGTCCTAACCCAAAAGAAGGATATTAGTGAGTTATTGCTTTGGGCCAATATGCAATCCTGCAGTCCAATGTCGACTCCTATGGCAACTACTGAGAAACTTTCAAAAATATAAGGGAAGTTCTTGTCGGTACAGGGAACTACTATTTACATATGTATAGTGGGTGCTCTACAATATTTGACTTTGACAAGACCGGACATAGCCTTCTCTGCGAACAAAGTATGTCAATTCTTAAGCAATCCAACCGATCAACATTGGTCAATAGTTAAACGAATATTAACATACCTGAAGGCTACATCATCCATGGGGTTATCAATTTGCAAGTCAACATCATCATCCCTAGTGAGTGCTTTCTTAGATGTCGATTGGGCGGGATGTCTCGATGATAGGCGGTCCACTAGATGTTTTGCTATATTCTTTGGAACCAATCTCATATCTTGGAGATCTAGGAAGCAAGCTATATTTCTCGATCAAGCACTAAATCTGAGTGTAAAGCTCTAGCAAATGCAACGACTGAAGTAGTATGGGTTCAATCTTTGCTAGGAGAATTGGGAGTGTTTCAATCCCGAGCGCCATGCTTATGGTGTGATAATCTTGGTGTAACGTATCTTTCTGCTAATCTTGTATTTCATGCTCAAATAAAGCATATTGATGTTAATTTTTATTTTGTTAGAGAATGAGTAGCTTGCAAAGCTTTGGAAATTTGGTTTGTTTCTTCACGAGACCAAGTTGTGAACATGTTCACAAAACCACTCTCAATATGGTTGTTTTCTGATTCTCGACGCAATCTCAATCTGGTGGATTGTGATTGAGGGGAAGGGTTAAGTAATGCATCTGGTTTTGATCTCTATCCGTATAAAAGAGATTGAGTGCAGATTGGTTTTTATAACTTTCCCTATCTACAGACTATGTAATTATATTGAAAACGTGTAAATCTTGTACTTTTCATGATACGGCAATATGGCTGGGTTCTTTTGTGCTTAAAGTTGGTTTATGCTTGTACTATTTATAGTAACTAACTTTTAAATGGTGCGTTTTTTTCAAGACGGTGTCAATAGAAAAATTATAGTAAAAACTATACTGAGTTCAGTGTACCCACCAAAATCGATGCGACTATTTTCTTCTACGTACTATTCTTGCGAATAGTTAAATTTCAAATATTTAAACCATAAACCCAAAAACCCACCCTATGAGTATAGAGGCTATGGTATCTTTCCTTTAGAGGGATTCCAATCTGCTCCTCTTCTTCCTCTTGTTTATCCTCTACTTTTACAAAACTGTATATGCGATTCGTGTCAATACCTTTACCATTTACTATCGTCTCAAAAATATAAACAAAATTATTAGTTGCAGGTAAAAATAATCGGTCGTAGTAAAATAAACATGAAAAAACTACTCGCCACGGGGTAAATCCTAGCACGCGACGGTGCGCGCACGGCCTAACGCGTGGGCACGGGAGGAAACATCGCCCGGTCCCCAGCAAGTGAAATTTTCGCACGCGCACGTACCGCCGTGCTACATACGCACCGCATCGCACGGCGCCGCGCGCGATCCGCTCCGTACGCGCGAGATCGGCAGGGCAGCAACCGCAGCTGTGCGGTCACTCGTGGTGCGGTCGGCACGTACGTGCCAACCAATGAACAAGCGGCGATGCGACGCGACCACATGTGGCACAGGCGCCAATTGAATCTGCCACGTTTCTGCGCCCGACCTGCGTCGTATAGCTGTAAATTCTGGGCCCAAGTTGGCACATCGATTGGCTTGGCCCAAGGCTCCGTCGCCGCGGGTGATCATGCCAGGCTTGGCTTTGGCATCGCGCAGCTTCGGTGCCATCACGTAGTAGTGGCATCATTATTCAGGCTGATGCCGGCGTGGTTAGCCCGGTTGAATGGAGCCAACGTACGGTCGGTGAAACGTGGGTGGCACCAGCAAGTCGCCCATCTTGCTTCCCTTGTTTGTATCTTATCTTAATCGGCTTCTAATTTTAATTTTTTTTGTTTTATTTTATTTTTTTATATTCATTTACATTGTCCGACGGTTTTTTCTTAAAAAAACAGACAGACGCTACAATATAATTTCATCCAAAAGTCGAAGGCCCCAACCGAAGCCGGATGGAGCACCACCTACATCGAGTGACAATTTTGGATTTTTTTTTGCTACGGTTGATAGTTTTTATCTGTGCTTTCAATAGTCAGCGAAGGGCGAAGACGCCAACACGTATGGCACATAGTTTTGTGCTCGGGAAGTTGTTTGAAGAATTCGTTTTAAAAAAATCATCTCGTTTTAATGTTTAGCTTTTTAATCTTCAGATAAACAAAAAGATAAAAGTAGAAACCAAAATGCGAAAGGCCTTTTGACTCCTCGTGCCAATGCCATTCGAACCATCATATTAACTCAACCTCGCGTACTGATTAATCAACCCCGCACTCTTATGACCTAGATGATCATGGTTATATTCTAGTCTCCGTGATGATACTCGGGAACGACACTTGCGCACACCAATCCGCACGCAGGTGACCGAGGCCCAGCCACGTCGTGACGTGCAAATCGATGCTCCATACGTCGTGTGCTTTTGCTTTTGCTGCGTCGCCAACGCCACCACCGTTATAATCATCACCAACCTGCGATTACAACAGTTTGTGTTTGCACTTTGCACCGCCCATAATGGATTGGTTTATCATCGCGATGCACTTGCGTTCGCTGCGATCTTGCTCCACGGATGCGGCTTTTACTCTCAAACAAGCAAAAACCTTGGTAAAGTGGACTACTACGTTGGTCAATCACATCTTTCTCCGCAAAACCGTTCTATATCGTGGACGTTCATGCTTGCTCAATTTTATATGCATAGATAGGTTAAGGATAGACGTTTCGCCGTATCCATATGTCAGCATCGAATTGTATCGCATTTATTAGCTTGTCTCTCTCGCCATGAAAACTACCCGGTGAGAGTGCAATACACGACACCATGTACTTTCACTTATGATATGTTCTTTTTAGTTTTTTAAAATAGTTTTTACTATAATATCTAATTTTTAAATATAGTATTTTTTTAATATAGAGTCTACAAATTAATTATAGTACACGTTAAAAGTCTAACATCTGTACCATCCAAAATCGCAAACGAGTATCTCTCTCCGTAATCTCTATCATAAACAGCTAAAATTTAAAAATTTCAGTCAAAAACCATTAACCGCAGCAAAAAAAGAAACAGGCTCATAGAGTATTTTGAAACCACAGTGCTCTTTGTTGAAAAGAGTAGCTTTTTCTTTAGACCTTTTCAGTGTATTTTGTAATCCAGTTAGGTCTCACACTGGTTTACCTTTTTTATTAGTCTAGCAATTAACTGATATTTTCTTCCGAAAAACCAACCAGATTTACCACTATCCAATTGCTTTGAGATTCGTGCATCAATCCTAACTCTGACCCCTCCGACCCCATCGCATTCCACTTCGCCTCACAACCGCATTTCACTCTGAGCCTGCCGCCTCTCACCCCCACGCTGTCCCCTCATCATCGCCTTCCCCATGCCCCCTCCTCGTCGTCCAGATGAGCCCCTCTCATGGCTCCTTTCTCACCAAAACTGCTCTGCGCGCCTCCCCCGCCCTCTTCTCCACCACCCACAGCCTGTGGCACCCCGCTGCCTCGTCCACTATCCCGTCTGTCGCCCCTACCGCCGAGCCACCACCCTCACTCTCCTTTATGCCTAGGAGAACGGTGAATCCTAGGTGTGGGGGGCGAGATTCTTCCTTCAGACTCGTTGATGAAGAGGAGAAGAGTTCGTTGGTGAGAAGGAATAACGGGTCATTAGAAAAGAAGGTGAAGGTAAAACGCACGAATCTTCGTATAAATCTGAAGGTCAAAATCTTACATGATTTTTAGATCGATTCTATCCGAGTGATAATTATCCGAACCTTTTTTCACACTTACTATTTTTTAAAGCTCATTCCTGTGCGCGTGTGGACGCAGCACAGCGCACATGCGTGCAACTTGTGACGAAACGACGACGTCGATTGCTACGGTTTCGCAAGAGGTAGCGAGCGTGGGGCCCATGATAATATCCCAGCCGTTTCTGTGTGGCCCCCACCGTATGGTCATTCTTCCCATGACGACGAGGGAGGGGTAAAGCGTGATGGCGATGCGTGTGCAGGTGCAGTCTGTGTGGTGGCTTTCAGGAATCAGTACCGGGAAATGGGAGCCCGCGGGCCACCACCCCTCTGCGTTTTCTGTTGCCGAGTCACGAAAAGTCTCCCGGATAATGCTTCGGTACACCAACCCGGGGATGGTACCCACTCACCTGAGTTTACAGGTTAACTAATCATGTGCCCGTGCGTTGCAACGGAAAAACTTTAGCAGTTAGATCGCGAGAGAGAGAGAGGGGGAGAGAGAGAGGGGGGAGAGGAAAGGGGCGGTTAAGATTTTATTGTTCAGATCAAATGGCTGAGAAGAGATATGGAAGAGGACTCATCAACCACCAACTCCTTCTTTTAAAGTAGTAAAGATAATAAATTAACGTCCTCCTTGAAAAAAGGAAGAAACAATTTCTGCAACTTTTGTCTCGTTAACTTGATACGAAATTTTAAATTCCTGGTGCTTTGGTCCTTCGTTAAATAACGAGTATCGAATTACAAAGTTTTTTTAGAAATCAATCTGTTTCACCCTTAAACTATCACATTTATCTAAAATTTAACCTTTAACTACAAAATCAGATAATCAACTCTCTTACCTATCAATTTTGGTTATTTTACACCTCTAGAGTCATTTAAAGTCAGTTTTAGTTGATCTGTCAGCCCAATTAACCAATAAATTAAGAAAAAAGATAGTGACGTCAACCCCTATACTTTTCCTCTTCCTTCCCCATGGTCGACTCCATCCTATCCTTCTTGTTCTAACCGAGAGGAAGAAGGCATCCACTCTCTCTTCCAATGACATATCAGGCCCACCATGAAATTTTGCTTTTCAAATAAAAATAAAGCTATCTAACATGGGCACCAAATGACAAAAACCTTACCATGACAACTGAAAACCAACTAACATATTGAAACCATTGTAACATGTGTGCCACGCCAGTTTAGTACCAAGGTGGAATGGCTTTAAGGGTAAGTTACCAGGTATTGATAGTTAACGGGGAGGATACCGAGTTAAGAAAGAAGAAGGGAAAAAGCAGAAACAACACATTTCAAATGAATTTTAGCTTCTAAAGTCAAAAGGTGGAAACTGTGTGGAATGGGACATATATTTTAATTCAATTTTGAAAAAAAAAACTTTTATTTAGTATATAGTGTTATATGACTTATATCGATGTCATATTTCGCCCTCAAAGTTGGAACGCAAGATTCCAATTTTCCAACCACGGGAAGAGTAAGAACGATGAATAAACTTTCGTGTCACGCCGAGAGAAGCTTTTTGTTGTTATCTACTCCACAAGGCAAGCTAAGCAGCCACCCACACAGACGATAAATACAAGGGCCAAGGAAAATGCATCGAGCAGCAGCAGCAGCAGGCAGCTATCGAAAACGACATGACAAATTTTTTTTGGTCGTATGCATCACACTTGGTTCGCGCATCCCTTTCTTTGCACAAGCCTACATCACCATTTATCCCATCGACATATCATCTGCTCTACTACTACCCATCCAGATTCTTCTCCACTAATCGTTTTGATGGAGTCTGTCACCCAGACTGGGATCTAGAAGCTGTTTAGTTAGACTAAAATTTAATAATTTAGACTAAAATTTAGTGGTTTATAATTAAAATTATAATATAGTTGATAATAATTTATTTGATGTAATTGTGAACAATGTAAACAAATACGAAAAAACCGACAAAATACTAAAAAAAAGTCAAAGAAAAAAGAGAAAAATATAAAAAATTTTAAATAATAAAAAAATTAGAAATCAGAAAAAAAAAAGTTGAAATGAGCGGACCTTAACTTGCAGGTTAATTAACTAAGGCCCCGCTCATGGCTGCGCGTTGAGCGATGGTGTTCGGTGGTACAGGTATTGTGCATGTTTTTTTGTTTTATTTTTTCTCATATTCTTTTACGTTGTTCACTCTAGATTAACATGTCGTTTTTATTTTTATATTTTTAAATTTAATTATGTCTAATAAATCAACTCAATTACAGTAAAAAATCAACTAATTACAATAAAATTTTAACAAAAATTAAAGATTATTGTTATTCCGAACACTCACGTGAAACAGCGTGTTCTTGCTTCGTTATGCACGGCTCTGTACATGGATTTTATTTTGTCTATTCAACTCATTAAGGGGGTGATCGTTTGCTTTTTCTGAACACTACCGTTAATCCGACACTACACTATTCACTACACTGATCACTAACTCATGCTTCGTTTTTTCACGGCTCTGTACATTTTTTTTGTGCCAAAAAGTCTATTCAATCACCCCTAAGGGCGAGTGCTTAGCACAGCTAGTAGCTAGGCGTCCGTACGCAGCAGCTACTCGTAGGTCTTGGTATTTAACACGCGTTGGAAACCACTCCTACGTTGTCGAATCAGATTGGCCGTCGAGATGCGATGCGCTTCATGTCGGTAGCATCCATCTCGCACGCAGCTCACCGTCGCAGCAGCTGCAGCTAATGCACGCCGACGGGAGGGAGACAGTATAGAAGTCAATGATACAGCCAATCTCTCGTAATTAAGGAGCGATCGTTCCGTTCTTTCCGGCAGATTTGGTTGGGATTAACGAGATGGAGACGTGGCAGGAGAGATCCCCTTCACGTTTTTTTTTTCAGAGAGAGCTGGAGTCGTTCATGTTTATTCGTGTTTTTTTGTTTGAACAGTGAACAAACGTGACACGCCGACAGAGATGGGGAGAGCCACATGCGTGCACCAGATGTCCGTATTCCTTCGAGCCAGGACACCGGAGCTAGCTAGCTAGCTAGCGAGCGAGCGTGAGAAGGAGACCGACCCTGGAGGAGGTCGAGACACGCCATCTCGGCACCACGGAACCCGTCCTCGTCGACGGCCAGTAATGGGATGGAAATGGCCCGAAAAGCAGTGTTGCTCTCGCTGTGGTACGGATGCGCAACTTGCTGTCGCATTTGTTAGGACGGTTAGAGGAGCGGCTAGGCGATCAGTACCGTCGGCTATAACTTAGCGCTGTCTTATATATTAATTGAGGCTGTGAGGGGATGGGATAAAAATATATAGGACTGGTACTTGACCTCTGGACAGGTCCAAACCCGTCCAAGCCACTCACCGGCCAGTACTCCCTTCGTTGCCAGATACCCCTGTAAGTCATTCTCGTTTTGTGTTGAACAATCTCCTCTCTTAATGATCAACCAAACCCAATCCATTCTCATCTTGTGTTGAACAATCTCCCCTCAATAATCAACCAAACCCGGTCCAAACCAGAGGCATTCAGATCCCCATCAACCCCGATGTTTTTACCACTCTGACAGCGTGATCAGTCCGAGAAGGGCAAGAAATCTTCACGCCATGGGAAAGGCATGCGGCGCCCCCATTGAACTAGCGGGTTTTACCTGCCGGGCAAAACGCAGGCACACCCAACCACTTTACCCGTCTCATCCCCTCGCGCTCCGGTGGGTAAGAAACAGAAACACCCACACATACAGCCGTACAGAGATGACGCGGTTCACGGCGCCAGACGACCAGCCCAGCACAGGCACGCACCCCTCCGAGCACGGCACCGCCAGTGGGCGGTCGGTATCGGTAGTGGGTGGCCTTTTCCTGCCCTGGCCAACGTGCAGGCCAGCAGTGAGGAGAGCCGATCGACCAAGCCACTGTACCGTTTGTCGCGAGCGCGCCCGGCGACGCTCCTGCCGCTGGAGACAGCACTACGGCGGCAGAGACACGGCGTTCTATCTCACGCGTGCATGTGTCCCTCCTTCCTTGCATGCAGCTTTCGATCTGGGGCCTTGACCCTGACCACTCGAGCCGATCGCTGTAGCTCGTCGTCCCGGCACTCGGACTCCACTGTCCCTGGACCCCGGTGCTCGTTGCTCTCTTTCCCAGTTCGCGGCAGCGTGATGTATCCGTTGTGCAGTGCAGCAGATGTCGCCGTCTGTAACATCCGTCCATCAACCGCATGCTGTACCGTTGCCTCCATCTGGAGAGCATCGGGAAACAGTGTGGGTGGTACGTGTGAATGAATGCGTCTCTGCGTGATTGGTGTGCCCTGACCGGATGATGGTGCGTGCTCCAGGAAACGGTGGCGAGATCGCGAGCGCATTGGTCGCCCAGCTGGTGCTGCGTCCGACCTCATCCTCTCGCAGCGCATGCAGGCACATGACATGCGCTGCACACTGCAGCCGAATAAGCCGCGCCTGCAGCGAACCTAGCTAGCTGCGCCGCCACAGTGTGCGCCATGCAGCGCTCTCACTGGCCACTGTAGGCTTAGCTGCACCACAGCACATCATGCATTTTCATGCTTTCCCCGGCCACTGCTCCCTCCTGCTAGGCTGCTAGTGTACTACAAGGGTGCTTTGGTCTGAATTTTATTGGTTTATAATTGAATTTATACTGTAGTTGATTTATTTTACGTTGCAGCTGATATTAGTTTATTTGACATAATTAATTTTTTTTAAAAAAAATAAAAATAAAAAATAATGTTAACTCATTATAGATAATGCAAACGAATACGAGAAAAAAATAAAATACAAAAAAGTCTAAAAAATAGGGGAAAATAGAAAAAAAAACTAAAATTTAAAAATAATAAAAAATAAATCAGAAATCCAAATCCAAGTAAGCGGGCCATATTTACCGCTGCCGTTGTTACCCCTATTTA
Source organism: Melocanna baccifera (assembly GCA_036346265.1). Classification (NCBI taxonomy): domain Eukaryota; kingdom Viridiplantae; phylum Streptophyta; class Magnoliopsida; order Poales; family Poaceae; genus Melocanna; species Melocanna baccifera. Next base: position 16,158,917 of record CM070687.1, read on the forward strand.
CGACTTGCTATGCTAGGAGTAATTGCTACGTGCAGCTATCAATTCCAGCAGCAGCAGTGGAAAGAAGGGTAGACTTGTTTTTTCGACCTTTAGCTTTTAGTTTCTTTAAAAAATAAATAAAAATATTTTCTAAAATAAATTGTCTTAGTAGGCGCTGTTTTAGTGATGGTTTCTAACTTTTGGCTGAAATTTTACTGTAGTTGGTGTTTTTTTACTGTAACTGATTTGATTTTTTGAACATAATTAATTTAAAAAATGTAAAAATAGAAAAAAAATATGTTAACTCATTAGAGACAATACAAAGGAACATGGGAAAAAAGAAAATACAAAAAGCGTAAAATATCTAAAAAAATTTAAAAAAAGATGAAATACGGAATAGTGATAAAAACAGAAGTCGAAAAAAAGACGAAACGAGTGGAGCCTAATGGTTTTGCTTAAAACAGTATGTATTGTTTGTATTAATATATTTATCTCATCTAAAAGTATAAATAAAACTATCAGTCACATTTAAAAGATATTAGCTATAGTTTAAAATAACAAGACTGATATATGGCAGATGGTCTGACCAAGGCTGACTGCTCCCCACAAAATCCTGGGCCTCGCTGCACGCTAGCTAGCTGCAAACTGCGAGGCATTGGCAGTCACGGAAAAAAGTGAAGAGTTGGGTTCCAGCAGCCAGCCACAGCCAGGGGGGGTGGAGAGATTTGAGGGCGGGAAATTACTGCTACCTCCACCAAACGACACCCCAAACAAACATACTCATCAATGCAGTACATGCACCCTGCGTGCATCTGCCAATTCAGCCAGATTGCCAATGGGAGAAAGGATCTACAGTTCTAGAGAGAGAGAGATGGTCTTCATGAATGGTGAGATAAAGCTGGATGGGTTGGGTGGATGGATGGATAGATGGGGCAGGGGCTTGCAATAATAAGGGAGGACAGCACTGCACTGTGCGCAGATGCAGAGATTTTGCAGTTGCTTACAGCGTGCATGGTGTCGATCTGAATCTTAAAAAGCGCTGTGCCACGTACAGATAATCCTACCAAGATGGTACGCCATGGGAGAGAGAGAGAGTGTGTGTGTGACTGGAGGAGCTGGGTGGCAACCGCCTGGTGTCCCCCACCACTTGCAGGCTTTCATGGCTGCCGATCTTGCGCCAGCCGTACCGCTGGTTGCCACGTCAGTAACATTCGCGGTACCGTTTAGAGCGCGACGAGTTTTTCTGACTCGCGTGAGAATTGAATTGTTTCGTACAGAATTAATGTGTTTTAAATGAGGTTCAACATTTGTGTAGCCCTTTCTTGTATAATAGATATCATTCTATAGCATGTCTGGTCAAACTTTGATCACCGATACATGCAGTGGTTCTTCAATTGGTTATATAAAAGTGACATCAGGAGGTTCATCATTAGAAGTACGGCTAAATATTTTGTTCTTACATTTTTCTCCAATTTCTATTAGAGTAGTGTTTATACACTCACCTCAAAACTAAATTGTATAAATTATAGGGTACTCCTTCCAATTCAAAAAACACATCATTTTTAGGGTATGTGTAGTCAAATTTTTAAAACTTTAACCATGAATATTATTTTAAATATTTAGATAAAATACATAAAAATTATATATGTAGAATCGTCATGAAAGTACTTCTATAATATTATAATTTTTATTAAAATTTAAATATATTATAAATAAAAATTAATGGTCAAAATTACGTGTTGGGATCATGCCGATAAACAAGTTTAGTTTGTTACTGATAGTGAAGTAGTGGGGTCGTTTACAAATGGTTCAATAAATGTATTCTAAGCTTGTTACCAAATTTGTGGAGCATGCAGTACTCCCTCCATCCAAGTTTGTAGGGTATATTTTCTCTTAACACATAATCTAAAGGGATATTAAAAATAACTAGGTTGCCCTTAATTATTATCTATACACACTATATTTAATGCATGCATGTAAAAAATATCTAGTAAATCTGAATATTTATTAGGGTTATATAGAGAATATCACACTAATTTTATACTAAAACTATGAAATACGCTATATATTTATAGATAAAATCATCAAAAAATACGTTATATAAACTTAAGATTACGGATGGAGTAACAATTTGTAAGTGATCCATGCAACAAGCGGGACCATATGGTGTCAAATCATTGAGATAGTAGTTTCTAAAACCCCACCAAACCACTTTCTGCTCTGATATAATGGTTTAGTTAACAATTGGGAGTGCCCCAAAGCAAGCATGACACTGATCGAAATGCAACCACAGTAAACAATAGGACATGGATTTTGTGCAGTTAAGTGCATGTAAAATTATGCATCTATCTGGTTGTGTATTCCTGAACTTGCAAAAAAAGGGGGTGAAAATACGATTTTATGTGTCTGTTTTTCAGTGCAGATACGACATATTTTGCCCCAGTTTTGCAACATCATCCATTCTAGCGTGTATACGTTTTAGGTGAGGCGTTTAGGCACGTTTAGACAATAAAAAGACAACTTATATCTATTTAGTTGTCTGCAACTTCATTAAAAATACAACAAAAAAGCTTTGTAAAAAGACACCTGCTAGTAGCAATTACATCACATCGATGATTTTCACTGTGTTACGATAAAAATAGTAGTTGTCTGTGGGTTATACATACCCTTAAAAGATTTATTTTTGGAAGCTTGCACCTGCACCCTTTTGAAACCTATTGGTGCACACGAACTTCAGTTCAGGTTTTTTTTTATCTCGCAGTAAACGATAGAAACGCAGAACTGATATTTGTTCGAATGGCTATTTACTAACACACTCAAGAATAGTAACGTCGTCTTTGGCAAAACAGTAACGTTTATCAAATCAGGGTACTGTACCTGTACCTCGTTGGCAAGATCAGAGGCTTTCAATGCGCCTTCGCCGTGGCGGACAGTAAATGTACCCGCCTAGCTAGACGCAGCAGTCGCAACCGTCGCTAGCACCGTGTCACGTTGTCCCGTGGACCGCTCGCGCCTCGCCTATTCACGCAGAAACGGCACAAGGCCGGGGACCGCGACGCGAGGGGGGAAAGCGAGAGGAGCATGCTGCATGGCAACGGCGTACACTGGCCGGGCAGGGCTGGACCGACCGGCGCCGCGCACCGGCGCAGGGCCGCCTCCTACACGCGAACGGTAGCCGGGCCCCGGGGCCTGAAAGCTGTGCGCCATCGAGTACCACCCACGCTGTGCGTGAACAGGCTTCTGGTCCACAGCCATTGCCGGCCAGATATCGCGTCCGGTCCCTATTCGCATTCCGGCACCGTCAATCCGTCCCACATCACGACGTACGTACGCGCCCCGGAACGGAGCAGGGCCATTAAACCGGACGTGTCAACCCACTGTGCACGCACATAGGCACACAGGTAGCCAGCGAGTGGACACTGTGCGTTGGATCGGTGCGTCACGCGTGCGTGCATGTGAGCCGCTGGGGCAACTGCGCGCGGCGCGGGATGGGGGCAGGCCGGAGCTAGCTAGCGGCGTGGCTCGCACTGTTTGCAGCAGCCCGAGAACCGTACGCGCACCAGCGGTGCGTGTCGCGCCGTCGCGGCTCGCTGCTTCGTCTGGGTACGGCACGAACGTACGTACGTACGTACGTACCATGCATGCATGATCAACATTTATGTGCACTGTACCGTGCAATTAACCCCATCTTGTATCGACGGACGGAAACATACGGATGGATGGGTGGCGCTGGGCTTTCCGAGGCCGGCAACGGCAATGTACTCCTACTGCACAGCGCTACAAGCTCTTACGAGCTACGGTCGCGCTGCATTATGGGCGAGATCGCGACCGGTCGGGGACCCTGCACGCGAGGCTGCAGTGTACCGCTCCAGTACCAGCACATGACGGGATCGCAGTTACTGAGTCAGGCCGCTAGCGCTGATCAGGGCCAGCGGCAAGCGGAGTAACTCGCAACTACGTAATGCCTGTAGGAGCAGTTTTACCTGACGCGGTGGCGACACCATGCATGCGGCGTGCCATGGCATGTTGTCAATGTCGTTCCGGATGGTGATTGTTGCGCGCGGCGGTGTGTGTAGGGCCGGCCAACGCGCGGAGTGGCCGGCACCGCAGGCAGATGAGCAGAGCGCGTACGTGGTAGCCTGCCGCCCGTCACGGTGTTCCCGTCGAAGGGGTGTTAATGCGTGCGTGAGTGAGAGGGAGGGTTACACGGGTACGTGCACGGCCGCGCGCGCGGCGGTGGCAGATGCGTCGGCGCGGCCTGCATGACATGAGTGGTGCCGTGCCGCGCCGTGGTGGTGGCACGCATGGTCCAGCTCCCGTCCGGCCGGGCAGACTCGGCCCCTGCCGAAGGGCACGGAGCCGGCCGGTACGGGCCATCAAATGGCCAAGGACAAACGAACTGTACCGTGCGAGATGGGTGAGAGGTAAATGTGGGCATGTGCCCCATTTGTATTGTAGATCTGTTGTTCTAAATATAATAGGACATTCGGAATAGCAATAGCTTTTAATTTCTGGTTAAAATTTCACTATAGCTGATTAATTTTTTACTGTAGCTGAATTAGCTTATTAGGTATAATTAAATTTTAAAAAATTATAAAAATAAAAATAGCATGCTAACCTATCACGAACAATGTAAAGAAATACGAAAAAAATAAAACACAAAAATACCAAAAACAAAAAATAGCAAATAGTAAAATAAAAGCCGAGAAGCCGAACACTGATCGCTCAGACGCACCGCTGAGCAGGGCCTTTGAAACGTGTTTTAGACTTTAGAAGATAAAAATCGTTTGAAATGTATTAGCTTTTTAACATATTTTTTATTTTTTCTTTATAATGATAATTTTATTTTATTTATATTTTTAATTAAATATAAAAGCAATACTCACTGCAGTGTCATTCCAGACCGAAATCAAAAACCACGATGAAAAGTCAGCCATGGCACGTTTGAACGGGCCTTACACGCGTGTACGAGTTTGGAGCCTACGGACGCGCGGGGCCAGATTAAAATTGGTGGCGGAAATGGTAAAAAAAAAAAAGTCCGCCACGATTCACGCATCTAATAACCGCTGTTTGGTGTAAATTAAGTGCTCCTACGAGACCGTACGTCTGGTATCGTGTGGTAATTAATGCTCCGTCTAGTACATTTTATGAGTTGATGTTACTCCTGGACGGGCTGCTAGAAAGTTATGAGTTGATGTTACTCTAAAACAAGATCCGGTTCTGTGGGGCATCACGACCATCCACTTGGCGTTTCGGGAGGCGTATTCAAACACCGTCCCCCAAGCATGAATAATGCGGCCCGGCATGACACGACGGTAGGTTCTCTGTGGGTTGGTGGGGTGGGGGTCTGCGCTGTGCGCTCTGCACCTCAATCCTCGCGACTCCGCGCTTCTGCGGTTGAAGCTGCGTCGCTTATAGGATCCGTTTATTTAGACTTTTTTTTCTGGTTTCTAGTTTATTTTTTTGTTATTTATAATTTTTATTTTTTAGTATTTTTAAAAGATTTTTACTGATTTTTTATATTTATTTGTATTATATGTGATGAATTAATATATATTTTATTTTTAGTTTTTTTAAAATTAATTACGCTAAATAAAATACCATCAGCTATAAAGCAATTTCAGTTATAAACCACCAAAGTTTAGCCCAATCGAGCGGCCTCCTAAAATTATGAGTATGTTCGCATTGGGCTACTACCGATGATTTTGGCAGTAGCGGCTAAGCCTTTGTATAAAAATAAATTACAATAACTAAAATAAGTAGATTTTAGAATGATGAAACAAGTAATGAGAAAAATAAAGTAGAGATACGTACGTGAGATGAAAGCAAGAGGAATAAAATGTGTGATGTGTTTATAACCCTCGTTTTATCTTCAGAGCGAGACAATAGGAAAATGAGTGGGCAAGGAGCTTCAGAAAGCTAAGTGTTCATATTAACTTCTGACTTATAAAATCTAACAAAATTATATTTCTATGGAAGTTCTTTTCAAGATAAATTTATATATATTATTTTTATATGTCCAATCTAAATGTTAAAAGATATCGATAGTCAAACTTTACAAAGCCTGGCTGTACATACCCAAAATAACATTTTTTTTTTGCGAATGGAGTACTATGTGTCTATGGTTAGTCCACTGGTATTGTAGTAGAATATCTTTAATTAACTTTGTTTCAGGTGAACACTAAAATAATTTGGAAAAATAAACAAATGAGTAGTCTTCGTATGTGCCCCATCCTTACCCCTGCTGGATTGACCATCCACGGTCCATGTTAATTCGACTTTAAATTGCAGTGGTTAGCACTACATCACATAACCATTCGAAAAGATGGAGAAAGAGAAAAGGATATAATTACCTCCAGAACAGAACATAACTGTTGAATTTTGGTAGTCATCGAATCATTGAAGTAGATCAATCGCACAGCCACAAACATAAGAGACATAGATACGAGAGAACAAGGTGTGGAACCCTTCAAGAAGGTGTTTTGGTAATTACCACATAAATACAAGGTTTCATAACACCCCCTTTCGGCAAATATCACGTAGCGTATATGCCTCGTTAAAACTCCTTTTAAAAATCTAGGGCAAAAAAAAAGAATACATGGCACACGTTAAGACGTATTGCACTTGTTGTCCAACTTAAAACCTTCCTGTGAGAAATCTAATATGAAAAAACTAACCAAGAGAACAATAGTACAATACTTCTTCGAGAATTAGTAATGGTCATCTGGATCTAACAAGATCTTCACGATCTTTGGAATTGAATGATTTATATCATTGTCTGGTAAATTATTTAAGATAGTGATCATCAAGTCAATATCTTCTAGGCTGACTAAAGATGTTCTTTTCATAATCTTAAGTGTAACAATCAATGTTTAGCATATGCTTCCCGAGACGACATCAGTTGAAGTCTTCTAGCTCCGGGGCCTTTGATACATTTTTTTCATAAATGAATATAGGCATGGATATTGTGAGTAAATCGACTAGATTATCATAATTTTAGTATTCTAGACACTTACCCCACTATTAATTTAGAAATTGTGATAATGACATAATTTGATAGCAATGTGCTTAACTCTCCAAACACCACTATATATTTGTGCAACACAACCAAAATTATCCTAACAAAAGATGAAGGTAAAATTAATTGCAGCTTCACATGCCTTCCAAATACGGCTTACCAAAACCATAGTCTTCATATTTTGCAACTATCTTTAGGTGGTCAGACATACAACCAAATATCTATTTTGTAGATCTAAAGATATGGCTATACCACTGTAGAGTAAAGTGTAATAAGTATTAGTTTAGGTTTTAAGGGATTAATCATTTTACCATGATCACAAATGTACATTGTACCTTTATGGTACTAGAGGATACTGCCACTCTAGTAACTTCTGGTGGGATATGCATTTTATAAGTGCTTATGTCATGTACTGCCGGTGTTTAGGTTCCTTGTTGCATTCTTTCGGGTCTTGATGAGTCCTTGTCCACTTCTAGGGACATTTAGAGGTCGACTGGTAAGTTAATTTCCCTTCAGAGGGATGTTATTTCTTTTGAGAGATGTTCTTTCTATAGGCAAGAGACTATTAGGAATGAGATTTATATATATGTTAGTATTTTCTTTCCTTTCTTACTAGGCATTTGAGTCCTACAAGGGTCTCGTCAAGAATTTTCAAAATTCAATAACTTTATATCCTATTTATGCTATCTGTCAGAGTTAATATATAATGGAACATTATTTCATTCATAATGGGAGAGTATCGGTTTGAAGATTATTTCATTCATAATGAGACAGTATTGGTCTCTCAAGGGATCTTTGAACCATAACTTTTCATCACCTCATTATTTTCATAATGAACTATCCAATCTATACTAGTTGGTTTGAAGACTTTCATTTACCAATTATAGTTCAACTTCAATTGCTTTCTTTATGTGATCCGACATGAGCGCTCCAACGCTTGGGCATGGACTGTGGTTCCACTTCCATGTCCTCATAGGAGAAACTTTAGCAACTGTAGAGGCAAAGTGGTTGTCAATAATTTTTCTGCTATGTCCTCATAATTAAGGGTATCTCAATGTTAACCAAATCTTCATCGTTTCCCAAATAAAAGATTCTTGATTATTCTGTATTCCCTGCATTGTAATATGTGTTCATCAAGTATCTTTATGATGGACCTCCTTTTGAGGTATATTTATCTTGATTATAGCAGTGATTAAATATTGTTTTTATTAGTGCCATTATACCTTAGACCTATGGGTGACCTCGTAGATTTTAGGTTATTGACCAATAAATCAACTTCTCATAGGTGGATATATTATTCAACCGTGGTATTCCACTCTTAGCGACACGTTTACAATAAGTAAACATTGTGTTAACTCCTCCATGGAAAATATCTGGTAGACTCTAAGCTTCTAGCGTATAGGAGTATTTACTAAACTTAAGTTTAGCTTGACTAGCGCATGAATCTTAATGCTAATAATCATCCTCTAGGAAAATATCATGCCCTTAAAATTTTTTGGGTGTATCTCTCTCTTGCTAATGGCGATACTTGATCTTTATTTATAGCATACCTCAAATCCCGTATATCGTGAGCATACGATTGATGGAATTTTAGGTCGAACATAAATCCTCAACAGCTAATGGTGACACAAAGATATGTGCCACGATGTTGATATTATGTGAGAAATATTCGATTCGTCATGTACGCACTAATTTCTATTAGGGGTTGCATATCCCTACATGCAGTGAGCTAGACTTTGTATTAATTAATTTATAGTCCTGCTTCTTAATTGCGCCTAAGGTTTTGAGCAAATTGCTAATACCATATTACAAATTATCTGGATCATCAAACTTTAAATGTACATTAACGCGGCACGTTGAATTTCTGTAGTCCTCGAATCATGGACGTAGATGAATCGCACGATCACAAACACAGGACATAGATAAAAGCGAGTAAGGATGTAGAACTCTTTACTAATGCCATCGTCTGCTCTCCTTTTACGATAATGAACCGTATTTGTACAGTAGGTTGGGTGTCACCAACCATTCGAAAAGACGGAGAAAAAAAAAAAAGATGTTTAACGTCAACCTCCCGCAGGCGAGTGGGCCACCTTTACGATCGTCATGCATCGGGCATCCCCACCCGTACCACCACCACCCGCGCAGCCTGCCCCACATCTCACATCACACTCGACGAATCACCGGTCGATCCCCACCTCACCAGGCTACGAAAAACCGAACGGGAAAAAGAAAGCGGAAAAGAGGAAAAAAAAGAGAACAGAATTCCACGGGAAACGATAGCCATTTTATTAAAGGCGCGGAAAAGAGAGAGGCGTAGGCATCGCATGCAACGCAACCCATCCGTTCCCCCCCCCCCCGGTCGAAATAAACGAGAGGCAGGCAGCTTCTGTCCCCCTTGCAAGCACCAACGTGTCTTCCCCGCACCCACGCCGTATATATAACCTCCCTGCCCTATCCGTCTCCACGCCTCGTTCTCTTCTCCGTCCTCTCCTCTCTCCTCGCCAAGGCAAGGCGGTGGCGGTTGCTACCTCCTTGTGGTGGTGGCAATGGCCGTGCAGGCGCAGTGCCTCGCGCACGCCTTCCCCCACGACCTCCACGCTTTCAGGTCTGTACGCCTTCGCCCGCCCGCCTTGGAAGCTCGTCGGTTTCTTTGTGTGGCTTAATCTTGGTGTGGCTTGCAGGGCTCTGGAGGGCGCGACGGCGGGGGGGTCTCTGTTCTTGGCCGACCACGGCGGGTGCGCGCCGGCGGTGGTGGGGGTCGGGAACACGGTGCTCAGCGAACTCCCGCGCAGCGAGCTCACCTGCAACGACAACTACGGTTTCGTGCCGAGGAAGCGCGCGCGCCTGGCGGCCGAGCAGGTGGGGTTCGTGGCTCTGCCGCACGCGGCGGCGATGCACGGGCTCATGCTACCCTGCGATGCGCAGAGCAGGGCGGTGGGGTCTGGCGCGGCGTCCACCAGCGGGAGGATGGCCAATGCGGCGTGCCTCTCGCAGGGCCTCCTGTCGCAGCTGTACCACCAGGGTGTGGAGATCGACGCGCTCATACGACTCGAGGTATGTGTGGGCTTGTCCATGAGCCTCCTGTTCAGCGGTTGGAATCGAGCAATCTATTGGGTTTGTTTGTTGAATGGTGTCCAACTCGATCGTCGTATGGTTGTTGCGCAGAGCGAGAGGATGCGCGCAGGGCTTGAGGAATCGCGCCGGCGGCACGTGCGGGCGGTGGTGGCCACCGTGGAGCGCGCCGCGGAGGGGCGGCTGCGGGCCGTGGAGGCCGAGCTGGAGCGCGCGCGCTGCCGCAACGCGGAGCTGGAGGAGAGGCTCCGGCAGATGACCGCGGAGGGGCAGGCGTGGCTGGGCGTCGCCAAGAGCCACGAGGCTGTCGCCGCCGGCCTCCGCGCCACACTCGATCAGCTCCTGCAGTCCCCCTGCGCCATCGCTGCCGACGCCGGGGAGGGCAACGCCGAGGACGCCCTGTCCTGCTGCTTCGAGGCCCCAGCTGGCGACAATGCCGGCGACGCGTTGTCCACGGCGGTGGCGACGTCCTGCAAGGCCTGCGGCGAGGGCGAGGCGTGCGTGCTGCTGCTCCCGTGCCGGCACCTCTGCCTGTGCCGCGCGTGCGAGGCCGCCGCCGACGCGTGCCCCGTGTGCGCGGCCACCAAGAACGCCTCGCTCCACGTCCTGCTGTCTTGAGCCTCGCGGCCAGCCTGGCCCGCGCGGTGCGTGCGTCGCCAGGCCAAGCTCGTCGCCGTCTTCTCCAACCTCTGCGACTCTTGCCCGTTCTTGTGCCTACTGGCTGCGGCGGTACGGCACGTGCGTCACGTGATCTGTGCGGGCAGTGAACTTTTGTTGCATGCGAGTAAAAAATGCTCAAAATTGCATCTAGACTAGTTTTTTTTAGTGTTCGATTTACCTGTTGATGATGTACTCAGCTAACTTCCTTTTGCTGTTCATATGCTTTCCCCCTTGCATTGGTCTAATTTTTGTGGTAAAAATCATTCTGTTCGTGGGGAAGTACACCAAGTTCTGGTTTCTTCAAACGTTGTGATACCGTACGAAGTGTGTTGTTTCCCTGTGGTTGCTCTGGCGACTCTGTGTCCTCTGCATGTGAACATATGATGCAAGCTAAGAATTTTACTGTTCCAAAAACCATTGCACTGCTCAGTAGATACAAATCATAGTACTGCTGCAGTGCGGCAGCGAAAACTGTTTATACAAATATTATTGTAGTTATTGTTTTAAAGAAATTTGATTATAGATATTCGCTTTTGTAAATCTGATCTTTTTAAGATTGCTAGGTACCTAGAGCTCGAGCTGTCAAGCTTTTGCGTAGCTCGAGAGGACGTCGGTCACGCACATTTTAATTAGTACCTTGTGATTAATAAGTGGTAATGTCATTTTAATTAGTGCTAATCACTTACCGCTTGTCGGCGCGCGCAGCGTTGTCCAACAAATGTGTCTCGCAGGTGATGCTGAGCTCCTATAGTTCCAAGCTTTGGATGGAGGCTAGATTTATAGAAATATGTGGGACTAAATTTAAAAATGCTTTTAGTGCTATTTGTGTGAACAATTCTAGCAGCAACGATATGTTAGGAAGTTTGTGATCTTCACAGGTTGATGATAGCTTGGGTTGTAGGCTTATAACTTTTGGATATAACTGATGGATCTTGATAGTGTTTTTAAGATAATGATGGAGATATCAATATAAACGATATTTATGATATCCGATGATACTCATAATTTTAACTTTAAAAAATCATTTAGAGAAACGAATTTAAAAAGCCGATAATTGTTTAGATAAATGAATTCAAGAAGCCACTTTGATTGAGAAATCGTCTAATTTATCTAGGCTTCCAAGAAAAGTAGAAACAAGCCAAAAAAAAGCCTGAAAGAATAGAGCCGCTTTGCTGGAGGACTGCACCCACGCACGTAAATACGGGGCGCTCGCATCGCATCGCGTCCGTCCTGTGCCCGGCCGGCCGCTGCTCGCCCACAGCGCGTAAATGCCTGCGAGTACAGATCTTTGTCGGTACAAATTTGACTCGTCCTGCGTGTGAATGGATGAGCTCGAACGTTTCACCTACGCGAGGTGACGCAAGTAACGTGAAAGGCCATCTGTTTTTACGACTGGCTTGCTCCCTATGAATGATAGTAACGTGGTTACGCTCCAGTTTTGCTCGCTCTCCGGCCTGGTGAATGATAGTACTCAGACAGATTAATGCAAAGTTAGGTAGCATTTAAAATAGTGATGGTTTATAATTTTTTTTATAATTAGCTAATTTTTTTATTGTAGTTGAGTTGATTTATTTGATATAATTAAATTTAAAAAATTTTAAAAATAAAAAAAATATGTTAACCCATCACAAACAATATAAAGAAATACAAAAAAAAAAATAAATAAAATAACGGAAAAGAAAAAACAAAAAATACAACAGTAACAAAAAAAGCCAACGCGACGAGCGCGCCCTAAAAACCCTAGTGATCATTGGACCTGTTTACTTCTACTCTGTCCCTTCTTTATGCTTGCGATTTTTTTACGGCCTTCAACATACAATTTTTATCATTATTTTTTTTATAACTTTACACTAAGATATATTTATAATATTATAATATTATGAAAATATTTTTAATGATAAATTTAGTGATATAACTTATCTAGATATTATACAATCTATTGACAGTTAAGCTTTAGCAAATTTTACCGCACAAACTAAGTAAGAAAGAACGGATAAAGTAAAAACTAGCTATCGCTAACAGAAGCATTCCCGTGTGCATGTAAAATGGTCAGAGCAACGCACCTCCAATTTAATTACCTACTAGGATGGGGGTGGAATTGATCGGGAAGGAAGTAGGCAGCAAAAGAGAAAAGGCGATGGTGTATGTATGCTTCTCAATGGAGCTAGCTGGCTTGCACACCTGTTTGATTCGTTGTTTCGTGCGTGCAATGTGCATGCAGTTGGGACATGTTCAGACGGGAGTGGCGCGTGAACGAAACGGCAGCAGAGAACTATATTATTAGATTATAATAAGATTTCTTTCGGTACTTAAGGACACTTAGTTTGTTTAAATAAATCAGTTTATATCTTATTTTACACTGTAGTTAATTTATTTTTTATCATAGCGAATGATCGTTTATTTAGCATAATTAAATTAAAAAAAATAAAAAATAAGTTAATCTATCACGGATAATATAAATAAAAACGAAAAAACTAAAAAAAATTAAAAAAACTTAAAAAATAAAATTTAAAAATAATGAAAAGTTAGAAGGCGAAGCTAAAATGGACGGGGTATGCCATCATCTCTAGCTACTTCGTTGTCTACTCCTGCGTTTCTCTATGCATATGGTACGTATCGGCCTTTCGGAGAACTCGTACTGACAAGGGGTATGTATTGAAAAGCATAGCGACCACTTCGAGAACGTGATGCAGCCGGGCTGCCTGTTCCATCTCTGCTTTCCATCGTCGCCCCGCTTTCGCATCCCCTAGGCACTTCGTGAAGCGCGACACACCGAAGCAACAGGAGCAAGAAATCAACGCACGCGGAATGGATCGGTGCTACTACTCTTTCTACCTCTCCCCTACTGCTACACCAGTCTACTGTGCCTAGCTACCACCCCTTCTACGGAAAAAAGTACTGCTTGTCACTACGTCGTTACTCGTGCACGACGAGTGGTAGCGGTACAGTACGGTCGTCGAGCACACGAGATCTTCCATTGTTTTTTTGCCTTCTTTTGTTGCTGCCGCGGCTGCCACTGCTGTTCTCTTGCATGGGCTACCGCTTGCTTGTCACCTCGGCTGCTTTCGTGCGTGGGGAGTAGTAAACCATCCGAAACGCCTTTTGGCCTCGAGTGTTACCCGGATTTGATAACAACAGTACCGCGTTTTTTGGGTAGAGCAACGATGTCTGCATACGTGCATTGGCATCAGCCTATGTGAGTGACCGAGTCCCTACTAGTTATAGGTTCCATCTCTAGCATAATCAAACAGATAGAGCGGAGCACTTTGTTGCTTTTGTTAACTTTTAAACTATTCACATGTATGGCGCTTCAAATTTAATTATATATATATATTTTTACAAATCTACTCGCTATGATCCCTTAGTGTGGCAAGTCGTGACCAACACTAAAAGGTTAATTAGTACAAATCACATTTAACTGTACTAATAACAATTAATTAGTACTAATACAGGCTAGGTTGTGCTTATTTGAGCTTATGCTTCTTAATTTTGTTTTTTTGACTTTTTGTTATATTTTTAGATCTTTTTTGTATTGTTCGTGATGATATAATTATTTTTTTGAATTTTTTAAATTTAATTATACTAAAAAATTTATCGATATCTACAATATAAAAAATTACCACATTAGTAAAAGCTCGAAACTTAGGCCCTACTTATTTCAGTTTTTTTAGATTTTTTAGTATTTTTTCTGTATTTTTTGCATTGTTAGTGATAGAATAAGCTGTGAAGTCGATTTTTTAGTATTTTTTCTGTATTTACTATATATATATAATTTTTTAAATTTAATTATATTAAATAAGCTAACTCAATTATTATACAAAATATATCAGCTACAGTAAAAAAAATTAAAATCCAAAGCTATTCCTAACGTCTCTTAAACTTCGAAGCTCCAAATGAGCATCCCATGGTTCATCCAAGTCGGCCTTGATCGTTTCGTTTTTGGTTTTAAACTTTTTTTCACTATTCACTACACTATCCACTAACTGAGCATTTTTCATGGTTTTTTATTAAAAGTCAAAAGCCATCGCTATTCCGATCACCCCTATATATATGTTTTTATATTGGGACAAAGCCTATACGCTGGACCTGAATAAAGGGCATGAATGATGCATGGAACTGTTTGGCTCTGTAACCTGTGAAGTCGACGTCATTGGATGCACAGCACAATTTCATCTCCTAGCTAGCTCAGAAAAAAGAGCTAATTACGAAAGGCTACATCGAGTAGAGTACACTAGCCGCTATCCACTAGGAAGGAGACTAGTAGAAACCTGTTTTTTTAGGGAGGAGGTCTAGGATTGGACACTGGCGATCACCTAAAAAGGTAAAGAGCATACGATGCGTGTTACACTTGCACATAGCTGGTCCCCGTAGTAGTAGTAGTAGTAGGGGTAGTCCAGAATCCCACAATGCAGTGCCTCGACGAAAAAAAAGGGGGTGTGCACGCTTTTCCCCGGAAAAAAGGAAATGAACTATGCTGCGACTTTAGCCAGTGTTGGAATGCGGGCCTCACGCAATTCCGGGGAGAGGGGGGATCTTGAGATGGCCGTTGAATATTTGGCCCTGTGCCAGACTAGTTTTTGGCTTAGATTTTTAGACATAGCTTTTAATTTTTGATTAAAATTATATAGTAACAGTTATTTACTTTTTAGTAAATAAATTAATAAATAAACTATTATATCATTATGAATAATGTACAAAAATAAAGTGAAAAATATAAAAAATAAAATTAGAAATCGACACGTTCCAAATGTCTTCTGACTTAAATAAACAGAAAATAAAAAAAAAGATAGTAGGTGAAGTCGTTTGGAGCGGGACCTTTATGTATTGTCTCTACTACTGTCCATCTCAACACCAATGCTTAGCGGCCCATTCTTTTGGTTTTTTGGTTTGTGGATCCTCTAAAGTTGAAACAAACGGATGATTTTTTAGAGTGGATCCTCTAAATGATTTTCTAAATTTAAAATTGTATATATTGGTATCTCTATTTTCTGATGTCGTCTTCAAAGATACAGATAAAAGTGGACGACAACAGCATAGAAGAATTGCTAATGCATGAGTAGACCATCCTACGAATTTCATAGGCTCCCAACTACCCAGTGCTAAACTGATAATGCGCGAGTAGACCATTATACGAATTTCCGCGTAGGTTTCGCTAACGACATGGTCGGACGCTAGACGGCGATCTTATTCGATCCGCAAGAACAGAATCGCGCCCGTGTAGCCCGTAGCCATATAGCTGGGCACAGATGCGTTCGCCTCGTCAGTACGAACTTCTGCCGCCACTTTCAACCACTTGCGTTCAGCTGTCGTCTGCTTACTATTATTATTGCTTGGAACTTGGAAGCTGGGCACCGGCAGAGCTCCAGGGGGGAAGGGACGCGAGAGGAGCTGGTCCGCTACGGAAAAGCGAAAAAGGCGGCAAGGGCGTGCTCCTCCTTTGCTTCGATTTTCAGCGGCCGAAACGCCGAATCCATCGAGTGGATGGGGCCGGATAGCTATCCGGACGGGATCGGGGCTGCGGGAGAGGACGAAGCCGACGGCGTTCTACGTTCCTGTCGCGCCATGATCGCTCCAAGGAAAGGAGGAAATGGAATCAGATCCTGAGAGGCTGGGGGTGAAGAAGATTGAAGGTAGAGGAAGGACGAAGGCTGGGGGAACCGCATGATCAGGGCCGTTCGGAACGCGGAGATTTTTTTTCGATCGTTGCGGAAATTGGACTGTTTTCTGTGATCTACGATCCAAACTGGGCTTCAACATTGATGTATGTACGTCGCATCCATATCAGAGTTCGTTTGAATCAGAGCAATCGAAATTGTTATACAGAACTGAATGCACGCCGTAGGAAATGATATGGGCATGTTTCTGCCTCTGCAGTTGCTCAAGAGTCCGTCTCGTTTCAGGTCAGCTTAAATAAGTTAGTTTATTTTTTATTTTTTATTACAATTATGGTAATTATTTGGTGTAATTAAATTTAAAAAAATAAAAATAAAAAATAGACTAGCTCATCATAAACAATGTAAATGAATACAAAAAAAGAAAAGATAAAAAACTCAAAAAACAAGGAAGTCAGAAAAAAATAAAATTTAGAAATAATGAATTAGAAATTAAAATCTAGAAATTGAAACGAGCAGACCCTAGTAGCTTCGATCTAAGCTTGGTGCACGCTGCAAAAAGCACAGCTCTTGCCATCTTCTTCACAAGCATTGATTTTGCGACAGGAAAAACCCATGTGTCATCGCGACCCCTTCGTGCCGTCCGAACTGCAGATCATGGGATACGAATCCAGGCAGCAGGGCACCACGAATCGACGTGCGATACATCTGATGCAACGCGAGTGGAGTTTTGTGACCGTGCGCCCACACACACAGGTGACATATTCCACTCTCTCGAGAGAAAAAGATAAAAAGGGGCGTGTTCCTGACGTGACGTTTATTTAGGTCTCGCTGATCTCTCAGCCAATCAAATGAGAACTCGGGAGCCAAAGTAAAGAAAAAGAAAAAAAGGGCACCTCTCGTCTCCTGGTGGAGCACCCCCCCATGACTCTGCAAATCTTTGGTTTTTGGCCAAAAGTTGCTGCTAAAAGCGAGTGTGCGATCGGCATTGCGGTGAGAGATCTCATCGCCTCCATGATTCCACCCTTTTGCAAGCTTGTGCATCCATGCATGCCCCCACTTCAGCACACTAGATAGCTTAGCATGTCCTCCTAGACTTGATGCTTGCAAAAGATGCATGCCTCCCTAGTCACCGGTCACCATCCATCACAGGAACACCACCTCCACGATGTGCTTTGCTTGTACACACTGCCCTGGCTACACGTTGGAATCTTTCTATCACTCACCGATCTAGGGAGCTATACATGTCTAGTGAACAATGATGGTGATGGATGGAGATCACCTTTGCTTGACATGCATAGATATAATGGCGGTGCTGTATGTCTGTGGATGGATCATTGGATCCATTTGGAAGCAACTCAATTCCTTGCGCCCTTTTTCTCTGATGACTATGATGGACTCGCAAGGCGGTGTCCAAGCAGTGAGTGGAGGAAGCAAAAGTGTAGGTGCGGTGGACCCATGGCCACGGACGGATGCCATTGCCGGTGCCCCACGGGTCCATGCAGGGGAGAGCCGCTGCTCACGGTGCCGCTGTTGCTGATGGCGTCGCGTCGGCCAGGCCGGCTTCCAAAAAAGACGCAAAAGTTATGCTGTGGATGCGTGCTGCCTGCCATTGGTCCGGCTGAGATCTTCTGCCTGGGCGTTGCTGCTGTTTGCTGCCACTGTTGACCGAACAGTGCCTCCTGCCCATCACTTCTGCCTTCCGGATGGACCCCGGTCGCTCGGAGTACCCCCCCCCCTCCTTTTTTTTTTGCTTTCTGCTTTCTGGAAAGCTTCGAGCTCCAGCGCGCAACTGCTCCTCTCAAGAGCCGTTGACAAGAGAAACCTTGCTCTTGAAGAGAAACCGCCCAGTGGATGTGCAAATGCCGGTTTAGAACTTTAAATCATGGGGTTGCTTTAGTGGTGTTTTGAGATCGGAATTTTGCGATCAGCTAAGATCGAAAAGTATTTTACTTATTGACTTGCTACATATTCATCTATTCCAGTTGAGTATATATAGAGTCTGTTTGATATAGTCGTGACTTCTGATTTTTGGTTGAAATGTTTGAATTTTAGCTGTTTGCGATAAAGATTACGAACAAAGAGATAATCACTTGCGATTTTATATTGTACAGATGTTGGGTTTTTAATGTGTACTACAATTAACTTGTAGACCCCGTCTTGAAAAAATTCTTCGTTTAAAAGTTAGGTACTGTAGTAAAACCAAAGTCGCTTTTAGAAGCTGAAAAGAACAGACCCATATGGTATGGTCATATCGACTGCAGCTAATAGATTTTGACTGAAAATAAATAGTAGTAATTTTTACAAGAAAAAGTGAGTGATGAGAAAAATAGAAGAAAGATATGTACGTGAGATGAGAATAAAAGAAGTAAGGTGTATAATACGTGTGTAACCCATGCCTTACCTTCTAATCAAGACCAGAGCGAGGGAAACATATGAGCCGCTTTGAGAATTCGAAGTTCATCCTGACGAGTTCTGGCTTCTCCGCCCCTTAGGGAGAGCAGTTTTGCACCGTCATAGCGAAGCCCAGGCACCCATCTGGTCAGCTCCGCAGCCCGTGTCCCCTGGGCCCTAGACGTGGGGTGATGCAAGCATGGTAGGCTCTACTGGGCCAAATCCAACAAACTGGGCTTTGTTCGGCCCACCCGGGCCGAATGATGGGACGGACGACCGGGCTTTTCTCTTTCCTTGCTTGACTCGTCGTCTCCGAGAAAACAAATCCCCAATTCTCCGTCCGCAAATTGAAGATACCCGCACCACTTTCGATCAGGAAAAAAAGGCATTCTCTCGATCAAGAAAGAACGAAACCAACCTAACAGAGCAAGCAAAGCATCAAAGCTATTCGATTCCTTCGTCGTCTCCCAAGTCCCTACCCAAACCAACGCAGCCCCACTGGATCAGCAGCAACGGCAAGAACAGATTCTTGGCTCAAGAAGCCGAAAGTCAAGCTACCTCGAATCGCATCCGAAAAGAGCAGCCGATTCGCCGGAAAAATCCCAGCTTGTCGCCGGCGTGAGGAGTCCGGCGGTCGAATCTATCCGGTCAGCGTGGGCGGTCCCCGCTTCTCTTCATTGACACGGCGGTCGGGTTCTGCGAATGCCGGGGACGCCCACTGGGAGGTCGCGCCGCGTTTCGCGTGCCCTTCCCCTCTCGCTGCTCGCTCCATGCCCCTAGCTCGGCTACATATGTGATGGCGTCGTAAAGCTCTTTCGCTGCTTGCGTCGTATTGGATCTGTTGTGCGAGGTTGAAACATTGAATGGGACAGATGGTGAGTGCGCCACCTAACGTGTTGTGATTTCCCGATGTTGGTTGCTGTTCTTGGTTAATGAGTGAGCTTGTTCTGATGAATGACGAATGATGCAGGTTTCGGATGATAAATTCCAAGAACAGGCAGCTCGCAATGGTAATAAAGACGTAAAGCTCACATATTTCTTTGTCTTCAGTTTGCCTAGTTCCCCTGCTTATTACTTCTAGTGTGTTGTTTCGGTTATTTGATCGAGCGTCTCATAGAAATGATGTTGTTGCATTGCATTTTGTTTTTGCCAGGTGGGATCATTAAGAATGGAAGAGAAATCCTATTCCAGGTGAGAACGTGTCTAAAGTACTAAGCACATATTTTGTTACCATATTATGGATCAAATTTACAGACGGGGATCTTTACAAATGTTTCTGGACTTAGTGCAAGAACAAACGTGTTCCTTTCAATTGATGGATATTAGGAAATGCACTAGCCTTCTGTGAAACCACAACTAATAAGAATGTTCTGCAATGTGCATGCACAAACTATTTTCTGTTCATGTGGAGTTACTATGATCTTGTGCAAATTTTGGTCTGGTGATTGAAAGTTGATTCATGTTTAGTGAGTTCGCATTTGTGCATTGTCGTATCTACATTCAGCTTTACATGGTTCACTCACCATAAAGAAATTCAAGATAATCTGCAAGTATTTCCCATATAGCAATGGAAACAAGAGTAGTGCCATTTTTTTACGAAACAAATATACATTGACCAAAATTACAAACAAGCTGTTACTGATACCTGCTGTCTATCAGGCTTTTAACTGGGAATCCCATAAGCACAACTGGTGGAGCAATTTAGAGGACAAAGTTGTTGACCTAGCTAAATCTGGGTTTACATCAGCATGGCTGCCTCCACCAACACAGTCGTTATCTCCAGAAGGTGAGCTGGCCAGTAGCCACCACTACCCTCTCTTACCCAAAGCATAGTTACAGAAAAAAGGTCTAATGTGTTTTTTTGCAGGCTATCTGCCACAGAACCTGTACTGCCTTGAATCTTGTTATGGTTCTCTCCTACAGCTGAAAGCATTGCTTCAGAAAATGAATGAACACAATATAAGGGCTATGGCAGATGTAGTTATCAACCATCGAGTTGGGACTACTCAAGGATCCAATGGGCTGTATAATCGTTATGATGGTATCCCAATATCATGGGATGAATGTGCTGTTACATCTTGTTCTGGTGGGAAGGTAACCACGTTGACTTTTTTTTTGCAAGATATTTCTGTTTTGTGCAGCCTTGTACTTGGAACCATATCTTGATGGATAAGTTTTACTATTAAGCATCATTCAACTTCCGTACAACTTCATTATCAGGGAAACAAAAGTACCGGCGATAACTTTGATGGGGTTCCCAACATAGATCATACCCAGCCATTTGTACGGAAGGATATTATTGAATGGCTGATCTGGCTTCGGGAAACCATTGGTTTTCAAGATTTCCGCTTTGATTTCACGAAAGGGTAAATAGCAATTGGGTAGACACATACTATGAAAGAAAGGGATTGACTACTACCCTTATATTTTTCGTTGTTAATGTGCTGATTTGTCACATTTTTCTGTTTAGTGCAGTTATGCAGCAAAGTTTGTGAAAGAATACATTGAGGAATCAAAACCTCTTTTTGCTGTGGGGGAATACTGGGACAGCTGTGAATATAGCCCACCTGATTATCATCTGAACTACAATCAGGGTAAAAGATTTGTAGTGGCATCCTTATTGATTACTTATGCCATAATGGTATAATTTTGCCAAAGTACTCTCAAGTCAACCACTTGATTGACAACCATGAATATTAGCATGTTGCAATATTGCTATTAGTAATTTACAAGTTCGGCTATGCGATTGAAATTTTGTCAGTTTTGAATTATTAGCCACTGTCATGGTTTCCTCTTCAATTGTTCTGCTCCGACTCTCTGAGCTGTTTCTGACATGAAGTTGTTAATGTACTACTGTTAATGCAAGACAATTACATTATGTTGTCTCTGTGCAATGCAATATGGATGAAAACAAAATAAAAATGTCAAAACAACTTCCTCAAATATCTTTCAATATGAAACATGCTCCCTGGTCTTATTTTTGTACAGTGTAGATTTAATAAACTGAAGAAATTTTTTTGGCAGATAACCATAGGCAGAGAAATGTCAATTGGATAGATAGCACTGGAGGACTGTGTGCTGCGTTTGATTTCACAACAAAGGGTATTCTTCAGGTTAGAAATGGATCATCATTCTACAGGAACAAAAAGTGTCAGTAGTGCTTAGTTTGAGCAGTTAGTGTTGTTTGAAGCAGGAAGCTGTCAAAGGAGAGCTGTGGCGTCTGCGTGACCCTGATGGAAAGCCGCCTGGTGTGATGGGGTGGTGGCCTTCAAGATCAGTTACATTTATTGAAAATCATGACACAGGTTCAACTCAGGTATATCAATTCCCTTTTTTCCCTTCTGTGCTCAAGGCAAGCTTAATCGTGTTAATATTTGCCTTGAAATGTTCCAAATATGCTAATAAGCAAAACTAATTGAAAACTTCATGATTTCAGGGTCATTGGCCATTTCCGTCTGATCATGTCATGGAGGTATGCACTGCAAGCTACATTTTGTTTGTACTTCGTAACACTGGTTTCATTAGAAACCAATGACATATACCATTACTATCAAGTTACAAATTTAGTTACCACTATGGTGATAATGATCTTAAAAAGGTTTGACTTCTATTATAATGATCATAGCAGCATTGAACAGTTCTTACAAAAGAATTTCACATGAAGAAAAGTTTTTAGCTGCTAGTCCATTAACCTTTGAAGACATAAGGCTATCATAATACTGTATCAACTTTATCTAAAAACACAGATAGGCTGTTCCAAAGAAGGGACTGTGTTTGTTGTGGTACTACTATAAAATGAGTTGTTTATCAACATAAACTTCTGCATCATTTGTCTTAGAATAGGAGTGCTGTTCTTTTCGGACATCTAGCTGTTATTAAACACGTGCATAAGCTAACGGTCTTTCTTTCAGGGTTATGCTTATATACTTACTCACCCCGGCATCCCCACAGTTTTCTATGATCATTTCTATGACCGGGGAGATTCTTTCCATGGCGAAATCGCAAAACTGGTATTCCGCTCATACCTCTGTATTCTAATGCTCATCCACGATAGTTGCCTGCTCTAAGTTACGAATATTTTGTACTCAGATGGAGATCAGGAAATGCCAAGACATACGTAGCCGCTCCACAGTCAAAATTTTGGAGGCGAGGTCAGACCTGTACTCCGCAATCATCGATGATAAGTTGTGCATGAAGATTGGTGACGGCTCCTGGTGCCCAAGTGGCCCGGAGTGGAAGCTGGCGGCCTGTGGAGACAGATACGCAGTTTGGCACAAGTAGATAGCTTCTTTCTGCTGAACACAATATATTAGCCTGGTAACTGAAGTATACACCACGCAGATATGCTTCACTAAGTCACTTGTGTAGATAACCAGTGCAATGAAAGAGAGCAGCCTCCGGTGTTTGTCACGGTATGAGTTCTACTGTGTAATGTGATTTTGTGATGCCGATGTGCATTATTTGATTCTGAAACTATATATTCCAATGTTTATTTAGACAACTCTCTTGAAGTTTGTTGGCCTGTTATTTTTAGTTTCGGTTTATGATTTTTAGGCCATTCATGAGAGATAATACGGAGTAACAGAAAGTCATGTGTAGTTTTGGTTGATATAAATGAAGTCATTATATGTACTAAAATCAACTTATAGACCCTAACTCAAAAAAATACTCTGTTTGAAATCTAGTTACTGTAGAAAAATCGGTAAGAAGCTTTTAGAAGCTAAAAAGAAGACACCTTGATATTGTTGTTTATTTATATCAGGAATAAGACCATTTCACTGTTGAACTATTGTGTAAGTTTTGATCTCTATCTACAAAACCTGATGTTTGACAACTTCTCCTTGAGTATCAATAATACTGTTTATTTTACTCTTTAAAGCCAATTGAAAGTGATTTTATACTGAGGTGATGCCAACACCCCTTAAGTATCAATGCTGTCTAATTTACTCAACAAAGCTGGTTGAAGGTGGTTTTACAATGACACCGAAGCGGAAATAGTTTGACATGTAAGCTTGCTAGGGTGATGTGGCAGCTTGTCAGCGTGACCATCAAATAAATTTTAAAATTATTGCAGGGGCCCACCCGTCAGCCCCATGAATTCTCCTCTTCCTTTTCTCTCCCTCTCCCAATCGCCATGGTCACTCTTGGCCTCCTCCAGATTCCATCGCCACTCTCGGATGTCTTCCCAGCTCTGGCCGTTGCTCTCGTCATTCCCCCACGCACTCCGGGCGCCTCCCTGAGATCGGGCCGGCGCCTGCCGGTCTCCTCCCCGCTGCAGGTACAGCTCTGCAACAAAAAGCTGCGCATATTAAAATATAATCTTTGAGATCCAAAGAATTCACATTGTGAAGTACTCTGATCATTGAGGCGAGGCAAACCTAAGGTGCCGTAGAGCAGTATGGTGTGGCTGGCGGCGGAGATGACCCGGATGTGCTTCGGCAAGTCTGTCTGGTTTAGGTGCGCGTACGCGTGCTCGTGAGCACCAGCTTCATCTGCTCATGATGCGATCACTAAGAAATCAGCCGATCCTACCTACAACATACCAGCAAAGTCATACAATAATCGCTCCTCGCTTTTACTACTAATCAAAAGATTGAAGAGTTATGTTTATAGCACCACCACCTCCCTCCCGTTTTCGGTCTCTCCTCTCCTCTCCCCGTTGCCCTCTCAAATATGTCTCGGCTGTCATCACCACTACCGCTGTCGCCCTTTCAGATCCGACCACATGTGCACCACCACCTTGAAGGATGTTGCCACCGTCCTAGACCCACCACCCCATCGGCCTCCTCGTTGGCCAGGATGAGACAACGGCCTAGCAACGGTGGATGGCCAGGCAAAAGTCCTGTTTAAAAGTATTGTGACTTTTAGTTGATTACGAGAGTGAGTAAGAGATATTCACATTAAAAGTCATTCTGTTCAAAACGGTTTATATAATGACTCTTATAAACAGTTTATGGAAACTACCTTAAAAAGCTATTTCGTTCAAAAATTAGCTTTTAAAAGCCAAAAGTCAGAAACTATTTGGGATAGAACCAAAATCGACACCCAGTAGATATAGTTTTTTCACTTTCCTTTACATTTTCTATTTTTTTGGATTTAGATGAGCTACTCATTCCTTTGCGGGTTTGCTTTCCTGATTTTCAGACTGTTAGTTGAATGTTATTGAGAATTAATGGAGTGTCTCTTGAATCTTGTATTAAGGAAACATTGTAAAACTTCCTAGTGAATTGTATATGATACATTGAAATGATATGATATATATGTGTGGCCTTGTAGGATTGACCAAACTAGGTAACTTATGTTTTCATGGATATATTTATAGCAATAAGCAAAAGCAATTTGGGAGCATGAAATTTTTGTTTCATCCTTCATTCGATCCCTTCTGAAACCTGCATTTGGTTGTGAATGGCGTCCAATGAATTAGTTGTATTTAGTTGTATGCATATGTGCTGAGGTGCTGGCTGATAATCGGTTGATGATATTTGGTTTCTAATTCATGATATTTCCATTTCTGGAAAGGAAATGAAAAACAATCATATAGTGCTAAATGAGCAAACAAACATGACATTGCCTTTTGAGCTTTTCAGACATTTCATGGGCTTGTTCTTTTCACTTTTTAAAACGGTTTTTGACTTTTGTTATAGTATCTATCTTTTGAGTATTTTTTAAGATAAAGTCTATAAGTTAATTGTAGTACACGTTAAATCCCAACAACTGTACCATCCAAAATCGCAAGCGAGTATATCTCTCTCCGTAATCTCTGTCACAAACAGCTAAAATTCAAAAATTTCAGCCATAAACCGCAGCAAAAAGAACAGACCCCATAACTCATAACAACTAGACAACGTAACAAAAAGCCAAACTGCTAGACAAAAAGCTACAGTTGCTTTTTAGCCTTCTTCTAGTAGAAGCTACAACTCCTTTGATCAGGGCCTACATATGGTGCTTAATCTTTTTTTAAAAAAGTAAAATGCACCACTGGTACAACAACATGTAAGGTGGATACAAGTAGATCACATAATTGTAATTTTGCTCATTTATGTCACCGATTTTATTTAAATGATGCAACGATGTACAAAACAGACCCAATGGCACATTTGACACTGATGTGGTGCTCGAGATTGTATGGTTCATACATGTGGTTGCCCCCTTGACGGAGCCCCTGGTTGTATTTGTAACAGTTGCTAACAAAATAAGGTCACTTTTTCATATATAATGCCTACAGAACAAGATCATTTCTACTAAATATTTTAGCGAATGTTGGCTGTGTTGTCAAAAACTATGTATCTTGGCTAGGTGTAGTTTTTGAGTTCATTGTATCAGTGCTTCTGAGCGATTGTAATGTGAGTTTACTTGGTTATTAAAATAGCTAGTTTTTTGAAAAAAAAAATTGTAGTAAGAAAAACTTCCAATGGAGTTACTAATTCCTTGATCAATTTTAGTGAAGTTTCAACGGTGTTCTACTATCATTCGATTGATTCTCTGTACCACCGTCGCCACGTGACCTATGCTCGCACCATCGCCACCCCCGTGGCCTCTTCACCCACAATTGCCCCCACGTGCCCTCTCCCCTATCATCATCGCCCCCGTGCCTCTCCACCTTGTTCGTTTCTTCTTCAAGTCCCACAACTCACCGTATGTAGATGTCATTGCATCTGATAGTCGAAGTACTAGCGTTGCCATGCGTGCAAGCCAATCAGATTGTCGAACCCTCCTCCAAGTGGTGCGCTCAAAGTGCTCGTCTCTTTTTTTTCATGAAAATATGGGATGGTTTAGGCCTAAATATCGGAGAGAATAAAAATCAATGACTCTTTGTAATTTTTCACAAAAAGCCCAACACACAACCTAAAACCATGCGGAAAGCACAACTAGCATCGTATCATCGCTAAATATGCTATCATATCTTATTTTATATATTGTTACATCACTTAAATAAAATCAGTAACATAAACGAGCAAATTTATAGACATATGACCTACCTGCATCTACCTTATAAGTTACGATACCTGTGATGCATAAGGCTATATTCATATTGATTTTCCTTCTTAAAGCTTTTCACTAGGAAAAAAGTTAAAAAAATCAATATGAACATTTAATTTTTCATTTATCTCACTTAATTAAATTTTAAAAATTTAAAAATAGAAAAATATGTTAGCCTATCAAGATAAGATAGAAGATCAAAAATGCATCACACATTCTACACCTCTTAATCCGATCCTAATCCTGTGCAACTCGACAACCTTCACTGAACCCGACAATCTTCCGAGGGAAGTAGGAATTAAACGATGATATCGATTCCTTACCTTGCAAGGAGGAGAGTAGCCTGACATTATTGCATACAAGCCCCTCACATTCTTGCAAATTTAATCCATTGTAATCTTCATTACGATCAAACCCCTTCTCTTCTCTTCTCTAGCCAATTCTGTTACATCATTTGATGATTTGATCTGGCTTTTGGAGAGGGAAAAAATCTTACAAAGTTCATGGCGGGAACAGATATAAATCCAGGGTTCCATTCCCGCCCCTGGTGTCTCCTCTCCCCTCCCTCCTTCCCCACTCTCATGGAGGCGGAGCCGCCGCCCAAGAACCACCACGATCACCCCTCCGCCTCCGGCAGCCTGGGCTACTTCTACCTCCGCCTCCTCGGCCCCGCCGCCCCCCTCCTCCTCCTACGCTCCGGCCGCCTCTACTTCCTCTCCTTCTCCCGCCGCCGCGGCCCCTGCCTCCGCCTCCTCGCGTCCCCTACCCGTCGCCGCCGCCGTCGCCGCCGCGATCTTCTCCTTAGCACCTCCGGCTGCATCCTCCGCCTCACCCACCACTTCTCCAGCGCTGACGCCGTGCGCGTCAACGGCCGGCCCGTCCACGGCGGGGCCCCCGCCGAGCTGGACGTCGGCGACGAGGTCTCGCTGCTGCGCCGTGGCGCCAGGTATGGATTTGTTGTGGAGAAATTCGTCCCTTGCGAAGGGGTTGAGACGGCGGCGTGGTCCTGCGAGGAGGTTCTTGTGCTTAGGGCCGAGTCGCTCCGGAAGAGGCTGAGGGCGATCTCGGAGAGCCATGACCCTCTTTCTTTCTTGAGGATTCACATTGTTTAGAGAACGGCAGTGCAGATGTTGGGTTGAAAAAGGCGAGAGAAGAATGTGATTTGTTGTGTCTGGACAATCCAATTAGTCCCGTTCCTGAGGAGAATTTGCCGCGAGAAAACTGCAATCTTGATCAGGACAAATCGGAACACCACTCTGTTGTTGCAAAAGATGATATTGTTGAGCTGTCTCAAGGGAGTAAAGGATGCAGCAATGACAATGCAGATCAGAAAGGCTGCAGCAATGGCAGCGTGGAGCAGCATCACAGCGAGGGTTGCTACTCGGATGGGAGCACATTCTTCTTGAACCGTCTCTCAGGTATTGGGCCTGACGTGCGAGTGGAACCGCACTGCGGAGTGACACTTCCACAGCTTCTCCATCCGGTAGACAGCTTGGTACGAGTATTTATCGCAACATTCACCTCCGATATTTCCTGGTGTGCCCTCTCTCCGCTGTTGTATTTTGCCTTTACCTGTAGCATTGAGAGATATGATTGAATCGATGAATTCTTCATGGGAAATGCTAATTTGTATACGTCTCAGGTTTCTGGACTACTGTAAGATTCCCCAGCACCTGCCTGTAACAATAGCATGTCACAACAAGGAAAGATGCTGGAGTGCGAGCCGTGAAAGTAGAATGGCAGCTCCTTTTGAGAGCTATCCTAACCTGTTATTAGTGTAAGTAGCTAACGGTTTCTGTTTAGTTGCTGTTTCAGCTAATGTCTTGTGGTTTTGATTTTCGAGTCTATAGGGTGTAGGCAAGTCAGACACCACATCTTAGTTTTGCATTTGCTGAGCTGTATGGTATAGCAAAACAGGATAAGAACAACATTCATGGAAGATGGATACTGATGTTGATATTAATTTTCTCTTCAAGTTACCCCCAATTTCCGGAAGTGATAGCATTTGGAAAGGATAGGAAGAAGCAGGGAGTTGCATGCCACCATCCGAAGCTCATAGTGTTACAGAGGGAAGACAGCATGCGTGTCATTGTTACTTCAGCTAACTTAGTGCCTAGGCAGGTCAGTGTTATGCTGCACACTATAATGGCTTATCTTGAATTTTATGCATCCTTCCTTCCATTTTGCCCCCCAAAAAACTCTTGTTTTCTTTTGTTGGCGATTTCTGCTGCTATGCTTTTACTGAAAGTAAACTATACTTTGTGCAGTGGCATCTCATAACAAACACAGTGTGGTGGCAAGACTTCCCTTGTAGGACATCCCCAGATTATTCAGCTCTTTTTAGTGCAGTTGAGGAGACAAAATCTGATTTTGCTGCTCAGCTAGTTTCATTCATAGGATCCCTTATCAATGAAGTCCCAAGCCAAGCATATTGGATAAATGAGATAGCTAAGTATGATTTTGAAGGAGCTGGTGGATACCTTGTTGCTTCAGTACCAGGGTTATATGTGCAAAGTCCTTCCTATTTGGAGTCCAACTACTGCCTTTCAGTAAGTCTAATTTTACTGATACATTACAGAATATTTTGTTGTTTACTGAAGCCCCTTCAGTTAGATTAATTAAACATATAAATTGTCTTCTACTAAACAATACACTATTTATAATTTGCATACTTCTCAGGTAGATATACTTGGCATAAACGAATTTTATTCTAAGCTAAAACTGAGCCATTGCTTCAGTTCTTTATTGAAATAGTTTTGGCCTGTTTCATGATGCCCTATTCCCTGACTAGCCGCTATCCATTATTTATGCAGGCAAAACAGATTTTACACACAAAGTCTGCACATAGAACGTTTCTTGGTTCTGTCCAAGCATCTGTAGTTGGTTTATCCCATCGATTTCACATACCATCTGACGCTGGTTCTCAGCTGAAAGCCTTGTCTCTATTTCTCGGAAAATGCCGTGAGAACATGCATGGAACTACAGAAGTGATCTTGAAAAGGAATACAAATATACCTGCAGATGCCAATGCTGTGAGTGTCCTTGTTGCTGATCTGGATAAATTTTCTGAGGAAGGTATGCATACATCAAAATGTATATTTTACTAAACATGAACTCACATCCGGAAGTGCTTTGTGTTTCATGGTTCATGTGCAAAACGACATATTTGCTACCCTTTCTATTCTTGTAATCAGTAACCATGTCTAATAACCTGAAGCAGATTCAGTCCAACTTGGTTTCTTGCCTAGAGAGGTCGCAAAATGGGTTTCTCCCCTCAGTGACTTGGGGTTCTTCAATTTTTCTGGATTTATCTACCCCAAAGAAGCCCTGGAAGCTGCATTTGGGGTAACTAACACAAAAGTGCAGTTGCTTCTGTATGTATCAAAGGTATGTTAGGAAGTTCTTTACAGAGATGCCTTTGCATATTTTAGTACTATTAAGAAATTTGTCCATGCAGATCTTAAACTCTGTCAATGAAATTCAGGGTCCAGAGTTTTCTCAAATTTCAGGACTGATCCGAGATGAGCATCTTCCTCCATTGTGCTCACTAGTAGCATCCTTGAAGCGGTGCCTTGGACTTTGGCGGCTAGAAGAGGTTCAAAACTTCATTGGATGAACATTAGTCCTTGATTTGAAGCATGTAATGAATAGGCTGAAGTGAAGTTTTATAAGATGATTTACTATTCCATATTATTTGGTGAATTAGTGGTATACTTATTCTGAAAGGCTTGAAAAACATGACCACTAGCAGTGGCAGCATAATTTATGCTCATTTTTATCGCCACCATTTATGTGGAATAGTCTTCCAATTTTTGATTCCATAGCTTGTTGCATTGTTGATTGCATTTCACTATCATCGGCTTAGTTTGAATGACATTTTGAATGAGATTCACCCAATATATGATAAAGTACTCCATGAAACTCAAATAGTGCAGGAGTATATGCAACAATGTTACATCTCCAATTGTTTTTTCTCCTTACTGCTCTGCATGCACATGTAATACAATATGATGCCTTTGGTTCTTAACATAGACAGAGAACAGAAAATTCATCTGGCATTTGATCAGTTTGGGTTGTTGATTTATTACTAAGTTGCTTAATGACTGTCTAAAGTAATCCTTGGCACCTGTTCTGTTTACTGATATTAATCAAGTTTTTTAAAACTGTAATTTGCATTGTTTCAAAACAGGTGTTATCACACTTGAAGTGGCCTGAAACACTCGAGACTGATTTTATCTACAGTGAGTAAAAACATATATTTTCATTACTTAAATCAGTTATCTTATTCTGGGTTTCTCACTTCAGATTTTAAATTATTTAACAGGTGCTTCATCCATTGGGACTTCTATTAATCCACAGTTCATCGCAAACTTTGCTTCTGCAGCTGGTAAACGATCCAATCAGAATTTTGACTCTGAAGAGTCTGACCCAGAGGTAATATTTTACTGTTCTTGAAGCTTACACTATTCTAGTAAATTGCTGGTCCTTCTTACCATTCTTCATGGATATAATCATCACCAATGTTTCTTGATTTTCCTAGTGGGGTTGCTGGACAGCAGGCCATGAACTAAAGAAGCCATCAATCAGTCTATTGTTTCCAACAATTGACAGGATAAAAATTGGGGCTTGTGGAATTCAGTTATGCAGGCATTTGCTGTCTCTGCCTGAGGTAGATTTCTTTTTTCATAACTTCAGTTATTCACATATTTTACCAATAAGAGAGCTCATGATATATTTGCATTATATTTGAAGTGCTTGTTCCCCAGTCACCTTTTTAATAAAGCTGCATATTAATCTGGGATGCTTTAGTTCAGTGAATTCTGAAGTTACACAATGATTTAAGCAGGGCCTATTTCTCTAGTTAGAGAAGCAAGTGTTAAGGATATCGATAATTTATAGATGACGCTTGTACTGCAGTGATATTACAGTGGGAACAACTCTGTTCCTTTCACCGTTTTTCCTTGTCCAAAACTTTGTAGCTCATTTGTCAAAGATGGCAATAGTACTATGATTTTATTGTTCTCCCCATCTCACATACTTCATTTTGGCAGAAAACGTGGCAAAGATTGAGATCTACTGGCATATTTCATGATGCAATCCCACATCCATATGACAGGATAGGGCATCCTATGCATGTTAAGGTATACTCTTTTTTTTTGGAATGTCATAGGAGTAAACATTCCTGGCCTTCTTTAGTTATTGTTGAAGTGTGGCTAGCATATATATATTAGGCAACATCTTTATTAGGGGATGACTTCAAGGAGAACAATGCAAGGAAGTTGCATCGACGATGGCAATTCTCTCACTGTATACAGGTCGATGCAGTGGACAACTTATCAGATATAGGTGATGATTCTGAGTGTGCTGTCGGGTGATGATGTTAGTGAGGAAGAGTTGCATCCAGTTAACAGGGCTGTCGACTTTTTGATGCTTGCTTCTTGTTCCATTGATTTTATTCTTAGTACTCTTGGCCTTCCTCTTCTACCTTCTTTTTTACAAGGGCAAAATCTTTATTGGCACAAACTCTTCCACACTAACATCTTCACCTTACAGCTTATTCCCGGGATCATCTGTTTCTGATAAACTTTCCACTCCATCAACTTGTATAGGCTGATAGGATTGCCATTGTCGACACGACTTCCTTGCTGCTGTTCTGCTTGAATCTTCATTCCCTATCCCTATATAGATGTTGCCTAACAGCTTAAATGTTTTGGAGACCTGTTAGTTAGTACATGAACCTTAGCACGATAGTGACATCATACGCTATAACAGGTTGCTCGAAGACGCTTCGAGTCTCGGCTAGGTGGTCATTCATTTGGCTGGACTTATTGTGGGTCTCACAATTTCAGTCCAGCTGCCTGGGGACAACCGCTGTCCCCTCCATCCAAAGCAAATCCTACTGAAGCCAGAGCAGCTCCTCCTGGTCCAAGGCTGCACATTTGCAACTATGAGCTGGGCATCATCCTCATTGTTCCACCATCAGGTGCGTCAAAGAAGGCCAATGGAAGGAGGCATGGGATCGACGACATTTCCCTGCCATTTGTCTTCCCTGCACCGCGATATAAGCAGAGTGATAGGCCTGCTACATCGCTGGCCATGCGAGAAGCCATGGCTAAAGCTTGTGTTCCACAGAGTAACGGTTTAGTAGAATTGTCAGAAGAGACTGACGAGGATGTACCAGATGAAGATGATGAGCATGTGGTTGAGCTGTCTGACTGCTCTCCCAAAGAGAAGGAAGAGGAGAAGATTTATGCAGAGACGCTATGGGGGCAGGTAGATTCTTCAGAGCGAGGAAAAAGATCAGTGAAGTTGGGAGGCTGGCTCTTGCAGTCTTACAAAGAAAGTGCATACTGATAGTTCATTGGAGAAGGGCTTTTAAGGATAGTACACTGGAGGATGTAAACATCACAGACAGGTTCCAAAAATTTTTCTTTGAAGATGCAGATTTGCAGACCAATCTTTGAAAAGAACAGCAAGTTATTGTCATTTCATGGGCGGGCAATCTGACAAACAGCCGCCTGAATCCCGATTCTTTCTTATTGAAGCTGATTCAATCATCATTTGTCAGATTATATTTGTGTCTTGTACATATCTTGTCATTCTTGTATTGAAAATAACCATTGCACATTTACAGTGTAAGGCAAATTTGTTTTTCATGATTTGCCGAAGAAACATTGTAACTGAAGATTTTACTTTAAATTTACAGCGTGTAATCTACGTTGCCCAGTTCATCAATCATTAATCTGTAATGCTCTACTCTCTCACAGTTCCATCTTTTACATCCGTTAATTGCACTCGAGCAACTTAGAAATATCCCGGCCGTCCAATCAGATCTGGACAGTGGTTCCTATTTCCGTTGCGTCTACGACCAAAATCCACCGTCACTCACGCGACACCATAGGCCACAGCCACAGGAAAACAAGCGAGCAACGTGGCAGCGAGACACTACCAGCCCCACAGCCACAGGAAACAGACTAGCCCCCCACGCGGCCGTGCCTGCCTCTCCCACTCCCGGCCGTCGCCACCCCTCGCCGCCGCCGCGCCAACGTGGGGAATAGTAGAGGCGGAAGGAGCGCAAGCGGGAACGCCTCCACCCGCTCGAACCCCTCGAGCGATTCCCATGTCCCCCTCGCCGCTGCTCGTCCGGCCGCCGGCGCCGGCGAACCCGTCCCTCCCGCCTCGCCGGTGCACGCCCGTACCAGCAGCAGCGGCGACGCCCCTCGCGGCTCCATCCGCCGCCGCCGTGGCCCCATTCTCCAGGTTCTCTCCCTCTCCCCAGTGTATGCTCTCCTCGCTGGCTGGTTCACTGCAAAATTTGCATGTAACGGGTGGCGATTTGGTGTTGGCATTCTCAGTGACATGGTTTCCCTTGATCACGCAGGCTGCGTACCAAGTGCAGATTTTCCGCGTCCGATGACAGAGAAGACTATTCTTCTACTCCTATCGATGTTGTTGCGGATGTGAAAACAGAAAAGGCATGGAATTGAGCAGTTGATGTTCTGTACCATTCGGCCCTGTTAAGTAATACTACTCTTTTACTCTGGTAAGATCGAGTTTTCTGAAATAGTTCTCAATGTTTGCAGATTGTAGTGTTGGGAGGAAGTGGATTTGTTGGTTCTGCTATATGCAGAGCTGCTGTCTCTAAAGGCATTGAGGTCGTCAGCCTGAGCAGGTACATCTTTTCTCGTATTGTGTATAGAAACATAGGTATTGTATGCCATTGCCATGTATTGTCATGCACATTGATCGACTGCTAAGCAATAGCAATGGTCTCCATTCTTCTTACAACTTTTCAATAATATTTAGTTTAGCTTTCCCATTTCTTCAATCAAACTGGGTCAATCAACTCATCATCACAATGTTAACTGTGTAAAGGTCTTGCACAACCACTTGAGTAAGTTGACCAGTGTAGTACATGTTGTCAATCCAGCAAGCTCCTTTCCAGAGAGCAAAATCAAACACACACATGCTTCCTGAATCCTCCCTGCTCAGCACAAAACCACGACCCTTCTAATTTTGAGTCAAGTAGATAATTAAGGGCTTACAAATATATGTTTTATTGAGGGGATGGTTATTGATTAGTGGCATTCTATGATGCACGGACATGGACAAGTCGGCACGACACGACACGACTCTGACATGGGGATACACCATTTTTCCAAAAATACCGATATGGCGACACGGTTATATATATTTAAATGATAGTAATAAATTACATATATGTGTTATTTTTTTATTCTTCTTCATGCTTGTCAAACTGAAATAATGTAAAGTGTAAACTGTAAAATAAACTCGGAATATGTACCTCGTCAATTGTTTTGGTAATCATGGTGACAATACTTGAAATTTTGGCTCTGATCACAGCCTCTAAATGCTGGATGAAAAAATGGAAGTACATCAGCAATTAGTTTATGCAATTCAAATTGTTGGAGCAAAGTACACCAGTAGACCACAACAGCAAAATGCCCTGATGACCTCACCTGAGACAGAAGCTTAGCAAGATATTCTTCACCCATTTTATGTGCCAACTGCCAAGTGACCACTGACTACAGTCAGGAGCTTAGCAAGCAGGAGTGCCCCCACCAGTCACCAAGTGACCTAAGACAGAAGACATTTTAAGAACTGATCATAGAACAGCAAGAATCTGGGAGCAAGTGCATGTTCTGAATGGTACAAAAATGCATGCAATGCAGTTTACAAATGAGGTAGAGCAAGTGTAAACTGACAAATGCTTACATGATAATAGTATGATGCAAACGCTCACATGATAAACAGACAAATGCTTGCATGTCAATCCTGTCAGGAAATAATTCTACCAGATTGGGGAAGTTTTGGGCAAAAGAAAAAAAAAAGACATCATTGCAATATTCTGGTCACTTGTCAGTAAGCAGTTAAGCACAAATAGCTTGGAGATAATGACTTATCAGTCAACAACAGTTCCGAGTTTTTTATGGTTGACATCATACCAAAAAACGTTGGTAGCTCCTTGAACAAGAGCAGAGCTGAACTTGTAAGTTACCAAAATGAAGTACAGACCCAAAATGAAGTACAGATGAGAGCGAGGGAGGACCTGTGTTTCCCGACGGTGCGAGGGAGGAAGCCGGCGGCACGAGGGAGGAGATGCGGGAGCCGGCGACGCGAGGGAGGAGAGGAGGAAGCTGGTGGCGCGAGGGAGGAGAGGAGGGAGCAGGAGGCGCGAGGGGGGATATGCAGGAGCCGGCGAGATGCAAGAGCCAGCGGCGCGAGGGAGGAGAGGAGGAAGCCGGTGGCGCGAGGGAGGAGGGAGGAGGGAGGAGATGCGGGAGCCGGGGACGTGAGTGAGGAGATGCGGGAGCCGGTGGCGTGAGGAGAGTGATGGAGACAGCGAGGAGCGCGAGGGGGAATCGGGATCGGCTGATCAGGACGATGGGAACATCGGGATATAGCCAAATAGGGTTAGGGCACGCGCGCAAGTGGGCTGTGTCCTGGGCCATGTCAGACTCGCGGTCACCCTATGTTCGACACATGTTGGGAATTATGAAAATTAAAATTTATTCTGGAATTAGCTGACACGTGTTCGTGTCGGACATGGATACGGCAGTAAAGCTATGTGTTTGTGCTTTAGAGGTGGCATTTAAAGATAAGGGGGTTAGGTGAAGCTTTTTTTAAAAAATAACTGGAATCTATGGTGAAAATGAAAATATTTATGCATTATTCTGAGTACCAAATCTGCATCCTGTCAACATTCAGACATTCTGCTTCATTGTGTGTTGATGTCAGGTCAGGAAGACCATCTTACTCTGATCCATGGGTTGATCAAGTTACTTGGCTCGTAGGTATGCTTAGTTATGACATTAGGCTGTTACCTGCTTGGTTGTTGGATTTGGGTATGAGTGTCTTTTTGGTAATCTGCTCCCTCATATTGCTTAACTCCTCTAACCCGTAATTCATAGTGTTTACTGTTGATTTAAACTGGAGCTATGATTAGGTGTTATGATGGTTTGGCCTACAAATCATGGCTTTATCGAATAGCTGAGAATACAACTGACTAATGGCAATAATAGGATTTTTCATCTGGAGCAATGGCGTTTTTTAGAATCATCTGTAGTAATAGTTGTACATTACATATAATATCTGTGGACCTGTGGTACTTAACAACAAACAAATCGTTTTTGAAGTGGCCACGGGAACAAACAAATCATTGATGTTATTCTGTTTTGTTTCTTTTTTGGACAATTTTGGATAAATTGCATATGTGAAGTTCTGCAGTTCAAATACCCTTTTGTTGTTGGCTTGATGAAACCTATTACAGTATATTTCCTGTCCTGTTGCTTTTGAGTTCTGACTTCTGAGACATACATACACTGTTACTGTTGATTGCAAAATAGTTGTGAACAAAGGTGCTCAAGACCGTCTTTTTATTTTAGCTTTGTTCACTTGGCTTATTACAAATCCTTATACCTGAAAAAAATATTGTTTTAACATAATGCAACATATAACTTGATATGTGACCTCGGTATTTCTCCCTTACCCCCTTGTTACAGCCCTTGTTCCTATAACGGAGCCACATGGTGATATTGGATTTCCAAGAGTATTTTATATATATATATATATATATATATATATATATATATATATATATATATATATATATATATATATATATAAAATATGAGAGCATATCTAATAGTAAAGGCCTATTCAGTGCTAAAATGCTAAAACTTCTATAGAGCTATCTGATCCGCCTGTATGGCTTAGATCAAGGAAGATGGAACCCACTCATTTATATTTATATATATATATATATATATATATATATATATATATATATATATATATATATATATATATAAATAATATGAGAGCATATCTAATGGTAAAGGCCTATTCAATTGCTAAAATGCTAAAACTTCTATAGAGCTATCCGATATGGCCTGCATGCGGCTCAGATCAAGGAAGGTGGAACCCCACCTCATTTAATTTATTTAATCAATCTTTCACAAAACCCCCGCATAGATTATTTTTTATGAGGTGGGGGTTCCACCCTTCTTGATCCGAGCCATATAGGCCAGATCAGATGGCTCTGTAGAAATTTTAATATTTTTGCAATTGAATAGGCCTTTAGGATTATATATATATATATATATATATATATATATATATATATATATATATATATATATATATATATATATATATATATAATATATTCTAATATTTTCACTTAAGCATCTTATTGTGATGTAGGAGATGTTTTCTATGCAAGATGGGATGAAGTGTTTGTTGGGGCTACTGCTCTTGTGTCTACCCTTGGGGGATTTGGCAATGAAGAACAGATGAAAAGGATAAATGGTGAGGCAAATGTCATAGCGGTAGATGTTGCAAAAGAATTTGGTAAGTACTGTACTATGACCAACGTTCAAAATCCCGGTGGTAACCGGCCTGTTACCGCTGGTAACTAACTGGTTTTACCGGTGGCGACCGGTAGATTAAAAATCGGCGGTTTTTTATTTAATTCAAATTTGAAAATTTGAATGTAAAAGTTAGTTTTCCTAATGATATTTACATTGTTTAACATTAATAGAATATATTAGGAAGATAAATGCACCTCCTGTGATTGACTTCATACTTTTTGCCGCCATGAATGCATTAGGAATTTTCAATTTTTGAATGTAAAAGTTAGTTATGATGTTTACATTGTTTAATACTAATAGAATGTATTAGAAAGATGCATGTACCTTCCGTGTTTGACTTCATGCTTATTGCTATGAATATATTAGGAATTTTCAATTTTTGAATATAAAAGTTAGTTTCCCTAATGATGTTTGTTTAGTGCTAATAGAATATATTAGGAAGATGCATGCACCTCTCGTGCTTGACTTTATGCTTTTTGCTATGAATATGTTAGGAGTTTTCAATTTCAAATTTGAAAAACCGTTTTTTAAGCGGTTTTTTCCCGGTTTTTTGGGTGGTAAATGGCTGTTTTTTCGGTTATCGGTTTCGAATTCAAATTTTGACGCTTGAAATTTGAATGGGTGTTTTCCGGTTACCGGACGATATTCCCCCGGTTCCGGGTTTTTTGAAACTTGACTATGACAGTGATATATCAATTTGCATGTATCTTTATTGACCTTTTCTGGGGGGAGATTGATGTGATTACATGACTGAACTAAGTTCCATCATGCAGGCACATTGAAAGATAGTATGTTTTGCTATGATGCATTTGGTGCCACTAGGATATTTTGGCTCAATACATTTTCCCAAATGGTCTCTCATAAGTCCCGCAGTTGACAACTCTGCAATATTTTAGTTGGCAGCATAAATTACTCTATGTTGGCACTTAAATCATAGGAACCAAAGGGGGAAATAGTACCAAACCTATTCGCTCTTTTGAAAATCGTTAGCTCCTACTGTCCTACATTTACTTGTAATTTTGGCAATTTAACAACAGTGTTTCTAATA
The DNA here is from genome assembly GCA_036346265.1 of Melocanna baccifera. Classification (NCBI taxonomy): domain Eukaryota; kingdom Viridiplantae; phylum Streptophyta; class Magnoliopsida; order Poales; family Poaceae; genus Melocanna; species Melocanna baccifera. Next base: position 16,198,073 of record CM070687.1, read on the forward strand.
GTCAAACTAACACATGTACTTTTAACCACTGGAATTTAAATTATAGGAATCTGGAACCTTGAAAATTACAGTTTCATCTGGTGGAATATCAAAATTTATGTGTTATTGAGTTAGGGAACTTGATGTCTTGATTAAACCTTCCCAATGAAGGATTGAAAACCTCAAACAGTTCAGATTTGTCCTTTCTAGAACCATGTTGCCTGGCTCTTGAGCTTACTCTTTCCCTTTTGATTGAAATAATAAAATAAAATAACATAAACATCTTGGTATATTCTTCTGCAGGAGTCCCAAAATTCATTTTAATCTCTGTTCATGATTACAATCTTCCATCTTTTCTTCTTAACTCGGGTTATTTCACTGGTAAGAGAAAGGCCGAATCTGAAGTACTCTCCAAATACCCAACCTCAGGTTAGTTATACTTCATACAATATTTGTGCGCAGATTATTTTCCCCACTTTCTTATTCATATATTCATGTCATGTATCAAATCTACCTTCTCCACAGGTGTTGTATTGAGGCCAGGCTTCATTTACGGTAAAAGGAAAGTAGATGGCTTTGAGATACCGCTTGATGTTGTAGGACAACCATTAGAAAAGTTACTCTCCTCTGTTGAAAACTTCACCAAACCATTGAGTTCATTGCCTGCTTCCGACCTAATCCTTGCACCTCCCGTGAGCGTGGATGATGTTGCCTATGCTGTGATCAACGCAGTTGTAGATGACAGCTTCTTCGGCGTGTTCACAATTGAGCAAATCAAGGAAGCCGCAGCAAAAGTGTGAACAGGGGAGTCTCCCTCACACAGGTGTAAGATTTCAAAACCGGCAGTACCTCGTGACTCATGAGGGAATTCCTGCGTTCTGTCATGCAATCTTAAGATCAGACTCGATAGTTGAAGTCCAAACTCAGTACAATGTAGTTCCTTCCTAACAGAGAAACCCTGTTCCATGGCATAAGAGAAAAATGTCTTCCCGAATCAATGTAGTGACAGCCTCTCATCCGCTACAGTACTGGCAAAGGTGAACCATGTCCCTGATCCTCTTAACTTGCAGCCTTTTTCTGATTAGCATCGTGTGATGAAAATGAATGGTAAAAATTTTATGATTCTGGTTCAGTGTTACTTGTAAATGAACTTGGTAACCGCTCTGTTTTTTTTGGCTTTTCAGCCAACTTTTAGCTTCAGAAGAACAATCTCACGCCACAGTCAGTACAGAAGATAGCGGAACACAGAAGCACATGCCGACTCTGGCTGATCGACATTGTTCATGCCAACAGCAGTCAAGGAGGCGGCACGGAGGCACTCAGCTGAACTAGCCAACTAGTTCCATGCTTTGCACTAGTACACACGGCTCATGTAAGCATTGAGCCAGGTGCAGATACACAGCCGATGGCCGACACGTACGAACACAAACATGCGTCGCGACAGAAGGCAGAATTTTCACCGTCGAAATTCCACGTTTATTTATGAAGAACTTGTGAACTCAATCGCCTAGTACGGCTTGAGGCAATCAAAGAGATGGTGATCCGACGGGTCAGCTTCCTCCGCCGCCGATGCGATTGCCGTCGGAGACCTGACGGTGGACGGTGACACACCGGTCGGTGTCAGGTACTGGCTTGGCAATCTCGGGCTCTCCCGGCGTGCCGGCGACGGCCGAGACGCGCCGAGGTCGCCCAACGACTGCTGCATCTGTATCTGCTTCCTTCGCTGCTCCCTCCTCACCTCGTTGCGCTTGTTCACATACTCCTCGTGGATGAACACATCCATCCTCCCGTCTGCAACTACTACTATGTAGTGTCAGAACTACTCCCAAAGACTCATGAAAAGTTTTTAAGTTCCTAAAGAAATGACACGACGACTAGTTCACTGACACTAACAGTAATACAGAGGCAGAGGAAGAAGTTAGTGTCGTACTGAACACACTGCATATGTATACAGGCGATTCAGGTGTCAAGGATGGATGTCACCATCAATTGCTTTTACCTTTAACGGTTTTTACAAGGCACAGCAGCTGCTATTAGTCCATGCCAAGTGTGTAGTCCACAATGCTACAAAAATATTGCTGCTTAAAGGCATGACCAAAAGTTCCAAAGCTATGTATGCATGCATTCATGGATGCTTGTGGGGAAAAAAATAAAAGAGAAAATTTATGACACCATTTACTATGGCTATTCCTTGGTCTCACCTATTAGGATGCTTGCCATTCTTGTCTGCACTTGTGATGGTAGTTCAATTGGGGCGTTGCTGTCATGCTTGATGTGTCAAAACTCAGGAATTCGTGGTGTACATTGACAGAGGAATAGGACAACGGTGTATTCCAGGTTGGACTTTGGCTCAATCCCGGTCACTAGCCCTGCCAAAGTGTCAAGGGATGTGAATTTTCCCTGCAGGGATAAGAGGTGCCTAGTTGCTTGCAGCGACATGGAATTGTGGGTCAGAAAGCACAAAAGAGCTAGAGATGTGGAAAAGTTTGGTGAATGTGATGTGACCAAGATTCATCACCCACCACATAATATCTTCTTCAGATCAGTAACCAAAGATATATCCTGCAAATTAATCCAATAGGGCCAACACACTAGACTGGCCTTTCTCATGGATCCACTCCAGGCTTCCATGATATCTTCAATTGAGCGGTGTGCTTCAAAAAGTTTCCATGATATCTTCAGATCAGTGAACAGAGACATCAAGCAATCCCAGACCATGACTCACGCTTGAGGATTGCTAATATCTTTTCGAGAATACTTTACTATGGCAACATTAGCTAATGAAAGCTGAAGGATATTCGATTCTGCTCATGCAATCGCAATACCGAAGAAGAGCCATGTCAAGATTAAGCCAAACAAATCTCTGTGCACATTTTGATTTGACAAAAAGGTTTGTTCACTCCCAAGATTGCAGATCTCAAGAACAAGCTATCACACCAGACTCCAAAGAAACATTCATATGCGAACACCCACAAAAATTTATCAGCTGATAGCTTGTTCTTGAGATCTGCAATCTTTCATAGAGAAGTTGATGCATTCATCGTCCTTTGCGCATTCCCAAGGATGATAACAATGATAGTCACATCATCGTGGTACTTTCTCCTACTCCAACAGGTTTCCTTATCAATTCTTCAGCTGTTAAAGCTGGCATGACATAGGAAGAAAGTAATGAAGAGTTAATGTTAATGCACCTTGATTACAATTTACAAGGTATGGTTCCAAAAGGATTACAAAGATGCTGAGTGCAGAAAACAAACAAATCATCAAAGTAGTTGTACTCTCTTCACAAATAGTAATTGCTTCTACAAGCTACAAAACCTACAAACTCCTCCTAAAACATACTTAGGTTTCTACTTGGTATCATAGAGCTTACTCACTTAAGGTTGTTTTGGTTCCTAGTATAATATAAAATGCATTTCAGCATTTGGGTTACAAAATTACCAATCTAGAGGGAAAACGTGTCTTAGCACTAACTATGTCATATTTTCAAAAATAAAGTTCATAACATATTTTGGAGTATACCTGCTTCCTTGGCCGCTTTATGTAAAAGTTGCACAATGAGATATTTTGCAGGATCACCCATTGGATTATCATGCATAAATTGATAAACCAACTGAACAACTTCTTCGTTACTGAAGAAATCAAATAAGCCATCGCTACCAAGCACAACAAACAAATCGTCCTCTGAAACTTTGTGACTCAGTGTGTGTGGATTTGTATATATGTAAGGTGGGCTGCACAAATTACGAACTTGGAGAATTCCCATGAGTGCATCATTGACTTTTTCTGCAAAATTACATAAAAAGCAGGGGTATTAGTTAAATCATAAGAATTATATGATTTTTTTTTCACATAAAGTATAATATGTTACCTGCTTCAGATAGCCTACTCCAAAAGCACGAGTAACCTTCAGCTTCCCTTTTATATTGCCCATCACAACTGAAGAATCATTAGGATGATCAGCTAAAAATTCTTGGTACTCCAATGGATTTTCCAGTGAGTGGGTCTCCGTCAATTGAATAGCCTTCAACATATCCTTTTCTGCATATGGCATGGAAGCAAGCACAGCTTTACTATCGCCAAGATTTAAGATGCCCAAATCTGTACCATGAAGAAGCACAACCAGAACACAAGAGCCAACTGAAACTAAATCTGGTCTGTCATCCATCTCTTGTTCAACCATGCGTAAAAAGTCATTCTCAGCTTGCTCAACAGCAGTAGTGAGGCAATTCAGTACACCATCCTTTTTGGTTGTGTGCATCCTGGCTATGCAGAGATCCGGAATTGCTTTCAGGGTCTTGTAACTTCTCGATGTTAAAACCTTAAAATTTAATAAAATTTCCCTTATTGAAAAAAAATTCAGTACACCAGCTCGAAATTTCAGAAAATTTGACTTCTTCATTTTCTGCAATTCTCATGGCTAGTGTTAACTTACTTTTAACGCCATGAAGATAGTCTTCTGATAAATTATATAGACCATTTTGTTGCTTAATCCATTATTCTAACAAGTATAGGTAATATACTATGTTATCATATAGAGTTACTGCCAGAAAATCAGCTGCATCTCATCCATTAAATCCCTCATATAGTCCACAAATCAACCATCCATTTTTCTCAGAGCACACAGCTTGCACTCTATCCTCTCCAGCAGCTCCGCCAGCCATTTTTACCTCTGTACTAGTCAGAACATTAGATGATACAGTCGTTGGTGAGCTGGACCTCCACAGATTTTTACTGATTTCAAATACAGAGCTCTCAGTCGATACAGGGCTGCCTTGTGAAGTGGATAACAAATCCAATCTTGACATCGATGGGGAAGAAACAATTTTTCTAAAAGAATTAGGAGAATCTAGTTCTGGTAAAATTTCTTCCCCAATAAGACCCTTGCAAATATTTGTATTTGTCGGTGTGAAATTTGCACTACTTGCAGCACCAGATAAACAAGTAAATGAGCAAGAGAATGTCTAAAAGGAGGAGACGATAACACTTCACTTATATCAAAAGGAAACGCCACCAAGATGCTGGAATCAAGTTTTTAAACTTTAAATTAAAGATTGAAGAAGACTACGATTTAGAAGCTCGATTGTGTCCAGTCTTCAATTCTGAGTTGGATTGAGTTTTTGGCCAAGTTCCATATGTCATGGGCTGGTTTGTATCTATAATAAGATATATTAAGATTATTTTGGATTTTAGTATTCGTTTTGGTTCAGTTTTGAGTTGATGGCGATGCCAAAGCTTCAAACAGACTGAAAATGAATAATTGGACCACAAGGGAAGTTAGGTTATTATCAAGAGAGTTGTGTGCCACCCTCATGCGCCAACCACCACGTGGGGCCCACCTCATGGGCGCCCAAACTAAGACGACTAGCCAGCCACTTCTTATTGCTTTCAGTTTAAATTAGGAATTAGAATATGATTCCAGTTATTTTCCTACTTTTGAGTTCGGCTAGACTTGTACGAGGATATAAAGCCTTGGCCACCGTCCATTATAACCCTCAAACGTTAATTTTAAGTCAAAGTAATTTCTTGCTCTTTGGTTTGTGCAATATGCTGTCATGAGAATTGAGAAGCCGACTAGTTAGCGTTTCATCAAATTACTGGTTATCGGTGTTCTTGTTGTTTCTTGCGGACCAACAAATTTGTCTTCCTTGGTGTGGTGAGAAGACGGAGATTTCAGAGCGTGTTGTTAGTTGAATTTCGGTACATGGGAGTCTGTAATCGAGACAGACAATCATGTACTTCTATTCATCAAAAATCCACGAGATTTCAAGTTAGCTACATATTTACCATTCAAAAGAGATTCTACATCGTGAAGATCAGGCACCCCTGTATCACTTGCCGTCGGCAACCTTTAGGTCTAGAGGTTGGTGGTGACCTCGACGACCAGAGCTCAATACCAACCTTGATGTCTACAGCTTAGTGGTGACCTCCATATCCAAACCTCAGTGGCGACCTCCAGATCCAGACCTCAGTGGCCACCTTGGCGGTAACCTCGCCGGTACCCTCCCCTTGTCTTCTGCTCTCACTGCTTGGGTAGTGACCGAATCCATGGCTCGGGATCACTTGCGATCATGTGACGGACAAGCACGTTGCTGGATTAGCTCATCTGGCTTTTTTTTATTGTATCGCGCCATCCAGGACCATGAGAGAGTATTTTCCTTAGGTGGATGAGTCCATCCGAGATGAGTTGAGTCCATTGAGATGAGTTGGTCCCATCCACTCAACCAAACACATAGACAACCTCAAAAGTTGGATTGGACCATTCTATCCACCCCTCATCCCATGAACCAAACATTACCTTACTTGCTCTAGCTGCTACTGGTGAGTGAAGGTTGAAGAGAGCAGGAAACACAACACACACAACCAGAGAGAAAAGAAGAGAGGAGAGAAGTGAAGCTCTATCCAGCTTGGTGGCTCTTGCCCAATCTACTTTAAGCTCATGGTCGGAAGCTAAAATGCGGTTGCATAGCCTCCAAACTTGGTGAGTTTGTTCTACACTTAGAGCACTTCGATTTGGTTAGTCGGTTTGAGGATTGGTTGATTGGATCATCGGATTTGAGAGAGGTTTAGTTAGTTCGGGTTGCAGTATACTTAGAAGTATGTAGTCTTGGTAGTTGATCAGTTTGAGCGGTCAAATGGTGTCAAATTGACCTGAAATTTTGACATCATGTTAAGGACTCATTGAACTACATTTGAGCTGAAGAACAAAGTGAATTGAAACAACACTACTCTGTTTTAGCTGATTTTAGCTGCCTCTTGTTACCTCTTGTCAAGTATGATTGCTGTTGATAATGATGCCAAGTTTGTAACTTGATGGTGTTGTTGCTGTTGTAATCTCTAGAGATTCTAAACAAGACTCTATTGTATCTATTGTTGTTAATAGTGGAAGTTTGGAGTGGACCGGTTGGTCTCTTGGTTTTTTACTCCTCACCTTGAGGAGGTTTTTCCATATAAATCGTTGTGTCAATTGTGCGTGTTAATTTGTTAATTCCGCTGCTAACTTGTTGGTTGAATCTATCGTCCAAGTTCACTAAGGGTTGAATTAGAATTTGTGATTGCATTGTTGCTGTCCAGTCCCAACAAGGGCATGTGGCCATCTTTCGCGGAGCCATGAACATTCTCTTGAGTAAAGACGCGACATAGAGAGCATGATCCGTCTTCCAAGAGAGAGCATGATCAGAATGATCTGTCAGATGCATGTGAAGTGAAGAAGGATAGAAGTTGGCATGCAGTACTATTTGTGAAAAAAGGTGAAGGATCCGAGATCTGCATGTCACTGTTAATTCGCCTGAATTCACGGGCTGCATGCATTTTACTGAAGTAGTCAAACACAGAAACGTTCAGAATCGCAACTGCGAATAGACGCCAAGTTTTAGTCTGGAACTTAAGATGCAATATAACGTTGTGTGCACTCTATTTCTGAATGCCCTGATGTATCTGAAACACATGAGCTTCAGAGAGACCCTTCTTTTTGTTAACCAAGACCTTGATTCGCAGAGCTGTCACCAATAAAGAACTGAAACTTTCCACTGAAAAGGAGAGGTCACAGGATGATACGATTCTGCGACACAAGATCGCATGTTTCAGGACAGAAAAACATGCAGGCACAGATGGCTCCAATCATCCTACCCGACAGAAACACAGTACCTGAACACAAAAATGTATCCTTTTTTTCTAGGGTATGAAAAACAGGTACAAACTATAGCGTAAAACCATTATCTTGTTCTCATATCGGCACCAATTCTGCAAAGGATCTCGGTCTGATTTTAGTCCACATCTGTTGCCTTGAGGCAAGCGCCGTTCAGCATTGGACCACGTACATTGATCACCATCGTGCTTTTCGAATGAAACTTCTGCTTCACATGCCTCTGGACAGTCACCAAACTCTGAAGCAGATTCTGCTGAACATATTTAAATAACAAATTAACAATCAAGCAAGCTAGTAAACTGATCTGCCCTGAAGCCTTTCTTATGCACTGCTGGCCTGCTGCTACTGAAGCTCTGGATTGCATCCTTTGTTGCTACAAGTTAGTAACACTTCACCGTCATGAGTTCTCCATGTTTCTGTAATCGATCTTGCAGCAGCTTATCTTAACTTTTTTTTTTGACTATTTGGCTTCAAGTAGTGAGCCAATACTCCAACAGATAATCAAAACGTCTCACTCTGGACCACCAACACCTAAGCATAATGCAAACCAGCTCAAAACACCAGAGTTATTGCTTCTGTTCAAAAACCACTAACACAGAAACAGGACCAGCACCAACCAACAATTATCCACCTCAAATGAATACGGTCATATGTTGACAATCTACTGCTGTGGATAATGAAAGAACAGTAGGGCTTGTTTTCTTGACAGAGCTGCAGGATTGAGAGCAATTACAAATCATGACATGCCAACCATCTCATGCCAACTTCCGAGTGCAGATCTTAATCTAGCATAACAAATCTAGCATAACAGTTTGCAGGAGCTAGCCTATCACAAGAGCCTAGGTGGTTTTGTTATTCAGCTACCAGCTTACCAACAAAGTAACGTGGCTGCAGGCCGTAGAACAGAAGTGGTGAAATGGTGAGCTGATATGTAATACATTTTACACATTGGGGTGGATGATGGAGTGCAAAGGTGTCGTCAGAGTGCTGCAGAAATATCACGGGATAAACCTAATCCATGCCCAAACAAAAGCTTAACTGAAACAGCAAAATTAACAGTGAAGTGAACTGAACCACCAACAAATCACTAGCATCATGGTACCAGCCTTGTGCGATTGCTACCTTCCCCTATCCAACAAATCTAAATCTCATGAGTAATCCATTTATAGAAGTATTACCTATTTATGTTTCATTGGCCCATTTGTATTAAGAGATGCTCTTCCAAGATGTCCCTACTGATGAACAGCAATCAGTTAATCCATCAAGGTCTCAGCTCTCAATTCTTGCAACAAGCGTGGATTTTACTGCAGTGGTAATTACATAAGAGAACACCACATATACTCTACCAATAGGAATCACTACTGCTTCATTTCAAGAGATGAGGGTGGAGGGAAGAAGGCAGGCAGGATGACTAGTAGATTCAGAGGAATTTCTTCTTTTTGAGGAAAAGCCATTCAAGAGAGATCCCAAGCAAAATAGGTGGGGAAAAAGAGAAAGGAAATAGTTGGAATTTTCCAATGACATCACATCAAGGGAGGAACAAATAAGCTCCCTTTCTTATGGCATACTATATGTTCTTTCCTTCTCTCATCTTGTTGTTGGGCATTTCTTGATTCTCGAGACCGATGCTTGCGTTGCGTCACTGAGCCGCGAAGGTGCGGGAGGACGAGGACGGCACGGCCGACGGCGGCGCGGCCCCGGTGGCCGGGGAAGGAGGAGAGGTGGGGTGGTGGCTGTGGCCGTGCGAGCTGCTGCGGTGGAGCCGGCACTTGAATGAACCGGCGTGCGTGGCCGGCGCGCAGACGCACTTGGCCGCGGCGCCGTGGCCGCCGCCGAACGAAGCGGACGCCGCCGACGACAAGCTCCTCCGCATCATCTTCGGCGACGCCGCCGCGCCGGTCGGCGTCGTGCTGCTGCTGTGGTGGCCGTGGCCGTGGAACCTGCCCTCCTCCCCCGTAGTGTCCACGTAGTTGGACGCCATTAGTCCCGCCCCCTGTTCCCTTTCCTGTCTCTGCGCAGCCGTCATCAAAAGTATGGTTTTAATGAGCGAGTAAATACATGATCTTTTTTTACCTGAATTAAATACTAATAAGATTGAACCTTTCATTAGACGAAACAAATCTGATTTGAAGACACACAAGAACTGCTGGCTTAGCCCACAGATAACATTTTACCAGCCATCCTTTGCCCAACAATTTTTTGAGGACTTTATCGACAACTCACACAGTTGGTGATAGTTTTAGGTTAGCACACCAGAATAGAACTTGTCCATAGAAATTAGAAAGGAGATTTTACAGAGATGGCACCTTGGTGCTTACCAGAAGGGAAAACTGCGGACGCGCAGGACGAGTTGGCTGCAGTGGGAGGCGAGGTGCCAAGAGCGGCAAACTGCGTACACCAGCGAGTACCCCTCACTTTATACGGGGAGGCCTGCCCGCGGGCAGGACGGGGCTTCTCTGCCCGGGATTCCTCTCGCACCCTAAACGGTGGCCCCCGCCCACCGGCCCGCCGGGCCCACCCACCGTCTCGGCGGATAGTTTTTTTAGTAGTACATGCACACCAGCGCACACTGCGGGAGTAAGTTCCAACTAAAAATAAAGATCTATACCTTATGAATTGTAGCACATGTTTTAATTATTGAGTATATCTATACGTGCGTGTACTTTTTCTTCTCAGGATTTAGCCTGAGAGAATAAGTAGAGGACCCTTTGTTCCATCTAAAAATCGAACTCATAGGGAATAAGTTAAAAAAAATCCTCTGTTCCATCTAGAAATGGAACTGAGGACTGGCCGTTCGAAACACCCGAGCCCACCGCCGAGCAAATGCTCCGTTCCTCTCGGCGGGCAGTTTTGTAATCCCGGAAGCAAAGAAAAGCGAGACGTCACCACCAGTGGTTCCCTCGTCGCGGCACGGCCCGTCCCAGCTGGTGCGTGGGGCGCGTCGGCATTCGGCGGTGGCAAAGTGGTCGTTTAGGTGGGGGTTTTTTTTTGCGTGAAAACAATGGCGTTTTCCTTCAGATCGCGCCAGGAAAACAATGGGAAAGGGTTTGGTTGGGGTTGGCGGTTTGCGCAGCTGGCCCGATCTCGTCGGTTGCGCGCCAACGGATTTGCCATATCTGTGGGCATGGGAGGCGGGAGCCCACGCCGCCGAACCCCCCCAACCCTGCGCTCGCGCGGCGACCTACGGCTGAAGAACTCGTGACATGCTACTGCTACACACAACATCGATTCGCCTCAGGTTCACAGCCGCGGCGGCACGCTAGGCTTGATTCTGCCCAACTCGCCCGGCGCGGCGACGCACGCGCGCGGCAGGAACGTACACAAGACGACGAGCAAAGCAAGAGCGGCGCATGGCCGGTGGCGTCTCGCTCGCTCGCGCGTGGTGCGCGGCGCCCGAACCCTCCCCACCTCGCGAAGCAGGCGCGCGGCGGCATAGCAGCCTGTGGCGCGCGCCGAGGATAAGGTTTCCCCCGGCGCACGGCTTGGTTTTGGAGATTCGCAGCGATCTCTGCGCGCGTGGGTGTGGTGTAGTGCCGCACGTAGTGGTCCCGATTCGATCGCGGCTTCTTTCGCCCCGCGCCAACGGAGGTTTCAACGTCAACCGGTGCGTCGCTCGCTCGCTCGCTCACCTTGCAACTCCCAAGGCGCGGGGGAATCGCAGGGCGAAAGGCGTCTGTGGCCCGGGCCGTGTTGGCTACGTCGCCGCGACGGGGACTGGAAGATGCCGGTTTTTCCGTATCGAGTTAAAACTTATATAGTCTTTAATCGCGTGTGAACTGTGAATTGTTTATATATATATATGGGTAATGTTGCAATCTTTTTTTTTCAATTTTAGCCACTAACATATGTTTTTGTAAAAATAACTCTTTCTCTAAACTTAGAAGGCATGACAGGTAACATATGTCACCTACCGCGTTGCCCAGGCACGCGTGGGCATGGGGAGAAGCGGCTGCAGGCGCACGTGGGCATGGGGCCAAGAACACGATGTTATATTGTCATTTAATTAGAGCGTTAATTACGCTACATTTGTGCACGCGTATAAAACACAATCCGCGGATGCATTGCTGCCAAGCGAGAGATAGTGTAGCATGGAGCTAGTGAATACCTTCAAAAAAGGTATGCTTCATTCACATGCAAGCAACACGTTTAATATATTGTTAGTGTTTTGTTAGCATAACTGTGTTTTTATAATGTGGAATGAACCAGGTAGCCATGTTTAGTTGACGGGTGTGTTTCTATGAGTAACTATGTTTACTTATATGGTGACAAGGTTGGCGACGACCCGGTAGATAGACCCACCATAGGTACTCGCTGGACTGCCAGTGAGCTAGGCTAGTCCAGGGAAAGGCCACGATGAGCACACCCTGATTTTCACAATACATTCGTGACCTAGGATGAGGGTAGCATCGTGTGGACAGTGTGGACTGCACAGTTCATCTTCGAGACAGCTTCTTTCGAATTGTTAGGGTAGTGTGAGTAGAACAGGAACTACTGGCTCACGACCTGCCACCTCATCTTCTCCCATATGGTAGAGCCGTATGCACTGCATCGAGTCATGAGACAGTTCGAACCTTACCAGTATGTGCCACCAGCACCGTATCGACCACTACCCAACCATGTGTACTTGTAAGTAAATTTATTTATTACCTCGTTGCATATGGTTCGTTGTGTACCATTCGTGTCCGCTTTATTTCCACACTGATGTAACAGTTGTGTACCCCCTTTATCCGTAGGCAGTCAAGAAAGGGACGGAAGAGCGATGAGTGGAGGTCGACATAGGCTCAGTGGATGCACGCCTGGGAGTAGTCAGCGAGGACAGAGGTCGAGCAGGAGTGACGGCCATACGATCCAGACATGTACCGCTTGTACTTAGAGTGGTACATGCCGCGAATCCATTGCAGACTTATGGGCCTCCTTGTGCAACCCCCTCGTAGGCCACACACGTCGAGAGGCTGGCACTCGGCCAGTATTGATGCCGTGTGGCACAGCATGATGAAGCGGTAAAAGAATTAAAATTTGTACTTGTATCATACTGTTTGAGCATACATGCTTAACATGTTTTGTCCGTCATTGTAGGTCAACCGGCTGCACCGCATCGTGTTCGAGGTGGAGCCACACCACGCCGCGTATGGTCGAGCATGATCGAACGATTGCTAGGGTCTGTTTGCAACATGTACGAGGATGTCAAACACGCAAATGGGGCCATTAACTGCAGTCGTGCTAGCAATGTGTTTATCCCGGGGGCAACGAGCAGCCGCATCATCCGTCGGTAGCTCCGTCCGCACGTCCTAGATCGTCGGCGTACCCCCTAGCCTTAGCTGCTCCTAGTTCGTGCAGTGCACTATTCAAGTTTGATGATTTTATAATCTGCTGCAATCAGCTAGATAACTTATTTTTGTTGCTTTTCAGACATGTCTTCGTGCAGGACATTCGAGACAACACTACTCTATTCCCATTTTCATCACGGAGGCAGCTCAAGCTCAGACCATCCTCGCCAGGGGGACAGGAACAAGGGACCACTCTACTTTCGTCCTCGTCATGGAGATAGTTCGACACACAGAAGTGAGAGTATGTACTTCCGGAAGTACGAAAAAAACTTCATATATATACATACATATTATTAGAGTATGCTAAAATAGATAAAGAGGTATAACAACACTATTAAAGAAGTATATTATAAGTGAAAGTACATACTTACAGAAATATATAACTATTATATATATATATATAGAAATTAGGTAGTATATTATAGGTATTCGGAAGTAGAATGTATATATATGGACACGCACTTCTCAAGTAGTCCGAGTGAATGTGTAAAAAAAATCCTTTTTGATGCAGGCCTTGAACCCAGGGTCGGTTGGTTGATAACACCGAACCCACTGCTGAGCGTACGGTCGGTTCCGCACAACGACCATACTTATCTCTTTCAACTTGTCCCTTTCGCACTGGCCTGCATTATTAGCCCCGGGCCCATTCTCCAGAATGTCAGCGAGAGACGAGCCCCGGTGCCTTTTGTGCAAAATAATCGCAAGTGCGCCCTCATCTTCTCCCATGTCGTCATGTAGCAACGACTTGCTATTTGCTACTCTTTTCTCGTTGCACACCTCAGTCGCTTTGTCACAGTTCATTTTAACTTTCGTCAAAGCAATCCTCTCAGTCCTGTAAAGAATGACAATTATTTCTCCTTGACAATTACATTACAGTAATTGATTCTCTTTGCTTATCAGAAGAAAAAGGGAGTTGATAAATTCATGCGATTTGTGAGAGAACACTAGCTTTGTGAACCAGGGTGCCTTTATGTGGGAAACCGGATTTAACAATCCCCATCTCTTATGTATTCTGAGTTAGTTCTTGGATCAGGTGTCAACTCACACAATAACATCAATAAATATCACATGCATATATACGAGTAAATGAAAGAAGTACTTCATATTACGATAATTATAAATAAATCTTATGACCGAGTTTTACATAACTGACCGACATACAAAATAATTGTTCAAAGTAAAGCAGCAAAATAATACGTAAATCAAAAGTGACCTTTATATCTTGTTGTAGGTAATTAAGGCCCTGATCGTTTCGGCTTTTTTTGGTTTCAGCTTCTAGTTTCAGCTTTTTTTCACTATTCACTACACTTCTATAACTCACCACGGCCTTCGTTTTCCATATCAAAAGCCATCGCTATTCCGATCACCCCCTAAGTGGGCTAAATCTAGTTATGGCCTTCGTCCTCCATATCATAACCGGAGGCATGGGTTAGGCCAGCCGACGAGATCGGTCCAACAGCCTTGGAGGGGATTTAAATAGAATTTAAACTTTAATTTTGATGGAATTTGTAATTTGAATTCTCAAGGGAATTTGCACACGAAAGAAAAATTCCCCCACATCCAATTTAATTTTTGAAATTTTGATTTCACATTTTTGTGTCATGAAATTTATTTTAAAAATCTCCAATCTCAACCAAACTTTGGGAAAATTTTTAAAAATACACCAAAAATTTTGAAATTCATGAAAATTCATTTGAAAGTCAAAATTGGGTCGTTACACTTTAGCTTCATAGTTAGCTAGTAGTATGAAGCTTTGGTTTAAAAAAACAAGTAGTATCAAGCTACATCGATCGTCAGATTCACTAAGTCTAAAGGACAGGCACAACAATACTGCGCTGATGGAATTTTAAAGGAAATGTGAACATCTGTCCAGATAACTGACCACTATATAATTAACCTTATCTAGGACTTTTCCTTGGGGGGGTATCAATCTGGTAGCGAACGAAAGCAACAGGCCATGACCATGGATTGGATGATCAAAGCTCTTGTACTGTTGTACAACGCATGAATAAACAAAACAAGACAGTTCAGCTTCTAGCTTGTGGCTTGAGTTTATTTTGGTTTGAGTTTTTGACTAATGACTTATTTTCCACTTTTCATAAATTTTGTATTTTTTTGTATTTTTAGCTTTTTTTAAAGTTTTTTTATCCTTTTTCATATTCATTTGTATTATACGTAATGGGTTAACTTGTTTTTCCATTTTTAGATTTTTTTAAGTTACCGTTAGCTACATTGTAATTTCAGTCATCTATAGTGCAATTTTAGTCATAAGCCATTAAATTTCAGCCCAATCGAGCGGCATCATAATCTGCTCGGATAGCCGTAGCTCGCTACTCTTTCCACGTGTTAGTGGCGGAGCAAGGATTTCGACGATAGTTATGCAAACTTAAGTGCACATACCAACATAAAAATTTATATAATATAATATGAAAGTTTAAAAGCAACAAATTAAGGGCCCACTCAAGTTAGCGATGGCTTTTGATTTTTAATTATTTTCACTATTCCTTATTTTTGTCTTTTTTGATTTTTCGACTTTTTGGCTTTTTTCATATTTTTTGTATTACCGTGATGAGCTAACATTTTTTTTTCTATTTTTACTTTGTTTAAATTTAATTACGTCAAATAAGTTATCTCAACTACAGTAAAAAAATAAGATAACTATACTGAAAAAAAGTCATAAATCATCGCTAATCTAAGCGCCTCTTAAGGACTGTTCATATTAACTTTTAGTTTTGATTTATGAATAGTAATAGATTGTAGAGAAACTTATAAAAAATATATTTATATATAATTTTAGTTAATATAGATAATAATAATATTATAATATATATTACAATTAATTAGTAAGCTCTACCGTAAAAATTTTAAATTTCTAACCCAACCGACCTCAGGTCTGATAAATCCGAGGATCGTAATCACACGTCGACGGAGACCATCCCCCCACAATAGGACAATCCCATATAATTCTTCACCTCGGTCTTGGTGTATTATTAGGTGTTGTCCCCTGCAAGCCCTGCAATAGGTACATGCATTTTGGATAAGTGCGCCAAAAAAATAAACAAAGTCAAACTGAACGGGAGGATACTTTACGAAAGGAGAGGTGCTAATTATTCGGATACACCTCTTACGAAATCGACGAGCCGGAGCACTAACAAACCAAGAGCAATCAAAAACACAAAAAATAAGGAATAATAAAACATATGAATACTTAATATGAAAAATCCTTTCAGTTGAAAAAATCACAAACATATAATCAACGAAACCATTATATAAGGAGAAGTTACAAAAACACTTTTGACGTATATGTGATCTACGCTTCTACTAGGCAGCTTCAAAGGATATAAATAGCTCTAAGAGCAAGAGTTCCGAACAAAAAGGAATAAAGTTCTAGTCAATAATGAACAAAGACCTATCAAAATAGAAATAGTAATATTCTTGAAATGAAAATAACAACTTGCTTGAAAAGTCTCAAAAGATAATAGTGTACAGTTGTAATCGAATACGCCTCTGACAGCTATGTCTGACTTTAGTTAATGCATATACCTTAGAGCATCACATCTGCTATGGGTCGGTACAGGGTCCATTATAAACTTGAAAATAGTCCTAATCATAATTTTACATCAGTTCATATTATTTTCTAATCAAACTCTTCAAATGGTAAAAAAGATCGGAGTAATCAGACTCAACAAGATTCAAATCAGGAAATACAACACTCCTAATCAAAGATTTTGAACGGTTAGCTTCGTGCGTATACGGAGTGGAGTACTTGTTTCCTCGGCGTACTAGGTCAGAGGTATAGGTGCGAAGTTTACGAGAGGTAGGAAATATCATTTCCGGAGTACTAATTTAAGGGTGTTTAGCTTACCACTCTTGACATGAACAAATAAGAATCTTATCGCAAGAGAAAGAAAGAAACAAAGAAAATGGATGCAGCAGTAAATACGTGCTATCACAGTAACTTGGCTAATATTGCAATTACGTCGTTGCCACATACTCAGCGAAAATCTAGTTTTCGATCACACTACTTATGGCTAAGTTTGACCCGAGCACTCCTGTGTGATTTGTGAAAGGTTTGCAGGCAGCTCTAAAGCTGTCTTGTTCATCAATCGAGTGTCTCTTTTCTGCGTTGTGCTCGTTCGGACACCAGCTTTTTACTAAACATCTCAGTCCTCAGTCGCAACAGTTAGGACTCAGGACTAAGGGGTATTCGAAATAGCGATGATTTTTAATTTATGGTTAAAATTTTATTGTAACTGATTTATTTTATTACTGTAATTGAGTTGGTTTATTGGACAAAATTAAATATAAAAAAAATGTAAAAATAAAAGCGATATGCTAACCTATTACGGATAATACAAAAGAAATACGAGAAAAAACAAAATATAAAAATACCAAAAAACAAAAAAAAAAAATAAAAAGGCTACAGTGATTTCTAAGCCGTCGCAATCATCGAACGCAGCAGCGGAGATGAGCGCGACCCAATTGTGCTGAAATTTCTCATGGTCGAAGAAAATATCTTCTGTTCATATATGATGGGAAATGCCCTCCTACGTTTGCTTTAGGTGTTCAGACCTATCGATCATTGGTTGGAATCTGTTGCTGCCTTTGCTATTCTTGAAGCAAACAAGCGACGCTTTCGACAGTGTAGTGGTTCATAACGAAAGCAGATTACGACGTGAACTCATCATTTGTTTCGTTATTAGGCCAGCCCAAGAAAGATTTCTAGCTTCCGTGTGTTTCAAGCCGTGAGCTAGAGATCGGACCATCTGGGGCTTCCTTGTGTGGGCTTCATAGGGTGGTGCCCATGCGTGGCCCATGTTGATAGCGCTGAGAGCCTTTCTCGTTTTCCTTTCGATTTCTCCTTGTACTCCGTGAGAGCCAACTGTGTTTTACTGTGATTTTCTTTGAAAGAATTGGAGAGTCCTTTTTAGGCCATTTAGAGACCGCTCAGTTCATCTTTTTAAACTGATTTATAGTTGAATCTATATTGTACTTGATTTATTTTACACTATAATTGATAATAGTTTATTTAGTATGGTTAAATTTTTTAAAAAATAAAAATAGAACAAAATATTAACCCATCATCGGTGACGCAAACAAATACTGAAAAAATAACTGACAAAAAAAACTCAAAAAAGCTAAAAAATTAAAAAAGATAAAATTTAAAAATAATAAAAAATAAGCTGAAATTAAGAAACACAAGCTGAAATAAGCATACCTTAGTTTCGTAATCTTTCAACAAACACGAGCAATATCTTTTCTTTTTGTCCAGCTAGCTAGAGCATGATAGCCCGCAACATTTTGCTCAGCCTTTAATGGCCCTTCCTTTTATGAAAGTTTGGTCTATTTGCGCTGAAGATCCCATCAAAAGACGTCCGGATATTCAGTACCTGCAGTGGGGAGAACCCCTTGTAAAGAATTTGATCAACAGGACACAGATCCCTCGACTCGAAATCGGAAATAAATTATAAACAGAGGAATTGCCAAGTGCGAGCCATCAACCATAGATTCTTAAAGACATTTTGCCTTGTATATGTTTTTAGAGCAATTCTAATACTTGAAATCATGACTAATTTTTAGTCTTCTAAGATATTATGATACAAATCTGAGGATGATACCTGGCGAGAAAGACAGATGTGTGCAATCCATCATTTCTTCGTGTCTTCATCAAGAAGAAGACAGGACACTACAAAAGAACATCACGATTATTTAAAGATGATAATGGCAAAGAAAGGTGAGAACATTATTACCTTTGGAATGACCTACTTGATCGAATTGTGACTAATTCTTTCATCTAATGGTTCAAAGCTTTCTGTCCTTTTGTACCCTCTTTACAGAGGAATTTGATGCATTGGCTATTTCTTCTAAAACACTATGATAAACTGAACGTATGCGATAATGTCGCGTGCAGAAAGTAAACGAATCCTCGTCTCACGAATGCAAACAGCTCTACATGCGTCGCATCTATTTCGAGGGGGAGAATAGAAAGACTAGTTAAGAATGATATTCTTCCTCCATTAGAGTTCTCAGACTTAGAACAATGCAGAGAATGCATTAAAGGAAAATATGTAAAGAAAATTAAGAAAGACGCCAAAAGAAGCACAGAGTTCTACAAATTATTCACACAGATATTTGTGGTCCTTTTCCGTGAAAAGTGTGGATGGATATGACTCGCTCATAACATTCACTGAGCCTTGGATAAATTCAAGATATTTAAGGTCAAGTTGAAAACAGTTTCCTCACAAAGAAATGGTTTACTTCTTACCCCATATCCTCTTTAATTACTATACCTACACCGGCGAACCTCAAAAAATGGAGTAGGCGAAAGACGCAATCGCTCGATGGATATGGTGCAAGTATGATGAGCTACTTTGAGTTTATGGATGGAAATTCATATTCTCAACAGTACCTAGTAAATCGGTGCCCAAAACACCGCATTTAGTTGTGGACAAGAGTTCCTCACTACACCATTTACGTGTGGGGAGTCTAGGCTATTAATCTTGGGAAGCTTGATCCCAAAGCGATAAGATTTCATTGGCTACCCTAGCATTTCCGCTTCTACCGCCCGATCGATATACAAAGTTTGTAGAAACGAGACACGCTGTCTTCTTAGAGGATGAAATGATGAAGGGGAGCATGGTAGCTCGAGAGATCGACCTTGAAGAGAAGCGGGCGATGCGCCCACTCCGATGATTCAAGAGACAATCCCAAAAATGTACTATATAGAACCCATTGCCACGTTTCTCAAAGAGTAAGAAGATCAACTATTTCGATGATTATCAGATTTATCATACAGAGGAATTTCAAATGGAGGATGATCCAACCTCATTTGAAGAAGCCATGATTTGAGGCCATGGAAGAGGAAATGAGGTCCATGAAGACTAATAAAGTCTGGACTTGAAATTATTCCTAAAGGAGCCAAAACATAAGCAAAGCGCGATTTTTTTCTCCGATGATTCCTTCATAATGGCATTAGTAGCACATTATGATTTAGAGTTAATTAAAGACGGCATTTCTTAATGGGGATTTGGAGAAAACGTTTACATGGCACAACCGAAAGGTTTTGTCGTGGAAGGAAATGAATAAGAAAATTTGGGTTTAAAGAGAATGTAGAGGACAACCGTGTTTATGCAAAGTTTAAAGATGGGAAGTTTATCTTCCTAATCTCAGATGTGGATGATATCCTACTAGCTAGTAGTGATATCATCACATCGAGACAAAGAAGTTTTTGTCCTCAAACTTTGATATGAAAGATCTTGGTGAAGCTTCGTCGTTCTAGGAATCAAATTCACCGGGATAGAAACAAGGGATATTGGGACTATCACAAAAGGCATACATAGAGAAAATCTTAAAGAAATTTGGTATGCATAAATGTAGTCCTTCACCGCACCTATAGTCAAGGGCGACAGATATGGGGATTTTCAATGCCCCAGAACCATATGAGATCGATCAAATGAAAGCGGTTCCATATGCTTCACTGCTGAAGCTTACAAGATGCTCAAGTATGCACACATACGACTTAGCATTTGTTACCGGGTTATTTGGCGATTCCGAGCAATCTCGGAATAGAACATTGGAAATTGATAAAGAAAGTCTTGCGTTATTTGCAAGGAACAAAAGGCCTCATGATGACATAAAGATCGATTTACTCCATATAGTGGGGTAAATCATTATGCGGAGATGATAGAAAGTCTACATCCGATATGTATTCACTCGCAGAGGAGCTATATCGTGGAAAAGCTCAAAGCAAACCGTCACTACATCGCCCACAATGTATGCCGAGTTTGTAGCATGTTATGAGGCTACGAGCGGTGAATCGCTGAAGTTCATACCCGCTTTAAAAGTGGTTGACGACATCAATAGACTTATCATATTGTCTTATGAAACAATAAGTCAAGTGGTGCTGCCAAACACATTGCATAAAGTACTATGTTGTGAAAGATAAAGTTCGGGATCAAATTATAAGTCTTACATAAGTACCGCAAAGATGTTAATCCGGATAAAGACCACCCAACGTGTTGAGAAACATCTGGTCCTATGATTCACTAAAAGATGGCCCAAAAGATTAAAGTAATCGTTTCGCAACGATAAGACATGTTCTATGCACTAATCTGATGGAATGAGTAAAGTCAAAAGTAATTAAAGTTAAAGTATAGATGAGATCAAGGGGAGAATGTTAGAATGATCTCCACCGCCGACAGCCCAACGGCTAATCGGGCCTTGATCCGCGCTTCGATCGGGGCGCCACTATTAGGCTGGTGGGCTCTGTCGCGCTGCGCTATATAAAGAGTTGTAGTTTATATCTAATATCTTAGAAGACTAAAAACTAGTTATAATTTCAAACATTGAACTGCCCTTACTGGTTTCGCCTTGTATCCAATTTTATCCGCAATCCAAGGGACCGCAAGAACACAGCATGAACACATGTAAGGGTCTACAGGTTGCATGAACAACTCTGACGATTGGTATCTATGCCCCTCGATTGGTTCACTGCACGAGGAGCCCCCTGGCGATGCGGCCGTCGGCGCCATGGGGAAGAACCCGCCGGCCTGTCCGGGGTTGCCGGTGCCGTACACGACGCCGAGGATCTCCTCGGGCGTGCGGTCGTAGGCCAGCGAGAAGCGGTCGCCGGCGATGATGTTGCCCACGGTCTGCCCCTCGGGCCCCTGCCCCGGCGCCACCACCAGCCCCTCGTCCTTGACCCCCTCCTCCCCAGCGCGTTCCGCAGCTCGGAGATGTGCGCCGTTAGCTCCGCCACGCCGACGCCGTAGCTCGGCACCCGCGACAGCCCGCGCTCGTACAGCAGCGCCCGGATCACCGCGTCCTGCGCCGACTCCACGCCCAGCAGCCCCGCCACCAGCTGCAATATATATATAGATCGACTGTTCAGTCCGTCACGGGACAACATGAGCCATGACATGTGCATGCATGCAGTGGGTGTGGCAGACGATGGGTAGAGTGATCATGCGATATGTGCGCACCTTCCTGGCCTGAGGGGTGAGGAGCTTGGGGTTGACGCCGACGTAGCCGGTGAGGCCGACGTAGGGGATGATGTAGGAGGCGATGAGGAAGTTGAGGCTGTTCTCGTAGGGGTTGAAGGGCGGGTCCAGCGTCGTGTTCATCGCCTGCTCCACGATCTTGCCGAAGTTGGCCGCGCTTATGTCCATCTGCGGCCGCGGGAACCCCCTCACGTTCTGCTTGATCGCCCTGCACACGCACGCATACAGTCGATGCTCACAAGCTACTTCTCGATCTGGTTGTAAGTTTCGAGAGAGATCGATCGAATTGTGAGGTTATTACGTACCTGAGGTGGCCGACTTCTTGGTAGCAGAACTGCGCGGCGACGTCGCGGACGAAGGGGGTGAGGGTGGCGGTCTGGCCGCCGACTGGGGGCGGCCCGCCGCCGGCGAGGTTGACGTCGATGCCGTCGAGGCCGTAGCCCAGGGCCGACCAGCAGAAGAACTCCGCCTCCAGGTACTCTAGGTTCAGCGGGAACTCCAGCAGGTCCACGTCCGACTGCGGCAGCAGCGTGCCGGCGCCGCCGTAGAACCCACGGTACCGCGCCCACTCGTTGTCCATGTCCTGCGCCCGGCCAACGCCGCCGCAGAGCGCAACCACCACCACCGTGGCGAACACGACGAAGGTGCCTGGGGCAGCCATGGCTACTTGTGCCAAAGTGTCACGAGTACGCCGCGACTAGCTTGCACACACCACGACAAACTACTAGCTAAGCTAACACCAGCTGATCAGTCTGCAGGTTTGCGCTAGTGACGTGCGTGCGTGTGCAGTGCTCGTCTCTCGGGATCGGTGCACGTATATAGGCGGTGCGGCACGTGCGGTAGGGAAGAGGTGGGGGCGGCGCGCCAAGGGTGTGGCGTCCGGGGGAGTACGTGTAGCGTTGTTTACTTTAAACGCCCGACCAAATTTCTTTTTAAAGTGTCTAAGTCATCTGTATTTTTTAAAATAAACATCTAAATATTTAACCATTAAATCAAAAATGCAAAGATCTTTTTTTTTCGAGAGGTGGACTTTTTTAAAGAGAAGAATTCACGGCTATTGTTCAGAAATTTAGATGATAATTTAGAAAAAACATATGAATGATATTTATCAGCTCTCTTTCTTCTTTGTCTCGGAATTTGAGCCGCTGGTGCATTCGGTGTGGTTTTCGTGCGACTCGCAAATTAGACGGAAAAAAACCGAGCATGCGACGTGCGCTGTCAAACAAGGCTAGGTAGGAAGAGCGAAGAAAAGCGTTGTATACGTGCAAGAAGAAAATATAACTGCACACCATTCTTATTTATTTACACGAGTCCAAATCGGCTCACACCAACTCGCACATTGGATTGATTATGCACACATAATAACCTATTTGTATTTTTATTGTTTTATCTACGTAAAATGGTTAATCCATGATAATTACTCAGAGATACCTTAAATGTTGGTAATTTTGCTCATCAACTAGCAAGGTAGTCGTAATCTTTGCATGCACCCACACATATATGGGCAACATGGGCTATATTCTTCTTGGGCTGGGCTGTCACAGACTCACAATACGACCACCCATGGCTGAAAACCAAATCAACATGGCAAGTCCATATCCCAGTGTGCATGGCCGCTAGATGGTGGGTCCGACGACGTCCACTCCTGTTTGTGTTACCTTGTCGTTCGCCAGTGCTCTTGTACTACAGTCACAGAAGATGTTGTTTTGGACATCAAATGATTCTAAAATACAACTTTGACTATTTATTTTTTTATTATAATATATTTATAAAATTTATTAAAACTATAATATTGTGAAAATACTTTTTAAGACAAATTTACACTACCATTTTCATGTATTTATTTTAAATATTTGTAAAGATATTGATCATCAAATTTTATAACATTTGACTGCACGTAACTCAAAACAATTTTTGTAACGGGAGAGAGTAGTACCTAGCGACTAGCTGCGGCCCATTAATGCCATTTGTTACCACAAACAAAAATCCATTATGCCCCATTTTATAAGTGAGCTATGATTACTAGCTACTTTCTGTCTACTAGCTACTTTCTGTCCCGTAATATAATCTTTATTTTTAGAAAACATTATCTCACAATATAAATTTATTGTGGAGACCCAATATATATTTATCGTAATATTTTCACCATATACACAACTTTAATGTTCAAAAATGGAAGAGTAGTTGTAATATGACATTAAATATAGGTATGTATAGTCTAATGACATTAACTTATTAAATTTAATGTTTCCTTGTATGTACACATAGTAGACTTTTAACTTATATTACAAGACAAAGAGAGTATAATTGTAAACTTAAAATCCTCTACTGATAGAATTATCATAAAATCCCCCTGTTCCAAACAAACCCATATACATGAAATGATCCTATGTGTAAAAAATAGAATAGGATTTGGGATGATCTTCTTGATTGCCGAGTGGGAAGCTAGTACAGCACGGCACTGTAGTGGTCGCACCACTGTATTCGATCTGAGTCTGTGTAGGTACGCACTTTTGACCGCATGCTAGCATGCGGGCGGCCGTAAACGTGGGTTAGTGTGCGTTTTTCCTCTTTTAAAAAACCCAGACGCAATCCTCGCAAGATATACGGCGTATCCCACGGAAACCGAGCTCAATTCGACAGTGCAAAAGCGAAGATAAAGACGTTGCAGGCCGAGATTACGTTTGCGCCATTTGGAATAGTGGGCTCTGATATTTATCGAGAAACCATGCAAATATCGTGCAGGTGAAAACTGAAAAGACATCACTCAGTTCTGCGGCGGTGACGTGGCTTCTTTTTTTAAAATGTGACTGATTGTTTATAGTTATATTTGATGATTTTTAATTTTAATATTAGTGTTTATGTGAATAAATCAAATGTTAATAAGTTACTTTTAAAAAGCTATTCTGATAAATCGTTTTAAAAAGATGACAAAGAAACCATTCTATGTATTTATTAGGAAAAAAGTTATAAATTATAAGTTGAAAAGAAAAGGCAGTGATCCTATCTGCGAGCATATTTTCCTGAAATAAAACACGTGATGGAAAATTCGAGCTCAAGAATTTATATAGAAGTGGGGCCTAGCAACGAGAGAGGAATGGATTGAAAATCCAAATTCTCTTGTATGTATATATAGTTTGGGTGAAAAGTTGGTGATCTAGATCCAATTATAGACATTGAGAAATAACGTTACTCATTGTTGGACTCCTGAATCTTGATTATCCATTTTAGGCCGAGAAATAGTTTGATGGGCCAGAGAATGGCCGCCGCATTATGATAAGAGGACAATAGATAAAAGAGCTAGGCCAAATAGTAAAGAGAGCAACCACAAGGCTATCCGTAATCAAACAGTGTCCATCCCCTACTCTCTCTCTCCCATTTTCGGTGTCCTCTCCGCCTCCCTCCTTGTCATTCCCCCGCTGTTGCTCCCCTCCCCTCCTCACTTTTCTCCAGCGTCGGTAGCTTCACACCCCTCCTTCACCTCCCCCGCTCCGTCCTTCACCACTGGCGGACGGTGGCGATCTCGCCACCACGCCACGCTACCATCCCCTCCCCTGCCACCATCACTCCCTAATCGCTATCTCCCGCTCTTTCCTCCACCACCGGCAGACGGTAGTGATCTCGCCACGCACCTATCACTAGATCCGAAGCCGAAGCCAACGATAGCAGTGGAGGAGGTAGGGAAGGTGGCTCCTAAGATCTTAGAAAAACGATATGACAATCAATGAGTTTTGGCAATCAATAGAAAACTTTTACGAACAATGAATAGTGTCCCAAGAAATTACCCATCCTAGCTATGCCCAACAATGTGATCGGCTGGGCCTTGAACACATCGAGGAGTCACAAGGTTATACTTTGAACACATTGATGAGTCGCATCTTTATAATTTGATCATGTTTATATTGGTTTCTGCTTTTGTTTTATACCTAGAAAAGCTAATATGAATACTTGATTTCTCGAAGTGGCTTTTCCACTCCTCCTACTATCATCTTACTCCGACGATAGGGTAGGTGGTCACATGGGTACATCACCCATCCCATCCATCTCGCTCCCGTCACGCGCATATATCTCTTCACTTTTTGCACCGCTTGCCTCTAATTCTAAAAGTCACTTCTTTTAGCCACTACTATTCATTTTTAGCCATAAGGCACAACCAAAATCATCAGCAAAAGTCAATACGAACGGTCATAATAGTTTCACTTAAAAGAAAATGAGTAATTTTCATAAAACCACACATATTCTTACAAAACTACCAAAAATACACTTTTTAGAACTAATTTCACAAAACCATACTTAATCTTATCAATTGTTTCAAATAATCACACTTTTGTCAATTGCAACTATTTTGACAAGGTGGGCCCGCATGTCATTGAGACTTTTAGCATATAACCCTGTTATGCCGATGTGGAGGGCACTACTGCGTAGTCAACTAATGTGGAGGGTGTTGTTTGCTTTGAAGAATCAAATAGAGCAAGAGAAGAACACCTTGTTGCAGGAGAAAAAAGTTCGATTGTAGTGAAGTTGGGCACATGTCATGTCGGTTGGCCACGCACTAGTGTCCTCCATGTTAGCATAATAGGGTTATATACTGTAGCCTCAATGACATGTAGGCTCACCCTATCAAAACGGTTGTAGATGATAGAAGTGTTATTCTTTGAAATAATTGATGAAAATAAATTTGATTTTGTAAAACAAGTTTAAAAATATATTTTTTGATAGTTTTGTAACAATAAACGTTGTTTTGTAAAATTTATCAAAAATCTCAACATTAGCTTCATGGAGTAGTAGTGGAGTATTTAGTAACACTAACACCACAACTAATTAGCGAGAAAAAGATCAAACAGGTCTGGGAGCGTGGCTATCATAAAATAAATATCTGTGTGTTCGACCTACCTCAACAACTGAAGAGATAGGTGTGCTCCTTACGTGACAGGACCGCCGCACCGGCATGCACTTTTGAGCCATGTTACGCAATGGACCCCTGGATCCTGCTTTGCGGTAGCTTGTTTCATTTCTAAGGTTTCCTGCGGCTGGAGCTGGCATTCAGAGAAACAATAAAGCATGCTGCACTTGCTAGTCCATTCCGTAATAAAGGCCCTATTCATTTGAGCTTTTAATTTCTTTGAAAATCAAAATAAACAACACAACTTTTTAAAATAGATTTTTTTACAAACGGCACATACACATCTCCTCAAAGAACCCGAGACTAAAACCATGTGTGTCGATGTTAGCGTCATCCACGTTGGTGTCTCCTCCGGTTCAATGTCCACTACGATTCGATATCATTTGTAAAGTCCAAACCGCATATACAATGGATAAGACATACGTAACAATCTACCCGCGCCAAAATGGTTAACATGTTATTACCAATGGTGCCTAAATATGTTATCTAAACCATAGCCCACAAAAAGGGCTAAAGTCATTATATATTTTTCAAACGGCTTTCTAAGGCTAAAATCATGTGAGCCGTGACACGACATCCACAACTAAAAGAACAATAGATGTTGTCTGCATGTTGCCAAGTTGCCACGAGAGGAAAGGGGTTGCAAATTATTATATTTTAGAATCCAAACCTGGTCGGATCGGCCATAGCTGATCTTTCTGATCGCTTGAAGAGTTTGATCATGTTTTGCTAATGCGATGCGAACTAATCAAAGGCTATGATTATGATCATCTTTGTGTTCGTGATATACTCTACATGACTGAATTTAGACATGGCTACTCGAGATGCTTCTGACTACAACTTTACACTGTTATCTTTTGAGACACTCCAAGTAGGATATTATTCCCATCTCCAAGAATGTTACTATTCCAGTTTCCGATAAGTCTCTGTTTCATTGTCGACTAGGACTTGTTCCTTTCTTCGTTAGAGACTCTGATCCCTAGCTCATATATGTACATTTATAGTAGCATAGTTAAGACACGCTAAAATTTTTCGTGTTTGTAATCTCTCCTCATATAGTGAATTTCATCTTCGTACATCCATGATTTTTTCACAAGCATTTTTCATGTAAAATCTATGTCCCACAAGGGTTTTTCATGTAAAATATATGTCTCTTATTCTTTTGATCATCTATTTCTATTGTGTGTTTATAATAAGTAGTATCAGAGCTCTAGGTTCAAATTCACAGCCACCGCCCTAGGAGGAGGAGACTCGGGAGGGGGCATTGCGCGATATCAAGAGTGGCATTTAGGAGGTGATCGTTCTTGCCGATTCAACTCGTCTCGATTCTGTTCCGCATCTCAACCTTAAATCAATGTCAAACCATGCCATGCCAAGAGTCAATTGGCACTCTATCTCAACGACTATTTTGGTGCCATATGTTCTACCAACATCATCGTCTATGCCGCCCAACACCATGCCCTATCATCATATTGTGCCATATCCATTGATGATCTTCTATTTCAATCGATTGTCATCTTTATCAAGATGTTGTGTCGTTAGCTCTACATATTTTTGTTAGAGGTTGAGTTCATTATAATTTAGGTCATTATGCCTATTATTAGTGCCATTCATGCAGAATTCATCATTGTCGATTTCATCAACGATTTGTCGTCTTCTATGGGTTATTATGGCATGATATGCACATGTAGAGTCTAAGGTATAGTTGCAATTTGGGATTGACTTGATCGGTGAGACTTTAAAGAAAAAAATAATTCCAGTTGTGACTTGTGAGGACAACTGAATTTAGTGTTTTGTTCACCATTTGGATATGTTGAAATTGGATCGCTTGTGCGAACATCATGAATGAGTTTATCATATTTTTTTTGCTACTAGAGGAATTCAGTTTAAGGTGAAGATTGTTATATTTTGTGATCCGAATCTAGTTAGATCCAACTACTGTTGGTCTTTCTAATTGCTTGAAGAGTCTAATCATGTTTTGCTCAAGCAATGTGAACTAGTCGAAGGTTATGATTGGGATCATCTTTGTGTTCGTGATGGACTCTATACCAACTGAAATCAAACGTGGCTACTTAATGATCTTCCAACTATAACTCTACATCGTTATATTCTGAGACTCTCCGAGTGGAGTGTTTTTCTTATCTCCAAAAATGTTATTGTTCTAGTCTTCCATAGGTTTCTATTTCGTTATCGACTAAGATTCTATTTTTTTCTTTATGGACTCTACTCCCTATCTTATATATATGTATCCCTATAGTCGCATAGTTAAGGCACGTTGAAATTTCCATGCTTGTAATATCTTCTTATAAAGTGAATTCCGCCTTCATGCATCTGTGATTTTTCCATAAAAATTTTTCATATAAAATCTGTGTCTCTCATTCTTTGATTATCTATTTTTGCCTTGCATTTTGTAACACAAATTGAGCTGCAACGTTGTCACAACTAACAAGCGGGCACTTGAAGTGGAGGGAGATGTGAAATGGGAATCTTGGGTTCCGAGCGTGTGGTCTAGTCGGAGGGTGTGTTGTATATTTGTAAGTTGTACGAGATGGATCGGACTCGAGCGTCGTCGTCATTTCCTCATTGGTGTGCACAATGTTGCTACTACAAAAAGGCTAATATTACACGCCTCATCATAGATGGTTTATCAAAATCGTCAGTATTAAACACAATCATAGATGGTTTTGATATAGTGACCGTCTGTGTTACTAGCAGCATTAAAAACCATCTGGTGAAGAGATAATATCATAGACGGTTCAATATAAAACTATCTGTGAAGTATCAAAGACGGTTATTAACAAGAATTGTCTGTGCTATTAACTCATCATAGGCGGTTTGTATTAAAAACTATATGTGATATTTCATTGCACAATTTTGCCACCCCTTTATTCAAACTTTCAAACTGAAGTGGCATCGCAACCTCTCAACTATTGATTGATTCTACTGCCTAAATGCCCTTATATATGCTACCTACATGTCTCCCCCAAACACTCCAAACTGAAGTGCCGCCTCCCCCAACGACGCCAACTACCTCCCTGAGCTCCTCCGCCTTTGGTTGTGACACCACGATTCACTGTATAAGGTGCTCTTGTCGTTAGTGTGTCTTATGCAGTGTTACTGTTGTGACATAATGGTGACGCTGTCGCCACTTCTCCATAGCCAGTGATATGTCCTCCTGATCCCCTCCCCACTCTTCCTTGATGCTTGGATATGAAATTACGAAATTATTGGATGGCTAGGGTTTCAGCCATGTAAATCTTGATGCTCATGTGTGTGAAAATTAATTGGTGATGCCTTAGTTATTATAATGATTAATGGATGGCTAGGGTTTCGGCCCTTTTTTAAATTCATGCTTTATTGCAGGATGAAGACATGGCGCTCTGCCACATTCCATTAATAGAGAGAAGAGAACACAACAGAAATCCAAGATGAACGAATCCACCTCTTACACACCAAAACAACAAAACCTACAACCTATAAACAACAAGCCACCAAAGACAAGCCGCCAAAGTTTATTGCGCAATGATCTTGTTATCATAAATAGGCTTGCTTTAGTTAATCTGCATTCTCTGATTGCACTATCTTATAGCACAATTAGAGAATGTTGATGAATTGAAGGAGACCTATTTATGACAATGCGAGAATACAATCACAGATGGTTCTTATACTATCATAGATAGTTTATAGAAAGAACCGTCTATGATAATTGTTATCACAGACGATTCTAATTATGAACTATCTGTGATAAGGATTATCACAGACAATTCAAAAATTGTCTATAATACTCTTAGGATATTACTAACCTATAAGTATAAACGGTTCATGAATTGTCTACGGTGATATTTTCGAACCGTCTATGATGAGTTTTTTATAGTAGCGTGTTCTTTTGTCAAAACTAGAGCTACTGCAAAGAGAAGTGCAGGTGTTGTGCCGTCAATTTCCACCAGTTGCACGTAGGTGGGCTAGGTCCAGTCGTAAATGCAACCTTTTGTCCACTCCATCTTCCGGCCCCGAGGCTAATGACCTGATCGTCTCAAGTCAAGCCTTCGGATTTAAGGCATGCACGGCATGTATGTCGGCGTTGTTTCTCACTTTTCTCCCTTCCTCTCCGTGTCACATAGTCATCGATCACCATTTGTCGTAGCAGCACGAGATGATGAACACTACTACTAGCAGTCTAGCAATAGATGTTCCAAAGATTGCGGATTTAATAACTTCCCAGGTGAAAGCAGATGATGCGCTGTAGCCAGTGGCAGACCAGAACTAAAAATTAATGCACAAATAGCACAAGACCAACATGAGATAAATGAACAAAAAATAAATCGAACTATCTTCTGCTCTTCTATCCAAGTTTATAAGGTGTATTTTTCTTAGCACATATACCAAGGAGATAGTAAAAATAGCTAGATTACCCTTAATTATTATCACTAAAATTATCTCTAAACACTATATTCAATACATGCATGTAGAGAATATCAAATAAAGATGTATATCTATTAGGGGTATAAAGGAAACACTGCACTAATTTTGCATTTGAACATGAAATACGCTCCATATTTATGGACAAGACCATTAAAAATATATCCTATAAACTTAGACGGAGGGAGTACAATTCAAAATCATACCTAATTATAAGAGCAACATAGTGAAAATGCAAAATATAATGAAGATTATACCTTGGCAATGGGTAGTGTACTCCTAAAAGCCCATAAATATCTGTAAGTAGCTATCTATACACCAAATTTAGTAAAATTAGTGATGAAACCATAAATTATGATTGTGAATAGTTCTAAATATTGAAAAAAGATGCAACTTACCACTAAAGTGCTAGCATTGAGTAGTACAAGTATGAGGCAATGTCATTCTATGATATTTCATGCTTTGAAAATGTTTCCTGATTCTATCATCATCTAGGCTTCTACATATCTCTTGTTCAATTTAGCATATCATCAAGTCATTAACCACTTATCCGCTACTCTATTGCGTAAATTTATCTTGATAATATCATTGCTGAAAAATACTCTTTCAACCGATATCGTTGGCATTGGAAGGATCGATGTTAGCTCAATAAGACGATATACCAATAGAAAAGTTTTACTTTTTCTATTTCAACCATCTTTTAAACTAACTTTGCAATAGGTATGTGTTTCACGGATCAACGATGATTTCATCGGGATTAAAATCCACCTGAGCCTTCTTTACTTGATTCATGCTCTCATTAGTACAAGAAGTACTACTTATATTGCTTGAAAAATATTTATGCAATGTTTGTTTCTCTATTTCTTGCAAATCTATGAATCGATAAATGACAACACCTAAAACTAAAATACCAAATCAATAATAATTGCACTAATTGAAAACTGGATTTGTTTTTTCTTTTAAATATCTTGCTAGCCTGCTGCTTCTTCTTTCTTTTCCTCTTCTCCCGACTCCTTCCTTCGACGGTCTTTGAATTGTAACATCCCAAAAATCTGAGTTTTATTTAATTGAGTTTAATTGTTTTTTGGAATTTTCCTTGTCTTTTCTTTAAACCTAGAGTTAACAAAAGACACCATGTGTTTAACTACAACCTATTATTCTCTATTTTATTTTTTTAGAGTTCCCCTTTCTTTGTAGTATTTTTTGAGAATTTTTTGGAAAATTTTGGGTCTCTTTGGCTATTTTTAAGGCTTTTATTGAATCCTCAGATTTTCTAAAAACGAAAACAAGAAATTAATTCCCTTTATCCCCTTGGGCTGAATTCTTCGTTGGCTCGACTTTCCCTTGAGCGAGTCATGGCGAAGGCCGCATGCGACCCAATGCACCGGCCCATCCCACGTGCCTCACCCGCCCGGGCCCCACCTATCAATGCCCTCCCCCTCCTTCCATCGGCGTGCATCCCCTTGTCATCCCCTCCTCGCTTTCTTCTTCCTTTCCTTCTTCTCCCCCTCTCCTTCCTATTCGACATCGGTCACCGAATCCGCGCCGACCTTGGCTTGCCTTCCTTCCTTCGTGTGTCACATGTGATTTGAATCCCATAATCCTTGTGCCCCTCCTTTGAACCCCCTCCCATCCCTTTTCTCCCCTGCCCAAAATCCCACCACCATTAACTCCGACTAGCGATTCGCGCACCTAGCCTCCCCCTCGGCCATATAAAAGGGACCCCAAGCCCCACAAAGCCCTACACCCCACATCCCCTCCTCGGCTCGTGCTCAATAGCCATCGTTAGCCCCGCACCGTGAGCCACTGCCCCGAGCCTCAGGCCAATTCCGGTGAGCAATTTTGGCCCACCGTAGAGACGTCAAGGCCCGCCGACAACACCACTAGCTTCACCATGCCGACTTTAACCTTGCCCACCCCTCCATCAAGCTTGGGCAATTCCAAAGCCATGTCCCCACTAGAGCATCTCGTTGCCGTCAACTCTCGCTCGTCGTCGACCACGCAATCCACGCGCTCTCCTCCCTCTATTACACATCCTGCCGTTCGCTGTCGATCACCAGAGCGTTGGCGACTGTCGCTCTCGAGCCGCTGCTGTTGTGAACCGAGCCATGTCTGCATGTAGCACTGATGTGGGTGCTGCATGGCACCACTTGAAACGCCACCTCCCCCCTCGACTGTCACATGAGTGCCACACCTGCCACGCCACCTTCTGGTCCATAGGGGACCAAACCCTGTCTCGTGGACCCAATCCACAAGACCGGGGTCATCGTCTGAGTGCTGACATCGTCATTGCACAATAAAATTGATTTTCCTTTATTCAACCAAAATCAATAATATCTGCTGATGTCATAATTCTTTTTCATAAAAATAATTTTAGAAATTCCTTTTAATTTTCTCTCTCTCATTTTCTTAGGAATAAAACTTCAGAGAGCTCATTCTCCTTCATCCTAGCTTTGATTGAATCTATTCAAATTTCTAAATTCATATAAAATCATAATCTATCAAAATCTACCATGTTTTCAAAATTTTAGAGTTTATTTTAATTTATTTTAATTTTATTTGAGTTTGCTTGGTTATTTTCACGTGTGGACTGCGATAATTCTAAGAAATTCTTCTTCAATGATTCACACCCATCAGCATAGTAAGGCAGGTTACACACTTTAATTATGTTGATTCGAGTTTGTAAATAAATTATATTATTTTAAATTATATTGCATGCTTAATTTTTATTCATTGTATTTCAATTCATGTTTTAATTTAGTTAATGCACATTTGTTATGACACTTTTGACATTGTAAATTCTTGTACCTTGTCACTCTAGAATAAAACTCTGATTAGTACACTAGTATTAGCTAGAATATTTTCATAGTAAATGTTCAGACCTGCTTAGATATAATTTTAAGCTTGAAATAACTTTTTCACATAAAATAATAAAATTTTCAAATGTATTTTTGACTTCGATGAGTCAAGAAAGTCTATGTCATATTTTAAAATATAATATAAGTCAAATAGTTAGATGGTGGGTGCTTGCTAGTATCATTGTTACTCGGTGGCTCAACGTGGGTGCTAAGCACAAGGAGTATGTGGTAAATTTGCTAAGCCAATTAAAGACCGGTTTATCAGTTCTGCTACAAAACCCTATTATACTACTACAAGGTTGGTATGGAATAGTTCTGGCTGACTAATTTGGGAGTCCTAATCTGAGTCTCGCTATAAGTTGAATGTGAGTGCGGTATAGGCCGCGGAAAGTCTCACATGGCACAAGAGAGGGCCTCGATTAGGTGGATTTCTTATTAAGGTAAAATCTTAGTGGAGACGTGGCTAGATTGATGACTTTGCATTGTAAATGCCTTGTTATGATCTATTCACCGCACACCCAAGGAAGTGTGCTAATCACGTGGCAATATGAGTCGATCATGTCTTGTGGGTAAAGTCCTATCCTACCATCTCTGCAGAGTATATAAACTATTTTGGATAGCCGTGCCCATGGTCGTGAGCATGCTAAATAAAGTTTTTCACATATTATACTTTATTTTTCATAAAATAGTTTGAGATAAAAATGTGTAATCTTTTTGAAGAAAGATGGTCCGGATAGGATACCTGTGGTTAGGATAGTATCATGTCGGTGCCTGTGTTAATAGCATTAATTTGTTAAATTATTATCTTTAGTTATAGTTTTAAATTCAGTAATTTCTTATTTATTTAATATTTTTCTTAAATGTTGCTTTACGCTCATTAGCCCTATATACCATTACTTGCCTGCTTACATTAATATTGCATTTTTCCTATGTAACTTGTGGACTACATTTCATGTGCTCGCCCTTGCTGATTCTATTGCTCAAAGGAAGACGACTTCAACTACGGTGAGGACCAAGACGAGTAAGCCGCGTCTTACAATCATTCGCTTGTTGGTAGACTTTGGGCTTTGCCTTTTTATTTACTATTTCCATTGTTATTTTCTTTTACTACTTTGCTAGTGAGCATTGATGATGTAAACTTTGGACATAAGGACGTGCACTTTTTATTAATAAAGGTTGTCATTTATGCTTGATATGTATTCTTGTTACCACTGCATACACTAGTTGATTCTAGACTAGTGCGATTTACATAGAGAATCCAGAGCCATTGTTCCGAGGTTCGACATGATCCTTCCTTCCTCGAACCTCAATCCCTCTCCCTCACTAGCTCACTCTACCTTTGTCTCAGATTGAGACCAACAGGCGAGATCTTAGGCGACCTACCTCCCTCCCTCTCTCCTCTCTCCTCTCTCCTCTATGCCAACTACCTCCCTCACCTCTGTGTTGCACCAACTGCTATAAGGTTAAGGAGGCGGATTAGAAGGGGGTGAATAGACGCTTTTAAAAATATCTCTTTGGTTAAAAATGAGTGTATATATACAAATGTAAATCAAATCTATTTTGCACAATTTAGGCCTAAATTATCTAGGTTCATCAAAGTGTACTAATACTCTAAGTCTATGTCAAGATTTACAATTCTAGGACGACAAGCAATCAATTCAATTTCTATGAATATAAGTTGCAAGTATGTAAATTGAGCACAAGAAAACAAATCATAATTTGACACAATCTCTTTTCGCCGTGATGTTCGGAGACTTATTGGTGTCTCTTAATCCACGTTGAGGTAAGCTTAAATAAGTTAGATCGGCTCTACAAATTAAGCTAATCACCTCAATTCCACTAGTAGTAGCTCTTTTCTACTCTAGATAGGTGGGCTCTAACATTCACAACAAGTTAGTCCTTTTCACAAGCTTTTTAAGAAGATCACCAAACCTTCACGCCTCTAAACTATCTAGGAGTCGACAACCTAAAATAGTAATAAGTCAAAGATGATCACTTGAATGAATCAAGTGCTACAACTCAAGGATACAAAATCCTCCACCAAGTGCAACACATACACTTGATTTTTCTTTCCAAGCTCGCTAAGTGCAACATATGTACATAAGAGATGAAAGGGCTTGCTCTTAACTCAAGCGTGATGAAATGGGAACCAACATACTCCTCCAACCAATCATAAGGGGGTCTTTATACCAACACAAAAATTAGCCATTGAAGCAAGAATTTAGCAAAAATCAGCCTAAGGCCAGTACTACTACCAACTAATGGCCGGTATTACCACTAATCCGCAATAGCTAGAAAACTAGTCGTTATAGGTGTTGCTGGTTAGACCACCCACACAGGGTCCAGTCTAACCGCCACCAAGGCTAGTCAGACTGCTCAACTAATTTTTAGAAAAAGTGCTCTCTGAAAAATACAACCATCAACAAATACTAGATTATACCACTCACATAACACCATTTGGACCATTGACCGGTCAGACCTCCGACCGGTCTAACTACTCGTCATGAGTCGGTCGTACCGCCGCCATTCCAACCGCTCACATGGAGTGGTCGTACCACCATGCAATTTCCAACAAAGATAAGAGTGTTTATACTTCAACAAATTTACAAAACACATTCACAAATTATAGTACCATGCACACAATGATTGAAACATAATTTACGATAAGTTGCAAAACACATTCACACACTTTAGAATCATAACACAAGATGTAGGTATATGGACTCGAACCGTTTGCAAAACACATTTGCAAACTTAAATCACATGTTAAAAGGGTCATGCTTGAATTCAACTATTTGCAAAAACACATTAGCAGACGATAACATCATACCACAGAGAGTTAGAGCAAACCAAATGAGCTATTAATACATAACACAATCAAACTACTAGTCAAGGCCCCTCTTAGTAGTACAATATCCTATACTAGTAATTTAGTCTTCAACCAAACACCAAGATAAGTAAAAGACTAGAAATATATTTTTAGCCTATGCTAGTTATACCTTTGCCTTAAGCATTCACTTGAAACTTGATGACACATATCTCCACTTCAAGTTCGGATCCTTGACTTTAACCATCAACACATAATATCCTTTGCTTGACTTGATGATGATCAACATATAAAGATATCTCAAGTCTTCATCATCGTGAGACAACTTATTCATCTAAATCATAAAAAATATTAGTACCATAATATGATTATTATTAATTATCAAAATATATCATTAACTCATAATAACGGATCTAGATTTTTCAACTGCCTCCCTCCTCCTCTGCGCCTTAGTGCCTACCACCGTTGAGCCTGGAGCTTGGAGCTCTAGATCTAGCCTAGCTAGCCAACCCTCTTGCGTGAGCTCACCGAGCACCGCCCACCCGCCTCCATCGCGGCCCATCCATCACCGCTCGCTGCGACCCACACAAGTTGCGTTGGCACCCTACACACTAACAACCCACCGACGGCCGGCCGTCGCCTACTTGCCCGCGCGATCCACCTCGGTCCCTACCTGCTTTAGCCACCTGCGAGCCGCACTACATGCGCTCGTCCACTGCCCACCCACCAATTCGCAAGCATAGGAGAGTATCCATAATATGAAAGAATGGGAAATTGCTGGTTGTTGTTGGCTTGGTTGGGCTCGGTGGAACCATGAAAGAGAGAGCTACTGAGAGATATGTGGGCTTCGCTTTGCTAGTGTTGTTGGCCCAGCATGGAAAGAGGCAATGCACTCAGCTTGGTTGGCCCACGCAAGGTAATTCAAGTCCAAACCTCATAATCATTCTTCTTTTACCTCCAGTCATCTCTCTGAGCTCTCTTTGTCACCGACCAAACTATAGCCAAGGTGCCCCATAGATAGGCTGGAGATGCTAGAGGAGGTACCTATTTGTCAAGCCGATGATAGGTGTGCGCTAGACCCTTGCCCCTAGTAGGTCTGCCACTGACTGTAGTGAGTAATAAGTTAGTACTACTAGCAAGTAGGGGCAATGAAAATTGAAAAATGGTGGCATACTCATATTTAGGTGAGTTTTTTAGCTGCGGTTTATAGCCCTAGCGTGAACGCCTATGTGAATGAATCGAATTATAATAAGTTGCTTTTAAAACGATGATAAAAACTATTTTATTTATTTATTTAAGAAAAATTATGAATTATAAGCTAAGTCATCGACCTTTCTTAGCTGGCGCGAAGCTGAAATCGCCAACCGCCAGCGTCGTCAGTGACGGCTGACGAAGGCCACGACGTACGCAGGCAATCGCCGAAACGACCGAACGCACGCGACAAAAAAAAACCAGGCACAACCGTCCGTCCGGTCTGTCCTAACGGCGGACGCCGCCGAGCCAAGTCAAACCCCGCCCATCCATCCATTCTCCCACAAACTTGCCGGCTTCTCGATCCCCACGCACGCGTACAAGGAAATTGCCCCCGGCCAGCCATCGCGCCTCCCCACCTCCGTTCCCGTCACCGACGACGAATCCAGCCCGGAAAAAACCCAGTAGACAGTAGACTAGCAGCGGTAGCACTCTACAACTCAGTGCCACCAGAAAAAAAGGCGGAAACACACAAATTCTTCCCGCCTGATTTACCTCCCCCACCAGAAGGCTGCACGGAAAGCCAGAAAAAATTGGCCCACGGCCGAGCGGCAAAGGCTGGTGAGGTGAGCCGTGGCCGTCATGGCCCAGTATATATATGCCACCACCAGCCGCTGCTGCTGCGCCCACCCCGCGACCAACCTCCCGCTTCCCGCGCCATCTCCAGCTTCTCCCTCCTCCTCGACCCGGTCGCTTCAGGCGTCGCCGCTCCGGCGGAGGTGGTGGGCCATGGGCGCGAGCGATCACCTGACGGTGGCCGCCGCCAAGCCGCGGCCGAGGGGGCCGTGCGCGGCGACCGTGCTGGGTGAGCCGCTGGCGGCGTTCGACGACCACGGCCTCGTCCATCCCAGCGCCGACTTCGCCGCCCAGGCCCTCGTCTCCTCCCCGCAGCAGGTGATCGCAGATAGATATACCAAGACGTCTCCTTTTTTACTGCTTTCCATTCGATTCTGTACATTCGTTCGCGAATGTGTGGCGCACGTTCAAAGACCTTCCCTTTCGAGGCGCGGAGTATGCGGCTAGTTGCGATCCATTGCTGCCGACCGAATCAGATAAGGCAGACAGGGACTGTACATAAGTAGTAGGACTGGGGATTGGGGAATTTTGGGAGGGTTTGGGTTAATTTCCATTCTTGCTCGTAGGGGCCATGTACTGATTAGTTAGAACATTCGGTGATTCTGAATTTGATCTGTGGTAGTGGATGTGATGAGTGATCTGGGTGTTTTTGCCATGGCCGGTGATCAGTACCAGGAGATGTACCACCGGTCGATCGATGACCCGGCCGGGTTCTGGTCGGAGATTGCAGAGACGTTCTACTGGACGCAGAAGTGGAGCCCTGATGAAGTCTGCACCGAGAACCTTGATGTGACCAAGGGGCCGATCAAGATCGAAGTAAGCGCCTGCCTAACCGATGGTTGATTGATTTCGATACTTGTTTGTGATGGGAGGATAGAGTGTTCTTGATGGTGGTTGGTGTCTTGCAGTGGTTCAAAGGGGCCAAGACCAACATATGCTACAATGCGGTGGACCGCAATGTGGAGGCTGGGGACGGGGAGAAGATTGCGGTGTACTGGGAGGGGAATGAGCCCGATCAGGACGGGAAGCTCACCTACTCAGAGCTATCGGACAAGGTTTGCCAGGTAAATATGCGTGCTCATATTCCAAAACAATTACATGTGTTGTGACTGTTTGAACAAGGCTTGCTGTGTTCCCCAAGGGCCAAAGTGCCAATATAACATATACACGTACAGGGTAAATATGCAAAGAACACCCTAGGCTATATATATAGCACCTCTTTCAAACTCATTATGGATCAACAATATTGAGTTTTGAGCGGTAGAAGCTATGCTGAGTTCTAATATATGCCTTGGTGAAGAAATCTACTAATTGAAACTCCGAAGGCACATACTGAAGATCAATAATGTGTTCTTGTACCTGCGATCGTATGTACGAAGCATCCACTCCAATGTGCTTAGTGGGCTCATACTTCACTTTCTATGTAAGATCTTGAGCAATTACACCGATGTAGAAAAGAGGCTTCGCACACACACACCTCACTATCTAATAAGAGAGAAGCTCGCTAAGCTCTAATCTATGTCTTGGTGCACCGAAAACCTCAAGTAGCTTGCACCTATGCGTATGTGATCTCAATGTGCTTAATGATGTCATGGCTCTCAACTTAGCCTCGGCATTCAAGCGGAAATGAGCCACCGATGATATCGCTTCATGGTCTTCAATCGAGCTCACAATCGGTCTTCCAGAATCGAAGAACTAAGAAAAACACATTAGGCAGAAAGAGATCGACGATTAGAATGATCACTAGCCCAGATCGTATCAGAGTACGCCTAAAGTTGCAAAGAACCGGAGAGATGAAAGAAAAGACGACGAGTCATGGTCCCGCGAAGTTATCGTAGAACACGAAGAAGGTGACTGTAGTGAAGCTGAGTAGGAGCATAGAGAAACTGATTCAGGATGTGAACTGTGTGAGAGATGTCAGGGTTAGCGATCCTAAGGTAGACAAGGCTCTTGACAAGATGATAGTAGCGAGCAGGATCTTCAAGAGGCTCACCATCGGTAAGCTAGAGGTGAACGCTAAGCTCCATAAGAGTATCCACCATACTTTAATCAGTGAGACAAGCATGGGTAAGGATATTCTGAATATAATGCTCATGGGAGATATAGTAGCCCTCGAGCGTAAAAGTGATCTCAATCCCAAGGAAGTAACAAAGATGACCCAAATCAGGCATCAAGATCTGCTCACTAAGACACTCCTTCACAAAGGCAATGTACTGAGAGACATCTCTAGTAATGATCATATTATCCACATATAGGAGGAGCGGCGGACCTTGAGGAGAGGTTTGTACAAAGAAGACAAGGTCGTGATCACTGGTGGAGAAGCTGGTAGTAGTGACAACAAAGGAGAAGTGGTCAAATTAAGCACGAGGGCTTGCTTGAGCCCATAAAAAGAGCAATGACGACGACAAACCGTACCATCAAGGATGGAATACCCAGGGAGCAGCTGTATGTAGACCTTCTCACACAGTTTGCCATTGAGAAAGGTATTCTTAACGTCCAATTGAGAGATGAGCCATTATCGAACAGAGGCCATAGTAAGGAGAGTGCGAATAGTGGTCATGTGAGCAATAGAGGAGTAAATGTCTCATCATAGTCATAACCATATTCCTGCTGAAAACCACACACCATAAGATAAGCCTTGTAGCGCTTAAGGAAACTATCCGAGTGAGTCTTTATCGTGTACACCTACTTGCACGTGACGGGGTCAGATCTAGAGCGGGATGGCTGTAAGGGATGGAGGCAACGGTGGCCATAGCTGGCTGGGGCGGCGGTGTCGGCTGGAGCCAAGACAACGTCGTCGGGTCGAGAGGAGGGGAGTAGAGGAGCGTCCGGAGCTGGGCAACGTGGTTCTGTCTCGGGGAGGACGGATACGGTCATGTGGCGTGGCGGTGACAGTGAAATCTAGGCATAGGCGCCATGGGTCTAGCTCGGGCGGCATGGAATGGCGCGGGGACGACATGATCTGGCTCGAGGAAGACGGGATCTAGGCCTGGGCGGTGCGGATCTAGCTCGATCGGTGCGGGGATGGTGCGATCTGGCGCGGACGAGGTGGATCTGGCGCGAGCGACACAAATAGGGATGGCGCGATCTGGCATGGGTGGCGGGCGATGCAGACGGCAGTGGTGGAAGCAGAGGAGGCGAGGAAGCGGAGCGTAGGGACAATGGCGACGGCGGCGGCCGGCTGTGATCGGCGGTGGTGGTGTTCAAGGAGCTTGGGTTTCCATGGTTTTGATACCATGTTTGAATAAGGCTTGTTGTATTCCCCAAGGGCCAAAGTGCCAATATGACATGTACATGTATAGGGTAAATATGCAAAGAACACCCTAGGTTATATATATATATAACAGTGTCCATGATGTATATATAGACGGCCTAATTTGTTGTGTGTGTTTTGTGGCAGCTGGCCAATTACTTGAAAAGTGTCGGTGTTAGAAAGGGTGATGCTGTGGTGATCTACCTGCCGATGTTGATGGAGCTGCCCATTGCAATGCTTGCATGTGCACGCATCGGTGCTGTTCACTCGGTAATTGTTGCCACAGTTTGCACTGCTAGTTATTCTGATTGATCCTACATATGTTCCCATGTTATGATGCTGAATTATGTCCAGGTTGTGTTTGCTGGCTTCTCTGCCGATGCACTAGCCCAAAGAATCATTGACTGCAAGCCTAAGGCTGTGATTACGTGCAATGCGGTGAAAAGGGGGCCGAAACTCATCCCTCTCAAAGACATAGTAGATGCATCTCTGGTTCAAAGTGCGAAGAATGGAGTCATTGTAGGTATGCGATAGAATCCACCTTCCATGAGCATTAGCAATTTTGAGA
The DNA here is from genome assembly GCA_036346265.1 of Melocanna baccifera. Classification (NCBI taxonomy): domain Eukaryota; kingdom Viridiplantae; phylum Streptophyta; class Magnoliopsida; order Poales; family Poaceae; genus Melocanna; species Melocanna baccifera. Next base: position 16,240,681 of record CM070687.1, read on the forward strand.
TTTAGTCCACTAGTCTAACTTTCTCATTCTTCTCGGCACTACCGTGAGTCCGTGACTGTCTTACCCTCTTCAGAAATCACACAGATAATAGATAAAATATTTTGGGAGGTTAGATACTTAGATTTACTGCCTAGAGTTCCTGATGTCCTTAGTTTAATACTGTGAGTAATTTATATTTGCACTGTATAAGTAAAGTTGTCTTGTACCACATTTTTAGGGATATTGCAATCAAATCAATAATCTAGATTTCCCCCTCAAACACCTGTAATTGTGGCTACAATTCTTACCTCCTGGGTGTATATCAAGTCTTGCTACATGCACAAAATGGTTTAAAGAAATCCAATGTGAAGTTCTCTTTTTTTTTTGAAAGAAAATGTGAAGTTTTTCTCATGTTTGAGTATTGTGCTGAGCAGGCATTTGTTTGACATCTGAAAATCAGTCAGCAATGAAGAAAGAAGACACTCAATGGAAAACAGGAAGAGACGTTTGGTGGCAGGTATTTCCAAAACAAACAAGTATAATGATAACCAATATACATCATATATGTTAGGCACAGAACCTCTGGGAAACTTCTGTGTCATTCGGATTATCTCCTTTCAAGTTTTAACCCCTCCGATTTGTGTTTATATCATATGAATTATTTCTGAATATACGTTGATGTCCGCCAGGATGCTGTGCCCAATTTCCCAACTAAATGTGATGTGGAATGGGTTGATGCAGAGGATCCATTGTTTCTTCTGTACACGAGTGGCAGCACAGGAAAGCCAAAGGTACCCTTAACCGACTAGATTGTTCCTCTATCCTTTTGGCCACACACCTTAATATATTGTGAAGTATGCAGGGTGTGTTGCATACAACTGGGGGCTATATGGTGTACACTGCAACAACATTTAAACATGCATTTGATTACAAGCCAACTGACATATACTGGTAAAATGCTAATTTTTTTGGGGTCTTCGGGTGGCAAAAACATGTTCCTGATGTTATGGGCAACATCTCTAGAAGTTTCCTTATTCTTATTACAGTCCCCCTATTTCATTTGCATCAGGTGCACTGCAGACTGTGGCTGGATTACTGGACATAGTTATGTGACATATGGCCCTCTCCTGAATGGAGCCACAGTTCTTGTTTACGAAGGGGTAACTTCAGAAAGTTTTTTAGTTGATATGTTGGATAGAGCAATGTTCAATGGTGACCCTATGCTTTTGGAGCTTATTTGAATTGGCCTATCTATATAAATAAAATCAGCCGATGAGATTGAATGCACCAATTTCGTTTTAAGAGCAAGAAAATCCCACAATAATCCTAAAAAGAAAAAGTCCCAGAAATTCTAATATTAATTGAGAAAAAAGAAGCATCCCCACCACTTATTTTAGTGGGGGGAACTTCATCATATACCCTCCCCACATTTGAGAGTTTCAGGATTTACCCTCCCCATTCAATGACATGTGGGGTCGGGATGAGTCACTGACACGCGGGCCGGAGGGTAAATCCTGAATTTCAATCTAAGGGGAGGGTATATGATGAATAAATCCTTTTAGTGGGGTTAGATTATAACGATACAGATTAATCATATATATTATAGTTGTATAGCAAATATAATTGTATTTTAATTATAAATAGTAGAGTTGTATATCAAAGATAATTATATTATAATATCTAGCCGAGCAATTGCATGGATAAATCTACTAGTTTTGTAATTTCTAATGTGTTTGTTGAATGCACTTGTAGGCTCCAAACTACCCTGATCCTGGTCGGTGTTGGGACATTGTTGACAAATACGGAGTGACAATATTTTATACTGCACCAACACTTATCCGTTCACTCATGCGTGATGGTACTGAGGTAAGCTGCTTGTTTCTTGTGTTCCTAGTAAAAGATTTAGGCCCATTACCCAATTAATTGATGCAGCCATCCATCAACGCTAGGTGGTATTGTTGAGCTCCATTATTTATGATCTCAGTTAATCAACTCTACTACATACTGTTACAATTAAAAGGAAACAGCTTGAACATAAACGTTAAGCCTAGTTGACGAAGTCCAACCAACCATGTTTTAAGTTTTAATTTGTAGTGTTCAGCTTTTTAAGTACCAATTTATTTCAGCTGCTGCCCGCTGACTTTTTGCCAGTTTTCTATATTGAGTTTGCATGCATTTTTCTTGTATGTTACTCATTGGACCAACTATGAGACTCGACCTCTGGTCCGTGCACTGCATTTTTCTGACAGAATAAATTTGTCTGGCATAGTAGGAAGCTTTATCAACTGCAGAATCTTTTTTTTTACAAAAATAATAGGACAGAATGAAGTAAATAATGCAGTTTCAGCAAATATATCACATTAATTCCAGATATAATTATGAACAGAAAATACCAGCTAATTATAAATGACATGAGCCCTAAATGATTAAATAAATCAAATAATCTACTGAAATCATAACCAGGTTATCATGCTTGACAAAAAGGATCACAAATACAACTAGCAACAAGAAGCTCAGGTTGTTAATTTCAATACTGTTCTCAGGTGTCGGCTGCTCTTGTTTTAGCACAAGGCCCCCTCACACAAGGCTAAATCTAATCACCGATTTAGTGTGACGGTTCTACAAGATAAATACACTAGAATTTCAGCAGTTCTAATTACCAAAACAATTATTCAGCAAGTTGTAATAAGGCAGGTCAATAATATAGCCGCAGCCAAGTATAAAGACAACAGCCATCAATTAGATTAACATCATAATAATCAACAAGGTAGTCGTAACGAAGATGACATCAGAAATAACGATTGCTGAAATTAATCTAATATTGACGAAGCTAATCAAAGACTGCCAATCTTAATAATTGTTTCTAGCATAGGTAAAACAAGAGCTGTCAAAATGGAATATAAACAATATAACGACAGCAACAACTCAAATTCTAGAATTTATACTCCTAAACTATCATAGTAATCTCATTTACACAGTTCATCATCGAGCAATTCACAAGTCCACAAACTATTTTGCTAGTCACCCAATACTAGTGCTATTCAATTCAAAGATCAACAATATGGAATCACTAGTATGTCACACTAAGCACAATAGCTATACCGAAGTAGGAGTAATACTCATAGAGCTGGTGACACTCAAAAGCCACCGAGAAAACAAGACAGGGCGCATCAAGAACGTTGTCTTAGAAAGCCAAATGCCGCCGTTGTGCCTCGGTGTACTCGGCGAGATTTCTGGAGATATAGTTTCCTTCTCTGCGATCTGGAGCACACCAAACCACAGAACCAAAGTCTAGGAAGTGCGGCACAAAGCCACCGAAGTGATTGAACACCGGCCAAGTGAACAGCTGGAGCAACGAACAACAATCACCGAATCGCAGCTCACAATCACCACACAGGCGAAGAACCACAAGCCGGTCAGGACACCGAAGCAACTGAACAACCAAGCCCCAATCCAGTCAAGCACAACCACCGACGAGACTATGATATCTCACCTCCTCACAACGAGAGGGAAGGACCACCAGGTCGCTGCCGACAAGAGATGAGCCATTGCCGCCGTAGCCGCGAACCCTATGTCAGCAGCCATGGCACAACCCAACCGAATGGGGAGGAAGAAGGCAATCGGGTGGTGGAGGAAGGAGTGAGGAGCTGTGGTCTCTTGCGCCCCACCAGGAGAAGAGGGAGGCCAGTTATAAGAGAAACTCCAGCAGGGCCCCTACTTGAACTTCTAAACTCAGATTTGAGAGTCAGAGCAAAAAAACTGAACTCCAGCAGGACCCCTACTTGAGCCCTCAAAAATAGGAGCCTCTCAAATGAAACCTCCAAGCCCTCATTCCTAGGGGGCCCCTACTTGAGCCCTCAAACTCAGATTTATTCGTATTTGAATAAATACGTCCCTCATTCGGAACAAATTTGAATATTCGTATTTGAATTCATAAATTTAAACGTCCCTCATTGTGCTTTCAATTTAAATTCGGAACAAATTTGAATTTAAATTTGAATATTCGTATTTGAATTCATAAATTTAAATTCGGAATAAATTTGAATTTAAATTTGAATATTCGTATTTGAATTCATAAATTTACATATTGTCCCTCATTGTGAAATCATAAATATTTTATTGTGTATTGTGCTTTTGTCTCATATATATGCATATAGTGTGTGAGAAAATAGAGAGAATTAAGAAGTAGGGGCTCTGTTTTGAGGGTTCCTACTGGAGTGTAGCTCAGAAAACAGGGCCCTCAAAAGTAGGGAGAGCCCTCAAATGAAAAGTAGGGGCCCTGTTTTGAGGGCTACTGCTGGAGTTGCTTTAAGACGATAGGGAGGTAGCATCACTACGGCGCAATGGCCGCTGAAATCACCTGCGGGGGTGTGGAGGTCAGATCGATCCCCACGTCCTCATGTCTGCCCCTGGCCACACAAGGGCCAGCCGGCCTTATCTACCCACTCTTCCACCGACACGTGGGCCCAATTAGATTTCCCTTTTTTGTTTAATCAAAATTGGGAAATTACCAAATAGCTCTCTGGCAACAACACAGGACAGTTCTTCCTGATTGCAATCTCTAATCGATGTCTATCTGATTTTTGTGATATGTTCCCGAGAATTTTAATTTTAATTAGTTAATGCTAGCTAATATTGTCCGACATGTGTATCTCTTGTGTAAATCCCTTATGATTTTCTTATGTATTTTGCAGTATGTTTCTCGGTACTCTCGTAAGTCTCTCCGAGTTCTAGGAAGTGTGGGTGAGCCAATCAACCCCACTGCATGGAGGTTTGCTATCATCTTTTGGGTCTTAAATTCTAGCGCACTAAAAATGTCTTACATGCACTATTCTTCATTTCAGATGGTTCTATGATGTTGTCAGCGACTCACGATGCCCCATATCAGACACTTGGTGGCAGACTGAAACTGGTGGCTTTATGGTAAGTGTGTCCTTACATTTTTCATGGGCAATTTCAGAGCTTTCAAAGTGAGCGCCATCTTATATGTCAAAGTGTACTGCAATGCTTGCATTTGTTAGATCACTCCTTTACCTGGTGCTTGGCCTCAGAAACCGGGATCTGCGACATTTCCTTTCTTTGGTGTACAGGTACGCATTACTTATCTGAAATGAAAGTTGTTGTATGATTGCATCGCCTCTCTTATTCTGTAATAACTGTTCACATGGTTCACAGCCAGTCATTGTTGACGAGAAAGGGCGGGAATTGGAAGGAGAATGCAGTGGATATCTTTGTATAAAGAAGTCATGGCCTGGGGCTTTCCGGACTCTGTATGGAGACAAGGACAGATATGAGACGGCATACTTCAGACCATTTGCTGGCTATTATTTTTCTGGTGATGGTTGCAGCAGGTAACTCATCAAATATTTCTTCAAATGGCAAAGCAGATAGCTGGTATAAATATGCCATTCAGGAATACATGTTTACACCTTAGCAAACTAAATTTGCATGTCAGGGACAAGGACGGTTACCATTGGCTGACCGGAAGAGTTGATGATGTTATCAATGTCAGGTAATTTAGCTATTTATTTGATTCATGCCCCCCCCCCCCCCATTTTAATTGGATACATTGTTTTCAAGAGTTGTCAAGCTGTGAGTATATGACCCTTGTTTGAAAAAATATATAGCGGACACCGGATCGGGACAGCAGAGGTTGAGTCTGCTCTGGTTTCGCATCCAAAATGTGCTGAGGCCGCTGTTGTTGGTATCGATCATGAGGTCTAGTCCAGAACTTGTTTTCCCTCCTTTCTGTTCCATATCTTGACCTCCCCAGTTTCATCATGCCCAGGTCTTAAGTAAATAATTACATGTTTCAGGTTAAAGGTCAGGGAATATATGCTTTCGTGACTTTGGTGGACGGTGTTCCTTACAGTGACGATCTACGAAAAAGCCTTATCATGGCGGTCCGCAGCCAGGTATTTTATCAGGGCAGTTTTCTTATAGTGATGGGATCACTGGAAGAGGTCCATTTGTGATGGCAAAATTAACCCAATTAATAATGAAACCTTCTCATGCTTTTTCAACGATGGCACCTACAGTATGCTCTACCGGAATATTTTCGACCTTTTCTTTTCCAGAGTGGCTGGATTATTTTTCTCCAGGAGAGTTTTAACCTCAACACAGTGATACACCACCAACTGCTTCGTCTACAGCTGAAACAAATAAACCCTTAACCTCAACACATGTCTTCTTCGTGGCAGATTGGCGCGTTCGCGGCACCTGACAAGATCCACTGGGCGCCGGGGCTCCCCAAGACGCGGAGCGGCAAGATCATGCGAAGAATACTGCGGAAAATTGCCTCCAGGCAGCTAGATGAGCTTGGTGACACGAGCACGCTTGCTGACCCCGGCGTTGTCGACCAGCTGATCGCGCTCGGCGAAAGCTAGCGTGCGAGCACAGGGATGGCTCAGGATTCCCTTGATTTATTCAGTGCCTTGGGGTGTTGCAAGTCAAAAGTGAGATGTAGTAATAATCTTAGCAGTGGCTTGATGCGGTGCCTCTTGTAAATTGTTGGATCACAGCACAAATAGCTAAATATGGAGTATATAATATACGCATGCATTGGTTACATAAATGAGGGAAAAACATGTGGATGTTGTATAGACAATCACAATGTTTAATGATTAACATTTTTTTTGCGAGGGGCCAGAAATCACATTTTGCCAGGGTTCTCAATGGAATTCGGTCCTGGGCCTTGAACAGAGCTAGACTATGCTGCAACCGCTAAACGGAGCGAGAGTTAGACTATGCCACAACCGATAAACAGAGCAACTGCATCAAACGAAACAGAGCAGGCTGTACAATTTTGTGTGACGCATTTGTTAGTGTTTAAGTGGTTTAGGTTGAGGTTTATGGTTTACGATTGTGGTTTTTTAATTCTAGTTTATTTAAAAGAGGTAGTACGTAGAGAAAAATAGTCGTATGTGATTTTGGTTAGTATAACTGAATTCGGTATAGTTTATACTATAATTTACCTATAGATTATATTTTAAAAAATCATACTATTTAATAATAAATTACTATAAAAATAAAATCCAAAGCATAAGTACAAACTAAAAAAACTGAGCCCATATCCAGCCAAATTAATTTGGCCGAAACGAGCCGAATTAAGCCGAAGCAGTACCTTTTGGAGCCATGAGCCGACCAGTCCAGTGTAATAGACGTACAATCTTCGAGCCTTACGGGCTGTCTAGCACTAGCACCAGCACTCCAGCAGGCCACTTGAATATCTATGAGCCTATTTTTTTAATTTATGGTTATAATTTTTTGTTAAAATTTTTAAATTTTAGGCTGTTTATGATAGAAATTATAGATAGAGATACTCGTTTGTAATTTTAGCTGATACAGATATTGAACTTTTAATGTGTACTATTATTAACTGTAAATCTTATTTTAAAAAATATTTTATTTAAAAGTTAGATACTATAACAAAAACTAAAAACCGTTTTTAAAAAACCACAAAAACAGACCTGTGTTTCATACTTGCAATGCATCTGTGGGTTCCCTGTACTGATAAATTTCACTCTCAGCTAAAAAGTCTCTGTGCTATATTCCTTTTAAATAGTAATTGTTGTCATATACACAAAGCTTCTTTACCATATACAAAGTGCTCTCACAGAAAGCCACATGTGCAGCAACAACTAGGCCTGGCCTGGCCATGTCGAATAGGCAGCTGCACATAATTGTTAGTCTAACTCTTTGATTCACATATATAGGTTGTGTTCATATTATTCATGTATTCCTATTAACTATACTAGCCTATATATATGTAACCATTTCTGACTTGAATTAAAAATAGAGTTCTCATAATATTATCAGTTCTCATGGTATCAAAGCTATACGGTCCCCTGACCTCTACCTTCCGCTAATCCATCTGTGCCGCCGCCATGACCAACAGCGAGGCCACCGCTGCCCGGGAATGCGAAGTTGTTGCCGCTCGCGAACAGGAGACCGTCGTAGCCCACCAACATGACAAAGCCGCACGCAAGGCGCGCGAGGAGGCCGCACGTGCTGAGGAGAGTGCGTGCTGATCCTCACCGAGACAACCACCGTCGCACAGCTTCATGCCAAGCCATGGGCATCCCGAACCTCCACCGCCCTCATTTCCACGGCTGCCTCCAACAACAAGGGCTTAAATGGCTCATCCATCGGTGGCCAAAGGGCCGTATCAAGTGGCCACACGACGCCGCCTCTGTAGGGCGCCTCCTCCAACCGCCGCCGCCATCGCGGGAATGGGGGCGCCAACGGGGGCAAAGGCACCAACAGCGCTGGCAACCCATCCGGATGGCCCTCCTTCTACAACCCGTGGACAGGCACCATCCAAATGTGGTCTGGCCCAACCACGACGCCCGGCTTCTTCGGTGCTCCGCCTCGCGCGCACGCTACGCAGCAGCAGCCCATGCGCCCTGACAGCCCGCCTTCCCAGCATGCGCTGGCGGTGGCCCACTTCCCGGTGATGTTCCCGCAGGTGCAACACAAGACCCCTCCACTGCCCCAGCCCATGGCGCCCCCAGCGGCCTTGGATGCGCCCTCCTAAACTCCTACGTCTGGCCTTGGTTTGTGGGATCAGCAGTCACTAGCAAACGCCTTCAACACCATGACTCTGACTCCGCCTGCAATCACGGACTGGTACATGGATTCTGGTGCAACTTTGCATATGACATCCGGCACCAGTAACCTCTCCATGTCCCATCCGTCACGTTCTTTCACTCCATCTATTATTGTATGTAACAGGTTGTTGCTACCTGTCACCTTCATTGGCTCTACAACTCTACCTGGTTCTCTCTCTTAATAATGTTCTTGTTGCTCTTTACATTATTAAGAATCTTATATCTGTTCATCAGTTTACCATCGACAATAATTGTTCTGTTGAATTTGATCCTACTGGCCTTTCCGTGAAGGATCTTCGGTCCAGGAACGTGATCGTCAAGTGCAATAGCTCCAGGCCCCTCTACCCTTTGTGCTTGCTGGTCTCCGTTCCATCGTCTTGTGCTCTTCTTGCTAGCGCTCTGGCCTCCTTATGGCATCATCGACTCGGGCACTCTGGTCATGAAGCTTTATCTAGATTAGCCAGTATTTCTGCCATCTCTTATAGTAAAAATGACATCAACACTACTTGTCACGCTTGCCAACTTGGTCGCCATATACGTTTACCTTTTGTTTCATCACATTCCCGAGCTCTCAAGAATTTTGACTTAGTACATTGTGATCTTTGGATATCACCTGTCGACAATGTGTCCGGATATAGATATTACTTAGTCATTCTTAATGATCACTCATATTTTCTTTGGACTTTTCCTCTACGTCTAAAGTCTGACACTTTCTCCAATATCTCTAATTTTTTCTCTTACATGGCAACTCAGTTTGGCAGCAAGATCAAAAGTGTCCAATGCGACAATGGACGTAAGTTTGACAACTCCTCCACTCGTCACTTCTTCCTCACGCATACCCGTACACCTCACAGCAAAACTGCAAAGCCAAACATGTTCTCCACACTACCAACAACATCGTTCACTCCATGCTATTTCAGGTCAGCCTCCTCCCTTCTTCTGGGTTGAGGCTCTCCACACCGCCACCTACTGCTCAATTGTCTTCCCACCAAAACACTCAATGCCTCTACTCCTTTCTATGCGCTCTATGGCGTGTCTCCCACCTACTCCCACCTTTGAGTGTTTGGATTCAAGTTCTACCCTAATCTTTCGGCTATAGCCCCCCACAAACTTTCTCCTGCTCTACCATGTGCGTTTTCTTGGCTATTCCTTAGACCACAAAGGCCTTGACCTTTCATCAAATCAAGTCATCATATCGCGTCATGTTACGTTCGATGAGGCCTCCTTCCCCTATGCCGAGATGACTCCTCCACTAGGCGCACATGAGTTTGGTTTTTTATCTGACTTTAACATTGTAGCGGTTCCTATTGGACCACCACAATTGTCTCTGCATGTAGGTACTCAAGCTCTTGCCCATCCACCACCTCACGTGACTGATACCTTCGAGGACGGTGCAGCACCCACTATGTCCACGTGCGTGTCTCTTTCGGTTGACGCCCATGCTGCGTGCGTGCTGCCTGCACACACATCCTTCTGCGGCCCGCGTGTGGTCCCTAGCATGTCAGGCCCCTCTTCGCAGCCGATTTGCCTAATGTGATGGCTCTATCTTCGCCCACGCCTGGATTGTCCCTGCGAGCCCCCTCTGCCAGGACGCACCCAGTGGCCATCACCCTAGCTAGGCCGTCGTTGGCCGTCGCCTCAACCGGGCTAGCGCCGCTCCACTCGGTGCCAACGCCACCGCTGCGGCAATGACATATGTACCAACCGACGCGGTCCTTATCATGCCGGTCACCAACTTGCACGCGATGGTGACTCACGGCAAGTACAGATTTCGCTAACCGATGCAATGCATGAATCTTCATGCCGCAGTATTGTCTTCCATCCCTAAGACATATCGCTCGGTACTCACTGATCCAAATTGGCGAGTGCCATGGAAGAAGAGTTCTCCGCTTTGCAGGCTAATCACATGTGGGATTTGGTTCCGTAACTTTCCAATGCAAATATTGTCACCAGCAAGTGGATCTTTCAGCATAAACTCAACTCAAATGGTTCTCTCAATGTTACAAGGTGTAGGATCAAAGATAACCGACTAGAGGGACGTGAATAGGAGGTTTTAAAATTTCTTGCCTAATTAAACAAGTAATAGCAATTTATCACAAGACAACAATACTATATTAACCTTATGTACTCAATTCTAGTAATTCTAAGCAATCAATAGAACACAAGTTGACAAACACTAGGAAATATAAGCAATGTATCAAATGCTTAACACAATATAAATGCTAAAGAAAAGAAAAGAAATGGTCATAATGAGACACGCGATGTTTTCCTATGGTATCGAAGACTTGCCGATCTTCACTAGTCCGCGTTAAGGAAAGCTCAAGCGCTCTTGGACCGGCTCCACAAACTAAGGCTTGCTCCTCGATCACTAGTGGTAACTCTTCCTCCTCTCCGGAGATGGCGAACTTTAAACCACTCACAATTTGCTCGTGTTTCTTCATAATCTTCTTGAAGAAGTCACCTCGCAATCAACCTCCTCGCCGTCTAGGTGCTGGCAAGCACCAAGAGAATGGACCACCGATTTCGCTTGACGATACTCAAGTGCAAATGGATCAACTAGGAATGAATGCACCTGAAAATCTCTCCTCACCTCAAAATGAATGCTCAAGTGAGAAAAAAGAATAGAGTGAATGCTTTAGGCTCAAATATGATCAATGCAAGTTCAGCACCCTGCCCTTTGGCAGGTGGAGGGGTATTTATACCCTCACTAACTAAAACTAACCGTTGCAACAATTAATTCTGAAAAAATCAGGGAAATCGGAACTACCGCAGTAAAAAGTGCGGTACTACTGCTGTTATAAGTGCAGTACTATCGCACTGCGGTAGTTCCGTTGTGTTAACTCCAGTACTTCTGATTTCTGGCCAGTTAAGTTTTTCTAGGGGGTACTCTCTGGAAAAATCGTATCGAAAATCGGTAGTTCCGCAGTACCGTGCGGTACTACCGCACTGCGGTAGTTCCGCTATTGAAATTTTGGTACTACCGATTTCTATGAGTCTAAGTCCCTTCTGATGGTGCTCTCTGAAAAAAACGTACCGCACAAAAACCGGTACTACCGAAGTCCGGTAGTTCCGCAGTTACCTACGGTACTACCGATTTTATTGAGAGAGCACAGTGAATTTTCAAACTTATTTTCATGTGCATGCATAATCCTAAATTGATCCAATGTGCGCCAAATCATGCTATTAAGTTGCTTTTAATGATCCCTCTTAATAGTACGGTATCTAACCTATAATCCGGTCTTCCACATTTTCTCCTAAAACCGGTAAAATTAAAAACGATCCTACATTTCATGTACCTTTGTCTTAATCCTTTTTAAGTCCATTTTCATGTAGCTTGTTCTTATCCATTGCACACATGAAAAATCTTGTCTATACAATTCTAATCAAACACATTAGTCTCATATTCATAAATCGTCATTAATTACCAAAACCCAATTTTAGGGGTCTAGATGCTTTCACAAAGCTAGCTGGGTTCTTCGGAGTTTTACATAGCGTTCTAGTATTGACTTTGATGAGACTTTCACCCTATTGTGAAGCCCGCCATAGTTCGCATCGTTCTGTCTCTGGCTGTGTGTTAGGATTGGCCCATCCATCAGCTTAATGTCAAGAATGCATTTCTCCATGGCATATTGACTTAGACAGTGTATTGCTCCCAGCCGACTGGTTTTGTGGACTCATCTTACTCGGATTTTGTCTGCCGCCTCAACAAGTCACTTTATGGCCTAAAGCAAGTCCCTCGCGTATGGTGCAGTCGCTTCGCCTCCTACTTACTCTCTCTTGGGTTTGTGGAGGCTAAGTTGGACACCTCATTGTTTGTCTATCATCGTGACGCTGACACTATTTATCTTCTGCTTTATGTGGATGACATAGTCCTCACAGCTTCTTTAGCCACCATTCTCCACAGGATTATTTCTACGCTTCAGCAAGAATTTTTTATGAAGGATCTTGGGAAACTTCATCATTTTTGGGTCTGTCTGTATTGCGCCGTGCTAGCGGTCTATTTCTGTCACAACAGCAGTACATGTTGGATATCCTGGAGCACACATGCATGATAGATTGCAAACCATGCAGTACTCCAGTTAATACTCACTCAAAGGTTTCAGCTTCTGTCGGTTCTCTAGTGTGCGATCCCACCTACTACCGTAGCCTTGCTGGTGCTCTATAATATCTCACCTTCACCAGACTAGACATTGCATATGCAGTACAGCAAGTCTACCTCCATGTGTGATCCTCGGGAGCCTCATCTTACAGCTGTGAAGCGCATTCTTCGGTATCTGTGTGGCACTCTGGACCATGGTCTTCTCATTCAGCGGTCTGCATCGATAGATCTCATTGCCTACTCTGATGCTGACTGGGCAGGTTGCCCAGACATACGCAAGTCCATATCGGGCTATACCGTGTTTCTTGGTGATAATCTTGTCTCCTAGTCCTCCAAACGGCAACACACTGTGTTTCGTTCTAGTGCAAAAGCTAAGTACAGGGCTATGGCCAATGCTGTCGCTGAAGTTTGTTGGCTACATCAGCTTCTCCATGAGCTCCACAACCCTCTCCAACGTGCAACTGTGACAACATTAGTGCCGTCTACCTCTCGACAAATCCAATGCAGCATCAGCGCATCAAGCACATCGAGATCGACCTTCACTTCGTCCAGGAGCGTGTCGCTTTGGGCGATGTTTGCATTTTTCATGTCCCGACGTCATCGCAGTATGCTGACATCTTTATCAAGGGCCTGCCAACATCTGTCTTCATGAAGTTCAGATCCAGTCTAAATGTCTGTATTACCGACACTCAGACTGCAGAGGCATGTTAGCATAACTCTTTGATTTACATTCATAGGTTGTGTTCATATTCATATGTTGTGTTCACATTTATATGTTATGTTCATATGCATGTGTTGTGTTCACATTCATACGTTGTGTTTACATTATTTATGTGTTCCTATTAATCATGCTAAGCTATATATATGTGTAACCCTTTGTAATTAAAATTAAGAATAGAGTTCGCATAATATTCTCCGCTCTCAATAATGATGCCCTAGCCGTATAGCGAGTTCGTATAATATTATCCGCTCTCAATAGTATTGCCCTGGCCGTATAGCAAAACGAGGCCTGCATACATCTCGCCATCTGTGTGCAAATAGAGTCCTAAATATTTCTATACGAGTCTTCTAGCTCCATCATCCATCGTGCCGAGTTATTGAAGCTCATGCTCATCATCTCACGCCCCAACTCCAATGAACTTCAACTGCAAACATAGAGCCAACCGAGCAACCGTGTCAGGTGTCAAGAACTTCAGAGATTTCGGTTGTTTTCGGTGGAATCTGGCTGAAAAAAAAATGCATATCTACGTAAAGTTACCAGGTTGTTCTTGGGCTCCCCCCAGTAGAAGCCATGGATGAAGATGGGAAAGATGTTGCACGCGATCAGGACAAATATCATCAGCGCGTGCATTCCTATCCATTCAATGGCGATGGTCGGCCGGCGGTATCCGTACATGTCGACCAGCGCGTAGATTACGGTGAAAAGGAGCCCCGCAGCGCCGGCCGTGGCAAGAGTGTAACTTACAGTGTACAATGGCTTGTTCATATGCATTCCTGGAAACATCATCAGCATAGTGGTCAGTCAATGGTTTTTGTGATTAGGAATACAATGTTAATGTTCATGAAATCCTTACCAAAGAAGTCCATTGAGAATCCTAGGACTAGCATGCTGAAGGAAGGGACAAGCCAGTTCATGATTCTTTCCTTGTGTTTCTGCAAGTCAATTCAGGAGAGAACAAAAAATTCAGAATACGTTGCATTCACCCACAAGGTCAAGTTCTCACCAAACTGACATTGCAAGCAGGTATTATACCTGAAAATGTACAATCATGTGCCCGTATTGGAGACCAATCAAGCAGGTGACAATGGCCATCACGGAACTGGTGAGCGCAGAAAGAAAGAACAGCCATTTACCATTGTTGCAAAACTTGTATTACAGTTTGAAAGATAAATGTTAAAGCAATGATGAAGAGTTTACTGACCTGAGAAGGCCCTCAGGATCAAAAGGGGCCTGGCACCACGAGGGAGCATCAGGAGGTAGCGGTCCATTTTCTGGTGAATTTATGCTGCATTGCTGTCACAGGAGAGAAGTGTTACTGGAGACTGAATTGAACATGAGACAGAAACACTAGGAAAGCTGTTGCACTTCAGTAGAACCTCCGATCGCGCGTAAACCGGTCGACCGTAGAGATGCTGGATGCCTAAGAGTTTGCGGTCAATCATGCCAACCGCATTGCAACCTGGCCCAGTGTCACCTCTTACACCGCATTTCACCTGATAAATGTTATAAGATTTGAAGCTTATCAGTTCCTCCTCTCATGTAAAATACTGAGTATTTCTTAGCATAAAGAAAAGGTGAAGTGGCACTTACAAAGAAAGATTTCTCTGTGGAACCAGGACCGGATATCTGATACTCCCAATCAGGAACGTAGGTACCATATAAGAGGACCATGTACGTGATTGCGACGAGCAAGCCTATGAACCTAGAAGAACAAAAACGAAAAAAAATCAGAAAAAAACCTACAAAATTGCTCATGCTGCTGCTAATCCCTATGTCATGTAAATTAAATAGACCAAAAGGATATGAAGATGGTGATGAACTAATAAAATGTAACAAGACCCTTCAGAGTTTAGAACATAGAGTGACTAACGCTCATTGGTCTATCCATTGTGCAGTCACAAATTGTCTATTCTCATCAACGTGATTATGTGCGGAAGAATAACCCAAGAAAATGGGAATGCTTCTGTTTAAACTCACAGTTGGTATCGGTATCTCTTCAGCAAATCAAATCTAGAATCTACATCATCACCTCCCTTGAGCCAAATTTCACATAGTGCTGTCACAAGATAAGATATTGCGATTCTCTGCAACCAAGGAGATATGACATCAATATACTTATCACACACTGAGTTCTAGTGTTGATGCAGAATTATATATCGTATAAATGATGCATGTCGCGTACCTGCAGTATACCCATCAACCGTATTTTTCAATAGCAACCCCAAAAGTTAGGCTAGGAACACCATGAAAAAATCCACCTGTGTAATGTAGCAGCAAGAAAAATTAAACATCAAATATTTTGTTGCCTTAAGTGTTTTTTCGTTGAGTTCAAGAATAATAGTCATCCTAATACCTTGGAGAACTAGACCAACACAGAACAGCTTCAGTGCACGAAGTATTGCCTTTCTAGTTGCCTGCAATTTGTCTGGCACTCTCTGCATAAGGCGAGGCAATTAGGTTCACAAAAGTCGTAGAGGTCACTGGTGTTAGTTCCAGAAACGAAGGTAAATGTCAGTCTTTGCTTTGTCAGTGTGTACCTTGTACGCTAGAGCTAGAGCGACTCCAACGATGAAAAGGAAAAAAGGCATGACGAAATCAGCTATGGTTATGCCGTCCCATGGGGAGTGGTTCAATGCTGGAATAAATGCTCCAGCGTCATCCACGATGATCATAAGCTGAGGCAAGGAAAACAACAATTAATCTTATTTGCTATTTTCGAAAAAATATTTTGGATACATTTTGTCACCAGATAGAGCAGCATCATGTGACAAGGATCTTGGAAAATAATTTCCTATTGGATTGTCTATTGCCTAGACGACTGATTTTTCTCTTTACTCTTAGTCACTTTTTCATCTATTGAATGAGTATCCTCCAACGGTCTCTTTTTTTAGAGGAGGAAGAGGGGAATTTTTTTTGAAGAGGAGGAGAATTAGTACTATACAACTTTAGATAACTGAGAAGTCAAAAATTTCAGTCGACAATGTAATAGCAAAACCGTTTCTTATTCAGTATATAGAGCTATAGAGCTGTACTGTGCATGTCATTAAACAAAATTTTCTTTTTTTCCTTGTACTAAAGATTTCAACGACAATGACTCGAGGACCAGTAGACAATTCCCAAAGTCACTAGTAGTTAGCACTTTCCACTGGCTAAAACAAGTATCTGCTAATCTACAAGAGGCTACAAGCAAAACCCCACTTGTTACAGACCAGATCTGGTCATGCTACAAAAACAAACCAGATAATCAGATATGATTCCACTCTGTCAATGTTATTATATGCTATCATTTGTGGCTCTCGAATTTATTACCGCCCTTAAAAAGACAATTATAAATATGTTAGGAAGAATACGATACTGGTAATCATAACTTCACATTATGGTGGCCTGGCATCAGATTCGATCTCCAAATGTATTCTAATTACATTAGGGGACGGATAGAAGGCATTGTTCTGGACTTCACCGTAGGCACAAGGAAACAGACTTTGTGATATCGCTCCCACATTCTTCAGAGCTTCCACGAAGAAAAACCGCAACCTAAACACTTCCTTACAAGGAAACAACTAGCTACATGACTTACACTGGGCAGGATGATGTCCATGACATAATTGCATGGAAGCTGACCCCAATGAAGAGTATTCTGCTGCCGCTACCTATAGGGCACAATTTTTAGGGGCGATTCAATTTGTTTTCAACCCCCTAGTCTGAAAGACTTGGGCGCCACAACGCTGCAAAATCTTTGCTTGGTTAACCATTCAAAATAGGTTTTGGATGACAGACCGCCTTAGGACGCTGGGCTGGCCCAACCACCATACTTGTCCACTTTGCAGGCAAGCATCTAAGTCTGCCACTCACCTCTTGGCCGAGTGCCGTTACTCAAGAAGAATCTGGACCTCCATAACGCTTTGGACTGCTTGTGATTCATTGAATCCAGCATCTTGGAGAGCTGGCTGCTCAATTTGGAAATGGTGGGAATATGTGATGTTTAAGCCCGGAACACCCTATAAGGCAACGACATCTTTAGTAATGCTTATCACTTAGCACATTTGGAAGGAGCATAATATTTCAACACTGATACCCTTGGTCGCCATAATTAAAGAGGAGGCTGCAACCCGGGTGCTTGTGGGAGCTTTCAAGCTCGCGGGCCTCTCAATCACCCCTATAACAGTCTAGTTTTCCTTTCATTGTGGTGGTCACCTCCTAGCCACCAGTTTGCCTTTGCCCCCTTAGGTCCCCTCCTTTTTTGTATGCTTCTTTAACTCTCTTTTTGAAGTAATAGAAGGCAAGTTTCTTGCCCGCTTTGGTGAAAGTCCCCATGATAAGAAGATGGATGCACGTTACCCATTGCCCCTCAATGTCAATCTGACACCTGAACTCCTTGCCATTAGTCATTATTCTTTGGTCAGCGACCATGAAAAATGGACGGCACCACGGCAAGTCGGCAACAGCAAGACCATAGAATACTTTTCAGATGATCTATGACTAATCGTCCGAGCCGTCTACAGCTCGATCGGCGACCGATGCCAGAATAGAGCCTCCCATTGTCCAAGTACAGGAAGCGCCATATTAAATTTGCATCTGGGTAGTAAAGAGCAGTGGGTGGAGGGACGAATCACCAAAGATTTACGGCGACGGGAACCTAATGTTCCCTCGGCAATGGCAGCAGTGTAGTTCATGCACCGTGGCCCACCTTTCACGCAGTGGTGAAGGAGTAGACGAAAGACATTGGGACCGATCAAACACAGCACAACATGCGTAACCATGCCTAACTGGTCATGTCTTGACGTGCTCCGTCCAATAAGCTACCACTAAGATCTTCCTTTGATATCGTATACTAGTGTTGCTCTTTGTTTTTTCCACCAAAAACTGAATTGAATGGCTCGATATTTCGAGACAAGGCATGGTTGGCTGCAGCTAGGCTAGAGCTAGCTAAGCACAATCACATGCAAGCATGCATGCGTGTATGTATGTGTGGTACTCGTCGCACAAGGATGTCATTTTCGATCCACTGGACAACCTTGTCCCAGGAAGGATTGATACACAAACATCTTGGTTGGGGTGTTAACATCTGGCACATTAGGACCAGCTACACGAGGTGATCTTC
The DNA here is from genome assembly GCA_036346265.1 of Melocanna baccifera. Classification (NCBI taxonomy): domain Eukaryota; kingdom Viridiplantae; phylum Streptophyta; class Magnoliopsida; order Poales; family Poaceae; genus Melocanna; species Melocanna baccifera. The sequence continues at coordinate 16,259,190 of CM070687.1, forward strand.
AGATCTACAAAAGAAGTGCTAGCTACACGTACGTCCATAAAATGTAGGAATAAGTTCATATAACACCATAAACTTTACCTGAAAGTTCGTTCAGTATCTGAACTATAAAACCAAACATTTGACCCTCGAGCTTTGTAATTCGGTTCAAATAACATCCCGACCTAGTTTCATATAGTGGTATTATTCGCGTAGCGCGATGAGTAGACATTTTTGCCACATGGGATGATACGTTGGCTAAGTTGGATCAGTGACATATGGGACCTACAAGGGCTTCTCCTTCACCGAGCTCCCAGCCATACTTCTATGACCATCATCTCCTGTAGTTTCCTTCCTCTTTGTTTTAATTAGGAAAGAAGACCCTATAGACCCCACTTATTATTCATTTAAACTTGACCGGCATGTCATTCTATGTTGTAGAACCATCCACTCATGGCGTCACGTGAGCAATACCATCATTCAAATTGGGTCGGGTGTTATTTAAACTGGATTGCAAAATTTGGAGGTCAAATTTTCGGTTTCATAGCTCGAGGTACTAAACGAACTTTTGAGCAAAATTCGGGATGTTATATAAATTTTTTTCCTAAAATGTGCTCTTCATCCAAATCCATGCCCCCATCATCGTGCTATCCTGCTTGCTACTTTCCTATCTAGCTAGTCATTCGTAGCTGGAATGGAAAATCAGAAATACCATAGCTAAGCTAGATAATCTACTGTTTAAGATCAAGTTTTTAGAAAGTTCTTTCATGCAAGAACTGATGGGGCATGACATCAAAATGCGAGTTGCTCGCCTTTCTGTACTGATCTGATCAAGACTTCAATTCGAACTTAGTGGATCTTGACTCTGCATTTTCGTAGGTCCTCCAGCTCTCAGAGTGCCGGAGACTAACTGAACCTAAAACAATGGATATTGACATGGTTGCGCCGTGCCACCGACATCGCTCTTGTTTACTACTCTTTCTTGCCCCTCTAATGCCCTCCCCTCTGGCTGCGTGTGGTAGGCAGTACTATATTGGGAACACAGCCATGACAACCGAAGCTGAGAAATCAATGGTCGCGTCACCGCCATGGATGACGCGCGACCTTTGAAAGGAGGGAAAACTGCCATCCCGGAGATTTGGAGTTGGTGGGTCGTACGCCCCTGGACACCACACGATTACCCAGCTTGCTGCCCGGTCATACGTATCAAGATGGCAAGATCCAAGAAGACGGCGAGATTCTCTCTCCCCTACCTCTGCCTCGGCCTCGTCTGGCAAAACCGGCCCCTGGTTCTAGGCCGGTGGAGCGGCGTGTCGGCTTGCCGATGAGCCGATCCACCGCGTGTGCGAGCGATCGACGTCTCGCGGGCCAAACTGGCAACAGAAAACTGAAGGGAAAAGGGGCGAGAACGTCTAAGCATGTGGAGCAGATGCGCCCGGCGCCGGTGGTGCGACGGGTGGAACCGATCCGCCAGTCGTGAGCCCACAACTGCACCGGCCGTGCCGTTGGTTTACGCGGCCGGGGTACTCTCTTTGATGACGAGCGGATCAGGGCCGAGTCACCCACCAACAACAACCCAACCACTACGAGGTAAGGCGAAAAGTTAGCTTTCCTACTCCTCGTGTCACAGCGTAAGCTTTCTAGGTAGGATCTTTTCGGTCGAAAATTTTAAATTCTCATTATTTACGAGAGAGAATATAAAAAAATATTTATATATTATTTTAACTAATATAAATAAAATCAATATAGTATCAATCATATTATATACGTCATCTAAAAAAGATATTTTATTTAAAAAGTACTCACTATAAATAAGTCCAAAGCTATAAGAAAAAAACGCAGCCGTACGGCCAGTTGGGTCGGCGCGCGCCGCGCGACGCGTAAGCACGCCGGGAGATCGACACCGACCGCGCGCGATGTAAAGCAGAGGAGAGATCCCTTGCGGCTTTGCGTCCCCGGCGCGAACGAGACCGACTCGTGCAGCCAACCGCCGGCGCATATGGCGCCCCTTGGGGCAGCGAATATTGGCTCGATGCCAGATGTAATTCGGACGACTGTACACGTGCTACCTTTTCAGTTATACACATGCTGAATTGGGCAGCTACCTCACATTCTTGCTCTTTTCTGTCAATCTTCCTAATCTCATCCTACGTCTAAAATAGTTCTCTCATGTTTGTGAATGACGTGTCCACTTAGAACGTAGGAGTTCACGGTAGAAAATTTTGATTCCCACGGGAAGTGAGAAAAATCCCTGTGTTCCAAACGGGCCTAAACCGTACCAACACAGAGGGGCGATCTATCGCACTACTAATAGCATCTTATGTATGCTCAATTCCACCCTTGATCCGGGCGCCCCTTCAACCTAAATCTGGTATAACAGTTTTTATATATATATCGTGTTGCTGATTGCACAAGAACATTTCTACCATTAGAACTTCTATTCGCGCAGTCATAGCTGCATCTGAATGTGTACACGATATACTCTCTAAAGCGGCAATTATAAGGATACATGCGCACACGTACCTATCCATCTAAATTATAAGCACACATCATACATGGACCGGCGGGCTATAGTTGACATTTACCCCCCCCCCCCCCCGCGGCCGCCGCCGCGTTATATCCAAAGCAGGTAGCCATGCAAACAAAGCAAATGAGTCCAGCCCAGCCGGTACAGTGTTGAGTCCAATATCTGATGAAATTCCTTACGCTGGAAAGCAGGGCATTTCTTATTGCTAACGGGTGGGCCACGAGCACCGACGGTTTTATCCCCATTACGTGGGTGGTGGGATTAGAGCACCCACGATGCTTGCTCAAAATTACTTTTAAAAGGAGAAAGAGAACTATGGAGGCAGCCTTCGTATATTATAAAGGTTGGCCTCTAAAAGTTAGAGACTAGTATTATCTCTAATTCTGCAGGTAACTTTTCAGACTACAAAATTCAAAGGCATCATTTGACGGAGGAATTTGGATGGTGGGAAGAGAGATTTTTTTCTAATTTCCTGGGTCCATTTTAGAGGCAAGAATATTACACATTGCAGACAAAATTGGTAAGCATTGAGGCTTTTTACGGATTCTATCTTAGAGGCAATATAAATATTTCACTTTATTGACACCCTAAGAGCACTCTTGAGCACTTGACAAGATAGGCCGGTACTTGTTAATGGACATACGGTATAATCCCGTTGGATAGGTGATGGGATACGAGCACCCTTGAGCATTCAACGAGATAGGCCAGTACTTGTTGATGGACGTCAGTTCTAAAGAACAATAATGGCAGGTTTTTAGGCTGTGGTTTATGATTTTTGATTGAAATTTTTGAATTTTGGCTGTTCGTAAGAGAGAGCATGGAAAGAAACACTCGTGTGTAATTTTAGTTAGTATAGATAAAGCTGGTATAGTGTCTATTATAATTAACTTGTAGACTCCATATTGAAAAAATACACTGTTTGAAAATTAGTTACTGTGGATAAGACAAAAGCTAAAAAGAAGGGAGATATGGGGCTTGTTCTTTTTTGCTACAGTTTATAGTTTTTGGTTGTGACTTATAACTTTTAGACTGTTTGTGTGAGAGAGTATGGATTAAGAGAAACTCGCATGCGGTCTTAGTCCATATAAATGAAGTCGCTACAGTGTGTACTGCAATTAATGTGTAAATTCTAATTTGAAAGACACTCTATTTGAAAGTTAGTTACGATAAAAAAATCGAAAAGTAATTTTTAGACTATTCATAATGGCTACTATGTAGGGTGGCAATTCCCCCCGCGGGGAATTTCCCCATGGGGGGCGGGGCCGGGGGCTAATATCCCCCCGCGGGGGAAACGGGCCAGGGCCCCGCTATGCTCGCGGGCGGGGACGGGGGTCATCCTCGCCCCGCGGGACCCACGGAGACCCGATAAAAATAAAATAAATATATTTAATAATATATTATAATATTTTAATATAAAAAATTGTATTCTTTTCTTGTATATTTAAACTAAAACTTGAATTTATATGTTAGAATATATATTTTGAAACTATATATTTAAAATAATATGCTTAAGTAATTATAAATTAATAAATAAAATATAAATTTAATCCTTTTTTTAATCCCATGAGGACCTGTGAGTCGGGTCCCAGCATGGGACCGGGACGGGGCCATCTCCCCGCTGAAGCTAAGCGGGCGAGCGGGGCATGAGGCTTCCCCCCCCCCCGTTGCCATCCCTACTACTATGGCTATCTACAAAGCACAGGCTGTAGGAAACATAGGCATATTTATTGTTTTGAAAAGAATGAGAGCTAGATATAGGTCCGTTTTTTTAATCTTATGATTTATTATATTTTTTAATAAATAAATAGGATGATTTTTTTATTATCATTTTGAATTGATTTATCAAGATAGATCTTTTAAAGTGATTTAATGGTATTTGATTCATTCACATAAACACTCGTACTAAGACAAAAAATCTATCAACCGTAGCTGAAAAAACATATTCATGTAGCTATGTTTGTGGCAGCATGAATGGAAGCACAAGCCGTGTGTCCATCCGTATAAGCTAAAGTTTGTATAGATGGTTACTTTTAAGGTCTTTTTTTTTGCTTCTCTAAAATTGAAATAGATGAGATAATTTTTAAAGTGGATTTTTCAAACAGTTTCTTGAGTTTAAAATTGTGTATTGTCTATTTTGATATTTCTATCGTCTACTGTTATCTTAAAAAATATAGATAAAAGTTATTAGCTATAGTAAAAAATCATGAACGACAACCTAAAATAACTATGTCTAAGCAACTCTGCTTTCTTTGGTTACTCTGGTTAAAGTACGAACAAAAAGGGAAGGAAAGTTATCTGCTACCGCGACCATGCATCATGATCTATGGAGCATGTTCGGTTGCCACCAAGACGGCAAGACCACCGCAAGGTCGGTCACACGCAGGCAGAGAACCACTCAGCAAGCAATTCGATTTGGTAGATTATCGTAATATCATGAATTAAGCACGGCAAGAAAGAAGTGACAATAACAGGAGAAAAATAAGATCAAGCAGATTAAAAAGGACGGAGCTTTGTATGTGCACGCACCAGTACGGTAATCCCTCGGAATACGTCGAGCGAGACGAGCCGCTGCCGCTGCCGCGTTGCCGCCGGAGACGGCGGCCCCACCGACGGGGAGAGGCCGGCACCGGCCCCGGCGCCTTTGGGGTAGCCGCACCGGGCGGCCTCCAGATCCACCACGGGGCCGGCCGCGTTGTCGCTCCGGACGAGCTCGTAGCCCCCCATCCCCGCCGCCGCACCACCCCGCCGACGCCCCTGCATTGGCCACGGCGCCCATCACTCCCAGCTTCCCGGCGGAACAACAACAAGTGCGTGACAAGATGAGGCGTGAAAGGCGCCCGCTCACCTGACCGCACAGCCACTTGCCTTCCTCTCTTCCCCTCGCGCGTCCCTCCTTCCGGCTCGTGTTAACTGCGGCACTGCCGCGCGCCGCTTCTGCTGCTCTGTATACGATCGTTTTCTTCGAAAGCTCGGGGCGAGACTGGCGGACGGGCCGGTATATATAGCGCTATAGCGCGGGGCCTCTCTCTCCGTCTTGATGGATCTCCACTTGTGTCGAGAGTGGGCCTGTTTTTTTATTACTTCCGCTACGACTTATGTTATTGTAAATAATATGATTTTAGTATAAATTTAGAATTGATTTCAGTATAATTATAACAGCATTCTAATGAATTAAATAATATATATATATGTAAACAATCTAAATCATTTAAGCCGATGCTAATATTAATATATACACCACATATATGACTAAAATCAGTATGTTACTAATATTTTGAATGACATATATTGCTCTTAGAATGCTAGTTGCACAAGATTTAATCTTGACCGCCTCCACATTGATTTTCATACGAAATCAAATATATATACGACAATATTATATCAGATCTTGAGTTCAACAAAGACTTGCTATCCTAAACAAATACTAAATCATCAAGCCTACCTTATCATATATATCAACAAAGCATTATCATAAAACTATCATTCAACAAAAATGAACTCATAGATTGAAGCTAGATACCTGAATCAGAAATCAACTATAAAGACTAAAAACTGACCACAGTGAATTGAAAATAGATGCTACAGATGATAGTAGGTATCACAATATGATTCAACTATTCAAAATATGAAAATTGTAAGTAATCTAACAGCTCAATATCAGTCTAAACTCAAAGTCACACACACACACACACACACACACACACACACACACACATATATATATATCCAATGTTAATCTCAATTCATCATCGAGCAATTAACCCACAGAACCTTTTTGCAATTTCTAACCAGTGATAAATCATAGATATCTGAAGTAGATCAAGTAAAGTGCAAAGAGTAAACAGCCAAAATACTCACAATACTGGTGATACTCGAAATTACCTAGAATAAATCAGATTTTCGGGTGACCCAAAGCGGGGAGGAAAGCCACCTTATATTGGGGAGAGAGACCGATGGCAGGCTACAGCCAATAGCCGGTGCCGAGACGCTCGGGCCAGTGGCACCTTCGACACCGCCGCCAACTCCGCATGACCCGGTCGCCAAAGAAGCAGTCAAACTGAGTTCCTCATGTGCACGCGGCCTTATCTATTCTTTCATCTCACCGACAGGTAAGACCTCTTCTCCCTTTCTTTTTTTCTTTTTTAAATTGAAAAATTAACTAATTACCCTCAAAATCCAACATATGGTTTTGGGTTCTTTGTGAGAAAGCATGGAATAACAAAAATTCTCATACACGATATAAATAAAATCGCTACAGTATATACTATAATTAATTTATAGATTTTATCTTAAAAAATATTTTATTTAAAAACTAATTAATATAAAAAAATCTGAAAAATAATTTTTAAAAGCTGAAAAAAAAACGTACCGCTGAATCGGGGGCTGTGTGCGTGTTTGGTGCCGTCCGTTGTCTTTTGGTCGTCCGGTCGCATGCAGAAGTGGTGAGGTGGTTAAAGGGCTCTCTTAAAGCAGCTGGTGTCGAAAGGAAGCGGAAGAGGGAGATGCTTTGTGTCCGGGCCGAACTACTCCGCTGCCCGTACGGCACAGGTGTTGGTCTGTGGCTGCAAGCAAGCCTGCAACTGCTTTGCCTCCTTGGATCAAAATCAAGCATTTTTTTGCTGCAAACTGGAGTTCGTTAGTCATGTTGGTATCATAGCACATCGGCGAAGGCATGGATCGCGAGACGAGATTTCTCGTCGGAGGCCGTACCGCTCCGCCAATCGGATCCGAACAGAACACATGGTGCCGAGATTCGATGTTTTTGTCCATCATGGGCATCTTCTTTCTAACTACTAAAAACCATTTTTTGATTTTTTTATAGTAATCAGCTTTCAAACGAAATATCTTTTTAAAATAGGGTCTACAAGTTAATTGTAGTATATACTATAATGACTTCAATTTTATCAGTTAAAACTATACACGGGTTATTTATGTCTCTATATTTTCTCTCACAAATAACCAAATGCTATAAGGCACAACTATAAACAATAAACCAAATCCGAAAACAACATGCGTTACTATGCTTCAATGCTCAAGCACTCTTACTTCATGGCTGCTTTGAGATCTTTCAGGTTGCGCCTTGAAAAGGCTTAAGCGGTGGTAAATTATGAGCGTGTTTCGATGCTGATGCGTTCTTTAGATAGATTATCTATGTGTGTCTTGATTACAATGTGTTGGGACAAACGCCGAGTTTTTCTATGCTCCGGAAGAATGTTGGTCAAGGCTTAGAAGGATGGTAAAGTTGGCATGTAGGCTTCAGTTCAAGCTTAGTTAGGCCTGCACTGCATCTTCCGTAGCTTCTTGAATATGTAAAAATACATCGGATTATAAGATTCCATTTTCAAAAAGAATTTCATACGAGGTGGTGGTGTTCTACAAGGTGGCTGCCTCCCCCGCGCTTTTGCACAAATCGGTGAGTAGCGAGCCCGCCTAGTGGTCCCAGATAGTCCAACGCAACGCCTAGGTAGCAGGCGGAACTGGGCACGTCAGGTTTGGGCGATCGATTAGGGTACAGGGTAGCCAACTAGGGGGCAGCCGGAGGTGGAGGAGGTGGTGGAGGTGGCGGCGGCTGAGGAGAGGTGGTGGTGTTGGAAGAGTTGGGAGGAAAAAGGAGAAGAATTAAGCTACAGCCAACAACAAGCAATGACTAGACTGCTTCGCCTCTTGGTTGGCCTCCCTCTCCTTCCCTTCCTTTTCTACTGATGTGTTCTAGATTCAAGCAAGTCCCCCTTCTACTTTGCCATGTTCTTTATTTTTTCTTGACTCCTTTCTTTCATGAAAAAGTTCATATAACATCTTAAATTTTGCTCGAAAGTCTGTCCAATACCTCAAACTTTGTAATCCGATTCAAATAACATTCTGGTCCGATTTTGGATAGTGTTATTATCCGCGTGGCACAATAAATGGATAATTTTACCATATAGGATGACACATTGGTCAGGTTTAGTTGAATGATAGTTGGGGCCCACGAAGCCATCTCACCCAAATCAAAATAGAGGGAAAAATAGGGAGAGAGGAAACTACAGGGGCGATGGCTGTGGAAGCACGACTAGGAGCTTCGTGGGAAAAAAGCTCTTGTGGGCCCACATGCCATTAACTAAAATTGCCAGCATGTCATCTTATATGAAAAAATCGTCCACTTATCACGTCATACAGGTAATACCACCATATAAAACTGGATCAATGTGTTATTTAAAGCGGATTGCAAAGTTTAGGAGATCAAATGTCTGATTTTATAGTTCAGAGTGCTGGACAAACTTTCAAGTAAAATTTAGGATGTTATATGGACTTATTCCTTCTCTAATATGTGCTCTATTTCACCTATTCTGCACAGCCTGCAAGTCAGCCGCCAAGCGGCGCCTACATAGACTAGGCACTAGGCGTTAGTCTGTTGCCGACCAATGTCTAGCACCTTTTTCTATAGAATGTTTGGCAACAATTGGGAAGGGAAACATGAGTTTAGAGGAGGAAGTTTGTAGAGAGATAAACTATAGGAGTTTGCTTTTTAGTCCCAATTCCCCATTTGGGCCGTGGGATGAGACATGGTGGGACATTGTCCTATGGCCTTATAAGATCTCTTAACAGTAGTGGTGATAAAGGGTTGAGATCTATTAATCTTTGTGTGGACAATAATTTCCTCTCAATTCCTACCCCTCGGGTTTAAATGGTGGGCAATGGCGGAGGGAGAGTACATGCATGAGGGAGCAGTTGCATCTCTAAAATTTTTGCCAAAAAATCTGGTATAGACCTCCCTAATATACAAAGTATATACTACATATACTCTTATACACTATACATACTCCTGATAGCCCATTACTCCATTAGACCCAACAGGCAACAGACATCGGCATGGTCTATGTTTATTCTTAAATGTAGCTCTGTGTAGTGTAGCTTTGTTCTCAAATTAATCAAATCTGAAATACGAGGACAAGTCTATCAGTGGCACAATGACTCAGTATACTAGTATAGCTCTGTTCTCAGTTCTCAAATCTAAAAACTGAAATAAGATCTCAACTAGGATTACTGAATGAATGAAACTTAAAAGTTAGCATCTACTTTATCTAATTATTATGTATTTGGTTCAATGTTGTTCATAGCTAGGACGACACAGGAATGAATATGATTCATCAGGTGCTAACTCTTCTTTGAAGGATATGAGTTATCTTTACTCTTTATTGTACAAATATGTGTAGGTGTCTGATTATCATAATACCATTGTATCTGTGGTATATTGGTACCTAATTACTATTCTTAATAGAGAACAGAGCAAACATATGAGGCTAACCACAGAGAAATTTAACAAAACTGTAGTTGCTTCTTACTTTAGTTCTGTACTTTAGTATTATATAGGTAGCTTCACTTCCTGATGTGAGTCTTCTTAGGACTAGTAGTATTTCTTATATTGCTTTAAATTCATGCTTTGTTAGGTTGAAAAAACTTTGTTATGCTTATAATTACTCCTCTTTGCTTATAATTACCGATATGTCTTAAGTTTGAACCCCCATCGTTAAAATTCTAGCTCCGCCACTGATGGTGGGAGGTAGACTTAACTCCCAATCCTTGTCCTACTTATTTAAGCTTCAGTTTCTGGCTTGTTTTGGGCTTTCAGCTTATTTAAATCAGAAGTCACTTGCAACACGTCGGTTTGTAAGTTTGACTTTCTAGATTTTTTTATTTTTCTTTATTTCTTTGCATTATCCATGATAATATAATAGTTTATTCTCATTCTTTTTTCTAAAAAAACTAACAGCTCCTATAGTATAATTTTAGTCATAAACTCAAAACCATAACCATAAGTTTAATCCATAATAGTTAGAGCACCACCTAAATTTCCATGCCCACCATTAAAAAGGGAGATTTTATAAGCCCACTACTTAACTTCCTATTCCCTCGCTCCAATTCCCAGCAACCAAACAAAAGCCTAGGACGAAGATCATTAGACTCTCGGATCCACAGAATCACATGTACATGTAACCCGAACCGGTGGAAAGGAAAATTTCTGCTATAACCGAGTGGTCGAGGGGTGGTGGTACCGTGGTTGTCCGAAGCTTGGCATAGAACGCATAACGCATGCATGTTCTAAGCGTTCACCGCACGGAGATGGCCCGTCAATTCCTGCACTCGACGGCATCTGTTCCACGGTTTCACTCCTCGCCCATTCCCCCCCGCTGTCACGGCTAAAGCGGGAAACGTGACTTGGGGACGGCGCGCACCGAATCAGGCAACGGGCCCATGAGTCGAGGTTCGATTTTTTTCTGAAATTTCAAAGCATACAAGGTTTAATACTATATTATCTAATTAATGAAAAAATAATTTATAAAATAAAGTCCTTAACACTTTTTAAAACATATGACACATTGTTGGGGATAGTACGAGGATGACTTTGGCTAAACATGCGTGCACGTGTTCACGCATTTTCGTATGAAAATCGCTTTGACTTGTGACTGCCGTGGTGTAGTCGCATCATGAACAACCTTTCTTTTTGCGAAACATGTATTTCTATCTCCTTTTGAACTGTCTAGTAGCTAATAAGCACTGTATAAATATCATTATGTGATTTCTTTCTTTGTATCTCCAGAACGTTAAGTGAAACCTTATGCTACTAGTCTTACTTTGTATCTCGCTGCTTCGTTTCTTTCATTTCTCTTTCGAATAAATACCCACTTGTGCCCTACAAGGTGCACATGAGGAGGTGTGCGATATACAGGCCCAAACACCTCTCTTTTGTTCAGAGATAGCAATTCAGTTGCTATTGCCTTCTTCCAATCTTCCCAGTCTGATTTTTTTCTTACATTCAGCGAGCGATGCAGATAGGGATCAAGATAAATGATTATGGCAATTTTCTTTGTGAAGTAGATATCCATATTAGCTGTTGTCTTATTCATGGACTCTCCCGTGTGCACATAATTTATAGCTATTTCTTCATGAGTTGCTTCTTCTAGAGCGTTTGATTTTTCTGGAGGTTCTCCTTGCACATCGCTTCTTCCAATTCCGGTGGCAAGTCATTTTAGTTTTTCGGCTCCGATGTGTGCACACACATCCATGCCGATTTCTCCCTGCAGGGTAATATTCAAATCCAGTATACCCTTTCCTGAGGGTTCTATACTGGAGCCAGGTCTCATCTGACTCCCCTTCTCATTCGGGAACTTCGGTGATTGGCCGTGATAAATCCTTCTTATCATTTTTCGCCGGGCGTCCCCGGTTACTTTGGGTTCGAGGAGCCGAAGTTCTCGTCCTTTTATTCTGAGACCTCTGGACGGGATTAGTGATACTTTTAATTTTCTTTGGTATTTCTACCCTCTCCGGTGCATGGCGTGCAGGCACATGCGACTTAGTCACGCTCTTCAAATCACTAAAATGATCAGGCAGTTGGTTTGCTAATGCTTGCAAGTCGATGATCTTCTGGACATCTTTTTCAGTTTTAATAGTACGCAGGTCATGTGCAGGAATTCCCGTGACTTCCCACGTAATTTTCCGACAGTTTTCATCAAGAGCTTTATTTCCTCCACCTAATGTCGAAAAATTATCCTCATCAAAAATGCAGTCAGCGAAGCGGGCGGTATGCAAATCTCCCGACATAGGTTCTAAATACCTGATTATGGATGCAGTCTCATAACTAACGTATATCCTAGTCTTATGGAGAGGGCCCATTGCAGTGCGTTGCAGAGGTGGTAAAGGTACATAAACCTTGCATCCAAACCTTCTGAGATGAAAAATTTTCGGTGGTGACCCTTGCGCTAGTTGCATAGGTGAATGGATGTTGTAGACCGAAGGTCTAAAGTTGATGAGATTCGCTGTATGTAGGACTACGTGTCCCCAACATGTAGCTGGCAAATTACAATTTTGCAAAAGAGGATGGACATGCGGTATCGAATGACCAACTGAAATCCCCATCGCCATGCAATAATCACCAAATGTTTTTGAAGTAAATTGTCCGGCATTGTCCATTCTGATGGACTTGATGCGATGATCAGGGAACACATTTCTGATGCGAATGATCTGTGAGATCAACTTAGCGAAAGTATGGTTTCTCGTAGATAATAAACCTACATATGACCACTTCGAGGAAACATCAATGAGTACCATAAAATACCTAAATGGCCCTGAGATGGGCTGAATGGGACCGCAAATGTCTCCCTGGATGCATTCCAGGAATGCAGGAACTTCATCCTTCACCTTCAGAGTGGAGGATCTAATAATTAATTTTCCGGTAGCACATCCAGGGCACACAAAATCTTTATGATTCGGAAAATTCTTCACATTAAAATTATGCCCTTGGGAATTATTAATTATATTTCTCATCATCCTAAGACCTGGGTGGCCTAATCTGTCATGCCAGAGACAGAATAGTTCAGAGATTCTAAATACTGTCTTCAGGATAGTGTACGCTGCAGGCGCCTTAATGTTGGTATCATATAGCCCAGTTTCTAGTGAAATTTTTTTTTTCTAATACCCTTTTGCCATTCTCTTCACGCTTCGTAAGGACCAGGTATTACTTACCGTACTCTTATTCAGTCTCAACGTGGAAACCATTAGCGCGAATATCCTTAAAACTTAGAAGAGTTCGAGTCGAATCTGGGTACAATAACGCGTCTTCAATGACCAAAGTTGTGCCCATGGGAAATATAATTATGGCTCTTTCGGAACCAATTATACATGCATCGCTTCTAGCGATTGTCGTAAGGCTGCCAGTGCTCTTACGGATCGACTAAAAATACTTAGTCTCTCTTAAAATGATATTCGTTGTGCCACTGTCGGTAAGGTATGTTTCCTCCATAGGGCGCCACACGTGTTCTAATATAAAGTATTTTATTAATATATATTAGAATACATACAGCACATAAATAAAATACACAAATATCATAACATATTTTTGCCATCATAAACTGAATAAATAAATGAATTATTCCAAAATCATCCAACCATCACGAGAAAATAAAACTAAAGTGTCATCCATGCAAGTTCTAACTTGTCCATTTGACACAAAATAAATAACAATGAAAGTCTAATGCATTCTGTGCATCAGACTGAATCAACTAGAAAATTAGAGACTTCTTCGGCTATCTTCTCAGGAGTGATTTTCTCTTCGAGAGAAATCATAGAGGTGGCTGCGTCTAGGTGTAGGGGGGTGCTGTTGCCGGGATGGACTCAACCTTCATCAAATCAGGCAGCTGCTCAAGATACTCCCCTCAACCGCTGCAAAGTGAGCTTTAGGCTGCCCTTTGTCATTCTTCTTCTGGGCTTAGTGGGCATCAATGACGTGTTGCGACGCTTTATAGATCCGCGACTAATGCTCCCACTTGCCACACTTATAGCAGTTTTGGTTCTGCTGGCCATAGGTTTTGCCACTCTCTTTAGCCTTTTTGTCACTTGGAGCATCTGACTTACTTTTCTGGGCAACGACCTTACCCTTCTTCCCACTTCTTTTCATCAAAGGCTTTCGCAACTTGTAGCTCCCGGCGTTTAGCTTCCCAGTGGCTGAGCGACATAATTCTTGCGGAGAAATTCGTCCTGAGCCTCCGCAACCTGCATCATATCAATCAATTCGGCGTACTCCTTGTAGCTTTCTTAACGATAATTACGGGCGGATTGAACAGCATTGGGGTGAAAGGTGGACAAAGTCTTCTCGATCTTCTGCTCATCTGTTATATGCTTGTCACAGAGTTGAAGATTGGTACAAATCCTATACAAGGCAGAATTGTACTCTCCGACCGTCTTAACGTCGGCAAACCTCAGTCTGATCCACTCCTGCTCTGCCTGAGGAAGAATGGTGTACTCTCTGCATCACTCTGCTTCTTGAGTATGGTCCAGAGTGCTAACGCGCTTTTATCCGCCATATACTCATTCTTGGGAGTGATGCACAGATGGTGCTTGAGAAAATGAAGTGCTTGATCATTCTCCTCAGATGTGGGTTTGGCGTCATGCCGTCCGCCAATCCCGATAGCCGCACGGAGCTTTTTGGCTCCAAGTACTATCTCGACATCAAATGTCCATGTCAGATAGTTCTTGCCATGCTGGGTAAGCTACTCGAACTCCCGGTTCGTGATGCCAGTCATCTACATGTGCATGGACAGAATAAGTTTACTGCTAGTAAATGTGTATGGAATAATTTACTACGGATAAATAAATGGTACCAACGGTTCTCGCAATATTTCATAATTTTTTTAATGTATTTTCCATAATTTTACTGTTAATTTCAGTGATTGAAAGCAATTTAACCAATTACAATTAACCAAAATAGTACAGAAAATACAGAAAATAATAATGGCAAAAATAAATAAGCTTCAAATGCTAAAAATAATTCAAAAATCAGATTCCCAAGGCCCTTTTATGGTAGAATATCAATTTTCATCGAATTTTGCAATTCCAGAGGGTTTTTACGCAAATTTTCGTTTCGAGAGAAAACTTGCATAATTTTCTGATTTACCAAGGGGTTTTCTGCAAAAATTATGGACCCACTCGTAAATTCAAGGACTTATTCGTAATTTTTGGAATTAACGAGGCCTTTTTGCAACATTCTGGACCCATATTAAAGATTTAAGGATCGATCGGTAATTTTCATAAAGTAGGGGGGCTTTTCTGCAAATTTCACCGACCCCCGTCCCGGTCGGGCCTTTCCGACCGTTCCTTTCCCGGTGGAATGGCCCACATGCTGATTCGCCCCAACGGCCCATCTGGCCGAAAAACCTCACGTGCGGGGTAGGGTTTCCCTTACCCCTTTACTCGGGTGGCGGCGGCGGCTGCAGCCTATCCCGCGCGGCCGAACGGGCGGCATGAGGGAGGCGGCGCTGCCTCGGAGTGGCTGGTCCGGCAACGACGGCAATACAGTAAGCGCGCGCTTCGGCGCGGCGATGCGTGTCGCGAGGCGAGGAGGCTTCGATCAAGGCTAGCGCCGGCGGCGTCGGCGAAGCGGCGCGCTATCGGCCGGGCGCGCGAGCTCGAGCGTCGGTGGCCACATGCGGGCGGCAAAGCCAAGGCGGTAGCATGGAGCTTGGGCTCGGCTGTAGCGCGGTCGAAGCTAGCGTCGAGTGCGGCGCCTCGGCGCATCTCCCTCATATGGCGGCGGCGGCGCGTGTAGGCCAAGCTCTGGCGGCAGCGTTGTCGAAAACCGCGGTGGCGCGCGGTTTGCCTGCGGCGACCATGTAGGGAAGTCTGTGCCAAAATTTCTTTCCCCAAGTGCAATGAACATCTACCCCATGGTTCAATCTACCGATCGACATTGTGACGGCGACTTTATGTCTGCTCGCGGTAGATTATGGCGGATTTGCACCGTAGAGATTCAATCTAGAACGCAAAAACTTCGAATTTAAAGCGATCTAGAAATTCAATCTATTAGGACTTCGATGATTACCTTCGATTCATCGGAGCGATGTCGTGCTGATAACGTGTTAAGGAACCATCGCTGACGACTAGTCTGATCGATTTCTCTGCTTAGAACAAGAACGAATCAATCATAGAAGGCGACAGAATAATAGATTGAATACAGCAAGATAGAGAGAACTCCTAATCTTTCTTTATTGCTTCAATTGATTGAGTACAAAAGCTGCCATATGGCTCCATATTTATAGAACATAGTAAGATGCCCACCATAGACCAGGACTCTTGGCCTGGGCCAGATTTCCTAAGGGCATCCACAATATATAAAAAAGGGGGTCTTAAATCACCTTAAGATCGACCTTATACATTACAAGGTTGGTTTTAAGTAGGTCATAACCAAAAAAAGCTTAAGACTAGTCCTCAAGCTAAAAACCTGACCATAAGCATTAAAATACAATTTTTTATTGAATCCTATCTTCTCTCCCCCCACCATAATCTAAAGGCTAGTTTTTTTATTAGGATGTAGGCTCATCTTAATACCCACAAAGACCCTATACATCAGAATGAATTACACCAAACCATATCACCATACTTTAAGATCAACCTAAATCTTATATATTAGAGTTCCCTAATACCCACCACCCACCGCCTGTGCCACTATCCCCACAAAACGCCAAGACATAGCGGCCAAACGGCCGGAACCGGCAAACCCCGCCGCACGCCCGCACCGCGCCCATCCATCCCCGATCGCACGGCCGCTCCAACGGCGCGACGCAGCCACCGAATTACCCAGCCGTCCACCACGTCCGGATAAACCCGCCACGCGCGCGCCTGACCGGAGAATACCCCGCGCGGTGGCGTGCTGCGCGGAGGAATCGAAGCCAAGAAGATCCCTTTCTTTCCTGCCTTCCTCCGCCCCGCATCGCATCCATCACCGCGCCGCCGGTGCCGGTTTCCCCTGCCTCCCCTCCTTCCTTGCGTGCCGCCTCCACTCCCCCTTCTCACTTGATTCCCAAGCAGCCGTAGCACACAACTAACTGATACTATTCTATTCCATTTCGTGCTACTTTACAGCCGCACCTTTCAGCAGGTACGAGTCTATAATCGAAGGAGAGACATCCAATCCATTCATACACCGATCAGATAAAAAACAGAGTTGGGAGTTTGCGTCGCGACCCCGGACGATGGAGGCGTGCTGCTGCTCGTCCTCGTCGGTGCCGTCCGCGTCCATCCTCGCCACGGGCGCCGGCATCCGCCGCCGCTTCTCCCCGGCGGTCGGCGGGAGGGCGCTGGCGCTGGCGCACCCGCTCCGCGCGTCCGCGGTTCTGCTGGCGGCCGCACCGCCGCAGCGGGGGCAGCAGCGGCGCGGGACCAGTGGCCTAGTCGTAAGGGCGGTGTTCGAGCGGTTCACGGAGCGGGCGGTGAAGGCGGTGGTGTTCTCGCAGCGGGAGGCGCGCGGGATGGGGGACGAGTCGGTGGCGCCGCACCACCTGCTGCTGGGCCTCGTCGTCGAGGACCGGTCAGCGGCGGGGTTCCTCGCGTCGGGCGTCCGAGTAGAGCGCGCCCGCGAGGCGTGCCGCGCCGCCGTGGGAAAGGGCGGGCCCGCGCAGGCGCCCATTGGGCTGGCCACGGACGTGCCCTTCTCCGGGGCCAGCAAGCGCGTCTTCGAGGCGGCGGTGGAGTTCTCCAGGGACATGGGGTGCAACTTCATCTCCCCGGAGCACATTGCGCTGGGCCTCTTCCACCTGGACGATCCCACCACCAACAGCATCCTTAATAGGTTGGTGGTGAACTGGTGATGTTCTCCTGTTCCATGTCTCCGGCCACAAAAAACTTGCTATTTCTCATCTCTATTGTTCAGAGGTCTGTGCTAATGTGATCAACTAACTATGCTCATCAACCTCCACATTTCTCAATAAGTAAGCAAGGTGGTATCCATCGAAGTGTTACAAATAACTAGAGCCAATCAAACAATAAGCTCATTTCACAAAGAGGACATTTGTCTTCTGTACTTGCACAATAGGAGTATATGATCAATCCAGCAGCGGGGAATGAAACTAAATTTACCCAATATCAAGCTCTAATTGTGATGGATGATCATTGAACGGACAGGTTGATGTGGGCTTTCCAAAGAAACTGCCATTCAATAAACCGATAAATTGATATTCTTTTGTCCTCTTGCACATTTAATTATTTGTGGGTTTTACAAAAAATGGTGTTCATTGTAGCTTAGGAGTAGATCCAGGTCAGCTAGCAAAGCAGGCTCTTGTCCGAGTTCAAGGGGAGCTTGTGAAGGATGGCAGGAAGCCTGTGGGATTTTCTTCTTTCAAAGTGCGTGAGAAATCTACTCCTGGAAGTGGGAAGTCTGCAATTGTCAAATACTCGAATAAAAAGAAAGGTCAGGGGTTAAGCTACTTTATTGGAGTGTATGCTAATATTCTTGATAATGTAACTCGTAGAAAGAATGAACTTGTTTTATTTGTTATTTCAGAGAAGAGTGCACTAGCTCAATTTTGTGTAGATTTGACTATGCGGGCCAGTGGAGGATTAATTGATCCTGTTATTGGCCGCAAGAAGGAGATTGAAAGAGTAGTTCAGATTATATGCCGGCGCACAAAGAACAATCCGATTCTTTTGGGCGAAGCAGGTGTTGGTAAGACGGCCATTGCCGAGGGGTTGGCTCTTAAAATTGCCAATGGAGATGTTCCTATTTTCCTCGTGGTAAGTTTCAGCAACCAGCAATGGATACACAATCATGTTAGTTGCAACAATTTGCTTGCACAACAGTAGTTTGTAGTTATCATTCATTGACGTGGTTACATAGGCAAAGCGTATATTGTCATTGGATGTTGCTCTACTTATGGCTGGTGCAAAAGAGAGGGGCGAATTGGAAGCCAGGGTTACTAGTTTAATACGTGAAGTGCGTAAAGCAGGTAGCCTGACTAATGCATTATGAAATATCAGATTCAAAAGTTCTATTCTTGGTATCAATCTTCAAATAGCTTCAACGTTTCATGCAGATGATGTAATTCTCTTCATTGATGAGGTTCATAATCTTATTGGATCTGGAATTGCTGGAAGAGGAAGTAAGGGAGCTGGTCTTGATATTGCCAATTTGCTGAAGCCTGCACTTGCTAGAGGTGAATTGCAGGTATCATTTTCACAAAAAGATCTCCCTCAGTCTCTGTTGCCCATGTTGCTTCTCACTATACTTGACACTTTACGAAAAGGCAACAATGGGTGCATATACACCATTTTAGTTACTGTCTAGATGTACGATTTGCACATTTTCTTCATTTCTGTCTAAAACATGTAATGATGTCAAATGGCTTGTTTAGTTGCAATTTCTCATACCCTATTATATACTATGCGTCTAATTAGTGAAGTATGCATTCCATGCCATGGTTGTCACGACGTTGCCTAGGCGTCGCCAAGTCGTCCTGGCGGCCGGAGGGGGACGCCAAGGCTCATTGCCCAGGGCTAAGGAGCTAGGCGTCCACCTCCATTCCGAATTCGGTCGCCTCTGGCTCTCCTTGCGCAGATATGGCTGCCGCCGGCTCAGATCTAGAGCCGATTGCCTCGTCCCACGTTGCGATTGCCTCATCCAGCGCTCTTCCCGAGCCGGCCCCTGTGTTGGGCTCCATCTCCGCGTTGGCCCTCTTCGTCGCCGGCCTCTTCACCACTGGATCCACTGTCCTCGAGCCTTGCCACCACTAGATCTGGCCTACGCCGTCCGGATTCGGCATAAGAGGAGGCAGGCGGCTTTGGCGGGGCAGAGGAAGGAGCCCAAGACCGCCACGTTGGGAGGGATGGGGGCGGCGGCGGTTGCCGGCTGGTGGTGGGGTAAAGGTGGGAGTTGAGTGAGGTTAGGGTTAGGATGAGTTTATATGGAATGAGAGGAATGATCTGGATGGTTGGATCTGTTACTAATATTGTGTGTGTGTGTGTGTGTATTTAAGAGGCCTAATGGACAATATATATAGGGTATAAAAGAGATATAAGACTAAACTCTAGTACAATAAAAAATACCACTAATACCTTAACACTGAAAAGGATTGACACTAAAATAGGACAAATCCGAAATCCGAGTCTTGATAATGCTATTGCATACGTGTCATGAACCTTAGTTCATAACGGGATAAACATCTGTCGGGGAGAGGTCGGACGACGACGACTTGAGGTGGAACGATGCTAGGTGAAGGAGGGCACTGATTAAGGGAGGAATAGATCTAGAATAGCCGGTCAAGAGAACGATCACAGCTGGACTTTAGGAACTACAGACTTGTTTATTCATCTTTGCTTTATTCACAATAGATCCATGCTATCTCTTTTATAGGGACGATCCGACTTGACTCTAAGAAATAATATATAAAGAAACTTATCTCTAATAATCCAATATAACAATAACTTGCCTAACTAATATATTATACCAAACACTTAATAGATAGATTCCAAAATAACAAACCATGCCTAATACACGCGGTGCTACAGTACCCTCGCGTGAATAGTATGTGAGTAACCAGTGCTACAGTGCAGCGTGCTACAATACCAGTGCTACATGACTTTCATGAATATTATACCATAACATTACACCTCTCGCGGTGCGGCAGCTCGTCCTTGAGCTGCGGTAGTAGCTACGGTTGAAGACCTTCTGCTCTTCGCTGTTAGCCTTCAATTTCTCATCAAGGATGGCACGGCACTGGAAGCCATGATAAGTGGCTCTGATACTGATTATCATGAACCTTAGTTCATAACGGAATAAATATCCGTCGGAGAGAGGTCGGATGATGACGAGTTGAGGTAGAACGACGTTAGGTGAAGGAGGGCACCGAATGAAAGAGGAATAGATCTAGAATAGCCGGTCTAGAGAACTATCACAGCTGGAGACTAGGGACTTGTTTATTCATCTTTGCTTTATTCATTATGGATATATGCTATCCCTTTTATAGAGACGATCCGACTTACTCTTAAAAAATAATTTATAAGGAAATTTATCTTTAACAATCCAATCTAACAATAACTTGCTTAACTAATAGATAATACTAAACTCCTAATAGATCGATTCCTAAATAACAAACCATACCTAATGCACGCGACGCTACAATACCCTCGCGTGAACACTACGTGCGCTACAGTGCACTGTGATGAATAGTGCCGCGTGCTATAATACCCGCGCTATAGTACTTTCATGAATATTATACCATAACATTACACCCCTTGCAGTAAGGCAGCTTGTTCTCGAAGCTGCGGTGGTGGTCACGGTTGAAGACCTTCTGTTCTCGCTGTTAGCTTTCAACTTCTCTAAGAGGGATGGTGCGGTACCGGAAGCTATGAATCTTAGATCATAACGGGATAAACATCCGTCGGAGAGAGGTCAAACGACGACGACTTGAGATAGAACAGCGCTAGGTGAAGGAGAGCACCGATTGAGGTAGGAATAGATCTAGAATAGCCGTTCAAGGGAACGACCACAACTGAACTTTAGGGACTAGAGACTTGTTTATTCATCTTTGCTTTATTCATAATAGATACAGACTATCCCTTTTATAGGCACAATCTGATTTGACTCCTAAAAAATAATCTATAAAGAAACTTATCTCTAACAGTCCAATCTAACAATAACTTATCCAACTAATAGATAATACCAAACACCCAATAGATAGATTCCTAAATTACAAACCATACTTAATACACACGACGCTACAGTACCCTCATGTGAACAATCTGCACGCTACAGTAACCGGTGCTACAATACTTGCATGAATATTAGACCATAACAATACGCTTTGCATTTGAGGGGGTTATTAAGGGTATTAGTGGTATTTTCTATTGTAATAGAGTTTAGTCTTATGTTCCATTTGTACCATATATATATTGTCCATTGAGTCTCTTGAATATATATACATAATATTTATAAAAGGATCTAGATCTAAGAACTAAGAAAATTGATTGAAAGTTAAGAAATTTAAGGCAACTGTTGTCTAACTGTTGCCATGGCGGACGCCTAGTCGACTAGGTGTCTAGGCGCCTTGGTCTCGCCGCGACTTGCCGGAGCGTCGTGACAACCTTGTTCCATACCACCTGAACCTATTGAATGTTGATATATGAAATTGCATAGGCTATCTGTAATCATTTTTTTATTTAAAAAAGATGTGGATGGGGAATAGTTGCATATCTTAACAAAACTTAGTGCTAGTACTAGAGCATTAGACTAATGCTTTACTTCTACACATACTCCCGTTGTTTCACTGTGTACTTTGTCACTTGAGTTATGTTCCTTCTTTATGAAGAAGTGTAAAATGTTCGTGAATATCACACTAGTCATGATCCGCATGAACCACATCCATGGTTAGGAAATGTGTTTTTCTATGTAGAATGGCGTCCAAGTTTATTTTTCCTTTCATTGTGGTGATGCTTGTTTGTGCTCTTAGTGCATTGCCTCTACAACTCTGGATGAACACCGTTTGCATTTCGAGAAGGATAAGGCTTTGGCCCGCCGTTTCCAGCCAGTATATGTAAATGAGCCTAGCCAGGTAACAATTCCAAAAGTTACTTAGGGCTCTTGGGTATCAGCTTTTCCTTAATCATCTGTTGAACTCTCCACAGGAGGATGCTGTGAAAATATTACTTGGTCTGCGTGAAAAATATGAGACTTATCACAAATGCAAATACACTCTAGAAGGCATCAATGCGGCAGTTTATTTGTCAGCAAGATATATCCCTGACAGACATCTTCCTGATAAGGCTATTGATCTGATTGATGAAGCTGGTAGTAAGGCTCGGATGGAATCATTTAAAAGGAAGAAGGAAGAGCAGTGCTCTATTCTTTTGAAGTCACCGGATGAATATTGGAAAGAGATTAAAGCTGTCCAGGCCATGCATGAAGTGGTAATAGAAGATTTACAATAGAGCTGTTGCAAAGATTTTTTTGGCCCATCTGCTGATAGATGTTGAATATTTCATTTCCCAACACGTTCAGGCACTGACTAATAGGTTGAAGTATTCTCTAAATGAGAATGACGAAGAGAATGATGCTAATGTTGAAGTACTGAATGAGGGCAAGACGAGTCCGACATCTACACTGTCAGCTTCAGTTGATGAGTAGGTTCTTTCATGTCATCTAGAGTAGACTCCACATCCTTCTGTCCAGATAATCCTTATGATACCCTTAACAATGCAGGCCACCTCTGGTTGGATCGGAGGAAATTGCGAGAGTCACATCCTTGTGGTCGGGTATACCAGTCCAGCAGTTGACTGCAGATGAAAGAAAGCTTCTTGTAGGACTAGATGATGAACTCAGAAAGCGTGTCATAGGTCAAGATGACGCTGTTGTGGCCATATCTAGAGCTGTGAAGAGATCACGTGTTGGCCTGAATGACCCTGACAGACCTATTGCTACACTACTTTTCTGTGGTCCAACAGGAGTTGGAAAAACTGAGCTCACGAAAGCTCTAGCAGCAAGTTATTTTGGATCTGTGGGTTACTTTTGCTGGCTACATCATTCTATTATCATTTCTAAACCTCACAGCATGTTCTATGGAATTGGTCTTAATAATGTTTTTTTTCATTTAACAGGAGTCAGCTATGGTTAGATTAGATATGAGTGAGTATATGGAGCGGCATACTGTGAGCAAGCTGATAGGCTCTCCTCCAGGGTACATGGGATTTGGTGAAGGTGGTACTTTGACCGAAGCAGTCAGGAGAAAACCGTTCACTGTAGTATTGCTTGATGAAATAGAGAAAGCTCACCCTGATATTTTCAATATTCTTCTCCAAGTATTTGAAGATGGTCGTTTGACCGACTCACAGGTGCTAGATCCTGATATTTGCGATCTTCCTGTCTGCAAGTCTAAACAAAATGCATACTGCATTTCTCACACCATGTTTATGAGATCATGCACCAGGAGAGTTAACACTTGCTATTTTGCAAAGTCAATAAGATGATTGTTATGCCAAGACTCTTGATTGAGCTCATTCTGATGTGCATTGTTATATCTTTTATGTGAACTACAGGGCCACAGGGTTTCCTTCAAGAATACATTAATTGTCATGACATCAAATGTTGGTTCTTCATCAATTTCTAATGGAGGGCGGAGCATAGGTTTCATGACACAAAATGATACAGTAGAAAGCACATATGCTACGATGAAATCCTTGGTATTGGAAGAGTTGAAGGCATTTTTCCGCCCTGAATTGCTCAATAGAATGGATGAGGTGGTTGTGTTCCGTCCTCTTGAGAAGACTCAGGTCTGTTATGTTATACATCTTAAACTTAAATTTGTTTCGTTAATATTCTGTGATTTTAGATTCCTATCACTTTATTAGGAAAACCAAGAAAAATATCATTCGATTTTGCACTCAATAACTAACTTGATACAATCCCCTTAAAACTGAGTAAAATCATGTACATCAAAATTTTCTGTTCCCTTTGTAGAAAAACGTTGTATTATACTCTTACATGTAGTTCCGCCATGCTTTGGATCACAAATAAGACGCTCATACCTCCCAACATTTTGCAGATGCTGGCTATTCTCAATATAATGCTGCAAGAAGTGAAGGGTAGGCTTTTAGCCCTTGGGATTGGCTTAGAGGTATCTGATGCTATGAAGAACCTGATTTCTCAGCAAGGATACGACAAGAGCTACGGTGCGCGGTCACTGAGAAGGGCCGTCACCCAACTGGTTGAGGATGTCATCAGCGAAGCAATTCTCTCTGGGCAGTACAAGCCTGGCGACACCATAATGATGGACATTGACGCCACAGGAAAACCTTGCTTGAGCCGACTGAATGATCAGACCGTCCAATTGTCTGATCCCACGCCAACGCTTTGATGGTTCCAGCACCCAATGTATAGTAGTGGCTTTACTCTCTTATTCTTCCATACCGATAAGCTTCTTGATTCTTTCGTGCATAGGTTCCATAGTTCATGTACATAGCGGCCGGATGCCGGAATTTCTCCCTGAATGTAATTTAAATTTAAATCTTAAAACGTGTGATCTAAAGGAATGCAGAGGATGTAAATCCATGTTAGTAGGCTGGTAAACCCTCTCCCTTTTTTCTGTTTTTGAAAGAAGGTATTTTATTGCTAGTTAACCATCATGTCAGCAAATTGAATTGAATTTGAATTGCTGCTACCTGCCATCCTGCTGCTTTTATGTTGGTGTCACCTGGAACGCAGCCAGGCATGCAAGATCTCTGCGCCGGGAAGCGTGGATGGACAGGCACCAGCGTGCATGCATACCGAGCGAGCATAATGGCTGCTGCACCGCACGGATGCAAGTGCCGCCGCAGCAGCTGGAGATAGTGTTAGGGGGTGATGTTTTAGCGAAGGTTTTGGTTTTTGGCTGAAATTTTATTGTAGTTAGTTTTTTTTACTGTAGCTGATTTGGCTTTTTAGGTATAATTAAATTTAAAAAATGTAAAAATAGAAAAAATATGTTAGCCCATTACGGATAATGCAAAGGAACACGAGAAAAAAAGAAAAATGTAAAAAAGCCCAAAAAATCTAAAAAAATTCAGAAAGAGACGAATTACTGAATAGTGAAAAAAAAAGCTGAACCTAGAAGCTAAAGTGAAAAAAAACTGAAATGAGCGGGACCTTAATGCAGTGTTCTAAAGTGCATTGGCTTTTGGTTTTTGACTATATTTTTGGCTAAAATAACATTATAGTGGTTGCTATTTTTTTTGATGTATTAAATTACAGAAAATAAAGAAAACAACACTATATTTCCACAGATAACGCAATGAAAAAGAAAAAAACCCATGTTAAAAACCCAATGTGTTTCAAATGGCTTTTAGAGGTCATAAGTCATCGTTATTTGGAACAAGATCTAAACTATGCCTTTCCTGATGTACATGGTCATGGATGGCTTCAGATGTGAGTATAGTATGAAGATTATGGGGTAGACTACACTAACGCAAATTAAAATTTCTATCATGAAAACTAGGAAACTATATGAATAAGAAATCATAGATCATTACCACTAGATGAGCAGTGTAGCGGAAGAAGAGCTGATGTAGCTTGGTTCAACGTAGCATGTATTGATGTAGTGGAAGTAGTCGATCGTCCAACGTCTTTGGAAAGCGATCCTCGAAAGCCGATCGTCCTCTAGCGGTAGTTGATCTCCATGAGCCGATTGACTTTTTCTCTAATCGTTCAGATCAGTGCCACAATCGCAACAACGCCTTTACCAATATCCACACATCTTGAGATGAAATATCGTGCGCCCGTGTGTTAGCACTAGCGCGCGCAGTAGAGCCTTCGGAAGGAGGTGGTAGAATTCAGTGGGTGATGCGATTTCACTCTATTTCTATAACCAAATGCACCCTTTTATATAGAGCTTCCAATTGGATCTTTATCCAATACGAGTAGAGATTGTATCTTACTCGGAGTCTACATCCAAACTATTATTGTTCTAACCCGTTAAGTGTGTGACCCTATAAGTTCATATATACTTGGTTGTAACCTGAAAACATCTTTCCAATCACGGGTCAGTAGCAGTCTCTAGCAAGACATATCGATCCTCCAAATATACACGAAGATCAAATTGGATGAACCTTATATAATATGATCTGTAATCAGGTCTTAATCATTCACGATTAGTTCATAACTCTTTACCACCAGTCTGTATCCCTATATGACCAATTCATATATCAGTTTGTGATATGTCTGACCAGCTCACGACTAGTCAATATACCCACACTACCAGTTTGTATTTGGTCGGACTAAACGACCTGTTTGCGTATTCTCTTCTTGTCTCACGATATGTGATCAAACTCCAGGTGAGAAATGTATTATCCATGGGCTGTTCAATCTTTTTTCTAATATATTGATGGATAACTTCATGTGGTCGACTCTTCGATAGTGGCGAGCCACGTTGAAGTTGTGGGGTTAATTGGCCAACAACTTTTTGGTAACATGATCCAATACAAGTAAATATTTATGCAAAACCCAAAAAAACAATGCAAAATTTGTAATAATTGACCCCACAGGGTTGTAGTCTTGGCTATGCCACTGCTCTTCGGCTACTCGTGATATGGCCATGCATTTTCATTATCCAACCATATTGAGAGACCAAGATTTATCTCTTATTATGTATGAGGGGCAAATCCTATATCTGACTAGTCACATTCCTCCACATATTTCATAACATACTCGAAAGCTACCTTTATAAATATCCAGTTATCGAGTAGCGTTTGGTAACCCTAAGTGCACTATTACATATATAGAAAAATATGTTGATCTCAGGTACAAAGATTATACAACATCATTGCTTGAGACCAACTAGTGACACATAAAAATATAACAATCTCAATAATGTCTCAAGGTGGGTTAATCCAAGATCTTATTCTGTAAAATATGTCCACATTATTGATTTGATATCTCTATATCGATGATCCATGAAATATGATCATCAATCAATACATATGATGATCTATAAATCATAATTGTCCCACATAATGATATAAAATTATGGATAATTTAGAATAACATCAAAACATAAATAAAAATTTTCATGAGCAAGTCACATACTTGTTGATTAATACAAAAGATATTTATTCAAAAGATAAAATAATATATTATTCAAAAGATCATAAACATAGAAGTGATTCAATCATCTCTATAATTGCTTCTAGGGCATATTACTAACATAGTAGTACTCCGCGTATAGCATTAGTTGAAACCAAAATGCAGGCGGTGTATAGAAGGTACGGAGTTGATACCTTCGATGGGAATGAAGCATGATAGGCCATACGGACCTATGTGCCGAATCCTTGGAGTTCTTTTCATATCTGGCATTGTAGCTATTGTTTTCAAATTTAGCCCCTGGACGTATGTTTTTATGCCAATTTAGCTCCTCTCTAACCTCGACAGCAGCGGTAGATGACACATGTCGCCACCACGCTGCCCTAGCTCAGCAGGGGGCAACGATTGCGATAGGTCACACAAGCTCGGCAACGAACGAACCATCATGGCAGGTGATGGGCCCTACTATCCTATCACACCGCAGGAGCTCGGCAGGTCCTGCCGTGCCTCATGAGCTCAGTAGTTCCTGTCGTTATGCACGAGCTTGACAGGACGATGGGGCCATAGTCGCGAGTGTAGCAACAATATCTGGCACGACAGGTTGTCTAGTTTAGCCATTTTTTAATAATAGATTATTGAAAATATTGTATTAATGAAAAAGTATGATTCACAAAAAATATTGCATTTTAGGTTTTTATTAGTTTTTAAATAATAGCTAACTATTAATGTTTGAATTTGACTAGTGTGTCTCACGTTGTATTAAATAATTTACCATTTCGAGCCTGACATAACACTTCGTAATGAAGATACAAATTACATAGCGTGTAGGATTTGGTTAGATGCATGTGTTTGCCTCACTACTCCTACGATACAAATGGCAACATGTATGAACCATCAACCTAAACTACAGCTGAGATACTCGCTCAGTGCAAAGTGCTGAAATCCCACATAGTACTAAGTCTTTCTCACGGTGAAGCTGGTCCTTAGGAAAAGTTAGCCTACCGGGGGAGCATCGAGCGTTGTGCAAGTCGTGTTGCGATAGCCAAGTGGGAATCGGGGCACCAAACAACTACCTGGGCCCAATCTCTTGAGTGCTAAACATCTGTTGTACCCAGTTCTTCGTGAAAGTGCTAGTGTCCTGTCTAGGGAAACACGTTTCATTAGGTTGACGGAAGGTATAATATGCGAACTTCGGTTACAAAAAGACGTACCTGCGCTGTGTGCTAGGCAGACGATAACCCACACCCTACTCCCAGAACTCATCCCTCGAGACCCACACATTTATACTGTTCATTTAGTTGTAGAAGGAGTAATCATGGAACAGTCAGGAAAGTCGTGATTGTACACATCGGTGTGACATGTTGCGGATGATGAACCTCCAGGGAGCTCTACTCCTGGGTACTTTGGTCCAGGGTAGTCCGCTCTAGCATAGCGTGATGTTGCGTTGTCCGTGTCATACTGGTGGACTGTGCAGCTGTCTTAGATCGTACCACTAGTCACACTACTGTAGGTTCACGTGGTCGGCTGGTGCGTACGTGCCATAATAAACCTCGTAGTCCTAGATAGGCGAATCGACATCGCTGCCTGGAGTAACACATGCCTTGGATTACATCTATGATGAGAACAGACGTGCAATGCTCTGTTGTCCAACCCCCGATGAGGGAGGTCCTACGTTGGGTTGCCTCCGTGCTGAAGACGAAAGTAGAGTGGTGTCAGCACGAATGGCCTGCATGAAGCTGACATATATGAAGAAAAAAATATATCATGTTAATTGCAAAAAATTATGAAATTAGCATACCAGAGCAGTGCGCTGCTCAAACGACAAACGCTTGAGGCTGAGGCGATATGTTGAAGAGCTAAGATGTGCGAACAAAGCTGTAGATAGATGCTGGTGCGCCTCATCGCCCCCTAGGATAAACATGTCGCTAGAATGGCTGCAATTGTAGGTCCCTTATGTGTGTTTGGCGTTGTCGTACAAGTTGCGAATAGACGCAAGATGGCGTTCTAGGGTACTTAAACATCATTGACGCAACATGGCACCACCCTTAGACACGATACGATGAAGCTGGTAGTATCACAATGAAGGACGAAATAAGTTAATCATGTATGCATGATCAATAAAGTTCAAATATGAACTTGAAATATTTTACTGTCTCATCATGTCATGCTGCATGGTGTCGGTTCGAGCCGAGTGCCAACTTGTCAGTGTGCGTGGCCTCCATTAGGTGTTGCGAAGGGGGTCCTGTCAGTTTGCAATGGGTACGCAGCTCATACACTATAAATACATGGGGTATATGTCTGGATCATATGATCATTGCTCCTGCTTGACCTACATCCTCGTAGAATGCTCCCAAGTCATGCTCCATGGAAGTTGTGTCTGCCTCCAGTCGTTTCTCTTCCATCCCTTCTTCGTGTGGCTACAAAAAAAAGGTGTGGTACGCAGCGATTATTTCAATAGGGAAACAAAAAGTAACCAATTGTACATGACTTAGAAGTTAATACAATGGACTGTACGAAAAGAGCTAACAAATTATTTCACTTACAAGTGAACGAGTCTCGGGAGAGGTCGATCTGGTGCTGGTGGCACAAGTTGGTGAGCTTTGAACTATCTTATGACTCGTTGAGGGTTGTACGGCTCTACCATATGGGAGAAGATGAGGTGGCAAGTCATAAGCCAGTAGTCTTAGTCCTGCTTGCACTGCACTGATAAGATGAACAATGCAGTCTCTGAGATGAACTGTGCAATCCACATAACGACGTCCTTGTGCAAGGTCTCATACGCATTGTGCAACTTTGGGTACACTTGTCGTGGTGTCTCCATCATCCATCCTAATTCACTAGTAGTCCAACTAGCA
The DNA here is from genome assembly GCA_036346265.1 of Melocanna baccifera. NCBI lineage: Eukaryota > Viridiplantae > Streptophyta > Magnoliopsida > Poales > Poaceae > Melocanna > Melocanna baccifera. The sequence goes on from CM070687.1 coordinate 16,289,392, forward strand.
CCTATGGTGGATCCGTCCACTAGGTTCTCGCCATCGATGTGACCAAAGAACTGTGCCTCCAACCGGTACATGTGTACCTCTACTAGAAAGTATGGTTGATCAACAGGGAAGTGCTCCACGATCACAACTGCAACAAGGTGCAGCAGACAGTGAGGTTCGACTTACTTGTAGCACGCTATGACCATCGCACAAAACCCCTATAGGTTGTGCACAGTATAGCTGAGCCCAACTGTATAATAGGACCTCGCTAGGCTCGACGTCTACCAAGGACTCCACAAGGTGTATGTAGATAGTGTACACCTAATCTCTCTAAGTCACACGAAATAGGATCCACCTGAACAGGAAGAGCAGGTAAGCAACTAGGTGGGAACTCACAACCACTGCCGATGCGTCTACTAGGTAGTGGATGTACTATCGCAAACACGAATGTGGCACACCTGGGATCATGTCTTGAATGGGATGAACAAACCTGTGCAGCAGACATAACTTCCAATCAGCTGATGTGGGGGGACCACAGTGTGATAAGGTAAATAACATCTTGCTAGGTGATGATCATTTTCTCCTACCAAAAGTGAAACATGTGGGTCTCCGGCGTCCACGAGTCAACGAGCGTCGACAGAAGTAGCATGTTCAATGCAAATGAGTGCCTAATGTGCATCATCCTCGCAATTGGTAGCAGCCTAGCCTGCCTTAGAATTGGAACATAGCGATCATCGAGAGGCTAGTCCACCCGAAGACCCCTGGAGAACAATAGGAGGGTGGCCATCCCAAGATGGGTCCAGCAACATACCTCGCTCATCGCTGTCACTAACAGCTATTTCCTGTAGTATAGAAAATGTGTCACTCTTCATGTAAACGTTACAGAAAATAATGTGACAACATAATGACTAAACTAAATGAAAAACGCAACTACTAAGTTGAAATTCACTTATTTTCGACGATTCTAAATACGACTAAACATAAACAATGATCATGCATATCTACATAACTGAGCTATCAATTATGCCTATAGATATGTGCATATATGCATGTATATAGGTGCACATATATACACACAAATACTAAAATTAACAGTGCACATTACTGCAATCTTACCATCATTTTCAATATTTTTTAATCTCACCAAAGTAATACACACACACACACACACACACACACACACACACACACACACACACATATATATATATATATATATATATATATATATATATATATATATATATATATATATATATATATATCCTAAATTGCAAAGGCACCGAGAAACTAAAATAACAGTGCACATTTCTTCAATATGGCTAATTACAAAATGTGATCATTATTACCACTAATATGACATTACATGACTAATTACAAAATATCATCCGTATAAACTATATACATACATCAATTAAATATGGTTAACAAGTGCATTCCATATTACCAAACCACTGTTACGCTAATAAAATGTTAATGATATATTAAGCGTATTGCTCGCATGCAAATGAAACATACATTTTCGTAGAGGTCTCCACTGGATCTATATTTTTCTCAACTAGCAAATATCCTAAATTCCAACAAAACCACCTTAAAAACTAATTGAAACTCTTTTCTCTTCTCTCTTCTCTTCTTTCTTTCTTTCTTCTCCCTCAATTCTCTCTCGCTGGCAGGGAAGTAAATGAGCTCACTAGGGGTTTCGGGTGAGAGAGTGATGCGCGAGGGAATTTATGCGCGCAGGGACCGCGTTGGCGAACGACAAGGGCAGGTGGGCGCCTGTAGAGCCGGTCGAACATGCCAGCCACCTACCAATCTGGCTGTATTCGGTAGGCCTAGCACCCCCTACCGAACTCGTGCTCCTCGGCAAGACGGTGGGCCCACCACCTGACACGCTAGTCGCCTCGCTACCGAGCTTGTGCGACCTCCTACGGTTGTAACCTCCTGGTGAACTGGGGCAGTGGCAGGTGACACATCCTACCACTGCTGCCGAGGTCACAGAAAGAGCTAAATTTGTAAAAATATATGTTTAAAAATTAAATTTAAAAAATAGCTACAGTATCACGTATGCGTTCGAATCCTTGCAATGAAGAGACAGAAGGGCATGGTGTTGCGACCTGCCAACCGAAAATTACTCGCGCCTATGATCCATCGATCAGCTAGCCAGGACTGAACATGTTACGACTACACATCAGCTGATCGATGCGCTGTGCCACCCTGTACCTCGAGCTAGAACTCACTAGATTCCCTTGTAAGTATTCCTCTATATTTCACCAAGGAGAGCATGCAGGGGACATTTTTAAGTCCATCGGACAAGCAGGAAGCATCTCTGCTGCCTCGTGGGCTCGTGGCAACTTATTTACTACACTGCAGCGTGTTTCTATCTCGTGGCTGCTTCCGTGGAGATCAAGTGCTACTTAACTCGAGATTTGTTTGTGTCGAAATCAAATTGTTGGGAGGCCACGTACTGGCCAGCCGAAACTACCTGGCAAGCTCATGCTGGCACTTGCAGCGGCCGATGCTATAGATCATCGATCTATAGCTTGCACGCATTATAGCTTGCAGCCTTTTTAGTCCAATGTCACACACACAGTGCACGAATTGCACGATGAGACTTGCCTTAGCCTCTGTCAGCCAACTAGTGAATCACATCGCTTAATTAGACCATGAGGTGATTCAAGAGCCTAGTATACAAAGTTTTGCAATTAACTTGATTAATTAGACCATGTTTGTGAGAACGTCTGTTGGAGTAGTGACCCTCACCAATCCTACCCTCACTATATTAACAAACATATTTAATTGCTACCTTCTTAGAAGATAAGAGGTATCGTTACCTTTTGGTACCTCTAAAAGGGCATTAAAAACTCTCTTCTAGACCTATAGTGGTTAGTGGCTGGACACAAGGAACTTATGGCACCAGTGAGTAGGGATAGCAGTTTCCCTCGTGGGGCGAGGCCCTCGGGGAAATCCCTATGGAAACTGTCGATGATCAAATCGTTGATCGTATGAATTATGGAAAAAAAAGCTAAGTCTCATAGAAGAATTTAAAAGGAGAATATGGACTACATTTATTCCTATGAACTGATTACAAGATGCTCTCGATGAGATATTACAAAGGGAATGCTACTAGCCCTAGGATTGCTACTTCTTGCCTCTATAATCTACTATCCAGTCTAGAGTTTTTCTCTAATTCTCTAGAATTTGTCTGTGTCTCTTTCTGTCTTCTCTCATCAGACTTAAAATAGTGACGAAGAGGTGTTGGTTGTCCACGTGAGCATGTGCCTTGTCGATTCATCACGTCCGATTGAGCGAACGGTTGCTGTCAGTAAAAGAAACCTGATAATAACTGTTCTTTGGTTATTGTCAATGGGAGAGAATCATGGGGGTTAATCGCAAGGTGGTTGTCATCAGAGATATAAGGCTTAGTCATCGTTCGGTTATGAGGAAGATAAAGCACGCGCTTTATCCTACCACGCGGGAGGAGTTGCATGGAGGTGGTCCTACGTATTAGTTTATAAGATCTTCGAGTGGTGATTGGTCAAGTAAATGAACGGTGACCCTGCAACCAGGGGTACTCGGGTAATGTTTTCTTTAGTACTTCACAACCAATTTGGAAGAAATGATAGAATAAAAATGGAATTTTATTAAAATAAACAAACACATTATACATAAAACTTATGTAATTGATCAATGTTCCAAGAATTTGGAAGAATACACCCATCCGACATGCCTAGTCATATTGAGCCCTATCTAATGACTTCGATCACAATGTACGGATATTCCCATTTAGGCGAAAGTTTGTTACGATTTGCCTAACTCTGATTTTTTTGGAACTAGATCTCCCATAGCTAGGCTACAAGGCTGTACTTTATAACTGTAGTACCTTCGTATGGCTGGTTGGTAAACTGTCGATCGAATTAGGGCTGCATTTCTTCGCTCTTCAAAAAAATTGATATCATCGACCCAACAATCTTCTTGATCATTATCACTATAACGATCAATCCGAGTAGAGCCAATTTTAGTTCTGGAGCAAGCATGGTTATTCACTATAAACTAGACAAAAAGGTGTTTCTCTAGTCACACAACTGGTCGTGGTCTGAATAGCCCATAATACAGAAGGAAGTTTTTGTACCCAAGTTCCTAACCATTTTACTAACTAGTTGAAAACTCATCGTTTAACCCCTATTTTAACATACTATTGGCTCTTTTGACTGCCCCATTACTCTCTGAATGAGCCACTGAGACATAGCATACTTTGATACCTAGGCCCTGGCAGAATTCCTAAAAATTTCCGCTCGAGAATTAGGTACTATTATCTATAATTATACGACTAGGAACGCCAAATCATGTAACCACATTTTTAGTAATGAATTTCCTGGCTGCTTTCGTGGTTATTAACTTCGATCAATTTTGTGATTATATCAATCATCACTAAAAGAAATTTGAAGCCTTTGAGTGCTTTTGGGAAAGGTCCCATAATGTCTAAGCTCTAGGTAGTGAAAGGCCAAGAAAGTGATATAGTTTGGAGAGTTTGTATAGGTTGATGTACTTATCGACTATGAAACTAACATTGTACATAGTTTGACACAAGTTTCTTTGCATTATGTAGGGCAATCGGCCAATTATAGTCTTGTCAAAGAGCTTCACTGACTTGTGTCTATAGGAATAATGTGCTCTACAAACCCCCCTATATTTCAAATACTAAATGTAAACTATCCTTTTGAGATGTACATCTCATCAACATCTGTGAGTTCTTCGTTTATAGAGGGTACATTCGATCAGAGTGTATGATTTGGCCTTTTGAACTATATAATCGGCCTCTACATCATCTTTAGGAAGTTTGTCATACGAAAGATATTCATACATTAATGTCACCCAAGCATTGTTGGGGTCGATTTGAGCGACCTCCATTAGATGGTCTTTGGAATGCTCAAGTACCGAGGGTTTGTTGAGTTGCTAAGGAATACTTGGGGCAGGACGGGTAATATTGAGGAAACCATCTGTGCCAACTGATCTACTAGAAAGTTTTCCATTCTAGAAATGCGTTAGACTTTAAAATCAAAGAAATGTTTGTCTAGTTTCTGTACTTCCGAAATATAAGATGATATTATGGTACTTGAGCACTGATAGTCTTTCCCTATATGATTTGCTACTAGTTGAGAATCACCTTTCACTAATAATCTATGAATCCCATGCGCTTTAGCTGCTCAGAGCCCTGCAATAAATCTTCATACCCTGCCACATTATTTGTAGTGGAAAATTTTAACTAAATGGCGTGTTTTATGCTTTCTCAATAGGAGAGATCAGGGCTACCCCAACACCCGAGACTTTTATCGTCAAATACCCATCGAAGTCCATAGTCCACCGCTTGTGGTTCTCGTACTTGGGCCCTTGGATAGGCTCAGGATTTGTCCATTCAGTGATGAATTCTGCTAAAACCTGGGACTTCACTGCTGTTCGTGAGATGAAATAGAGATCAAACTCCCCAAGTTCGATCACCCATTTTGCTATTCATCCTGATGATTCCCTGTTTTAGAGAAATGAACCAAGAGGGTATCAGTTTAGAACCACAATTTTATGGGCTTGGAATTAATGTCTTAGTTTCCTTGAAGTCATAAGGAGGGTATAAAATAATTTTTGTATTTTTGGATATCGCTCGTTTGGTCCATATAAAACTTCGCTTACATAGTATACTGGTCATTAAATATTGTCACGTTTAATGACTAATACAACAATTACTACTTGTGGCGTAGTAGCCAAGTATAAAAGTAAGGATTCTTCCAGTCTTAGAGATACTAAGACTAGGACACTTCTCAAGTATTTCTTGACTTCTTCAAAAGCATCATTGCCTTCTTTAATCCATTGGGAATTTTTTGTTTTTGAAGAATTTTAAAAAAGCAATCATTTTTCTCATAACCATGCAATGAAACGACTTAACACTACCATACAGCTGGATAGCTTTTGTACTTCTTTCTTTGTGGTCGGAGGACATATCCACTCTATGGCCGCTATTGTATCTGTATTAGCCTCAGTTTCTGTAGCCAAGAATAGGAAACCAAGAAGCTTTCCAAAGAAAACTCTGAACACATATTTCTCCAAGTTTAACTTAAGGTTATGTGTTCTTAAGTTAGCGAATGTTTCCTGTAAGTAAGAGACATGGTGTCCGATGTTGACACTTTATACTAAGTCATTAACATAGGCATCTAAAATTTGACCAATTTGTGGACTAAAGTTTTTTTGTATTAACCTTTAAAAAGTGGCACCAGCGTTTGTGAGCCCAAACGATGATTTCACATAACACAAGTTCCATAGGGTGTAATGAAGGAAGTTTTATCTTCATCTTATTTACTCATAATATTTTGATGGTATCCAGAATATGCATGTAACAAGCTTAATAACTCGCTACTGGAGGTAGAGTCAACAAGCTGATCGAATGCGTGGAAGGGAAAAATCATCTTCGGACATGCTTTATTGAGATCTATAAAGTCTACGCAAATTTGTCATTTTCTATTACCTTTTATAACCATTGTAAGGTTGGTGAGCCACTATTAACTGAGCAGCATTGTTAGAAGTTGCTAGCATTTTTGGAACTCTTTTACGATTTCATTGATGCTTTATAAGGAGTGTATTATCCGATATCTACTTTAATTGTGCATTGTATTCTTGTGATTGCGGGTTACTTGAAAGCTAATAAAAATGACATAGTGCTACATTTTAGATCCAAGAGTTAAAATTGAAGGATTCACTAATGTTCTTTCACTTCTGAGCGATGCTGCAGGGGTAGATTATTCTAAGTATTTTTTAGTTGTTCGTACTAAATTGTTCGATGTTTATCAAAAGTACGAACAAAATTTTCAAGGAGTTCTCCGAAAGATCTTTGGTGCACTAGGTTCTCCGAAAGATCTAGTTCTATAAAATCAATTGTTGGAGCAATCCGTACCAGTAGAGAACTATCCGTCTTTCTAGATAGCGATCTCGTAGATCACCATGCAGAGGACTTTCTAGATAGCATTTTGGGATTATGGCACGAGCACAAGTTAACATATCTGGTGCTACTTAGCCCTACAACTTGACCCGTTTAAGCTGAAGGGTTAAGTAGGCCGTGCCTAACAGGCCCATACTGTAACGGGTCGTGCTGCCCATTTGACCCACACTATTAGGATATAATTTCTAAATCTATATTTTGAAAAAAGGTAAAAAATAACAATAAATTAATAAATAAAAGTTATATTATTATTTTTTTGAGGCTAGCATCCTTTCCAGATTTTGCTTCCATATGACAGAGCTGCTCTTGCAAGATCGTGGAATGGATGCATTCGAGCCTATTGAATGAGAACACGAGCTCAGGGTCAGGAAAGAAATTAGCAATTTGTCACGCTTCTCAACCTTATGACATTGGTCGCTCAATTCGGGTCATCCAGTCATCATCTATGGCATGGCCGTTATCGAACAGCTTGCTACTAGCTTCAGCAATTCTCACTGCTGAGACAGGAGATGATTCCATCATATAGGACGCTAGCTAGCTATATGACTGGCTTACAGTAATGTGTAGCCCTCAACGAAACCACCCCTACATATGCATATCTCGTTCTTTCCACCGAACTTGATGTAATTGCTTCTGCCTGACACTGCCGTGCGTCCCAGTAGCGCCGTAAATTTGACTCGCCACTGCATGAGATCCGTTTAGCCTTACCATCAAACGGACGGGCAGCGGCTGGAGCGCGGAGTGGCCACGCTGGCGCACAGAGAGATGCGCGGCGCCCCCACCCCCCCCACGTGCTCACCCTGACCGGGCCTTGTCGCGGCCTCCAAACCGCACGAGCCGGACAAAAAGAAACAGGCGGAAGTGGCGCTAAAATAAGGCGCAGCGCAGCAGGGCGCCACACCGCATCTGCCTCCTCCCTGCTCTCCCCTGCCCCGCGCGCACCCGCTTGTGCTCCCGTGCCCACCCCGCCCCTCCGTTCCTTCCCCACGCTCCTGATCCACCCCTCGTCCTACCTTCTGCTCGTCTGCACGCTCGCACGAGCAGCGGCGGCAGATCGAGATCGAGAGGCGCTGAGCTGAGCTCTTGCGGTGGAAGCAGACCTGTTCGCGTCCAAGAAAGAGCGAGCGAGTTCAACAGGAAAGCGATGTGGAGGGTGGTTGCCTAGCCAAGATCCAGCAGCGGGATCAGAGGAGGTGAGGAGAGCGAGCGGGTTCAAGAATGGAGGAGAAAGCGGCGGCGGTGGTGGCGGCGGCGGGGGATCAGGACGGTTTGACGTACTGCAGTGAGCACCCCTACCCGCCCGGCGCGGCGGCGGCTGCCGGTGGCGGCAGTGGCATCTGCGCCTTCTGTCTGCAGGAGAAGCTTGGGATGCTGGTCTCGTCGTCCAAGTCCAGCCCCTTCCACCCGCCGCCTGCCTCTGCCTCACCGTCCTCTCCCCCGTCCAACCGCCCCTCCTCTGAGCCGCCGCCGCCTCTTCACCCTTCCGCCGCCTCTCACAAGACGATCCCGCCACAGAAGGCGAAGATTTCATCCTCGTCGGCCGCCCCGGCGGTGGGTGGGCTCAAGAGGAGCAAGTCGGTCGCACCACGGCCGGAGGAGCCGCCTCTGGCGCCCGCTCCGTCCGCGATCACTGCCGACAGCCCCCGCAAGAAGAGCTTCTGGTCCTTCCTCTACTTCTCTTCCTCGTCCAGCAGCCACCAGAGCGCGTCCTCGTCTTTGGCCGGCGGGGGAGGCGCGGTTTCGGCGAGGAGGAAGTCGGTCTCGGTGGCGTCGGCGTCGTCCTCGTCGCTGGGGCGGAGGCTGGAGGCGATTGTGGAGCCGGAGAGCCCGGGCCGCCGGAGCGAGGGGTCGTCGTCGTCGTCGTTCGGGAGGAAGGTGGCGCGGTCGCGCTCCGTCGGGTGCGGCAGCCGCAGCTTCTCGGGGGACTTTCTGGAGCGCATCTCCACCGGCTTCGGCGACTGTGCGCTCCGGCGCGTCGAGTCCCACCGCGAGTCCAAGCCCAAGGCGGGCGCGCTCGGCCACCTGGGCGGCGCCCACGACGTCGGCGACGGCGACGAGGAGTACGAGTACGCGCAGCGGCACCGGATCAAGTGCGCCGGGTTATTCGGCGGCCTCGGCGCCGCGCCCTCGCCATCGTCCTCCTACTGGCTCTCCGCGGCCGATGGCGCGAGCGGCGCCGGCGGCAGCACGAGGGTGCCTGGTGCTCGGAGCCACCGGAGCTGGGCGTGGGCCCTCGCGAGCCCCATGAGAGCGCTGAGGCCGACGAGCTCCACGTCCAACAAGACCATCATGGCCGCGCCCCACAACCGCGCGGTCGGCAACAACGGCAACATGGCGACGATGACGGCATTCTCCGCTTCGGCGACGGCGCCGTCACCGGCGGTGGCTACGAGTTAGCTTCATCGGTTGCGGCTGCATGATCTATGGCCAGTTAATCATCCCTCTTCTTGAACTATACTACATAAATTTGTCCTCCTTTCTTGGTTCTCTTGTGTCCATTCATGTCTTGAGAAGCTATTCCCTTGGTGAAATGTGCCGTGGATCTATCTATGCTCTAGCTGGCTCTTCATTTGTAGCTCCGCTCTAAGCCTTGAGTCGAAAAAAGAAACTTGGGAAATAATTTGTTGATCTGTTTAATTTTCTTCTGGTAGATGCATCGTCATCGATCTGTTATATGGCTTCACACTCATTTTTCATGATCCTGATCTGTCCCCCAAATAAAATTTCTCTCCTCCCTATACTCGTAGATATTTGTTGTTTCGATCTCTTTCTTTCGTGGTAATCCCTTGGAAGAGGCTTGCGGTAATGTGGTGATCGAATAATTTTCGCACACGAGATGTAAGCCTTCTGCTTTTTTTGTTTATGATTTTTCTCAAATAAATAAATAAAATAATTTCTTCATTATTACTTTGAAGCGGTTTATCAGCACAATCTTTTTAAATTATCTTATTAGTATTTGATTTATTCACACATGCAATCATGATAGGGAAAAAAACATAAGTTATATCTATAAATCATAAATCACAGCAAAAAAGAATCCGTCTAAGTACTCACATTGGTGTGTACAATGGTGAGTAATTACTTTACTACCGCATGGTTGTTGGGAATAGTAAAATCAGACTAAGGGTCTGATATTACTGTTGTCTTTAGGTTATGATTGATGATTTTTTTTCTATTGAAAATAAATAGTAGTTATGAAAGAAATGATTTTTAGAAGAAGAGAGTAAACAACGGAGAAAATGAGATAGAGATATATGTGCAAGATGGGAGTGAGAGTAAGAGTACATGATACGTCTATGACCTCTTATCTTATCCCGGAGCTTGCTTTGAAAATGAGGGTGTCGGCGATAGCTTGCATAAAAGAGTAAAAAGTTACTTTAAAAATGAGGATATTTATATTAGCTTCTAGTTTTATAGAAGCCACTATGAATAGCTTCTAACCATGGAAGAATTTATTTACTCATGGAGCACGCAAACCAGTCATTTTGTCAGCAAGCAAGCAGCAGCCACTCCCCATTTTGTCAGCAAGCATGCAGCAGCTACTACTATGAGAATTGCAATTGATTGTTTTATACTATAGTTAATATTTTTTTCTGTATTTTTTAAGACGGTAGTAGACGGTAGAGATATCGCCGTTAATGGTATATATGGTTTTGGGTTCAAAAAACTATTTAAAAAATTATTTCAAAAAATCATTTAAAAAAACCGTCCTGTTTCTTTTAGATTCCGAAGAAGCGGAAACTGAAAAACGTAAAAAAAAACGAGAAGACCGAGACCTACGCGAGCTACCAGCTTTTTGACCACCTTATGGCTGGCTACCAGTTAACGTCGCCTCGCCTGTGAAGTTTGAGGGACCACCGTCGCCGTCGCCTGCTCTGCCGCGCTCCCGCCTGCTGCCGTTGCCGCGTCTGCACTCGCACCCACACTCTTGCAACCTTTTTTACCCTTTCGTACACTAGCACCGGCGTACCTCATGTCCCATGACCCCGCGCGCGCGGGCAGCAGCGGTACGCACTGGCGTTGCGCCGCGCCGCGCACGCCGCACGGCCCGGCGCAAACCAACCGCACCGTGCCGACCGCCGATACGCGCGGTGGTTTGCACTGCTCCCGAAGATGAACGAGCGAAAAGCAAGCGCCGATGGGACGCGCGCGCACGTCTCCACACCGGCGTGAGGCGCCGGCGGTACGACACCGCACTGTTCTTCTGCCCCCTCCCTGCTGTAAAAGGAGGCGCTGGCGCAGTGGGACACGTTGCAGACTTGCAGTGAGTGCAGCAGTGGAGCCGTGCGAGGTGTAGGTGTGAGCTTGACTACCTGACTGGGACGAAGAATTCGGGGGTGATCAATTTGGAGTTTTTTTTTCACTGTTTAGTGATGGAAATACTGTAGCAACGATAAAAATACTGTAGCACTTTTGTCACGTAGTGAATTTTTTTTTTGTTTTTTTGATTTTTTTGCGTTCCGTTTTTTTTCTCATATTCCTTTGCGTTGTTCGCACTAGACTAGCGAGCCGTTTTTATTTTTACATTTTTTAAAATTTAATTATGCCTAACATACAACTCAATTCTGATGTTTTTCAGCCGATTCTGATATTTTTCAAGAAAATCAAAGCCTATCATTGTTCGATCACCCCGAAGAATCGCCCTACGTGGTGTGATGTACGTACATGGAGTAGGTAACAGCAGTAGTGTTCTTCTAGCGTACAATATGCACCGGTTGGTGCTGCTGCATGTGCACGTACATGTACACTGGTCAGTTTAACAAATGTGCGATCGTGATAGGCCGATTAACGAACGGCCGGGCACGTGACGCATCTGGCCACCGGATTCAGCTCCATGCATATGCTTTCGCTTGTCTTGTTCCGAAGTCCAAACGATCCCTTGCATCCCTTGCATCGCTTGTCTTTGTTGCAATGGCTTTCAGCTCGGCTGTCTCTAACGAGCCAGGCCATTCCACTTAACCGAGTCGATCGATTTCTACCTGCAGTAGAAAACATGCAGCATAAATATAGGAAGAGCAAGACCGTTTGCACGGATGATATGCCAGTATGGGAGCTGTGGCAGCACAGTTGACCATTGCAACGCAGCTGCGGGGTTCACATTTCACTTCACATGCAACAGCGAGAGGCGCATGTAGTGCAACAGTGTCAGCCCGCGCAAGGTGGGTGGAACTGAAGTGTACAAGTGCAGCTAGACAGGTCCAGTGATGATGGCAGGGAGAAATAATGAATATGTAAATATAATCCATAGACAGTGGATGAGATTCAAACTCTTTTTTTTTTGTTAGGAAAGACAAGGCAAATAGAGAATATAATCAAACAACAAGAGAGTGGAAACCCAAATCGGGAACAAAAAAAAAACCATAAGCGCATAAAGGTGATGATCAAGGAGAGTTACCAAGCAAGGAATATTTACAATGCAGCATCGCTTATCCCGTGCGGCTAGATATAATATATACAAGAGGTACAAAATGAGTCCAAGACGAATTCAGAGACAAATCAACCGGCCTACACTCTCACAACCATCCTTCCATCTTTATCATCAAAATTCGGATACAAATCAACAATTTTAGGTTTGCATTTGCTGCTGCTAATTTGGATTGCGGACGTGAGCGCATCATGCATGTAAGGATCGAGTTGAAGCGTAGCTGTCACAGACCAAGAGATTATCTTGTCTACGTCCGATGATTGAGCATCATTAATTATTTCTTGTGAGCGACAGGTACGCGCGGAACCATGGATGCATGAACCGGGCCACGCTTAACACAGCTGATACCTACCTGATTCTCGCCAATTAAGCCAAAGACCAGATAAGATAATATTCACATGAGATCAATGGTGAAAACGACAAATGATTTGCTGCTGTCGAACTGATTGGAAAAGAAGAAGATTAGTAGCGAGGCCGGCTGTTTGAGCATTGTATTTGGACTCCATAACTAATTATTTTTCTTTAAAAAAAGGGGTTATGATGTAATGCCAATGTCAGCTCTGGGTTGACCTAGAACTAATCAGTGGGCCCAGTTTACGTGGACTAGGTCTACAGACCGACGGTTTGCTGAGGTGGTGGGAGAGAGGACATGGCACTAACGTGGTGGGTGACTAGGCTAAAAATGCTTATGTGGCTGCCACGTGTCTGACACATGCTGCTGACGTGACCGATGGAAGCTCGGTGCTGACGTGGCATGCCATATGGATCTGTGACGATTAGATGGTACGCCACGTCATGGCCACGTGGGTGTGCAGTATTAGCTGGCAACCGTGGTGAGGTGTGGCTGCCGCGTGGCGGTGAGCGCTGAGGTCGAGTGCCATGTGGTGCTGCGTGGCGGCCATGTCAGCTCTGCGGTCTAACTTGGCCTCGTCAACGAGGGCCGGCGCACGGAGCCCCATGGTAATCGGAGCTCTAGTGGATGGCGGCACGCGGTGAGGGGTGCAAAAGAGAGAGGGGATGTTGTGGGTTCTTTTCACCCTTAGCGTGGTGCTGGGGGAAGGCCGGAGGGGGGTCGGTGACGAAGGGGAGGCGACGACGGCGAGTGCTCTCGGGGGTCAAGCGGCTCTAGTATCGTTCTTGCTTGGTGAAGGGGCGGCGGGGGTGCTCACGGGTCCAGTGAAGTCGAAGGCGGCAGTGGCGACGCTTGGCACGGCTTCGGCCAACGGCAATTCCTTGCCGAAGTTCGACTCAGCCGAAATGGTGAGCTTTGCGGTGTGGTAGCGCTTGATTGCTTAAGAGAATGATTGAGGATGGCAGAAGGGTGCGGTAAGGACTATCGGTGCCAATGGACGTCTTTTATAGGCTCAGGGAAGAAGGCATGTTGAGGAATCACTCGTCGGAGTTAAATGCGGCCAGAAAATGCATGAGCATTTAGGCGAGGTTAAGGAGGGGGATAATAGGTAGTGTGGCTGTGTTGTGGCCAAGGAAGTGATTGCGTATTTGCTTGAGGTGGAAACTGAAGCTTTTAAGCTTCGGTCATGGGCATTAATGGCGGCCAACGGTAGGAAAAGGGGAGGGGAGGAAGAAGATAGGCGCAGGACCCACCAGCCGGTGAGAGGAGAAAGGGGCGGGCGAGAGGCCAGATAGACGCCATGTGGCAAAGAAAAAGAATCCCGACCGTCGAATAGAATTGAATGGGTACGTGAAGGAGAACAGCCGAGATTAAATTGGCCAGGGTGGATTCAATGTGGACTTGACATGTGTCAAACCGAGGGGATTTTGAGTTTAAATTTTGTTTTAAGTTTTCCAGAAATACTAGGAAGCTTCTAAAAACTCTAGAAGTCAATCCGAGGGGATTTTGAGTTTAAATTTCATTTTAAGTTTTGCATAAATACTAGGAAGCTTCTTAAAAATTCTAGAAAATAACAAATAACTCTGAAAAAATTCCAAAAAAATTCTAGAAAATATTATAAATCTAGGAGAACTCAAGAAAAATAAAATAAACAATTTTTGGCTTTTATAAAATAGATAAATTAAGTTTTCTTGCTCTAGACTTTGAAATAAAATCTAAACAAATCCAAACAAATTCCAGTAAATCAAATAAAATGTAAATAAAATTTTAGGATGTTACATTCGTGATCCCAGAGAACTCCAGGGACTCGTGCAACAGCAAACACTCCTCGCGATGGGAAAAGTGTAGAAGAACTTCAAGAGCACACTTGTCATGTAGTACATAACCAAGGATCGCACGCTTTTCACAAGGTATCCTTTCGTGTTGCCAAAAATATGGGAGTCCTTTGTGTAGATGAAGACGACGACTGAATTTCAATAGCAAAGTGCGACGCACAAGGCTCTCCAAGCACAAAATACTCACTCCCACAAACTAGGCACCACTAGGTACGCGACTAAAATCCCGCAATGGAGGATGCAATACGAAGTTGTAATCTGATCAGAGGCCTCCCCGCCATTTGCCACGCCTGAAACTAGTTAAAAGCGAGATAATCAACCACGCCTTCAGGTGTCTCTTCTTTCAAAAACCCTACAGATAAAAAGTATCCTAATACCTAGAAAAATATGTTAAACTACCTAGTTGTTAATAACTCCATAACTTTATGGGGTCTAAAATAACATGATTATTTCTTGCAGCAAGTATTGACTACCAAATCTTCCTAAGGCTCCTTTGAAGTAGACATGAAGAGGGATATACTATCATAGGCCCTGAAAAACAAGGAGCACCCAGGTCGCACGTGAGGCCTAGGGGTTTACCAAACAACTCCGAAGCGTATAGGAGTAGGAAGTGATCCAAGGCCCATCACGAGGAATAAATAAAACAGAAGCTTCGTGCACAACTTGAGGAACACTTATCTGCCTCACTTCAAGAGAAGATAACTATCTCACTTCAAGGAGAGATAGATTTATTGAGAGAAGAAGTAAGACAAGTCTGCAACCAATCGCAATCCACCCCCGTTAATGCGGTACCTAATCCCCCTCAACGATGGAGTAGCTGCGCGTCCACACCAATTTATGAATATAGCGACACCCATTTACCTATCGACGATATTCAGGTAATGTACCTCTCTAGAATGCTACATAGATAGATCTGGTAGACATATTAACTCATCGTGTATTGCTACGTAGGAGCCCACGCCGTGCATCATCAGAATTAGGCTTGTTGGCTCTATTCCCATTGACGCTGGGCTAGGGATGGCGTATCCATGCCTGCCAAGGACGCTGGTGCACGGTGCCTAGCTAAAGACCAGCTTCATGAAGGTCTAGGTAGACATAATTAATGACGTTTTCAGGGGCGTCCCTCTTGAGAAGCTCCCAAAAGAAGATATTACGACATTAGGGAATGCTGTCCATACATTCATCTAGTGCCCTAAGAGGGATATGACTCCATCTCAAGTTCTGCTTCAGAAGCCCGTCGCATCTGCTCCCGTGGCTCCACCTCAAGCTCTACTTTAGAAGTCTGTCGCATCAGTTCCCATGTAGACAATGATGAAGATATATCGCAAGTAAAACTTTAAGGCCCGATCGAAGAAGATTAAGGTGCCTTCCTAGACCTAGAAGTTCAAGCTCAGAGTATTGTTAGTCCCTGAGTCACAATTATCCAGCCTTTGACTGGTTTGCAGGGCTTTGCATTTCTGGTACATGCAGAGGTCCAATAGAAAGCTAAACCGTCAAATTGGATTCGCTATGAAATACACAGAGGAGCATTTCTTCTACTACTTGGGCTACTTCATCGTGACCTTCGATGACTTATTCTTACTATTTAATCTCAACAAACTCGACGTCTTACTTTTACGATGCTGGACACTGTAAGTGTATTGTATAATCAAGTTCTACATTCATGTAATACTGATAAATATTATAACTCATTACTTATATATAGATCCATGATCTAACAAGTTCGACGATGGCGATAACCCATGGGTTTTCTCGACCCGCACTTAGTCTCTAAGCAATGCATCATTCATCTAAGATTACATAATGAAGGAATTGCTTGCTCAGAGTAACAAAAACTACATCATGGTACCTAGCCCATGTATATATACTTATATGTATTATTAACTTCCAGGTAGCCACTAACAACAAAATGAAGAAGACAACTAACAACTATACTGAGAACTTGTCTAGGTAACCTAAGTGTCCAACTCAATTTGGAAACACCTCATTTGGCATGTCACAGGTGACTAAATGAACGAATGCTCGCTCATAAGATCGATGCCTAACTCGGCTCAACTAGGTTGCATCTTATTTACTTGCTAATTAAACTGAAAATTTGACAACCGGTGGTTTCTTAGATATTTGAATTCTTTAGTTTAAATATACAAAGAAAATTTTTGGTTTAAGATTGGTAGTGTCGATGTTCTAATATCGATCTTACATATAATTTATTGGATTCGGGGGGAAATGCTCAAGGCTAAAGTGTGAACACGCAGAGTAAAGACACGCGAATTTTATCCAGATTCGGGCATTTTCCTAAGAGAATAATAACCCTACGTCATGTACTATTGTTGCTATGGAAAAGGCTTACAAGCGTGACAGTGCAAGGAATTACACTGTTTACAGAATGGATTCCTTCCTACCAGGACCTATCACTCGCACTGGTTTTCCTTCTCTTCTCAAAACATATCCCTTATATAGTTGATGAATCGGTGGCAGTTGCTCTTTGCTAGGAGGTGTCTTGATGCTTCGGGAGTTAACCGCTGGATGACAGTTAATGTTAGAGAGACGTGGAAGCAGTTCACCGCAGGACGGTTATTGTCAGAGAGACGTGGGTAAGATCGTGTGCGGTTATGGTGTATAAAGGCACGCTTAACTGTCCTGTATGACCACCTTACTGCAAGAGTAGGTTAGTCGCAATAGGACTCAGCCAAGTAGTCGTAGTAAACCTTACGACTAAGTACTCGTAGCAGAAGCTACGAGTAGGTCAAGATGACTGGGTAGTCGTAGTAAAAGCTACGACTAGGTAGTCGTGGAAAAGTTTACGACTAAGTAGCTGTAAAAGGACTTACGACTAGATAGTCGTAGAAAAATTTACGATTAGGTAATCGTAGAAAGGCTTACGGAGTAGTCGTAGTAAGACTTACGACTATTTTATGAAATTTCTCTCTTATTGCTAAGGGGTATATTTGAAAAATATGATGACGTAATAAATAAGAGGATTATTATATCCTCGTCATCTAGCCGCTGAACTTCAAGTGAAAATGACTTATTTGTGCAAACGGTAGTCGTAGATGATCGAAAGCATGGCCTTTCTGATCCATGACTAGAAGTGCGCTTAGACAGAAAGGTAATTTCATTTGAGTTAAGAAAACGGATTCCAGACGGATTCTTAAATACCCCTCATAAATCTGTCCGCCCGTTCATTTTCCGAGAAAGCTGCTCAACTTTCAAGGTGGATAGCCAGAGCTTTCGATAAAAAGGCAGTGTTTGGATGACCTTTCGGCTTTTACCTTCGTCATCATTCCCATTTGAGCTTTCTACTGAACAAGTCGTCTTCCACCTTCACCTCTCTTCCACATTCAAACCACTTAGCCAGGAAGAAATGGCGAGGAAAACTCCCAACTGGGTGACGTCGGAGATGCACAACTCCAAGCTAAGAGAGCTGGAGAAGACCGAAATAATACCGCCGCGAAAGTTTGTGAGATGGATCGAAACCACCAGATAGCATTGGCCATTGGGGGAGATTGGATAAATCCTAGTGTTCCAAGTATTTTGTGAGTGCTGCCTTCGCCTCCCTGCTCATCCCTTCCTTACTGCGGTGCTCGAATACTTCAGGATCAAGTTGGTAACTTAGTTTCCAACTCGATCATGATGTTGAGTGTCTTTGTCTATCTCTGCGAGGTGTACCTAGGAATTCCCGCAGACTTAGAGTTTTTTCGCTACTACCATGAGTTGAGTCGCCAAACGGCATCGTCGGAAGCTACAGATTCAAACTCCACATCGACAAGTTAAAAGCTTGCATCCCAATGTTCACGAGATTGTCATGGGCATTGTGGAAGAAAAAGTGGTTCTATTGAGAGACTACAAGCGAAGACAGCTTTTCCTTCGTGGGGAAGGGAGATGAGTAGAACACCTCCTGAAACTCCATCCCGAAGGATATCACCAGGATTGCTCCTTACATCTCAGCGATCAAGGAGCTGAGGGACAACAGGCTCACAGGTTGGCATGTAATTAAGAACTACATCACCTGCCGCATCAGCCCTTTAAAGAAGTGAGAACATCCCATGTGGATGTACTCTAGTGCTTCCGACGCTAGTAGAGACTACAAAAATGGTATGTGTAGTCGTACTTGCAAAATTAAATTCTTCCATTTCGAAAGTTAACTCTGGATTTTGTATACTAATTATGGTTTGAATGAAACAAACCTTGACCTGGGCAAGATCAACGTCCGGGTCAAGAACATTTGCGAGAAAGCTCCGTCTATAGATGTGGAGACTTCTTGTATTTTGGTGGACGTGTTCACCGAAGAGAGAGAAAAACGCCTAAAGGTAATCGAGACACTGACGCTACCTTTTAGTAATATGTAGTTGTGGAAGAACTTACGATTGGATAGTTATAGAAGAACTTACGACTGGGTAGTCGTAGAAAAATTTATAACTAGGTAGTTGTAGAAGAACTTATGACTAGATGTTATTCTCCCTCTTGTTCTTTTTTCAGAGTGTGGGTGTAAATGACTGTTAGGACGACCAAAGGGTCAAATTGATGGTTCTCGAAAAAGGGACAGAGGAGAAATAGGCTACTGCTGCAAAAATGCGTTGGCTGACTAAGGCCGCCGACAAGGACAAGACTAGCTCGAGTGTTGCTATCTCCTCTGCTACCACTGCCAAAGTTGACCCAATGAAGCAATTCACCGTGGACCTTAGTACCGCATCTGAAATTGGAGCAGCAGTACTCGAGCAACGGACCCCCAAGCTCAAGGTACCTTTCTACTATAGTACTAAAACCCATTCTATGTGTGCTTCTCAAGATTTTATTAAGAGACTCAACAGAGAATACTGGAGGGATCTCATGTTTTCTGTGAAGATAATTACTGCAACGATAGCACCTATAATCGAAGAGGGGTCCGTTCCCGTGGTAGTCGAGACTGCTCTCGACTGCCAGAGGAGTCAAGAGGAGGAAGGTGTCGAAAGCCTTGCTCAAAATTCTTGACCAGACGTGGTCGAGAGGGTCTCCACGTGACCAGAAGTGGTCGGGGAGCAAAAGCCGAAGAAACTAATCTCTAAAAAAGTTTCATCAACATTCAAGATTAAAGGGACAAAAACAACGTACGTATTAGCATGCATATAGCTCTTTCCTTTTGTTTTGTATTGAAAAACTCTCTTACCTTCATGGTCGTGCAGCTCAGCGTCTCCATCGAAGAGGGATGACACTGCGGGAGAGTCTCTCACGACTTTGCCGGTAGTTACCAAAGACATAATGACGGTGGTCGAAGAACCAACCAACCAACCGATGGAGGCGGAGGCCCATGCCGAGGTGCCCACGACTACAGAGGTAGTCGTGGAAACTGCAGCGCCCATGACCGCAGAGGAGGTCATGGCAACTGCTGCGCCCACGACCGCAGAGGTGGTCGTGGGAACCGAGGAAGGAGTAGAACTTCCTGAACAACGTGCTGAGGAGGACACCGAAGATGTTCCTCCTCATATTTAGGAAGGTAACATATGGAAAGATGGTGAACTTTTCAACCTTTTCTTTTCCATATTTAATCCTTCTTTTGTAGCAAGTAACTCGTTCGATCGTCCTTAGGCCCCACACCCAAAAGATCTGCCCCCCAAAGGACAGATTTTTAACGACAATCGTCTCGAGGAGGTGTGGTGGAGGGTCAACGAGCTCAATCAGCTACGCGACTCTTTGCACGTTCTCGAAATTTTTGCTCGCAGGGAGATGAATGTAAGTATTGAGTACTTAGACATTCATCCAAGAACTTTTGCTGGTGTCTTATTGGCTTCTCAAATGCCGAGATCTTTGGAGAATATGGCTACTGTGGCCGAGTACCACAGGCAACTTACTCTCTTGCGAGAAGAGAACGCTAAGCTCTACAAAGATATGGAAGCATGATAAGTTTTTCTTGAAATCAATGTTTGCTTTGATTGTTCAACTAACCTTCTTATATTGGCTACCGACATTTCTTGGCCCAAGAGTGACACGAAGTTCCTGGTGGCTATGGTCAAGAATGAGAAACTCGAGACGCAAAAGCTTAAGAAGAAAGTCGCCAACCTTAGGATTGACTTAACACAAGCCAATTCTAAGAGCAAAGTTTTAGAAGAAAATTTAAATAGTAAGTTTTGAACTTACGACTTCTTACCCTTCTAACTTTCTCCTTTCTTTCCCTGATTTCATTCCTTTGACAGAAAAAACCGAAATAAAATGTCTCTGCACCGAAGTCGAAGAAAAAGCTAAGGTGATTGGAGCTATAACTCGAATAAGTAAGGAGAAAGAGGCAGAGATGAAAAAAGACCTTGAAAGTCTTAATGCACGACTTTCAGGTAAGAGTTACTTCATCTAGACTAGGTGGTTGTAGTATACCCTACGACTAGGTTGTTGTAGCAAAATTTACGACTAGATAGTCTTTGAAGAACTTACGACTATGTAGTGTCATGATATACCATTCAATCTGACCGTTGATTCCCTGTTTGTAGGATCAATAGCCGAAATGAAACGACTTCATGAAGTCTCGACTCGCAGTGAAGAGGAGACGAAGTAGGTGAAGATAGCTCTTCACGACAATGTCGTTCTTTTCAATAGTTTGCTCAGTAAGTTTGGTTTTGAGAAAGTAATCCTTTCTGAGGAAAGTAATCTTCTACGGGCTAGGATTCTGACCAGGTTTGGCCTCCCAAATAAGCCCTTGACAGTTTTAGGTCAACCTTGACGAATTTTGGCCATTATGGAAAATCTAAATCCTGCTAGTGTGGTTTACCCTGATGTTCAACATATTTAATAGAAAACCATCCAAATCCTCTTGCTTTGTAATGGAATGGTGGCGTTTGTTTCAATCTGTAACGACCAAAACTCGGCACTGCTATACCGAAATCCACTAATGCGATCAGCACCTGTGAGGCCATTTGGGGCCACTCCAAAGACGAATTTGGGGCCGCTCCAAACCGTTGTGGGCTTCAACTTTTAGATTTGGTTTTTGGCTAAAATTACACTGCAGCGGCTGTTGAAAAAATAAGAAAAAACTATTATATCATCATGAACAATACAAAAGAAAAAAAGGCAAAAAATCTTAATAAGCTGAATTAAAAATCGATATATTCTAAGTGATTTTTAATTTAAATAAATTGAAAGATAAAAAAGTCAGAAGCACGAACCATTTGGAGTGGGGTGCAGTAAACTGTAAACCCGAACCTAGAAACTGCGGCCGCCTGTTTCTCGCCGTGGAAATGCCTGAAAAAGAACGTACTTTGCGCCGTCTGAACACCCAGCCCAACGACGTGCCGGCCCATGTGATCCACGCGAGCGGCTTGGGGTTTGGTGGAACGGCTCGAGAGAAACGAGAGCACGAGGCGCTCGCAACTGAGCACCCGAGGGAGTAGGGGATAAAGCAACTTAATCAGCGGAGCATTGGAGAGGGGAACGGAGACAGCTTCGAGATGGAAGGGATGGGGCAGAAGAGGCGGCCGCTGGTGGTGATGGCCTCCTCCTCCTCGTCCGCGACGGCGCAGGCGGCGGTGCGGGGCGGGGCCAACCCGCTGGCCGAACTGGGCGACCGCGTCAGGTCGCTGGAGGCTGGGCTGCGCGCGTGGCTGGCGAAGCAGCCCACGCATGTGGAGGCGGCCGTCGCCACCGCGGTCGGGGCTGTGCAGGGCGCCGCGCTTGGCGGGCTGATGGGCACGCTCACGCCGGACGGAGGGGCGCCGTTCCCCGTGCCGCAGCCGCCGCCCGGGGCCGACCCCAAGGCCATGGCCTCCTTCAAGCAAGCGCAGGTCTCCTCTTCCACAAATCAGACTAAACGTTCAACAGCATATTCAACATCTTGTGCCCTTGGGTGGTATCTTTAAGGAACCTGCACATGTCAAGCAAACATATGTCAATATCTTTATGTAGAAGATGTCTAATTAGGTAAATACAAATTCAAACTTGGAATAGTAATGCACAGCATGGGAACATTATTAAAAAAACTTATGAGAGCCTAAACTGAAGTTTTGAACATGCTAAAAGTTTTATGAGGCCCTAAAAGAACATCATGTGTACAGATTGGTGGTCACCTCACAAAAAATGCTCTTCCACAACAATCTGAAGTTTTGAACCAGAAACCTAACATAAGCCATCAGGCTGCATAGGGAAAGAGCCAAACAGTTGATTCCAAATTAACAGATGGTGTTCTGAAGCTTGAACAAAAGAAAATTCACATTTCAGGATCTTATATCAAGTGTAAAATCAACTCCAGAATGCGTTATCAGCGAACAACTGTAGCTATATATAATGCAGAATAATGGTAAATATTATCCTAATTTATTTGTTTTTCTGCTAGTTTCAAAGCAATGCTGATGTTTTAGAGTAATGATTAACATCTTATATGTTTGATGTCATACTTGTCTTTAATTATGTAAGTAAATATCACACAGATTGGTTGTCAACTCACCACAATAGAAGGGATTTCTCCAAACTGAATGTCACTCGTCTGAGCAGTCCTTTGCCAAAAATTCTGAGTAAATGGAACCTGAATGTTAGTGGCAATTTTTACACAAATAAATGGCACTTTTACATGATATCTTACATCTATACCTTTCTCAATTTCTTCATACGTTTGAATTTCTTTCCTATCTTCTGTTATATCCATATTGCTTGAAGGTGAGTGTAGCCAACTTTGGGTACAGACTAGAGCAGTAGAGCTTCTACCATGCTTGGAGATATCTCTGATATTTCTGGACGGTTTCTTTTCCTCTTCTTAGCAACTGGAGGTATCTCCGTAGGAGGGCTATGTGAATAATTATCCATCTGCAAGAATGATACATGTTGCCTTCTCTGTTGTTAATAACCTTTGCTCCATTTCCATCGTCAAACAGCCTTTGTCACCACTGTCCACAAATGGGGTTGTCATGACATGACGACAATCACAGGTTCCTATTGCTGAAGAAAGCAATGCAGGCAGAGGACGCATCATTGGTGGTGGAGTTGAAGAATGTGCTTCAAGTTCTATGTTTTCATCCATTTGTAACCTACAATAGCAAGTAGTTGTAAGATATATTTAGGATCTGAAAACTATGAAAATAAACAATAAGCTATTTAACCTCAAGAAGTTGTAGCTGTAACCTACTTTGGGCCAGAGGACAAGTACTTAGTTGCATTGGACAAGTACCTAGTAATTCTTGCAGAAAATTAAGAAAAGTGGGTTTGAATTAATCAAGAAAAGCACATGCAGTTCATGTGGACAGAGAACTGAACTAGGTCGTTAGTAATCAAGGAAATTGGAGTAAAACATGGGCAATTCTGTAACAATGGGAAGTAGAGGCAGTAGATCAAGAAAAATACGGATGGATACGCATATGGACTAGCCGCCAGAGGCCGGAGTTGAGGGTGGTAGTCCCCAATGGCGTTGTTGGACAGAAGGGGCGAAGCACAGTGATCTCGATGGCTCCAGCCGATGGAGGATTGGAGAGGAGAGATCGAAGCAGTGAACTCCTTGCGCCTGTGCGACCTCTGCGGCGTAGCTCGGAGAGGGCAAAGGAGGCCGCCGACTAGCCAATGCTCGGTGGTGAGGTCAAGGGGAGGGCCACCGAGTCGTTGACTCAAGCAAGGAGAGGATGCCCTGGTTCGATGGTTTGTGTGGGTTCTAACCCATACCCACCCGGTTGAGTAGATAGATAGATATGTTCGTTTGCTAACCCGATCCGACCCATCTCTCAGCTGTTTATGCGGGTTGGGCTGGGTCGGCATGGGTGGGTTGCTTAACCCATGTACAGCCCTACTGTTTAGAATATAAATCAATCTAACCTTGCTCTTAAATTACAAAACACCAACAGTCTCTGACTCTGGTATGAATCAACAGTGACACGGTTTTGTTGTTCAGACTTAGATTGACTTAGATTGATGGATTTGTCATTTGGAAGGAAGCAAACTTTATTAAAGAACAAAGGAGCATAGCTGCTTTTTGTATGCATGTGATGGCATTTTTAAGAAAGCAAACACTTCTTTTGATTTTAGTGTAGCAAAGTCATTCTTGTTCCTTAAGGTCATCATAGAGGAGCCAAAAATACATATATGCATCGATTACATTGCACAGATCATCTAAATGCGAAAAATATTATTGTGCTTTATGAAAAGAAAAAGAAAAGTAGAAGTGTTGTTTTTTTTATTTTCCTCTAAGCATTCAGGTTAACAGAAAGTTTTAATTTGCAGGCATTGGCAGGTGGACCACTGGTGCAAGCCCGAAACTTTGCAGTCATGACTGGTGCAAACGCAGGCATATCTTGTGTTATGAGAAGAATAAGAGGAGTGGAGGATGTCCAGGGAAGGTAAGGGTTCAATAAGTTATTGTTTATTGTTATGTAAATGTTTGCAAGGAGCAGGGGAACCACCACATTTTTAAGTTACTATTTGGATACCTGTGCATTGCAACAGATTCCTAAAATTTAAGAGAAGGCTAATAAAACCACAATACTACCATGTGTTTCCTCTATAAAAAAAATGTTTATATGTTTCTTATGTATACAGAACATACAATTAGCCAAATATTTTATATTAAGAGAATTAGCCAAATCAAAGGCATTGCCTAGCCTGAAGGAACACGGGCGCAAACTAATCAAAGAGACATGGAAGGGAAGGCCGACGCAAACAAGGTGCAACGGTAAAGAGAGAATGGACCATCACCACCACCAACTGGATTTTTTTAAGTAATATATAAAGATTATGCATTAATGTAGCACATGCTCCTTTCATGCAAAATTATTTACTACTTAAAAAGATCAAGTTGGTGGTGGTGGTGGCGGGAGAACTTTTGCAGATGGGTCTGTCATGCATGCTCATATGCCTTGGAGGATCTTCTGTGGAGGATGGGGTCATATGCGCATATGTGTATGCATGTGACTTGTCATATGATTCTCTGTAGCATGCTGATCAGTACGAAGTTTCTATGCAGTTTACAGATTTAGGGTTAATCACTTCGTATGAGATGTAGGTTAGTGGGTACTGTGTTAGCTAATTGATTATTGGTGCATGATGGGTTTTGTATGGTTGCTTAAGTATACTGGTTTAGTGCAAAATTTGAGATTCTGTTCCAAAGCACAAGCAACCTACTCATGTATACAGGAAAACACATTATTTTGTTTTTTTAGAGTTTAGAACTTCTAGCATCTTTTATTGGAGATCTGTTGTGACACATGGGCACTGGCTATTTGGCTAGTATCTGTAAGAATATTTGTTTGTAGATGTGTTGAACCAACTTATTTGGATTTGCAAATGAATTCATCCAGCTAATTACCTGGCCAGAAAATAATTATGTCTAGCTTTTATTTGGCCTCACTATATGACTTCGTTCAGAAGGCTGTTTTTCTCCAAACGAGGGATAAATCTCTATTCCTTTATTACTGGAAACAGAATCAGCCATACCTGAGCTCGCCTGATGCAAGTATGTTTTCTGGTCTTTCAACCAATGCAAAATAGAAACAGCAAACAACGTCATATGTTAAGATAAACACATACATGTTCATAATATAGTAAAAACTAGTACAGGGAAAACAGAAAGGGAAATCACATACTTATTTATATCTTCTCCTCGATCAATCCAAATCAGTGCATTTCAAGTTGAGAAGTCTGATTGTTAACCAGATGAATATAATTTGCTATAGATTGTTTTTTCCCTTCATGATTGACGAATTCTCATTTTTATAGCATGGTAGCAGCTTTTGGTTCTGGTGCTTTATTCTCCATTGTGAGTGGAATGGGAACTCCAAATCCAGTTGCTAATGCAATCACAACTGGTGTTGCTTTTGCAGTATTTCAAGGTGGCTTTTTTATGGTAAGAACATTTGGACATTTTTGCTCCACTTGGGTTAAGTCTCTAGATTTTAGTACTGAAAGTGTTAGTGAGCTGAGCTGCCAATGCTGTCCCTGTAATTGTAAGGTTCATGACTCTGTAAATATCATACAGAAGAGGGCCGGGACAGTGCAACTTTAAGGAGATGAAATACTAGAATAGGGAGAAATAGACCATAAATGAGAGAGAAGACATTTCATGAGGAAAGACTAATTATTTCTTCTTGCTTGATTCTATTGAGTTGCAATGTTAGCCTTTTACAGGGCTAACTCAACTTGTCCACTAAGACTCAAAACTGTATCCAAATAACAATCCAATCTAACTTAGGGGGCGTTCGGAATAGCGATGACTTATGGTTTCTGGCTGAAAATTTACTGTAGTTGGCTGATTTTTTTTACTGTAGTTGAGTTGGCTTATTAGATATAATTAAATTTAAAAAAATATAAAAATAAAAACGACATGTAACCTATCACGGGCAATGCAAAAGAATACAAGAAAAAATAAAACACCAAAAAAAAACGAGGAAAAAGATAAAAAAAAATGAACAGTGAATTAGAAGCCAACGCCCATCGCCGAACGCTGGCTTCCAGATAAGTTGAGCGGGGCCTCAAGGATAATTTCCTAATCAAGTCAACAAAACAAGGCTGCTATTGCTGCCGCTTGCTACAGTAACCTCGCACAGTACATGCGCTTCAGTGCCTTGCAGTGGGCCCGTGCCCATGTCAGTACTTGCCTAGATCAGTTCGTTATAACTTCACAAATATATATGTTTGATATTTTGTCAGTGGACTAGGGCCAATTGATATAACATCCGATCCATTACTATTATATGTTCTAATTCTTATTGTTAATCTATCTATTTTGTAGATTGGGCAGAAATTCTCACAGCCACAGAGTGAAGATATCTACTATTCTCGTGGAATAAATATGTTGAAAGAATTAGGCCTTCAGAACTATGAAAAGAATTTTAAGAAAGGTCTTCTGACTGATCAAACATTGCCCCTCCTCAATGACAGGTACACGTTTTTTTTTTGTTCATTTAATTTCCTGAGACAACTCAGAAGATTTTTTTGGGGTTAATTTCCTGCAACAACTCAGAAGAAGCAATCTTAAAGAAAATGGTCATGTGCTTATTGAAATTTGGCCCTACGCTTAATGAAATTCTACATTTATCTTGCTCCAGTGCACTCAGAGATGTGAAGATCCCACCTGGTCCGAGACTTCTCATTCTTGATCACATTAAAAGGTTTGCAATGATTGCATAACTTTATGATGTCTAGCGTTTAGTTTTCTCGATCTAATGTTGTATTCTTCACAATTTTTGCAGAGATCCTGAGGTGAAAAAATCAATTTGAAGTGATTGATTGTCACTGCCTGTTGGCACCCCCTTTTTCCCCCTCAAGTCGCATAAATTATGTTCTGGGAAGTCCAATCAAGCTATCTCAAGAATGAGTTCTTTAGGCAGCAGTACGATTGTAAAAGATAACTAGTATATGTTTTGGTAGTAATTAGACTATGATTAATTTACATGCCTCAATCTGTCAGTCGAACTATTCTATGCTGTTATGGCAAAATTTATTCTTAGAACACTTGAAGCTTATGCTGAGTAATCGAGAT
The DNA here is from genome assembly GCA_036346265.1 of Melocanna baccifera. Lineage (NCBI taxonomy): Eukaryota > Viridiplantae > Streptophyta > Magnoliopsida > Poales > Poaceae > Melocanna > Melocanna baccifera. The sequence continues at coordinate 16,317,379 of CM070687.1, forward strand.
TTCCATTTGGGCAAGTGAAGATGGAAAGCTTTACTCTACTTGTGGATGTTTGTTGTATTATCTTCTGTCGTTTGCAAGTTATCCCATTCTTCTGTATGTTTGCTGTTTATCAGAGGTGAAGTTAAGTCCTGTTCTTTTATTATTATGAGTATATTAGAAGCTGTTTCTGCCAATGTAACCTTCGCAGATTACAGTAGACACTACATATGGAGTTCACTAGGGAAATGCAAATGCTGGATTGGCACTAAAATGCTGAACATAGAGGTCACCATTCTCCAGAAGATCCACGCTAGTACATAATGAGCCACCTTACAAGCAACACCAGCACTACTATTAATCAGTTAATGTTGAAAAAACTAGCAGATAAATCAACATTCGAATTCAATGCTGTGATGGCTGGGTATTGGTGTTTAGGAAAGCCTACAGCAGAAATCAACTAGATGAACAACTCTGTAATTACACATAATTTACAAGATCTGCCACGAACTCAGCAGAAATGAAAATGTGTATATTTGACCGGTTGGCGTAAATAATTTACATGTTTTAGAAATCAGCCAGTATATCATGGGTACAGAAGGATGCATGTTACGAATTGTCCTTTGCTACCAAATGACAAATTGAAAAACAAGGCAGAGAATACATGCCATGTAAAATTTTAGTAAATTGAATTGCATATCTGCAGGCAGGACTACTTTGAACTAGTTAGCAGTTTAGCGCAGCCATAATACATCGTTATTTCTATCCCTTTTCCTTACAAAAATATCTTCTTAGTTCATAAATTACTCCATCTACATACACCACACATTCGATTTCTTTGGACAGTATGGATCTAGACTATTAGCTTGCCGTTTGCAATCTAATTTTTTCATTACTCACAGTTCGTCAGTAAAATCCTGCGGAGGTTCACTGGTATTGCCATTCCCATAAGCATCGTGGGTGATCATGAACGTAGTCTTGGACCAGAATTTGAAGCTATCCATGAAACAATTACATTCACAAGTGTGTCGATATCCTTTGATATCTGTGCTCGTAGAACGCCGGAGTCAGTACCAAAAGTGGTGCCTACCCCCTTAGCAACAGCCTCCCATGGTGTACCTGTTGTCAGATTTGCCAGGAGTTCACCTCCACGGTTCACAGCATCAGCCATTGCCGGTGGAACATCAGGAAGTACCTGAAGAAACAAAACATAATTACTTCGCTGACACAAGAGCAACAATTCATACATTAACTTCTAAATCTTTGTCAGAATTATAAGATCTTTTGTGTAGCAATATATGGCTTTGTCAACAGCGTCGAAACATGAAAACCTGGGGGAAAAAAGGCACCTGTGGTAATGGCAGGCCATGATCCCCAGGAAGTGACCGAATCGACATATCAAGCAGTGAGCTAATGGCAGATTGAGAGCTTAGTACTTGCACATGGGTAGAGGTTTCATCAATTTGATCGTCTTTGAACTTTATTAAGAGGTTCTGACAAATTCCATAGTAGGATTTTATCTGCTAAAAAAGAAATGATGAACCAGCGACAACAATTGTAAAATGACATCACAGGTACATAACATGTCAGGTAGAGTTTGTTGAAACCAAAATTCGCAGTTTCAGATTTAACCAACAAAGTTCCAACTCAAAACTTCTGGATATAGGGTCTGTTCTTTGCGGCTTCTAAAAGCCGCTTTTGACTTTTGCTACAGTAACTAATTTTTAAACGGAGTATTTTTTTAAGATGGAGTCTACAAGTTAATTGTAGTACACGTTAAAAAACTAATATCTGTATCATCAAAAATCACAAGCGAGTATCTCTCTTTCCGCAATCTCTGTCGCAAACAGCCAAAAAGCCATCAGCCGCAGCCAAAAGCCATTAGCCGCAGCCAAAAAGAACAGGCCCATAGTATATTGGACCAATACTGAGATTACAACTATTATTTTGGTGAACTAATAGTTTCTTTTGGTGGTATCTGGGCACTAGATATGTCTGTGCTCTGGCCTACATTGTTTCTTCACAAACCAGATTCCTACTTTAAAGATGAACGATATTAGCACAAGCAGTACCCAAAGCAGGTGAAAGATATCCTTTACCAGTATACCTCTTTCTGTCATGAAGTACTGCTCAATGATATCAAAATTCAAAAGCTTCATCATTCCATGCCAGCACAAAACCAATCACAGTGTCACCATTATATTGGCTTGTGGGACCTCCAGGATAACCTGGGAGTTTTGGAAGCCTCCCTTTAGGGGGTGTTTTAATCGGCTGGAGCTAATGGTTTTTGGCCGGAGCTAGAATAGTAACGACTGGAAGAAGCAGCTACTGGAACAAAATTTAAAAAACGGCTTTTGGAAGACATGGACGCCGGACGCGGAGGAGGCGATGTAGGCCGGCCGACAGCTTTTGGGAGTGGCTTGGGGAAGCCAAGGTGAGAAGCCACATTTAGAAGCCAAGGTGTTCAAATTGGCTTCTGGCTTCTCCAAGCAGAAGCCGGAAGCCGAAGCTAATTTGAACACCCCCTAACTTCTATTGCACCTGGGTTGGGGAGAGTCTTTGGGAGGTGTGTAATTTGGACACCTAGCCCTGCACTGTAGTGACTCATCAATGGGTTTTATATCAGCTCAATAGGCTATATATGATCCAGAATGCTTTATGTTTGAATGGAAGTCAGTAAGTGGTTGAGGAAATGACATGATTTTCCTTTCAGTTTCCAACACTGACAAGGATTTCGTTACTAGCCGGGGTCTGCACATTCTTACAAGGAAAACTTACAGAGTCTTTCCTTTCTGTGTTTACGTTAGGGTGTCGATCCTGATTTCCTTGATTTGTGCCCTTCTTTATTATATATTTCTTTCTTAGGAGGCATTTATAAGGCAATTGGAGGCTTCGTGTCCATAATTGTAGCAACTGAAGCACCTAATGTAAGAATTCCATTGAAATTTTGAATGACTGTATGAAAGACAATAAAGGCATTATATGGGCTGATGTTCAGGGCCTATAGTGAACTCTAATATCTCAAGCACGGAAATACTCTAAATTTGCTCAGTAAGCTGGTCCGAATTCTTTGCTCCTCCCTCATTGTCTGTGCTGACATCTTCAAAATCAAACTAATGGGGTCCTCCACGATCTACTGCCTGACCCCTTTCTAAAAAAACCTCACGTTTACTGTAAAGATAACTTACATCTGAAGTTTTGAGGCAAGGATTCTGATAATTGCCATTAGATAGATATTGACATGGATGCCTCCAGTGTCATACAAGAGACGATTTGAAATAGCATTCATAAACTTTATCTCTAAGTGTCATAGTCCTATAAAGGGTAAAGTAAAGAAAAGACACCATCTTAGAAGTAAAGTACTTCATACTTTTCACAATTACAATTACAATAGCTAGCACTATTTTTCACATGGGGGGTAACGTATATGCCATGCAAGATTTTCAAATGTTATAAAAGAATAGTGTTAACATACCAGCTGATATGTCTCTTCTGGTTTTGGAATGAAGTCTTCTCGGCCTTTTACTAAGTCCATATACAGTGGTGGAAGTTGTTGAACTAAGGGAAGAAGTTGCTTAACAACAGGAAGGCTTAGATTCTCAAGTTGCTTAATAGCCGCTTCAGCCTGTTGTGCAAGAATTATAATCACTTTAGCTAAAACATTTTATAAGAGGGAAAAGACATGTACCCAACTATTCTTGATGTGACATAGCAATATGTGCTTTGTATTTGGGAGAGTGGCATCAATAGCAATATTTAAACAAAATAGTTAGAATAATCCATGTACAGTGTTTATTATTATACCCTTCACTCCTTGTTAGTTGATGAAATTTCCTTGTAAGCAATATGATATTCTGGTACTTACTTCCATACTTAGTGAGATGGCCCTTCGCAATACTGTAGCTAAATGGAAGACAAAGACGCAAAACAATAAAATGAATGAAGAAAAAGTTGGTCTTAAAGAAAGTGAATATAACGTCATCATAAGTTTTGAAAAAGGGCCATCATACCACGCAATGGAAGAACACAGGCTATACCTGTCATTTGGAGTTTGCACACGGACTAAGGTATATTGACATGTTGTTAAAATGCATTGCAGGCTACCTGTGGGATGTAGGCCCGAGACAGCGCGCTGACCCCTTGTGCAAGTTGGTGCCCTGGCCCGAGCAGGCGATCGCCGATCACTCGGATCGGCGAGGGGCTACTATTGGAGAAGGGTCCCCACGCTATCTCAGGCCCACAACCACCTCGGAGCGGCGATGCCCATTGGAAAGTCTACCCCAAGCTAAGTCCGGGGCCAACCCCAGGCGAAATGCGCAAGACTGACCCTAGGAGGACCCCAGGCCAACCTCTAGCGAAGTGCGCAAGACCGACCCTAAGCCAACCCTGAGCGAAGTGCGCAAGACCGACCCTAGGAGGACCATGGACCGACCCCAGGATCCCGGACCCAGCAGGGCCCACACGGAGCAAATGACTGAAATATCTCCAGGAGCATGCCAAACCTTAAGGGCAAAATTGTAACTACGTAGGCCGCCCCCTCTCCCCCTATAAATAGGGTCCCTTGTAGTGGGAGAAGGGAGGCCATTTTGTAACTCGAGAACACTCATATGAAATACGTTTGGGAAGGGAGGAGGCCTTCCCCAAGGACTTCAGGGTTGTGTGCTTCCCTCGAGGTCCCTTCGCAGCCGCGGTGTGCCTACAAATATACTGTGAACTACATACCGACAACAAAATCAAAACAGCAGTGGACAAGTGTAGAGCTAGTACTGACAAGCAATTGAGAATCGAATGTTCAAATCAGGTAACTGCAGCTCATTGTCTTATAAGATTGTCGCATCACTAACTTCTTCATACATGAGCAAGTATCTCTCGCTTAGAACCACAGGAAAAGTGAGTATGTACAAATCAAAAGCCACTCTGGTCGATGACAACCAAGGATCACAAAAGCTCATCCATGGAAAAGTAAATTTGGTTCATCAGACATTGCTTGTCAACATACCTGTCCACGAGACGCTCAAGGAACAAGCGGTACGTGATCTGCGGCGCGGCTCCAACAAAAATCCCACCAACGAAATGGACAACAAAGAGGGCTCCGAGGACTTGGGTTTCAACACCCCGCTCCCTACCATGACAAGCAATAGGAATCAATCGGACTAAAAATAGAAGGCAATCGCGATAGAGACTAGAGCTACCGAAGCACACCTCGATTTCATTCCAATCTCCAGTCGAACCCCAGCCCTCGCTGGACTGCTTCGCCGCCTCCGTGATCACCCTACGCGCCGGTCGCAACAGCAAGAGGTTAAACCAAGAGAGCGCGTGGATAACAGATGGGAACCGCGGAATTATCATCACCCACCTCTCGATCTGGGAGTAAAGCTGTATCGACCCGTCGGAAGGCGCCGCGGGGCCCCTCCTCGTCCTCGGACGAGCAGCACGAGATGGCGCTCCTCCTCGTCCCCCTCCTGCTCCTCCCACCTATCGCCGCGACTCTACTTCGGGAGCCCCAGAAGGCGCACGGAGGAGGACGCCGTCGTGCCGCCGCAGCCGCGTAGCTGCACGGCGGACGGAGGCGGCGGAGACGCCATCCTTATCATCTCCCGCGCCACGTCTTCTCCCCCGCACACACACAACGCCTCTGTACGGTACCGTTGTTCCGTCTCCGCTTCCACTACCAGCCGCACCCGCGAGTGCGACATCACGCGGCGCACGCCCGCACCACTCGGAGGCAACCGGCGCGGCCGCGGGCCGCACGATGCCGCCGACAAAACGACGCGCGGGCCGTCTGATTTGCCCCAAAAGGGCTCGACTCCACATCCGACTCCGACCGGTCAAAAACCCCAAAAGCGTTTCGTCCCCCAAAAGCCTTGGGCATTGGCCGTTGGCTTACGCCGCACACCACCCGCTCGGCTATACACCTCCCCCCACGCTCTTAAAGCTTGCGCCCACGCTTGTTTGGCTCGTCTTCGCTCGCTGCGCACCGACCAGAGCAGAGCGGCCAGTCGATCGATGCGGCCGTGGGAGGGAGGCGAGGAGGCGGGCTGCTCGAATACGGATACTAACACCAGCAGCGCGAATGCGAGCACGAGTTCGAGCACTGCTGCTAGAAGCGGCGTGAGGCGGAACGGGGGAGCGGAGGAAGGGTGGGGGAGCAGCCCCATGTCGGCGGCGACCATCAACCTCAGCCGGGAGTACACGATTGCCATCCATACCAGCTCCTACCACGAGATCTGGACCAAGATCCATGTGGACCTGGACGGGCGGCGGGTGGACGGCGCCGGCGTCGGAGGGGACGAGGAGGAGGAGGACAGGAGCACCCTGGCCGGCGTTCTCCGGCCGGAGGACGCGGTGGTGGAGCGCGCGCTGGAGGGCGCGCCCGACACGGAGCTGACCCGCCTTGCCGCGGACTACCTCCGCAGCACGCACCACGCGTCGCTGCTCTGCCTCTCGTTCCGCCGGGCGCTCCGCCGCGCGCGGGCGCTGTACGGTCCCATCGTGGACCTTCTGGCGCTAATTCCCCACGCGCCGCCGTTCGCGACGCCGCACTGCGACTGCGCGTTCGACGCCTTCCTCCTGTTCGACCAAATGCCCAACCCGTTCCCGGCCCCCGCAGCCGGCTTCCAGGGCATGCGCCAGAGCTTCGCTGGCCTCAAGAACCACCTCGACCTGCGCCTCCTGAGGGTCCGACGCAGGCGCCGGCTGCTGCGTTGCGCGACGCGCGGGTCGGGCGTCTGCCTCATCGCCTGCGCAACCGGTGTTGCAATCGCTGGCCTCGTGCTCGCGACCCACGCCATTACCGCGTTATTGGCCGCGGCCCCTGCCTGCGCGGCGTGGCGTGGCTGCTGCTGTCCAGCAGCAGCTTCGATGAAACGCCTGCAGGAACACATGGACCGGCTTGACGCTGCAGCCAGGGGCGCCTACGTGTTGAACAATGATGTGGACACCATTGAGCGGCTGGTGGGCAGGCTCCACGCCACCGTCGAGAGCGACAAGGGGCTGATCCGGCTGGGGCTGGATCGTGGGAGGGGACAGCACCACACCATACAGGAGGTGGTACGGCAGCTTAGGAAGAACCATCCCAGCCTTCTACGCCAGCTTGACGACCTCGAGGAGCACATCTGCCTCTACTTCGCAGGCGTGAACCGTGCAAGGTTGCTCCTTGTACACCACCTCAATGCCCAGTCTGATCCAGACGCTGAGTTGCCTCTGACATGATTTACAAGTCAACAACCGTACCCACTTCAAGAATAACTTGATGTCGGTGTACCCTTCTTGATTCTAGCATGTCTGCACCAGCTTCTTGATTCTAGCAAGGTATTAATCATTCATTGTCTATTGCCTGACACGGGGCCTGTATTAATCAACACAATTCGGCAAGCTTGTATTTATGCTGCCATGGTGTATTTTCCTATTTCAAATGGTGGGTGAATGATGTGGATCTTCATTATAACTTATCACGTTCATTTCGTTGTTGTTATTTACAGTTTGTCAAAGCTCATGTGAGTATCTAAAATCATACTACATTTGAGGCTTGCAGGACCAAGGAATTATAGATGCTGCCTGGTTGTTCGCTCATAACTTATCGCATACTACGCTCCATCCGTGCAGAGGACAAGTGCAATTCCGAATTCCAGTTCTTCCTTTGTATCTTGTTCACTCATTGACAGTTTGACACCATCTTAGGCTGCACAGCACCATAGTTGCTACTATACTGTTTCGCTATATTTGTCATAGCTTGCCAATATGCACAAGCCAAGGAATCATTAAATTTGAAAAATATTTAATGAGAAATGACTTATATATATATATATATATATATATATATATATATATATATATATTTCATAAATAGGAAGCCTTTTTTCTACACTCGGGTGTAATTACACCCTATGTCGTATCTCATACCGTATATATATATATTTTTCATATATATATATATATAATGGCACACCATAATTATTTAATATATATATATATATATATTTCATATATAGGAAGCCTTTTTTCTACACTCGGGTGTAATTACACCTTATGTCGTATCTCATACCGTATATATATATATATATATTTCATATATATATATATAATGGCACACCATAATTATTTAACCTCTTTTAGAACATTTAAGTAGAGGTAGAAAGTAAAAAATATATAATAACTACACTCTAAATTCTCTCAATAGATAAATATATTAAAATAGATACTCTTGATGTTATGGACAAATATAGCAAAACAGAGAGTATATATTAGCAGTTGTTCAGACTTGTGTGTATGGCCGAGAGAGCTAATATGAAATTATGAAGATAACTCCTCGAGGACTGGTGAATGGTGATGACCGATGAGAGTGCTTGCTGTGGTTTATGACCGTGCGGGGAGTTTGCTTTTGGTTGTATAACTTTTTTGTACTGATGAGAGTGCTTGATGACTGACTATATGACCACAGATATTGTATATATTTATTTTAGCAGTAGTGTGTTCATTTGGTGGCATAATTTGCATTTCAGTCTCTGCTAATTTTCTATATATGAATCTTTATAACTTAAGGCACCGCTCAAAACAGCTTAAAACTAGCTTTACTTTTGGTTTCTGCTTTTTTTCACTGTTCAGTAATTTCGTCTTTTTCTAAATTTTTTAAAGATTTTTGGGTTTTTTTGTCTTTTCTTTTTTTCCTGGATTCCTTTGCATTGCCATAATGGGTTAACATGTTTTTCCTATTTTTACCCTTTTTTTAAATTTAATTATGTTAAATAAGCTAACTCAGTTACAGTAAAAAATAAACCAACTACAGTAAAAAAAGTCATAAGCCAACGCTAAACTGAGTGTTACTTAAATTTAGCATGTAATCTGCACTAAGCTTGTGAAAAACATTTTCACTACTACTATCACTTATAAAAGTCAAACCCCAAACAAAGCAAATACTAAACAAGAAAACAGAATCAAAACGGTCATGAGTCTTTCAGGAAGCTCAAATGGGGCCTGACAGTGCTTCAGTCCGCTTGCCCACTCATCTCTTTGGACCGGCCGGTGGGCCCCGCTCCATTTTCTTTCGGTTCCGGGTCCTTGGCCGATGCGGGCCCCACCCCTCTCCCTCCACCACAACGTGTAACGTGCCGCGGTGACGGAGCCGTGAGCGCGGTCGTTACGGCTCCGTGGGTCGTGCTCGCCCCATGCCCATCTCCATTTGGCTAGAGGTGGCCACCTGGGCCATACCCACTCTGGCGGGCGCGGCCGCTCATCGTTGGCCGACCGGGCACAAGCCGCGCATGACGACCAAACGGGCGGGACCGCACGACACGACGGCCGGGCCGAGGCGCGCGCGGCACGACTGTTTAGCTCGTGGGTGCGTGCGATGCGGCGACGCACAAAGACGGTGTGGTAAACAGTGTAGCGGTGTGCGGGCGGCGGAATAGAGCCATTTTTTCGACCATTAGGGTGTAAAAAATCCAAAAAATAGCAAATAATTCAAAAAAATATGAAAATTTTTCTATAAATAGAGGGTCATTCGGCCTCCATTTCTCACACCTCAAACCTCACTCTCATCCTCTATTTAGCTGTGAAAAATTCAGAAGTGCTTGTGGAAATTTTGCAAAATTTGTGAGAATTTTGTGGGAAATTATGAAAATTCAAAAAATTTCAAGGAATTTTTGAAGAGCTGCAGAAAAGGTAATGGTGTTGTCTTATTTCAATTTTTTTATATTGTTTTTTGATTGAATAGTATGTTAATTATTTAATTTCTATTTTAATTTTCAATTAATTCAATGGAGAAGTATAATTTTCAATTCTTCGAATTCGGCCTCACGGCGGAGAATATGCAATCCTTTCAAGAAGGATATCCATCTGCGGAAGGTCCAGCTCCAGAACAAAATATAGAGGTAGAAGAAACGATCGGTCCGGTGGCGCAGACTCCAATCGATCCATCTTCTGTTGGCTCAACGAGTGCATCGACAATCTACAGCACGGGTTCAAAAAGATCAAGAGCTACTACGTCAGGAGTCTAGAATGATTTCGATAGGAAGTTTAGGACCGACGAAGAAGGAAATTCGGTGAAGTATGCTATTTGTAAAATTTGTGGTAATGAATTATCTGCAAAATCTACAGGTGGGATGGGTCACCTGCAACGGTATGCTGCAAGCTACAAAAGAAGGCAGGGAATACAACTGCGCCAAACACAACTGTAATATAACCCCGACGGCTCGGTACGTAATTGGGAGTACAACTCGGATGTAGCCCGTGAATCTCTTTGTAGTTTAATTGTTTCTTAAGGTTTACCTTTAAATTTTGGTGAGTCCTGCTTTTCAAAAATATATTAGAACTGCTCATAACTCTCAATTTAGTGTTGTATCTAGGCAAACCACAACTAGAGATTTAATTAAATATTATAACAACTATCGTGAAAAAATGAAAGGAATGTTTAATACTTGTATATTTTCTATTGTTTTGACATCAGACATATGGAGTGGTAGAGCTAGGGAGGATTGTATTAGTATTGTTGCTCATTATGTTAATGATAATTGGATAATGGAAAAAAAATTATAAAATTTAAATTTATTAATGTTTCATATATTGCTAAAAATATTGCAGAATGCATTATTAAAATTGTAGAAGATTTTGGCCTCACAGATAAGATTTTTTTCTATAACTTTAGATAATGCAACTGCAAACACTAAGGCTATGAAAATTCTTACTCATTTATTTAATACTTATGCACAAGTGGGCCAGAGAAGTTCAAGTGGCATGTCGCCATGGTGTCGAGGTAAATAGAATACATCCACTCTAGAGATGTATCTTTCAAATATCAAGCGATATTTGCCGCACTAATATTCTATTGGGCCCAATCTGGTGGCAGTTGTCGTGGGAGGTCGGAATATAGGCCCTGTTCTTTTCAGCTTTTGACTTTTGACTTTTGGCTTCTGTTACAGTACCTAACTTTCAAACAGAGTATTTTTTTAAGATGTGATCTATAAGTTAATTGTAGTACACGTTAAAAACATAATATCTGTACCATCAAAAATCGCAAGTGAGTATCTCTTTTTCCGCAATCTCTGTCGCAAACAGCCAAAAAGCCATCAGCCGCAGCTAAAAAGAACATGCCCATATTCTGTGGTGACACTTGGGTTGCTGCAACAGGCACTGATAGAGCTTCAACGTACCCGATTGGGTAATTTTCTCAGAATCAATGCCATTGTTAATGTTGTTTTCTATATTATTCATTTATTCACCATTGGTTTTTTGTCCTGTGCATGCTTCTTCTACTCTTTTCATGCTACTGGGAGTTAATGTTAGTGTGTCATACAAAGATTTGGGAAGGTCCCTAGAGAAAGGGTGCAAGAATGATCATTCATGTGGTGTTTGAGTTTACTGTGACTTCTGCCAGCATTTAAACATTAATGCCACGTGCAGTGTTTTGTGCCTGTAAATGTAAAGAATTACTATATATAGTGCATTTCCTTGGTTGTATTCCAGTGCACAGATTGGTCAGAGACTGGTTGGATCCGGGTGTTAATAAAACCACTTTGGAAGTGTTCTTCACATGTTCATTTTTGTTTATCATGGATTTGTGACTAGGCATCTATATTGGCAAGTGCCAGTATAAGTTCATAAATTTCTCTGAAGCCAAAAGCGATTAGAGGCATATTCAGTATTTAATGTCAATGGAGGAGTCACTGAGCTTTAGAACCACAAGTGCTTGTTTCAATTAACGGGACATTTTAGTATTCCCAGTGAACTTCTCTGTATGATTCATTACACAACTTGACAATCCAGAGCAAATCGCCAGGCTCAATCTCTTCATTAGATCTTCCATCCTCTTGTTTTAATGAATTTTTGAAGTTGGGTAATTCGATGCAGAATTGGCCCCCAATTAATTTCTCTACGAGAATTGCACAATATTTTGTGCTTCTGATCTTTACTATGTACTTGCCTTATCTGTAGCTAATCCAGAGCCAACTGTTATGTTGAACCTCTTCATTTCAACCTCCATCTTATTGTTTCAATGCACATCAGAAATTCAGAATGGGTAGCTTGGGTTTGAGTGCTTGTGATTCAATAGGCAATTAGGCATTCACACGTATCATTTTTAACTTAATAATGACCAGTAGAGCTCAGAGTTCATGACTTCGTCTTGTTTTCTGCATCTTTTGCTACAAAATGTGAGTTTCTATGCTACTAACTGTTCAGCCTGCATTATGCTGTTCTTGTGGATCCTAGCTTTCCTTCAGTAATATTCAAGACTGTGTGGTGAAATATTACTTCTGCTACATATGTATATATGTATACCACTCCATTTGATGTTTGTCAGAACGATGGCATCAGTGATGAATGCAGTATTGCTTCAAGCGTCACTAGAAAAGATAGGTGGAGACAGAGTCCAGACTGCACTGATGATGCAAGAGGTTGCAGAGCCATACATAAGGCAGCGAGCCATACGCCATCTTGAAAAAGGGAGGGTCATTATCTTTGGTGGAATTGGTGCTGCCATTGGAAATCCACTTCTCACAACAGATACAGCTGCTGCCCTGAGCGCTTCTGAAAGTATGTCATTGAATCCCCCTCCCAAACCCCTTCCTATTCCTTCTAATAGCTTGTTCAATGGGCTTGCTTGTACATCTTTCCTTTCTTAAATGTGTAATTTTTTTTATTTCTGTGAGAACTTCAGCTGTTAGGGAGAGGAAATCTGACTAGATGCGCTGTCAACCAGTCAATGCAGATGTTGTCCTTAAAGGTACCGCTGGAGATGGTGAATATAGCTGTCCTCCCAGGAGCAACAGTAATGCACCATTTGAGCACATTTCATTTAGGGAGTTAGCAGCAAGAGGATTCAGCAGAATGGATATGACAGCAATTACATGTTGTGGGGAGAACAATATTCCTGGTTAGTCTCTCCATCAACTAGTCATTACAAAGTTATTCTGGCGCCTTTTTTGGCAGTGTACATAAGATGATTTTTGCATGTTCATTTCATGCAGTTGTCATCCTTAACATGTTAAGAGCCTGGTAACATCTCCAGAGCGATTTGTGGAGATCCAGTAGGTACTTTAGTTGGCCAATCAGGAAGGATTACTTAAATTACAGGGAAGATTAGCTACGGCAGAGCGTTGGGACATCCCTATACTCTTGGGGCAGCATGCATGTTCTTTTGTTGCATCTGATTTGTAGATTAGTTGAAGGGCATGCAGGCTTGTATAAAGTGGTCCATTGGTGCCTAGATCAGAATTTAGCGTTGTAACTTGTAACATTGTTGTTTTGAGTTGTAGTGTTGTATTGGAAAAAGATATTTATCTCATTTCTTGCGTTTCATGCTCTGATGACTGTCCAGCAATCATACTGTCTTCTTCAATGATGACAGATGAAACAGTAGCTATTGTGACTGCAAAATCCGGTTGTGGGAAAATGTCACTTCTTTTCCCGGTTGAAAAATTCTGAGGTGGGGCAGCAATATTGACAATTTTACCAGTTACCGCACGATGCAATGTTGTCGAATGCTGTCAGCTGAGAACTATATATCACTAGTTTTAACCAAGAACGCCTTCTCAAATACGTTTCGTCAGTGTTGCTGTGGCACCATGTGATGCTTTTTTTAGACAAGCCTTAAGCCTGTCCTGATCATGTGGACATCTATTTGACATTTCTGAATCTGGCGTGGTCGCGTGGACCAGGCAAAACACTTTGCACCTAGCACGATATTATTAACACACTACAGTCTTATCCTCTAAGAGGGTGATTGGAATAGCGATGTGATGCGGATATGCACGTGTCTTGTACTTTTCCGTTAAATATCTTATTCAACTGGAAAGAATTATTGAGCCGCATGAAATATGGCCAAGTAAACTCATTTCAAACTATACTTAATGTTGTCATTCATAAAGATGAAATATTACATCAAGTTATTACTTGGTGTATTCTTAGGTTTGTCAATGGTAAAACAATAGAGATGCAAAAGGAAGCGGATAACCACATTATGTGTCAAAGATATGAAGGAACAAAGCCCACGCGGATGGAGCCAACAAGAACGAAGCACATGTGGCTGGTTGGAGCCCATGTGGAAGGGGGAAAGAAAGCCCATGTGGCGGGAGAGTATAAGGATGGAGCCCAAGAACTTAGAGCACAAGTTTTGGACACTATTTTGAAGCCCAACTCAGACTTCCCACGTGCTCTATCCAAATCCAACTCGGATTCAACTCAGAATTCAATTCGGACTCGGTTCGGGACAGCCTGTCAGGCAGTTACTAAAAAGGTCATAACTTTCACAAACGGAGTCCGATTCAGGCGTTCTTGTACTTGTTGGAAAGATATTTTCAAGGGCTACGCAATGGATCTGGCCCCAACATCAAATTTGTCACGGATCAAAAGTTATGACCGAAACAATATGACGGCTGTAAAATCTAGTTTCCTTTTTTTAAGAGTTCGTATCTAAAACCATATAGGGTTGAGTTGTACTAGGTTTGGGGGACTCTATGCACGTCCCAAGAGGCTATATAAGCCCTGTATTGGCACCCTTAGAGGGGGACCAAGTTTTATGCATCAGATTGAAACATAGCTATTGCTTGTTCTTTCAACACCAGAGTTCATGCGAGGACTTTGAGAGAGAATTAGGCGATCCATTGTTCGTTCTGCAACTAAAGGTCAAGCCGTCGTTCCATTGGGAATTGGGGACTTGACGTTCGTCGCTTGTGGTCGTGCGACGACAACTATCCGGTGTGTTTTCGGCGTATTCTGAAGAGTTGAGCGTTCGTGCATGGGCACGAGTGTTCAGCTAGCGACATCGTCTACTTCACATCAACTATCCACGGTTCCTCACTGAGAAGATCGGGACCCATCCCCGTATCATATGGTATCAGAGCCTAGGTTTACTCGGTGAGAACTTTTTTACCCGTAGTTAGATTCGTTTTTCTGTCCTATCTTCCATTAAACCGAAAATTGCAATACCAAAAACCATAGTTTAATCTGTTTAGTTCTTGTGCGTTTTGTTAAGTTTTCGTCCATTAGAGTTTTATTTTCGTGCTGATCCGTGTGTTTCCTTCGCGTAGCTTGATCTTTGTGTCCACATAAACCCTACAAAATTGTTGATTGAATTCCTCAATTAACAACAAAAAAAAGAGTAAATTGCGTTTACTTTTGAATCCTAAATTCCTTGCTGTCCACATTGCTCTCAAGAGATCCATCCAAATTCTCTTTGGGGGAGAGTTTGAGATAGTATCCACTTCCTTCAAAACCGAAAGTTTGCTGCGGTTTGGCTTGAAAGAAACAAATCACTACTTGTGCCAAACCCTAGCTGACCGAAAAGAAAGAATTGCTACAGTTGAGCTTCACTTATATATTTTCATCAATTGAGACTAGCTTTTGATATTGCTAACGGCTGTTCTTGAGTATTATTTACACTTGCTGAATTCTTGAATTTGTGCAAAGGGAAGAAAACAGTAGTTTGGCCAAAAAAAAAGAAAAGAAAACAAAAGAAGAAAGCCTGAAAGTTTCCTGCGATTTGATCAAGAAACAGTGAAAATAGAAAGTGTTGGCCAAAACTCTGTAAAAAAAACCCTATTTCATATTTTCAGCTTGTGCACTTATTCTCATAGAGCAATCTTGTGCCCTTACATTCATAACTATTGCAATTGGCTAGCGTCTCTCCTTGTACTTAGTGCAAAACGAGCTAGTTATTCATCTCAATTTCAGATTGTCTCTTTCTAGCTCATTTCCTTTATTTGCATTAAGTCCCATTTATCGTTGCGTGTGTGTTCATACTTTTCGCTTTAACCAATTGGATCAGCACATAGGCAAATACTCTAGCTTGGATCATTACTTAGCTTTACAAGACCTTGAATATCAGATTGCATAGGTTATACACATACCTGTCCAAGCTCCACCTACACCTGTTTGTGTACTCCCTTGCTCTTGGTTACGCTCATACATTACCGGGTTGAGGTCGTTCGCTGTCCCAAGTGTCGATTTGACGTCCTTGATTCACTTTGGAACGGTAAGCTTGCCTTGTTTTCAGGGCAGTAAGTTGCAAGCATAGAGAGAGCTTTTGTTTTACTAACCCAGATGTAACCTCGCTTCTTGTTTGAGAGTTGTTTCCATGTCGTCACGAGGAAGATCCACCTAATCCGAGGCGCGGTTCGTGGACCGAGTACACTCGATTGCGCGAGATGCTACAACAACAACTTCTTGATGGTAACACTAGCGTGCGCAATGAACTCAGGAAAGTTCACACAGGACTGAACCACCTCGGGAAGGAGGTTCAACAATTGCATACGACCATCAATAATAACTTTCTGGAGCTACGTGCCATGTTCGCACACCACAATCTATGTGGGGGAGCACCTGCTAATGACACAAGTGTGCACGGTCCTCCAAAACTACATATAGCTCCCGAGATACACCACAACCCATGTGAGGAAGAGAGCCACATAGCCAAATTGAGTGAGAGTGATAAAAAGAGTGAGTTGTGTGATTCCATCATATGTGAGGTTGAGAGCATCCAAATTGAGAGTGTTAGAGGGACACCAAAAGAAAAGCGAGAAGAAGAAGATAGACAAAGGGAGGATGAATCTGAAACTAACATATTAATATCTACTTCTAGTGTTGTTTCTCATATTGTGCAGGTTGACATTAAAGATGAAGAATTGAACATTCAACAACCGACACCTTTGGAGGCAAATGAGGAGGAGATAACCACAAGACGGGATGAAGTACCTGTTGTCCCATGGGTGCATCCTTATAATTTTAAACCCCCAACACCTACATCATCTGAGGAGGACGATAAAGATAACAATAGTGGTGCTGAATTTAATTATGCAAAGGTGAGTAATTGTGAGAACTCATATGATCAACCGAACACTCCATGTTCCGAAATTTCAATGCTTAATTTACATAATGTGGAATTGATTACTTACAAAGAAGTTCTTACTAGAATATCTCCTAATGATTCTTTATGCTATATCATGTTTAACACTCCTAGAGAGCTATCTAGTGTGATTAATAAGGTTGCTGAAATTTCATGTTCAAAATCACTAGTTAGTACCCATGCTTACACGTATAAGTTCAATTTGATTGGAGATTATGGTGTAGATGACAAATTTTATGTTCATAGAATTTGCATTACATGTGATAAGCTTACTGACTTGAAATTACATATTGTGGATAAACAATCTTTTGCGCCATGTTACGATCATGATGAGATAAATTTATACAATAGTACGTACTGTTTAGAAAGATTTCACAAATCTAGTTGTTCGATTCTTGGTGTACAATCATGTAAAAATAATCAGAGTAGCACAGCTGAAGCATGGAAAACACTCAACATTTTCTTTCCCATATCTACACATTTAAATCCGATTTTGCTCATTAAGGATCTATCCATGTCCTTGGAAAAGTCGAGGACGACTTTCTTTTATGGGAGGGAGAATGATGTGAAAAACAATAATGCAATGCATACATCTTTTAGTCGTTGCTATATTCAACGGTTTGTGCAAAATAGTGAGAATGTCACAACAGTTGACTCTTATATATACCAGGCATATGTGTTATTCTTTTCATTTACTACACCTCCAAAAGTTTATGATCATATAAGCCGAAGAAATATTGACGACGAATATATATACCATGCATACACGTTGTATCCTTTGTTTAGCACAATTTCAGGCTATCAAAAGCCGAGGACGGCTTTTCTTGAAGAAGGGGAGGATGATGCGGATATGCACGTGTCTTGTACTTTTCCGTTAAATATCTTATTCAACTGGAAAGAATTATTGAGCCGCATGAAATATGGCCAGGTAAACTCATTTCAAACTATACTTAATGTTGTCATTCATAAAGATGAAATACTACATCATATTATTACTTGGTTTATTCTTAGATTTGTCAATGGTAAAACAATAGAGATGCAAAAGGAAGCGGATAACCACATTATGTGCCAAAGACATAAAGGAACAAAGCCCACGCGGATGGAGCCAACAAGAACGAAGCACATCTGGCTGGTTGGAGCCCATGTGGAAGGGGGAAAGAAAACCCATGTGGCGGGAGAGTATAAGGATGGAGCCCAAGAACTTAGAGCACAAGTTTTGGACACTATTTTGAAGTCCAACTCAGACTTCCCACGTGCTCTATCCAAATCCAACTCGGATTCAACTCAGAATTCAATTCGGACTCGGTTCGGGACAGCCTGTCAGGCAGTTACTAAAAAGGTCATAACTTTCACAAACGGAGTCCGATTCAGGCGTTCTTGTACTTGTTGGAAAGATATTTTCAAGGGCTACGCAATGGATCTGGCCCCAACATCAAATTTGTCACGGATCAAAAGTTATGACCAAAACAATATGACGGCTGTAAAATCTAGTTTCCTTTTTTTAAGAGTTCGTATCTAAAACCATATAGGGTTGAGTTGTACTAGGTTTGGGGGACTCTATGCACGTCCCAAGAGGCTATATAAGCCCTGTATTGGCACCCTTAGAGGGGGACCAACTTTTTATGCATCAGATTGAAACATAGCTATTGCTTGTTCTTTCAACACCAGAGTTCATGCGAGGACTTTGAGAGAGAATTAGGCGATCCATTGTTCGTTCTGCAACTAAAGGTCAAGCCGTCGTTCCATTGGGAATTGGGGACTTGGCGTTCGTCGCTTGTGGTCGTGCGACGACAACTATCCGGTGTGTTTTGGGCGTATTCTGAAGAGTTGAGGGTTCGTGCATGGGCACGAGTGTTCAGCTAGCGACATCGTCTACTTCACATCAACTATCCACGGTTCCTCACTGAGAAGATCGGGACCCATCCCCGTATCACGATGGCTTTTAGCTTTTACTGAAAAAATACTGTAGTTGGCTGAAAAAACACTGTAGCTGAGTTGGTTTATTGAGTATAATTAAATGTAAAAAAAAAATTAAAAAACCGAAAACAAAAAACGAAAAAAAAAGTGTAAGTAAATTTTTAAAAAGACTAAAAAAATAATTTTACTGTAGCAGGTACTGTAGCTACAATACCTGCTACAGTATTTTAATCGCCCCCGCCCAACGCCTAGAAGCTCTTCTGAGCGGGGCCAAGCTGTATGCACTTGTTGCCACTTTCCACACAAATGCAAATTCAATTTGGAAGTTCGTTCGGGCCCATATGCAAGTCCTAAAAATTCTAAAAATGCAGCCCGGTTTTTCAAGGCCAGAGCTGTAATACAAACCAAGCTGGGAAAAATGGACGAGGGTAACACTATATGTAGTCTGCATATGTAACGGTAGCAGCTCGCTACATCGTCGGCCAGAACTGCATGTAGCACAGCCAAGCCGGTGCTTCGCCTGCTTTCGTTGGAGCCTCTCTGTCCGTGAACGTGATCCTGCTTGCTCTCTCAGCGGAGCAAGAAGATGAAGCAGCATGACCATTAGCCGAAGACTTGGGGCACAGGAAGAAGTTCCTGGATCCCAGTTCCATCACCATCTCCCTCGGGTCCAAACCTAAGTAGTAAAATACATGCACATGATCAGTGGAGGATTGAAACTTTGGCAAAATTACACTGTCAATGGTTCACTACCTGAATATGTGTTATACTATTTGCAGTACATAAACTCTGCCGCTACTCAGTACTTATATATGCTTTCAGCTAAGGCTTCAGTCACTGATGATTGGGACCCACTTGCCACTGTCTGGTGGGAACCACAATAATTCTATTTATTTTGGTTTCAACTTCTTAGCTTCAGTTTATTTTTTATTATTCTTAAATTTCATCTTTTTATAGCTTTTTGGCTTTTTTGGCTTTTCTTTTTTTCCATATTCGTTTGCATTGTCCGTAATGGTCTGACTTATTTTTTCTATTTTTATTTTTTAAATTTAATTATATCAAATAATTCACCATCAACTACAGTACAAAATAAACTAATTACAGTGAAATTTCAACCATAAACTAGCTTATTAAGCCGATTGAGCACCACCTAAATAGGGTGTCACTGACGCACGAGCCCACGTGCATTGGTTGCTCAATACATGGAGGGAGTTTTGGGTGAAATAATCTGATCAGTTGCAGGATGCAGCAGCAGACCAGCTTGAGCATCCCACGGATGTTTTCTCCTTGGTTTCCTAGAATTCGCGTGGTAAATTTTCTAAAGTTTAAATACCAATAAATTTATAATTAATTAGATAAGCTATATAAAAATTATATTATTAAATTTATTGTTAAATTTTTTTTATAATATTATAAATTTTATTAGTATATCTTAGTGTAACTTCAAAATATTGAGTAAAAAGGAACGGAGGGAGTACTGGAGCTGATTTACTACAAATTAAAGTGTTGCACTTGATTGTAAAAAACATGGAGTGTTGCACTTGATTGTAAAAAGCATGGAAGCAGAGAGACCTATGGACTATGGTTCAATTTTGCCATAAAAAGTAGGAGCAGCAAAGCGAAGACCGAAGAGTGATATGATGCTGATGCAGAATTGCAGGCAAGAAACGTACTCTCCAAGCTGAACTGAGAGTAGTGGAGGCCGAAGGCCGACGGGGCGGTGGACGGCAGAAGTGGCCGCCTGCCTTCCTTGACGTAGAGCCCCACGGCGGCCGCCACCAGGTCCGCCACACTCCACTCCGCCGACGCCATGACGTGCAGCGGCCACAAGCTCCGCTGCACCGCTACGCTCACGAGCACCTTGCTGGGCGTCCTCCTAGCCGGCGGCTCGGCGCCGTCCGCGGAGCGGAAGCTCCTGCCCCTCAAGCCGGCGAGCAGGTCCGGCTGCGTCTTGGGCCTCTGCTTCGGCAGCTGGTGCCGCTGCTCCGCCCCACGCCCGTGGAACGACGCCGACCTCTGCCCCGGGCCTCGCTGCCCCACTACCTCCTGCCTCTGCCGGCCACCGGACCAGCTCTTCTCGGCGTGCGGCGCGAGAGGAGGCATCGCGCGAGCTGGTGGACCACAGGCACGACTGCAGAAACAGCTCTAAACGTCCGGGCGTCGGGCGATCAGACGGCGCGCGAACGGGTCACGGACGCCGGCGGCAAGATGCATGGCCGGACGGTGAGGTGGTCCATGCAGAGCAGAGCATGCCGCACGAAGCTGCAGCTGCTCCTATGGCCATAGAAGAGCCGGCCGAGACGAGGAAAGACAGAGCACAATTAAAGCTCAGACCAAGTGATTGATCATTGACGCTGTTAATGACGTGTTATTTTAGAATTTGTCACTAATGTCTTATATAACTTTAGAACTTATATATCAGTGAGATACGAATTAGAAAATTCTAAAGTCCACATCTGACAAATTATGAAATATCCCACGATTTTTCCCGGGCAAAAGCTGAGAGCAGCAAGGAAACGATATGCGCCTGTTTGATATGGCTACAGCTTATATATTTTAATTGAAAATTTTGAATTTTAGCTGTTTGTGACAGAGAGATACTCGCTTGCGATTTTGGATAGTACAAATATTGGATTTTTAACGTGTACTATTATTAACTTGTAGACTTCATCTTAAAAAATACTTCATTTAAAAATTAAATACTATAGTAAAAATTAAAAGCCGTTTTGAAAAATTAAAAAGAATATATCCTATATTTAGAGGTGAAATGAAACTAACCATTGGTTCATCAATTATTGGATTACTAGGAGTATTAAACTATTAATCAATGTACTGTACTATTAGAAACTTTGAGGGCGCGCTCATTTTGGTTTCGGCCATCGCCAGCGATCAGCGTTCAGCGTCCGAAACACTGTAGCGCTACAGTAAAAAATTCATTTTTTGTTTTGTTTTTTTTTTCTCGTATTCCTTTGCATCGTCCGCTCTAGATTAGCATGCTGTTTTTATTTTTATATATTTTTTAAATTTAATTATATCCAATAAACTAACTCAGTTATAGTAAAAAAGTCAGATACAGTAAAATTTTAGTAAAAACTAAAAAACCATCGTTATTCCGAACACCCTCTAAAATACATGTACTAGGCTACTCCTAGTAGTGTTAGCGTGTTACTACGGCGTTATGCACGCCTGCGGAAGCAACGCACGACGGCGACGAATGAACTCACGATCCCGCGGCCTGAAGCGTTCGTCGTGCGCAACTCGGTCGTTTGGTAGTATATTCATTCGTTCCAGCAACGCACAGGATGGTTGGCGCTGTTTGGATTGGGATTGGAGAGGAGGAGAGCAGGTCAGGAACGCGCTAGAAAGCGAAGGGACACACACGGTGGAGCTAGCCGGGGCGTTGGTTTTAGCATAACTTTTAATTTTTGACTGAAATTTCACTACAGCTGATTTTTTTTATTATAATTGATTTGACTTTTTAGATATAATTAAATTTAAAAAAAATATAAAAATAGAAAAAATATGTTAGCCCATCACAGACAATGCAAAGGAACATGGAAAAAAAAGAAAAATACAAAAAGCCTAAAAAATCTAAAAAAAATTCAGAAAAAAATGAATTACTGAATAGTGAAAAAAAGCTGAAGTTAGAAGCTGAAACTGAAAAAAAGCTGAAACGAGCGGGGCCTCGCCTGATTGCTACGTCGCCGCCGCCGACCGCTCTAATAATGCGCTAACCTCCACCCCCTCTCGTTGCAATTTGGCCCCGCTCCAAGGAGGATGTGGCTGTGGCTTTCAGCTATAGCTAAAATTATATGGTTACGGTTGATAGTTTTTTGAATTATTTAATTAAGAAAAAACAAAGAAAAATAAAAACACCATTATAACTCCATAAACAACGTAATGAAAAATAATAATAATAAAAATAAAAGAAAAAACTAAAAAAATTAAAATTAAAAATTTAATATATTTTAAATGGTTTCTAAAAATCGAAAGCCAGAAGTCACACTTAAAGCGGAGCCAATTGTCCAGTGGCTCGTGCTGCTGCAGCCTACACGGAGACTTTCGATCGGGATCTCTCGAATCTTGAGGCACAATCGGGCGGCTACGAGAACAACCTACACGTGGGATCGATCCCATAAAAGTTCATGTCAATGGCCACCAACCGCCGCCAAACCTAGCCCTTGCTTGCTACACTTCGCTACTCCCACACCATCTGGCTGGCCGGCTGCTCACCAAGAAGCATCGGTGGGCAGCGGTCAGCACCTAGCTAGCTAGGGTACTGTCGTGTCGTACGTGCAGGGGTGAGGCGTCCCATCTTCAACCTCTCCTCTCCTCTCTCGCCCATCTCTTTCTTGGCTCCTTCCTGGGCCGTTCCATGCACCCATCAGTCTACACTCACCATCAAGACGACCTGCTCTTCCGGCTTTTGGCCGTCGTCGGCAAGCAAGGCTCACCCTTTATTTTCCTCTCCATTTGAACAGTAGGTGCAAGGCTTATTTGGGTCGCTGCACGCGCTCATCTGGTGAAGGTCCTATCTTGTGTTGCTGTCGATGCAATGCGACCTTGCCGGTTCTCACTCGCTTTCATCTCTCTTTTTTTTCTCCGATGTTTTCCACCATTGCTACTTCAAGCAGGGATTATGATGTTTGCCTGTACAGTTTTCCCCTTCTCTTTTACAAATTTGCGTGCAGTTTGGTTTGGCCACAGGGTCAAATCCACGTACTTGGAGAGAGTGAAATGTACGGCGTATAACGTTAATTTTCAACTCCAGAGATTTGGTGCGTTGATTTACATACTCTGGTATAAAGGTAAAAGTATTTCAGAGCTGGCGCCAATTTTGTTTTGCACTAGGCTTCAGATCATTGACCGACGCAACTAGAAATCTAGAACAGTCCGGTCACAAAAAGAACTAGAGCAGGGACTATCAACTCTGCCGGCCTTAATTTCAAAAAAAAAAAAAAAAAAACTCTGCCGGTCTCCATCCAAATGGGCCTCAGGGAATCTTACCATGGGCTGCTGAAGAACACAGCGGCCATCGTGTTATGGGCCACGAGTAGAAGTGGGAGTCGGGCAGGGCCATATCATACTAGCTCGAGGCTAGCCCGGTATGGTCCAAACATGTCACGTGATGGACTGAGCTGACACGATACAGACGGAGGCTAGGCTAGGCCTAAAAAACTAGCCCGACGGGTGACCCAACGTGGCGTGTTGTGCTCGAGCCAGCCCGACACGGCTGACATGGTAGTAGCTGTCGCCTCGGCCTCGCCGCCTTCCGCTCAGCCGCCCACCTCAGCCTTGCCGCTGCCCGCCTCGGCCTTGCCACCTCATGTGGGCCCGCCTCTCCTCACTGCCTTGGCTCCCACGCGGCACGCTGCTTAGCACCTCGCCTCCTGTGCTACGTCGAAGGGAAGGAGGAAGGAGTTGGGGCAGTGACGGCTGAGGGATGGCCGGATGGGGTGGGAGTGAGTTAGGTTTTGGAGGTGTGATGTGTATATATATGATATGAGGATGGTTGAATCTTAATCCAATGGCTGAAAAAGTGATTGAGATATGCTATGATTTAGGCTGAGTTCATTTTTACACTTGTGATATGAGGTGATTTTTGTTGTTCTTTCTTAAGAAACATCACCATACAAAAATAATGAGAATTTTCAACGTTGCTCCTCCTTAGATCACCACCACCAAACCGTAGGTCGCATCCTCGCAGCTTCCTTGCTTCTTTGTGTAAAACCAGTAGGGCTGAAAAAGAAGATCAAACAAATTCAATAGATCAAATAGATTTTCCGCATTATAAGGTCTAGTTCTGACCACTTTGTCATACTGGAAGACCACCTCGTGCACATTGGAGAGTTAGGTTGACCACGTCATCAAAAATCCTATGAAAAAGAGAGTTTCAAAAAAATGTGTCTAGTGGAGGTGAAAGTGCCTAAAATAGTTATATAGAAAAGCTCTAACTCTAACGTACTTTCAAGCAACTTTTTTTTACAATTGTCTTTACAAATCAGCATATTCTAACATATATTTATAATTTTTATAATATAGCTCACCCCATTGTGATTTTTATTTTATGTAAGCAAATAAATACTACATATATGTCTAATTCTAACATAGCTCTCTTCACCGATTGCCTTTTTAATTCTAGCATTTGATGAGATAACCATCCATGTATGTTGAACCACTATATAAATAGAGACAACCTGTTATTAGTGCTTCTTTTCCAAATAGTTACTGAACTTTCGAGAAAATATTTAAAATTTATTTCTTAACTACACTAAACTGCACTCATGACTATTTGAACTTTTCTATTTGACTAGCTAAGTAGCCTTATGTCGGGCGATGGGCTAGATGGCCATGTACACTACAGTTCGATTTGCACCCATATATACATACCGTTGGACTAGATGGCCACGTTTAGAGGTGGAATGGCATGAGACAACTGTATTAAATTTTAACTAGATTTTTAATGAGACATATATTAGAGGAATGAAGATGGCAACTACTGCCATCATCGTCGTCGTCTATAGTTATTTAGGGCTGAGCTTGGACCGGCACAGCACAGTGCTAGCATGACGGGCTTTGCACCATGTCTAGGCCTGACCAGAGGCAAGACGAGCCGACACGGGATGGCATAATGGGATGACCGAATTAAACCGACACGGCACGATGTGGCCTAAAGTACGAT
Organism: Melocanna baccifera; assembly: GCA_036346265.1. Classification (NCBI taxonomy): domain Eukaryota; kingdom Viridiplantae; phylum Streptophyta; class Magnoliopsida; order Poales; family Poaceae; genus Melocanna; species Melocanna baccifera. Next base: position 16,342,791 of record CM070687.1, read on the forward strand.
GAACCTAATGGTCTAATGCTCAGCTCTAGCCACGAGCATAGCAAATTGATAAGAAGAGGGCAAAAATTGTAATAATTGAGTAATAACCCAACGTTTTTCTTCGAGGAACAAGTAGTAATCGTCCCACGTGTGTGCACGTGTTTCCTACACTATATAGTATCTTGACTTATCCCAGAAGTCACACCGAGCTTCTCAATCAGACGACACGTACGGTAGTCTACTGCTTTACGCCTGTGTTTGCAGCATGCATTACTTGTTGCAGTTTTTATTTTAAGTTTCCAATCTCGACCTTTTATTTTTGTTATCTGGTCGATGCCAACATCTGAGCCTATCTCAATATCTATCTGAGCCTATCTCAATATCTCATCATGTATTCATGTCGTCGGGAAGACTTGTAGGCCGCACAAATCAAGAGGCGAGTACTGACTACTACTGAGTACGTCTCCTGCCCTCCTTGCACCGATCGATAGCCCCGCCCGGGACCCCCTGCTATCTTTCCTCCCGGGCCAAAGACATGATTTTTTAGCTGCTGCTAACGATTTATGACTATAATTAATGAATTTTGATCTTAATATAAACGTCCATATAAATAAATCGGATGATGATAAAACGATAAGTCGTTTAAAAAAACTGTTACGATAAATTGCTTTAAAAACATGATAAAAAATATTCGGTTTATTTGTTTGGGGGAAAAACACAAGACATAAGCTGATGACACCGCAGTGAAATCTTCACGAATAAGTCATAACCATACGTGCATGCTTCAAGTTCATTCAGTTTATCCCTATGGAATTAAAGCAAAGCAAAACAAAAGACTATGATAGTACTACATAAGTGTGATCATACGGTAATTTCGTGGTTCGTCGCACAGCCGGCCAGTTAACGATTGGTGCACTGTTCACAATTAAACCTTAAACTTGGGAACCTAGGGGTGTTCAGAATGGGGTGACTTACGGTTTTCTATTGTAGCTAGCTGTTTTTTTAACTTGATTTATTTAGTATAATTAATTAAAAAAATTAAAAATAGAAAAAACATGTTAGTCCATCACAAACAATACAAAGGAATATGGAAAAAAAGAAAAACAAAAAACAAAAAAAATAAAAAACAAATAGTAAAAAAAAGGCGTTGCACAAGTCAAAAGCTAACACGGAAGCTGAGTTGAGCACATCCCTACTCTACCACAAGAACTAGCTAACCGTGATTTCCTACGAACAATGATGTTTTGCATTATTTCTATGATTCATAGGCATATGCATATACCATTTGCTTCTTTGTACCATAACGCCTTATTGCAAACTTGAACAGACCATTATGCCTCACTTATTAAGCATTGCTTCATATTTGTTAGGTGCATCGAGCAAGGCTCAAATTATCAAAGATAGATGTTGCTGTCAAGGTTAGGACTACATATATCTATTTCTTAAACAACTGTTTCATAATATCAAATGTGAGTAATTTTTATAATGCATCTGGAACTATCCAGGTTCAACATCCAAGAGCTGAACATTTGATAATGGTTGATATCCAAAACATGCAAACATTTGCCTTGTTTTTACAGAAGTATGACCCAACTTTGATCTGTACTCTTCCACCAAAGAGATGGAAAAGCAAGTTTTTATCCAGTCCAATGGCACTGTTTTTTTGTTGCTTATCGCAGTATACTTCTGTACACCAGTTCTAAAACATCAAGAAATTTGGACATATTACGACATTTATTATCTTCTTGACATAAATTAAGGCAGACTGCCCTATTCGTTCAAATGTAACTATATTTATCTTCTTTGGTGAAATGAGAATGTAATAACTTTTGATTATAAATCATTAGATAATATCCGCTCAGCTGAGCCACTAAGACTATTTGTTTACTAGAAGAATAAAGAAATGAAATTTCAGAGTTCACATTACATTGAGTATTTGAGTGTAGAAGCCAGATGTTTGTGTAGATTGTTGTGCATACAATCGCATTTCCTATATGAGATTATGTCATGTGAATACCAGTTTCGTCCTGATGCAAATTTCATTATATGTTGTAGATAGTATTTTTTTTTTGTATTCTCAATTTTGTTAGCAATTACAAGAAACGGGAAAACATGAGAATACCAGTTTCATCCTAATGCAAATTTCACTATAAGATGTGGATAGTATTTGGTTGCATTCTCATTTTTGTTAGCAGTTACAAGAAACGAGCAAAAAACTTAACATCTATTTCATACCAATCTGCAACTTGTTTGAGATCAAAACTATTAATTCAAGATCTTTACCTTGGCGCTTCATTGTTTCAATAGATATGCTATGAGTTTGACTTTGTCTGAGAAGCAAGGGCAATTGAAAGAATACGGGAATTCTTATGTGTCTCCAATAAGAAACCTCCAGTTATGGTGCCTCGTGTGATTCTTAGAATGGTTAGCATGTACATTGTCATATCTACTCAATTAACCAAAGTGTTTTTTCAGGTTATTTTATTGAATCCTACTTCTGCACCATATTTACAAGTAGATATAAAGATTGCCATCAATTGGATGTATTTAGCAGAGCAGTTATAAATTGGTCATTTGCTAATAGCTTGACACTTGAATTGAATGAGATTTGCTTCTTTTCCTTCAAGCGAAACTTTCCTCCATAAGATGCTTCTTTATGCATGGTGAATACTTGCATTTTGTATACAAATCAGAATATGTTGCTTTAGGCAGATGATAGCATGACAGCTTGACCTTCCCACAAATGATGCCATTTTGTATACAAAATTTTTTGTTTTGTGAGACTGTTCTACAACATTCAGGGCTTGCTGCAACGCTACTCATCTAGGATTTCTTTTTGTGCTCTTAGATTTTCATAATCAAGGATGCTTGTATTCAAGAATGTAGAATCTCACATAGTTTTCTCAATGCATCTCAGTTTTTCTCTTGTTTGTACCAGGTGATGCCTGTGTGGGGTGACACTTTGCAGTTTGTTTTGCTTCTTCTTAATACAAAAGATACATAGTCCTCCCGTGTATTCGAGAAAAAGTAAATGCTACTGTTCTTTTAAAAGGAATGCTACCAATATCTTTGCAATATGTAATCTAACCATTGGGTTGGGGAAAACAAGCATTGTTATTTTTTAGTATTAACAACAGTGCAGAGTGTATACTACAATATATAAACATTATACCCTGGATTGTCACTCGCGGATGTGACTTGAACTCATACAAGATCGAGGAGGTGAGATGTCGTTCAATTTGTTTGGTCATGTATTCTTTCTCTAAAGTTGGTTCTTTTCTTCATGTGCGTTTTCCTCTTGTAGTGGTGATCGGCGCCATGGTGAAAATGCAAATGGGAGGAAATTTTTAGATGTTCCTATCTTTGGCTTTCTTCCTGTGATAGCTAGCATATTTAGCCCATAATTATGTTGGTTCTTTTGGTTGGAGGATGGAAAGTTAGATTTGTGGTGCAATTTTGTATAGTGCTTTCTGTTTTATGGGGAATTGTTAAAAGCAATGTTTATGCTTTGTGATGTGATATTTGGGTTTGGGATATGGTTTGGTGTTAGGGAGGAATAATATCCTTACTCCTTAGTTCATGGGAAGTTGTCACGTTATATACATGGTTTAATCTATAAAATATTTTCGTCAAGAATATCTATGAAATAATATTTTTCACTTGATATTGTTCCAAGGAATTTGTTCAGTATGACATAGCATTGTGGTTTTGAAGTATTCTTTATGATGTTATTTGCTTCTTGATGATTGCCTTCTGGATTTACTAATGAAAGATCATTCACCGTATTGCTTGTAGATGAAAAGTCAACTTTATTTTTGCTCTATTTACACTTTAGAAATAGAGTTTTTTTTATGTTTTGACTATGGATTTAATTTAGAGTTTTTGCAAGATATTTCTCCTTCAGGTTAGCACAAACAGTTAAACAAAAATCATGGTGTAGTTATGATACTTTTAATAATATCTGATACTTGTTTCCATTTGTAGGATTTTTGATCTTAGCTACACGCACATTCCTTTTCATGATCGCTCACCATTTGAAGGTATCTAGATATCTGTGAAATAATTTCTCTTTGAAGTATTTTCCATTTAAGCATGAATTTTTATGTTAAGATTCAAAATGAAGAACAATCAGCCAACTATTAACTACTCAAGATTATATGGTTTTAGCCATGCATGCCGCAGTACTTGCTAGTGCTGGCTGGTGGCTTGAACGGCGGCAAGGAGCCGTGGGCGCGAGCGGTAGTTGGCCGTTGGCCCGCCGGGGTCAGCCGCCCGCCCCCGGTCGGTCCGGGCGTTCCACACGAGCGCGCGCCGCGCGCGCCACGTTACCTACGCCGCCGTGGCCAGGCGTGGGCGCGCGCTGGGGCCCAGGCTGTCGCGCGACTCCAGTACGTACGCGGTACGTCCTAGCTAGGCTGCCGGCGCTGCGCGCGCGCGCGCTCGTGGCCTCCTGCATGCAAGCACCGGGCTTTTGGGCTCTTCCTCTATCCCTCTCCTGCGGCGACCAGACCTCAGCTCGGTGTCTCGATCGGTCGATTGCTCGGTTCTACGTGTATACGTACGTTCTCGCTGCGCGCGCGCGGCGACCGCTCGGTTCGGTCGGTCTTTGGTCGTGTTCTCGTCGGTTTAGTGCGTTCGCACCCCGGCTGGCTGGCTTGACTACAAATCGAAGGACCAAATTAATGGCTTTCACTTTGACCTGTTCTAGACAGTTTTTATCTTATATTTTTTAAATTTTAAAAGATAGAAGTTGTTTTAAATGTGTTAGTTTTTTAACGTAGTTTTTTCTTTTGCATTGTGTTGAGACGTAGCTGTTTTTTCTTCACATTTTCTCTTTTCTTTGATTTTCTTTCATTGAATGTTTTAGACAAAAACTAATAGTCGCTACGGTGCTATTTTGATCAAAGGAAAGGAAAAAAAAGCTAAATGTCATGATGCAGCCGAACTGAACGGAGCCTACGGTGCTGTGGACTTCCGGTCTTCCGTAGAGGAAAGGATGGTTTAACAAGAACACGTGACTACGTGAACCTCGTTCTTTTGGAGGGAGCACTAACTGGTGGATGGCAGGTAGGATGCGCTCGGCTGAGGCAGGTAGAAAACGATGGAAATGTACCTCTCTAAACGACTTGACTCGCGCCCCGTGCCCTGGCTCCCAGGGCTCTCCTTTCCTACGGAATTGCTGCTGTGTTCAACGAGTCTTGAACCAACCGTATCGATCATGTGGGAACAGAGTTTCCCGACCTCGCATTATCGCGACATGTCAGAGTCACTAACCATGCTTGTGTCCACTATTTGACGATCCGAATGATAAGAACAACGTACCGATGCTAGGGCGCATATGGATCGGAAGATTCACAGACGAACTTTGGAGGATCTGTATTAATTCTTCCTGTAAAATCACATCGTTCTAGACAGGTCCTTGATCGTGTACGACACTCACGGACCTGGTTTGTACTCCGGCTTTGTTTAGATGATAGCTTGATGGCTAACTCTCTTTTGAAGTGTAATTCCGTAGAACTTGTATGGCCACAGAGAGAGTCTATGGTACTTTTAAATTTTTTTCTAAGTATTTATTCGTTTTTCACTCTAATGTGGCTATGAAAAGCTACGGAGATCAAGAATCCCAAATTTCAAAATTTCACTGTGTTACAACAAAACTAGCTAGGTAAACAGTAAAAATTGTATTATTTCAAACCTAAAAATCTATGTAACTTTTGATTTGTAGATACAAAAAACTTAAAACATGAATCAAAATTAGATTATGACCATAATAACCTATACTGACTTAACTATTAAAAGAACCTAAAATAATTAGGATCTTTTGGTTTGTAAAGCACTGGTGCACAAAAATCAGGTCAAAACCATAAATTGAGCAAATTCTCAAACTAAGACTCCAAATCACTTAAATTTGATATGCACATTGTCTAAGATGTCGGGAACATATTCTAATCAACGATCAAGAAAATTATTACAAACGTACCAACCTTTTTCCGTTTGAAGTAAGATTACACTAAAAAATGGGCAAAAAAAACAGTGAATATGATTTACTCGTAGGTGAATGATGGTCGAGATAGCTCTAAATATATTTTCACATGTTACAATAAGTTAGAACACCAAAAGAATCAAGACAAAAATAACTAGATCAAGAAATCACTCGTAGAAGCCAAATCAAGCAAAAACCAAGTAACTCCAAGAACTTACCAAACCTGATAAGTAGATAAATGAGAATTGATTTTAAAGGTATATCTCTATCACTTACTCATCTTGGCATCCGACAAGATCAAGAGATGGGAGAGGCAAGCTCAAAAACAACAGAAACAAGAGTAAATCAACCAAAATAAGAGAAATTCGATAGAGATGAATAAAGTTGATATATTGTTATTTGAGAATGAAAATTTTACAGTCACTCCACCTAGAGGACAAGCGAGCACACACTTCACTCACACTTCTCAAACCCTAGAATACTTGACTTTAATAAGTAAAGCTAGGATGGTTGGATGGTTAACTTGTAAGTCTCTATTAAATAGACAAGACAATCAGCTCCATCTAATTATAATAGATACTATTCACTTAGCATAAATAGGAGAAACCCGTTAACCCTATACAACATGGGTTTTACTTATACACTACACTTATATATAATTTTTAAAGTACATAAATTTGAATCCGCTAAGTCTTTAGCCTTTAATCCACTTGATTATCTCAGCTCCTCCTTGACTTAAACTGTCTTCCCAAGTATCGTGGTTTTGATCCAAAGTAATTTCTGGTATTTTGATCAACTTACCAAAATAATCTTTCTTGACCCGATCTTTATCTTCCTTTGCAAGTAATTGTTATGCTTATCACGTGTAGATATACCACTAGCTTACCAAGTATCGGTAAATCTCTCCAATTCCTATTCTACCGGATCAAGTCTCACTTGGACCGACCAAACATTATGGTATAATCCATCGCTCGAAGTTTCCTTCAACATTTCCTGTCTCCTTGTGCTATGCTTGAGCTCAGCTATCTCACCCAGTATTCTTGATCGTTCTAGACTTTGGCTCCTCCAGGAGCATTGCCTCGATTCTCACCATTGACCATGGTTGACTTAAGCATTACTATACATCCAAAAACTAAAAAAAAATTATTTTTGAGCATATGTTTTTCACAACTTAACATATGTTAGCTAAAACATGCATCATGCCATACATATGCACTAATCTAGATCAAACCAAATCATCCCATAACTTAAATTTTCTAAAATCACCCATTTCAACTGAACCAACACAAGCTAGCCTGTCAGACCACCACCTCTACAAGCTATTTAGAAAAATCTATAAATTCTAAATTTTCACTCCTCCAAAAGAATAATGGTTCATCACAATAAAACCGTAGACTTTCTCACATGGTCCTTCAAATTTAACTTTGGATCTATTCTTAGTTGAGCCAATTATATTTGAACTGGTCGAATTATTTTTAGCTTATGGCTTGTGATTTTCCTCTAACAAACAAATAAGACGGTTTCTCTGTTGCTATTTTAAAGCGGTTTATCGAGACAACCTTTTTAAACAACTTATCAACATTTGATTCATTTACATAAGCGCTCATGTTAAAGCAAAAAACTATAAGCTACAGCCATAAAGAACCCACCCTATACATTGAACTGAGTTTGAGGTGACTAATTGGATGACTCGTGTATAATACAATCCAGCTAAACTTAACTTATGAAATGAGTAAAGTCAGCTTGTTCATACATTATTAAAACCCCATTTGGAACGTGATAATTTTTCCTGATTACTATGAAAATTAATCAAATTCTATGAAATTCCTACAAATTTCTTATGATTTTTTTTATGTTTCAAACATGCCATGAAAGTATACAATTGAGATCACTAACCGAAACTTGCTAATCACAACATAATTTCCTACACACCTCGCACGTACCTGGGGGCATAATTTTTTGATCAATCTTTTTTTGAAGGAATTTTCTGGTCAATCTAGGAAAGGAAAGACATCTAAAAGGGGAAGCAGGTGCAGGTAACAGCTAGGGCAAAATGAGAGGGATGCATTGCACGTTCCATTCCATTCAACCACCACGGTGTTGTGTTGGGTTGCTTGGTGGTGAAGAGGTGAAGATATACTTTGATGCTAACCCACCTAGAGATGGCAATTGTGCTCAATTGCCCGTGTGCCTGTGGATAAATACCCTAATGGAGGCAAGCATGAGGGCCTTTCTTTTCCCATGGGCATAGGTGTGGGTTAGCTCCACCTACGCTTCACTCGTTTACCCAACATATTCCTCTCACAGGTGGGCCCCTAGGGAAAACCCTAACACTCCATGTCTCCACCCTAATCCCACTTGGCCACCTCCCGTCCCCCTCATCCCTCCCCAAACCCAAATCGCCCCGCCTCCCTCCCGCATCTAGCTCACTTTCTCGCTCTCTCCCGACTCCTCTAAACCCTATAGCGCCTCACGCTCGCACTGTGCCCCAGTCCAGACCAAAGCCCGCCACTGGCAAATCCTATTGCCCTCTTCTGGCTAAATTATACTCCCTTCTCTCTCCTCGTGTTCTTCACTCCCCAACATACTTCTGTCACCAGGCTGCTCCGACATACTCCCGTCACTAGGTTGCGGCGTCACGCCCCAGCACTTGAAGAAGTGGACGCCACTATGGGAAGAGACCAGCCCCAATCCCAACATTCATTTCTCACCCATTCCCCCTTTGAAATCTCAATCTAGTGCTTGTGATTTGTATTACCTCATGTTTTCTTTCTATCAATTTTGTTTGTCAGATGGCAACTTCAGCAGGTAGCAGCCAAACTGGACAATCTTTGCAATCCTCAATACTTCATCCTCAACCTGGATCTAAAACTAAAGGTGACGAGCACCAAGTTGAAAAACAACATGCTGAGGATGCAAATGAGGAGGATTCTAGTGGCACAATGAGGAAGTTTACTTCACCCATTTGGAATGAATTTACAAGAGTTAAAAGTCAAGGGTGTTTAGAAGGCAAAGTTCATTTGGTGTAGTAAGTATCTTTTGGGAGAAACGAAGAATGGCACTAAGCATCTACACGAACATTTGAAGGTTTGCATATATCGGAAGAGACAAGGAAAGTTACAAACCAATTTGAGGCACGAAACTTCTGAACATGGACAAATATCTATAGAGAACTATGTCTTTGATCAAGAAGTTATTAGGAAAGCTCTCTTATTCCATGATTATTTTACATGAGTACCCACTGTCCATTGTTGATCACCATAGTTTCGGTAAATTTGTTAGTGCATTGCAACCCTTTTTTTAATATGGTATCTTGAAACACAATTAGAAAGGATATCTTGGATCATTATGACTCAGAGAGAAAGAAAGCTCTTATTTACTTCGATAAAAGCACTTGTCATGTTGCTATCACAACTGATCTTTGGATAGTTGATAACCAAAAGAGATGCTACATGGTAGTACATGACATTTTGTTGATGACTCGTGGGAGCATATAAGCAGCATTCTAAGGTGTGTCTTGGTTCCTATCATTTCTTTACCTTCTTATTTTGCTGAAATACTCAAATCCTATTTCTTTGTGTAGGTTTATATATGTGCCATATCCACATACAATAGATGTTATTTGTGAAGCGTTGTATAAAAACTTGTAGAGTTGGAATCTTGATTACAAGCTATCCACTTTGAGTCTGGACAACTGATCTACAAATGATAAATTGGTTGAAGCAATAGAGGCAAAGATTGGTCTATCTAATCTTTTATTGGGTGGAGAGATGCTACATATGCACTGTTGTACACATATTCTTAACTTGATTGTGAAAGATGGCTTGGAGGCAATGGAGCCTACCATAAGAGAATCCGTGAAAATGTTTCCCATTGGCTTGCTACACCAAAAAAGTATGAGCAATTTGAGAAAGCAACATAGTTTGTTAAGGTTGAAATTACTAAAAAGATTACCATTTATTGCAAAACTAGATAAAATTCAACCTATATCATGCTTAGTATTACTATCTCTGTAAGGAAGTGTTTGAAAGGTTGAAGCAACTTGATAAGCACTTTAATTTTGGACCAACAGCTGCTGACTGAAATTTTGCCTCAACTATTTGTGACAAATTAAGTCTATTCTATGAACTCATTGAAATGTTTTCTTGAACTAAATATGTAACAACTACCATTTTCTTCCCAAATACATGTGAGATCAAAATGCATCTGAATAAATGGTTTGGATGTAGAAATCCAATAATTGAGTCTATGTCTATTGAGATGAAAAACAAATTGACAAGTATTGGTTATATATTCATGTTTTATTGGCTATTGCTATTATTTTTGATCCACGTGGGAAAATGACAATGTTACATGCATACTATATTGCCCTCTTTGGTGAAGAAAACTCTAAAGAGAATATTACAAACAGTTACTCATAGTTTTGCCAATGCCATTGGTGCTAATGAGATTATTTCAATTTTTAAAATACTAGTTACTAGTAAGAAAAGTACCGGTGTGGTAAAGACCAAAATTGAGCTTGATCGCTATTTGGAAGAAAAAACTCTTCATTGCACAGATGAGGAATTTTATATATTGGGTTGATGGAAAGTGGCTGGGACACGTTATCCTACATTGCGGATGATTGCCCGTGATTCTAGGTTATCTTGGTTATTCCAATAACAACAATAGCTTTTGAATCAACTCTTAGCACTGGTGGTAGAGTGTCATGTGAACATCACACTTGTCTCACTCCAAATATATTGGAGGCAAATATGTGCTCACAAAACTGGCTTCAGAATGACCTTAAAGGTATGCAGGTACTAGTTAATAATGTAAATAATTTAAGTTTTCTATGTGATTTGTAGCTAGTTATGTAAAGCAATGTTCACTTTTCAGGTGAAGGAGGAGTTGAGGGTTTATGAATATGCCTTGAAGTCATTGAAGAGGATCTCAAAGATTGTTGCTCAATTTCAACCGTCGACTGTAAATAGCAAACAGGCTGCAATACCTTCTTCAACATCATTAAAATGGGCTACATTATGTGTGATGAACTACATCCTTATATTTCTAATCTTGACCTTCTGATTGTCAATTGTCATTTATTTATTGAATTTGGACTCTTTTCATATGAACTACGCCCTTTATATTTTCATTTTAATTGTTGAACTTGAGCTACCCCTTCCATTTTAATTGTTGAATTGAACTACCCCTTGTTTCCTTTTCTCATGTGTATTTTGAATTGCGGTGAGCTGTTGTTTGAATCACTCATTTTGTCATATACTTTGTGTTGGACAGCTGGCTACTGTTTTGAGTGGTACCGGGTAAACGGGTATTCCCACGGGCGATAGACATAAGTGAGGTTCTTTGTCCATTGCCCTTCGCAGGCATACCTGTGGGCGAGGAAATTGGCTAGCCGGCATGGATATGGATGAGTACTGCTCATGTTGTTTCTTTGTAGCAGAATCAGGGGAAACAATAGGAAAGACGATTTCACTATATTTCTAACCGGAAACAGAATCTATCACAAAAGTATTTTTTATTGGAAGATAACTCTAAAAAAGAGATTTCCTATCTTTTCATTCAACTCATGAGAAATTCGGTCGGGCGGCGCTAATTCAAGTCGCTCCGATTGGCATCCCATAGTTCAGAAGGGCAGAAGGCCCACGCTACCCCACCGCGCCACCAACCGCCGCATGCTCTCACAAGCTCCATGTCTCGAACCCAAACCAAACCCAATCGCCACCACCTATATATCCCCTTCCACCCGCCCACTCCCGTCTCAGCTTCTCGCTCTGAAGCTTCAACTACCAGATTTAGTTTTTCTCGTTATCTTTAGTTACCCGCCACGGTTCGTTTCACCAGACAAAGAAGTCAAGAAACAGAGGAAGACGAGAGCTAATTGGTGTGGTCATGCCTGCAGCGAGTTTGATCCAGGCGCCCATTGGGCAGAATCCTAGGCTGGTGTGCCACGTCCCTGGGAGGGGCGGTGTCGTGGTCAGGTGCTCGCTGCAGGGCGCGGTGGTCGGTGGCCGCACGGAGTGGCAGAGCAGCTGCGCGGTGCTGTCCAGCAAGGTGGCCGCGCTCGGCTCCCACTCTATCAACGGCCAGGTCGCGCCGGCGCCGGCGTCGCCGAATGGGGCGGTGCTGGACTTGGTCCCTGTGAGCTGTATTAGTGGCGGCGCCAAGAACCTGCCCCAGCCGCTGCGGATCTCGGACCTGTCCCCGGCGCCGATGCACGGGTCGCAGCTGCGCGTGGCATACCAGGGCGTGCCGGGGGCGTACAGCGAGAAGGCGGCCGGGAAGGCGTACCCGGGCTGCGACGCCATCCCCTGCGACCAGTTCGAGGTGGCGTTCCAGGCCGCGGAGCTCTGGATCGCGGACCGTGCCGTGCTCCCCGTGGAGAACTCGCTGGGCGGCAGCATCCACCGCAACTACGATCTCCTGCTCCGGCACCGCCTCCACATCGTCGGCGAGGTGCAGCTCCCCGTGCACCACTGCCTCCTCGGGCTCCCGGGGGTGCGCAAGGAGTGCCTCACCCGCGTCATCAGCCACCCGCAGGCGCTGGCTCAGTGCGAGCACACGCTCACCCGCATGGGCCTCAACGTCGTCCGCGAGGCCTTCGACGACACCGCCGGCGCTGCCGAGTACGTAGCCGCCAACGGCCTCCGCGACACGGCCGCCATCGCGTCCTCCCGCGCTGCGGAGCTGTACGGGATGGAGGTTCTCGCCGACGGCATCCAGGACGACTGCGGCAACGTGACGCGGTTCGTGATACTGGCGCGGGAGCCCATCGTGCCGCGCACGGACCGGCCGTTCAAGACCAGCATCGTGTTCGCGCACGACAAGGAGGGCCCCTCCGTGCTCTTCAAGGTGCTCTCCGCCTTCGCCTTCCGCGACATCAGCCTCACCAAGATCGAGAGCCGGCCGCACCGCCACCGCCCCATCCGCCTCGTCGACGACGCCAATGACGGCACCGCCAAACACTTCGAGTACATGTTCTACGTCGACTTCCAGGCCTCCCTCGCCGAGCCGCGCGCGCAGAACGCGCTCGCCGACGTGCAGGAGTTCACCTCATTCTTGCGGGTGCTCGGGAGCTACCCCATGGACATGACCCCCATGACCGCCGGCTCCTCCTCCACCATTACTTCATCTGATTCCTCGCCACCGCCTTCCTCTTCATGATTGCTCCCTAGAGCTATTGAGGAGAATCCGTCGAGTAGGGACGTTGGTTATGTCGTCCTGCTCCTCCCTCTTTGAGGAGAGTAATTAATTTTGTTTTTTCTTTTTCTTGTCATAATACTGTAATTACGCCATTTGAGCTAATTTATCCGCAGTGAATATACCTGTGAGATAGATGAACTCCTGTTCTAGTGTTGAACCAAGTCAACCAACGGTTGGTATGCACAACTTGGCGGCATGGGCGTTGCCAGCTATTATACATATGCTCTTGCTAGCTATAGGTTCCAATGTAATAATAAATGTAAATTGTATTTCATGCTATTTGTTCAGATTTTATAGACAACTATACATCTTTTTTCCTCTAACTATATGGTAGCATGTGAATGGTAAGATACTTATTTTATTTAGGTCTGAGGAAATTCTTTTGTTTCTAACTAAAAAATGAAGTGGTGATCTGATTCTCTATTTGTTTGCATCATTGCGCCCATCACAAGTACAATGATTCAAAACTAACATTGAGTATCTTATATAAGTATTTTACTTACAAATTTTGAAACCATATGTGATATAATTATGCGCCAATACTAGTCTACTAAGTATAGACGTACTAAAAACCGTATACGTTTCTCGAGTAGTAGGGTATGTCAACAGATATGATGGACCAAAGTACTAATAAAAAAATGGTGAAATGGATATATATTTGTAATAACATGTTCACACATATTTAAAATGTTTTATCAATATTATTATTTATTATTGTTATCATTCCGTAAAATAAGTTGGTTTCACAATTAAATGTGTAAAGTGGCAATTAATTGGAAAGAAAGGCCAACTAATCATATAGGAGCTTTAAGTATGCATGATTTAACTCACGCTACCTTTCGATCAACCATTTTTTATTTCATCGTTAAGCATCAGTAGTATACATCTAACATAATTTTTTTTTAGCTCCGCTGCTGCTCGGCAGGGTAAATCAAGTAAGAAGAGCACTTCAAAACTTGCAAGGCTACCATGTGCTACTACAACTTGCAAGGCAAAATGGGTAGGTGGCAGTGGCATATTCTTCCGTCTCCTTGTAGCCCTTTGTTTTGGTAGCTGGCTGCGTATCCTTGGCCTCGTCTGGTGCTCCCCCATGGCAGCATTTCCTCGAAATGGAATGGTCAGAAAATTTTGGAGACCGCGGGTTGATGTGGTCAGAGTTAGCATGCGCGTAGGTTACTTCGTTTTCAAAGAAAAGGAGGTGAACTACTCCTGCATTAACTTGTACAAATCACTAACCAGCCGGAGCCCAGAGCCCAGCACAGCGACGTGCCATCAACACGACGCCAACGCAGTCCAACAACAGCCGCAATCGTGGACTATTTTCGCTCGCGACAGAACGCACCGGATGGTGGCGCCGCCGGCGTGAAGGCCGCACCATATATGCGGCATCGGATGGTGGCGCGCCGGCGTGAAGGCCGCACCATATACGCGGCATCGGATGGTGGCGCTGCCGGCGTGCAGGCCACCCGTCTGGGCTCAATCATAGTACATCTTATTTTTGGGTACTATTTATATAAACAATACCTCTTTAGGTATTTTTTTATGTTAAAAAAAAAACAATACATACTTCTAGTATACTTATTAGTGTTGGTTGAAGACTGGAGATTCTAGTTGCAACTGGAGTGGTATGATATTTGTTGAAGCCTTGCTAGGTCGGTTCAACTGGTGAGAAAAGAAGATAAAAATTGAATACCAGGAAGCATGTACCATTGAAGTCTCTAGTAATACTTTGGATATCCCATATACCAAATCAGCATAGCACTTGAAGCTTCCAGCGATAAATATACATGTCGGTAGAGGTAGTAAAATTTAACTTGAACTTGAATGCTAGTAGTATCCAGATTACTATAGTCAAAACGTGTTGAATGTTTAGCTAGCTATGTGATGTTGCTAAGCTGTCAAAGATAAAGAAAAAATCTTGCTGAGTCGGTTTGTTCAGGTCTATAAAAGGACATGGCTTCCTTGTAATAAGCATGTAAGCTACAGCTTATTGTGTGCTAATGAAAAGTCTAATAGCCTCATATTGGTATGTGTGTGTTTTGAGAGCCATTGCTTCCTATTAGTGAGTGCCTTGTCACCTTGTGATTCCCAACAGTTTATGTAAATAGTACTTTTAGGGTACATACACACATAGATATGTTCAGTAATTAAAGTATGTGTCAACGTTCCGTGAAACTTCAGGTGTCTGTTTTGTCTTAGTGTGTGAATTGGACGCACCCATATAGACGTGTACGTGTAATGTAAGTGTGTGTGGTGTCGCATGTGTGTGTTATACTCTAAAAAATATATATGCAGCATCACTTACAAGAGACTATATACAAGGTCTCATCCTTGTTATCAGTGTTTTCAGTCGAGCTGGTCGGACAGTTGGGGAAAGCAGTTGGATCGGCCTATAAAAGACGGTGTGACCAGTAGTCCGATGTGATAGGATATTGGATGGTGATTAGATCGCCGGGGCAGTATGACAAATTTCTAGTTGGCAACTGCTTTTTTTTTCTAAAGGGTGTGTTTTGATGTTGGTTACGTGCAGTCGCACTTGCCATAGTTGGCAGTTCAAACTAGTCTAGAGATCAAGATGAGTTCAGCTAAATTAGTTTGGAGTCGGTTCATGGTTTGAAAGCTATGAGAGTATGTGTTACATTACATCATGCATGATTTTAACTAATCTAAGGAAAGTACAAGGAACTTATGCTCGATATGGTTGCTTGATCTTTTAATTGATTTAGGTTCTTATTGTCTTAAACAAGTCTTATATAAAATTTGGATGTGTTTGGATGAAAATTAGGCAAGTTCTTGATATATGATCTTTTGACTTAAGATGTTTTCAGGTCTAGAAACAAGAGATCAATTGGACCGACTCTAGACCTACGATCAAACCAGCCTGCTGGTGTGATCGATCACAGGCTGACGGTTAGACCAGCCCTTCAATGGTGATATGACTGGTCTTGTATAGAAACTACTGATTTTGTTTGCTTTTATTTCTAGTTTTGTTTTGTTTAGCCATGTAGGTGTGATTTGAGTTTGGTGTCTATCATAGTCCTTCAAGTAAAGATTTTAAATATCTTACAGAAAAAAGTTTCGAAAATCGTTCACCATCTAATTGCCAAGATCGATGCTACACCTTATAAAAGTTGCCAGTATAAATACTGAATGTAAAAGACGGGGCACTTGAGCTCCATTTCAGTCAGGCTTCTCTAAATATTGAATATAAGGGACAGGGCACTTTTTGAGCCCCATTCAATCAGGCCTCTCTGAATACTGTATGGGGCAGGACACTTGAGCTCCATTCTATCAGGCCGAGAGTACGCGACTGGTTCTGGCCACAAGCAACTGGCGCAGCCACTACTACTTCAAGCCAATCAAGAATTCACAACAAGGCATGCCATAAATTAGAAATGAAAATTTAATAATGATTAATCCAAGCATTTTCTAACAGTTTACCAGCTTTCCAAGCCAATCACAATACCATGTCCTGAATCATAAAATAAGGGAAATGAGAAATGCAAGCATCTCCTGATAGTTCAGCATCTATCTAGTAAATAGAAGCATCAGGCAAGTCACATGCGCTTCATAGAGGTAGCTCTTCTGCTAAGGAGAAGGCTCATTAGCACCTGTCATGGTGCTTTTCTGATTTTGATGCGCCATCGCCTGTAACCATCTCTGCATCCAGAGCAAATGATATGAGATTATGATCGATCAGAATGTCTGATTCGTGTGGTTCTATACCTGATCCTCATTGTATCCCCGAAGAAACTTAGTGAATTGGCTGACCTTATGAGAATCATTCAAGAATCAACCAGGACCTTCCTCTTCTCCACTCCAGCATGGTACAGTGAGCCTGACGTGTTGGTGTCAGAGTCGCCATCCATGTTGAGCTTTCTTTTGACTCCTATCATGGTGATCTCCACCGGTGGTCGGTAGGTTTGATCTTGATTAACTGCGGTGCAAGGCTAGGGCCAGGAGTACGGATCTGGACGCCCTCTCTGTCACATATGACATTTGTGTCTGCAAGTCCTTTGTGGACTGTAGCTTCTTCTGATACGTAGAGGTCATCCTACTCGTCATTTGCCACTGCTAATAAAGTTGGAAATATTGGTATTAGAATTAGTAATTTAATTTCATATAATAAAAACAACATATCCTGTGCAAATGACATGTAAATGAAAAAACAGCAAACTACGTGGTACTAACTACAAACATGATCCAATGTACTAGCACATGCTATTTATCAGGAAATGCTATGAGCTTACACATGGGCGACTGGTTAGAGTCTGACGCCCCTTTGGCTACCAGGCAATGCTACTACCCTAGATAGCATGTCAGTCTACGGTCCTCACAGATAAAGTGTAAATTTACCAGATATACACACACCAGTATCACAACAAAGCAATAACAGCGGTCCCAAAGTTAGAATACAACTAAAAAATATTTTTGAAGTTCATACCAATACTCGTCTTGTAGGGCGAACAAAAGCGACTCTAACCACACAGCTCTCATGCCTTGTCTTCTTTGTTGAAGGTTGAACCACCAAAGCAAGGGTCTTCTTGAGCTTCATTAATATCCCACTGGGGATCACCTCCATCTTCCTCTTTGGCAATGAAACTCTCAAGGTCGAATTCTCCAGTGGCGGACCCAGAAATGAAGAAAGAGGGGGCTAACTTATAACAGAATCAAAACAAAACTAGGTTGCAATTAAACTACATCATAGTAAAAGTGCATAAACATTGACACAACAATTGATATTATAGTGAAACAGTCTAATGATATGTAAAAAAAGTATTCTAGCTAGAATAAATACCTAATTAAGGAAGTCTTTCCACCAAACCATCATGACAAGTCTCCACGCTATATTAGCATTGTCTACATTGAAATTTAATCAAGCATTATAGACAAAGCACACCTGCAAAACCAAGGGGGCCGCGTTGACAGTCCAACGTTGATGTCAATATCGGCATTTGGCTTGTCCCGCTTACCCTGTGCATTGTTGGATGGCTTGTTTTGTCCCTTGGGACCGTACTTCTCCTGAAAGGATGTTTTAGCACAGAAATGAGCACCAGCAAGTTCCATGACAACTATTTGACAGAGCAATATGCTTGTCTTGCACAGATCTGGTACGAGCTTACACAAAATCAGGGAAATTAGCAAGTAGCAATATATGTTGTTCAAGAATGCATACTACATCTTTCAAAGAGTAAACACTGAAGCTTCTATGTCTAGTTGTGCCACCAGCATTACCAACTACCAAGGACAACCGAAATCCCCATAGTCCCTCAGTCCCTGTGGATGTAAGGGGGCAAGCAACTAGGGATCACCAATCGGTACCTTCTGTACAACAAACCAACATCTACGAAATAGATTTCCCTATTAATTTCCCATGATAACACCTAATTTAACAGTAATACACGAAGTAGATAAACAGAACTAGATCTTGTAGGAGTTGAAACAAAGCAGATGCCGCATTAAATCACATCGATACGCAGAATCGGAGTAATATACGGACGGAACCAATCGAGGGAAAATACTCACCAAGAAAGACGAATGAATCCACCATCGACGCAAGTTCCTTGCCCGTAGAGTGGCCTGAAACAGTCAAAGTGAATTTTTTTTTGGGGGTGGGGTGGTGAGAGATGGAGTCGATTTGTTCGAGTCTCCTGATGAAGCTGGAGCCGAAGGGAAGAAGGCGGAGACGCGGAGTGGCGTGGCGACTGGCCAGTGGCGAGGAGGAGGCCCGGGCGCCCGGCCGTCTGTACCTCGGGGAGGGGAGGAGATCAGGAGGGGCCGGACGGTCGGAGCACCTCCACGCAGGCCAGCGACCGCCGGAGCCCGGAGCACCTCCACGCAGCGGCCAGCGGGCGCAAACGGCAAACCCTACAATGGTGACTTGGTGAGGCCGATGGGGATGGGGATTGGGGGCTGAGGGGCTGCGCCTGCGCTGCTCTGAATGAAGCCTGAGGGCATCTCCAATGGTCTGAGTCAGCTGGTTATTTGCATGTACACATCAGCATAAATTCTATGTGGAGGAAAGAGAGTATGCAAAAAAAATCGAGCCGGCTCTTCCTTAAGCACTAGGCTATAACAGAAAACGATGCAGTCTCTATAAATGACTGTGTGTGCATGTAAGTATCAAATAGCTATCCTTATAGACAGTCCTTTGTATGCTAGCTATTTGGTTGATGATGTGGAAGTCTCCTAGTTAGTTGCTAACTAGGATCATTGGAGATGCCCTGAAGTGAAGCCGCGTGATTGCTTGAAGGAGTGAAGGGAGAGCTCACTGGTCTGCGCTGGAGCCTGGAGGCTGGAGGCCTGGCCAGGTCCCCCGCGCGCTGAACAGTAAGCCCACCTTCTAATAGGCTGATGAACAGTAATACCTACTGAAATTCCTAGGCTGGGACCCGGAGCCCCTTAGGCCAGGCCCTAGGTCTGCCCTTGGAACTCCCCAAAGTCTAAAAAAATTATAATATAAAGAGATAAATACAACAATATTCAACAAGTTCAACAATGTCAAGCCACCAAGTACATGATCTAACTATCCAATTATAATAAACCTAAGCTAATGAAGGACCCCTGTCCATCTAAAAATGTGCTAAATAGTTTTCTACAATATTTGTTGCCAAAATGATCAAGTTTTAGTTTCAAATTCTATTGTTCATTAAACATCACAGGTAGAACCCCTTGTAGGATCCAATTCTTGCCACACCGGAGTATCTACCCAAAACCAACGAGTGACAGCCACATTTTTACTTTGCAAAGGTGCGCTATCTTACCCACAAACGCATTTAGTATTTTATGTCGCCAGGATATACACAGTTATTTTAGTATGTGGCTGAAGGATCTACGCCCCTAATTTCTTTGTGTACAAGTTTTAGTGATTAATAACAACCATATATATAGGACTAACTTTTATTCGTAAGACGAAGTGATAGGTTTGGTCCCGGTTGATAGAACAGGCGTCGGTTGATGGAACATTATGGATGATGTGATGTGTTGATCGTTATAAGTCAAGATCTCGACATTGGGATGCATGCACAAGGCAAATGTATTTAGTACAGGCTAAAGATATATTTCTTAGTCTTTTTATTGGACTTGGTATTTGGTTAGAAGACCATATTAGTAGTATAGTTTGTTATACTAATAAGAAGGGTCTTTTTTGCATTCATTAGCTGCTTGTGGCATGGTTAACTAAGTAATTTCATTTTGCAAATTATTGAAGTTCATGCTTGTTGTTTTAGTTCTGATTCCAACAGTTCATTGCCTCGGACTAACTACGGCTTTGTGGCAAACCGAATGGTCTGTGTTAGCAGAGCATTCATGTGACGCTAATGGACCGAAAGAGTTGGTGTCTTGGGTGACCACCTAGTGGATGTTCTACCACTGTAGAGCATTTGCGAAATTGGCGGACCAAAGCTTATGTGGCTGCTGGTGCACCCCTAGTGGACTATCCGCAGCCTAGTGCCACGGACCAACACATCTAGAATTGGTTCTCTCTATAGCTAGACAATGGAAGGTCCACTGTGTGTTGGCAGGTAGTCTACTTATCACAAACTGACCATGGCCTGTGTGGCGGATGGTCGATTCCAAAGAAGAAATCTTAGGGGACAAAAATATGTGGATGGTCCATCATGTGTCGATGGATTGTCCAAAGAAATTCAGATGGTCTGAATATGGTTTCGAGCAAACTCACAGAAGTTGTGTGCTTCAGTTCTTGTGGAGGATTGTCCATGTTAGTGTGGCGGATGATTTGTGGGTCTCGCAATGACTAGTTTTGCTGATTGAGAAATAGTTGTTGGAGACCAGGGTAGTGGACCGTTCGCTATTGAGGTGTGGATTGTCTGTCGGGTCTTCTCAGGCTAAGCTCCCCAACGGCTAGTTTTTGTTGATGGGGATACAAATACCCTTTTGTTTTATGGCTAGTTGGGAAAGACTTTTGCCACTCCATTGAACATCCTAAAGTTATTGCAAGTCCTCTCTCATATTTGTGCATGTGTTTCACTTAGAGAGAGTTAGATGCAAGATTCAAGTGCTTGTGCATTGAGACTGAGCTATTGTGCACTTTGTGGGAATCAAGTGAGTCTTCACTCATTACTCTTGATGGTTGGTAGCTTGCCACCACCTAGACGGTTTGGTGAAATTGTTGGTCAATGATCTCTTCAAGATGTGTGAAGAGACTTGGGTGTTTGCTAGTGGCTTGATGCTCTTCATCTCCAGAGTGGGGGAAGAGCTACCATAATGGATTGAGGGAAGTGATCGACGTAATGGAACTGGCTTGATATGTTTAAGCTTTCTCAACGTAGACTAGCAGAGACTAACAAATCTCTAATCATCACGGGAAAACCTCTTGTGTCATGTTTTGGTTGTATCTCTTGT
Organism: Melocanna baccifera; assembly: GCA_036346265.1. NCBI lineage: Eukaryota > Viridiplantae > Streptophyta > Magnoliopsida > Poales > Poaceae > Melocanna > Melocanna baccifera. The sequence goes on from CM070687.1 coordinate 16,364,320, forward strand.
GCTTTTACATTTGTGCCATTTACTTTCTTATAATTAAAGTGCTTGCTTGTCATCTTTTGATTGCAAATCTTGATCTAGACATAGGGTGTTGGTGCACTTAGTTCAGACTATATTATTTCAGCTTTGATTGTGCATAAGTTATTTATTTAAAATTTGTATAAAACATAATTTTTACCAAAAGAATTTTAAAATCGTCCATTCAAACCCTCTAGTTGGCCTCCTTAATCCTACATCGGCCTAGAGCAAGAGTTCATAGTGCTTTTCCAAGTTCTATTAGTATAGTATCTCTGCTCGGTCAATGAAGCTTCCTGTTGTTGTCATATGCCCCTTAGCAAACTATTATGTCACCCGCCACAATATAGAGGTGCCTTTAGTCACCGCAGTGACACCAAAGGTCCTTATGGGCACTGACACCTGCCCCATGTTATCATATATACAATCCATGCAAAGATGCTAATTTCAAGATCATTACTAAGCAAAGCCTGGATAACCAAGTATGTGATTAATGCCAGAGAAACAACACTTGAACACCTTATGGAAGTTATTGTTTAGTCGTCTTATGACAACCATAGCGTAGAGGAATAACAACACTTCCAAGAACACATCCAACGATTCCAACTACCAGCCATACTACTGATCATTGAATAACCAAATCAAAACCCAATGTTGATTCAGGGTTTATAAAAGTAATTTTCTATGTAGGTGATATAGTATACATAGAGTTCAATTACAGATATTGAAGTCGAGTCAAGAACAATATGATCAAATACATTGAACTTGCCTGAAATAAGATGATTAGCTGGAGTCTTGGGGTCTAGTCTTGGTCAGCAAACCCCTGCATAGATACAAATTTCAAGATCATTACTAAGCAAAGGCTGGATAACTAGGTATACGGTTAATGTGAGTGAAACAACACTTGAAGCAAGCCAATCCTCTTCTCCAATAGTCTTCCCTATCCCTGCACATTCTGCTTCTAATCTATTATTTTTCGTCGCCCCAATCCTCTGAAGCAAGCTAACGTGGTTGCTGCCTGTAGCCCACCAGAGTAGCATGTTCTTTTCAGTTTCTCAAAACGGCTTTTGGCTTTTGCTATAGTACCTAACTTTCAAACGAAATATTTTTTAAGATGAAGTCTACAAGTTAATTATAGTACATATTAAAAGCCCAACATCTGTATCATCTAAAATCGCAAGTGAGTATCTCCCTCTCCGTAATCTCTATCACAAACAGCTAAAATTCAAAAATTTTAGTCAAAAATCATAAACCGCAGCCAAAAAGAACAGACCCCTCCACGTCCACCACACTAGAGGTGGGAGTTGGGCCGTGCCATCTTGCGGCGCGGCCCATCCCATCGTGCCGAGCTATTTCGTGCCGTCTGGCTCGGCGATCATCCCACCGTGCGTGCGGCCGCCTCGCCTCGGCCAGGCCCAAGCACGGCCCAAAGCCCATCATATCGGCGTTCGTGCCGTGCCGTGCCAGCCCATGCCCAGCCTGAAATAACTATGCACGACGAAGGCGGTTACGACAATTGTGGCGATGACCGCCATCTTCCTTTCTCTCGTACCTACCTCGTACTTGAATGCTAGAGTGGCTTAGATTATCTTCTTCTGACGCTAGTATGATAATGTCCGCCCCCTCCCCCTGCAGGCCCGCCTCCCTCCTCCCCACTCCCCAGATCCCCTGCCGCCCCCTCCTCCACCTACTCCTCTGGTCCTCCCCGGCCGCCCCCCTCCTCTTTCCACTTCCCACTTCCCAGATCTCTGGATCCCAGATCCATCGTCGGCTCGCCGCCCCGCCCCTCCTTCCTCGACGCCGGCATGCAACCAGAGCTTGAGCTCCAGCCCATCGCTGTCAAGCAGCTCAACATCGCCGGCCTCCTCGTCTACGAGTTCATGTCGCGCGGCAGCCTCGAGAACTGGTGATGGGGGTTTCGGCCGGTAGCTCAACTGCTCGAGTACGTGCCTCCTTTCCTTCCCCTCTACTCTCTCTGTGATTGCGGGTGTGATTGTATGTGTGAATGTGGGTGTGGAACTGTGGGTTGATGTGGGGGCGGGGGATGCGGGAGGGGGAGCCGGGGAGGCCGAGGCGGCCGCGGGCGCTGGTATCTGGCCGTGCCGTCTTCTTGCCGTGTGCTCCATCGGGCCAAAGCCGACCAAGCGCGGCACGATATGCCGTCTTTGTGCCGCCAACGACCGGCTTTCGGGCCCGGTCGACCGCCGTTCGTGCCGTGCCGACACGATCCGCCACGTGGCGTGCCTATACCATACTTAGACCGTACCAGATCAGTCAGACCTCGAACTAGCCCAAAATAGCCCGATCCAACTCCCACCTCTACACCACACGCACACACGCCGTTACCTCCTTGGGCCACTTCCCAGACCAATGAACTTGTAGCCTAGTCCACGGGCGAGTCCGTGACACCCCCGCCACTCACGCGGCGTCTCGATCCACCGGCTCTCTCATCCTCCGCCTCCAAGCGACGACGCGGCGACGCCTCTTCTCCTCCGCCGCCACCCCTCTCTTCCTCGCGCCGACGGCCTTCTCCTCCTCCGCCGCCAAGCCCGACGACCCTCTCCTCCGCAAAGCCCAGGTGCCCACCCCACAGCCCCACTGCACTCGGTGCGCCCACCCACGTGATGCGATGCTATCTTCCTTTCCCTTTCATTCCTCTCTCGCCACTAGTGTAGTGCGTGTACGCCCGACTGCCTGAGGAGGAGGGAGACGGAGGAGAGCCTGCCCGTCCATGCCATCCCCATCCCAGCTCCAAAGCAAGGTATCGGAATCGTTAAAGTTACTCCCCTCCTCTTCTCCCCTCCTTCGATGTGATGTCCTTTAAGCCCTTGCGCGATGTGTCTCCTTTTTTTTGATTGTTCCCTTCGCCTTCCGGTTTCAAACGAGAAATGTAATAAATTGCCGGTGGATCTGTGGCTGCATGATTCTCGCCGCTTTGCTGATTGGAATGATTGGAATTTGGGGGTTGGAACGGCTGTTGTTAATCTTGATTTCGGGGGATGTTTTCCTCTTTGGCTGTTTTGGCTGTTTTGCTCAATTCTGGACTGTGGAGTGTACAAAAGAAAAGGGCAAGTTTGTGGGTGATATTACATCAGTTATATCTTGATTATGGCGATGCCGTTACAGATCTTTATAGTTTTTCGTTTCTGGTACTAAATACCGGTCACTTCTTAGGGTCATGTTTGGGTATGGCAGTTTGTTGGGGCCTTACTACGAGACCAACAAAACAATTTGAGCTAAACGACATTGATTATGCATAAAATGGCTCCCATGTTTCTTGCCTAAGGTTTAATTAAGTTTACGGTTCTGTGGGATTTCTTGCCTAATGCACGACTATCCTGTGAAAATTAAAGGGTATTTAGAAAAGGATGTTTCAGCATTTGTGCGTTAAGACCATATTTTTAGTAACTAGGTTTTTAGGCAAACTACATGAATTTGATGTACTGGACATATGACAAATATTGTTTTTATTAAGTACCCTCTTGTCTTGAATTTGCCTATTATGAGCATTAAAGCATAGATTGCTTGAGATAGGGCTCATAGCTACCCCTCATTTAATCTCCCAGTATCTTCTGTCCTTGATGCCACTAGTTGTGCATTTCTCATCTTTTACCTCTGTTCTGATCCGTTAACATCTCTTTAAGTTTTTGTAGCTACAAAATTGCAAATCCACCTGGAATAGAATATGGAATCTTGAATGAATTGCTGGTAATAATTTGTACTGATGTCCATGTGTTTAGCTTGTCTAGAAGTTCTCGGATGCTTGAATTGTGTTTCTTCTGCAGTCCTCACCGTTTGCAGTTTTGTATTTTTGTGCATCTATAAATGCATCCATTCTAGAACGTCCTTTCACATCCACCAATTTATGGAACAATTCTATTACAAAATCTGCCAAAACAAAATATGGGAGCTTTGATTTATTTTGGGGTACTGACTTGTATTGGTGCCACTTATTTGTTTATGTATGTTTGTATCAAACTAATTTCTTAATTTGTTAATTGCAATTTGTATTGAAGGTGGACTTTCTGATACTTAGAAAATTGGATTAGACTTTACACGGCAAGAAAGTATGGCACCAGGAAGCAAGGCAGAGAGAAAAGCAGCATTAGATGCTGGAGCATGGATGTTCAATGTTGTGACGTCTGTTGGTATCATCATGGTCAACAAGGCCTTAATGGCTACCCATGGTTTTAGTTTTGGTAAGACATGACTACCCATGGACAACTAAACTATGATTATGCAGCAAACCATCAGATTTCTTATGCTAATGCTGTGTGCTATTGTTTGCTTGTACAGCTACTACATTGACTGGATTGCATTTTGCAACCACGACCTTGATGACTTTAGTAATGAAATGGTTGGGATATATTCAGCCATCATATTTACCACTGCCAGAACTAGTAAAATTTGTCTTTTTTGCAAACCTATCAATTGTTGGGATGAATGTTAGTTTGATGTGGAACTCTGTTGGATTCTATCAGGTGAAGACAGTAATTTGGTCCTTTTATATTCAACGTTACTATGTTAGAATGGAATGCATGTACTAAATTGCATGTTCTGTTGTTTCAGATTGCCAAGTTGTGTATTATTCCGGTTTTGTGCTTTCTGGAAATCCTGTTTGACAAAGTCCGTTACTCCAGAGATACAAAGCTCAGTATACTGCTTGTTCTAGTAGGCGTTGCTGTGTGTACTGTGACTGATGTTAGTGTGAATTCTCAAGGGTTGATAGCTGCCATAATAGCAGTTTGGAGCACTGCACTACAACAGCATGTGAGTATTTACTATTGAGGGTACTAGAATTTGTGCCTTTGTGTTAATTTCTACATAGTGCATGTCCTAATGAGAATTTCGTTGTATTTACCCTTCTTTTGATTCCTTGGCTTCTAAGTTAGCAATGTTAAATTCGAACAACAGTATATGTGTAGTATTTTCTACCCACTGGTTTTTTTCAATCTTCAAGTGTATTCATCTGTAATTTTTCTCATTCTGTAATCCGGACTTTTGTCTCTGCTTCTTGGAGGTTTGGTGAGCAAAAGAATTTAGTTGTTTCCTTTCTAACTGCTGTTCTGATTACTTATGTTCAAAAGAAGGTTTGGTTCTAACTAAAATAGCTTCAAATTTTTAGGCCTTGCTCATTTATCTGCTAAGAGAAGTTTTGTCACCATGCTCCTTTTTTCACCTTTCAGAACAATCTTTTATGTAATTGTCACTTGTTTTATTTCCAGTTTTTTCTTTTGTGCTGTGCAGTATGTTCATCACCTTCAACGGAAGTACTCACTTGGCTCATTCAATCTCTTGGGTCATACTGCTCCAGCTCAGGCAGCATCATTGTTAATATTGGGGCCTTTTGTGGACTTCTGGCTGACCAACAAAAGAGTTGATACTTTTAATTGTACAACAATAGTTACGGTATGTGATGCTTATGCTGAATTAGTTATCTTTATATTTCTTTTATTAATATGTTGCATTAGAAACCCATCTAGCCTTGTCCAGCTATTTCAGCATTATAATATTTATGTATGCTATTGATGATTCCATTTGAGCTAGCAATTAAGGATCATCAAGAGATTTAGTATTGCCTGGAATTATGCACATTTATCTGCTGGGTGGGTGCAAGAACTTCAGTTTAGGGTGTGGATATTGGCAGCTCATATAGAAAAAGAGTAATCATGCATCAACACCAATTGCACATTGATAGCTTTAAGATTTCAGATACCCAATAACACAGATCAACCCACCAGATATTTTATAAACTACCATATATATGCCTTTTAAAACTTAAAAATGTGCCATTACTGTACGGAAATCCCTTCAAATAGTAGATAAGCATATTTTAAGTCAAAAATACCTGACTGAGAATAGTTAATGAGGTTTGACCATAAAAAGCAGCATACTGCTTCATATAGGTGCTTCTTGGGCATATAGGAAGTATTCTACATTACTTTCAGAGTTTGAGTTTTCTTTTAGCTATGAATAGATATGAGTGCGCAATACATAGTTTGGTTTGTAACAATTCTTTTACTTGATGTTTACCAAAACTATTTTGACCTGGGCAAACTGGGGTCTAATGTTTCCTCCTTCACTCGTTTTTCAGTTCTTCATTGTATTGTCGTGCATAATTGCTGTTGGGACCAATCTAAGCCAATTCATATGCATTGGAAGATTCACAGCTGTCTCATTTCAAGTTCTAGGCCACATGAAGACGATTCTTGTGTTGACCTTGGGCTTTCTTTTCTTTGGAAAAGAGGGCCTTAATTTCCACGTTGCACTTGGCATGATCCTAGCTGTGATTGGCATGATTTGGTATGGGAATGCGTCGTCGAAACCGGGAGGCAAAGAGCGGCAGGTTTACTCAGCGCCCAGCGAGAAAACTCAGAAGCATGGCATACTGTCATCGCAATCTGAGCTTGATCAGAAAGTTTGATATCAGACTGCAAAGTTGTTGAACTATTTTTAGGACTCCAGTGCTTATTGAAAATCGAGAGGAACCATCCGACATATTCTTTCTTTACATTATTCAGGGAGATGTTTCTATAGAATTTGTAGGCCATAGTAGAAAGAATACCTGGGCAAAATGTCATGTCCTTGGCAACTTTTGCGCCAAATATGTCAGCAGCTAAGTGGAAACATAATTTAATTTGTAATATTTCATTCAGTAACTGCATATATTTGGTCATAATATTGGTGTCGACTATCGAGTTTAGTTTGGCACCGGAATGAAATCAACAAGTATGGTTCACCTGTATTACTTTCATTAGCTGCGGCAGGCTCTAGTCCGTACACCTGAGCGGCAGGTATTCGGCCAGGCCAACCCGGTGTACCAGCATGTACACCCTCACCTTGTATTGCCAGGCTCGCCTCAAGTACTCGCAGGCAGAAAATCATCACCACGGTTTTCACAAGGGATTATGCCATTGTCATCGACTCAACGTGCCACTGTTGAAAGTACACAACTACAATATACAGAATAGTGTCAGTTTCCCAAAAGAACATGCAGAATGGCAACATATCCTATTACATGAAGAATATGCAGAATCAGAATAACAACATATCCTATACACCCAGACAATTTCGTGCGCCCATACGCCCAGCAACTCTCGGCCATGCCAACTGCCCTGCTCGCTTTGCTTTTTTCGAGAAAAAAAAAACCCTTAACCTTTCCCTCCTATTCCGCCTCCTTCCCCAATCTGGCTCCTAAGGTAGGTTAACGTGGCAATGAATATTATGTAGGGTCACAAACTGTCCTGACAACCTTGCTCGGGACGATGCTAGATTGAGTGGGGTGGGGGATTTGGAGGAGCTAAAATGAGATGGATGAAAAAATTATGGTGGTTTTGGAGTGTCTTTCGGAGGGTTTTTTCACAAAAATACCAACATAATCCCTATCTGTGACCTCACCCCTCTCTCTCTCTACTGACGCCATCACCTCACCCTTCTCTTCTTCCTCTTTCCTCCAAACTCCCTTCAACTCCCTTCCTTGTCGATGCTAGCCTCTAACTCCCTACACACCCATCCACCACCGCCCCCTCGACTCTCCACCGCGCCGGTCTACACCTGCCTCATCGTCGCCTCCCCCACCTTCCCTACCATCGAGCCAATCAGATCCAGCCCCGCATCCTCCTCCTTGCTCCTCTCATTGGGGTCCCCCATCATCCTCCAATGCCTTCTCCACCATCGTCGCCATCGGCCTGGATAGATACATGCTGCCGGTGTGTGGATTCGCCTGCAGCCGGCTAGATCCATATGTCACCGTCTTCATCGTCGAGCCAGTCGTCATTGAATTCTCTGATCACCATCACCTTCGTTGCCAAGCTGATCACCGTTGGATCCGCCACGTGGGGGTCATCTTCACCGTGTGGGCTCCACAAACCGTGTGGGGGATCGACAACTCTGCTCAAACAACGTGCACGATCGTGGCTTTGCCTGTTGGTTTGCCACTTTGCGTGCTGCGTTGTTGCCTCTGGACGCGATGACCTCTCCTCTCTCCTCCAGCTTAGCTTTGGAGTGATGTGGGTTGGGTTCAGTTGAGCTTAGACTTATTGACTTCAGCTGTACCGACCAAAATCACATGCAGCTGTCTTCCTTTTTGTAACCTCTTTCATGAATAATCAGAATTAAAAAATTGAAAGTCATAAACTATATCTCAAAAGAACCCACCTGTGGCAAGCTAACCGACGGCTAAGCTGTGACTCTTGAAGATGCCCTGACCGTTGTGTTCCTCTGCAAGTCGGAGTGCAATAATTGAGTGGAAGCCATGTCGTAGTATCGTTCATCTAGTCCGATGGCCTATAAATAAATGCCTAGGGTGTTCAATTGTAAGAGGTAATTTGAAATTGGGTTTATACAATCGTGCCGTCACATGAGAAATTGGGCTTATACTCACTTATGATTTTAGTTGGCTCATATGTTTGCTTGCTGAACTGACCGAGACAGAGCCTGGACAGGTAACACTCAAGGTGGACAATAAGTTTGCTATCTCACTTTGCAAGAATCTGGTGTTCCATGATCGTAGCAAACACATCAAGACCCGATATTATTTCATCAGACAGTACGTTGAAGAAGGATCGATCGGGGTGGAGTATATTGGGTCGGATGATCAGCTTGCAGATATTTTGACAAAGCCTCTTGGGCAAATTAGGTTTTTAAAGTTGCACAACAAGATTGGTATCTTGGAGATGCAGTGAAATTAGGGATGTTTATTAAGTAAGTTCACTGCATATTTATTTTTTTTGTTAAAGTTCTTTCGGTCATGCATAAGTCGATTAGAAGTAGGAGTTAATTTTTGCATTGAGAGTCAGTTTACTGACTGTTTCTCTGCATTTAACACTCTGTATTAGTTGAGTATTTACTAGTCATAGTGTTGAGTTTTTACTGGGGGTAATGCGCCATTAATGCTATGTAATTAATACCCTTGTATTCAACTATATATAGATGGAAAATAGAAAAGTCGCTGAGTTGTTGGCACGACACAAAGTGTTTGTGTGTTCTATCTCTAAAGTTCTCTTGTGTGAGTCGGATGGTCTGAATCCTTGACTAGTTGTGCGTTCAGAGTACCCTGCAATAGTCGTAGTTTCAGAGTATTCAGTAGCACTCGAGTGAGTCGAGTAAGTACTATAGCAGTCGGGAGACTCAGAGTATTGTAGCAGTCAGGTGACTCAGAGCACTGTAGTAGTCAGAGACTCAGCACTGTAGCAGTCGTAGAAGTCTTTCGAGTACTCTAGCTCGTATCCACATGCTTGTGTGCATTTGTTCTGTCTCATGTGGTCATAAGCTAGATCTGACAAGCATGACTTCTGATGATTCTAAATTTTCTAATTAGAAAAATACATAGGGTCTGTTCTTTGCGGCTTTCAAAAATGGCTTTTAGCTTTTGATACAGTAACTAACTTTCAAACAGAGTATTTTTTTTCAAGACGAGGTCTACGAGTTAATTGTAGTATATGTTAAAAGTCTAACATCTGTACCAACTAAAATCATAAGTGAGTATCTCTTCGTAATCTCTTTTTGAACAGACCAAAATTCAAAAATTTTAAATATAACATATAAAGCACAGCTATAAAAAAAAATGCCCATATGCTGCAGCGCCATCGGCACGGTTTCGATCGTTATTTCAAACAGTACGGCATAGTAGCTGGTACAGTGTTTGCAGTTGTTCGCCACTGCGCCACTGTACTCCTCTGACGTTCTTCCTCCACGCGAGAGGAGCCGGTTCCACCAAAAACGCCTCCGCCTCTTGCCATGGACGCGGGTGGCGCAGAGTCCGAGTCGGAAGCCCGCCTTGGCGGAGGAGCAGCAGCAAGCAAGCGTCGCTCCAACTCAGGTTACTCAGCTGGTGATGCTGCTGTATCCGGTCGGGGATGCAGCGAGCGCGCGCAATCTGTAAGCATCCGCAAGATCTCCTTGGCTGGCAGATGATGGCGCCATCTGGAGGGGAGGGGACGGCCGGGTCCGTAGCTCCGTCGAGCTCTCGGCCTCGCCGGCGACGATGGGTCATGGGCCGTGGTGCTTGTTTCGGCTGGTATCTTTCTACAGTTGTTCACTAGGCGGGCCTAGGTCATTCATAGGCCCAACATGCTCTCTTTCCAAAAATTTTTTTCAAGCATTTAGAAAATCAACACACCAATCAGGCAGTCCTGATCTTATTTCGTACTACGTCATAAGCACAATTTCTCAATGGCATTAGCAGCGTGTCTCATACTCACGTTGCGAATACACACAAACCATGTATTTTGAGTGTGGTCAAAGCAAATTTGTGGTTACAATGGTATCGGGTGACGCGTCGATCTTGCTTGTTCCAACGCCCCAGCTCAGCCCAGACGAGCCGGTCACACGGCATGGCCTTGTGTTGTTGCTTTGGTAGTTTCGGTGAGCAGCCGCCATCGCTGTCTATACATGGGCACTGCACTGTAACAGCGTCCTCCGGCGTGGGACGAAGAGGAACAGCGGAAGGGGCGCGCGATCGCCATTGATTGGAGGCCCCTGTTCCCTGCGCCACGAGCAACCGCGCCGCTCCCAATTTATGACACGCATTTCGGGCGCCCCGAGGGGCGAGATCTGCCGCACAGTTCCCAATTCAAGAGCGCGCACATGCGCTGCGCGGCCGGACCGGGGGGAGAGGGAAGCTTCGGCTGATGCCTTGTGGGCTCTGAAGCCTCGCCTCGCCGGGTGGACGGGCGCTCGGTTGGGTGGTATGGGAGCGGGGACGAGCTCGAACATGGTAGGCGCGGCGGCCGCGCGCGGTTGCGTTGCGCGGCCCTCCCATGCGCGGCGGCCGCGGCCAGTACCAGTGTAACACGGTCCACAGAGACACTGCTCCGTTTCAGGCTGGATGCTGGCCAGGGAAGGCTGCGTGACAGTGTTTTGGTTGCTTGGTTTAATGGTGCAATCGGCGGTTTCTCGTGTCAATTTCGGTACCTAAATAGCGAAGATTTACTGTGGTCCTCTTTATTTTGTATTCACTAATAATTTCTACAATAAATACAAATTCAGTGAATAAGACATGATGATCACCGAAAGTGGCACTTGTTTAGGTTTTGTATATAGGAGCATAATGGTGCTTGTGTGTAGGGAGATTGTGCAATCATTCTTGTTCAGGTTCTTGTTCATAGAAGCAAAATACGAATTAAAGATAACCTGCTTGTCATCAGTAACTAAGTATTGTTTCAAGCAGTGGCGGACCCAGGAAAAAAAACTAGGTAGGGCGAAGTCTAATGACAGATGCAGGAAAAAAACTAAATAGACCGAAGTCGGAAGCGTGAAATAAACAGTAGTACCCAAAAGCAAAACAATCAATGGTCAAACTATATTGCAATCACACTAGTAAAAGTATGTGATACGAAATAGAAACAACAACTACAATTCGCATGTTAACATATATAGATAACGGAAGGACAGTGAAAAATACCTCACTAATGAAGCTTAATCCACAAATATAGATGAGTTGTAAAATAAACAACCTGTCAATTGTGAAAGATAAATACATCAGTAATGTCACAATTTGATAATAGAATATAAAAGATGCAATAAAAAGAAGACAAAAATATACCATAAATAACTAAATGCGTCTAGGAGAACGAGGCATTTTCATTCTTGAGTTTTCATGTCTTGAAATCGTTTCTTGATTTTTCACGATCAAGTCCTTTGAATATCTCTCGCTCGATATAGCACACCATCAAGTCATTAAGCCAATCATCGGACATCTTATTACGCAAATCAGTCTTGATAATATTCATAGCCGAGAAGGCTCTTTCAACCGATCTTTATCGCCACCGTAGTAACAATGCTAACTCAATAAGGCGGTAGACCAATGGAAATGCAATATACCTTTCGGTTTCAACCAACTTTACGGCGGACTTCCAAGATCATGACAAGTAACAAAATCATCAATTCTTCGCACATGAAGAATGAAGGTTTCAAGTTGATCCTTGATAGCCGCACGATCAGAAATAGAGAAATCTTCGTCATAGATATCCGCAAGTCGAGCAATATTATCCACATTGAACTTTGAAAAGGAGTCTCTTGGATCAAGACAAGAAAAACATACAAGTAACTCCGAAGATACCTCATTGAAGCGATGATCCATCTCAGTGGTAATAGCATCAATGGCGACAAAGAAGGTATCAACACGATAATGATGGTCTTGAGTGACTGTGATCCCACCCCTTCTTGATCGGCCCCATCTAGGAATCGCCTCATCCATATTTGGCACTGGAATCTTATTTTCATCACAAAATTTTTTAACTTCTGTAAATAGTGGCTCCCAGCCATGATTCCTCAGGTTGATCAACCGTGTTTTGACATCAACAAGCAATGACATGGCCAGAACAATATTTTGATCTTTTCTTTGCAATACAAGAGATAACTCATTTGTAATACGAAGCACTTTCAACATCATCTTTAATATGAACACAAAATTAAAAGTCTCCATTATATGCAACAAACTGCTTGCCTTAGATGGATTACGCCCATCTTCGTGCACAATACCTAGCACATCTGTTACTGCATCCCACATGGTCTCAATACGGATTAAAGTTGCATAATGAGAACCCCATCTAGTGTCTCCAGGTCTTGCCAAGCTAGTTTCTTGATGTTTACCTCTTCCTGAAAAAATCTCACCACTCTCCAACTTACTTAAAATATTTTGACGATGCTTGTCTAGCAATACATCCTTTCTCTTGCAAGATGCACTAGTAGTGGTCACAATCAAAGTCACATACTCAAAGAAATCATTAATAGATGAACAAGAACTTGTGACAGCAACCACTACCAACTGTAACTGATGAGCAAAGCAATGAACATAAAAAGCATATGGATTCTCATCACGAATCAATTTTTGAAGGCCGTTGAATTCACCCCTCATATTTGAAGCTCCGTCGTACCCCTGCCCTCGAAGTCTAGCAATAGGTAAACCATGTGCACCAAGCATCCCAATCAAAGCTCTCTTCAATGCATCTGATTTGTCGGAATGAAAATCATCAAGCGGTATACGAAGTCCCGGATCAGCAATGATGTGATCCGGGTTGAATTCCTTAATACCTTCATCCATTTGTTGCGATTGTTCATTTGCGAGATCTTGTTCTTGTGGTCGTTCTTGTGATTGGACTTGGTTCGATTGGAGTTCAAGTTGAGATTGTGCATGTGCGGCCGCCGTTCCGCTTTCCTTGGTACTTCTGCTTGATTTGCTAAAATAGCTTTTCAAATCCTTTCTATTCATTTTGAATTTGAACAAGCTTCAAGTCACTTGTTGTACCTACAATAAATTTTGAACATATTCTACATAAAATTGTACCTAGAATTTGAAATGCAATATATAAATTATAAAATTATAAAATACCTCAACCCCTCCTCAAATCAGTTCCTGCCTCAAAAGCTCAAAGCCTCAAAATCAAATATATTCGGCCAGGCCAGTCCTCAAATATCTCCTCTCTGTCATTCGCTCCTTGCCTCCTTCGATCCTTCCGCCGGCCGCCCCGATCCCAGTTCGGTCCCCTGCGCGCGCTCGCTCCCGGCTGGCGGCCTCCCCTGCAGCCGCGCTCCCCGGCCTCCCCGGCCGCCGCCCCTTCCGCCGGCCGGCCCGATCCCCGTTCGGTCCCCACGCGCGCGCTCGCTCCGGCTGGCGGCCTCCCTGCGGCCGCGCTCCCGGCCTCCCGGCCGCGCCCCGGCTCCGGCCTCCCGGCCGCCGCCTCCCGGGCTCCCGGCCTCCCCTAGCCGCCTCCGCCTGGGCCCTGGCCGGCGGCCGCCGCTCTCCCCGGCCACCGCCTCCCGGCTCCCGCCTCCCGGCCTCGGGCCTCCCGCCTCCCCTAGCCGGCTAGCCGGCTAGCCGCTCCTCCGACTCCTCCGCCTCACCGCCTGCGCCTGCGGGCTGGGGCCTGGGCGCCGCCGCGCCGTCCTCCGGTGTCCGGGCTCCGACTCCTCCGCCTGGGCGCCGCCGCAGCCCGCAGCGCCGTCCTCCGCCTCTGCCCTCTGCCGCCCGGGAGGCCGAGAGCCCGAGATCTAGGGTTGCTTGTTGGCTTGTTGCTTTGTGACTTGTGTGTTGCTTTGTTGGCCCGTGCAATATCCCTTCCCTTGTTGCTTTGTTGGGTTTTGTTGGGCTTTGCTTTGTTGGGCCGTCTCCGAGATATCCTCCGAGATATGCCGTCTTTACTGCTCACGGCTCAGGGCTCACCCGTCCGGCGGGGCAGGACTGCGGCGGTGCCTTCCACGGCGCCGGGGGGTGGGGGGTCCGGCCGGCGAGGGGAGCTCGGGCGGCCGCCCGGGCTCGCCCGAAGGGCAGGTCCGCCCCTGGTTTCAAGGCTAAAAAAATCCATCCACTGATCAGCAAGAGTTTTTCACGCACCTAGTGCTACAATTCTTCAGTGCTTAGACGATCTGAAACAAACCAGACCATTTCCTTCCCTAATAATGCATCACTAAACCTGCAGCCTCCTAATTAACTCGTTGATAGGAGTAAAACAGGACTTGGAGATAACTCTGCTTGTCATCAGGAACTAAGACTTGTTTTAAGACTCAAAAAATCACTAAATTTTTACTAAAATTCTGATAAGCAAGAGTTTTTCACGCACTAAGTGCTACAATTCCTTCCAGTGGTACCAATCTAAATGGTCAAAAATTATACCATTTCCCTTCCTAATAATGCATCGATCCTGAAGCCTTCTAATTAATCTCAGCTAATTAAAGAAACTAGCTAGCTACGGCTAGGCTACCAGTAGTCCTGAAGCCTTCTAAGGGCAGTCCCAATGGAAGAAACTGACACGATTTCCATAGCACAAGAAATCATCTATAGAAACTATCTTCCACAGTGGAGGTGTCTTCGAGTAATAATTATTTTCTCTTTCTCTCTCCCAACTCTATCTTCTTCCTCCAATGAGAGTGTGCCACGAGCCCCCTAGAAACTAGTGGTTTCTTCCCAATGGCGATTTCATAGTTTCTTGGTGCATTGGGTGGAGTGAAGACCTGATTTCTTCATGAGGAAACCGTTTCTAGGATTTGTGCTCTCTTTCATCATTAATTACGTTGCCATGTCAGCATTTTACCTACGTGGCAAGTTATTTAATGAGGATAGAAACCATCATCAATACACCATTGGGACTGCCCTAATGTAGCAGTGTATGTACATGTGCTCATGCTCATCTCACTGCCTCAGTGAGAATTTCAACAATCATTCAATTAATATAGACATAACGGGAAGAAATAGGTTAAATATCCCTCATGCTCATCTCACTGCTGAGTGCCGACAATTTTGCCCAAGCTTTCTAGCCACATCTTCATAAATATTAATTCTGTCATCATTGATCCTCCCAAACATCATATACAAGATGACATCATGCTTCTCATTGACTAATAACTAATTCACACTAGGGAGGAGGAAATAGAGTAGCTGCATCAACAAGGCAAGTAGGCAAAACAAATCAATAGCCGCAACTGACGCCAGCGGTGTGTGGCATGGGAGCCGCACCTTCATGGTTTCTTGACTTCCTTGCTTCAGCATGGGAGTTGGGCGGGAGGGGGTGGCACGCCGTGGGAGCTGGGTGAGAGGGGTTGGCGTGGGGTGGGGGCGGAACAGGAGGGGGCGGCATAGGGAGGGAGTGGGGGCGGCACGGTGTGGAAGCCGATGTAGGCAGGATTGGGGAGGGGGTGGCGCGAGGAGGGAGGGGCGGCGCGGGGTCAGGATCTGGGTGGGAGGAGGCGACGCGGGTTGGGATCGGGGCAGGAGGGGGTGGTGCGGCGTGCAAGAGGGAGCTGCGCGGTAGGGTTTGGGCATTTGGCCGTGGTGGTCGTGCTGTCCTGTGCAGACTATTTTGCACGAGGCCAAGCGGAATGGGGGTGATCGAGCGAGTTGGGCTAGTAGAGTAGGCCGGGCCACTGAGTGGAGATGGGCTGAACCATTTAAATGCTACCCCCAGCTAAGATTAAAAGTACTAGGGCTATACACTACAAAAATTATCATGCTTTGGGTTGAAGCCTATGTTGGCATGGGCCTAATAAATCTGTCCCTGATGTGTAGAATTTCTCACCTGTTGTGTGGAACACATTTGAGCCTTTGAAGGATAGATGTAACTGTTACGAAACTATTAAGTGATGAGCAAATACCTAAACTACTCCTGCTTTACTGTTCTATAAATAAAGGACTTTGTGCCATGTAAAGTGACTCACAAGATCAATAAAGCCCTCACTCTTATACTCTATTCTCTGGTGTTCTATATGATTGTCGGATTACTTGGAAGATTATATTGTGTGTATGCATTACCGTTCGTCGATCTACTCCGTTTCTTAACACGTTATCAGCACGAGTTCTACCAGACGTACGGTATGTAAAATCACACACCAATTATTCATGCATCGCTGCTCGTATTCAATCTAGATTAATTCACATTTACTAGCAATGCAAATGTGTAGATCATTTTTGTTAATCACCTGATTTTCTAGCATCCAGTTCTTAGATCCAACGTCATCTCTGCAATCTCTGCAAATGCTATGTCTAATTAGTGGTATCCCAAACAAATCTGAAACATAGATCGGACCATGTTCTATTTTGATTACATATTCACGCTATTGATCTGGTAGATTGATCATTAGACATTAGATCTTTTGGTACCTACAAAAATCTCATTGTGGAATCAGAAATTGAGATTAGAGATTGACAAACTAGGTGGCTACGGGCACGGTAGTGCCTGATGCGCCGCGTCTGCATACGCGCAAACCCCACAGGCCGCGCATGTCGTCGGCCTCTCGCGCTGGCCACCGGCCGCCACTCGCGGTTCCCCGAGGCGTCGACGCCCGATGCGCCGCCTCGTGCAAGAAGCACGACAGCCGTGAGGCCGCACCCCGCTGCGCCGACTTGGGGCCTCCGCACCTGGCCGCGCCGCCGCCGCTGCGTGCCGGCCCCCGCGCAAGCCCCCGTGCTCGGCCACGCCGCTGCATCGGCCGCCGCGCGCTCCACCTTGGCGCCCTACCGCGGCCGCCCACACCGCTACCGCACCGGCCGCGGTAACTGCTCGCCGCCGTCGGGCCTTGCGCCCGATCAGCTGCGGCCGCCGTCGAAGCCGAATCGCGATCGCCACCTTGCCCCACCGGCCGCCGATTCGACTTGAGGGCCGGCCTCCATTTTTCGGCCCCGGCCAGCGCCCCCACTGCAAGCTCCGCGACGGGCTACCGCGCTGAAGGAGCCCGCCGCCGCACCGAAGGAACCCACCGCCGCGCCGAAGGAGCTCGCCGCCGCTACCCCTCGCCCGCATGTAGATCCGCAAAGGGGGGCGAGGTGACTCGATCATTGCACCGGAAAGCAAGGGGGAGAGCGAGATGGGGCGACGGATCGAAGCCGAGAAAAGGGGGAGCCGCCGGTCACAACCGGGAAACGTGGGCAAGTGGCAGTTATGGCCGAAAGGGGTGGATGAAGAAGTCGCTGGCCACCCATCGGTATATGGCTGGGAGATAAGGTTGCACAAATGTGCAATAGAACCCCAAGTTTTTTTATTTCTCTCAGGAAATCATACACAATGATTTTTGAATTAAGCCCCCGGGTTTTTATGAAAACCACAAGTTTGCGATGGAGTTTTCAGTTTGCCCCCGAAACCTTGATTAATAAGAATAAATAAAACAAGAACTTTTGGTCGGTGGATGTTTATGACTTGGACCCTAGTTTTTTCGATTATCTTACTAGAAATTGAAAATGTCTATAGCATTTGACCCTGAAGTTTGTCACAATTGCATGTGGACCCAATAGGCTGATTTATTTCTTATGTTTTATTCCATATATTTTATCTCCTAGATTATTTTAAGTTCTTTATGATCTAGATAACATGTGGTATTATTATTTTATTTCCTGCCATAATGTAATTACCTTCTGGTATTATTGTTGTATATTTTCTGGATTTATTTTATTCACCACATTGTTTCTGCTTATTTAGTAATTCTGAAAATTACCTATTGATTAGCAAAGAATTATTAAAATTGCCAGAAAATTCTTGAAATCCTAAAACATGTTCTTTTAGGTATATGAGCTTCCATAAATTTGTGAAACCTTAGACTTAGTACACTTCGGAAGCATCATATTTCTTTTATGGTTTATTTTCTAGCATTGTGTGTTTGGGGATTTATTTAATGGGTTAGTAATTCTGAAAATTGCTTAAATGCCCTAATAATTATCATAAAATCCCAAAAGGTTGCTAGGAAAATCTGAGAAAAGATACTTTATCTGCTGAATAGATAAAAGTGAATTACTAAGTGGATATTTGCATGGCATCACTAAGTGGATATTTGCATGCCCCGAATGGCTGCAAATTGTATCACCTAGGCTTATTTCATCGGCATATAGTCATACCACTGTCAAGCCTGATGCTGATAGGGTTGTACCGTTTTACCGCTAGAGCGTAAAAACTTCGTAGTTGGTGAGACATCGCCTCTACTCTACCTGAAATATTACAGGTAGCCCTAAAGGCACTTTGCCAAAATCTATTACTCTTTCTAGGACCAGAAGTCCGAATGCGAGTATTACTCTGCCTTGAACCATACTGTCTTCAGACTAAGTTTAGGTAACTTGTATATTACCAACAAACAGGTGCATTCATAAGTAAGAATATGCCTACGGTAAATAATTTGGAGACCAGCAGTATTCTCCCGTTATCCCTTAGCATTATTTGAATGTCAATTTTCCTACATAAGTAGCATCAATTATATGGATACAGCTCCTGTCGAGCTTGTTCCTACTCATGAAGAGTACTTCTTATCTTTTGCTGAAATTATGCATTACATAATCTTTTCTCAGATACCATAAATACTTGGTCTAAGTTTTTCTGTTAAATTCTTACCCCTGCTGAATAGTTACTTAATAAACACATTGCTAGTAGAACATCTTACCCGACGTAAGATTTATTAATCATACATATAATAATAATTGTAAATATTACGCCTAATATTTGAATGGAATAATGATATGCCTCAGTTCATTATTGCACAGATGGCAATAGAAAAAATGTCTTTCTGAAAGACTCGAAATCTAGTCAAATATTAGATCCCAGAAGGGTCAGCTCAACTAGAAATTGCTATAAACCCCAAAAGACTTGAAGTCTATATATAACCCCTATCTTCCATATCAACAAGTATATGACAATTTCACGCCAATAAAATTATACTCTTGAAGTAGTATAATAATAACTTATTGCTAAAGCTCTGAGTTAATTCGAAGCGAATGCTAGAAGCATATGCTCTCACTTGGAATTTTATGGTTGGCGTGAAAAGGGAGAGGAATTAGGGTATATGAGGAATATTGAATCCTCCGAGGTATACCCTAGATCAACTACAGAAGCAAATAAGTCTGAAGCTATATATTTGAGAGATAATTGAATTTACTATCCACAGTTGGAAAATCATTACAACCCTCGAAGGGTAATTGATTTGTCTCCAGTAATATGCTAGTCGCCAGCATGTGACCACATACATGGGTATTACACGGTAGCATGAAGATACCGCACATATACCACTGGAAGCTATAACAATTTGCCTGAAGCAAATATAACTCTCAAAATATTAGACGACCTATTGGATATTAAAGATCTCGAATGATCTAAATATGTCATATTCAGTTGGCATTATAAAATATAACAGGCATATAAATTACCTCCCACATTAATCACATATATTTCTGAAGAATAATTATTCCATCTAGTAGGTTAAGCTAGAAGTATATTCTAGCAGAATATATATAAATATGTTCCATGTAGATTAATCATTAGGCATGTTTATGTGATAGTGTTATATTCATACTATTGCCAACATCCTGAAGATGTACTTTATGCTGTCAAAGCATAATACATGTTGCACTAACACAAAATCTGAAGTTTTGTGCGATCTAAATTTGAAGTCAGAAGTATGAGAAATTAGATCATAATATTGGGCAATATATAAGAAGCTAGAATATTTCTGCCATCGCAGATCAATAATCCAACAGATGTTTGGGATAATCTACTAGAAGTAGAGATGTGCAGTTATCCATGCCACTGCATTAATAAATATCTAGCTCACTGTATTAAGAAAATGAACCCCAATAAAGGATTAGTGTGTATTATAAGAATCAATTATTCCCATATGATATCACCACCACAGCATACCGAGGGGATTTTAATGTATGCTATTAAGGAAGATCACATCTCAGCATTAGGGGGAGAGTAATGCCCAAAATATTTGAATGCCGAGATATTTTCCTGAAGAAATATTTTTACTTTATGGTTCACACACTAACTAAGCTAAATATAAGTTTAGCTGATACTCCTGTACACCGGAAGTGGGGAGACTGCCATATTTCTTTGCTCATTGGAGGAGTTATATAATATTTACCTAAAGTAAATATGTCGCTCAGTTTGGAATACCCCGGGATAAATAGTATCTCCATCTTTGCGAAAATCGACTTATTGGTCAATGACCTAGATTCTACGGGGACACCTGTGGATCTATGGTCTAATAACATGAGTCAAAATAATCGGTAACTACTCCTTGAATACTCCAAAAGAGAATTCACCCTGAAGGTGAAATACCTCCTGATGAGGCTCATCCTGAAGATAAAAATCCAGTAATAAGACGCGCGCATACTATACTACTGGGGAACACGGAACCACCAAAAGACCTTCGTTTTGGGAAATGACGAAGTTTTGGTTAACACTGAAAGACACTCAAATATGAGGATATTCGGAGAGAAGTTGTCGACAACCAGTTTGCCTCTATAATTGCTAAGAGTTTCTCATATGAGAACATAAATCCGGAATCAAAGTCCATGCCCGTGCACCTGAAGTGTTCATATCGGGTCAAAATGAAAGAAAGCAATTGAGGTCGAACCATAATCGCAGATGAAAGTCTTGGAACCTATTCGTTCAGACTTGATGGGTCGTTATGAAATAATGAGGTAGTGAAAGCGATGGTTCAAGGATCCCTGTAGAGATCTATATTCTTCTGTTATAAATGAAATAATGTTCCGTTATATAATAACTCTGGCAGATGACATGAATAAGATATGCAGATATCAGATTCTGAAAATCCTCGATGGGACCTCTGAAGGAACCCAAAACTTGATCCCTGAAGGACTCAATGTTTTAATAAGAAAGTAAATTGCAACATGTATACTTGTGTATACAAAGCTCATACATGATAAACTCTTACTTAAAGAAAGAGTATCTCCTAGAAGAGAAAGTATTTCCCTAAAGAGAAATCACCAGTTGATCGAAAATACACCAACGACTATGCGATCCCTAGAAGTGGATAAGGACCCATCCAAGACCTGAGGAAATAAAATAAGGAAGCTAAGAACCAGAAGTTCGTCACATAAAATGCATTTCCTATCAGAAACTGATGAAGTGGCAATGTCATCTATTGCCACGAAGGTACCATATGTTTGGTGGTAATGGCAAATTTATTAATTCCTTAAGTGCCAAAATTAAGACTTGTTACATTGACTCTGTGGTAGTATGACCATACTATGAGTTCCATAGAACAGACGTTTGGTCATATGGTACTACTCAGAGATAGTTGCTAAATGTTAAAGAACCTGAAAAATTTTAATAAGTCACATCCTGAAGAAATGTAGTATTGTAATTAATTAACCCCCATATCCTGATTAGGATAAATATACTAGCCTGCACTCATTTCTTAAAGGTAGTGGGATAATAAGACTTCACCAGAAGTGGTCTTCAGGGGGAGTATATGCTAAACTTTTATAGTTATGTATGAGATTCAGAAAATCTTAACTTTGTCAAACCCAGAAGGCATTGACTTGATGATTACGACCTTAAAGATTTTACCACCTATTAATATAAGTTCAATTAATGGACATGATAAAGGTCTTGAAGATCATAATATATGCTGAAGATAAGTATTGCAAATCCTGAAGATAAACGTTGTACTCTTTTCCCTTAGTAAGTTTTTCCCATTGGGTTTTCTTGCTTGAAGGGTTTTAATAAGGCAACAACTGCAACACAATTTTAACGTGTGCTATGTACTCTTTTCTCTATTCCTTTTTTTCCCACTGGGTTTTTGGAAAGAGTTTTTAATGAGGCATATGCATATCGTGGTATGAAGCCTCACAAGAATGTATTTGGTTTAGACGAATGGTTACCCACATCCAGAAGTCATGTGGCGTGAGCACCATAACAGGCCCCACTATTATCTATGAAGATAATACCGCTTGTGTCACATAAATGCAAATGGGCTATGTTAAGAGTAATATCACGAAGTATATTACTCCTAAATTTTTTTATTCTCACAAGCTCCAGAAGAACGAAGAGGGAAGATACTGAAGGTAAGTATTGTGATAATTCGACATATTTATACACAAAATCTCTCACAGTTTCTAGCTTCCAGAAGTGCGTTCGAGGCATTGGTATGAGACGACTTAGAGAATTATAAGGTTCAGGAGGAGCGAATCTCTGAACTATAGCCTATATGTAAAGCCAGAAGACTTACATGATCCTGAAGATCTAAATGTTGCACTATTTTCCCTTTTGTGAGTTTTTTCTGAAGTTTTCTCACGTAAGGTTTTTAATGAGGCAACAAGTGCCGCAAGCAACGGATGCAATGTACTCTTTTCTCTATCTCTTTTTTCCCACTTGGTTTTTGGGAAGAGTTTTTGTTGAGACATGTGCATACCGAGGTATTCGCCCAAGAGGAAGTGTTACGAAACTATTAAGTGATGGACAAATACCTAAACTACCCCTGCTTTACTGTTCTATAAATAGAGGACTTTGTGCCATGTAAAGTGACTCACAAGATCAATAAAGCTCACTCTTATACTCTATTCTCTGATGTTCTATATGATTGTCGGATTACTTGGAAGATTATATTGTATGTATGTATTACCGTTCGTCGATCTACTCCGTTTCTTAACAGTAACGACCAGGTGTCCATCCTACAGTACCTGATAATTGATAAGAGTGTGTTTGGTTGCTTGCGTCAGCTTAGCCTGGCCCGTATGCCCCATGCAGGCTGGGCCTGGCCTGGCTAAGGGGATGCAAAAGGGCTCGTTTGGTTGGCTATTTTTGTTGGGACAAGGTGTGCTGAGATGTTGGTCCTGGCTTCTAATTTGTAAACACGTCAGCTTCTTAATTTTATTTATTTTTTTTTGGTTTTTTCTCTTGTTGCCTTGTATTATCTATGATGATATAATTTTTTTACCTTTTTAATTTAATTATTTATAAAAAAACTACCGTTGTTACATTATATTTCCAGCCGTAAGGCAGAAACAGGAAGCACACTGGGCACTACCGTTATTTGGTTGGCTGGGTCAGGTGGTTATGGGATGAGTAGATGCAAGCAAACCCTACTGGCAATTGCAATGCATGCGTTATAGACTTGCAGTCCCAGAGAAGATTTCACACGTCACTTTTTGATCCAATGGCTATTAGCGTACTGCATAGTACTGCGATGTGATTTTCCTTCATTCTTCCGTATATGGTGCACGGACGTGGCCCATCTCAGTCTCAGTGCCTCGCTCGTTTCGGTTTTTTTAACTTTAACATTTAATTTTAATTTTTTTTTCACTATTTAGTAATTCGTTTTTTTCTGATTTTTAAAGATATTTTAGGCTTTTTTGTATTTCCTTTTTTCCCTGTAATCTTTTGCATTGTCCGTGATAGACTAATTTATTTTTTCTATTTTTATATTTTTTAAAAATTTAATTATACCTAATAAGCCAACTCAACTACAGTAAAAAAAGTCAGCTACAGTAAAAAAATCAGATACAGTAAAATTTCAATCCGAAACTAGAAGCATCGCTATTCGGATCGCCCACATATTGGCTGTCCTCTAGCTCTAACCTTCTGTTGCTACAGGTGCCGACGGTTTCATTTGGGAAGTTTCAGTGGGAGTTCAGGAAAGCAGTATAGAAAAGATGCGTTTTTTTTCTGCCTGCCTCACCTCGGCTGTGTTCTCTCTCCACAGCTACAGTTACAGGAGGAATGGGAACAAAGCGCGGGGGCAGAAAAAGGCGGTAGCCTCCCTTCCTTTCACCCTGGGGAACCAAAAACAAAATCATAAGAGCATGATGCGAAACACGATCGAACCTGCTTTGGACGCGCCAGTGGAATCTGTGCTCCACTAGCGATGAGAATTAAAGCATTACTAGGGAATAGTATACGCTGTACGTATATAGTGGTAGAGAGATGAGATGAGAGCCTAAGACCATCTGCAACGTTACCCCTCGGCCGGTTCAACAGCCTAATTTGGGACCAAGGAGCCGATTCAACACACTGGGAGCTGCGGTTCAAAGCAAGGAACTAGGGAGCCGGTGCAAACTTTGAATCCGGATGCAACTGGATAAAATATTGATCTTTCTGGGTGGTTAGCCGGTGCATTAACTTAACTAGCTGTTTCCATTAACTCTTCTTTTTTAGCCGTCAATAAAATTATTCTTTTTATGTAACGTGGGCTCCAATTATTAATAGGAATCGGTTCAATATATTAGAGAAAAATAAGTTTAGTTCCTACAATGCTTATATAGTATGACTTTGAATCGACATCGATTCAATACACTAAAGATGTCCTAAGATGGAGAGGAAAGGGAAAAGATTTTAGGGAATTGCTAACTAGCATTTAAGTTTTTTTATTGAGCACTATAATTTCTTACTGTTGGATTTTGCCTTGAGATTTGTGCTCACACCTCCCTCTGTAGCTCGAACGAGAGCTCTGGCGAGTTAGGGTTAGAGTTCGGGTTGGGTTCAGCAGAGCCCCCTAGATTTAGAGGAAAGCCGAGGGTGGTGGCAGACCGGCGGTGGTTTCGCTGCCTCGGCCGTGGGTCAAAAGAGGGCGGTGGGCAGTGGAGGTTGGCAAGCGTGACAAGGATGAGTGGTTAAGAGACAACAGAGGATCTGACGGCAGTAGCCACCAGAGACGAGTAAGCATGGAAACACACGGGGGATTTCGTCGGAGAAGGTGGGGGTGTGGGACGGCTCACCAGGGAGGAGGAAGAATGGTGGCTCAAGAGGAAGGGAGGCGGGAGCCGCGGCATCAGATTTAGAGGGAGGGGCAAGGAGGCGGTAGACCGATAATGGTGCCGCCGGCGAGGGGCACGGGGGAGGGTGGTGGGTAGGGCTGGAAAAAAAGCTCGCTAGTGAGGCTCGTTGGCTCGATTTAAAATTGTTTTAATTACACTCGATAATTAGTTAAATATTGAAAGAGTTGATTTCAGATGAAATTAAATTTTCCTTTGGCTCGGCTCGTTAGCTTGATTCTAAAAATAATTACAAACTATCAATAAAATGATATTAAATCAAACTATATCAATTTTAAGAAAAGCTCGATAAAACGACGAGCCGGCTCGATATCCACCCCTTGTGGTGGGCAAAGACGGCAGCAAAATGGTGATGAATCAGGAGATCGGGTTAGGTTTTAGGGTCGACAATTGAACGGCGGTAGAGCATGTGGTAGTGATGTTTGGAGGTGACGGCAGAGGTGAAGGTCAACGAGCATCACCGGCAACGGAGGTGGCACTGACGAGGTGGTTGGGCGGTGACGCGCAGGGTAGTAGCGCATGGGGGAGGAAGATATGGAGGCGATGCGGGATTGGGGGAGGAGGATCGAGGCAGTGTAGGTGGACACCGGTGAGGTCGCCGTCGCCGGAGGGACGGTTGGGCAGTGGCGGGGTGGTGGCTAAGGTTGGGAGGGGGAAGGGGAAAGGGGAGAGGAAGGGGAGGAATTATAAAGGAGTAAAGGGAGTGATTTCATCCATTAGATTTAAATCTCAATGCTTAAAAGTTAAATATTACTTAGCAACTAAGCACTCCAATACTTCCATTACACCACCAAAACTTTATACCTACCTACCAGCTCGAGCCTATTGCCTTTCATGCTTCCCAACTAAGAGATACCTTTTTCAAGGTATGTATAATGATACAGACAATCATTTTCTATAAAATCCTCTGTCATCAATAGACAGCATTAAAGACAGCTCATACAATAGGTTGTTTTTTTTGTATATCTCTATAGATAATTTCTTTATAATATAATATGTCTTGTTACTGTATTATAATCGACTACTATATAATAGATGATCCAATTATCTATATTTCTTCTCTCTTCTCCGTATCATCTCGTATTATCATATTATTGTATATGATCTTATGCGACTACCGAACCATTGCCTGCCTTGCTTTCTCGTCTCTCTTTCCTCCTATTGCCCATCGCCATCAGCATAATGCTGGCTTGGTTGCTGTCCCCAAAGCCATCCCAGCACGCCCGGTGCTGCTAGGCGGCCAAAGAATTCCTCCGGGGGGCGTCAAGCGAGTGGCATGAAGGACCTGGTGTCCTGCTTCAGCGAGCACGCCGTGCGGGTCTCCGGCGGCGCCAATGCGGCGGCAGGGCCCGCGGAGGGCAGCGGTGGCGGCGGAGCGAGGGCGGTGATGAACGCGGTGACGAGTGTGTACCGGTCGCGGCTCTCGGCGTCCGGGAAGGAACTGCTCATCGACGTGACTTGGTCGCGGTCGCCCGACGGGCCCGCGCTCTCCGTCGCCGTCCATGATGCCGCCTCGCGACACAGCGCAAGCGGCCCGTCCGCCGCGCCGCGGCACCTGCACAAGAAGAAGGGAAGCGGCACATTCACCGCGGGCAGCTGCGTGGTGGGCGTGTTCTGGGACTACGCTGCGGCGCGGTACGGCGCGGGCCCCGAGCCTGTCTCCGGGTTCTACGTCGCCGTCGTCGCCGACGCGGAGTTCGTCATCCTGCTGGGCGACATGAGCCGGGGGTACGTGGAGCGACTGCACGGCGGGATACCGATCGCCGGGTCCTGGATGGCGCGGCGGCGGGAGCGGTTCGTCGGGTGCGGGTGCTGGTCCACGAAGGCGCGGTTCTTGGAGTCCGGCGCGGAGCACGAGATCGGTGTCGGGCTGGAGGGCGACGCGGAGGCGTGGGTTAGCGTGGACGGCCGGAAGGTGGTGCAGCTGCAGCGGCTGCGGTGGAGCTTCCGCGGTAGCCACACCCTCTTCTTGGACGGCGGCGCGCCGGTGGACATGACGTGGGACTTGCACGGCTGGCTCTTCCACGCGGCCGAGCCCACGGCCTCCTCCTCCTGCGCCGTGTTCACGTTCCAGGCGCGTGGCACGTCGGAGAGGCTGTGGATGGAGGACGACGGCGACGACGAGCAGGAAAATGAGAAGCCGCCGGCGCCGGAGCGCGGCCAGCGACTGAAGCTCGGAGGCGGTGCTCCGTCGGGGCAGGGGTTCTGCCTGCTGATTCAAGGCTTCATGAGCTCCTCCAACATCACTTAATCTGTACATGCCGTGAGAGATTTACCATTCTTTTCACTTCATGCTTGGAGTGCTTGGAATTTAGGATCGATATGCTGCTGGTGGCTGTTGATTAATCCGATGCATCATCACAGGAGTGTGAAACTGTGAATGGGAGGTATAGGAGGGGAGGTTAACTGACACATAGAACGAGTTGTTTTTCGTTTTGGTTTGCTGCGTCGCCGCCGTGCTGATTTGATACATGACTTACTGTGTTCTTGTTTTCAGAAATACACTAAAGGTTGCAACTTTTTCATGAAATGGTTTTTCTTCATTGCATTCTTTTTTATGAACTTTGATTAGCATAGTAGTAAGTTGTGAAGAGAGACCTGGAAGATGCCACTCTGTATGGAGTCGTCTCATCCCTGTGCAGACATGAGGAAACTGAACTACCTCAACAGCACAATATTTGGGGTACTGAACTACTGATAGGTAGGAGTAATACACAAGCGAAGTTTACAAAACATTATGGATTTGTCAGGTCCAGTGGAGATAAGGATCAAAACACTTTCTATAATGCCGCACGATTGTTGTCAATTTCTTGAGGAAGCTGCACACATCCATAGCCATCACAGATGTTGATTGCTCATTTTGTAAGAATACAACGTCTTTCTGACTGATCAACTCTTGTTGCAAAATGGGTATCTCTGCATAACACGTAGTACAGGCTACACGGCATTATCGGTATAAAGAAATGCGCATGACAGCATTGGCTGCTGCTCTTAAAACTGCCACGCTTGCTTTTGTTCTTGTCGGCTGTCATGCTAAAAAAATTAGAAAGGCCCTTAAGTAAAATAGACCCGAGCAAATGAAATGAAACCTGGTCCAACCTTACTAACCTCCGCATGCCTTTTCCAGGCCTATTGGACTGAAACATTTTGGAATTCTTGATAATTCTCAGCTCAGAAATCTGTACAAATTCTCGTTCATGCATAGGTTGCGCATATAAAACTTGGACACGTTTTTTAAATTCTTAGAATAAAGAATGATATGCTCTGGGATGGACCGTAGATTGTAGCGAGGGTGAGGTTGGAGGTGAGGGCGGGAGTAGGGGTGCAATCGAAGTGGATATGGACTGATATTGCTCATTATGTATCATATTTCGTATATTTTTGTCTAAGTTAGAGTCAAACACGGA
Source organism: Melocanna baccifera (assembly GCA_036346265.1). Taxonomy (NCBI): domain Eukaryota; kingdom Viridiplantae; phylum Streptophyta; class Magnoliopsida; order Poales; family Poaceae; genus Melocanna; species Melocanna baccifera. The sequence goes on from CM070687.1 coordinate 16,392,727, forward strand.
TAATATCGGATACCTATTTCTCCATTCCGTATTCGTTCTATAAGGCTTCAGACGATTGGTCGGACGAAAATTATTCGCTTCTTTACACAGGATATTGGATAGTAGGGTGCAATCAGACTGAACATAGAGAGATTAATCATCGAGATGTTGAACGAAGAGAACTCAGTATTCCCCGTCTATTTAGATGTAGCAATCCGCATATATGTTATCTTGTTTCTAAGTAAAGTCATAACATACTTCCTCATATTACTTGATATACAGATATATATGGACAGATATCACTTATCCCGTATCATATTTCGTATTGTTTCCTTGGAGTCAGAGTCAGACACAGATAGTGTCGTATACCCATTTACCTCTCCCGTATTCACTCCGCGAACCTTCGGTTTGATCAATTGATCGAACAAAAATTATATGCTCTGTTTGCACCTCTAAGCAGAAGATCGGACGTCCAGAGGAGCCGTGGTAACAATCTTGCGACTGGGAGAAGAAAACAGGAAATAGAAGAGGTGAGAGATAAGATAATTTCTTGCTTGTCCTTTCATTATATCGGCTAACCTCTTATACTTCGAGGTGGCCCCTTCCTAACAAACTCAATCTAATCTTTAACTAATACAGAAAATAATCCAGCAGTAAGGAAACTACTAGGGGCATTCGTTTTAGCGATGGCTTCTGGTTTTTGACTAAAATTTCACTGTAGCTAGTTTTTTTACTGTAGCTGATTTGGTTTTTTGAGCATAATTAAATTTAAAAAATATAAAAAATATGTTAGCCTATCACGGACAATGCAAAAGAACACGAGAAAAAAAAGAAAAATACAAAAAAGCCAAAAAAATCTAAAAAAATTCAGAAAAAGATAAATTACTGAATAGTGAAAAAAAACTGAAGCTTAAAAAAAACTGAAACCAGCGGGCCGAACAAATAGCAACTAATCCATATGGAAGGAAACATATCTGTGGTTCCTATTCCTGATCTGGCACGGTAGCTACTTCCTGTGGTGCGGTTGGCCCATCCTCCTGCGCGCCACTAGAACTCCTTTTCCCCTGACGTTGGTAGACTTTGCCGAAGTGCCCAGATAGTAACTCCGTAACATTTCTCCCCTCCCGGAGGAATAGCTTGTCCTCAAGCTGAGAGTCAGGGTGCGCCACCCAAAAATCCTCCAAGTTTTCCCATGTCGCATCTGTTGGCTGGAGGCCCTGCCAATGCACCAGAAGCTCCCAAGTTCCCTGCTGGCGACGGGAGCTAAGGATCGTCGCCGGTTGCAGGATTGCCTTGCCATGGACTATAGGAGGTAGCGCCAGTGGGACTGCTGGCGGGGACTGTGATATGGTTTGAGAAGGGCCACATGGAATATGTCATGTGGTTGAGCACCCTTTGGCAGTTGAAGCCTATCAGCCACTAAGCCTACTTGGGCGATGATCTAGTAGGGTTCGTCATATTTGGGCACCAATTTCTGTCGAGACCGCACAGCCAAGGAGGCAGCTGGGTGGTGTTGCAGGCGGAGCCAGACCCAATCTCTAGGAATGAAGACCACATCACGACGGTGCGCATCATGATGGTCCTTCATGCATTGCTTTGCTTGCAGAAGGCGGTGTCGAAATTCCTGCAAAAACTCATCTTGATCCTTCAGCCATCTATCAACTACATCGACCTTCGCTTGTCCTGGTTCATAGGAGGCCAATGCGGGAGGAGTCTAGCCATATACAACCTGGAATGGCATTGTACGCAGATATGTCTGGAAGGAAGTGTTGTAGCAGTACTCCGTCCAGAGTAGACGAAGAACCCATTCTTGCGGGCGGTCTCTGGAGGCAACGAAGGTACATGGTGATAATTTGGTTGACAACTTCTGTCTGTCCGTCCGACTGGGGTGAAAAGCAGATCTAAAGTTCAATTGAACCCCCGATAGGCAAAACAACTCCTTCTAGAAATTATTGGTGAAGATTTGATCCCTATCACTGACGATGGACGTCGGCAAACCGTGGAGGTGGACTATCTCCCCAAAGAAGACTGAGGCTACAGAGGCCGCCATATAAGGGTGCACAAGAGGAACAAAATGTGCTTACTTGGAGAAGTGGTCCACCACGGAAAGGATCATGGATTTGCCATGGACCTTAGGGAGCCCTTCGATGAAGTCCATTGAGATGTCCGCTCAGACTTAGTTTGGCACCGGTAGTGGCTGGAGTAACCCTGCTGGATGCATATGTTCATATTTGTTGCGGCCTCCATGCGTCACCAACCCGTCCACCACCGCCCAAGGAGATGGCAAAACACCTGCTGTTATGCGCTAGATGTACTCCTGTAGAACCGGATTCAAAGTTGATTGCCGACGGATCTCGTCAAAAATCTGTAGGTGTGGCAAGGGACAGCCCAAACAGCTTCTTTGTCCCGGCATGAGAGAGCGTTGGCGACTTTGTTGAGGTAACTGGGATGAAAATCCACCACGAAATCGTAACCAAAGGAGTTTGCTCACCCAATGATGTTGCGGAACGGTGGAGAGGCGCTGATCCAATAAGAACTTTAGGCTGTAGTGGTTAGTACGAACTATAAATGGACGTCCCCAGAGATACGTGTGCCAATGGCAGATGGCTTTGACCAGGCCAATGAGCTCTCGCTCGTAAGCTGCTCGCAAGGCCTGGAGGGAGTAGGGCGTGAGCCACTCCTTGACCACCCAAACCTTGTCGTTGTCCATAGCCACTCCTTGGGCTGATACCACATGGCCCAAGTAAGCAACTTTGCGTCGCCCGAAAAAGTATTTGCTTTCCTTGAGAACAAGCTGATTCTCCTGGAGTGTGTGGAGAACCACATGCAAGTGGCGTAAGTGGTCCGCCCATGTCTTGCTATAGATAAGAATATCATTAAAAAAACAAGGACAAAGTGACAGAGAAATGGCCACAAAATTCTATTTGTGAGAGCTTGGAATATCGCCGATGCATTGGTCAGACCGAATGGCATAACTAGTAATTCAAAAAGACCCTCATGCATGCGGAAGGCTATTTTCTTGACGTCGTCGGGGTGCATGCAGACTTGATGGTAACCGGAGTTGAGTTTGGAAAAGTATTGAGCCCCATGGAGCTCTTCCAGAAGCTCATCCACCACAGGTATGGAAAACTTATCCTTAACTATCTTGAAATTGAGGGCGCGGTAATCCACGCACAAGTGCCATGAACCATCCTGTTTCTTGACAAGAATGACTGGGGAAGAAAATTCCGATGTGCTTCTCCTGATAATACCTTGTGCCTCCATGGCGCGACACTAAGATTCGAGTTCCATCTTTTGAGTCACCGCATAACGGTATGGACGAACGACTACCGGTGGAGTCCCGGGCAATAAGTATGCAGTGGTCACAAGCCCGCTGCGGCGGCGGCCCCGTCGGCTCGGTGAAGAGATCTCGGAACTCGGTAAGAAGTGGTTGCAGCAGCGCCTGGCCATCACAGAGGTTAGCACGGGTCGTCAGAGGTCCTGCCACGCCTATCCATCGGACATGCCACCGACCAAGCCAAAAAGACATCTGCAAGGTAGCGAAATCCCATGTGATTGGCCCCAACGTCCGAAGCCAGTTAACTCCCAAGATGACGTAAAACCCGCCAAACAGAAGGCAGTAACAATCAATGTGGAAGTGCTCGTCAGCAATCTGGAGAGGCACCGCCCGAGCGAATCCAGAGCTACTGGAGCATGGCACTCCACAGATCCCAACTTGATGCGTAGTTGCATGGTATCGGCCAGGCAAATGCCTGTGAGTGCATAAAGAGAGATGCCCAGATCTTCGTAGACTTTGCCGAAGCGCCCAGATGGTAACTCCGCAACAAAAATGTGTCCAAGTTCAGGTTTGGAAGGTAGCTCCAGTGTCTAGGCCTCAGAACAGCTACTCCCTCTTGATCACCTCTTTATTGATCATGACAGCTTTGCTAATTTATTGACCTACTAGCCCTAACCATGAAAAGAACTTTTTGCAGACCTGTTTAACAATGCTATGTTACTTGCCTGTCAGGTCAACAATGTTAGGTTAGTGAGAACTAGCCGAGGTAGTCGGCCATTTATGCTATGCACAGTAACACAATAGTGCCCTTCAGAAAGGTCTCCCAGTTTTGATTGTGGATGCATGATGATGGTATGTCTCACCATTTGTTGATGATTGCAAATGCAACTCTGGGTGGTTAGCTCTTAAATTGTGACAACAAAAGCACGCACACAATAAAGCTGTAAGACTAAATTTCATAAAACCACACTTATTCTTACCAATTGATTCAAAGAACCATACTTTTGTCAATTACAATTATGTTGCCAAGGTAGGCCCGTATATCATTGAGACTCCAGCATATAACCCCGTTACACCGATGCAAGAGTACTGCTGCATAGCCAACTAATGTGAAGAGTGTTGTTTGCTCTGAAGAATTTGATTGAGCAAGAGAAAAACACCCTGATACAGGAGAAAGAAGTTGAGTTGCAGTGAAGTTGGCCATGTGCCACATCGATTGGCTACACAGTGCCCTCCACATTGGCATAACAAGGTTAGATATTGGAGTCTTAATAACATACGGGTTATGTAGGTCTATCTTATTAAAATGGTTGCAAGTGACAAAAATATGATTCTTTGAAACGATCAATGAGAATAAATATGGTTTTGTTTAACTAGTTCTAAAAAATATTGATTTCTAAAAGTTTTGTAAGAATAAATATGGTCCGTGAAATTTACTCAAATTGTAATTCCGGTACATGAAGTATAGATACCACACAGCATCCAATGTTCATAGATAGCATAAAAGCAGAGTATGTTCCAGTTGGTTGTCTACAAGACCGCGAAGACGACACGATAGGTTGCATAGTACGTGACGTACGTCATCTTCGGACGTCAGCTCATCTACTGAAGCATCACGTGTAAGAGAGGAAAAAGGTAATACATTTATAACTTATAATTTATACTATAGTACCTAATTTTTAAATAATATATTTTTTAAAACAGAATTAACAGAAAAATTATAGTAAAAATATACTGAGTTTAGCTGTACTAACTAAAATAGTATGCGACTATTTTTCTATATGTATCGTCTTTTACGAACAATTAAAATTTAAAAATTTAAATCATAAATTATAAATTATAGTCTAAAAGAATCTACCGAAACTACATGAGGCTGTACCTGCAGCTCAATCAGGAGATGAGTGACCGAGTATGCAAAGCAGACTACATTTGGTCCAGGGCACGTACAGCAATCTTCTTCCATTACTGCTGAGCACGGTGCATCTCTTTCTGCATGGAGGATAGCAAGGCTGACGAACACGAGGGCTACAACACATTCATGAGGACAATAACACGTGAATGGCGTACATAACAAGACAATAATCTGGAAGGAGGTACAATGGTACAAACAAGAATTGAATTTGAAATCAATGAAGAAAATGCATTATCACATACCAAATAGGGGGGGGGGGGGATGCGCCTTCCCTGCCAGTTTCCCTGTCCTTTGTCATCATTAGAGCACCTGTGCTACAACAACAACTCGGCATGAATAGAAGAGTCAGCGAGCAAAATGACAGCGGGCGACAAGAAGCATAGTTGCTCTGTGATAGTCCCAGATGCATGTCTGAAACGGGTAGGAAAAATGAAATAATAGTCACAGGTTACCCTTCAACTCAGAAACAGAGAACGAATATTGTCAAACTATGAGACCATGTACAAACTTGATGGCTGGAATACAAGAATCTTGAAGAAACCGGTAATCTTCAAATCGCACCTCAATTTACAAATATACAGGCTCACACATTAACGGACTAAATTGACTATAAAATAAACTGCCTAATTACAGGGACAACTACGAACTACCTCCTAGTTGATGTATAGAAAGGCGACAGGGAATCAGGAATGGCACCACGGTAGGGAAACAGAAAAGAATGTTAGAATGCATCCCGCATGATTCCTGGAACAATTCTCTGTTTGGAAGAAGTGTATTTTTACTCCCCACCAAAGAGCAGCTAGTAATATGCTCAGTCCTGCTCAGTCACCTAAAATAGCAATGATTTTAGATCAAAGAAATGACGATGGGTACCGACCTCATCGTAAGCATATTTTCCTACCTTTGTTAATATCAAAATTACGCTCGTGAGGTAATGGCTGGTGACCTGTCGGAATAGTAGGGTGCTGCAGGAAAAAAAGTCATGAGCTTTACATTGTATGCCAATTAAAAGTGAAGCAACATATTCTAGAAGTTGGGTACTCCACCATGTGTTCATCCATATTGCTAGTTGGCACATGAACATTTGGAACCGCATGAGACTGAGCCATCCAATTAACAAAGTTCTGAGGTTGAGTGCAGATAACGGGCATGGTGACCCCACCTGAACCCCTTGGAGTGCACCATGCCATGTTAGAATTGCTTGACGTTTGTGATGCTATACCATGATCAAATATTCCTTGTGAAGTAAATAAAGGTTCCTGATAAACAAGAAGAACAAGCAAAATTAGATTAGCATGCACAGAACAGCAGTTATTGATAATAGCAAACAAGCAAGCCTGATTTACTTGGGTGGGCATGATGGCTTCTGAAGCAAAAGGGTATTCTGAAGGTTGCAGTGGTATGTGGTTACAGTACGGCGTGACCTCATTTCTAGGGTAAGAAGCAATGTGTGACGAATCATTAAGCATCATTTGATCCGCAGACCCACACAGCCCTGCAGAGAGATACCTAAGATGAGTGGGTGGAAAAATATACATAGTATGCTTGGGAAAACAAATCCACAATTTACAATTGTACATACTTGTATTCCCTATGTCTTGAGGGATATGATGGGGGGTGATATTATGATTTTGACTGGTGAAGGCTTGAGTTTCTCTTCTTTTCTTCTCAGCTCCCCCCTTAGGCTTCCTAACCCTCTTTTTTCTACCGCCTTCTAGAACAGTCTGCTGTACATCATTAACTACACTGACATCTTTAACATCAGTTTGTTTACTGAATGGAGAAGTCCGTAGAATCTGCTCTATATCTATGGTCAACTTTTCAAGCTCTGTTTCAAACATCTGCAGCGCGTCCTCAGAAAATGCACTTTTCACAGCAATTGAAATGGCCTTTCGCCAGACCCTGCTATATTGTGATGTCAGAGCATCCTTATCTTCCCTCTCTATTGACTTGTTATCAGGTATAACCCCTACATTGGCATGTTTTGTCCACCTTTTCAGGATATAACGTGGTGGCAAATGAAGGATGTTGTTATTGTTAAGAACTTTTAGTGCGTGCATACATAAGATGCCCAAGGTCTCAAACTTTCTGCAGCTGCATGTGACTAAATTACTGGATGTGTCAAATTCAACTAGACCAAGGCACTGCTTATCGGGCAGGGAAACATTAAAACTGTACAAGGTCCCATTGACTGCAACTGGTTCACAAAGGCAGGAAAGTTGGCTCTTGAATTCACCCTCAAAATCACTGTATATCAGCCTTGAATATGACTCTGCAGCTTCATTCAACATTGGCACATCTACCAGCAGTATTGGTTTGGATTGCCTTGACTTATGATCTTCATACAGTTCTTTCTCACGAAATCGTATGAGTGTCTTATAGTACTGTTCAATGAATTTAGAGAGGGGTAGCTTCCTGTTAAAAAGTTTCTTGAAGTGACTCCTCATATTCTCAGTCCACTGCAATGTATCCATGGTAGCTGAAAAGGGGCTCTGCTGGTAACAAGATGCCCATTTATCTCGTATTGCATATATATCTTGAAACCAAGGATTGCTGCCAAGATTGTATTTGTTGATCATACTAATCCATCCAGAATTGAGGTCCTCTTCAGTAACACACTCATAAATGCAGTGTAATAAATCTTTTTGAAAATTAGGCTCACTGTTGTAGATGTGCGAGACATGTGCGCTGACATGTTGCAATATATGCCACAAACAAAGGCGGTGGCAGCACTGTGGCAGGGCCATGCTAATTGCTCTAGATAATGCTGGGCAACTGTCGGTAAAGATCGTCATGGGTCGCCTGTTAGACATCGCAACCATGAAAGTTTTGAACAACCACACAAATGATTCAGTTGTTTCATCCAACAAGAGAGCAACACCGAAGACAACAATCTGCTTGTGATGATTAATACCAATGAAGGGGGCAAAAGGCATCTCGCTTTTGTTTGATCGATAGGTTGTATCAAACAAGACAACATCCCCAAAGTAATAATAGTCTATTATCGATCGTGCATCAGCCCAGAAGAAGTTTGTTACTTGTTCCCTGTCATCAAGTTGTACAGCAAAGAAGAATGATGGATCCTCCAACTGCTTGGCTTTCAGATAGTCCAAAAGAAATTGGGCGTCTCCTTTTTCAAGTTCTCTCATTCTTGTTGTGTGCAAATAGCTGCTTCGATCCTTTAGAACAAACTCAACTGACTCAGCCTCATGGGCAGCTTCTAAGGGAAAGTCTGGTGCTTCAGCAGGTTCATTAGAATCCTCACCCATTTCATTTTGCTGAGTGACGGTCGACTTTCGGTGGGATCTTAGCAGGTGCGCCTTATGTGGGCGAACAAGAAGATGGTTGTGCTCATATATGACTTTACTAACAAGCCAGACACCATCACGGCCAACTTTAAACTCAATCCTAGCCATACAGTTAGTTCTGGCAGTTTCACGTTTCCTCTTAGTTACATGAGTCCTATGTATCTGGCGTACACCTTCCTTGCTGCATAAGAACACCCTGTTGCGCACACTCCCATCCTTTCTCCTACCAAGATGGCCCTTGCGAACACTGAAACCCTTTCTCTGGGCATAGTAATTGTAGAAAAGATAGGCCTGGTCTTCTGAATGGAATACCATACCAACTTCTGGCTCCATATTCGATTTAGCAGCTTCTCTTTGTTTTAGAAAAGCTGATGCTAAAATATTCTCTGTCGTGTTTGGCCCTTCAGGTACATTTTCATTCCCATTGTTGAAGGTGCCCTCATCATTTGAAGCATCCTCGGCAGTCTCCCCAGTTCCATTGTCTGAAGACGAAGCACACGTTTCCATTCTAATTGTACATGGCAAAAACAGATAAAAGCATTAGTTGGGTGAAGCATATAGACTGTACAAATTAGAACCAAACAGCAAATTGAACCATCCAGATGATTATTTCACGGGCGACACCCACACATGTGGTTGGCTAGTCACAACATTGGCTTTTCAAATTCATTTTATTGTTTTGTGCTGCTCTGGTCCTAATCAAACTGGCACATAACTTAATATTTGAAAACTAAACAACATGTTGAAGTTAACATGAGCGTTTTTCAACAAGCTAGGGATGCAACTCACCATGACCATGCCCAAGCTACAACAATCCTTTCATCATACCAAAGGATTGCCACTTGTTCACTGGGAAACGTACTGGAAAGAGGAAACCATGTTTTGTACTAGCATGAAGCAAACTTCACCCCAACGGCCCAACCCCAACATACCTAATTTATCTCTTTAGGGCGTACTCCAGTATTGCGCTCCTCTTATTAGCAAGAACAAGAAGCGAAATTTTCTTGCAAAGAAAGAGCGGGGGATCATCCCCAGGACCAGAGCAGCCACAAATGGGTGGCCTGGCCTCTTCTCGGCGGGTTGCAACACTCCTACCCCGCAGATACAGCTAGAAGTAATCTCAAGCGCAACTAAGGAACGAAGCTAAACAGGCATATGCACACACATAGAAGAAGCAACCACGCCTTGTAAGAAGGATGAAGCTCTCGAACCACGGGAGTGAGTACCTGAAAAGGCAGAGCGAGCGGAACCGCGCGCAGGCAGATCCCCAAATCCGACGACGAATCCGGCCCGGCGGCGCGGAGGGGGGCTAAGCGGGTGCAACAGGCGGAGCGTTGCGCCGAGGGGGTGGCGTGCGGCTGCGTCGTCGCGGACGCGGCTGGGTTGTGGGGAGTGGGAGTGGGATGTATGCCACCGCAAACGGCGGGGCCAGCAACGACTACGGGGAGGAACTGTTCACCACCGTAGCCCCTTTTTTTTTCAAACTCGGCCGAGGCCTCGCAAATCGGTAGGTAATTAGTTTTTTGATTAGCACTAATTAAGTACAGTAATAATGGTGGCCAGCGTTATGCCAATTCGCCTACCGCAGAGGTCTCTTTTAAGCTCCTCTAAACTAGTAGATATATACCAAATTTAAGGAGAAAACTAAATTTATAAAAATGGATATCTCAAATAATTTTTTTTCAAATAGCTATAATAGCTATAATATCATCTGTGGCAAATGGCCTTGGTAGATGTGTCGCATGGTCACACGCTCCCCTGCACTCGATCCCCTGGCCACCGAGCTGTGTTGGGTTGGATCTACACTGGGTTTGTGTCACGGCATGGTCCGCACCATCTCAACCGAACAGAGGCTTCTGATGAGCTCGCCGACTGGTCTGGTGTAGCTCAAGCCTAACTCTGCCTTTCTGCGGCCTGCACGATGCGATGCCACACAAAAATGGTATGAGGCATGGCCCACGGCCTGTTAACGTGACATAAGGGCGCTGCGCGACCACTCGTGGGGAGCTAAAATGGGCCGACCAGCATAGCATCGAGTGCCAGCATGCCTCCTATTACCTTTTTATTCAGTTCCTTCCATTACATTATCTTTCTTTCTTTTTCCATTCCTTTCTCATGTTGTTTTCCATGTTAGTTATTTTTTCCTTCCTTTTTCTTTTCACATAGTTCCTCGTGTTTGGTTATTCCGTTCCGCTATTATTCTATTAACATTTTTTATTTGTTTAGCTAATTGCTTTGATTTGACTCTCACCTAGTCAAATTTACCTAGCTTACCACTAGAACATCGTCGATCAATCGTTGGAACATTTGAGACCAAACACGTGAACGTTTGCCTGTTTTTTTGATAACTTAATGCATGAGACATTATTGATAAACTATTGAAACATCATCGATGAACTGTTAGAATATTGAAACAAAACATGTGGGATATTTACCCATCCCCTTTATAATATAATACGTGAAACATAATCGATAAACTAATGGAACATTAAAATCAGATGTATGTCACATTCTATTATACCTATGGAAACATTTAACACATACCAAATTTATTCTCCATACCCAACTCACAAAATATGTAACAAACATCATCCATGAATGAATGCAACATTAGAAAGTAATGCATGAAATATTTTTGTTTTATTTACTGGAACATATGCTATGTGACATCATTGTTAAGTTGAAATATATGCAAGTGTGGTCTTTTTTTTTGAAAATCTTGTCATAAGGAATATGATGGTTCAAACGAACATGATCACTTGTATTTTTGGATTGAAAAAATGCCTTGAACTGTGTGCGTTGACATGGATGCTTTGGTCGGCTGCACCTGACTACCACGTGCGTGCTAAGCCTTGTCGTTTCCACATGGCGTGACCTAGGCCCAAGTGGGCGGCGCAAAGATACATGCCGCACGGCGGCATATAGCAACCCCCGGGGCCATGGCACACAGTCTGCCATATTTTTAAATTATAATTCTAACATATAGATTCAAATTTTAGTTCGAATATACAAGAAAAGAGTATAATCTTTTATATTAAAAAACTATAATTTTTTTTTATTTTTACCAGGTCCCTATAGAGCCCCGCGAAGGAAGATGACCTCCATCTCCACCCCTCTAGCGTAGTAGGGCCTCGTCCATGTTTGCCTATGGGGGGAGATTGCCCCCATCCCTGAAAGGGAAATTCCCCATGGGCCCCGCCACGAGGGAAATTGCCACCCCTTTACAAGGCGCATACATCTCGGTTTCGCCTAATTAGCACGAGGACCATAGCGGCGGGAGTTGCATCATGTCATGCAAGACGCACGCCGGTGCTCGTGCGCATGAGTTTGGCTAAAGAAGTGCTGGGGCTCAAACCCACCGCTCGACTTCGAGACTGGTTTCCCTTCTCATTTGGACCCAAATTATGTTGGTTAGTTGGCATAGGTGATTCTTGCTATTGGTTCTTCGTAGTTCTTACTCGTTAATTATTGAATCTGTTGCCAATTTGTGCAAGTACGATGGTGTGCAACTGTACATTATAATCTTGTTAGGTGCTAGTACAGTAGTACACTACGCCTCCTTGCTGTTGAAGAACAATGCCGCGTCTAGGTGACTATTATACCGGTTCTCTTTCCCCATACATTTCGGTTTCATTTTACCGAACATTACGGTTGTGCTCATTTCGGCTTCAGTTTCTAGCTTCCAGCTCACTAGTCCTAAATTTCATTTTTTTATGGCTTTTTAGCTTTTTAAAGCCTTTTCGTCTTTCTCATATTCGTTTATATTATCCGTGATAAGTTAACTTGTTTTTTTATTTTTTAAATTTAATTATACCAAATAAGCTATCATCAGCTACAATACAAAATAAATCAGTTACAGTAAAAAAAAAAGCTATAAACTGACTTTTTCAGCTAGCAGTCCCGTAATGTTCAACACCCTAGCAAATCAATGAATGCAACTTCTCCTTTCAGCATTCACAGCAAATATACAATGTTTGGTGTTGCTATGTCTCAACGGAGATAGCACACACTGGTATGTCCCGCTCAGGACACAAACCCTCGAGAATTAACCCACCTGTCTACAGCATTTCCATTCGACCTCGTGGCGCATCTACTCGATCTTAACATGTGTACTAACATTGGCTTCTTAGGTGGTGCTTCGACTAACTTTTGATTTAAATTTTTAACTACGGTTTTTGAATTTTGGTTGAAATTGTACTGTAGTAACTGTTAGTTTTTTTGAGAAAAAAATAAAGAAAAAAAATCATTATATCATTATTGTAAATACAAAGGAATAAAAAAAATAAATAAAGTAAATAAATTAAAATTAGAAGTCAATATATTTTAAGTATTTTTTTTACTTAAATAAGTCAAAAGTTAAAAAAAACAAAGCCGTTTTGAGCGGGCGAGTTTAAAGTTTAGGGGGTGATCGGTTTGGCTTTTTTTCAGCTTCAGCTTCTAGTTTCAGCTTTTTTTCACTATTCACTACACTATCCACTAACTCACCTGATGTTTTTTCACCAACTCTGATTTTTTCACCAAAAGTCAAAAGCCATCGCTATTCTGATCACCCCCTTAATCCGCCGATAAGAAACAAACTGCAAGGAGTATGTACCAACACTTCCCTTAAATTAAATGTATGTCTGAGAGACAAATCAAATCGGGAGCACAGACAGAACGCAAGTACAAGTTGGCAGCGAAGCAAATCCGATAAAAAAAAACTGGGCCTTGAGTTAGCTACGAGCTACGTATAGTAGCTAACCTGTACATGGGTTATGGCGCTATGCCCCTTGAGTTTTAGTTTTTGGTTTTAATTTCTTAATTTTATCCTCTTTTAGGCTCTTTTGCCTTTTCTTTTTTTCCTTATTTTTCTTTTTATTGTCCGTAGTGAGCTAACCAGTTTTTCTATTTTTAAATTTAATTACACTAAATAAACCATCAACAATTATAATATAAAATAAAACAGTTATAATATTAAATAGTGAAAACTAAGCCAAAATGAGCAGCATGTAATCATCCCCTGGCTGGGTCGATCGGTGTCGCGAGCTTCTAGAAGCGCTAATCACCAACTTTCATCGCGCGGGATGACAAAAAGCGCCCCACAGGCCCCATAGACCCCATCCACGTATGTACACCCATCTGCCCGTCCGCTGCCACACTACTCGCACTTAACTCACCTTCACTGCGCCAAGCTGGGCAAAAGTGTGCTTTAGATTTCTGGTGGTCCAGGCCGCGCTGTGGGCGAGGCATGCACTGTCTCGCGGCAGCGCTCTACTCTGACCCGGCTTACCTGCCACGGGACGAATTCGCCGAACAAGGGCAGTGATGTGATAACCCTCAACTAATTCAAATCAAACACTTAAGGAGTAAATATTAAATTAATGCAAGAACTAATATAAATCAACTTAGGATTAACTTTCATATTACAAAAATGTGCAAATACATCCACATATTACAAATGCTAAAATACAAAGCTAAATTAACAATTACAAGTTACAATGCAATTACAGGCTTACAACAAAGCTAAATAAAATCCTACTCTAATTCTCTTCATGGCCGACCGAGAAGTATCGTGGGTACCTACAGTTTAAAAATAATCCAAAACAACGACGATAGAAGCAAATGTAAAGAAATAAAAGAAGGATGTTAAATTAAATAAAATTGTCGTTAGAACCTGTTATCAACTTAGTTGCGCGAGGGCAATCACTCATAGAGATACCGGACCGTCTAGGTCTAGTCAGTACATCTTGCGTCAGTTTCATTATCTGGCGGTATTTTCCAATGTTACCAACCATATTCACCATTCCACCAGTTAGCCCAGTTAAAGCCTTCACTAATCAAGCCTTCTAATCAAAGCCATGACTAAGGCCACGGGTCACGACCTTAACACATCTAGAGGGGAAAGGAAGGAGATAAGGCCAATCGAGAGAGGGAGAGAAGCATTACTGCCAAGCCACTGCCCAGAAGCCTCCATAGCACAACAGCTCTGAGCCACTGAACTCACGAGCCCACAAAACTGACAAGCTTGCTTAGAACGAGAGAGAGAGAGAGACGAATCCACAACCACCATGAGACCTCCCAAGCCACCACCCTTACCATCGAAAACCAGAGCAGAGAGAAAGAGCGAAGAAGGAGGAGCCGACACCGGAGGCCTCAAGAAGGAGGAGGGGACCGCAACAAGAAGGGATGGTGTCTATGAGTTGCCAGTTCACAACGAGCAAAAAGAATAAAAGGGAAGCAGCATGAGCACGTGATAGTAAGATCACTCACTAAACACCCCTTGAATCAAGCCTAACAACACCGACAAGGTAGCCCTCAAGTCCTCTACCATTCATTTTTTGTTCACTTTAAGCAGTAAGCTCATGGTTAGCTAGAGCCATAACGGCATGCCGTTGCTGGCTCACAGCATTGCGGAAAAGATCTTGAGATGGCCTTCCATGTGCTCCCGAGGATCCTAGCATGCTCCCTGGCGCATGCAAGGATCCTGAACCCCATCATGGTTGCTCACCCCCATGTGAGTTTTCCCCAAAAATAACCCTAATCCACACAAGCC
This sequence comes from Melocanna baccifera, assembly GCA_036346265.1. Lineage (NCBI taxonomy): Eukaryota > Viridiplantae > Streptophyta > Magnoliopsida > Poales > Poaceae > Melocanna > Melocanna baccifera. Next base: position 16,407,735 of record CM070687.1, read on the forward strand.
TAAGCAAGCAGAAATGCACTAAGAATGAAGTTGAAAGTATAACAAACCAAAATAGTAATGCCCCAAAAGCTAGGATAAAAGGTGTAGAAAGGGTATGGGAAGGAGGAATAGAACTATTGTAGTCCGAGGAGGAGAAGATGTGGAGTGTCAGAGACGTATAGCCACCGAGACGCAAGACATTGGAGGAGTAGCAGCTGGAGAGAAGGCAAGGTTAGCAGTGCAGTAGTTGGGGACACAATAGTGTCAGTGATATGTAGCCGTCGGGGCGCATGGCGTCGCGGAGGTGAAGACCCCGACGGGAGGTGCAAGGCATCGGCAGAGCGAGGACTCCACCGGGACGCACAACCTTGGCATAGGCAAAGACCTTGATAGAGATGCAAGGCACCGATGGAGCGAGGGCTCCAGCAAGGTGCAAGGTGGTGAAGGAGTAGAGGCTCAGGTGGAGCACGGGGCATGGGCGACGGCACAAGAACTTCGAAGAGGCACAAAGTGAGGCACCAGACTTGGAAGAGAAGGGGGTGGAAATAGAGGCCGAACCGATGCGTGTACGTGTGTGCGGTGGAGAAGGGGAGAGGATAAGGGAGAGGAGGAGGAAGAGGAACCGAGTGCATACGGTGGGAACGGGGAGGGGGGAGAGAAGACATAAGAGGGAAAGAGAGGGATGGCAAGTGGGCCAACCATATTGAGAAATGGGCCAAATAAGCAAACGGTCTAGGAAGTAAGGCACGAGCTAAAAGGGAAGTTGGGCCAGAACAGAACAATTAGAAAGAAAAAAAATAAAAAGTTGATATATAAACTAAAAATTCACAAAAAAACACCTAATAAAGCAAGATCCTGGAAAATTGGACTAATATCTATAGTGAATAATACCAACAAATAGTAAAACTTATAATTTTCCAAAGAACAAAATGATTCAAAAATAATGCAAATTTTTCAACAAGGGATCTTGCTTCATTCAGAATATTAACAAAGACACTAAATGACATAGATTATATTGGTCTAAGATAATATAGGGGGAGAACTGGTCCAAGAGGAAGAGACCAGTCAAACCACCACTGGGTAAACTTCCAATATTAGTACTCAGGCAAGAATGTTGTGTTCATTTTGACTAGTTATTTTGCTACACTTATCTTACTGTTATCACCTTGCATCAAAATTAATTTCTGTAAAAGAGAGGAAGAACAAGGATTTTAAAAGGACCAAACATGATAAATAAGAAAAATGGTAGAAACCACTGATGGAGCAGTGACCTACATGAGGATATGATGTAGGAAGGTAGGGGTTGCTCTGTAAAAGGTTCACGGATAGGTGAGACCCTCTATATATGAATATTATATAAATACTAAAAACTAACTTTGTTCTGGAATGAGTCATAAAACCAGTTTCCCTATCTTAGATGGGTAGAACATGTTGCTATCTTTTTGTTAATATATACTCCACAATGGGAAAGAAGAAATATAAAAAAAGGACGGGGTAGGGTGTCACGGCCCATGCTTTTATTTTAAATTATATATAATAATAATAAAATAAAATAAATAAAAATAATAATTAATTTATTTTAAAAAAAACAAATATTATTTGGATTGCCTGAGTTTTGGTTTGTCAGTTTTTCAGCTTTTAAAAAGGCATTTCTTTTAAAAAGTAATTTAAGTATAAACAAAAAAATTAAATAAAGGGTATTTTGAATTTTGTAAAAATTCTAATTCAAATTAATTATTTGAAAGCATTTGGCTTTAATATGATTTTTCTATGATTTCTAGAATTTTAAAAAGGCTTACTTTACCTATTCTCTACTTACCGTGTTGCGACTGTTGTTAGGTACTTATTGAGATTTTTAAATCTCACACTTGCTCTTTCCATTCTCAGGTAAAAGGCTAGTGGAGTGATAGCATCATGCATGGGTGAAAGCACTCACATTTTCAGCACTGTGACTTACCACTACTATTTTATTTTATTTGTATTTTTTTTCTTTTGGTTAGAAGTGGACCGGTTCTATGTTTCAAATATTTATTATAGCTTTCGCTGATTTTTTAAATAAGTTTTTTAAAGCTTTAAATTCGCTTGCAAAATTCCATATTATCTTTGGCGATGACGTTCCATGGTAGCATCTCACATTGGTAAGTGAGGTGTTAGACCTACAGAAGCAACGACGGTACTACCCGCTGTTATCTCCCTCAACACCTAGTAGATCCAACACCGCCATGGCCTCTCGGCCAAGGAAGATGGTAGTAAAGGCCTCTCTGACTATTCCCATGTCATCGGCGTTGGTAGCTGTAGTGGCCTCTCTGGCTACTCCCATGTCGTCATATGGTCACATGTACGGCACGATGGCCATGGTCACATATACGGCATGATGACCTCTCTCTCTCTCTCTGGCTACTCCCAAGTTTCGTCCTTACCCTGAACGTCCACACGACATACCTAACCGAGACGCACTGTGCCCCGTCGCTGTGCCTCCATGCCGTGCTGTCTGACATGCCTTCTTTCTAGGCCAAGCTGGCCCGAGAAAGCCCGATCAATCTCCCAGGTCTAATCGCGGCAGCACACCATTGCACCAAGGTAGCCACTAATCAACTCGAGTGTGGTCGGTCGGCTGACCGGGCAATCGCCCACTGAATGCCCCAACGGCCCAACCACATTTTCCACCTCCCATTTACTCCGATCCTCTGATCTCTCCCTCCGCCTCGTATTATATATCTCCAGTTACTCATGATCCCTACGTGCGCCTCCCCATCTCGTCCTAAGACTCGCATTAATCCTGCCCATGTCCATGCAACAACCGACGCAGGCCACTGCCACCCTTCCCGCCGGCGCCATGCCAGCATCCTTGATCAGCCTCGCCTTCACGACGGCAGTGGCAACTGCTGCGGTGGTTGTCATCGTCGCCGTGGCGAGGTACAGCAGGAGGTACAGGGGCCTGAGGCTCCCGCCGGGCCCGCCGGGGTGGCCCATCGTCGGGAACCTCTTCCAGGTGGCCTTCTCCGGGATGCTCTTCATCCACTACATCCGCGACCTGCGCCGGGAGTACGGGCCCATCCTGACGCTGCGGATGGGGGTGCGCACGCTCGTCGTCATCAGCAGCGCCGAGCTCGCGCACGAGGCGCTCGTCGAGAAGGGCCGGGAGTTCGCGAGCCGCCCCGCCGAGAACACCACGCGCAACATCTTCTCGTCCAACAAGTTCACCGTCAACTCGGCCGTGTACGGTCACGAGTGGCGGTCGCTGCGCCGGAACATGGTGTCCGGGATGCTGAGCACGTCGCGGCTTCGGGAGTTCCGGCCCGCGAGGCTACGCGCCATGGACCGGTTCGTGGCGCGGATGCGCGCCGAGGCCGCGGCGTCGCCCGACGGCGCGTCCGTGTGGGTGCTCCGCAACGCGCGCTTCGCGGTGTTCTGCATCCTGCTCGACATGACCTTCGGGCTGCTCGACTTGGACGAGGAGCACATCGTGCACGTCGACGCCGTCATGAAGCGCGTGCTGCTCGCCGTCGGCGTGCGCATGGACGACTACCTCCCGTTCCTCCGCCCCTTCTTCTGGCCACAGCAGCGCCGCGCTCTCGCCGTCCGCCGCGAGCAGGTTGACACGCTCCTCCCTCTCATCAACCGCCGCCGCGCAATCCTCCGCGATATGCAGCGCTCGCCACCCGACCCCAACGTCGCCGCGCCGTTCTCGTACCTCGACTCCTTGCTCGAACTCCGTGTCGAGGGCCGCGACGCCGAGACCACCGACGAAGAGCTGGTCACCCTCTGCGCGGAGCTGATCAACGCCGGCACCGACACCACGGCCACCGCCGTCGAGTGGGCCATGGCGCGCGTCGTGGACAACCCATCTGTCCAGGCCCGGCTCCACGAGGAGATCATGCAGCAAGTCGGCGATGCCCGGCCAGTCGACGACAAGGACACCGACGTCATGCCGTATCTGCAGGCCTTCGTCAAGGAGCTCCTCCGTAAGCACCCGCCCACGTACTTCTCGCTCACCCACGCCGCCGTCCAGCCGGGGAGCAAGCTCGCCGGCTACGACGTGCCCACGGACGCGAACCTGGATATCTTCCTCCCGACCATCTCCGAGGACCCCCAGCTGTGGGACCGGCCGACGGAGTTCAACCCGGACCGGTTCCTTGCCGGCGGCGAGACGGCGGACATGACGGGGTCGGCGGGCATCCGGATGATACCGTTCGGGGCGGGGCGGCGGATCTGCCCGGGCTTGGCCATGGGGACTACGCACATTGCGCTGATGGTGGCGCGAATGGTGCAGGCGTTCGAGTGGCGCGCGCACCCTTCGCAGCCGGCGCTCGACTTCAAGGACAAGGTGGAGTTCACGGTGGTGATGGACCAGCCGCTGCTCGCCATGGTGAAGCCCCGGAAGCTCTCGTTCTGATACACGCAGACCCATGCATGCATGTGCATGTCGGCGTGGCAGCAGTTGTACCAGTACGTGTGGACGCCAGCATGCATGCCCATGGCCACGGCTAGCTGGCGCCTCTTCTTTCTATTACTTCTTTCTTTTTTTGGGAGCCAGTAGCGCCTCCTCTTGATTTCCAGTGTGCCAGGTAGTAGTAGTAGTTCATTCATGCGTGGACATGTACGAGTTTGTCTTATTTAGAAGGACTTATTATTAATTAGGTTTGAATGTTAATTTGTCGGGATTTTATATGCATGGATTTTTTTCTCTGTTTCTGATTGTTTTTTTCTATGCTCCTGTGTTTTCTTGTCTGGATTCTACGTTCCTGCAGCTATTGCTTGAGTCAATTTGTTACACAGAGCCATACCCATACCTACAGTGACCTTTGTATTTGGATTCCATAGGTAGCTGCTATTAAAAAGCTCACAAGCATTTCGATCTTTCCTTGTTGAAATCAAACAACACAGTGTTGTCCTGCATTGTACAGTGAATTGTTCTGTTTTAGGTAAGAAAAATGAAGATTGTATTCACTGTGAGAGTGCACCAAAATCAGTAATTTCAGACAGCAACGTAATGAGTAGATGGGTAAGCCCTTTCCTCTTCTTCCTTCTGGCGTGCATTCTCATAATCAGAAAATATCAGACGTACATTCTCATAATCAAAAAATATCAAACTCATCGAACAATTTACCAGGCATTTGTTCGATCTTTAAGTATTCTTTCTTTAATTAATTCTGTCTCACTTCCTTGATCGTGATAGATCTCTCATGGTAGTTAGCAAGAGTCTTTTAGATCTCATAAGCAGACCTCAAGTAAGCAACTTGCTCAAACTCAAATTGATTAAGCCTTTGAATCATAAAATTATAAGCCTTGATGTTTACCTCTACATCCGGTGTAACCTGATCATCGGCCAGCACAACATAAAAACTCTTGACCTTAATCCAAATTGGATATCCATGGGCCCCGATGTTTGATTTGCATATGAGCCTTCCAATATGAGTAATCAACTCGACTGAAAATAAGTGGCTTGGTTGTATACTAGTGTGATGCCATGGCTGCTAAGACTAGTTAAGATCTATGAGAAGAGTTAACCGGGCTCTGATATCACTTGTATAACTGGTATGACAACAGAGGAGTGCGAATGGTGCCTTCAAAATTTTCCTATAAGTATTTGCTTTTCCTTCACTTCAATAGATACCAAACTATGAAGATTAGGATTAAAAGCCAAAAGCCAAAGCAAACAACACAAGAAACCAAAAAATTGAAAAAATGATCAGTCAGGCTACCAGGGGTGGTATGACCAAGCCTGGTGGTCTGATCACCGGTTAGATTGTGGTTGGACTGGCCCTTGGCGATCTGATTGACCTCCCCTGGTTCAGAACTGAAAATTCAGTCTAAAGCAACGCAACACCAAAACTACAAGTTCAAATAATATAAAATTTTGCACACACCTTATTTAAGGTATCAAGAACATATTCCAATTAATGATCATAATAATCCATGTCAAAATTTGGACTTTCTTCAAAATCAAGCAACTTTGTACCAAAATCGAGCAAAACCAAAAACAAGAAATATGACTTGTCCATGGGTAGAAGATGGCCAAGATGTATCTAGATGTATTCTCACATGTCACAGCAAACAAGAACACCTAAAAATTCAATGTAAAAACACTCAGATCAAGAAATCACTCAGAGAGATCAAATCCATACAAAACTAGGCAACTTTAAAAACTTGCTAAATCTGATGCCTAGATGGATGGGAATTAATTTCTATCGAACATATCTATCATTTACTCGTCCTTGGCATCCAATAAGATCAAGAAGGGGACAGACAGAAGATCGATATCAACCGAATCAAGAGCAAATCAACCAACACAAGAGAGATACATGAGAGATGAACAAAGTGGATATATTGCTACTTGAGAATGAATGTTTTATAGCCACTTCACTTGAAGGATAAGAGAGTATACCATAATACTTACACTTCTCAAACACTAACCCTAAAACGTTTGGCTTCAATAAGTAAAGTTAGGATGGTTAACTAGTAAGTCTCTATTTCAATATGTTAAATAGACAAGACAACTAGTCCATCTAACACTAATGGATACTATACCCTATACAACACGAGTTTTACTTACACACATACAATTATACACTTTTTTTAAAGCATATAAATCCGAATCTGTTAAGTTATTAGCCTTTGATCTAACTTGATCTTCTCAGCTTCTCCATGACGTAAATCGCTTTCCCAAGCGCCACTCAAATGCCGCGATTTTGATCCAAGATAGTTTCTAGTATTAAAATACTCTTTCTTTACTTGGTCTTCATCTTCCCTTACAGGTAATCACTACGCTTGCCATGAGTGGGTGCACCACTGGTTTATCACGCGTCGGCAAGTCTCTTCCATTCTGATTCTAACGGATCATGCCTCACTTAGATCAACCAAGCCATATGGTGCAACCCAGCACTTGAGGTTTTGTTCAATATTTCCCGCCTTTCTCGTGTTATGCACGAGCTCAGCCATCTCATCCAGCATCATTAATCGTGTTGGGCCTCGGATTCTCTGTGAGTGTAGCTCTGATCCTCATCGTTGACCATAGTTGACTTTAAATGTCCCTACACATCCACAGACAAAGAAATCATTTCCTGAGGCAGGTTCTTCATAACTTGACTCACGTTAATTAAAACATACATCATGTAACATATATGCACTGATCTATGTTAAACCAAATTAATCCATGAATCAATTCCACAAAATACCAAATATTAGCCAAGTTAGCTTTGCCCTACCGGTCAGACCGCCACCTCGGCCGATCTAATCACTGATAGTGGCCGATCAGACCGCTGGGGGTGGCCGGTCTAACCGGTGACTGGTTTGACCATTGCCTTTGGCCGATCAGATCGTCGGGTCTACAACTTGTCCAGAAAAACTATAAATTTACAAAATCCAAAATTTTATTCCTCTAAAATAATAATAATTCATCACAATAAAATATAGACCTTCTCATATATCAACATATTAATAGAGCAATTACAAAGGTTATAAGAATAGCTACGTAGAAGTATTATTCAATGATCGCCTCTGCCAACCATATTTTCAAGCAACCAAAATAAACTAACTTCTAGGCTTAAAGAAGACCCTTTTTGGAATGCCGCTTTGCTTTTCTATAGTACAAATTTTGTGGAGAAGGAAGCATCCACTCACTGAATGCACGAAATTCGTACGAGAATCCTGCTTTTCAAATTAAGCTCATTGAATAGACTAGCAATCTTGAAAGCAAATGGGCAATGCATATTAATATTAATAATGAACAGTAATATTACGACATACTACTCTTTTTGTCCAAATTTATAAAGACATATTTTCTTTTAGCACATAAACCAGTAAGATATTAAAAATGACTAGACTACGCCTATTATTATTTCTAAGCACTATATTCAATATATACAATAGAGAACATAAAGTGAAACAAGATATTTATTAGGAATATAGAGGAAACTCACACTAATTTTATATTGAAATATAAAATACGTCTTATATTTATGGATAAGACGTATTCAAAAAATATGTCATATAATTTGGACAGAGCGTGTACTACCTTAATTTGTTTCATATGTCGTTATAGAACGTGAGCAGCCAAACTTTGACCAATAACATACAAATTGATATTTAGATTTGAAAGATGAAAACGGTATTAGCAGATTTGTCGTTACAAGTACTCTCATATCATTTTTTTTTGTAATTTTTACTAATATATAATTAAAAAAAGCAAGGGTTAAAGATGTGTATTGGAGATCACCTCCAAAGCAAAACGATATTTATTTTGGAAAGATGCATTGCCGTAGACAAATGCGTAAAATCTTGCGTTGATTTCTGCAACTTTAACTACGCATGGCTGTGCACACAACAGCAAAGTACTGCCATTTTGCAGAGCACGATGAGACGGTTTGAGCCTTGTTGCTTGAGCAGCTAGCAGCGGTACTTGAACATATAAATTTTGTTCACATGCAAATGCAATAGACATTACGGCTAGAATCTCTGACGAGACGGTCTCTGATGATTAGTAAGTTTGTACCGCCCCAGCCTGGCAAGGAAGGATAGTAGTATAGTCGGTAAACTTCATGCTAGTACTGTAACTATTTTCATGAACATGCAGATGCAGGACAAGCGATCTGAAGACGAGTTGATTCTTTTAGCGATGGCTTTTGATTTTTAGCTGAAATTTTATTGTAGCTGATTGAAATTTTACTGTAGCTGAGTTAGTGAATAGTAAAAAAAGCTGAAGTTAGAAGCTAAAATCGAAAAAAATCGAAACGATCAGACAAATCGAAAGGAACTTCTACACGACGCTCGAGATAGAAACAACCTGAACAAACAGCTGCAGACAAGCTAGGTGCAGAGTGCTTTAAGCTGACCTGCAACATCTGAACCAGAGCACGTATACGTTGCAGTTGCAGGCGTTACGTAATTTCGCTGAACATTGTATGGATCGATCATGTGGCGCCAGTTGAGCGGTAGTAGATCGACGAGAGAACACAGGTATACGTACGCGCGTGTACTGGTACTATTGTCGCGTCACTTTCGGCCATGACTCCGGCTTTAATTTGCCTGCTCGACGAAGCTAGCAGTAGTTGGAGTGGGGGCATGCATGTGCGATAAGATGCATCCAAATTCCAAGTTTCCAACTAGATGCATGGCTAGAGATTTTTTCTCGCAGTAATTAGCGGGAAACTGTAAGGTGAGGACGTCCGATAGAAAGGCAATCGGTCGTACGCTAACCTACCGTCCACCTCGGTAAAACACGTAGACGCCTTATCTGTTCCACCTCATCCACCCATTTTTTTCCCAAATGGACTGCCTAGGACTGCCTCCACTCTCCACGCGCACTTTCTCTGGAGGACCTTGGCTGATTGCATCGGTAAACTTTGACCAAGCTGTTGCCATCGGCGAGCTCTCGCCCTGCTCCATTCCGGCTAGATCGACGTCATCAATGATTAACTGGCTTAATTTATGCCTAGATCGACGTCTAGCTAGGTACCACACCACATCATTATGCCCGTGTTTTTCATCCACTCCTTGTCGGTGTGTTTGTCCAATGACCAACACGGTTACTGTACTTTCCATTAAAGACATACTCAATTTTTTAATAATATATTTTTATTCTAAAGTATAGTAATATATATTTTTTTATTTTTTTTACAGTGGACGACTAGCCCATGTCGCCCAACCGTGGAGCAACTAGGGCCTAATCGCTCAATTAGTTTGAGTGATTAGCTCAAATCGTCCAGCGATTGGATGATTTAAAATAACAACAATATTATTCTATTAATCCAATGAAAATAATTATGGGGAGTAAATGATAATTCTTGTAGGGAATAAATTTAGCAAATCTTATTTGTAGGTTGTTATTTTTAAAAAAAAGGGCAGATAATATCGGTTGGTCTATTCGAGATTTTTTGTAAATTCTTAAGGGTACCAAATCTGTTAAACTCGCAATAATATTTTATGATCGTCATATGTTGTTATAGTGCAATAAATTTTTGAAGAATTTTGTGAGAACAATCGAGGTTGCAATGATTCATAGGTACTAAGATAAATAATATTACGATGCATGAGAGAATTCATACACAATTATGCCATAGCAACTACAAAGTAAAATATGTACACAATGAATATCCACTATAACACCCGCAACACCTCCTCTATCGTCGCCACGTCCCACCTCCCGGTCGGTGCCCATCGGTATGGCCCGCTTGGCCTTCCTCAATGTAGAGTATCAGCGTCTCGACACGGTGGGACAGTTAGGAGCCCTACTGATCCGTGCTCCTAAGGCCTTAGAGGTCAACTCCACCTATCCCTGCGTGGGTACTAGGGCCCCACTGAACTGCGACTCGAAAAGAATCTCGACGGATGCAAGCTCACGTGCTCCCTAACCTCTGCTAGGTTGCCTACGAGAAAGTTGCTCACATCCACCGAGGGATCCTCATGATGGGATAGCTGAACTCCTGGGTGGGCCACGATACCTGCAGGATGGATATTGTTTATTCGTGCAATGTATCGACGCGAACAAACCTAAAGAGACGAAACGTACCTTCCACGTGGGCCATGGCGTCCAGCCAACTGTCATACCTACCCTGCCTGAACACTTGAGGGTACAACGTGTGCTGCCCTGATGCTACTTGGTATGGGTCTAGAAATGACTACAGTGCTAATGTGTGCGCACGTGCTCACCCTGACCCTCCAGTCTGGCCCAGCAGCGGCGGTGCCTAGGGGTAGGCACGTGCCCACCCTGATCCTCTAGGATGGTTAGGCGCTAGTGGGACATGTGCATGTGGCCCTATGGGGCCTCGTACCTAAGTTGCAGGGCACAGCAACCTCGGTGTACGCATCGACGTGGCCACCTCTGGGAGTGTCATACATGACATCAAGGCCACGACATGCTTGGACGCACTATGGACCCAATGGAGAACCTGAAACAGCTCGTCACGCGCCATCTCGAAACTGTTGGTGACCCTGTCCATGATTGACTCGATGTCCCTTGCAATCCTAGCAACGATGTTCGTCTGCAAGAAGTAGAAGATAGTGTCAAACTTGTAATTATGGTAATCGTACATAGATATTTCGAAATACGAATGTATGTACCGCGAGGGACAAGTTTTGTGCCAAGTGTACAGTGCACACGTCAGTCAGTACTGGTGCGTGAGTGGGGGGAGGGTCAAAGACATGCACCAGCCTAGTGTGTATTTGTGGAGCATACCAACGTAGGTACTCATCGTACGAATTGGGGTTGTATGGTGTGGCCTCCTGTACGAAGTCCTCGAGGGTGTCCTCCCATTCCTCCACCCACTGCGCCATCTTCCCCGCCCAGCTCGTCCTATTGCCATACCTCCTATTATGCCTGTGAAATGTACCAGTGCAATTATAAGGCATCGTAACAAAACTCAAAAAAATTAGGGACATGATGTGGATACGCATGTGTCTTGCATTTTTCAGTTAAATATATTATTCAACTAGAAAGAATTATTGAGCCGCATGAAATATGGCTAGGTGAACTCATTTCAAACTAAACATAATATTGTTATTCATAAGGATGGAATACTACATCATGTTATCAAATGGTGCATTCTTAGGTTTATCAATGGCAAAGCAATGAAGAGGCAAAAGGAAGAGGATAACTACATTAAGTGCCAAAGACATGAAGGAAAAAAACCCATGCAGTGGGAGAGCAAAAGGGAGGAGCTCAGGAACTTAAACTGCGAGTTTTGAATAAGATTTTTAAGTCTAATTCGTACCTCCCACAAGCCCAATTGGATTCAAACTCGAATTCAACTCAGAATTCAATTCGGATTCGGTTCGGGACAGCCTAACAGGTAGTTATTAAAAAGGCTATAATTTTCACAAACGGAGTCCAATTTGAGTGTTCTTGGACTCGTTGGAAAGCTTATTTCAAGGGATACGCAATGGATCTAGCATCATCTTTAAATTCATCATGAATCAAAAGTTATGACCGAAATAATATGACGGGTGTATAATCTAGTTTCCTTTTTGTGAGAGTTTGATTCTAAAACAATATAGGGATGAGTTGTATTCGGTTTGGGGATCCTATGGACGTCCCAAGTGGCTATATAAGCCATGTATTGGCAGCCTTTAGGGAACAGACCACCTTTGAGAATAGTCAATCTACTAAAGTTTGTTCGAGTTTATCATCGCTGCTGAAATTTCATAGGGAATTATGAGTGTTCTTCAATCAAGATCATTCAGCCTTTCCGCTGAAAATTGGGTGCACGATAGATCTTCGCTTGATGGTCGGTGAAATCGACGCGAGTGTATTTTGGCGGATTAAAGAGTATTCGTCCCTTGCACTGGCATTGGAGGATCATTGTGATTCATCAAGACTCCCACGAGTATCCATCCTACGTCAAGAAAATCGAACGACCCCGTATCATCTTGATATCAGAGCGTATCAGGACATGTGTTGTGTGTGAGTCATGCGCGAACCAACTCAGGCACCGGACGCCCGACAGGGACTGCAACAACCTGGCGGAAGTTGAACTAGCATATTACCCCATGCATCGCATAGTCCTCGACAAACACGTCAAAGATGAGATTCTTCCACATCAATCAGTGCGCCTGATTGCGCAAACACAGTGAGGACATCCCCTCGGGAGTACTGCTCTCAGTGCACATCGTCAGTGGTGAGACGGTTGAGGTGCTCGACGAAGTTGTCATACACACAGGTGACCTGCAGGTGTGCAAACTGTGCCTGCGAGCTGGAACAGTGGTTACAAAGGATGACCCGTAATACACATATAGTAAATATTCAGGAGAGTATGTACCCGTCTACGGGACCAAAGTGACCCTGCGATCAACCGTTTCACAGCGCCCCATGGTACATGTCCGTGCGGTATGAACCGCAGTCGAGCAACATCAGCCATCCAAGGAAGAAGCGCTTGAACAACCATAGCTGTAGCAGGAGGGGCAGCCTATGAGAATAGAGGTCAGCCTCATCATACAGCAAGCGTCACACATGCCGCAGTACGTCGTGGTAAGTACGACTGATCCTCAGCTGATGTCCACCTCCTCTTCATTGGCGATGACCCTCACATACCACACAAGGCGGGAGTTGACGGAGACATCGTGGCTGCTGGTAAATAATACCTAGCCACAGCAGGTACACCTCAAGATGCCGTGACACCTAGTACTCGTTGGTCGCTAGGTCCATCCACTCGACTTGTGCACAAACAAAAAATTAGAAAGCCCATCATATGGCAAGGATAGTGCATCATTAAATAAGAAAAATGGATATAATATGTACCTAAAATCGTAAAAGCAACCGCATGGGCGGTCCATGCTTCTGTCACACCAGGAAGACATAGTACGCTATCACGGCCTCCACCGAAAGAATCCCCTCAAACCTACCCAACAATCATCGCGCTAGTTGGTAGGCGCATCTAGCAGGGAGGCAACCTCTCCCGCGATGGGTAGGCCAAGCAGCAACACGATATCCTACAGAGTGGGTGCCATCTCCCCGAATGAGAGGTGGAAGGTGTGCGTCTCGGGCCGCCATCGGTCCACAAGAGCTATCAACAGCGACTGGTCAAACATGAATCGTTGTGACCGCTCTGGGCCAACCTGGACCTCCCCGTCATCATCGACTTGATTACCGTCCTCGTCAGTGGCCTCCTTCATCTGCGCAAGAGGTAGAAGGCAGGCATCGCTCAGCCTGCAAAGCACAAAGAAGTCAGTACATAGCGGAAATATGTAAAAAAAGTACCACAATTTGTAGATAAATATGTCTCTCCAACGTGGGTCCAGTCTCCAAGCCCATCCAGGTGTCTGTGTACGGGTCACCCCCGACTGGGGTGCCTCGTCCCCAACACAATGGTCGCGCGGTGCTGTGCATCAACGTGCCTATCCAACAGGTCGAAAGGCCAGTCTGAACCACCAAGATCATGAGCCATACCCGCAATTCAATTTGAAGTTAGCAATTATGACATAATTGGTGGTTTAATTATTTATAGCATAGCTCCAGAAATTCTAAAAAATTACTTGCATTCTTGCATAAACCGCATATTCCTCAACATATATAGCCATAGTCGTATTTCAGTATTAGGGTTTTATGGTTTACATTTTCAGAGTTTAGAGTTAAGGGTTGGGGTTAGAGTATAGCCATAACGGCATTACAATTATTAACAACTAAATTGGCATTAGTTTTACAAATTCACTATTTACAATTATTAACAATATGCGACATACCTGACATAACTACACATATAATGATTTTAGTTGCTAACCTACCATAGTTTTGAAAGTACAACTATCAACAACTAAATTAGCGTTAGTTCTATGACTACACTATTTATAATTATTAATAATATGTGATGTATCAAACATAAATACACATATAATAATTTTAATTGCTAACCTATCTTTGTTTCAAAACTACACATATAATGGTTTTAGTTTATATCCTATCATGTTTCAAAAGTAAATCTATAAAGAAATGCAGAGACTTATCATCGTCAATGTGCAGATCTCTCCTCATTTCTTCCCCTCCCTCTCCTCTCGTCCTCTCTTCTCCTTGTTTTCTTTCCTCCTCTCTTCTCTTTCTCTTCTTCCTTTCTCCCCTTCCTCTCTTTTTCTCGGCCGAACTAAATTGAGCACATGGCGCTCGGCCGGCCACGCACGGGGGATACCCCCTAGTCGCTTAACGATTGGGCGACTATGGACTTGTCACTAGTCACCTAACGGTTAGGTGACTTGGTCACATGTTACCCTACAGTTAGGCGATTAGTCCAAATCGTCTAACTGTGAAGCGATAGATGGTTAAAACTAAAAAAAGGATAAAATATGGGAATAATACTGTAATTCAGAATAAAAATATATTATTAAAAAATTGAGAAAATACTGGGGGACTAGACTCTGCTCTTACTGAACAAACTTCTGTTTTTAGCGTTTAACTAATTGAATCAAGTGTCATCATGGCATTAACAAGCGTACTACTCACCTAAGTGATGCACGTACTAATTGACAGCTTAAGTACTACCATGCATACCGTTCTGGTACAATAATCGTGAGTGATGGCTAAGATTTGCCTGGCAATAGATGACAGAAGGACGTGTAGTGGTGGTTGTAATCTGTCTATTCTCTCGTCTTGAGCTCCAAAACGCCTTGAAGTTCGTCCAGGATCCGGCGAGTATGGACCCATGGCTTGGACTTTTGTGTGCACTAATTAACTGGGTTCATGTGGCCTGTCTCATCATCTACCTATCCGCATCATAGCCCCATCTTTCTCATGGACCAGCCACCTCTACAAGCGAGTGATCATCGTTCCTAGGAGCTTAATTAAATGTTGTATAGATCAAGCATTCAAGCCATTGCTGAGGAGCGAGCAACCGACCAGCCAGCCGGCAGACATGAGCTGATAGTTTAACGGATGTTTAGAGTGAAGATGGCATATAATTTTTTTATTGTATCTAGTTTATTTTTTACTATAACTGAGATAATTTATTTAATATAATTAAATTTTTAAAAAAATAAAAAATAAAAATAGATTAACCTATCATAGACAATGTAAAGAAATATAACAAAAAATGACAAAGAAGCCTCATAAAACCAAAAAATTAGAAAAAGATAAAATTAAGGAATAGTAAAATAAAAATAGAAGTCAGAATCTCTCGCCAACATGAACGAGGTCTGTTCTTTTTGACTGCGGCTGATGGCTTTTTGGCTGTTTGCGATAGAGATTGCGGAAAGAGAGATACTCACTTGTGATTTTTTATGGTACAAATATTAGTTTTTTAATGTATACTACAATTAACTTGTAGACTTCATCTTAAAAAATACTTCGCTTAAAAGTTAATTATTATAGCAAAAAATAAAAACAACTTTTAGAAATCGCAAAAAAACAAGACCTCAAACGTACAGGAAGGCTTTCCAAGGACAGTACGTGCTGAAGCGCTGATCCTTCAAATCAGAAGCCCAGAGAAGCCGCTCTGTTGCGTGCACAATAATTCCCTTCCTGTGACAGCACTAGGTACTAATTAACTACAAACCAACGGATGGATTTTCAATAGGAGTCATCGCCCAAACGAAACAGGAACCTGAACTGTGACCTCAGCAGCAGCAGCAACAACAACAACAAAGGGTGGTTGCATTGCTGAGAATACAAAAGGAAGGGAAGAACAATACTGTAGCGATGGCGACCGGCGTCTGCCATGGTGTTGGCGATTTAGGTATTTGTAGCAATTTTGTTTTTCTCTTTTTTTAAATTTTTTTAGTATTATTTTTTCCCGTATTCTTTTGTATTATCCGTGTTAGGTTAACATGTCGTTTTTAATTTTACATTTTTTAAATTTTAATTATGCCCAAAAAAACCAACTCAGCTACAGTAAAAAATCAGCCAGTTACAGTGAAATTTCAGCCATAAGTCAGAAGCTATCGCTATTCTGAACACCCTCCAAATACTATTCCTATTGTCGACACGCCATCCTAGTCTTTTTTCCGTCTTGTACCTTGATCTCTTTTTATTTAAATACATTGGTTTTACTCTACAGTGACAGTGCAACAAGGCTCAAACCAATTAATAATTAAAAGAAAGGAAACGGAAAAAAGAAGAAACACAAGTCACATGAACATTTCACAAATCCATGGCACAGAGGTTACACAGAGGAAGCTTCTAGGGGGTAACATTAATTGGTGTCTAGTAGAGTGAGTAGACCGTATTGTTCAGCTCAACAAGCTTCTTCATCCTCATTATCTCGCTTTTGCTCACTAGCAGAGTGCACATTCAGTCGAAGATGGTTATAACCCATAAATCAACTACCTGGAGGGGTTTACTCACAGTCGCGATGCGATATCACTCGAGGACTCTTCAGATGAGTGGACCTCCACTGAAAGTTGAGAGTTTAGATAGAAGGTCACAGTCCTCTCCTCAGATCCTCATCACCTTCCCGATGGAGGCCCTCACGAGGCTTCCCTCCAAATACACTCTCCCTTCTCTTTTGAGGATAGCGCAAAGACCTCCAGCTATGAGCAAGATCAATTCTCTGATGAGCATGGAAGAAATTCTAGAAATAATCGCTCTCCTTTAAGGCGGTCACAACCCGTCTCAGGAATTGAAGATCCCGATATCGCTTCGAGGAGACGATTGGCTGCCCAGGGGACTTTACCCAGTGCACCCAGTATTAGTTTGAAGAGGCACGAGAACTCCAATGCATCAATGACCTCCTCAAGAATCTAGCTCCAAAGCTCGCTCAAGCGCCCAGCTATGACCACTTTGTCGAGAGAATTGCACGAAGATTTTGCAATATGATGGACAGATTCAAGTAGCCTCGCCAGCATGATTCCGGGAGTCAGACAAGCACAACCTCATCTAGTCGCTCATAGAACTCACCTGATGGGGTTCGACAAGATGAAAGATCACAACGGTTGCCTGATCATAATTCACCAAAAGGAGGGCCACGACCTCCACAACCGTCGGGTTTTTCAAAGAAAACTCGAGGATTATTATTCTGGCAAGGGACCACTTCCCACACTCAAGGAGGTAGGACAGTTGAGTGGTCACTTGGACGAGGATGGAGATATGCCTTTCTAGGATCCAAAACATACAATTGAACACATCTACGGGGGTTCATTCATGTACAAGTCAAAGCGACAGTATAAGGTTGTCGAGTGAGAGGTAAACTCTGTCAACACATCCCTTGTCAATAATTTCCATAAGTGGTTGGAAGTTATCATCTCTTTCGAGAGGGGTGACTGCCCAGTCCCTCTAACTAGACTCGGTCGACTTTCGATCGTGGTCAAACCCACCATCAACAACTACCAAGTTAATCGCATATTGATTGACTGTGGTAGTTCTTTAAATATTTTATTTGTTAGCACTCTGGATGAGATACAAGTTTCTTGAACCAGAATAAAGCTGGTGTGGTATTCCTTTTATAGAATCATACTGGGATCTTCGGCTAAACCTATTGGTCAAGTTTCTCTACCTGTAATATTTGGATCCCCGAGCAACTTCAGGACAGAGAAAATCTCCTTTGATGTGGTCGATTTCGATATGGCATATAACGCCATACTCGGTCAGTCAACTCTATCATATTTCCTGATAGCTGTTCATTATGCATATCAATGTCTTAAGTTATCAGGTCTCAAGGGAGTAATCACGGTCCGTTGTGACAAGAAGATGGCGCTAACATGTGACTACAAATCCCTTGAGATGGTCAGCGAACCGCCAACTCGAGAAGCTATTGAGACGTAACCTTTGAACAAGCACTCGAAGTCTAAAGCCGCGCCGCAACTGAATGAGGAGGTCAAGGAAGTTCCTTTGGATTCAATGGTGCCTTCAAAGACTATTCGTATTGGGGGTTATTTCTAACCTGCATAGGAAGACGTCCCCATCGCCTTCCTCTGGGCAAACGCAGATGTGTTCGTGTGGCAGCCATCCGACATGTTCGGAGTCTCTAGGTAGGTGATTGAGCACATGCTATTTCTACAGTCTGATAAGATACCCATCAAACAGAAATTACAGAGATTTGCACCAGATTGGCGAGAAGCTATTAAATTGAAGTTGGACAAGTTATTAAAAGTAGGCTTCATAAGAGAAGTCGACCACTCTAAGTGGTTAGCTAACTCTGTAATGGTAAAGAAGTCTAATGGTAAGTGACATATATGTATACACTATACCGATTTAAATAAAACTTATCCAAAAGATAATTTTTCGCTTCCTTGCATTGATCAGTTAGTTGACTGTACTGCTGGTTATGAAATATTAAGTTTTCTAGATGCATACTCTGGTTATCACCAGATTAGTATGTCTTCAGAAGATGAAGAGAAGACCTAATTTATCACGTCATTTGGAATATTTTGCTATATCAAAATGCCATTTGGTCTAAAAAATGCTGGTCTAACTTTTCAGCGTTTAATGCAACTTTCATACATCAAATGCGGATGAAATCTAGAAGCCTATGTTGATAATGTAGTTATCAAGAGCATCAAACGTCTTAATCAAATCTCAGACTTGCAGGAGACTTTCGATAACCTCATAAAACATTACTTGAAGCTTAATCCTGAGAAGTATGTGTTTGGACTTTCTTCCGAAAAGTTGCTCAGATTCCTAATTTTGGCAAGGGATATCAAAGCAAATCCTGAAAAAATTAAGGTCATCGAGTAGATGCTCCCTCCAACAATGAAGTAAGAGGTTCAAAAACTCACTAGCTACGTGGCGGCTCTAAGTCACTTCATCGCATGCTTGTATGAGAAAGAGCTTCCTTTCTTTAAGCTTCTCAGGAAACATGAGGGTTTTGAGTGGTCGAAGGAGGCTAATGATGCCTTCGAGGATATCAAGAGATATCTTATAAGTGCTCATGTACTGGTTTATCTGAATCAGGTGAGACGCTACTCATATATCTTTCCACCATGCCACAGGCAGTAAGTATTATACTCGTTATAGAACGTGAAAACGTTTAGCAACCTGTATATTATATAAACAAAGTTTTACATGGGCCTAAGGAGCACTACCCGTGGGTCTAAAAACTGTTATATGCCCTCCTCATGTCTTCGAGAAAACTAAGGCATTATTTTTAGGTGCACAAAATTATTGTGCCGTCTGAGTTTCCCTTAGGAGTGGTCCTCCAAAGTAGGGAAACAGCAGGACGCATGGAAAAATGATCGGTGTAACTTGGGGAGTTCGACCTTTATTTTGTGTCTCGAACGGCCATTAAATTTTAGATCTTGGCAGACTTTATCGTCAAATGGATAAATCCTGAATCTGTTCAAGATCCCCAACAGTACTATTCTCACGACCAGTGGACGATGTACTTTGATGGGTCACTTACGTTAAGTGGCTCGAGGACTAGGGTGGTCCTGAAATCCCCTACGGGAGAGACTTTGAAGTATGCCATCCAACTATTCTTTTCAGCTACTAATAACGTTGCAGAGTATGAAGGCTTGTTGGCTGGCATACGAGTCGCTAAAGCGCTCAGGATTCGTTGATTACTCGTGAGAGGAGACTCTCAACTAGTCGTGAATCAGGTCGGCAAAGAGTATCAATGCTCGAGTTCGACCATATCTCAATACTTATCGAAAGTTTGCAAACTAGAAAAGCACTTTTTTGGTCTCGAGTTATAGTATATCTCTCGAAGGGAGAACTTTCTTGTAGACCAGTTGGCTCTAATAGCTTCCTCCCGATCACAAGTACCATCAACAGTCTTCTTAAAGCAACTCTAGAAGCTGTCTTTGGTTGAAGGACCAAAGACAATTCCTAATGAGATAGTGTCCATTGAGTACGAAGATACCTAGATATCGCCCATCTATGAGTATCTTCAAAAGGGTTCCATACCTGACGATGATCTCGCTGCAGATTGTCTGTCCCACAAAGCCAAGATGTATATCTTAGTTGAAGACGTACTCTATAAGGGGGGTACTCAAGGTGTTCTCATACGATGTGTATCGCAGAAAAAGGGGTTGCGACTCCTTAATAACGTACATGGAGGCATCTATGAGGCACATACTTTCTATAGAACGCTGGTCAGTAAGGCCTTTCGATAAGATTTCTTCTGACCCACAGCCCTCGATGACGCCAAAAAGTTGGTTAAGAAGTTTGTACAATGCTAGTTTCATAGCCAGCAAATACACCAACTAGTTCAGGCCCTTCAAAAAATTCCTCTTTCATGGCCTTTTGCAACTTGGGGTTTAGACACCTTGGGGCAGTTTTCGCGAGCCCCTGAGGGCTTTGAATTCCTTTTTGTAGCTATTGATACGTTCACAAAATAGATAGAGACCAAACCAGTGACTAGAATAACACTAGAAAGTGCAAAAAGGTTCATTATGAGAAGTGTAATCACTTGATTTGGAGTTCCAAGTTGTATAATTATAGATAACGGTAGACAATTCTCTAGTGTGAAATTTCAAGAGTTTTTTGATCAGTTAGGTACCAAGCTTTGCTATGCCTCAGTTGCCTACCCCCAAAGCAATGGGGCAGTTGAGCACGCGAATGGTAAGATAATGCAAGGGATTAAGATTCGAATCTTTGACCAACTGGTAAAGCTCTCGGGGGATTGGGTACAGAAACTCCCTTCGTTATTATGGGCAATTCGCATGACTCCTAGTTGGGCAATAAGAGAGACTCCTTTTTCCTTAGTTTTTGGAGCAGAATGCATGCTTTCTCTAGAATTAAAGATCCAGTCGGCAAGGGTCAAAAACTTCAGTGACTCCAACCAAAAGTAGCTTTGAATAGATAACATCAACCTGCTCGAAAAAATAAGGAACCGAGCATTAATTCGATCGCCAGTCTATCAACAAGTCATGCGTAAGTACTATAATCATAACGTCCAACCTCGCAGCCTTACTGTAGGTGACTTGGTATTGAGGAAAATCCAACCCAGTCTAATCGGAACAAGGTTTTCCCTAACTGGGAAGGTCCTTACACTGTATTCGAGGTCACAAGACTAGGCTTTGTATGACTTGCTACGGAAGATGGTTAGGTTCTTTCAAACTCTTAGAACATCGATCAATTGTGTAAATTTTATATTTGAATATTCTCACTTTTGCAATAAAGCTTTGGTACTCCCAATCTTTTTATATTTATTCAGTGAAAATTATTTTATGTTTGTTGACTGATTCTAGTATATTCAATTGATTTTACTTGATTTAAGAATGGGACAATACTAGTCGAAGTCTCTCATTTCTGCATGTGGTCATGCCCACTAGAAGGAGATTCCTAGTGACACACTATTTCTAACTCTTGTTGCCAGCATAAAACAATTGGGTCATCATGAACACGTTGGGCGGATATAAAAGAAATAACTTGAATGATTATCTCGATATCGTTTGTGTCTTTAATTTGATTAACCTGATCGAAGTGTGGTAACAACTACCTAGTCAGAGACTTTTCCTCTCCGCATGTGGTCCTGCCAACTAGAAGGAACACTCTAGCGTTAACTCGTTCTCAACTTTTGCTACCAGAGTGTGACAATCGAATTCAACAATGATCGTCAGATGATATATTCTTCTTAATACTATTCACTTAGTTTATCCATATAATCTAAGTAAACAGTCGGGGGGGGGGGGTAGAATAGAGTTATTCATATAATTTCATTTCTTAGCTCTAGGTTTATCTTTTCCTTTTTCTTCGCTCTTTCGTCCTACAAGTGCAAAAAAAGATGAATTGTATGAAAAAAAAGACTTCTCATTCATCAAATGAAAAGAAACAGATTTTTTATTCATTAAAGGTAAGTCTTATACAAAACCTTTTCACTTGCACGACTGTTCAGAAAGGGGAGTTGAGTTGCATTTCTTCTGCAACCTTTCAAGCAAAAGGTTTAGCTTCCTTGATCAGTCGAGCTGCTCTTGTGTCTGAATAGGAAGTCATGCTCGATTGGTTGAAATAATTAATTCAGGTCGCACACTTTGAGTTTTACCAAAACGTAGCTTACGACACCTCTAACCACTTCTCAGATCGACTCGACTTGCTCGCCCTTCAGAGTAGCTCAGTACTTCTCTAAAGTTTTCACTTGCAGTCCAATTGTACTCACACAAGTGGTTATAGTATCTTCAGAAAGATCCATCTTCTTAGAACCAAACTTGTCGAGTAAATTGTTGAAGAGTTCAACGTTGTGACATACCATGACACCCTTGTAATCGGCCTGTATTAGGCCTATCCTTAGATCGGCAACCTCCTTCTTGAGCTTCTACATCTCGAGTTTTTTTGTCCTCAAGCATAGCCACCAAAACTTTTGCTTCACTCCTGGGCCAAGAAGGGTTGGCAACAAATATAAGAAGGTTGGTTGAGCAATCAAAACAAAATTTCATTACAAGAAATCTTACCATGCTCTCACGTCATCAGAGAGCTTGTCATTCTCTTGCCATGTCAGAGTGAGCTGTCTATGGTTTCAGCCGCGGTCGTCATGTTCTCCAACGCTCTCTATGTTCGAGAAAGCAGTGAGACACCAGAAAATATTATGTATGAATATCTAAATACTAGATACTTACATTCATTTCCCTATGAGCAAAGTTTGCGAGAACGCTCGTGGAGTCTTGTAGCTAGTCGAGTTCATCGATCCTTCTCCACCACACCTTTTCGAGACGTTCGATGTCAAAATTTTACCCTTTTTTGGGTAGGTCATTTGGGTGTAGAGCTTGAGGTCGATCAAACGAATCCATCGTTACAAAAGGAAGGGTAAAGACAGACAAGGAGAAGTTAGAAAACTCATTTTCTTCCCAGATATTACCTTCTTGAAATTGAGGAGGAATGTCTTGAGCGAGCCTCTCAGCGCTTCGCTCACAAATTTCTCCTCCGTCGTTTATTTCAACGACCATCTCCGCGGTGGTAGACGCTATAGCGCTAATGTCGGCTCTCATCATTGTGGTGGTCATTTGTTCGACCACCGTTTCCATCTCTTTTGTGACTACGGGCAAAGTTGTGAGAGACTCTCCCGCAGTATCATCTTTTTTTGATAGAGACGTCAAGCTGCACGCCACAAAAGTAAGATAGTTTTTCAATAAAATATGAAAGTAAAAAAATTATGCGCTTGTCTATACATATGCTATTTTTGCTACCTTGATTTTGAACTTAGAAGAAACCTTTCTGGAAATCAGTTTCTTCGACCATCTCTGGTCGGATGGGATACTCTCGACCACGCCTGGCCGAGGATCTTGAGTAAGATTTTTTGCTCCTTGCTCGTCTTGGCTCTTCTAACAGTCGAAACCAGATTGGACTACCTGAAGAGTCGACCTCTCCTCAATCATAGGTGCTATTGTTGCAGCAATTTTCTTAATAGAAGATATGAAACCCTTCCAGTATTTTGTGTTGTGTTGCTTGATGAAACTTCGAGAAGCACACATTGAATATGTTTCGGTATTATAGTAGAAAGGTACCTTGATCTTGGAAGTCGGTTACTCAAATACAGCTGCCCCTATCTCAGATGCAGCACTTATGTCTGCAATGAACTTCTCGATTGGGCCAGTCTGAGCAATGGGGGAAAAGTGGTAGGGAAAACAGTGGCACTCGAGCTAACTTTTCCCTTGTCGACAGCTCTAGTCAACCGATACCTCTTGGCAGTAGGAGCATATACTTTCTCTGCTATTTTTTCGATAACCATCAATTCGACCCTTTGGTCGTCTTGACAGTTATTCACGCTCACATTCTGAAGAAAGAAAGAATAACATTTAGTCGTAAGTTTTCCTACGACTATCTAGTTGTAAGTTCTTCTACGACTATATAGTCCTAAAGAGCAGAGTCAGTATTTCGATTACCTTTAGGCATTCTTCTCTTTCTTGGATGGACACATCCGCCAAGATACAAGGAGCCTCTATTTTGAGTGATGAGGCCTTCTCGCAAATATTTCTAACCTGGGAGTCAATCTCCTCCAAGTCAAGATCTGATTCATTTAAACCGAAAGGTTAGTATACAGTACATAGAATTTAAATCTACTACTATGAGAACTATTGTACGACCATTTTCATAGTCTCTAGTAGCATAAGTTGCACTCGAGTACATCCACATGGGATAAGCTCGTCTCTTCAGAAAACTGATGCGACGGGTGGTGTAGTCCTTCACTACATGCCATCTCGTAAGTCCCTTATCCCTCAGCTTCTTGATAACTGAGATGTAGAGAACAATCCTAGTAGTATTCTTTGGGACTGAATTCCAGGATAGATTCTTCTCGGCAGCCTTTCCCACAAAGAAAAGATTGTCTTCATTGGTGATCTCCCAGTAGAACCAGCTCTTTCTTCCACCTAGGCCATGATGACTGGGTGAACATCTGGATGTACGCCTCTGACTTCCTGACGTGAAGTTTCAACATGCAGCTTCCAGCGATTCCTATTTGACGGCTCATCTCATGATAATACCGTAAGAGCTCCAAGTCTGCAGGGATCCCTAAATATGCTTCGTAGAGGTACACAAATACACTTAGCATGGTAATTGAGTTGGGAACCATATTCACCAACTCAACCCCAAAGTACTTGAGTACCACTGTGAGGAAAGGATGAGTAGGGAGATGAAGGCCGTACTCACAAAAGGCCTAGAACACTGGGATTTGTCAAATCTCCATCGATGGCCAGTGTTGTCCGGCAGCCTCAATCCACCTCACGAATTTCTACGGTGGGATCTTCTCAGCCTCTTCCAAGGTCTTTAGCTTGGGCCTATCGATCTCTGACACTGCCCAGTTGGGTGAGAGCTTTGCCATTTTCTCAACTAGATGATTTAGATCTAGAAGAAGGTTGAAGGAGGAAGACAACTTGTTTGTCAGAAAACGCAAGGAGGATGGAAATGATTGAGAATTGAAGCCGAAAGGCAGCCCAAAAGTGGTCTTTTTATCGAAGCATTGGTTACTCGTCTCGGAAGTTGAACGGTTTTCTCGGGAAGCAAATGGGCAGACAGAATTATGGGAGGTAATTAAAATTTTCTTTGAAGTCTGTCTGTCTTCTCAACTCAAACGAAATTACCTTTCTATCCAAACGTATTTCAAGTCGAGAATTGAAAAGATAATATTTTCGATCAACTATGATTCCGTTTGCACAAGTAAGTTATTATCATTTAAAGTTGGAGGGCTAGATGATGAAGATATAATAATTCTCTATTTATTACATCATCATATTCTCCTAATATACCTCTTAACAATAAGAAATAAATTTCGTAGAGTAGTTATTAGTTTTACTGCGATTACTCCGTAGTCATAAGTTATGCTACGACTATCTAGTCGTAAATTCTACTACGGTGACCTAGTCGTAGGTTCTGCTACGACTATCAAGTCATAAAATCTGTTATGACTATCTCATTGTAAATTGTGCCGCGACTCCCTAATCATTCTCCTATATTCAACTAACCTACTCTCACAGCGGGTTTGTCTGACAAGACAGTTAGAATATGCGTTTGTGCTCCATAACTGCACACGATCTTGTTCATGTCTCTTTGACAACAACCGTCTTACGGTGAACGGCTGCCCACGTCTCTCTGACAATAATCACCATTCAGTGGTTAACTCTCGAAGTGTCAATGCGTCTTCTGGTAAGAAACAACTGCTATCACTTTGTCGTCGATATAAGGGTTGATGTTGAAGAAGGCTAGGGACAATCAGTTCTGAAAGGGGTACTAGAATTTTCACTCTGTCCACACTTGTAAACTTTTTCTCGGTAATAGTAACATAAGACATAGGGATGTTATTCTTCCAGGAGAAAGCCCGAACCTGTATAAAAATCTTTATGTCTTTACGCTGCATGATCATATGAAGATCTTAAATTTTTTTAAATCCAAAATATCATACTTAAGATCAATATTAAACATCGACACAACTCTTCCTCATTTCCCGCTAGGGCTGTAAACGAGCCAAGCCCGAGCGAGCTTACCCTGGCTCGGCTCGGGCTCGGTAGAAACTCGAGCCGAGCTCGAGCGAGCTTGAAATTGCCGTCGAGCTTCAAGCCGGGCTCGAGCTCGGCTCGGACGGCTCGTGTAGGCTCGTGTAGGCTCGGTGCCGAGGGCGTACCTGCTGGGGGGCGGGCCGGCGAGGAGGGGCGCCGGCGGCGGGGGAGAGCAGATCTGGCTGGATCCGGGTCGAGGAGGGGCGCTGGCGCGTGGGGAGAGGAGGGGCGCCGAGCGGTGGCGGCATCAGGCGGCCGGGCGCAGAGGTGGCCTCACCGGGGCGATGAGCCGAGGAGGGCGCGCGGGGGCGAGCCGGTGAGGGGAGAGGAGGGGACGGGGCGATGAGCCGAGAAGGGCGGCGGGGCGAGCCACGAGGGAGAGGAGGGGGACGGGAGGCGATGAGCCGAGGAGGGGCGGCGGCGGGGGGGCGAGCCGGCGAGGGGAGAGGAGGGGCCCGCGACGGTGGGGGGCCGGGGGGCGAGGAGGGGGACGGGGGGAGAGGAGGGCGGCGGCAGGGGCGAGGAGGGCGGCGCCGCGAGTAGGTGATGGGGTGGGGCCGTGGGGACTGGGGAGAGGGAGGGAGAGGGACGGGGTGGCGGGGGGCGCGAGGTAAATGGGCAGGGGGCGCGAGGAACGGGGCGCAGGAGCGAGGAGCGGGCGGGATTGGGATTTGGGAACGCGCGCGTGGGGAGGGAGGGGGCGCAGGATCTGGGGAATGAGGGCGGGGGGAGGTGTGGGATAAAAAATTTTTCAAGCTCGCGAATAGTTTGCTAGGCTCGATGAAAGCTCGCGAGTCTGAGGATAAGTTCGAGTTCGGCTCGTTTGGAGTTCGAGTCGAGCTCGAATCGAGTCTAAAGCAAACCGAATTTGAGTAGTTCGTGAGCTTTGAGCTTTTTTTACAACCCTATTTCCCGCTATTTATAGCACCAACCAGTAGTGAGGCTCTGTCGCTTTCTTCCTTTGCATGCTGAGTGTCTAAGCAACCAAGTAATGTGATGCAACATGCCTGCGAACTAATGTGATCCAGTAAAAGGACGATGGAATGGCTGTGTCGCACAAGAAAGACAGAACAAAAAAAAAGGCGGCATCATTTCATCTCGTCTGACGCGCATGTGGGCGTGTGCATGCGCAAGAGCGGCGTACGCCGAACGAACGATCGCTTCTGTCAGAAACCGTATCTGCACCGTATTTGTATTGTTGATGTGCTGTTTGGTGAGTCCCTGTCAGGGGATCGAGTGCAAGTAACTCTTCAAAAAGTTATTTAAAAAAATACTCTACAAAAAAAATCACCCTATTAATTTGAGCTTTTGAAAAAAAAATACCTAAAAGAACAGGGCCTAAACTGAGCAAGGCATCAACAGCGACTAGAACAAAATGGAGTGTGAAATTATCTCGTGGGCTGGCTGACAGCCTGACATGCCCACCAGTTCTCTTTGTTAGATGATCCAAATAGTGATAGTTTTTAGTTTTTACTGAAAAAATATTGTAATTGGTTGAAAAAACACTATAACTGAGTTAGTTTATTGAGTATAATTAAATATAAAAAATATAAAAAAAACTGAAAACGAAAAACGAAAAAAAAAGTATAAGTAAATTTTTAAAAAAACGGAAAAAATTTTTCACTGTAACACGCACAATACGCACTACAGTGAACTCATCGTGATCGCCCACAGCTCAGCGTTGGCAAAAGCCCACCTGAGCGGGGCCGCTGGCCTTCTAAAGCCCTGCAGCATTACAAGATCGGCCGATGATACCAGTTTCGTGATTACTAATATTGAGTATTATCATAACGACAGTTGAGAGATCCATCTCAAAACGTGCCTTGTTGAATGCCTGTCTAATATGCCCGTAGCTGTAAGCTTGGAAGGCGTAGTTGCATGCTGCAGTTCAGCGTAAGATTTTACTCTCGATTCTGCCATTCAGCACAGAAATTACGACGCTGCCCAAATTTCCAAACAACTGTAAGTCAAGGGCACTAGGAACAATAAAAAAAACTTGCATGCTTAAGCAAGCCGAACTACTACGGTCTTGCTTATTTGAACTTAAACTTCTAACTTATTTTTTATTATTTATAATTATCTTTTTCTAACTCCTCAGTATTTTAAAGTTTTTTACCGATTCTTTTTTTCCATATTCGTTTGTATTATACGTGATAGTCTAACCTCTTTTTTTCTATTTTTAGCTTTTTTTAAATTAATTATACTAAATAAACCACCGTTAGCTACAGTGTAATTTCAGTAACCTACAGTGTAATTTTATCAACATACAATGCAATTTTAGCCCAACCGAATGGCCTCTAAGACGCACTGCATGTCAGCATCCTATGCAACAGAAAACAACAGACTGCAAAGGTTATGCATGTTCCAGAAGTTTGCACACAAGATCACCAGCATAACAATAAAATTGAAAAACCTTAAAACTAGGATCAGCAGAATAGCACAATTTAGGCTTTAGGTTCGTCTGTTTGCTGAAATAAGGTGTCTAACACAAATGTACCACTCAAGACAAAGCTTCTACAGAACATAGCCACTGTAATTACTGCTGCTACAGCTGGTGTACTCCTCTGTCCCAAAATGCCCAAAATGTATGAGTTTCGTGCGATCAAGCTTTTCAATCTTTAACTATTAATATATGTTAAAATATATAAATTGACTACATAAAAATAGTACCACTGAATTTGTATTACAAAATACTTTCATAATATATAATTATTTTTGCTAGTATATTAATGATAATAAATTATAATTGAAGTCTTGTATTAGAAACTGTAAAAAGTCAAAAATGACCTACATTTAGAGACGGAGGGAGTATTTTTTATCGTGCAAAGAGGAGCTCAGAATAAAATCAGTAACATGCGGAACTGAGAACTGATGGCTCTTTTCACTCCCCGGGCGCAGAAACTCCTTGCTTCAGCTTTTCCCTCTTCATCTTCTTCTTGGAGACTGGCTTCTTCTTCCGAGGAGGAAGCGTCTTCTGTGCATACACATAGAGCGCATAGTTCCCAACAAAGAAAAGCAGAAGGAAGACTGCAACCACAAGCAGGACTATCATTCCAGGGTTCAGGCCATTGTTGACCTCCTCAATGACTACATTGTTCTGAAAACCAGGAAAATAATTTATCAGAAAAAAATATAATTGATACTAAAAACAAAAGAATTTATGCGCATGGAGCTTGCAGGGTTTATACATTACAAGTTTAGAAAGAACAAATTACACCCAGACACACATACCATTCTATACACATGGTGACACGGCCAGACCAAAAGCTAACTTGACAGATGGGCATGTCCAGAGCTCCATAAACATGTTATCTTGAAAGCTTATCAATAATCGTTTGCACTATAGAACAATAATTCACTTCTACAGAGCTGTTACCTACATTTGTGCAATTTGATCTCAGCACAAAATGAAGCTTCATTGAATGCATTGGTAAGGCTGAAATTTCATATATTTGCATGTTTTTTCTACATTAGCAATCTGCAATCTATAAGCTTACTTCAAGTCCAGGTTGGCTAACGTGAAGTGAAACAGGATGGGTGGAAGCAAAGTGATCTACTTGTAATCACCATTTACATTAAGATATGGAAGTTAGCTGGCACCAGGATGCACAAAGAGCAACTAGACAGCAACGCTTGGCACCAGGATGCACAAAGAGCAACTAGACAGTAACGCAATATCCAGAACTGAAGTGTTTGAAACTAAGGGCATATCCATTTAAAAC
This sequence comes from Melocanna baccifera, assembly GCA_036346265.1. Classification (NCBI taxonomy): domain Eukaryota; kingdom Viridiplantae; phylum Streptophyta; class Magnoliopsida; order Poales; family Poaceae; genus Melocanna; species Melocanna baccifera. The sequence goes on from CM070687.1 coordinate 16,437,713, forward strand.
AGCAATGCAATTCATGTCGACAGTCAACTTCAGTGGATTCACATGATATAAAGTACTCAAAACAGTGAGCAACCAATGTAGACAAAAATAGTGAGCAACGGAAGTGGACTTAATAGTCAAACAACAACTATACTCACTAAACAAAAGACAAAAGATCATGCCATGCCATGACCTCAGAATTAATTTAAGCAACAATTAAATGATCATACGCATATCATAACTTATAGAGTTGCAACTGGTTAGTACACCATAATTTTACAGATTTAATTTGGCCAGCAGATAAGTGTAAAATTCTTTAATCATGTTGTAATTTGTAAAACACAGAATATAGACATACTAAACTAACCAGGTACTCATAACATCAGCTGGCTAGGGGATAGGAATATGACATTAATTAAAACAATGAAGAGGAAATGGATCAAACATAATCTAATGATACCAAAGCAGTCAAAAATCGCGATGGTTACCAAGTTATAGGAAAACAGAGCAGTACATTAAACCAAAGCTCATCCAAACGACTCAACATTTTGCAATCCTTTTTCTAGGATATAAAATATCATGATATTATGCTACAATCACAACTACTGAGAAGACCTAAAACATATGGCGTTGGAAGAACTATTGCACTAATTCTACAGATCCAACTCTCTATCCATCAAGAACCCAGTGAGATGATCTAAATCCATTACGATGCCGGCCAGTTAACGCTCACTAGGTCGTGGCCACCGCGTGCTGCTACTCATTGGAACAGTAACCGACCCTAGCTCTCTGCCACGGGGCACAGCGTGTAGGCTGGCAAGCCACGGTTAACACCGGCCGTAGGCCGCCGGAGCGGGAAAGGTAAACAGCAGATCTGGGTGTTTGGGGGGAAAAGCAGATCTCAACTTCGTGTGCTTCTCCCGCTCTCAACTTCTCAAGTCCCAACGACCATGCACAAGAGCAATCTTCCACCAACACCAAGATTTCACACCAAGTAACAAGAAAGAACTCGGAGGGGGGGTGATTCCTTACCGCCGAATCGGCGAACTGATCCGCCATGCGGCCGCAAGATCTGAACCAAGTACCACCCTCCGCACCTCTGAATCGAAAGATTGGATGCCCTCCGCACCTCTGACTCGAAAGATTGGATGAATCAGCCAGAAAAGAGTGGAAGAAAAGTGAGAGTTCTTGCAGGATGGATCGTAGGACCTGTGGGAACTCACGTATGCGCTCTCCCACCTTTCCTTTGCTTGTATTGACTTATTCGTCGCGTGGTTTTTATGGTTGTTTGATGTGGAAGTTTGGAGGTGTAAGGGAGCAATCGAGTTTTTTTTTCTAGAACGTTTGATGTTCATCTACCGTCTCAACACTTTAGATTTAGAGTATTTATATTTTTTTAAAAGAAAGTATAAAGAGATATGTTAGATGAAGATCTAATATTTAAGATCTATTTTTTGAAGAGTGTATGGAGGATCTATCCAAGGTCCTAGATCTGTTTTTGTAAGGTGGATATGGAAGACTCGTTAAATGAAGATCCAACACTCAGAAAATTTAAGTGTTCTTAACCTAAAAAAATACTTGAATATTGTTTAGCACTTTCTTTGAAAGTTTCTATATAATTGTCTAAGTTTTAATATCAATCTTACGTATGATTTGTATGGATTCGAAGGAAACCTTTTCAAGAAATAGGCTACAAGTACACAGAAGACACGAAAATTTTTATACAGATTCGGGTCTTCTCCTAGAGAATAACAGTATTACATCCTGTATCACTATTGCTCAAAGAAAATGATTACAATAGAGCAATGCAAATAGAACTTGTAGTATCCCCTGAACTTACTGGTCCCCTCCCCCTTTTTTCCTTCAACATTAATCCTTATATAGCCTGCAAAATGGTGATTGTTGTCCTATGCCAAGAGACATCTCAATGCTTCAGGGTATAACTGCCAAAGAGAGATTATTATCAGAGAGACGTGATTAGTCGTTTGTCGTGTGACGGTTGCTGTTAGAAAGAGATTTGTGCGGTTACTGGGTATAAATGCATGTTCTAACTATCTTGTGAGATGAACCCGTTGCGTAGTGTATTGTCATATATAGGCTAATTGGAGACATACTGGTCACAGAGAGGTCTACGACCACAAGGTGGTTGTAGGACCACTTATGACTATCTTATGCTCGCAGGAAAACTTATGATTACAAGAAGGTCGTAGAAGGATTGAGGCCAGAGAGCTGTAAGATAACTTACAACTGTAAGATGATCGTAGAAGAGCTTACGACCACTCTACGAATTTCCTCTCTAATTGATAATAGAGTATATTTAAAGTATATAATGATATAATAATTTAAGGATTATTCTATTCTCGTCATCTCGCCCACTAACTTCAAGTGAAAATAATTTACTTGAGCAAGAGAGATCGTAGACGATAAGTGATCGAAAGCAGTGTCTTCGATTTTCACACGACCAAAAATGTGTTTGGTTAGAAAGGTAATTTCGCTTGAGTTATGAAGACAGATAAACTTCAAGAAGAATTCCAATCGTTCCTCTAAAATCTGTCCACCGAAGAGGTTCCCGAAATATCTGTTCGATTCCCGAGACTGATAATTGGCGCACGGTTATAAAAGCTTACCTCGGGTAACTTTGTAGTTTCTTCAATTTCCCCTATTGCTTTTAATCTTTCTCGTGCCTTCCGCCACCATACAAGTCGTCTTCTTCCTCGAATCTTTCTTCCAAATCCAAACCACCCACCCGAGAGAATGGTAAAGTCTGCGTCCAACTAGGCGGTGTCGGAGATGGATAAAGCGAAAGTAAAGGCATTGGAGGCTACTGAGAAGATTCCTCCGTGAAAGCTCATCAAGTGGATCGAAGCTGTCGGAGAGAACTGGCCTTCAGAAGAAGTTGGATACTTTCTTGTTTTCCAAATTCATTGTGAGTGTAGCCTTCAACTCCCAGCTCACCCTATTCTCACAGTTGTCATTGAGTATTTCGGGGTCGAGTTAGTGAACTTGGTTCCCAACTTGATCATGATGCTCAGTGTCATTGTCTACATCTGTAAGGCGTTTCTGGGTATTTCTTCGGATCTCGAGCTCCTCTGCTATTACTATGAGATGAGCCGACAAGCCGGAATCGCCGAGAGCTGTGGATTGAAGCTCCATAATGGTAAGACAGAAATGTACATCTAAATGTACACTCGGTTGTCATGACCGAGATGGAAGAAGAGGTGGTTTTACTGAAAGACCACCAACGAAGACAACATTTTTTCGTGGGGAAAGCTACGGAGAAGAACACGTCCTAGAACCCGGTTCCCAAGAACATCAACTGGATAGCCCCCTACATCTTAGATATCAAGGAGCTGAGGGACAAGGGGCTTACTGGTTGGCACGTGGTGAATGACTACATCACCCGTCGCATCAGCTTTCTGAAAAAGTGAGCACATCCTATTTGGATGCACTCATGAGCAGCTGATTCTACAAGGGACTATGAGCACGGTAAGTAATCATCGTACTCATGGTCGTAGATTTAAGTTTCGAGTACTATGCATCAACCTTCTGTCTGGTCGAACAGATCTTGATTTGGATGAGATTAACTCTCGAGTCAAGAATATTTGTAAGAAGGCTCCGCCACTAGATGTGGTGGCCCTGGTATTTTGGTGGATAACTCTACCGAAGAGAAGGAAGAACACCTAAAGGTAATCGAACAATCGACTTCTTATTTAGGTCTACCTAATCGTACTAAATAGTGCTCTATTGTCCTTTGCAGAGCATTGGCATGATTGATCGTCAAGATGACCAGAGGGTTGAGTTGATGGTGATCGGAGAGGTGGAGGTAGAGAATGACTCCTCCACCCAAAAGACGTCAGCTAACTAAAGCAGTCGACAAAAAGAAGAAAGAGGGAACGAGTGATGTCGTTTCCCTTGCTGTTCTTCCTCCTGTGCCAACAACTCCGACTAACTCTGTGCAGCAATTTCTTGTGGAAACGACTACCGCAAGTCAAATTGGGGCAGTCATATTCGAGCAACCTACTCCTAAGATCAAGGTATCCTTCTACCTCGACAATGAAACCTACTCAGTTGGGGCTTCTCAAGGCTTTACAAAGCAACTCGAAAAGAAAAACTAGAAGTGTTTCATGTCTTTTGTGAAGGAGTCTGCTGCTTCAGCAGAACCTATGATCGAGAAGGAGGTCGCCCTCCAGGTGGTCAAAACCAATCTTGATCGCCAAGAGGAACAGAAGGAACAACAGGGACAATGAATGGTGTTTCTTGCTCAAGACCTTTAACTGGACGTGATCGGAGACGTCGCCATTCCTCTACAACCAGACGTGGTTGAAGAAGAGCAACCAAATAAACTCTCAGGGAAAGTCTCTTCTAGGTTCAAGATTAAGAGTGCGACAATTAGGTATGTAGATAAAAACTAAAAACACAGTATTTTTACCTTTCATGCCTTCTTGAATGTCGACTTACTCTTATGCTATCCAACTTGGTATCTCCATTGGCCAAAGTTATTCCTGCGAAAAATACCCTTATGACTTTGCCCATAGTCGAAGAAAGGGTGGAGATGGTGGTCGAAAAATCAACCACTGCAACTCCAGAGACTGCTGCTGTAGCTGTAGTACCTACGACCGTAGAGGTGGTCACAGGGACAAAGGGTCAAGCAATTGAAGGTAGGGTAGAGATACCTTGTCACGAGGTTGACGGACCTTCTAAGCACCACGCCGAGGAGATCGTCAAAGATGCCCCTTCTCGACCTCAAGAAGGTACCCTCTAGGAAGTATAAGAACTACCTAACTTCTTCTCGATATTCTTTAATCCTCCATTTGTAGCGAGATTCTCTTTTAACCAATCTCAAGCCCCACACCCCAAAGACCTTCCCAATAAGCGAAATATTTTCGACGATGATCGTCTTGAAAAGGTATAATGAAACAAGGTCTATGAGTTTGATCAGCTCAAAGACTCTACGGGTGTGCTCACCAACTTCGCTCGAAGGGATTTGAATATAAATATCGAGTACTTAGACACCTGTATGTGCTCTTTTCTAGTTTCCCACTACCTTTTCATAATCAAAGAGCGTTGGAGAATATGGCGACTGTGGCGAAGTACCACAGGTAGATCATGCTCCTTTGAGAAGCAAATGATAAACTTACAAAGAAGGTGGAGGCATGGTAAGTTACTGACACTCATAGTCGTATTTTGTTATGACCACTTGTTCAATTTCTTGTGCTGGTTTTTAACTTTGACTGGTTCAGAAGCAACACAAATTTCTTAGGCACTGCACTTGAGAGTGAGAAACTTGAAACACAAAGGCTAAAGAAAGAGAACGTCAACCAATTGTTGAAGCTCGCGAATGCCATCGGCACCATCAGAGCTTTGGAAGAAAGAATAAACAGTAAGTTCTAAACTTAAGACTGCGTAGTCGAATATCTTCCTTGTCTTCTCTTGACTCTCTCCTTCTGATAGAAAAAGAGGCCGAAATGAGTAAGCTCAACATCGAGGTTGAAGAAAAGGCCAAGGTGACGGGTGAACTTAAACGTATTGACAAGGATAAGGACGAGAAAAGAAAGGTTAAAGTCGACAAGCTTGATGCTCGCCTAGCAGGTAAGGAAAAGTTTTTACTTTCCGACCACTCCTTATTTATAGATAAAAAATTGTTTGACCACTTTTGCTCTATTTATAAAGACCAAGATCAAAATAAAGAAACTATCTCAAACCTCAACTCATAGTCAAGAGAAGATGAACTTGCTGAAGACCATTCTGCAAAACAACGTGGCCCTCCTCAATAATCTACTCAATAGGTTTGGTACGAAGAAGATAAATCCTTCCGAGGACACCACGACCACCTATTCAAATGCGATTGAACTACAAGTCGAAGTAGTCGAGAAGCATCTTTCCATTTTGAAGACCAAGCAAGCCAACTCAATTTGGGATACGGTCAAAGGGGCCATAAGCTTTGTCTTGACAAAACTCAAGGCAAGTGGCCAAAATTTGAACCTCCATTCAATTGGTCATGACTTTGACTACTCTGTAGAAGAGGTGACTGACTGATCGAAGAACTTGAGCTAGTTGGTCGCAAGGTCCCAGAAGAAATGCAGCTCGAGTCAAAGTAGTTTGTAAGAAAGTTGTAAAGAACTAGGGGCGAAGCCAAGGGGGGCTTAGTAAGGCTCCAGACTCACCTCCCCCTCGTAGAACCCCCTACCAAGCTCACGGCGGGCCAGCGGCGTCTGGCCTCTCGCCCTAGTTCCAGCCCCACCCCCTGGCATTGGATTGGATCTCAGTTCCAGGCCCCCCCCATTCCAGGCCCAGCAAAGCCCACAAACACACAACAGACCAACTCATAAGTCACAAACCTAGCAAATATAGCAAATAGCAATCTAGGATCTCAGTTTTCTGTTCACATAGCAACAGAAAAGAGGGGGCTGGGACGACCTGAACCGTGCCAAACAACAGAGGTGTAGAAGGGCCGGATCTGGCGGTGACGCCGGCGAGGGGGCCCGAGCTGGGCCGGATCTGGCGCCTGGCGGCGATGCTGGCGAGGGAGCGGAGCAGAGCGGAGGGGGGAGGCCGGAGGTGGGGAGCGGGGAGCGGAGTGGAGGGGGAGGTGGGGAGCGCCGAGCGCCGGAGCAGAGGGCGGAGCGTCGAGCGCCGGAGCGGAGGGGAGAGGCGGGGAGCCAGGAGCGGAGGGGGGAGGCGAGGAGTAGAGAGAAAGAGGTGGGGGCCGGGGAACGACGGAGACGGAGATTATCAGAGATAGGGGGACCGGGGGAGGCGGGGTGCGTTGTGAGCCGGGCGGAGCTGCTGAGAAAAATATGAGGATCTAAATCTTTATGTGTATTGTACTGAGTTATACCGGGGGAGGTGGGGTACTCTTTAAGCTTTATAATTTGTACTGAGTTATTGATATTGAGCTATTGAGCACCTAAATTCTTAGATATTACATGTATATTGTTTCATTGCTATTGACCAACTTGAATTACTAGATATTAAAATTAAAATTATGATTTATGTATTTTGATTAAAATTAATGTGTCACATTTTGTTCTGATTATGATTTTCTTGAATGTTTGTGATTATTTATGATTAGTTATTATATCACTAATTTTGCTATTTTTGATATGCAGATGATTGATCTCTAACGATTGAAAACATATTTATATATTTTTGGGATATGCTTTTATTACCGAGGTATATTCGTTATATTTCTGTCGTTTTGCTTTGTTTATCTTTTATTCATGTATGAATTTTAATTGAATAAAAGTAAAATATTATGTTTACGACAATCTAACTTAGCGCTTTAGCCCACCCTCGAATTTGTTCCTAGCTTCGCCACTGTAAAGAACATACCTTTGCTTTCTTTTCATGCAATCCATCTTGTTGAGTAGTACAAATTTACAACTAAGAATAAGTTACACTGATAACTCTATCCTAACTTCCGACTACTTGCTTTGTTTATGTGAATAAACAAAGCAAATAATACAGAGTAAAATATGCAGAGAGAAGAGCGACTCATCATACCATCGTTGTCGAATTCAATTGTCATATTCTGGTAGCAAAAGTGATGAACAAGTTGATACTCGAAAATTCCTTCTAGTGAGCAGGACCACGTGCAGAGAGGAAATGCTTTAACTAAGTGAGGTTACCGGTAATGAGCATAGACGGTGTTGATTTTGTTGATTTAGAATGAACGGTGCTGATTGGTTTCAATCTGGGTGCAGCACAGCTGTAGACTGCAGTGCTGTACAGTAGAGTGAGTAGTTCAGGACGGCAGGCTACCGGTTAGACTGAGCACTTCTCACTTTTGAATGTTCGATAGTTTGAAAGTCTTTTTGTTTCAAAAATAGCTAATGGCCCCTGTTGGCCTTTATTGGAAAATCAGGCGAGATCAAGTTTGGGCTGTGCTACAAATCGACCAGATTATTCCCAGACCGATACGCACATGTCGGGTAAAAAAAATCTCCTTTGGTTTTTCTTCCTCGAACAACACATTACCATGGTGCACAACCATACGTATCCACGGAAACGTTACAAGATCCCGACTCTGGCAATAAAGATAAAATAAAAAAAACCCAAGAAATTCATTAACTCAGTTACACATCCCCAAAGATGGTTACGAGATCCAGTCTCTGACAAGAAAAACAAAGAAAACCTAATAAATTCATCGACTTAAGGAATTGACAGTAACGTATTATTCAACTAGAATCTTTAATATTTAAGAACTTGATGGTAATATATTATTTAATTCGAATCTTCAATATAAAAGTTGTTATGGTCTAGATCCGACAATACATACATTGTAGCACATAAACAGTACCACATGTGCTGTAGAGTCAGACTATAAATAGTTAGATATATATCTTTATATTAAGAATAGTTAGATGTATATTTTCGTATTAACCCTAACCCACCTCTTAACCCCAAACCAAACGGATTGATCCAAGGAAAAGCAAATGGATTCAACCAAGGAAAAGCACTACGCAAAGATACACATGGAGGGAAAACAGCAGCACAACAGGCGGGCTTTGTTGAATGCATGCAACGCCTTCTCCCACAAAATGGGGAAGTTACTGGATTCTTATTGAGCGCTAAGCAGTATGGAGTACAAGGGAAATTAAACGTCAGTGTTGAACAGATGATTCAGAAGGCACAATGCCAACAGAAATCGCTTGTACAAAGGCCACAGGGAATGTGCAAGATGGAAAGGCGGGTTTGGTGTAGATTGAGAAAACGCCCGCGCATGTTGGTCCATCTTCTTCGGAGTCACTCGAATACAAGAGGTCACGGACAAGCTATCTATCCGATCTTCCTGCCATTCAGTGAAGCAGAACAACCTCATGTAATCATAGCATCAGGCCAGCCTTGCGCAAGGTTGAAACTAGGCGGCGGTGGTGCGCCACAAGTTCTCCGGGGTTCTCCCCCAATGACGGCTGCCGATTTGCATTAAACGTCTTACAGTATCAGTCCTCTGTAAGGGCATACACGACAGCAGTCCTGCTAGGAGAGTACACCGAGAAAGAACGAGGCCGGTTGTCATGCGGATATTCCTGCTAGGCATCAGTAAATGGGGTTAGTTATTTCAGAGTTGCAAGCGACAAAATAGGACAAGCATACTACTTGCAGCAACACTTGGGCCCAGACTTACAGCAGTGAAGTACTCAGCGTCATGATCAAGCCGACCGAATCCACCGAAGAGGCCATCGTCAGTGTCTAATACCGCCTGATAAGAAATAGCAGAAACTGTCAATAACCAACAAAACCCAGTTGCGTCTGTCCAAATGGGCTGCTCTAAAACTGGTAGGATGATTTGAGTAAATTTTGGGGGGAAAACTGCTAGGAGACTAAGGAAGAAGATTGGTGCAAGTCCTTGGTCTAGTTGAGAAGATTAAACGAGTGGTAGGAGTGCTACTTGACTACTAAAACCCTTCTACCAACTACCACATCTAAAGCAACAGCTTCTATCCATGCAGAAATGAATAATTGCAAAAACCCCACTAGTGATGAAAGGTGGATAATGAAAAAGCGCATACCTTGTACTTCCCAGGCTTTAAACACCCAACACGATAGTCAAAATAGCTATTGCTCCAGTGGAAGTTGAACACGAATACCAAATCTCCTCTCTCGAAGATGATCACCTTATCCTCCTCATGTTTCCGTGATACGTACTGGTGCTCAGAAGTCATGAACTGCATTTACATTGTCAATTTTATTAGTAAACATATCCAGTCATGATCTCAGAGCTGGGACAGGTAACAATATGCAAGCACTTAAACCAACTGTTTTAATTTGTGAAAACCAATTCCAGATCCTCCTTTCCAGCAGTTTTCCTCAAGTTATTGAAATCTATCCGGTAGCTTTTTATTGAAACATAAAAAGTTTGACTGTTCGAAGAGATAGAAATTTAACTGAAACTTATTATGCAATAAAGATAAACCAGTGACGTACTCCATATTTTTCCTCAAGATGCTGCATTGCCTGATCAAACTCTTGCATACCACGATATCTAAGATAATCTGCATCTCCCTGGCCAAAAAATGATGAAATTCTTACTGGTCAACAATGGTAACACATATTTATATCAACTTTTACAAAAGCAATGTTGATCTTTTCCCAAACAATATTATACAAAAAATATTGGCCAATCCGGGTCAGGCGAGACGATATAATAGCACATCTAAAACTTACAAGGTCAAATCTACGGCGGCATTTATCAAAACTATTGTTATTTCCTGGGATGACTGAGCCATTTGGAAGACTTTGTGGACCTCTTGGAAAATCTATCCATTCTGCCAAGTAAAATAGAAATAATCATAACTTCCTCCTCAGAAGCAATAGATTACATACAATGCAAAGATCATGGTTAAAATCACTGTAAATCACAAAAATGAATAATGCAATAAGATTGTAAAGACTAACCAGGATGCCCAAACTCATTTCCCATGAAATTAAGATAGCCTTCGCCTCCTAAACCCATGGTGACAAGCCTAATCATTTTATGTAATGCTATCCCACGATCAATGCGAGGTGTTGAAGGTCTGTCCAGAGCCATGAAATCATACATATCCTACACGATGAGAAGTTGAGATGTTCATGTCATTCTGTATTTAATCAATAATTTACAGCACAATACTACACTTCTGCATGTACCATGCATCAACTATCCTGAAATAAAACCGCACAGGTATAAAGATGACTATAATTAATAAAGAAATGCAAGATGGAACACCTATGTTCGCTTTGGAGTCTCAAAAACTCATAAAATTAGAAAGAGAAAATCTCGTCCACAATATGGTATTATGGTTGTGCTGACTATAATGGTTTAACTATTTCCTTTTGAATATTTTCTGATAGGAACAACTAGTTAAAAAGATAAAATTTATAACACCATGATAAAATACCAAGGAGCGGGTAGATATAGACTCACGACCAAATCTCCTAGAGTGCTTTTTAACATAGTTATTAAGGCGTTAAGGCGAGGCGAGGCGACCCACCCCTCTCACAACTTTTAAGCGGTAAGGCGCGAAGCGAGGCAACGCCTTACACGCATCTTAAGGCGAAGAAAACGGAACTCTGGAAGTCTAAATCAAAATATTTCTAAAAAGAAAAACCTAATTGTAATTTTATAGAACTCCGATGACTAAATTTTAAAATATCAAATCCTTTATAACCCCCCACCCCAGATCGACCGAGTGCGATCGATCGAGTCTCACTCGGGCGATCTCCCCCGAGCGCCGCCTCCTCTTCGAGCGCCGCCGCCTCTCCTCCGAATCGGCCGCCGCCTCCTCCACCCCGGCTCAGCCGCCGCCTCCTTCACCCCGGTTCGGCCGCCGCCCCTGCCCAGATCCGGCCTCCCCGCGCCGGATTCGGTCTACGCCGCCGCCCTCCACCCGGACGCCGCCGCCTCCACCCAGACAACGCCGGATCCGGCCTCCCCGCGCCGGATCCGGTCCTGCGCCGCCGCCGCCTCCACCCAGACGACGCTGGATCTGGTCCTGCGCCACCGCCCCCCAAGCTGCCTTGGGCACGGACGGTAAGCGAGGCGACGCTTGCCCCCGGGCCACCTTATCGCTTAGGCGACGATTAAGCGTCGCCTAAGCGACGCCTTAATAACCATGCTTTTTAAGCATATCTTCTAAAAATGTATTGAAGCCAAGGCACATTCAGGAATCAACCAAAAAACACCCACTCCTTCGGACATTGGCCAAAAGCAGTTATTCTGAAATTTTCAAAGTCCTAGACCAAGTTTCTAAAAACATATTTAATGACAAGAACAATTCCAAAATGGATCAAATCTTGGCTTCATTCACTGAAACAGTGTTAGTACTTTTACATTTTGCATGAAATGATTAGTTTACCAGACCCCATCCTAGATGATTTGGGTTTTCTGGGACAATAAAACTCTTTCGGGCACTATGATGATCATTTCAGACAGTACCATATGTTTATACATTGATAGATTTAGAAATTGAAACAAATAGCTCATCAGTCAGTTGGATTTTACTCTGTCAAAAATATTTGCTTCAGAAAATACGGATGGTAGATCATGCAGCTGCACTTCATTTCGGCTAGTTTACGAAAGGAACCAACAAATGAATGAAGAAATATATCATTAAATTGATCAAACCAAGATTTCAAACATTACCCACCCAAGTTAGCAAATCACTAAGCACTATGTTTTCAGCAATCTTTGCTCAAGTAAAAGTTGAAGATATAACTGCTGATTAGTGAAGCAACAAATCATTTATCACAAGAAAATATGAACAATCTGATGAAACAAAGCCAACTATGGAATTCTTTTAGGTCCGAAAGTAACAGTTAGTACCTTATCCATCAACCAGAACGCAATAGTCTTATCACCAACTAGTGCTTGATCATGACTTTCTGCATAAGTGACGCATTTCTCTAACCATCGTCTATTTGTTAGGGTGTGCACAATATCACCCATTTTCCAGGCTTCATCGCTTTGCCTGTGTTTAAGAAATGTTAAATTTTGATTGCGGCATATTTCGAAACTACTGAGAATGTACATTAAGTACCAGCATTCGACAGCTTTAAAGGAGATGCCTAAATAACTCGCGAAAAAAGTATTGTCCAAAGAGCAGAAAACAGCTTATCTAAGGGCAGAGAGCAGCAGCATGACATTATGAAAAGATTGTCTAATTCTGTGATATCCAGCAAGTTGGTTGAATAATTTGAACAAAGTTAATTATTAACATCGCATTGAATTAGCGTTTTAAAATTTAAATATCATAGTATAGCAGCTATTAGCAGAGCACAGTCATGGCAGAGCAGATACAGGGTTACAGGTTACAGCGAGCCACAAGAACCACTATAGCTGCAGGTTATTCTAAGGCATTTGAGCTTTACTTGAAAGCCAGCTGCTGCATATCTGAATCATTGTAAAGTTTTCTATTGAACCTCTCACTTCCCATTGAAAACAATTAAAACTAAATATGCCATGTGACCTTCTATATTCCTTTCATAAACTAAATAACAACTTTCTCATCTAGCTAAATTGATTACCTAGTACCTGTGCATATGAAGCACCAAAAGGTCTAGACCTGATCACAGACCACAATCTACAGCCCTAGATACAAGGTAATTTCAAATTTCATACATTTTTCATATAGATACAAGTTACTATTTTGTTCATGCAAATATAGCCAAGTGTGTTGGCCCGCTATATCACCACTGTACAATATCCTGTGTAAAAACACTAGCCGCTACACTTCAGCAATATGCTATCTACTATTTAAAACATTGTATTTGATGATCCATCCATCGTTCCATGCATGCATAAGTTAATATGTATGTGATTACACAAATTAATATGTGAGTCGCTCTCATGTTCAACCTGATACCAGGAAGATTGTCTATCCAGTCACATACATAATTTAAATCGCTATCGTTTAGCAAATGATATATAGATCACTTTGTGTATGTAATCACCAACATTCCAGCACTTACTTCAGGAGTTCGATCCATTTGTCTGGTACAGCCATATGTAGGCGATAGTCAAAACCAACACCACCATCTTGAACAGGGATGCAAAATGTAGGCATTCCGCTGACCTGAACAATTTCATAGTTAAAAGAGAAATTAAAATTGTTGAACAACTTATGTTGGAGGAACCTCCTATTTGCTTGTGACTACCATGTTTACATGAGATTGTTTTAGCACCTTGAAACAATACAAGCTCCACATTATTGATCTATGAATGTCAGTACAATGAGATCCCAGGGATGTAAGTTGAACCATGTTGCTCTTGCAAATACATACATACATATATATATATATATATATATATATATATATATATATATATATATATATATATATATATATATATATATAACACAGTTAAATATATTTTAGTATCCTTGGATAGCCTTCCATTTATTTCCACATTGTACATTTATGGCATGTACACCAATCTTCTGAAGCTATTAATAAGGTTGCCCATTTCTACCGCAAGTATAAATCAAATGAAGAACTAAATGAGCATACTATTAAGAAACTTACAACCATCAAAGAATATGGCTGTAAATTCGAATGCCCTTGCACTTTGTAAATTTGCAGACACAAGAGATGTATTATCATTTATCAGGTGAATAATAAATATAAACCTATTTCCCCCAAATAAAATGAGTAACAACTTAGTCTCCAAGAAAAAACTATCCCAAATTAATTGGTCTGTGCTATAAGTATCAATGTACACAGAAAAGCAAATACTGTAAGCACTTACATCTTCACCAATGGCTACAGCCTCAGGATAAAGCCCATGAATTAGATCGTTTACCAGCATTAAGTAAACTACAGCATCAACATCAGTGGCAAATCCAAAATACTCGCCATAGTTCCCAGTAAATGCGACCTAGAACAAAACATAGCAATTTTAGAAAAAAAAATCAATAATCACTCTGATGATCTCGTCAGGTAAAATTGTACAAGCAATACTAGGAAGCTATCTAAGACTCGATAACAGAAGTCACGATTCATGTAATGATGCATAGAGGCAAAAAGACATCAAGATGTGCCCCCAACAGAAAGGCAGAATTCTAAAATTCAAGATACTAGAATTATTTGGTAACTTACCTGTAATCCATGGTGAGTATACATCATGGAGGTCACCCCATCAAATCGGAATCCATCAAACTTATATTCTTCAAGCCACCATCTTGCATTTGACAGTAGAAATCTTAAAACCTGCATAAGAACAGAATGTCCATCTGTAAGGACAGATTAGCAGGAACAGTAAAACAATATATGGGGACAGAAAATCATTTGTAACATACTTCCCAACTCCCATAGTTGAATAGGCGAGAATCCCACATCCAATGATGGCCCCGTGGACCACCGTGGAAGTAATGTGTATCAGTGCCATCAAAACCATTCAAACCGTCCAGGGTATTATTCGATGCATGACTGCAGTATACACAAAATCATTGGTAAAGCTACGCAACGGAAAAGGATCAACTAAAGCAAATGGAACAAAAGGTAGAATTAAATTATCACACCTACAAACACATGAATATGAAATTCTAGTGGCTAAAGTAAGTGGAACACTTTGGTGAATATATTGACATGTATCTACACTGAAAATTATTTACCAAAGGTAAGCTCCTCCCTCCCTCCGTCAGGAGAAATATAATCAACAAGTGTGGGCTACCTTTGTACTATCTTTACCACTACAAAAGATGGAGTTGGTGAGTGGTGATACATTCTACACACTCCTCTCCTCCCCCTCCAAAAAAATCACTAACAAAAGACCGGATAAAATCTAGCGAAGAACGATTCCTCTGACAAACTTTCAAACAAATTATATCTCTTCCACCCTCAATTCTCGGCAACAAACCACCTCTTGCACCCCTTCCTGATAGCACATTCTATAAACAATTAAGAAAAACCCCCACACTCTAGCTGTTGCATTGCATTCAGTATATAGGAAAATGATGAGAGGTGCTATAGCAGAAGCAACAAACAAGGAGAACAATTAGGGAGCAGCTGTGCAAGTGCATTAACTAAAATGTGTGCATGTGTACTGCAGCGCTAGATGTGCACACCCTATTGCCACCACCACTTTTTGATGTGAATCACGTAGGGATATCAGAAGATAAGAGGGCACCATCATGGCCGGAGGGTTGGTGGTGACCGAAATTTTTCTATTTTAGCCCTTTTTTCGAAAAATATTCACATTTAGACCCCTGACAGTTTTAATTCCGTTTTTGGACCCAAAGATCGGCGCCGTGGGACACGGCGCCGAGATCAAACGTCTCGGCGCCGTGGTCCACGGCGCCGAGGTCGCGCTCCGCTCAGCGTGCCGGCTGCGTGGCGCGTGGTGGCACCACCTCGGCGCCGTGGGTAGTGGCGCCGACCTCGGCGCCTGTTTTATGGCGCCGATCTCGGCGCCGTGTCGTGGCGCGAGCTCGCGCCGTGGATCTTGGCGCCGAGATCCCTAGACCTAAACAGAGCAAAATCCTCCCGACCCAGACCCCGCCCCCCGCCCGACCCGCCCCACACTTCCCTCCCGCCTCCGCGCCTCCTCCTCCTCCCGGACTCCCGCCGCCCCGCCACCTCCGGCCTCCCCGCCACCCTCCCGGACTCCTCCTCCCTCCCCCGCCGCCTCCCGCCCCTCCCGGCCTCCCCGCCGCCTCCTCCTCCCCGCTCGGCCTCCCCGCCACCTCCTCCCCACTCGGCCTCCCCGCCGCCTCCGCCCACCCTCCCCCACCCCCGGCCTCCCCCGCCGCCTCCGCCCACCCTCCTCCCCACCCGCCTCCCCCCCCTCCCCTCCCCCCCCCCCCGCCTCCTCCCTCTCCCGCCTCTCCCGCCGCCCTCCTCCCCTCCACCTCCCCTCCCGACCCCCTCCTCCCACGCAGTAATCATTGATTCTCGGTTTCTCAATTCTCATTATTGTAACCATCACGCCTCTGTTTGATATTTGGAAAAAATTGGAGGAAGGATGGATGAACAAATTGTGACTCTTGCTATATCAATGTTTGATGCTAAGCCTTTGCAGGATGAACAAATGGGACTTGATTTTCAATTTTCATCATGTATTAGTGTTGAATTGATGTACTCATGAATTAAGTTGCAAATGATCATTTATCATTATAATGGTTTCATTGTCCTTGTCATTGTATGTTCTTAAATTAGCTCAAATGATAGTGAAATCCGTAAACAGATAAGCCTATGTTTCCTTGGTAAAGTGTGCTAACTAAACCTAAACTTGTTGATTTGGATTTATTTCTTGTTTGTTATCTTACACTAAACACTAGTGTTTCAGATTGTTGCAATATTGGACCAGAGTAGCTAAGGTTTGAGGGTTTTCAGATATGAGGGCTAGAGACTGCAATTTGCTTTTGATAGCATGCTGAATTTTGCAATTTGGAGCTAAAATTTGTTAGCATAGAAATATGAGAGAACAAAGATTGCGATTCTGCAATTTGCTTTTTGAGGCTAGATGTGAGGATTTGGGATCCTGCGCGGTTGTATGCCTTAATTTTTTATTATTCTAGGTGCTCTAGAAAGACTGAATAGCCGTGTCATTTGTATGTTCTTACAATAGTTTATCAAAAGCATGTGATTCTGTTCATGTTTGAAAGAATGAAACTTTGGATAACTGTCAGATTCTTGATGTTCTTGTGTACTTAGTGTAAAATCTGAACTTGTGTAGAAAGTCTCATCATCTGAACCTGTGTTGTTTCCAATAAGGATTATATTTACACTGAAAGTATTGTTTACAACTTGAGTTCAGTGTGCTGCGTCCTGTAAAGCATACTTCTTGTGATGGTTTTGGATAAATTAGGTAACTTGCTATTGCCAACCATAACTTCTCAATGGTGGACAACTGTTTCATAGTATGGTTTTGTTACTGATGTTATTTCAACATATTTTATATATGAAGTAGATGGACAACCTAGTGACTCTATATCATGGAGGCAGTGTGACAAGTGATGATTATGGAAATGTTCGATTTGTTGAAATGCAAAGGGTGCCTCGATATTCAAAGTGATAGGCCGTCGTTCTTGAGTTGGTTGCGGGACCGGGAGGAGCTACATTGTGATGCAAACGAGGAGAGTATCACGGTTGAGGGGTTACTTCACTTGGTTGAAAGACACAATTCTAAGGCGGTTGATCTTAATTGGTTGTGAGGATCGATGGGACAAATATGTCAAATTGGTTATGAGGAATGAGTTCCAATGTTTGGACCTTGTTGTGCGGAAGGTGTCGATTGATCCCACCCCTCATGGTTCTTCACCGGAACTAGGTGATCAGGCACCCTTTGACCCTCCGTTGCCGGACCTTGCGGTGGATGTGGAAGAAGTGCACGAGGTGCACGATGCTCTATCCGCCCGAACGAGGTTCGATTTCTCAACCACTCGAGTTGAATGTGCCGTGGTGGCCCTCCGGATCATCCCGGTAAGTGTC
Source organism: Melocanna baccifera (assembly GCA_036346265.1). NCBI lineage: Eukaryota > Viridiplantae > Streptophyta > Magnoliopsida > Poales > Poaceae > Melocanna > Melocanna baccifera. Next base: position 16,455,602 of record CM070687.1, read on the forward strand.
GAGCAACACCGTAGCCTTTTCCATCATTCCATTCTTTTGTCTCGATCCCATCGTTTCGTGCTTATGATGCAGGAGACATTATTTATAATGTGGGTGTTCCTCCCGTTGCTCCATCTGGCAACGTTGAAGAAGTCTGTAGGGACTCCAACAGTGTGGATGTTCAAATTGTGGATGATTTAGAGCCTTACGAGATCGCAAGGGCCGTTGATTCCGATGATGACCGCCCTTTTGGAGAGTCGACCAGAAAGTGATATTGAGTGATTAGGCGTTATTGCCTGGCCGGATCCATCGGTTCATGAATTCGCGATCTTCGGCATTCTCATGAGGCTTATGCGAAAGGAAGGGATGACGAGTTGCTAGATGCTCCAGGCCGGTCAAGCATGACAATTGAGAAGGGCATGGTGTTTGAGGACATGTCTGCATTGAAAAGGTGGCTGCAGGAGTATGCAAGATGATTCGTAAAGGCCATTCAAGGTGAGGCATTCTTATGTGCGCAATGAGGTACACAGCTTGTGTGCGAGAAGGAAACATGTGGATGGAGGGTATGTGCTAGCAAACGAAGGACACAGGAAAGTTCAAGATCACAAGAATCGTTGGCCCACATACTTGTGCCGGCGAGCTCAAGCGAAGCATCGGCAGCTTGACCTCTACAATTATTGCCAAGTCATTGTGTCACATAGTAAAGGGAGAACCCAATATGAAGGTGAAGACACTTGCTGGGATTGTTAAGGAGAAATTTGGATACGAGATAAGATATGGGAAAGCATGGAGGGCAAAGCAACGCATCTGGAAGATGATATATGGGGACTGGGAAGATGGGTACTTGCGCTTGCGGCACTCTTCAATGCAATCAAAGCGGTTAATCCCGGCATGCATTATGAGTACGTCCCGAAACCAAACGAATGTACTCAAGATGGGATGCAGATATTCTTCCGTGCTTTCTGGTGCTTTGCTCAGTCCATCGAGGCCTTTCGGCATTGTCGTCCCGTCTTCTCCATTGACGGTACGTTTCTTCTTGGCAAGTACCAGGGCACTCTTCTGATAGCCATTTCCTGTGACGCAGACAACGCGTTGGTTCCTTTGGCGTTTGCTTTGGTTGAGAGGGAGAACAAAGACAGTTGGGGATGGTTCATGCGGCTCGTTCGGAGGCACGTGGTCGGCCCTGGTAGGGAGGTTGGTGTCATATCTGATAGACACCAGGGCATACTTGCTGCCGTACAGGAGCAGATACCGGGGTATCCAGCTTTGCACCACCGTTGGTGTACTCGGCATCTTGCCGAGAATCTTCTCCGTAAGGATGGTACGAAGGATAACTTTCATCTGTTCGAGGAGGTCGCTCGAATGCTTGAGGTCAAGTTCTTTCAGGAGAAGTTGGAACAGCTTAATACTGCAACAAACTCAGAAGGTAGACAGTGGTTGACGGGATTGATGAGAGATGTCGACAAATGGACAAGGGCTCATGACGATGGTGGCTGGAGGTACGAGTTTCAAACAAGCAACATGGCGAATCCTTCAATAATTTGCTTAGGGGTATACGTGGTATGCTGTCAATGCTATCGTATCCTTCACCTTTACAAGCTTGTTGCCCGTTCAACGAAAGATACGCACATGCAATGGCGCTCTGAGTAAACAAATGAGATGGGCGCCAAAACCGGCGGCACCTTGAAAAGGCAAAGGCGGTGAGGCACATGAGGTACATTGTTTTGACAACGCCACGGGCACTTACGAGGTTGTAGAAAGGGTGGTACAACGACCGATGGAGAGCTCCGTGACGAGGAGGCATAAGGTTGTCCTTATTGCTTTCTCATGCACATGTGGTAAACCGAGGCGCACCACTTTCCATGTTCTCATTATGTGGCAAAGGCAAGGCATCGCAACTTTGACTACGAGCAAGATACCTCGGGAGTTCGGTGTTGACAACCTTGTGCTTACGTGGTCTCCCGTTTCGAGCCTTACCGGATGAGGAGAGTGGCCACCATACACCGGCCCAAATACATTGCGGATCCGGTAGCCGTTGGAACAAGCGTGGAGCGAGGAAGAGGACGAGACACAAGATGGTTATGGATCGACTTCCGGGAAGAACGAGGCGAGGAGAGCAACCCCTTTCTTCTTCGACCCGAGCGAGAACCAATGTAGCGGATGTGGTAGACTTGGCCACAATTCACGCACATGCCATTGGCCACTTAGTCAGTGCGAGTGCTTGTTATGCGTTATGTTTCATATTTCGTCTAGTTGCTTCCATAATTTATAAATGTTAAAATTTTTGTTTTCTTTTATGTTGGGTGACAAATTATAATTTTGTTGTAGGATGGCGCAACTACACTGCTAGACCCGTACTACGAGGAGAACCACCGAGGGCGGCTCACCGCGAGGGGATGGTACGCCTTCATCACTTCTTGTACAGATTAATGATTTATGTTGATGGATTAACTAAAAAAATTTGTGTATTCTATACGAGCTGCCCATCCTTGTTCACCTATATTCTTCGTATCTTGTTGGTTAACAAAATGTTGGGCGACGAGGCTAGCAGTGTCGCCACGCCGTGCGGTGGTCGTTGTGGTTGCGGGGCAGCGCGGCGAGGGCGTACTCGTGCCTCCGACTGCACTTGCGAACCGACGCGGCAGGGTCCACAGATTGAGCTCGTCCCCACGACGAGTGACACTTTCCCACCCAGGCGGTCACCACGACGAGCGAGGCGAGGTGGAGCGTACTACGATGAGATAGGCCCGTCTCACTCGTTGACGCGCCGACTCGATGTTATGCACGCAGACGCCGCGCGCGAGCCTAGCCGTTACACTCCGAGCAGCGATGCACTTGGTAAGGGTAAGGCTAGGAGGCGATGACGGGTTTTGTAACGAGCTACTTGTTGTACATACGAGTATATGTTATATTCATGTGTTATTTGTGTTTACTGATGGCTCCTAAATTTCGACTAACACGATATAATATATTCTAATGCTTTTTGTAATTGAGATGTTGTAACGTCGCATGGTTTCGCGCAATCATTTATGCAATTGTTGTGTTAAATCTTGTCATGCGCTTGTGAAATTATTTTAACTACAATAAAGGCATCATTTTAATATGACAAGTACTTTCATTGCATTACATGCACATACATGAACTCTCCAAATGAAGAGACGACACGATAACAACAAACACATGGTACAACATAGCATAAAACATTAGCAACATAGGCGAGATCAACCATACACCTCGTTGCCTACAAACCAAACGAGCCTCGTGGCACCCACATGGAGTATTCTTGAGGTGGGCGCCTCGGGCGTGGTGGCGTCGTTGTAGTGGCACGCACATATGCGGCTAGGGTTCGCGCGGCAACATCCGAGATCGTGCGAGCTTCCTATGTTCACGACCTCCTCGTTGCGTCTCGCGTTGCATCTGCTGGCGCGAGGTCGTTGTTCTCCTCGTTGAGAGTCTCGATTCGCTCCTCCAACTCAAATATTCGCTCCCATAATGTAGTCACGTACATGACAACATGCCGCTTCGTGAGGCGGGTCGATCCAGCGTGAGAAGTCGCACCGCCATCCGTGAGAAAGAACGGTTAACAAGGAGGATCCATAAGTAGTAATGAAAATTGAACTATTAGCAATTTCTACCCCGAGTGTGGGCATCGGAAGAAACGCGTCGCGCCATCGATCGGGCCATCAAGACACGCACAACCGCGTCCGTGATTGTGTGCGCATTTTCGCCATGCGAGTTGAGCACGCCGGTTGGTATCAGCGATCGTGTGAATCAAGTTCTCCTCCTTTCCAATGGGAGGTCTTCCTTCGGGACCCAACTCCGATCGGACCCTCGACTTCCGACATGGTATGTTTCGCACGACGGAGAAGGGGTGGGCTTCGTTCAATTTAAAGAGTTCTCTACGTAGGGCCGGGGACCAAGAAAATGACGCAGCTAACACGTGTTCACGACCTCGGATAGTAACGGGGCCCCTGCGTGCACGCGGATGGAAAAGGCCCGAGGAGGTGTCATCATGTCATTATGCGTTGTCGGACAAGACTCGCGACTTTGTGCGGCGAGGGTGACGAGTGGCACGCTTCTGCGAGACAAGACGAGATGGGGCCGCTTTATTACGAGACTATAGCCTCTGAAAAGCCTACATAGATCCATTTATTGCTTCACCGGATGCCTTCATGACGCGGTGACACGTGGTCACGACCTCCGATAGTAACGGGGCCCCTGCGGCACGCGGATGGAAAAGGCCCGAGGAGGTGTCATCATGTCATTACGCAGTTGTCGACAAGACTCGCGACTTTGTGCGGCGAGGGAAGAATGGCACGCTTTACGCAGAGACAAGACGAGATGGGGCCGTTTTATTACGAGACTAGTCTCTGAAAAGCCTACATAGAGCCATTTATTGCTTATTGGATGCCTTCATGACGCAAATTATCACGTGTTCACGACCTCCGGATAGTAACGGGCCCCTACCGTCGTCCATGGATTATGCCTTCATGCCTCCATGGACTATGCCCATCGCACTGCATACCTGTCTATATTAAGGCATCCTATGTCTTCCATACCACATCTCCTCCTCAAGACATCTCAATACTACTACACATCAATGTCTTCTGGAGGTCCGACCCATTTGGAGTGCCGAGGGAGTGGCATGAGCGTCCGGTGCCATTGCGGCTTTGGACGATGTTGTGCGTCCGGACGGATCGAGTACAACGAGCCAAATACGCCGTAGGTTCTTCAAGTGTCGGACACGGATGACGACTTCGTGGTAACGACGACAACTAAATCATTTGTTTACGTAATCGTTTTCAACTTTATCCATGACATCTACCACGCCACACGTGAGGCTTGCACGTTCATCGAATGGGTGGATCGGTGTCGCCGGCATGGCCGTAACCGGCAAGGCGATGCGGTGGAAAACAAAGGACAATACTTTGTCAAGATGACTCGAGCTCGCGAGGTGGAGCGGCGGATGCGGCTTGAGCAAGAGCGCCGCGCGGGGTGGACCAAATCCGTCTCAAGGGCAAGGAGGATGAGTTGCAAAGGAGGCGGGAGCGATTAAGTCACGTGAAGCGACCATCAAGCGTCGGGAGGAAGAGCTTCAAGCTCGTGAGGCGCTCTCAAGACCAAGAGTGACAGGAAGAAGGATGTAGCGGAGCCATCTTCAGGGCGCGACAAAAAGGGGAAACAACCACGCTACACCCAGTAGACAAAATGTAATAGACCCAGCAAGTTATTTTCCCTAAGGCATGCATGTTAGGACTAGTGGTGGAATTCGAACATTACGAAGACTGAGTTCCATGGCAAAACAAAGATGCTCAAAGAATGGCCGCTAATGAAGTATCGATTCACATCAGTAAACCTTTACGTCGCAAGGCCTTCGAATCTTGCCAGAAGCTAAACGTCTTCACCAGGATGTCAATCAAATATGTGTTTTTATAAGTTTAAAATCTCAATGCATTAGATCATTGAGACCTGTAGCAAGAAACCAAAATCTTGAATGTGTATAAAAAATTAGTTCACGTGCGTCCAACCATCCAAAGATCCCAAGGGGATTTTTGCCCTTTAGGTTTCAAAGAACTCGGCGCCAACACCCACGCGCGCCGACCTCGGCGCCACGACACTCGGCGCCGAGGTCGGCGCTACGACACACCTGCGCCGAGGTCGGCGCCACGACACACTGCGCCGAGGTGGTGCCACCACGGCGCCACGCATGCGCAAGACGCCCGAGCGGTGCAGCGAGCTCGGCGCCGTGGACCACGGCGCCGAGACGCGTTTATCTCGCCGCCGTGTCCCACGCGCGCCGATCTTTGGGTCCAAAAACGGAATTAAAACTGTCAGGGGTCTAAATGTGAATATTTTTCGAAAAAAGGGCTAAAATAGAAAAATTTCGGTGGTGGTGATTCGCACTGTGCCGAGCCGAGTGTGGGTGATGCGGCTCCTCTACGACATAGGCAACGGGGCTCAGTCACACAACGCATTGCTAGTCGCCCTGGTCATCGGTGCCACTGCCTCATCACCATCGTTGTCCACATGTTTCCATTGAACCACCGTCACCTTCTTACGACTACCGGTTTTTAGCATTGCAGCAGTAGCAGAGGCAGAGCATGTTCACAAGGCAGTGCAAGTACTATGCTTGCAGCGGGTGCGCCCGCTGGTCAGTGTCACAATCCAGAGGCCAGAGCAGTTTCCATTCTGCCACCATTGGTAACAAACGTGGGTTCTTGGACCGACAGCTCTTGGGTGATGTGCATCAAGGACGGGTGGTGGTTGCCACATACCTGGTGTGCTTGACAGAATGAACCAGCGGAAAAGTGGACTTGAGAGGCCAGATCCACTACATGTTGGTGCATTTTTGGTGGAATAAATGTTCGTGAAGGAAGATAGAATAGGTGGAAATTGGATGTTTGCATTGAGCCTCTAGGGCGGTATATATAGGAGTACAAGACTTGAGGGGCAAGACGGTACAAGGGATTGGAATTCTAATAGGACTCTATCCTACCATATATATTGTACTCTAACATCCCCCCGCAGTCACAACGGGAGCGTCGCAGACGGTGAGACTGGAGAAGAAGCCAAAGAGTTGATATCCCCCCGCAGTCATAACTGTCGATGCGTCGCGTATGCTGTGACTGGAGCAGGAACCGACGAGTAGCTCAAGCAAGGCGGTAGCCCTTTGTGCCGATGTCGAGGTAGCCGAGCGCAAGGGCGGAGTAGTCGTGGTCGAGGATGTCGTGCTGGAGATGGCCGTGGTCGACATAGACGTAGTCGGGTTACCAATGTCGAAGCGGTCGCATATGAAGCCGCGGGCGCAAAAGTGTCGCCATGGTGATGACGGAGACACGTCAAGGCAGTCGTAGGGGGGGCGATGCCGAGGTTGACGTAGTCAGGGCCGTCGAGAATGTAGATGAAAAACGGCGATGCAATCGAGGCAGACGGGACGGGAACGGGAGGGTCGATGCCGAAGTCGATGCAGTCAAGCCGCCGATGTCGGCGTGTCGCCGGTTTGCCGACCGCAACGCGTCGGGACGAAAGCACGCACCGGTGTTGCGATGACGGGGCGTACAAAGGAGAGGCCCCAACCAGCGTGGTTGTCTTTGGGCGAAGAAGAAGCGATGCGGGCGACGCTCCACCCCGGCGGCGATGCAGGCGGGCGCTCTAGCTCGGCGGCGATCCCCGACGCAAGGTACGGCGGCGCGGTATCGCTTCGATGTCGGTGAGAAGGCCCGTCGGCATGACGAAGACCAGTGCGAGCAGATGGCGCACAAGAGGTTGCGCAGCACAGTCGTCAATGCACAGGGGACGGCGATGTAGATGCAACGACGAGGGGACACACGTGCGGCGGTGCTGCGGTCTGAGGAGGCGACACAGCAGCAACCCTGTTGCTCGGAGAAGATGCTCGTAGCACTCGACGACGGACGTCACGGGAGCCGGGTGGATCGCGCATAATTGGCTGATCAGACCAAGTCGCGCGAGACGGGACGACGATGGAAGAAGTCGGCGGAGGCGTCCCGATCCGTGGTGGCGATGACGAACCGGCGAAGAAGACGTGCGGACGGGATGACCGAGATGCGACGCGGGAAGGCGTCCCCTCGGCATCGCGTGCCTGGCTTGGCCGCACCGTCAAAGAGGTAGAGGCCGGTGTAGTCGACGCCGATGTCGGAGTAGATGCATGTGAGGTCGACGGGCGGTGGGCGACGCAACCCCGATCAGTGATCGGGAAAAGAAAAGATACAACAGCAGCAGACTAGAGAACACCTCCATAGAAAATCCGGCACCCAGACTCTTCTTCTTTTACTTAAACCTCCTCAGATCCAATCTGGACTCCAAAAGAAAAAGGGAAGCGTGCGAGCCAAAAAGGAAGCCTCAGCGGCGGGGGTGGCGTTAGGCGTGCGGCGGCCGCACGGCCTCGCGATCGCAGGGTGGTGGTGGTGGGCGCAGGCCGCGGCCGGGTGGCGCGCTTCGCGAGGCAATGGGGGAAAGCCAGCGGCGGAAGAAGCCCACGCGAGGCGCGGAGGCGGCGCCGGCCGGGCAGGCGGGGAGGCGCGCGCCTGCAGGAGGAGGCGGCGATCCGGCGATCCGACGAGCGGGGCTCCGATCGCGGTCGAGCTGGCGCCGCCGCGCGCAGAGATTGAGGACGAGGCGGATGGCGTCCGAGTTGACGTGGGGGATGGAGGCCGACGGCGGGGAGCGGCGGCGCTGGGATCCAGGCGGTGGCGGACGGATCCGAAGAGGGGCACGTGGATCCAGAGCTCCTGACCCACAGCTATCTTGTTGGGGTCGGACACGTTGGCGGCGGCGATGTCCCGGTAGGTGAAGGCGCAGCAGGAGGAGATCTCGGAGCGGAGGAGACGGCCGAGGAAGACGCCGCGCGCGATGACGTCGAGGGTGTCCCCGGCACGGATGCGGCACATCAAGAACCTGCCCGGCGAGAAGGCTCTTGGCGTCAAGCATCCGGTTTAGTGCAAGAATCCGCCTCCGTCGTGCCGAAGTCCTGCACGATGCCGGCCACAAAGCTCCTGGACGGGACTAGTCAGATCTGAACGGCCTGGAGAAGCGGGAGGCGTCCCGTTCTGCTGCTTGATGACGACGATGATGGCGGCCGGATCAATAGGATTCGCCACTTAAACGGTGGCGCTGCCCCCGGTAGAGATAGATCTCCCCGGGGGCGCGCGTTGCGGAAGCTAGCGGTGGCTAGGGTTAGGATCTAAACTTAGACGCTCTGATACCATGAAGGAAGATAGAATAGGTGGAAATTGGATGTTTGCATTGAGCCTCTAGGGCGGTATATATAGGAGTACAAGACTTGAGGGGCAAGACGGTACAAGGGATTGGAATTCTAATAGGACTCTATCCTACCATATATATTGTACTCTAACATCCCCCCGCAGTCACAACGGGAGCGTCGCAGACGGTGAGACTGGAGAAGAAGCCAAAGAGTTGATAGTTCGACTTACTATAATTTTTCTATCCATAGCAACACACATGCACTCATGATTCATCTAGTATAGGAAAATTAGCTAAGTCTCTCTGCGAAAATGTTTAATTGGAAAATAACACCCAATATTAGGCTGACAAGTGGGGCCTGGGGCCACTTGTGAGATACCGATATTTTTCCAACTTGCAAATTCTTTGTAGTATCACAAACACATGGCCAGTTAAGTAAATTTGATTGATTGTGCCTGAACTACTCTGTCCACATCTACATCATCAAATTGTGCGGGCATAATGCAAAGCGTCCTGAAACTATCAGTTTACCCAAAGGTGCCAAATATATGTAACTTCCAACTGAGTTGATACATCTGAGAAAAAATCATGTAGCACAATTATATAGAATAACAAAAATAGGCCATCAATAGACCCCCGTCATTTAGAATACCATATCAACATAAGACAAACAAATTAAAATTGCACTAATTACCTGTGAACAATATCCATAAGCACAAGCAAACCAAGCTCATGAGCTTTATCAATCAAAGATTTTAAGTCCTCTGGAGTTCCAAAACGGCTACTTGGCGCAAAAAAATTAGTAACATGGTAACTGCAAAAAAAGAAGTGATCATACCAAGTAAGGAACACTAGGCATTGTTGTACTATTTGTCCACAAAAAGAAAACTATCCAAATATTTCTGTGTATGGAGCATTAGGATGTAAGAGCTCCAAATGGATGAAAAAGGCACATAGGAGAGAGAGAGAGAGAGAAGAATTGTGTGAATACCCAAAGCTTGCATAATAAGAGTGCTCCTGGATTGCCATTATCTGTACCGCATTGTATCCAAGCCTTTTAATTCTTGGCAGCACCTCATCCCTAAAGTTAGCATATGTGTTTATCTTCGCTTCCTGTGCAACAAGTCGTATAAAGATACTCAGTTACATCCTCAAGTATTAATGATGATGGTATATAGTAGAGATACTTCAAGTTACCAAGAAGTAGGTTGCAAATAATTAACTATTATCTTTTTTATGGGAAACAGTAGAGGAGCCCTATATAAGTAACTATATAATGCATCAGTGAAAGTTTTCAAACTACAATACAAACTTCTACAAATTGTTAGTAGAAATTATCTATCTGAGTGACATAATATGATATTTCTTAACTACAATACAAATTTCTACAAATTGTTAGTAGAAATTACCTGATTATCTGTCTGAGTAATATAATATGATATTTCTTACTTCCTAATACCTTTTTCATCTTAAATTAGTAACATGGCTACATTATTTGTTAGGCTATTACTACAAGAATGGTGTTCATATATAACTATGTTCTGGCAAACAATGGTTAGGTTTTACTTTAACATGCAATGCCACTACCTCCAAATGCAATGGAAATCATAAAAGAAAGCAAAAAAAGTTCAGATGAAAAGGATGCACATGACAATCTTTATGAGAACAAAGTTTCGCATCGCCAAGCTGAAGACATTCTAAATGCCTAGTTTGTCACATGCATACAAGGAAAATTGGGTATAGGCCACGGCTTAGTTTGGTCATCTAGACTTTGCCACTATTCCTTCTACAATTGATCATTTGTCCTAGAATATGTCTATTTCTCTAGCATTTGCCACTTTTGGACGTCAATTGTCCATTTGCAAAGTCTAGATGACTATCTAAGCGATGGCATATACCAAATGTGTCTGCTATGTTACACTAGCTATGGAAAGAACTAACAGCTGGGCAGTTAAGTTTTACAAAAATGGAATAAAACTAAAAAAATGCAAATGAAAAATCATCAGCACAAAAACAGGTCAAAATAACTTATTGACATACCGGGCTACTCATTCCAATATGTGATTCGTATATCCGCAGTGACTTTGGTCGTTTAGGTTGAGGATGTTGGAATACATACTTCTCCTGCATTTGCATGTAAAACAACCTTAATAAATGGAGGCCACAAAAAGTCAAAATGGAATATGCTAATCAACAAAGAAAAAATAATTGCACAGCTCCAAGAGGCTTAATTAACACAAGCATATACACAGAAGTCAGAACCCTTGCCAGTTGCCACTTCAAAAAAGGAAGATTAATGTATATGCCACTCCCACGTTTCACAATAAAAATATTGTCTTGACCCACATGTCAGTGAGACAATCAGTGGGTACAAAATTTTGAAACTTGGCATTAGCATATACAAATAAAAATTTGCAACACTGGAAATTTTAATTAAAGAATGTAAGGTAGATACCTACCTCTTCAAGTGGATCATAATATATACCATTGTATGGTATTTCGCCTGGAGCCTGAACAGCAAACTTAATCCAGGCAGGAATTGAATCCTTCACACCAAATGGCGTATCCATCCGTATCTACAAAATAGAAAGGAAAAGGTCTCCTTAGTATGCTCACTTCAAAAATGCTTACATCCTCAACTAAATAATTGGCCAACCAGAAAACCTACCTTTACACGTGAGCCATGAGGAATAGCTGGGGATCCATCAGCATTGTTAGGCAGGAAAATCTCCCAAACACCATACTCATTCTGAAAAAGATCATGCTATATATATCAGCATCAACAGGAGCAAAACTTTACTGATCATATGGAAATATGTTCATAGGCTATGAAGCAGACCTGCTCATGTCATATAATAAAATATATTGTGGATGGAAGAGCATACAAAACACAAAAGTTTCTACCAATCATTAGGAACATAGAATTACACGCATGCATTCATCCTTAACATGGACTTTTCTCATTTCGGATTCAAAGAAGATGGTAGTCAATTGAAGGGCAAACAGTAGTACACATATTCGCTGAATTTTAGACACTATGGAATAGCAGCATTTTAATATGACATACTTTAGGCTCAACTTGAAGGAATGTAAAAACAACTAAAATGAATCCAAATCAATGAACAGATATTAATAATTACGAAGAAAAGATTGAGGATTGCAAAGCTGTAGACATACTCTGGTCATAGTATCTGCATTTGGATTCCAATTGTTGAAGTCACCTACTAATGCTGCAGACTGCAACAGGATGCAAGAGTCAGTTCTTAAATCTCAAATGCAGCTGATCAGTAGCTTCAGTAAGCTATTCATTTGAATTTTGAAGAGAAAATAATCATTTTATAATATGGACAGTCAACCTAAGTCCAGTACGCTAGCCAGGGAATAGTGATCATTCACAAGTACTTGAAAGGTATCTATTAAGAATGGCAAGAACGTACATGTGCTCCAGGAACCCATTCTCGGTAAGTAATACCTTCAGCACTGGAAAGAATGAAAAAACAGAAAATAAAATTTTGCTCATAAGATGTGCAGGTAGATTAGTAGAGGCACTCTGTAGTAATGAGGCTTTAAATTTACCTGCGGGTAAATCCAAGTTTTTCATAACCACGAGAAAATACATCCAAGCCACCTTCATGTTGATCAATAGCTGCACGCATTCTCTTGTATTCGCTGTAGCTGTTGAAACCACCAAAAAATTATGTCAAAGTTGGCAGAGTTTGGTTTCCCAACAGAAGCACCAAAGATAGGAAATTAAGTTGACCAATTGGCAAAGGAATTTGCAAAGTAAAATCTACAGCCTACTTACCACATTCTCATCAGTTTATCCACAGAAATTTATTCTTCAGTCATTAATTTTACATCTACTTTTTGTCAACAAAAAAACTATAACTACTTTCCAGTATGTCCTCAGAACCATGAGGATTAACTCTGTCTCTATGTAAGAGTGATCCCTAATCTTTGATGTCTCCTAACTTTTGCAAGCTTAAAGCACCTTAATTCAAAACGAACGAAAGTAGCGAATAGGCATACCGGTGGTCAAGATGGTTGCGGAATCTTTCCAGCATTGGGTCAATCTGGTATATTCTCTGTCCATCTCCTGGTGGCGGGATAACCCGTGGTTTCTCCTCCCCAATTGGTTCTTTAGCTTCTTTAGTTACACCATCAGTGATTGTTTTGTCAATGCCCTGAGTCGCATCTGAAGATTCAAGTTTGCCTTCAGTCCCAACTGTTGTGCTTCCTTCAGCCGCTGTTGCGCTTGCCTCCTCCTCCACAACCGGTTTCGTTTTATTATCTTCAGGTGTCTACAGCACAAGAGACAGATATATTGTAGATGAGAACCACAAAAAACAAAACGGTACATTCTTTTGTGGTATTGTTGCTAGTTGAAGCTTAGTTTTCAGTAGCCCAATAACCAGCGGAGGGCCACAACTAACAAAATGCACAAAGCATTGCACGATGTTGATATAAGAAGCACGAAACATGGCGCCCCCACTACTTGAATTCATCATACATTTGGTACGTGAATCATGAACGTACGAAGAATTCCGGCAAAAGAGCGAGTACCTGTGATTCTTCAGGTTGCGCTCGAGTGTCCGCGGCAGGTTCAGTAGAGGACAGCAAGTCGTCGCTCCCACCGCCGGGCACCAGCACCTTCCCAGGAGCACCCGCGCAGCTCAGAATTGTGCCTGCAAATGCCAACGTAAGACCGTAGCACCATTACCACCACCGACGACAATAAGAAAACATCAGCCTAAAAAAAACATCAGCAGAAAAAAGGGGAAACGATCGTAGCAACTGGCAACACTAACGCATTCTGCCGCAGGCGATGGAAGGTTTCACAAACCGCGATCGCTTCGCTCGGCTCAAAATGCGGACGAACGGATTGGGAAAAAAAAGAGTGCGTATGTACGCGAGCAGCAACCAATCAGGACGCTTTCTCTTCGAATCGAAATCAATCGCGCAGGAAGAGGGAGAGGGAGACTGGCCAAAAATAGGGGACGGGATTTGAGGAGAAAGCGAGCGAACCGTACGAGAGAAGGAGTCCTTCTTCCTGAAGAGCAGCGAAGGCAGGTCCACCCCGCCCCTCCGCTCCCCGATGCCGGATCGCGCCGACGAGATGCCGCCACCGCCGGCGGCCCGCACGACCCCGAGCCTCGCGCCGGACACCGCGAACGACGCCATCTCCCACTCCCACGCGCAGCAGATCCCACCCCCTCCTAGCCCACCGAAATGTTGATGCGCCGAGCCGAGCGACGCAGGGAGGGGCGAGTAAGTCGGCTGCCGATGCGAGGAGTGATGAGATATTAATTGAGAAGCGAGGAGAGAGAGGGAAGCAACGTGTGCGGCGGAGGTGGAAACGGCCAGTGAGGAGGAGGGCCCCACGGGAAGTTTGTTTGGCGTTTATATTACATTTTATTTACGTTTTTTTTTTATATAACAGCGTACCAGGAAGATATCTATGTAAAAGATATATATACGATTTTAGATCCAAATGGTTATATAGAGAATCTGCTAGTTGCACCAGAAGAAACTGAAAGCCAAAAATAAAGGGCATGTGTAAGTGATATGGTTTTTTTGGATTTTGATTGTTTATAAAAGAGATTAAGGGAGAAAGATATACTTTGTTGAGAAGTTACTTGTTAAAAACAGTTTTTATAATAACTTCTATAAATATTTTATAAAAATTATTTTAAAAAATACTTTTTTAAAAAACTAGCTTCTAAAAATAAAAGATAAAACCGTTAAAACGGGATAAAAAGTCGAAAAGAACATGAACGTCGACGTGTCGAGGTGACGTAGCGTTGGGGAAGGTGGAGACCGCGAACCAACGGTGGGAAGCGCATCCCGGCCATCCGTCCAAAAGAAGAAAATATGGCACAGTTTTGCTTCGTAAAAAGGGTGTGTCCTTTAGCTAATCACATGAGTACACGCGACTAAAATCAAGCCTGGCTGCGTAGCGGCGTTCAGGTGTGTGTCTCTGAGGCTGGCTCTCACGCCGTGTCACGCACTCGCGTTCGCTTATGGGCCGCTTCAAGTCGCTTTGATTTGTCTGGCTTCTGGTTTTAAAAACCAGTAGTCATTTGAAACGTTTCGATTTTTTATTTGAACTTTTTTATTTTTTATTTTTTTCTTATTTAGGGGCAGATCCAACGGGAGCCAGCCGAGGATGGTGCCCCTGATCTGTGGACACCCCCCAACGTCGTGCGCAGAGGACGCGGCTGTCACCTGCATTGCAAGAACAGAAACGACGGTGCTGCTCCTTTTGTTTTACGATTGACGAGGCTAGGGTAACACTAAAAACGAGTCAAGAGTTCGATACGGCTTCGGCATAGCCTTCGATAAGGAGCTATATGCATGCTTCTTTATTTCTCTCCTCCTTTGCTTGGTCGTCGCCGTGGCTTAGCCTATCACTGCAAGCCACCGTCGAATGCACTATTCTTGTGTCCATTAGTTCCTGCGCCACGCCCCCAGAGTATCACCTCCCTCCCAGCTTCCCATTCCGCTGAACCGCTCGGCCTCTACGTTGATGTGGCACTGGCAACGAGCTCGCCCGAGCCGTCTGCGCGGGGCGCTGCACTGTGTTGTCCACAGTAGCACCACTTAATTAGCGCTAATTAAATTGGTGTTAAGTTAATTAACCATTGCTAAGTCTAATGACATGTGAGACCACGTGGTTAAGTTAATTAGATTTCTAAATAGAACTATATTAAGTAATTGAGTCACTGACAGCTAGCCCCACACCGTTAGGATTAGGTTAGCGCTAATGATGCTATTAGAATTAGTGTAAGCTAATTGTTTTAGATTAAGAAAAGATAGTCACTGACTTATGGCCCTAGTGGCTTAATTAATGAGATTTGTAATTAAAGTAGGTTACTATTATGATATACTGACATGTGGACCCCATGACCAGCAACTTGGCATTCGGTAAACCGGTGAGCAGTCCCACTAACCATTCCTAAATTTTGATCCTGGGTCTCCTACTGCCCTTATTCATATTGTAGATAATGTGGTATAGGCATATGTTTAGATTTAATTTCAGTACAATTAAAGCACATTTTCAGCAGTATATAAATGATAGAAATTGCATATAAGCATGTAATTCTACTATGTCATTTATCCGAAAACATAAACAAAGAGCATGAAGCATGAATACTGCCGAAATGAGCATAGGGAGCATTCTAATGAACCATGGAATAATTAAAACCAAAAGCCGGAAAGAACAGGGCCATACTTCCACAATATGTAATCACAATTTAACAAGTTATGCAACAAGCCGAATTGGCTAACAGAGGTGTAGGTAACATGAAAAAACAGTGATTACAGATTGCATATATAATTTGAAAGTATCTAACTGCAGGAATATGATAGCAATAGCAAAGATTTAGAGTTCAAGTTTGAACATTCAATTTCAGCATAACATCATTATCCTTATTGAGCTAACAATCGAACCCACATGCATTTCTTTGTAATAATCAATCAGTGACAAATCACAAATATATAAAACAAATCACAGATTGCAAAGAGACGACAGTTGATATACTCACAAAGCTGGTGATACAAGAAATCACCAAGAAGAAGCTGAACAAAGCAAGTCACGCACGCTGTGTTATCCCAGAAAACCAAGTGCCTCCTATGCTGCGCAAGGAGATGATGACAAATGGAGATATAATACCACACTCCAACCTCGAGTAGCCGGAGTAGGAGTCAAAGGTCGGGGTAGATACCGCACAAGACCACCAAAATGCACCGATCGAGTGCACTTAAGAGCAACAAAGAATCACCACGGACTTCTTCCTTCCTCTGGTCAACCTTTCGGATTTCTCCTCACACCCCACCGGAGACAGGGCACACGGGAACCCAAATGAGAGTGCTCCAAGAGGAGATGGTGTGAAAGCCCCAAAACCTCTCCAAACCTAAGACAACAAGGAAGAAAACCAAAGAGGAGAAGATGCCAGATCCGAAGATGAGATGCTCACAGAGAAAGAGGTAGCGGCCTTAAATAGAGATGGCAGGGGGGCCGCGGCGTGGTGGCTACGAACGGCCGGCTCCGAGGAGCCTAGAACAGCCTATGCCTCCCATTCGTCGCCTAAGTCGCCCGAGTCACCCACCGAAGAGAAGTCAGGAGACCCGATCCAGATCCAGGTGAGGCGCCGCACGGAAGGAGACTAAGTATTTTTTTCCCCTTATCTCTTCCGGTTGGCCAACCGACAGGTGGGCCCCATTTCTCATCTTTTTTTCTTTTCTCAATTGAGAAATTACAGAAAAGCCCTTGTAAAATTCAACAATTCCTTTGCAGTGTCCGTGAAGATATAACGGTGTTTTTCTTTTTTACTTATTTCGTTTTCTTAATTCAATGACTCAGAAAAAGCTAACAGCTGCTACAGTACGATTCAACTAAAAACCAATAGTCACAACCAGAAGCTTACGCCTGTTGAAGCAGGGCCCTTTAGCCCAAGCCCGTGCAAACCGTCCATTAGTTTCCATCTGTGGAAAGCAAGTTGGTCAAAAAAAATCCAAAAGAAAAATCTCGAGACAGCGAGTGGGGAAGCATATACTGATCCTCATGGAAATGGAACCGAACCCTCGGCACTACAAAACAAACACACACCTCTCCGCATGTACGGCTTGTTTGGTTGAAGACCTGGACGATTTGCTCGACAAAAGTGCTGCTTGGATGTAGTTTGAAATTTTGATGATCTATACCTGATCATTCAAGTATGAAGATAGATTGTTTGGTTGGAAACGTATGCCTAGCACTTGTGAACGGCAAGCAGGACGCTGAATCGCTGGTAGGGACGATGGATCGCATGCCTGGCTTCATACTTGAATGATCAGGTAAAGATCGAGCGCCTGGGCGCGGTGTTCCAGCCCGAACTAGGCAAGTGCCCCAGGGCGACAACCAAACGTACCCCAGACGCTCTCCAGGGAAGCTCCCAGCCAGACTGGTGTCGCCCAGGGTACGAAGCAAACATGCCCATATGCACTATAATAACGCATTAGCTGTTGCCATAAGAGTTTTCCGAGTTCTGACTGCAAGACAAGCATCGAGATCTCACTGGCCACGGTCATCTAGTCCAAGTCGTCTTTAATTACTCACTAGCCCAACACCTGAAACCGTGCAGCTCATGCTCGTGCTTATTTTAACCCCCTCGATGATCCTAGATACCTGAGAGATTTCTCCATAGCTTGGCGAGTTGGTGACCGCTGTGTGCCGACCTCAAGAAAGGGACCGCAAGGTTACGAAGAGAAGAGAAAGAGGCTGATGTGTGAAAGCGAGGCCTTTTGACAAGTGTACTTATTAATCGTCCGATGGTTGATGTAAGAGCAGTGGTAAGAAACACCCGCACCTCCGCGTACTTCTGCGAGGGTGTGGTTCCCCCTGTGCTCCTGATCACTTTCTTTGAAGGAAGTGCAGTAGCAGCTGTAGGTTTGTCTTCGTAACCGCCTCCGTCGTCGACGACGAATCGGAGACCGCCGACGTGGAGCTTCCCGTGGTGGCCACTTACAATGATGGTCTGCTTGCCAGCCAGATCCTGAAAAAAGAAGTCCATATATCATCACATCTGTTCGTGCGACAAATTTTTAAGCACGAGAATAGCTGAAGCAGAGCAACGTATTTCTCTGTTTGTATTGGCTTCTAAAAACTATTTTTATACAATAAATGATTTTTTTACGCAACGTAACTTTCAAACAGTGTTTTTTCAAGATAGGATCTACTATCCGATTATAGTATACACTACAGTGACTTTATTTATATCGGCCAAAATCACATACGAGTGTCTCTCTCTCTACAAGCTTCTTCATAAGCTATTACTGTCCGTAAGCCAAAACTAAAATCCAATATAAACGAGCTCTAGAAATATCTGAAGAAAACATGGCCTATGTAACAGTGCAGGTCCTACAGGCTGTACTGACCATGAATTGGCTGTTTGCAATCTATTACATTCACTGCCTCTATGCACATGCACCATGTGCTTGCTGTTTCATTGAAATCACAAGAGGTCCAGAACAAGTAAAAAAGACAAAGCTTGCAGCCAGAGGCAGACCCACCTACTGATTGCCAGGTTCATCTAATCATCTTACAGCAATGAAATTTTCAACCAAATACACTGCATATAGTTCTAGCAATAAGTCACTACCTTAGAAAATCTGGCCATCACAAGGTCACCCAAGTTGCGTAGTCACTCGGGGCCTATGTTCAACGACGTAAACCCCACTGGCCTATTTGCACCGAACTGACCGAAGTTTTCTGCGAAATAACCACAACAATCGCAAAAAAAATGCTAAACCATTCAAACTTCCGAGGTATCAGAGAAACTGATGTGGTTTCTGTAACTAAAGTACACCCAACTCACCTTGTATATGGGGATATAGATGGTATTTCAAAACGACATGACAAACACAGTAACAACCAGAGCAGCACAATTGAAAAATTGCCAAGGGAATACTCATGCGTTGCTATTTTAAAGCATATTTGAAACATGAGTACTGTAATCAATTTTCCTGCATGCCACGCTGTTTTCTTCTTTCTACAAATCATCAAGGTCATGCCAAAGAGAACTGGCTTAATAATTCGGTAAGGAGGAGAAATCAGCCAGTGTTAGTACTTGCATCATGACTAGTAAAGATTATGTGCTCACGCATCCGGTGAGAACTATGGCCCTACTCAGCGTCGCCAGAAGTCAGCGTCTGCGTTCGGCGATGACTTTTTTTTACTGTTGATTTTTTGTTTTATTTTTTTGGTTTTTTGTATTTTCTTTTTTCGTATTCTTTTACATTGTTCATGATGGGCTAACATATTTTTTCTATTTTTAATTTTTTTAAATTTAATTATATCAAATAAATCAACTCAGTTATAGTAAAAAAAATAAGCCAGCTACAGTAAAAAAAATCATAAGCCACCGTCATTCTGAACACTCCCTTATAACCTTTCATTTGGCAAAACTGACATTTCATTTTGGCATTTCAATGGCCTGTATTCCTATCTATATAAACTAGGAGAATTGATACGGTGAGGACGTTGCATGTGAGAAAAAATAAGACACTCCACTTTGTCACATGACTTATCTTGTCCATATTTTTCTTGACTCTCTCCCACTCCCTCCCTTTTTCTCAGCCACATACACTTAATCCTCTCCCACTCATCTATTACCCTTCTCTCAACAATAACTCACTCACTCTCTCAAGCCCACCATGCTTGTAACACTCTTTCTACTTCTCGCCCCACTCCCCTCTCTTGTCGGACATTGACGATACTCGGCCCATGCGGTCTTCCCCTTCTTCGGAGGCCGACGTAACTTGTGCTCGCGTACGAATTTCATCATCAGTGTTCCCATTCGAGGTTGTGTGGAGGTCGATGCCGCTCTTTCTCTCACAAGGCCACTGGCAGCGGCTGAGACGAGCACCACCCAAGCTCCATCACCACCTGGCTGCTGCCTCCATGAGCTTCCACGACGGAGCTCCGCCATCCCCGGTCACTGCCTCCATGAGCTTCCGCGGCATCTCGAGATTCCTTACCGGTAGTGGCATCTGCAGTTGCCATAGTGACAAGACAAGCTCCACCACTACGAGCTCCTCGTTGGTGCCGCCACAACCTCTGTTACGTCGCTGTTGTTCACACCTTCCTCCTCCATGGTAGGCTTAGAGCAAGGTTCTTCTAGAAATGTTGCAGTTCATTTTCACCGTTGTTTCATGAAGTGTTTTTGTTTGTTGCAACATATCTGTTTCAAATCTTGTAGCAAGAGTTATTTTGTTACATTGAGGTGTTTGATTTGTTGCATAGGAGTATTTTTTTTGTTGGAATAGTTTTGTTGGTTTTTTGCACCATTCTGTTGTGATGATTTGTTGTAACCATAGAAGATTTTGTTGCACAAAAAAAATTCTTTTGCTTTGTGTTGGTGGATTTACTGCAATGCAAATTTCTTTGGGGAAATGATACGACTCCTACATCCCAATATGAAAGACTCGTATCGGATGCCTCGCCCAGGCCAAAACACTACCACACAAACACCATCCTTATCCTTTCTGACTGGTAGCTCTCTTCAGCTTCCCTTGCACCGCCACGTCTCACCGACGGCTAGGAGCACGGCGCTCTCACTCCCACCCTTGCCCCCCTCTCTCTTCTCATAGCTCATGCTCGAGGAAAATCATATGCCATGGTTGGAGCTTACATGGAGGTGCCATTTCATGAAGAGGCCAGAGTTTGCCAGACCTATCACCACCACGGTCAGATCTCGCCGAATTTGGTGGGGCCAAGACCAGAGGAGCTATGATGTGCAATGCTAGCCTCGTCCTACAAGATCTGAGCCTGCTGGTGGATGGGGTGGCTCGTCCCCATCCTCCTCTATGTTCAACTCAAATGTTGATACTAAATAAGTCAAGTTGTTGCAACAGTTGTTTCTGAATGTTGCGGCATAAGACATCAAATATTGCAGATATTTCGATGTTTTCTTTTTTATCGCAACAAGGTTTATTTTGGTATTAGTGTGTATGCAATTGATGTTGATGCTCCTAAATTCTAGTAAGATATTGCGCATCTAAGCTAGCTCTGGAAAGCACAACTTATAAGAAAACTATTGTTTTCATTTACTGAAGTCACTATCCGCTTAACAGTTCTATCAGGAACTACCTTTTGTAGATACTTTTCTTCTAAACAAATTCCCTCCAATCACAAAAGAATATTGTATACGTATAATCAAACTTTCTAAATTTTGGCTACTGATATATTTTTAAATATTTAGATTAAACATATAAAAATGGTATGTATAAATTTATCTCGAAAAGAACTTTAATAAAAGTATACTTTTGTTAGGTTTTATAAATCTCTTACGGTAGAAATTAGTAGTTAACGTTGCATCTTGAGAACCGTGTTGATATGGTGTGCAATGTTAGCCTCGTCCTGCAAGATTCGAGCCCGCTGGTGAATGGGGTGGCTCATCCCCATCCTCCTCTATGCTCAACTCAAATGTTGATACTAAATAAGTTGAGTTGTTGTAGCAGTTGTTTCTGAATGTTGCAACATATAATTGATGTTGATGCTCCTAAATTCTAGTTAGATATTGCACATCTAAGCTAGCTCTGGAAAGCATAACTTATAAGAAAACTATTTTTTTCATTTACTAAAGTCACCATCCGCTTAACAGTTCTGTCAGGAACTACCTTTTGTAGATACCTTTCTTCTAAACAAATTCCCTCTAATCACAAAAGAATGTTGTATACGTATAATCAAACTTTCTAAATTTTGGCTACCGATATATTTTTAAATATTTAGATTAAACATATAAAAATAGTATGTATAAATTTATCTCGAAAAGAACTTTAATAAAAGTATACTTTTGTTCGGTTTTATAAATCTCTTACGGTAGAAATTAGTAGTCAACGTTGCATCTTGAGAACCATGTTGATATCCAAATCGACATCCTTTTATAACCGGAGGGAGTATATAGTGCCCATGACGTATCAAGTCTCTAATTTGTCAAACCGATTGTTGACGATCTATAGAGTTGGGAGAAAACGATGGACTGCCATAGTCCAGGCCAAGGGTTGATGCCAGCTAGTTTCAAGGTGCGTGCTATTCCACTTGACGGTGATGATCGATGCAATTGAGGAAGTCTTGGATCCTGAGTTTTGGGGAGGCTGCTACAGCCCGTGTGGCACCAGTTGATTCAGGTAAAGTTTTTTAAAACCTTTTGATTCAGGTTAAGTTGGAGTCGGTGATTTTCCTTTGTCTGTCACTTTGCATATAGCATTAAAAAGGAGCACCTTAATGATGGTTTTCAGGTTTATGGTGGATCATATTGCTGAGAGCATATGGGAAATATTCAGGGGATCTGTCAGTTCAGGAGAGAATTGATGTCCAGACTGGAATAAAGGTCTGTCAGTTCAGGAGAGCATAATGGAGGTTCCTGGCCAACATTGCTGTGGCAGGTTTGCAACTTATGCACTCTATACTTGCTAAGGACCAGTTTAGCAACTTGAAAGTCGAAATCTTGTCGAGTGTTCAGTTGGGATTATTTGGCGTCAGATGTTGCTCTTGCCTATAGTTGTCAATCAATTTCTTGTTATCTGCAGCTCACAGTAGCATGCATCAAGTCGAGCCGGCCGGAGATTGCAGTAAGAGCTGTGGAGGTGGCTGAAAGGCGTATTGCCACGGATAACTGGCCCGAATACTACGATACCAAGCGCACACGATTTATGGGGGAGCAATCTCGGCTTTTCCAGACTCATTGCCGGTTTCCTCGTGGCCATGCTGCTGCTAGAAAACCCTGATAAATCTAGAACACTCTGGAACAACGAGGATGAGGAAATTCTTAACGCTCTGAATCTCATGGCTGAAGCATCCAATCCAAAGAGGAAGCGTGGCAGGAAAGCACTGAAGAAGACCTACAATGTGTTAAGTCCAACAGTCATTTCCACCTTTAGGGCTCATGGATGTAGCGTCTAGTTATAGGATTGAGGTTATCTTGTACATATTGTCAAGTGGATTTTTGTGGAGAAAATGTCAACTTTTGAGATGTTGTCATGCTGTTACAGTGAGGTATTATTATCAAGCTTTTCTACCTGGCTTTCTAATAATCACGTCACCATAAGAGCATCCATAGTGTGCTCATTCAAGCTCACGAGTTTTAACGAGCCGAACTCGAATAGCTCGCGAACTTACATTTTTTTACACTCATAACCCCAGTGCCCCTACTTCCACTATTTTTACAATCCCCTCGATTCGATCCCACCCCCTACCTTCCGATGCCGCTGCCCCTCCAGCCCCACCCCACCCCCCCACCCCCACCTCCTCGGCCCGGATACAGCCCCCCACCTTCCGGCGTCGCTCCCCCCGCGCCTCCTCCCCCTTGCACCTCCTTAGCCCGGATCTGCCCCCCCCCCCCCCCCCCGCACCTCCTCGATCCAGATCTGGCCCCCCACCTTCCGGCGTCGCCGTAATAGCTTGAAGAAATCGAAATCAAAAGCCGGCTGACAAGAATGGTGTACGTTCTATCAGCAACACAGGCCCATAATTGCAGAGTCAGCAACAGAAAATGCACATATCTGCTGAATCCGTGCTCCTGTAACTTTATGGCATTAACCGGGAATAGAGTTACAGAACTTACTATTATTCGACCTTACTCGAGCTGTTGCTACTTCCCAGCAATGACAGGTAACATCTCATACCATGTGCCACCCAGTACAGTACTGTTGCATACAATACCAGCATGTTTTATCAGTTGCACTTGCACAAGCGCGTGATTTCCCACCCGTGCTCACCTGATATTTGACGGTATTAACAAGGAATAATGTTACAGGCATAACAGCCGACTCTACTTCCCAACAATGGCAGGTGACAACTGATAACTCATTTTCAACAGAAAACTGCAGGGAAGTTGGGAGTTGTAGCTACCATGCTATGGATATTCTTCGGAATACAAAGTACTGCTACTACCACTAAAAGAGCTCAAACTCGATGTCGTCTCCATTCAGCCGGAACTCCAGACACTTGCCTTCCTTTTTCTTGCGTGCTGTCGAAAGGGTTGAAGCGTCGAAAATTTCTGGGGCCTCCGGCGGTGCAGTCCATCGGATCAAGGCCCAGTTCAGGCCTTCGAAAAAGGGATGCTGCTTGATCTCAGCAGCTCCTCTCGACGACCCTAGCCGGTACTCTGGCTCCTTCGCGAGCAACCCTCTGATCAAATCGCGTGCATGGAAGCTTACAGCTGAGTTATCAGGGAACTTCAGTCCCTGTGAGACCACATTTGTAAGTGTCTCCTCATTGCCGGGTCCCCTGAAAGGTGTCCTACCATAGAGTAATTCGTAGAGAAAGATGCCAAGAGTCCACCAGTCAACCGAGCTACCATGGCCATCTCCTCGGATGATCTCTGGGGCAAGGTATTCATGGGTCCCAACGAATGAATTTGATCTCGCATCAGTGGGCTCAACAACAAGCTGTGGAAGTGATGGTTTCTTCAGGGGCTCAACTCTGGGCCTTCGTGTCCGGGCTGGGGTAGAAGAAACCAGCCGAGGTGTGAAGCAAGAAGAATTTGCCCAGGATGGTTGGATACACAGTGGATCGATGCAGCTTTCTGCACAAAGCCCAGAAGGCCTACTAGGCTCATCTCTGCCTACTGATGATGACCTCACAAGCATTGGACTTACGGAGCACCTCAGGGACAGATCAAAATCAGAGAGCATGATGTGCCCATCTTCACGAACAAGAATGTTCTCTGGCTTCAGATCACGATATATGACACCCAACATATGGAGATACTCCAACGCTAGGAGAACTTCAGCGACATAAAACCTGTTAAAAAGGCAAATTCTTGTGAGTTAAAATAGCTCAATACACAACCTATAACCAAAAATCATCAATCAGATAGCAAATGCAGTGAGATTATGTCAGCCTCAGTTAAATATGATTTTAGTTCAGTTAGTGTAAAGTAGATTCATCATGCAAATTCAACTGCAATAGCACATCAAGAGAGCACACAAATAACATGACTGAAGCTCCATACCTAGCAGCGGCTTCAGAAAAGCATCTGGTAGGTTGCTTCTGCCTTAGGACATGCAGGTCACCGCCTGGGCAATACTCCATGACTAGGCAAGATAGATTGTCTGTTGTGAAAAAAGAATATAGGGTTGGAAGAAACGGGTGGTCGAGCATTTGCAGTATCTCCCTCTCAGTTTGTGCTCTGAGCATCTTCTTCCTGCTTATTAGGTACTCGATGTCCATAACTTTCAATGCAAACATGCAATCTGAACCCACCAACTCGGCTAGATAAACAGTGCCAATATCTCCACAACCAAGTTGTTTGAGAAGCTTGAAGTTCTTCAATCCCAAGCTCCCTTGTTGGATCGCTATGCGCCTTATGGCTCCCCATCTCACATCTTTCGACATGTGAGGCCTGCTGCCATTAGCACTGAAACTGCCATAACTATCATCGCTGATGCTCGTGCTGGTGCTATAATCACCCATGCTGCTCTTCGAGCTATGGGAGCATTCACCCTTTTCCTTTGATCTTGACAACTCACCAGGCTTTGAACCATGGATCCCACCAACACCACATCCTTTGGTGCCGAAATCAGCTCCTTCAGTGCCGATAGAGCTAATAGCAGCCTTTTTGTTGGTTGGAGCTGGAGTTCTAGGTTCATCCTGAAGTGCCTCCAGCTGCTTACTAGTGTGAGAATTCGAACCTTTTGCCTCACAATGCTTGTGGGATGCCACTACTGCAGCTGGTTCGGGTTTAACCTTCTTCTTCGTGGAGGTTTTATTGCGAAATACTGGCCTCACCAGGCGTGAACCGCCTACTGGAACAGCCCGGGGGCTAGTAGATGTTTTTGCAGATTTGCCCTTTCTCTGTTTTACCACTGCTGTTCCCACAGATGGATCTTCACTTGCCTCTGATGACTTATTACGGATCACATCTTGGATTCTGGTTTTCTGGACCTTAGTTGTTGTTGGAGATGCTGATCGCAGATGCTTGTTAACTGAGCTCTTATTGTGCACCTTAACCGATGAACCTAATGAAGCCTTTTCAGGCAAAACAGATATTTTCCCGGCTTTATTCTTCTCATCCTTCTCCTCGTTGGTTTGAACCACAACAGACGTATAAAGCTTCTTAATCACCCCAGCTTCAGAAGCATTTGACACACTTGCCGGCTTTGACATCCTCTTCATGGCGGCCATCTCCGACGCCTGGGAGATGCACATCTTCCTCAGTGCCTGCTTCAGGCTCATGGACTCCACAATCTCCGAGCTCGACACCGGCGACTTCCCGAGCGCAATAAGCCTCCTATCCGTGCTCGTCTGCCCAGAAGCTCGGGCCGACGTGCGCACATTGATTGATCTGATGAGCCGGTCGAGGTCGTCCTCAACTGAGCACGACCGCGCCCCATGCTCCTGCCCCACCGGCTTCACCCTCACCCTCAGGTGGGTGACCCCGCCCGGACGGGCATCTTTAGTCTCATCCACCAATTCGACTATCTCCGAGCACCCTGAAGAACCCATCCTCTTTGAGCACTGCTGACTCCGGAGCTGCAACTAGATCATTAACTTGCGGGGCTTTGCAACCAACCACCGCATCTGGGTGGAGGCCGCACAACGGCTGATGCGTTTCAGGTTAGGACCAGCCGGTGCCTGCAGTTTGGTGACCAAAGAAGAAGCTTTTCCGGATCAAGAACCGGCATCACGGGCCCCTGCAAGAGAGCGAGGATGAACTGGATCAGGTGGTGCCAAAAAAAATCCTCTTTTCCTTCCAAAAAAAGGAGAAACTGTCAGCACAACGCAGAAAGGCGGGGTTGAACACTAACGTAGTGAAGAAAAAGCTTAAAAAATCTCAAGAAAAACTAGAGCTTAAGCCGATCTTGGTGCCCCCTGCTCGTTATTACCTTCCCCGGTCAGCTCCCCCACTCCGTAGTTGAAATTTGAAGCAAAAGGAACATAGATGCGGGAGGTGAAGTGGGGTTTTGCTCTTATCCTAGCAAAAGGAACATGGATGAGAGAACCTTACCGGCAGGAGGACGGCAGCGGTGGGATTTAGGGTTTTGAAGGAGCGGTGATGAATAGGATAAGGAGGCGGAGGAAAGGGGAAGAGAGGCAAGGAAACGGAGGTGGGGAGAAGAGTTGAATCGGAAAATGCGGCAGCACACAGTCTAAGCTTGAGAAGCGGCAGCAATGCGAGCACATCACGAGGAGAGCAAAGAGGAAGACGAAATGAGAACTGCCTCTCCCCCTGCCCCCCTCAAACCTATGCCCTACTCTCTCTCTCTCTCTCTCTCTCTCTCTCTAGCAGCCTTTCTCTCTATCACGGCCACCGTATACGGAGCGACGCGCCCCCACCGCAAACCGGAAAAAAAAACCGCACCCTACCACACGCCACCACCACCCTAGGATAATATGATTGCTCGCTTCTTTATTTATGGCGCCATTTATTAATTAATACCTGTAGCGATGTGTAGGCTGTAGCGTGCTCCTTCCATGTCTCTCTCTCCTCGCGCTTTCCATGTCGCTCTCCCTATCTAGGCCTTTTTCTTTCTCTTTTATTTTTTCCTTTGTTTTTTACCAACAGTCCATCACTCAAGAGAAGGGCAAAAGAGAGGGTGGTGAGCTGGTGAGATCAGGGCCGGCCTTGGGGCGAGCGGGGTGGCTGCCCCGGGCCCCCAAAACGGTTCACCTGCTGGTTGGGCTACCGCTCAAAATTTGGAAACATGCACAGGGTGAGCCCTTTCGTCTGCCGCTTGGAGGCGGAGTCTTGGAAACATGCTGATTGAGTCAATGAGTCATTGAGTGATTTCTGAGACAAAAGGCAGAGCGATCGGCGTGACGTGCTAGCTGTGATTTCCTTTTGAGCCAATATCTTTCTTGAAAAGAAAAGAAAGGAGTTACGTTAGAAAACCAACAGATTGCATGCATTGCTAATCAAGGAGAGAGGAAAAGAGGATTAAGGCATGGGAGCCGACTAGAAGATTGATTTGGCCAGCCGTGATTTGTTTTGAGAAATAAAGGGTAGCGGCTGTGTTGATTTTTGAAGAAATTAAAGCAGGCGGCGGCAGTTCGGGTTTTTGGCCGTGAGTTCTTGAATAAAAATCAGTGGCGGCGGCCTTTTGTTTTGCGCCGTGCGAGCATTGAAGAAACAACGCGCGGCGATCTGCTCGGTGGTTTTTTTGTTGAGGCGTGGCGCGGGGTTCCGCTCAGGAGAAAGAAGAAGCAGGTGTTGCGGCCAAGTACGAAGAAAAGAAACGCCGCCGCACCAGAAGAAAAATCGGTGATGCGACTGCTGGCTCGGATCTAGTAGTTCTAGTACTGCTGGCTCGGATCTAGTACTGCTGGTAATTTATATGAAGTGCTTGGTAGTTTTGAGTTTATAATTGGTATGGTTATTTGGTATGATATTTTATTTGCTGTAAATACTGTGAGCAAGAAGTTGCAATCAACATCCATATGCATTGAGTCTACCATGCAACAAATAGAAGGTATGGTTAAATACTTTAATACTTTTAGAAATGAAGGGTTTGCTTCGAGTATGATCATTGCCAAAGATATTGCAGCTCAAATGAATATAGAGCCATCATTTCCAGTTAAGCAGCGTGTTCTTAGGAAGAAACAGTTTGATGAAATTGATTATGATGAAGCAGTTTTGCAAGCTTAGAAGAAATTTGAAGTTAATTATTTTTTTGTTATGGTTGATATGGCAATCAATTCATTGAAAAGTAGATTTCAAGAACTCCAAACATTCGGAAGTATATTTGGATTTTTGATGAGTTCAACAACATTGAAGTCATTGGATCGAACTGAATTAAAAGAATGTTGTACAAAATTTGCAGAAACTTTCTCTCTATATGGTTCATCTGATGTTGAGTTAAATGATCTAATTTCTGAGTTAAGTGTTATGCAATTGACTTTATCAGATAAACCAAAGTCTGCTATGGAGATCTTTGAGTTTGTCAGAGAAGCGGATTGTTATCTAACATTTCTATTGCTTATCGGATTTTATTTACTATGCTTGTGATTGTGGCATCAGCTGAAAGAAACTTTTCAAAGTTGAAATTATTGAAGAATCATTTAAGGTCAATAATGTCTCAAGAGAGGTTAAACGGTTTGGCAACTTTATGTATTGAGAAGAAATTATTGGATGAGATTGATATCAATACCATCATCAAAGACTTCGCATCTAGAAATGTTAGAAGAAATTTTTAAGATAATATCTATAAACTCTTTGATATGAATTTTTTTAATACATAACGCATTTTAAGTGTTTGTTGGTAAAATTAGATATATATATATATATATGTGTGTGTGTGTGTATGTATATTTATATTTAGATATTTATACTATGGCCCCTATTTCTAGTTTCGCCCCGGGCCCCTAAAATCCTAGGACCGACCCTGGGCGAGATACGACCCGGATGCGAAACGGGAAATCATAATTGAATGAATCCAAACCCGAAGACTAGCGGGTACTGTCTTGGGCTTTGACTTATTGATTATTGGCATCGCTCAAAACGGTTTGAAGCCAGCTTCTGTTTTTGGTTTCTGCTTTTTTCACTATTCAGTAATTTCGTCTTTTTTTTGTTTTAAAAAAAATTTTAGGGTTTTTTGTATTTTCTTTTTTTCTCGTATTCCTTTGTATTGTCTGTGATAGGCTAACATGTGTTTTCTATTTTTTAAAATCTAATTATGCCAAATAAGTTAACTTAATTACAGTAAAAAAAATAAGTCAACTACAATTAAAAAAAACCATAAACCAACGCCAAACTGAGCGCTACCTGGCTCCTACTTAAGATTTTTGACTCTAATATGATCACTCGTGCGAATAAATTGAAAGATGATAAATTACTTCTAAAAGACTAACCCAATAAGCCACTTCAAAACAGCAATGACGTAACCGTCCCGTTTATTTGTTTGAAAAAGTCATAAACTGTAAATTGAAAAGAACATACCCGTAGTTTATTGAATGGTGACGAACGAATAGAGTACTTTGTTCTTGGAATCCATCGCATATGTACAATAGTGTAGCAACTTTTTTCAAATCTACCCACACATGATCTTGCAAATTTCTCCCCCTCCATAATTGCAGCAGCAACAGCTGCCTATTGTGCTCGCCCATCATGGTAGGTGGCAAGCATCGCACGTGGTGGAGGTACCAAGCTCGTGTAGCTTGATAGATTGCTACCAAGCTCAGCCAGCGCGGTGGCTAATGGGTCCTGTAGTTGCCTAGCTCGCCTCTTAATAAGTTGCCTGTAGTGACAGCCACGGTGCCTTCCACCTACTGCGATGGGTGAATGTAGTAGACGATGCATATCGTTTGCTATTGCTGTAGTTATGAAGAAGGCTAAATTTACAAAACCATAAGTCCTAATACTAGATTTGAAAAAAATTACTATAACGTTGTATATGCCATGATCCCACCCTAACGTGTGTGGCACATCGCATCAGCAGCGTTTACGTTATCCTGCCTGCCGCTGCGACGCGTTGTTACCACTTAAATCATAGGGCCAGAGCAGCTCCAAATCCAATGAGAGCTTCTTTGTGTAAATTAATTAATCAACTGTGCTAGCCGCAGCGGTGGCAGTGACGAGCAAGCCTGTGAAGTCGTGACGAGTGCTGTACTAGGGGGCGCACACTTGTCCGGCCGCGGTTGCCCGCCTCACAGGTTCACAAGCCCCTCGTGCGCACCTTGTTTCTGTGCCGGGCCGCTCCCCAGGGGCGGATCCACAGGGTATGCCGGGTGGGCCACGGCATACCCTGGGGCCCAACCGTCATGCATACATGTGAAGTTGGCATGTACTAGCTAGTAGTTGTTTGATCCATGTGGAGCGAGGCGAGGATGTCGTGACGAAGGAAACGAAGCGAGCGAGCGACCAAGGAAGCACCGCCACAATTACAAATACCCAGCTTCAATGCCCACCCCTCCCGCCTCAGATCCCAAACCCTAACCCTAGGCGCCGCCTCCGCCTCCATTTGCTCTGCCCCTAGCAGCCGGTGGGCGATGCGATCAGGGGTCGCCGTGGGAGCAGCTGCCGACGTTCTAGCGTATTTGATATTTATGTTTGCTTGTTGTATACTATCATAACTATCATAATTTTAGATGATTGCCTTATTCAAAATAAGATTATCCAAACAGATTGTGACATGATATTAGCCTGTTTGTTTGCAATCTAATGTGAATCTGAACTTGGATTCTAGTAAATTAGTTTTAGCCTTTGAGAGGGACTGCATATTACAGATAGCATTAGATTTGCAAGATTTAGTGTAATTGTTGAGACATGTTTGTAAAATCGTATGATTGTTCACAACATACACGAATGAGCTAAATGACAAAGTTGTTGATCTGAATTGTACAATCATATTTATACCTTTTCTCATATTTTGTGTTTCAGTTTATTGCTTACTATCTGATCTGAATTCAAGACAGGTGTCGAGAGGAAGGAGGCTGCAGAGAGCACAATGGTGGCTTATAAGGCAGCTCAGGTTGGTTCATTGCATTGCTGGGATAAACTATGTCATGTACTGTAAATTCTGCTTCAAGTTTATTTGGGTAGCAAATATATTATTTCATCCTATCTCATGACTATTGCATTTCTTTGACTATGTACTAAACTTTACAATGTTTTTTGAAAGATGTCTATCCTACAATTCATTGTGTAGGATACTGCTCTAGCGGAACTGGCTCCTACGCATCCCATAAGGCTTGGGCTTGCACTTAACTTCTCAGTGTTCTATTACGAGATTCTAAACTCTCCAGACAAAGCCTGCAACCTTGCAAAACAGGTTGGTCAAACATTTACCTCTCTATTTCTGTTTTTATTTTAACTTTGTATGAGGTTCTCTGTTGTAGACCTAGGTTATGTTTTGTGCATTTGAATCTGCACTCAATGAAAAGCTACAAAATTATGATATTTATATTATAATTTGTGGAAGTTTCCTACTTAATCCTGGAATTTAAGACTTATCATATTATTTAGTGCATGTATACCGAATTACGGTGCAAAATTTACAATTATTTACCGAATTGCATATAAAAATTTTAGTGCGGCATACCCTTTGGTAAAATCTTGGATCCGCCATTGCCGCTCCCCCACCACCACCTCGTTCACATTCATTTGTTCCGCGCCGCTTGCTTCGCTTATCCTTTTCTGCCAAACCGGTGTCCCTCGCCTTGCGCCCACGCGAGCTACCACGCCGCCGGGTGGGGTTAGTGCTGGCTAAGCCAGGGCCCTCAGCCTCGCCTCATTGGCAATGGCCCCGGGCGACGCTCCCAAAGTGCATCGCCCCGGCTGGTGCCGTGTGGTGGCGCCGCCGATGAAGTCGGTGCCATCCTTCCTAGATCCTGAGGCTCGATCATGTCGTCCCCACGAACGGCGCCAACTGTTGTAGTTACAGACCAAACAGAGAGAAGTGTAGTGGGGAGTTAGGTGAGATGTCCCTCTCACCGTGGCTAGCGTCACATATATGTCTCCTTACGAGGAGCGTTTTTACAGGGATGCCCTTCGGGGCATTTACGTTCTTACACATCTAACAGGCTGGTTGGGTTAGGTGGGGGCCACCCCTACAACAAATACAAATATTATTGTGATATTTCAAATTTTTTTGCGTATGTTCTATAATGTTACTATTAATTTCAGTGATTAAAAATAATTTAAATAATTATGATTAATAAAAAATAGTAAGTAAATACAAAAAAGCATAGAAAATTATAACAATAGTGCTAAACAAGGTTTAGATGAAAAAAACTAAAATTGAATTTCCAAGCCCGTTTTATACTAGAATATATATTTTTAATGAATTCTACAATTTTCAAGTGCTTCTCTGCTAATTTTCAATTCTAAGAAACTTTTTGCATAATTTTTTGATTTTTTGAGGGCCTTTCTGCAAAATCTAGGTGCATCCTGCCCCCTGCCAATCAGATGGTATGAATTTCTCTCAGTTGATCGGACGGTTTGAACTTTCCTTGGCTAATCGGACTGGTCCGAACGTCCCATGATTGATCGAACGGTCCGTGACCGATCAGACGGTTCATACTTCCTATGACTACTCGGACTGGTTCGAACATCTCATGGACGATCGAATGGTCCATGACTTATCAGACGTTCCCTATTTCCTATGGCCGATCGGACTAATCTGAACGTCCTATTGTCGATCGGACAGTTCATAGCCGATCGGACTGGTCCGAACTTCCCATGGCCGATCGGATGGTCCAAATTTCTTTTGGCCGATTCAAGAGAGAGGGGGTAGGGTTTTCCACTCTATCCCTATTCACTTCATAGCGGCGTGCCATTCGCGGAGACCGGTAGAGGCGGCACGCCATGCGGCGGCAATGGCTCGCATGTGTGCGGTCGGGATGCCAGCCTGGCATAAGCCCGTGCGGGGCAACACCGATGCGGTCAGGCTCAACGTCGGCTCGCAGTGCCCGCGCGACTCATGCGGGGCGGTGGCAACACACAGGCAGCTGGCATGACGTGGAGGGACTGACAATGCAACCTCATGCAAGAGGCACGCACGGCGATGCAGTGGCCAAATGGTGCACGACAACTTGGCAGCTGAACGGCGCGATGGCCATAGCCATGTGCAGATGGTGCGGTCGCACCATGGCTGCGGTCCATGCAGGGGCCGATGTCTAGAGCTCATGTGGGAGCAGCGCGCTGCGTGCGGGTGATGCGGCCGTGTGCAGGTGGCACGACGCGGTGATTCACTAGTTGCGACACGTGGTGTGACCATGCAGGGCCAGCGGTGCTACACAGCCGTGTGGAACCAGCTACGTTCTCTCCTTTTTTTCTTTTTAATTTACAATACAATCATAATCTATTTATTGTACAAAATCTACCGATCGGTTTGGTCGACGATTTTAAGTCTGCTCGCGGTAAATTAGAACGGATTTACATCGTAGAAAATAATCTAGAAAGAAAAAATTATGGAATTTAGAGTGATCTAGATATTTAATTTGTAAATGATTACCTTACGATATGCTAGAGCAATTCGTGCTGATAACGTGTTGAGAAACCGTTGCTGGCAAGTCTAATCCGATCGATTCCTCTTATACAAAAGAGATGGATCAAACACAGAATATTAAAAATAATAAATTGAACATAGAGTGATAAGAGGGAACTCCTTTTTTATTCCTTTCTCTGTTTACATACAACTTTATAATAATTGTGACCTATATTTATAGAGTAAGTGGAGAGTGCCCACCATAGGTCAAGCTTGTAGGCTCAGGTTTCCCAACAACATTATCTGTGGAGATAAAATGGCATTTTTTATTTGTCATTTTTTTTATTTTTTAATTGAATATTAGAAAAACTAACAATCGTTATAGTGCATTTTTACCAAAAGCTACAACACTTTGAAACATGGACTAAAAATAGACAGACATTGTGGGTTTGTCAATTGTCACTTAAGACCTTGCTCGTTTTGGCAATGACTTCTGCTTTTAATTCACTCTTCCTTAATTTCATCTTTTTCTGCTTTTTTTTGGCTTTTTTGGGGCTTTTTTTGCGTGTTCTTTTTTCGTATTTCTTTACATTATTCGTGATAGACTAACTTTTTTATTTGTAATTTTTTTAAATTAATTATGTCAAATAAGCCATATCAGCTACAGTAAAAAATAAACTAGCCTCAATGAAAAAAGTTATAAGCCATCACTAATCTGAGCACCCCCTGAGTGTGACATGCTTTACCATATGGCCATGCTTAGACATGCCACCCCATTCTGTTAGGAGGATGGCAGAGGATTGAGATTTGCGAGGGTCCATGGGAGATCACTGTTTTCCCCTGAAATCTCATTGTGTACGTACCAGACTTATCAATGTCATTTCGGTACCGATCGTATGTATCGTACCGCCATCTAAACCGGTCATACCGGCCAATACCGGTTATGCCAACTCGATACCGGCCAATACCGACCGGTAACGGTAGAATTGATAATATTATCTATTGAACTATATGTTATATTTAATGGTACTACTATATATTTAAAATAATATTATAAGTGATATTTGATATGTATATAATTAAATAGATATATACTTATATTATTATATTAAATTCAAAACAGTATGTTGATATGAATTGATATAAAAATATACTATTTTAAAAACCAAATCAGGATAACCTTCGAAACACTGTTGACAACTTTAGTATGTACTGCCTTTGGTACGTACTACCTGAGTACCTGTGGAGTAGCAGTGATTACTTTGCACGTTGTAAATGCTTTGATCTGATCGCTTCGCGGACATGGTTGATCTAATCTTCATTCGTAAAAGACTCGGTTTCCTTGGAGTGGAATACTAGCATCTGCGGTTTTGATTCGCTTAAGCCCGTTGATTTTGGTTTAAAATTAATTTCTATTTTCTGTTTTTTTTCACTATTCGGTAATTTTATTTTTTTTTCTAATTTTTAGACTTTTTTTACCTTTTCTTTTTTTCTCTATTCCTTTATATTGTCCGTGATAAGTTAATATATTTTATCTATTTTTAAATTTAATTATATCAAATAAACCAACTCCGCTACAGTAAAAATAAACTAACTACAGTAAAAAAAGTCATAAATTATTGTTATTCTAAACACATGTGCCTCCGAGCTAGGAAAATTACAGTGTACTCGTAGCACAGGTGTTTTTTACACGAACAGTTGCAAAAGTACACCCAAAAAGCTTTCACTTCAGTCTTAGATTATGGACAGCTATGGCAGTAATCAACGTTCTCTTCATTCGCTGATTTGTCAGTGCGAGCGAGATGGCTTCCTCCTCTAGTTTAAAATAAGCCTGCGTCGCAGTGCCGCTTATCATGTGCAAGCAGAGCATGACAGCATGGTCCAGGACTTGCAGTAATTGTTTGATACGATTTGCACGTTGATCTAGTATTATTTTACAGTAGTAGATAAGTAGTCGAGTTTTCCCTATAATGTGTTTGTAAATCTACTACTGGAGTAGTTTTAAGGTTTATCTTTTGACTGCGGCTGATAGCTTTTGGCTGTGGCTGATAGCTTTTTTGCCGTTTGCAACAGAGATTACGGAAAAAGAGATACTCGTTTACGATTTTTGATGGTACAGATATTAGGTTTTTAACGTGAACTACAATTAACTTGTAGACATCGTCTTAAAAAAATATTTTGTTTGAAGGTTAGGTACTGTAACAGAAACTAAAAGCTAAAAGACAAAAACTGTAAAGAACAAGGCCCTAACATATTGGTTAAGTGTGCACGACCTCGTTCATCACAATCCTCTGGATTTTGTTCAGTCTGGTGTAACCACCCCAAGTTGGCATCTAATTTAATCAGCTTAATAAAATGTTAAGGACGGACCCTTCCCATCGTGGTTCAAAATGGTAGTTCCGTTGTAGGAAAGCTGGCTAGGAGTTGAGATCGTGCTTGAAAGCTGAAAGGGGAGTATCTTTCACGTCATCGTTAAGAAAGAAATTTGCAGATTAGGAACTTTCAAATGTGATCTCGAGCGTCTGTTTCACGACAGGCGACAGCGCAGTGGATTCACTGTGTATTGACTACAGCTGAGGTGTGGCAAACGGGAACTAGATCCAATATTCGTGGTGCTTCACTGTTGAAAAACATCGGCATTTTCTGACAAATCAAAGAAAACAAATGGGAAAGCAAATGTGCCCAGCTTGAACAGGGGCCGGCATGTCATGGCAGGATACAGTTGTTGCGACAACCAAACTGATCGTGGGAATTGCTAACCGGTACTTTAAGTGTTTTTTTGCTTGAGCACTCGGATTTTTAACCTAGGATTTTGCATCGAGGTTCGTGTTTCACCTCCCTCTTTGGCTCCAGCGGCAGCTCTGGCGAGTTAAGGTTAAAATTCAGGTTTAGATTGTGTTAACTGAAATCGTTCGGATTTAGAGGGAGGCCAAAGGCGGTGACAAACTGGCGGTAGCGCCGCCTCAGCCATGTGCCAGAAGTGGGTGGTGGAAGTTGGTGGGCGCGACGGGGACAAGTGGTTAGGAGACAGCGGATCCAATGGCGGTAGCCATCGGAGATAAGGAAGGAGGGCAGTTGCGGGGAAGCTTGCCGGAGTGGAGGAAGTTGGGTTGCATAGTGGAGCTCGCTGGAGCGGAGGAGGGAGGTGGCGACAGGGAAGGGAAGCGGTGGCGGTGGCTTGCTGGCGGTCATCACCGGCGTCGGGGATGGGGACGGCGTGGTAGTGGCGGGGGGAGGGGGGAGGGGTTGGTGCGGAGTTGGTTGAGGTGGGAGACAGCTAGTGTACAGAGAATTTTATATGGTTTTAGAGAAGAGACGGTGTCCTTTAGATTTAGATTTAATAATTAAAAATTTGAGTACTCTCTAACAAAAAAAAGTATTTATTTGTCACCTAGACACCTTTGTTGACCCTACATTTGTGGTAAACTTTGGCTAAAAACCGAGTCTATGATAGATAGGATAAAAGGGCTAAGAAAGTGTCGGGCACCATAACCCTCCGGTGACAAACCAAACGCCGATCGAACTACCAGCCTAGATAAAAAACCGGCTGAAAAGCGGAAGGCACCACTCTCTCTAGTCTGCGCTGCCGCTACAATCCCACCTCTGTAGGGGACCCCTGCGCGCGTCCGTGTCAACGCCGTAACAAGTAGTGAAACGGGGCGCAGCACAAGGTAGCGAAGAGGGCACGAGCAGCGCATGCATGGATGGATCGTGGATGGATGCGGACAAGGAGCACGCACCATCACTCTGCTCTGTCCCCGTCGGCATCACCCGCCACACCACCACATGCCGATGCGGAGGTATCCAAAGCTCTCGCCATTGGGGACATTTAGACCGGGAGGCAAGCGCCTCAGCGAGAGATAACTACGAGATAAGAATCATGTATTTGGATGGGTGCGTACGTGGAGCCGGCCGGTGGTCACTCGTGGGTGGGTCACCGCTGCCGCCGCTCGCCTGCGGCCCTGCGCCCGTGACGGCGATCGATCGAGATCCCTTTCTTCTCGGCCATGTATGTATGTGGTTCCTACCGGTTCGTTTTGGATGCTTCTGCTCCCATCCACTGCTCCGGGGGGGACAAGCCCACGAACGTAAACAGCAACGTATCCTTCGTCTTCGCCAAGGAAGAAAAAAAGACGTCTTTCCACACAGCGCCGTGCCTTTCTTCCTCTGACGATCACGACCGTCGGATGCGGGAGCAGCGGCCAGGATTCTCTCCAAGTACAGCAAGGGACTGTAGCGAGTTCAAACACTGTATCACATCACTGTAGGCTCCTCTCGACCGGTAGCAACTGTGATTTTGATCGGAGTGACGGCTCAGAGAGAGCTGCACCCGTTTCTTCCTACATGGACACAGGAATCAGGCACAGGCGGCCACACCCTCCTATGCATGATGCATCCCGAGATCCTAATTTCCTTCAGCTATTGCCTATTATTAGTGGTTGGAATTGAAGCCACTCAGGTCAACACAAATCACATCACCTACCTCCCTTACCTAGATTGAAAAAGTTCTTGTTTTCTCTCACACATAGCCATTATAGGTACGGCACACGTCATTAATCCGATTGAGCTGCTAATGATCGAACTTTTTTTTTGTCAAACTCTGCTTTTACGTGGTCCTTTCACGGTGTTAACACAAGGGCTACGTGCTTGGCTGCTTGCGTGCATGCATACGGATTGGATCGATCACCAAACCGCTGGCCATATATGGCGATGGAAAGCTGCGACGACCGTGCAGGATTGGTCACCAAACCGACGGATATGATGCTGGAAACTGAAGGTGCAATTGTGCAAGAAACGGAAACGAACAGATTAATTGTGTTTATGAGCCGACAAGAACGGTGTTTATATTACTGGAGTGATTTGTCTGTAGCCGTGACTATACGTGTTTGGAACGGCAATTCACATTAGGAGAAGGCAGTGTGTTATCAGGTAAGAAGAAGCAAACAGCTACTATGTGGTACCGGTGTACAGCTGCTTGGTGGTATTCTAGACGGTATGGAAGTATGGTACTGTGGATGTGGGGGCAGAATTGGATCTTCGTATCCGAGAATCCAAGAACGGCATGGAATAATAGTAATACACTTGGCCTACCTGTCCACTCTCATGATGCCGCAGTTGTCCCCCATAGACAGATACCTGCAATTTGCATTTCAAAAATCCAAACAGCTTACACAGACAGACACAGTGAGTATCTGCGGGTGAGAGGTTTTTTCGGATGGATTGCCAAAGCTCGCTTACGATAAGCATGTCAAACAGGTGATTCCTGATGAGCAGGAGACCGTTTTGTAGAGGCTTTTGTCCAGATCTTACCACAGAACAACAAAAGCTCAAGAGCTCTGAACTATGTAGGAAGCCCCAGGAGAAAAAAATTCAGAATACATTGTAAGCTTGTAGCCAAGCACTGTAGACAAACAGGAACAGACAATTCTGGCCTGAACCCCTGAAACAGAGAACAGGTCACCTCACACAGGTGTATGCCTGTTAACAGAACAATCAGTCACAACTCAGAACTACATGGATGTGTGATGCTGCTTGCTCAACTAGCCATTGACTACTAGTTCAGAGTCACTGTGATATCGTTCTAGAAGGGTAGGCACATGCATCCCTAGCAATTTTGCCAATTGGGTGAGAAGCAGGCATCGGCAACGTTTTGGGAGGTATGAAAGGGGGATTTGGCTCATCAGAAATGAGACAAATCGTCAGAGTTGGTCATGCATCAATATCAACTTTTACATTGACCAGGACAGCTTAACATTTCTTTTATTGATTCAGATGTAATCAAAATGTTATATAGGTTGCC
This sequence comes from Melocanna baccifera, assembly GCA_036346265.1. Taxonomy (NCBI): domain Eukaryota; kingdom Viridiplantae; phylum Streptophyta; class Magnoliopsida; order Poales; family Poaceae; genus Melocanna; species Melocanna baccifera. Next base: position 16,495,509 of record CM070687.1, read on the forward strand.
TTCGTGAGTAAACTCGACAATATCCCTATTTGATAAGTGATTCTGTATTTCAGTGTACTTAACGTTATAGCTGCTATAAGCGATTCTGGGCTAACTAAAGCTAGTGAGGGTTTTCTATTATGCTAAGACCTAAACCACTGAATTGCAAGGGAAGATAGATGGATGGCGAGGACAAGGTGATCAGTTTCCTTCAGGCTGAACAGCTGGATTGCATTACAATACAAGAACAGTGTAGAATGCATGAGGGTAAAAAAGACAGCTACTGGCATGAGGACATGCCCTGCAAACTGCAAAGCCTACGTCGACGAGGAACTGCACCGAGCTTCTTTGCCTTGTTCCAAATTATCAGCACTTCAGAGTTTATGCATCAATAGCATGCTAAAAACTAGCATTTTGATGTGTGAATCACAGGCTCATTGCTACGCTGCAAGCCTGCAACTACTTCCGATAACATTCTCTGAATCCATGACACCTGCAACTGCAATGCCAATGAACCGCTCACTGGAAAGCTTTCCGAGCAAGAAGTTTAATCCATCGGAACCGAAACTCACACAGCCGCGCCATGCAGAGCTGACAGCGGAGATGTTCAGGTTCTACCATGCTCATGAACTAAACGCAGAAAACAAACTTGCCTAGAATGCTTCGCAGATGATGACAGTCAATTCACAATGAGACTGCTCTTCTGAATTCTGATGCCTACTGAGTACTAACCAGCAAGTTAATACAAGCTCGGTGAACATTTAGCCACTAGCAATAGTCGGGAATAATTCATGGAATACGGAGGCAACAGATCGAATTAGTCCACTACTTCACAAATAGCACAAGTGAGTATACAGAGAGGCTTCCAACGGGAGCCACAGAACAAAACACAGAAATGAACTTCGCTGAAAAAAGGCGTTCTTAATAAAGCACCAAAATTGGATAGCTAAGGTATGGTTCACCAGTAAATCAACCAGCAACCTACGCCTGGATTACTACATATCAAAACATAGTAAGAAGCATAATCTTTCCAGTGTTTTACGAATCAGCTAAACAATGGCTAAAAACCCAAAAATCATTTGACTCTAGTTTCCTGCCCAAAGACTGATACTGATGATAGAAGAGAAGACCCCCACCACTTAGTCGAACAGACTGAAGCCCATGTCCTGCGAGTAGATTTGCAAATAAATCGTTAGACTTTAATCCAGACTGATCAAAGCAGTAGCTAATAACATGGTGGCACATCAAACAAGAACAATTGAAATGGCATGGCAAATAAACACCACACCAAAACACGGCAGTTGCAAATAGTTGACAAAGCATTGGATTCCAAATGTTGCAAAACTGAGAACTAAGCACAAATGACAGAAAAAATGCTGCTCAAACATGAAAAAGCTTATCATGCAAGTTACAATGTCAGATCTTCTGAAAATAAGATTTAGAGAGGCATGATGTAGCAATTTCATGAAAGTCGCACAGCATATGTAACAGCAGAGTAATCATCAAAGAGCATGAAAATTGCTAAAAAGAATATAAGTGAGAACAGTGATCTTACATCATCACTCTCTTCCTTCTCCTCAACCTTATCTTCTTTCTTTGACTCAGCTGCAGGAGCTGCGTCAGCACCCCCACTGGTAGGAGCAGCTGCTGCAACAGCTACACCGCCACCACCACATGGAACTGAAGCAAACTTCTCCCTACCGGCAGAAATGAGCTCAGTAATGTCCTTACCACTCAGTTGGGACAGCAGCAGTTCCATCCTTACATTGTCAATCTCAACACCAACTGCAATATAAATAAGAAATGCTAATATTAGATGATACCAAAATAAAAATGAATTGTGTAGAAAGCACAGATAACACTAAATCTAGTGTAATGCAGGATTGATATTATGATGAATATGGCATCAGATGCAAACCAATTAGAATAATAACTACTGTGCTTGGTGTGCTGACTGCCAATAAAATCCTAACCATTTGCCCAAAATTAAGCAGAGAAACCCTATCTATCAGTAAAATTGATATTACAGAATTATGTCTTTCTTGCTAACAAACAAGCACAAACAGTAGCAACTGATGTTATCCTTGGCATCAGAATAAAAGAGCAGGACCGATAATGTTGTTTGATTTCCCAACATTGCAGTGCAAAACGAAATGGAAAGTAAGCTAGATGAATTTACCTGACTCCAGAATGGTCGTCAAATCCTCTGCAGAGGGGCTGGGGTTGCCAGCCAGGACAGCAAGCAGATAGGCAGCAACAAACTTCATCCTGAACAAATCATAAAGAAAGATAGTCAGCCAATGTGACGTCAACTTGACAGATGGATACTAATTAACGTCAATTCTTCAATCATCTGACGAACTAAGGTAGCACGGACAAAACATTAAACAGGCTATCTCCAAGAATGAACAGACATTAAAATGTGTCTCCACCAAACTCGACCACTAACCATACAAATTAACTAAGAATCTAATTCCTAAATCACACAGATATCAGTAACTAGCCATCATGGTGGACAATACCATAGCCAAGAATGGAGTTTCATGCCTCAAACTACAAAGTAAATGCAGCAGTAAAGATTAACAGTCGGCCTCTGCATAATCTATGCAAAAGTGCGCAGATACCACCTCGCGGACACCTAAGTAAAGCATAGTATTTGTCCCAAAACCAAACTACAGGGGAAATCGTCTACTAGAGAAAACTGCAAGATAACTTCCTGTACGCACTTAGTCTATGCAGTTATGGCGGTCAAATCTAACCAATAATTTCCCCATTATAGATCTAAGACACTGGATAAATCACAGTTTATACTCAATAACAGATTTGCAGAAATTATACAGAAATCATTCAATTGAACCCTAGTCCTCGTTCCCATATACTTCTCAAGACCTAGCACCAAAAATGACTATTCCATCAAAACCCAAACCGCGACCACAGAAAAACATCGCAAAACTAGCACCTCATTTCACCAAAAGGAAATCCACTACAGCACAGTAATAACATTAACAAAGCACATATTTTGCACCACAGCAGCAAGAACCGCACTATCAACAGAGAGATCGCTCAAAGGAGATGGAATAACAACGGGAAGAGGGATCTAAAAGGGGATTAGTGAGCCATTACTTGGATCGGAGAGGGAGAGAGCTGGAGGAGCGGCGGCGGCGGAGAGCTCGAGTGATATCTAGGGTTTCCGCGAGGAAGAGCTCGCCAGGCTGCGGTGGGGGCGAGCGTTTATAGAGCTCACGGCGGGGGCGCGATGCGTTCTCTGATGGCGTTCACAACCTTCTGATCAGCTGACCATTAATAACACAATCTTCACGTAAAACCATTTTAGTTTGATCCGCTGTGACGGTGGTTTAATTTTAATGGTTAACTTTACAATTCTTAGCTATGACTTAGGTCTAATTTTCAACCTTTAACTTTAAAACCGTTCACTTTTCACTCCATAACTACCAAAACCGATGCAAAAAAAAAAAAACAACATTCACATAAAACCGCTCTGGAATGATTCCGACTTGGTGGTGGTTCTAGCTTTAGTGGCATACTAATAGACAATGCATGCTAACGAGGCAACCTAATATATAATGTAAGTTGATGTAGCAAAGCCTCTCAACAATACTTTTATCAGATGGCCCACTTGTCAGCCTTGTTCTCCTATTTCCTCTTCTCAAAATCATCTGCGTCATATTGTGTTCTAGAACCTCCTTCCTCGCATTCTCAAATTAATTTAAGTTTCATGCTGACAACTACTCATAATCGAAGCTCTTTTTCTTTAGCGCTGTTAAGCTTCTCCAGCATGGTTTATCATGACTGGTGAGAATATGTTCAATTCCTTTGTGTACGAGCATCATCTATTCTTTTTCCATCTTTTGACGTGTTCATTTTTGCCTCTATTCCACCGTAATGTTGTCGTCTCTATGACCTAACTGCCACAATGATGTTGTCGCCTCTTGTGACCGTAAGGAAGTATTCTAAGAAGAAAAAAACGTAATTTCTATTATCCAGGCTTGCAAATCAATGATATTGAGCCATTTTACCAAAATGAAATTGTGTTGTACCGACAATGTGCTGAGAAAAGGGACAGTTATGAGCTAAAACATCTGTAGTGTTGAAGTATAAGTGAATTGCTTATCTTTTCTCATCAGCTTAAACTTTTGAGTGAATTGATTGGTGCATACAACTTAATATGGTATCAGAGTCAAAAGATTTTGAGTTCAAGACCTGATTGATGCAATTAAAAAAAATTGCAGTCCACTTTTATTCCACATCTTAGGTCTGAGGGAGCCTACACGTGAAGGAGAGTGTTGAAGTATAAGTGAATTGTCCATCTTTCCTCATCAACTTAAGTTTTTAGGTGAACTGGCTGGTGTATGTAACTTAATATATAGTAGCAGCCATGAGAGGGGATGAATTGGGTACTGGGGTGGTAAAGTTGCTGGGAAAGGACACAGCAACTTTTGCTAGTTGAATTCTCCGAGGTAGTATGGGACAAGTGTGGTCAACCCACCCTAAGTGTTCAGGATCGTAATAAGAGATAATAGCTGCTCTTAGTACATTTTCTCTGTATATTCTGCCAAGCACATTTTTTCTCATTTTATACTTTAGGACAAGGTGTTCTACTTGACCTCATAGATCTTGGTTAGAACAGAGGGGTTAAAAGAGGAAAAGGTCCTGTATAAAACTATATACAATATGCTTCTGTAATTTCAGATTGATAGCCTTTGGTGTTTACCCAATGCTCCTAGGGGAACACTTACAGTCTCCCCCAGCTGCTAGAGGAGTTTTTTGCTTGTAAGAACACTTCTTTGTTGCCAAGATACCCTTTTTTGTTTTATTGGTTAGATTACACTGGACAAAGGGAATCATCAGGCATTGTAAATTCTCTGATAATTTATTCACACAATTTCTTGAGTTTGGTGTGTATCAGTGCGTGTGATCTTATACATTTTTTGCAGGCACATTATTCTTGCTAGTGGACTTGAGGGTATGGAAGGATTTCGCCAAAGATGGAGCTTGCATGGACAGCTAGAAGATACAAGGTAGTTGTTTAACTTTGTGTGATTCATGTTCTAGATTGTGTTCATCCCTGTAGTACTTGAAAGAACTGCTTTGAACATATGAATTATGAACGTTGAAAACCTAGTGGGCCATGGTGCTTACACCTGTTCTGATTAATGGCACGGCATAATTCATATAAGTTTGATGACCTCTTAATTCAAATCCAGATGATGGATGTAAGTTGCAAAATGCAAACACATGAAAAAAGGCCTTGGGAAAATTTTCTAGTTTGCCTCCTCGCAAACAAAAAAAAACTACTTTACATTTTATGAGATCTAATTTTCATCTGGAAACTAACCATTATGTTTTCTTGCTGCTGTCAATATGGGAGGTCTGCTTCAAATTTTTTTTCTCCTAAAAAATAACTTGATATAATTCTAGTCCGTATGTAGGTCTGTGTCTCTCTGTGAGAATGGCTCTCTTCTCAGTCTTGTGAAGGGAAATGATTTTCAAGCATCACTATTCAGAATATTTATATACATCATATATCTTTGCAATGCAATACTCTGTCCATCCTTCGTCCTTTTGCGTTTCTGCACTACCTTCTTAATCAATATTTTATTATTTAGTTGTTGTTGTTATGGATTGAACAATGAAGTTTCTGATTTGCCAGTTACATGCGTAAGAAATTTCAATTAAAATCTGGACATGGATCGTGATTCCTTGCCGTGCCTTGAAAGAAATGCCACCTGCCTGTACCCCTGTTTCGCGCCCTTTACGCCGCTGCCTTTTAACCGCCTCTCTGCGGCGTCGCCTCTGCTCTGCGCGCCACTTTGCATCACCGCCACCCACCATTGGCTCCTCATAACCATATTCCTTGCGTCGCCTTGCTCCAAGGACACAACGTAGCAGAGCTAGCAGAGATGAGTAATATATAACGCTGCGTTGGAGAAATCTTTGGAAGTTGCTATGGAGGAGGAGGACGAACGATGGCGGGAGGGCCACCGTCCGAGCGCCAACAACCGCGGCTTCTTCAGCAGCGCCCAGCTGACCAGCATGAACCTCTGCAACTGCACCAACCGCTCCCGCCGCCGCCGCGGGAAACAAGGAGGAGGCGAGGCCGCGGCCGCCTTCTCCGCAGCCTCGTCCTGCTGCTTGGCCTCCTCGCCTTCCTCCTCTACCTGCGGAGGCACCGGCGCCGGCGGCGTCGAGGGAGTCGCGGAGGCGGGCGTGTCCTCCTCGTCGTCGGGGAGTAGGCCCAGGTGCAGCCGTGCAGGTGGAGAGCGGCCGCGTGCCCTCGTTCTGCGGGGCGGGCGGAGCGGGTCTGTGCCCGGAGAGGCGCGCGTGCGGGTCCGTCTACAGGTGAACGGCGCGCGCGCGGCAACCCCGTCGCACCTCAAGGACGACAATCTGCCGCACAAGTTCTGACCTGACTTCCTCCATGTCATTCTATTTTGTCCGTGTAGCGTCGCCGCAACATGACCAACTCGTCGGCCATGGGAATTAATTAGTACCAATAAATTTGGCTTACTAAGGCCTTGTTCCATGTTGTCGTAGCTTTTAGTTGTAAATTTTGGTTTTCGGTTGAGATGAAACTGTAGCGTGTTAGTTTTTTTTATATCCAATTAAAGATAAAGAAAAAAATAGAAAAACACTATTATATTTCTACAAATAATACAAAGAAAAAGAAAAAAGAAGAGAAAAAAAAGAAAAATGTGTTAAAAAGTTAACACATTTCAAATAATTTTTGACTTTTAAAAACCACTGTTTAGAATAGGTCTAACTCTTCTTTGCTATCATTGTGCATTTTCTTCTCATGTTTACACTTTACAGGAGGTCGCGCGGTGGTGGCACCGCGGCAGACAGCAACTGGTGGTGGCGCCCCCGTAGCACCCGTGAGGGGCTACCTGATGCATTGCCCACGAATTTGCCTACTGTGTTGTTCGAACCGTACTTACATCCGAGCAGCATTAGCGCATACATTAGCATGCGTAAAATTTACTTTCTTATCGAGAATTTAGATATCGAGATCTGCATGTGTGTAACCATTCCGAGCTAGTCTGTGCAACATTTGCAGTTTGATCTCCTTTTTTCACCGAAACACGGACGAAGGCGCAAGCGGCTTAAATGATTAGCGCATTTACGATGCCATATTATACAGTACGAACATCTTAGTGCTGTCGTAGATATTACTGTATAAGTATATATTTATAGTTAATTCTAATATATTTTATAAAGATAAAAACATAATATAACAAGTATTTAAATGACTTAACTAACATATAACCATATAAACTCTTTAACTAACTATTTTGAGCCTACACTTTATTTTCCTTCTGGCTTCCCCGGCCACGCCGCTGCATCGTCAACGGTGTCGCCGCCAGCCTCCGCTTGCGCATCCGTGGCCAAGATTTGCCATACCTTGGCCCAACTATTGAAGCCACCGAATCTCAGCGCAACCTTGGGCCATGGCCAATACATTTTCCCATGGTGAGCACCGGAATGAAGATTTGAGAGAAGACCGAAGATAATGGGGGATAGGGAGAAGAGACAGCAGCCTCCACTAAACTGGGCTACGTCCATGGCACGCCTATGCTGTCACCGCCGCCTGACGCCAGCGAGGTCCTCAGCAGCCACCAACCTTGTGACCTGCGGCCACCTCCCGCCGGCGCGACCACTGCCTAGACGACCTCACCGACGGAGATGCGCACAACGCCAGAGATTTTGCCGCCGGAGATCGGGATGGAGGATGAATTGGTGCAAATCGAGAAACCGGAAAGGCGGAGGTGTCACCTGTGACCGTGCTGAGGATGCTACTGCCGGCGGTGGCGAAGTGGAGGAAGCATATACGGCGGTTGGTTTTGGCGGCGCCGTGGGAAAGGACGTGGCGAGGAGGGAAGAGGGCCGGGTCGACTCGAGGGTCATGGCCTCAGTTGACCCTCAAATTTCATGGGCCAGCCCACTATGCATCGGTGCCATAGGGGCGGGCCAGAGAGTCAACGAGCTAACCCGCCCCTCTGCATCCCCACGTCCCTAGTCGTGCGGAGATGTCCCTGCCGAGCGAAGGTTGCCGTAGAGGCGTGGAGCATTCAACATCGCTGCGTACTACAAAGCTTCAAGGGAAAGCCTACACAAAACCGTCCGTCACATCACGTCATTCCCATTCCTTACGTCATTGCCGTTACCTGAGCATCCTCCTGGATGTCGGAACCCTGATCGTCTCCGCAGGGCCGGTCCTGAGATTTTAGGGGCCCAGGGCGAAACTAGAAATAGAGGCCCTCATATAAATATCTAAATATAAATCTACATACATACATACATATATATATATATATAATTTTACCAACAAACACTTAAAATGCGTTATGTATTAAAGAAAAATTCATATCAAAGAGTTTATAGATATTACCTTAAAAATTTCTTCTAACATTTCTAGATGCGAAGTCATTGATGATGGTATTGATATCAATCTCATCCAATAGTTTCTTCTCAATACATAAAGTTGCCAAACCGTTTAACCTCTCTTGAGACATTGTTGACCTTAAATGATTCTTCAACAATTTCAACTTTGAAAAGCTTCTTTCAGTGATGCCACGATCCACGAGCATAGTAAATAAAATCCGATAAGCAATAGAAATATTAGGATAACAATCCGCTTCTCGACAAACTCAAAGATCTCCATAGCGGACATTGGTTTATCGATAAAGTCAATTGCATAACACTTAACTCGAAATTAGATCATTTAACTCAACATCGGATGAACCATCTAGAGAGAAAGTTTCGCAAATTTTGTACAACATTCTTTTAATTCAGTTCGATCCAATGACTTCAATGTTGTTGAACTCATTAAAAATCCAAATATACTTCCGAATGTTTGGAGTTCTTGAAATCTACTTTTCAATGAGTTGATTGCCATATCAACCATAACAAAAAATAATTAACTTCAAATTCCTTCTCGACTTGCAAAGCGCTTCATCACAATCAATTTCATCAAACTGTTTCTTCCTAAGAACACGCCGCTTAACTGGAAATGATGGCTCTACATTCATTTGAGCTGCAATATCTTTGGCAATGATCATACTCGAAGCAAACCCTTCATTTCTATAAGTATTAAAGTATTTAACCATGCCTTCTATTTGTTGCAAGGTAGACTCAATGCACATGGATGGTGATTGCAACTTCTTGCTTACGATATTCTGACAAATAAAATATCATGCCAAATAACCATACCAATTATAAACTCAAAGCTACCAAGCACTTCATATAAATTTTTGCATCACTCCTATCCTTGGGTTCGGTCTCAGTATCTTCCATTAACTCAAGTAGAGTGACCTTAATTGAGGAGCTTGATATCTAATTGCTTTGACACTTTTGATTCTACTCTCCCAACGAGTATTGCTCAATGATTTCACAGATTAAACCTTCTATATGGTCAAGCAAAACTTTCCATCTTTTAGTAGAACCAGAAAATAATACATATATCCTTTGCACAATTCCAAAGAATGAAATAGCTTTAGCACAAGATTTAGCCATATCACAAAGGGTAAGATTAAGACTATGACAAGCACATGGCATATACAAAGCTCTTTGATTTATATCAAGCAACCGTCTTTGCACCCCTTGGTTTTTTTTCCTTTCATATTAGAGCCATTATCATAACCTTGACCCCTAATATCATCAACATTTAAACCAAAAGACTTGATTGCATCAAGCAATACATTGAAAAGCCACGAACGGATGTGTCATCCACTTTCAAGAAACCAAGAAAGTACTCCTCAACTTTTATTTTGCCATAAGAAATATCAACACATCGAACCAACAAGCTCATTTGTTCTTGGTGACTCACATCTGGTGTACAATCAAGGATAACAGAAAAATATTTGGCCTCTTTAACAGTCTTTATGATTGAATTTGTAATTTCAGAAGCCAAAAGAGAAACCAACTCATTCTGAATTTTATGACTAAGATAATGATAATGACTCTCTTTCCTTTGAATACGTCTAAGGTGGTCTTGCATTACCAAGTCAAATTCAGCAACCATCTCAACACAAGCTAAGAAATTACCATTAACATCATTGTAAAGTTGCTCGCTGGATCCTCTAAAAGCCAAATTACGTTTGCCAAGAAATTTTACAATGGCAACAATTCTTAATAGAACCTGCCTTATACGTTCTTTCTCCTTTGTAATTTGCTGTTGTAGCTCTTTATCGATCGTTTCATGTTTGCTCAATCTAACTCTTAGTTCATTCCAAGAATTCATGTTGGAAATATGCTCGATACTAGCTTCATGTTCTTTCAACCTCTCATTGATATGCCTCCAATCTCTAAACCCATCATGCCCTAATGAACTCTTGCAATTATCAGAATTGAAAAGCTTGCAACAAAAGCAAAACACCTTATCAACGTGTTTTGAGTAAACTAACCATTTTCTATCATGTACCTCTCCATTGCTCATTTTTCTAGAGTAATGACTGTACGAAAAATGTCTTGAGTTGTCATCCAAAGGAAATTCAATATTTTCTTCTCTTATAGGCCCCTTCTCCACTAATATGTCTCTTGCTTTGTTATCAAGATTACCCCAATTTATCGGATCATAAATATTTGTAGTAAATACTGGTTCATCAAAACTAGCAGATTCTGTAGTAGATGAATTAAATATGTGCTCATGATCACTCACATTGTTATCATCTGTGTTGATGTTGACATGATCTTCTATAGGGCTCTCATCTTCTAGATTCACATTAGCATCTTCCTCCACAGCAACTATCGCCAATTCATCAGGATTTCTTGAACTGCTCGTATTACTTTTAAAAAATTTGTCAATAGATCCCTTCTGTGATTCTATCAACTCATCTATTCGCTTCCTCTTTTTTCTTTTTTCACTGCCGGATGCATATTTTCTAGATGACATGGTACTGAAAATTTAAAGAACAATATATGAAAAAGGTTAGAGCCCAGACATACTAAACAAACTAACTGTGGTCTGATAAAATAAACAGATTAATCTGAGAAAACAAATTAACCATAGATAATTAAACAGCAATCAGTCATCCACTGATTAAATAAATTAACTAATCAACTACTAAACAAACTAACAAATTACAAACCTTATTAAACAAATCTGGTGAGTGCCCACGTCCCAACTACTAAACAATTTGTTGATTCTTCACAGCCAGTACCACAGTCCACGAGCCACAAAGACGGCCGCACTTCACTGCTCTCCTTCGGTGTTGGCGGTACTAAAAGGCGACAAGCGGCAAATCCACCACAAAGCCACAGTGCATGGCAATAATCCCAGATTCCCACCAATGACCAATAGCAAAGCGCCAAAGCCCTCTGGCCTCTTCTTCAGACTTCAGTCCCAGGCTGCTAGTGCCTCCCACCAAAGCATGCGAACAGAACAGCGCAACTGCGCAACTGCGGAAGGATGCGGTCATGCGGCCGGCGGCGGCATTGATTGCGGAGCGGACTCGGCCTCCGTGGCTCGGCGCTCGCCTCCCCTCTGCGGTTCCACCTCCGGCTGGCCCCTCCGGCCTCCGCCTCCCGCCGTCCCGCGTCCCCGTCCGGCCTCCGCGGGCCCGCGGCTGCCGGCTCGGCGCCTCGGCGGCTCCCCCTCCGGCCCTCCCCTCGCGCGGCCGCGCCTCGCGCTCCACCTCCGCGCGACCGCGCGCCCGCCTCCGTCCTCGCCTCGGCGCCTCCCCTCGGGCTCCGGCCTCGCGCTGCCGCTCTCCTCCCCTCCGCCTCCGCGCCGACGCCGCCGAATCGCCCAACTGGTGAGTCTACAGTTCCGATCCAGATCCAATCCCCTATTCTGATCTACTGTTTATTCGCTGTTACTAATTTGGGCCGGCTTGGGCCGCAGCAACTCTACATAGTATATGGGGCGGGGCCTGGATTTTGGGGCCGGCGCGCCGCCCGCCGCCTCCCCGGGGCGGGCTGCGTCTCACGCGGCCGGCGAGTATGTCCGGACTCCACCGGGGCGGGTCATCCTCACGGAGCACACCAAGCCCGCATCCCATCCTTAGCAGGTAATAAAAATGCAACGCCCTGCGGGGTCGCCATTGCTTTACACGAGTGAGTTCATGCCCAATGCAATCTTTGGTAGTAGTGCCTAATGAGAAATGATGGAGTACGGCAATCTCTGTGTATAGGTCCATGCATCGGTTGTCGGAGTGAAACATACGAGGGTGTCATGGATCACGGCCGACAACCACGTGCAGTCTGTGGTGGAGTACGGCAAGGCCTCCGGGAACTACAACATGTTGGCCACCGGCGACCACACCTTGTGTTGAGACCAAAGGCTTTTTTGTAATTTCTTAATTGAAAAGGAAAAAAAATAAAAGAGGTGGAGCCACCTATCGGTGGGCCAGGCGAAGAGATAAGGAGTCTCCTCTCCCGTGCGCAGCTTCCCCATGCCCGGTTCATCCCCACGCGATTTCTTCTCGCGTTCTCCGTTTAGCAGCGCTCTTCGCGGTGATTCCTTGTGAGCGTATCTCCCGAGCGACCTCTTCTTGCAGGTGAGCGGTAATGCCGGAGGCACCAGCAGGTCGACATCTTCGGCCGTTGGCCGCAACCCGTCGCCTCCTCCCCACTACTATATATAAGGTGGGTCTCTCCCCTTTGGATAGTATCTCCGATTGGTGAGTTCCCTTCTTCTCCTTCCTTAGTAGACCTCAGATATGAGTCTTGAATCGGTGGGTTGGTTCTAGGGTTTTCCCGTGTGGTGTTGTTGCTCCTTTTCTTTGGATTTGCCAGTGGAAAAGGACTTGTGGGGATTGCCTCTAGAAGGGGATTCGGCTAGGCTTTGTGCCGAGATTTGGAGGAGAACTTGTGGCTTGATACTGGTGTTCCAAGAGCTCTTGGCCGAAGCTCTCGTCGGCGACCACCCAACTCTCGGTTTCTACCTTGGCTCCTCAAGGTGGAAGTGTGGTACTGTATCTCCGATTGCCTTTATAGAGGAGGGAATCAGAGATACAGTGCCATACTTCCACCTTGAGGAGCCAAGATAGATGCCGAGGGTTAGGTGGTTATCGCACAAGCCGATGAGAGCTTCAGCCAAGAGTTCTTGGAACACCAGTATCAAATCACAAGTCCCCCCTCCCTCCGAGACAGGCCGACCCATAAGACCCACTGGGTCTTGGGGCCATGGCATCTTCAGTTAAAGCACCGACCCCTTGGACGCTACTTGATTTCTAGGTCGCACCGCACGGGGCAGGTTCGGGTCAGGCCGGATCGGCCCATTCGGATCCCAACGCACGACCTACCTCAACAACGTCCCCGTCTTGAAGCATTTGCATAGCGGTGCAGGCCAGAGCAGAGCAGCACTATCGGGAGTGGAGATTCCGTGTAAACGCACAACATCAAGAGTGGTCTTTCAAATTGTTGAGTTAGGCTGGGCCTCTGAAACGTGTGAGAACACGCATCCCGGACTGCTTGATCTGTGCGAGCAATATGTTGGAGCTTCCACCTCCATAATTACAAGGAAAAAGTCCACTTTACCCCCATTAAACGAATGCTCCGAGTTTGATTTACACATTCAACTACGAAACCGTTCACTTTACATGCATTGACTATCGAAACTAGATCTATGGGCTCATGTGGTAGTGGTTTTGACAGATAAAGTGGTTTCAAATGATATGGCCCTATATATCATCTTGCAGCAAATAAAGATGATATGGCACCCTTCCTCCTCTATGCTGCTATCTTCTTCCTCTCATTCTCTTTCTCTTCTTTCTCTCCCCTCGCTCTCCTCCTCCACTAGGGATGAGCAGCGCGGCGTAGCAGTTGCACAACTTCTTAGGCGGCGGCAGTAAGGCCACCAAAGCAAGGAGCCAAAGTAGCAGTAGATGGCAGCTCGGGTGAGCAAAGCGTGTAGTGATGGCCATGCAGAGGTCAATGACCCATTTGGCATCTGTGGCGTCCGTTGCGGCGGCAGACAACATTACCTCCGCCATCTTCGCCTGGGTCATGGCATCAACATGACTACATCTCCACCTCCACCTCCACCACAATTGCCTGGCTGGAGTCCCAAGTGTGGGGCGCAGCTACAGGGAGGTCGTTGGTCTAGACCAAGACGATGGCAAGGCACACAAGTGTGCCCTAGGACTCCTCGAGCAGCCCAACGGATGTGGCACCGATGAAGCCCATGGTGGCATCAATGGCTCTAGGGAGCACCCCCCCTAGTGGCGAACACGCTAGCTACGATCTTTGCAGTGGTCTCGGGGAGCGGTGCAACGCCAGGTGACACAAGGGCGAGCATGATGGCGGCAAGCTTCTCAGAGGCGTTGGTGGCCTCACGGAGTGTAGTGCGGGTGGTGTCGGCATGCAATATGGCTACTCTGTTGCCAACAATCATGGTCGTTCCCCCCGGTAGTTGGAGAAGAGGGGGAGGAGAGAGAGAGAAGAGAGAGAGATGGGTGAGAGGGGAGGAAGAAGAAAGGAGATGAGATAATGATACGTAGATCCCATAAATATTTTTTTTTGTTTGCTGGGTGGCTGCTATATCATAAAAAATGAGTTTATGTGGACATCACGTCATCCTAAACAAGAGTAGTTTAGGGTGAGGGGGTGATTTACTCTGATTTGATGTAAAGTGAATGATTTCATGGTTACAGATATAAATTAGACTCAGAGCATAAGTTAAAGAATCAAAAGTGGGTTTCTTCCTAATTAGAAAGATCATAACGCTTTTGGACACCGCTCTGATCAGACACCTCGTACTGTAGTCATGGCCCAATACAAGTAGTGATTCTTCCTGGGCCGTACTTGGGCTCGGGCTTCTTTTAGACTGCTGGACTATGGCGCTTTAACGATGGGTGGGCTTTTTAGTCCAGACCGGTCAGTCAGCTCCCTGTAAGCTGTAATGTGAACATGTGATCAATCCTGAAGAACGGCATGCAGCAGAAGTGTTTGTAAAGGACAGCTCTGCAAGCACAAACCGTTAACCATTTCGTAAGTCATTTCTTGTACTCTTTTGATGAGATCTTATTTGTTGTTGCTGTGCCTGCAATCTAAACAACAAAAGGATTTTCTTTTAATTTGAAAGCAGTGCAAGGTCTATATTATGACTACATTTTACCGAGAGCACACATCCGTCATACTTCGCGGGATCTACCCGGCAAAATGGGCTGAGTGGTTATATGGCATATATTCTATAACTTGCGGGCACATATTGAATTGAAGATGACAACCTAAAATCCCACGTTTCCAAACGGGGTCTTATTAAAGTTGTTTTGTTATGCAAAAACTACATGCCATTTTTGTTTTCATATTTTTCTAATGCGCTTGATCATTTACTTCCCAAGCAACACAAACGTCTACTGTTACTGCATTTCTGACGAGATAGTAACATAATTTCTGTTTGAGAGAGTAATGTGATTTTTCCGTATCCAATAGGAGTGTTTTTTTTACCAGCCTGGCATTTCCTGGCATCTACAGTACCGGACAACCAAACGAGCGCCTGTTCGGACCTTCCTCGGTTCTGTCGGGTTGGACTGGTGGCCTGCCGCGCATGACTCGCAACTACCTTTTTTTTCCTGGCCAAGTGCTGCACTTGGCTTAGTAAGTCATGCCTTATGCCTTTTTTTTATTGTACCTAACTTATTTTATACTATAACTAATAGTAGTTTATTTAGTATAATTAAATTTAAAAAAAATTAAAAATAGAAAAAAAACATGTTAACCCATTACATATAATACAAATGAATATGAAAAAAAGAACCGGCAAAAAAGCTCAAAAAAGCCGAAAAGTAAAAAAAGGATGAAATTTAGTAATACTAAAAAATAAGCCAGAAGTTCAATCCGAAATGAATGGGCTCTAATTCCGTGTTTTTGGCCGTCTCTCCATCATCATTCCATATGCTCAGCAACTTTTATTTTCCTTTTTTTTTGCAATGCATTTTGCAACCTGAAAGCTGATATTGCTGTTAATGATATATCCTAGATGTAATCATAAACATGATTGTATTACTTTTATATTTATAATCTTTTGAATAATATATTATTTTATCACTTGAATAAATATCTTTTACATTGATCAACAAGTACGTGATTTGTTCGTGGAACTCTTTATTTATGTTTTAATGTTATTCTAAATTATCCTTGATCTTACATTGCTATGTGAGATAATTATAATTTACAAATCAACACATGTATTGATTGATAATCATATTTCACAGGTTATAAATATATGATATCAAATCAGTAATGTGAACATATATCAGAAAAACATGATGTTGGATTGACTCACCATAAGATACTGCGAAAATTGTTATATTCTTAAGTGTCATTTTATTGGTTTCATACATAGTGTATGTAGAATTCTTAGACTTGAGACCGTCATTGTTTTCTATATGTGTAATAGTTTACTTAGGTTTTATCAAACACTAATCCGTGATTGGGTGTTCATAAATGTATCTTTCTAGATTATTATGGAACATGCGAAGGAATATAAGTGATCAAGATAAAATTTACTTCTTTTATATAACAAGAGAGATATCTCTGAACTCCTCGATGTAATTGGATTAAGGAAGTGCATAACCATGTTGAATGTAGTTGAGGAGTCAATCACAACTGAGTAATCCATTACATATTTGAGTGAAAGATCAATCTATCATAGGATGGCACACTTCTCGTCTTGAATTCGATCTGGTATCATGAGGCAAAGAGATCGGTACAAAAGCACAATATAGGTTTCCCCAATATGATCTTTATGTATATTTAAGAGTCGATATGTCCTGCTAGCACCTCTCGTAATTCCTGCCGTGCACACTGGTGCTAGCATACTGACGTACGGTGTTCCATCTCTGAACGTGTGGACCTCGGTAGAGGTGCTACTGTGACTGTGGCGTTGATCGGGAAGATCGTGAGGAGGAGATGGTTGGTTAGAGGACAATCGATTACTTCCACTACATCGACGCACTCTTCGTTGAATCAGTTGTTTCAACTCTATTTCTGCTGCATTGCACATCTAGTAGTAACGATCTATGATCTCTTACTCGCATGGCTTCGTGGTTTACGCGGTAGAAAATTTTAATTTGTGCTAGTGTAGCTTACCCATATCTCAACAACTGCAAACGAAGCAAGTAGGCAAAGTAGCTAGCTAACTACTTCCTCTTGCACGGTAGGGGTCCTCTCCGGGCCGTCCAATGGAGATCGCGCGGCGCCCAGTTTATCCCGCCGCTATGCGGCCGCGTTCCACACCCCCCGTCCCCCTTGCATTCATCATCATTGTCCTACATCAATCGATCGTGAGAAGGAGAATCCTAATGAACTGTATCAGCAAATCATCTGGAGCTTCTGACTTTGGAGTAGCAATGGCCGAAAGTAGAAAGCTAGTATTTGATTCGGCTGGAACTTTTGACTTTTGACAATGCCTCCTCACTTGCAAATGAGCTTTAAGCACCGCTACGCTGCTGGTGCCTGTCCCTGTTTCGTCGGCCATGACGACGCCGTCTCTCAATATGTCGCGCTGTTTGTGTTGGCGCGCGCTCAAGATGTTGGCTTCGGTCAGACAAGAAGGTGGGCGGCGGAGCAGGCCGTGATGCCTCTACTGATGTGGGCGGTGGCGGAACTCGATCCAGCCTAGACCGCTTTTAAAACCGTTTCCAAAAGTACACCGACTGATTCGGCAAAGCCGTTTCAAACACCCCCTCCATCTCGGTCTCACCGGCAGCTGCACACATGTTGCGCCGTTGCCTCCCTGTGAGTGTGTTATTCAACCGCGCCATCATCCGCGACTCAGCCAGCTCCTTCCCTCCCTCCCCCTACGAGCCAGTCGCACAATTAATTCCCCACCCAAAGTATATCCAATCATTTCGGCTTCTTTTCCTCAGATGCATCATGCCCAATGGCAGGGCTTCTCAGGGCCAGTCGAGCTAGCTCGAAATCGACCTCTAGATCGATTGTGCGTGTTTTGACGTGGCTTATTAAGGGGGCGTTCGGAATGGCGTTGGCTTTTGGCTTTTTTTGCTGTAGCTGGTTTATTTTTTTACTGTAGCTGGCTTATTTTTATTGTAGCTGAGTTGACTTATTTGTTATAATTAAATTTTAAAAAATTTAAAAATAGAAAAAAAAATATGTTAGCCCATCACGGACAATGCAAAGGAATACGAGAAAAAAAAGAAAAAACAAAAAAGTCAAACAAATCTTTAAAAAAACATAAAAAGACGAAATTATTGAATATTGAAAAAAGCAGAAGCTGGGCGTTCGGAATAGCGATGACTTCTGGTTGAAATTTTACTGTAGCTGAGTTGGCTTATTGGACGTAGTTAAATTTAAAAAAATGTAAAAATAAAAGTGACATACTAATCTAGAGCAGATAATACAAAAAAATACGACAAAAAAAAAACAAAACACAAAAATACCAAAAAAAATAAAAAAACTTTACTACAGGACAAAACATGAATATTAATTGAGAAAACTGAACAGTAGTAAAAGCAAAAGCTCAATGCTAAGAAAAAACGCTTTTGAACGTGCCCTTAAACCAAAATAAGCGAAACCTAATCATCCATGCGGTGCAAAATTGGACTCTAGCATTGCAAGCTTGGTGCCTTTTGCCGGTCCGATCGACCTGGCCCGACGTCCACATCAGGGAGAACATGCGCGAGGAAGACTCGGCGCTCTTCTTTCGCACCCGTGCTGGTGTGCGTGGCCGGCCGCTAGTCTAGCTTATGTCACGCACACGCGACACATGATTCCCTCGCCCTAGCTGGTGGCTAGGTAGGCTTCTGCTGCGATGCCAACACGATCGAAGCCGTGTCAGGCCGAGGATAGCGCGAGAGGCGACCGGCCCCCAGCAGAGCATGAGTTCAGCACGCAGCTGGATGAGACGAGCAACACGATGCATGCATGAACAGTGCAGTGTACCTGCGAAAGGGCGTTTACTGGGTGCGTATCATTACACTACTGAAAAATTCAAGCAAGTGTTGTAGCTTTCCGTCTCTTTGTCCACCTTGACAAAAATCAAAGAAATACACCTGTGCGCATCTTCCGCCAATTCTGATGATACACATATCTAGCACAATAGTTGAACTTAGCAATAGGCATTAAATTAGAAAAAGAAACTCATCCTGAGATCAAACTGTCACTGATCAGCATAGCCGGGGATCAAACAAAGAATAATTCAGCCCCTGAACCGGAACAACAAAAGAATCCCGGGATCACCCAGCCAAGGAGCCACCGCACTCGCATTTCGGACCAGAGAAACGCAAACCTAAACAACGAGAAGCAATTTCCTCCATGGCACCTAGCCGTCCAGCCAGTCCCCCCGCATTACGAACAAAGGGGCCATCTTTCCACAGAATTCGGATCCAAGAACACCAAGCACACTGTTGGAATTAATTTTGATTCATGCTAGTTATGTTAAGCGTGATCGAAGTAATTATGGTCAAAGCAGCCATAGCGTATTGTAGCAGTTTGAAATCACTGTAACACTCGTATTACTGTAACAGTCTAAAATCACTGTAGTAGACTGAAATCACTATAGCACTCATAAAATACTATCGTAAGCTGAAAAGAACCATAGCAATCTTAAGTTACTATAGCAAGGATGCGTCAAAAATCAGTCGAAGGCGTAGAAGGAGTTAAGGTCGTAGGAGCGAGTAATCTTCAGTTAGTGCAGTGTACGCAGGTCGTTGAGGCCAATAAAATTGGATCACAGGTAGTTAGTTATTAGAGTCTGAGTCGTGTGGCTGTAATAGGTGAGTAGCAGTTGTATCTATTTAAGCCATGTAATCTGATGAGTAAGTAAAGCAGTCGTAAAAAGGAGATAGAGAAAAGCAATGCAAGTTGAGTTTGCGTTGGCAAAATCTCTTCTGTCCCTTTGTTTGTTCTCGCTTGCGTGTAGTTGTGTCCATGAGCAAATGTGCTCGTGTGTATTTGATCGTAGAAGCAAATTCCAACACACACCAATGGCAAAATTACCACGGAATCAAGTCAAGATCCCTCTCTCCCAAACAGAACAAGCGCAGTGTGTACGTAATAGAGAGACCGACCTCGCCGAGGTAGCGCTTGCAGAAGACGTAGACGAAGCACCAGGCTCTAAGGATGCCGAAGAGGATGAGAAGGGAGAAGGTTCGAAGGGGCGCACGAGGAGTGAGGCTGTGAAGGAGAAGGTGACCACGGCAGCGTAGTTGATGTAGAAGTAGCCAATGTTGCGACGCAGGCGCGAGGTGGCCTCGGAGAGGGAGTCCAGCCGCGAGAAGATCGTCCGGTCGAGCAGCTCCGTCCACGGGCGGTGGTCCGCGAGCGAGCGCCGCGCCGTATCGGAGAGCTAGCCGAGGAAGAACCGGAAGGCCGGCGTGGCGAGCGACGCGTCGGAGAGGCCGGTGTCGGAGGAGTGAGGACAGCGTGGAGCTGCCATCGCCTGTGAGCGCCTATTTGGATCATCCACTGGAGCCCTAGGAACCATTAGGATCGGAACCTATTGAACTCAATTTTTTGTTGGACCTATCCTCTGGGCCATATACTCGAATTTCCGGGCCGGTTCAGTGGCCCATTGGATCTTCACGAACCATTCCCACCCCTATTACTGACTCGGCCGAACGCAGCGCAGGTCCTGTCACGGCAGAACGATTGATGGCGATGCGCGGAGCGTACCTGTGGAAGGGCGTTTACTGACTCGGCCATAGTCCAGCAACATCTATCTTCGATTCGATCGATCGACCGAACTACCGGGAAAGACTACGCGTGCGATGCCGAGCTGAGCATGACGTGCGGCTCCGCCGAACCGCACATTGTACGGGACCCAATTGACGGCCTCAGGGTGATCGTAATAGTGATAGTTTTTAGTTTTTGACTGAAAAAATACTATAGCTGACTGAAAAAACACTGTAACTGAGTTAGTGGATAGTGTAATGAATAGTGAAAAAAAATTAAAACTAAAAATTGAAATCGAAAAAAACCGAAACTATCGTGACCTTAGTCCAAATCCCGGTGCAATTCGTGAGCGGACCTGCTGGTACGCATAGAATTGGCCCTTTCCGACGCGAGCGGGACGGAGCTTAGCTAGCCCGGAAACGACGTGAGCTTAGCTTAGCAAGATCCAAGCGGACGGCTAGCTTCAGCTCGGCTAACGCAGGTCAGTTCACCGGACCAGACCGGACATGTTGCTGCGTTGTAGCGCGCTGCACATGTTGCCACACGCACGTCGGCGCATCAGCGCGTGTCGCTGCTGCGCTGCGCCGAGGCCGAGCGCATGCAACAAAAACGGGCCCTTTTTAATATGCTCACGTCCTGCGCGCGGCTCAGCTAGCTGCTGCCCTGCTAGCTAGCTAGCTAGCTCCTGCGCGTCGGCATGATGATGACATGGGGAGCGTACGTACGTACAAAGATGCCCCTCTCGGCCTCGCCTCAGCCCTCTCTCGGCTGCCATGATGGGGAGGGGGGCAGGGCGCCCGGCCTTGTTTGACTCAAAACAAGTGGGGGCAAGCGCTTCAATGCAATGCACTAGATTGCATCCTACTATACCTCGTATGCGCCACTCATACCTCACAATGGTGCAACAAGGATCGACCGGCTGCTTCGTTCAACGACTAGCTAGCCAGCTGTTTTTAGAAGTGAGAAATGAATATAAATTATCTGTATTATCTGTATTATTATATTTAATAGGATAAGAAGAGCAAGGACCACAGATAACATCTTTGGGCTGACCACGACAACAAGACAACACCATCAACATCGACACGAAAAAACCGTCCCTATCAGCAAGTACCTAAGGACTACACCAAGACCATCGCAAAAGCCACTCATAGCTCCATTGCCGTTTTCAGCCTGACAACAAGTAGGCCCCCACAATTCCCCCCAAATCTCTTTTCTTCTTTTCGTCCTTCGCACAACAACACCGCATGGCCCACACATCACACACCAGCACGACCAATCGAGCAAGGTGGCCAAGGGGGAGGGGACCACCCAACCACAGTCAGCACAGCTACCATGCCACTAGCGGTGAGCCTGTACACGCCGCCATGCGCCCTTGAAAGGGAGAACGTACTCTCCATCGCACGCCTCCCCTAACAAGTTCTGCCATGACGATGACCGTGAGTATTCCAAAATCATGCATGGTAAAGAATGGAACAAGGCCAAAATCAGGTGTGTGGTTGCCATGTGTGTTGTGTGTGTTGAGGTCATGTGTGTCAGGTGTGTTGTGTGCGTGTGTGGACACATGGCGTGGTTCGTGAGTGTGATTGGTGTTGGAAGGGAAGTCTGAATCTCATATGAGGGAGAGCAGGTGTTGTTAAAAATGTAGGCAATATTTTAATTCCAAGTTTTAGTAGGAGACAAATAAAATATACTAGTGATGTAAAGCTAACTACTAACAGTAGGCTACTCATCATACTTCAGAATATACGCAAGAAAAATATAGTATCAAAGTCGTACGAACACACGAACAACTTACTGTTGGACTTGATGAAGAACATGAAGCAGCGCAAGCGTGATACAGTGTAGGTTCGATGCAGTGCAGGATATAGATGAAGTAGAGTAGGAGCGGTCACACAAATGCGTTGTCCAAAAATCTTATTGCCACCCCGTGTAGGTTCTCTCTGCGACAATGGTTCGAAAATCCCGCTCTCCTCTCTTACCGGTGCACACCGAGAAGAAAAGTCGACGAGGTTCGGTTGCTTAACACTTAGTACAACTTCACCAGAGTGGAAGAAAACAATGGGAGAAAGGAATAGAGGAATTCAGTCACAAACCTGGACGTCTCCAGGCCTTTTATAGACGTGCTAATTACTCTATAGTAACTTACGCCATTAGACTGAAGTAATACTCAAGTAACTGACTCCATTATTCACTAGTAACCGCTTATATTCAAATCAAATATTTAAGCAGTCTCATTACCAGTCAAAAGAAGTAACTAACTCCATTATTCACTAGTAACTGCTGATATTCAAATCAAATAATAAAAATTAAGCAGTCTCATTACCAGTCAAAAAGAAGAGAGATGATACATGGTTAAGCAAAAATAAGGTGGACTTGAACTGCCGGGTGGAACGTCACGCCACGACGTGGTCGCAAGTCACAAGTTATACGATTTTCACACGAAAATACACGAATACGCGCGCGCGTGTATGATTAGCAAAAGCCCTCCCCATGCCATCCCCATCCATAATTCAAGAAGTAATATGGACTCTACTTTATAAATTGATCTATCCTACATTGCCTTAGCAATATGGTACTAAACTATGCATGTTTTGGAATTAAGGAAATGGGCCTTATTTATGGGGCCTATTTTCAATAGGTGTTTGGTTTTTTGCTACGTGTAAATGCCTATACGCCGTGTGTAGGGCAGCAAATCATGGTTTAAATAATTAACATCGGGGAAGAACGATCGTCGGGGAAGAACTAATAGATCAAGAGAAATAACATCGGGGAAAATGCTAACTTAGTAGGCAACCAAAAAGTTTAAATAAATAAAATCTATCAAAATCCCCCAAAACGGGAGAAGCTAATTTTATAAACTTATAGATTACCCAAATAATTAAGTATTTTTCTAAATCGTGTGTCTGCCTTATAAATGCAGAAGATGAATCGGTACAGACAAAGATAGCGGATCTAGTCTCAGTTGATGCTGAGATTTACTACGACTACACATGCAAGCTTGTTCTTGATTATTCACATAGTTATCTTAAACAATAAAAACTACATTCTTGTACCATTTAATTTATATGTGCATCAAAATAGTATTCCAAAACCAAATCGGAGAAAAGAGATGAAAGAAAAAGATATGAGAAAAGAGTAGTTCAGCTGAGAGGAGTAGCTGGGCTGAAAGTGCATCCATTAGGATGGTAAAGCGGCTCTGGTTAGGAAAGAGAGGGAAGGTGGGACCTTTTACATATAGCTATAATATAATGACCAACAAACTTTCACTCAGAAAAGGGGGTGTACTTAAGTGCCATATATATTTCCATTTTTGATGGCTAGAAAATGCTACCCTGTTATACTACTATTTTCTCCACAAAGGGTAAATAGTATAATAAGTGGAGGAATCTAGGACTAGTAGTGCAAGTTCAGAAGTGGGGGATCTGAGGTACATATATTAGCACAGGTGGAGTGTTAAGTGAAGGTATAACCGACCCAACCAACATCTATTCGAGATTGATGGGTGTCGGTGAGGGTGAGAAATCATCTCGGATCACTGACTAAGGATTTTTTTTTGTGGAGATTAAAAAACGTAACATAGGAAAACGTTTCGTACTCTGAACTTGGTACCGTATCAGAAGAAATATGGGTTACCTAATGTCAAGAAAGCTCAGAGTTGCTATGGGTACAGTGGCACAAGCCTGCACAGTGCTATAGAAAATCATAAATTCATACCTGTTTCTTGGATTGGAGGTTGCGAAGACCACTAGAGGTCTTTCTTATCACCAAGTGATTAGTAGCCTTTTCATTAATTAAAAATTTGTAACTTAATTTGATAAAGTAGTTTTCAGAAAAGAGATGAATTTAGAACATATGTTAAAGAAACAAAAAAGAGTCATATAATGTATTTTACTATTATTGCTTGTTGAGTACACTAGTACTCACTCTTGCTATTATTCTCCTTTGTTAGACCCTAGTCTGGCAGGGAAATACCTTGAGTGGATGCAGGATGTGTAGGTGCAGATGAGACCGCATGGAACGAGGACGATCATGCCAAGGATCAGGGTGAGGTGGACACCTTATACAATGGTTGGGACAAGTAGACGTCTAGTGGAGCAGGGTTATTAGAGGATAGGGTATAAATCCCCGTATCCCCTTTGTTTTTAAATAAATTGTAATCAAGACCATAGCCTACATGGCTAACAATTGTATGAGTACATAGTTTCTATTTATTGCTTCGCTGCGTAACACTGGTAAGGTTTACTATTTGTTGGAGCGATGTTCTATCGAGCAAACAAATAAAATAAAATCCATTGTTTAAGTGTTATTATTCTTAGGATAATGGCACGGGGCGCGACAATGAAGAAGATGAATTAGAATGATTAAGCGTTACTGTATGAGGATAAAATATCATTAATATTTTCATACTACATAAGTTATGCGTATATCCGGATTCAACCTAATTGAGTAAATATTCTATTCGAACTCGTTACAATATTCGATTCGTATTTGTATTCAAGCATATTTAAATTTATATTCATATTAGTTTACAAAATACGAATATAAATACGATAAAAACACTGTTCAATTCTTATTCGATCCGATTTTACCCTCGGTCGTTTTTTTCCCGCTTTGGTCTTTTGATCTGGAGCGTCCGTGCTGAACGGTCTGCATGGTCTGCAATTCGCCAATTTGTGAACCTCCGCGGAGAGCAGTGGGTCCTTTCCTGCACTGCATTAGGCCCTAGCCTTGGCGTAAGTGCTCTGTTCAAGCTAGAATCTTGATGCTAGCTGGGAGGGATTGTACGTAGGCGTAGCCATGCATGTGCCTTGCAAAGATCCACACCTCTATCCACGTAGAGTAGCCATTATGCTACGCTACACAAATACTACCGCCACTAGACGTCAGGCATGTGTACACCCGTAGAACCCTATCGGGTCTGTTCTTTTTCACTACGGTTTTTGATTGAAATTTTTAAATTTTAGCTGTTTGTGGCAGAGATTACTGAAAGAGATATTCACTTACGATTTTAGATGGTATAGATGTTAGGCTTTTAATATGTACTATAATTAACTTGTAGATTTTATTTTTTTAAAAATACTCTGTTTGAAAGTTAAATACTATAACAAAAACCAAAAATTATTTTAAAAAGTTAAAAAGAACAGACCCGTTACCTCAGCCCCTCCTCGCTTGCTTTCACCACGTGAGAAGCGCAGCATGGAGTTAGGCCAGCTGCGTACACGCAGGAAAATTTGCTGCTTACCGCCGAGGGCTCAGCCCAAGGCTGTTCCAAGATAGATTTTTTCGCCTGACACGGCTAACATGTTCGATCGATTTCCTTGTGCGAGCTGGTGGTATGCATCGGGGGGAAAAAGTTTTCCAAGGAACGAATTGATGCGCCATATTGACCGACCCCTGCTGCCCTTTCATTATGCTCTTGCATATCCAACTTTCTGTCCTCTGCCTCCCTCTGCCCATGTACTTCATTGCATCTGCCTTCCATCATGTCTTTCTAGAAACCATGCAGCTCATTATTTGCCCTGATCTGATCAGGGCAACAGCTTCTTCCTGCCACGCCTTTTTTATTCGAAAAAGGTCGATTTATATTATATGTAGGGGAAATAGAACAAGAGGAAGCTTCTTCCTGGAATAGATGATGTTTTAGCATTTTACACTTCAACCTTAGCCACGTGTAGAAGTGATCGAATTGCCCTTATTCATTATATTATTACTTGTTGCTCTCAGCCGATGTGTATTACTCTAATTTATAGTACCAGATAGCATGGGGGATAATGAATAGTAGAGGTATCTAAAGGAAAAAATAGTTAAAAATTATCTTGAAACTGTAAAATAACATGTATTTGGAAACAAAATTTGAAAGCTAGCATAGTATGTGTAGGACTAATGGCAACAGAGGGGGTGAATGGCGACTTCTCAAATTTTTTTCCTAAGTAGCAGAAATCTTATGATCATATTTCATAGTCTACAGCTAAGCAACAACATGAAACAATGAAAATGCATGAACTTTGCACCCACTGATCTGACCAGCCATATATTGGCGGTCTGACAGGTTACAAGCAGGCGATCTGACTGGCGACCGGTCTTACTGAGCACAAGAGCAGTTTGACAGCTCCCCTGTTCCTAGAGCAGAAAATCAGCATGAGTCCAAATCACTTTTGGTGCAAACTTTAAAATCCATGATCAAACGAAATCAAACTTTGCACACACCTTGCAGAGGGTCTCAGAAACCTATTCCATACAAGGATCACAAGGATTTTAGTCAAAGTTCTAACATTTCTTCAAAACATGTAAGAGTGCACCAAAACAGACAAATCTCAAAAACATAATAAACAACTTGTTCATAGATTAAGGACAACAAAGATGGCTCTAGATGTGTTTTCACATATCACAATAAGCAAAACCACACAATGAATCGAAGCCAAAACCCTCAGATAAAGAAACCTCAAGAAGGACTCCAAATCAAGCAAGAATCAGGTCAACTTTGAAATCTTGCAAACTATAGTACCTAGATAGATAGATCTAATTTACCTGAATCATCTCCATCACTTACACATCCTTAGTATGAGGCAAGATTAAAAAAGTGAGAGAAGGGGCAAATAACAACAAGAATAAGAGCAAATTAACCAAGACAAGAGGCTTCATGGGAGATAAATAAACTTGATTATATCGCTACTTGTGGATGAATGCTTTTGGTGAGGATTGAATAAATCTCTAAATATAACTTTAATATTTAATTAAAATCAAGGGACCCCATGATTATATACCCCTGTGGTCATAAACCTCTAGAGCTTGCTCCTCGAGTACCTTGGTCGAAGAATCACTTCATGTATTGTCCGACCAGAAGGCCGCTCAGAGATTCTTTGAACTAGTACCAGGACTTGATTCCACATATATTTCTTCCTTATGGTGGATAAACACATGTCTTATCCACTCCAAACAGTATGATGCTTCCGGCCCTAAGTCATTTACAACAACTGCCATGCGGTTATTTCCCACGTTCACCTTCCACTGATGATGACTGACGATCAGGCGTTCTCTCTCGGATAATAACCACCTCCCCGACTAGACGCGCTGCTTTCATAAGGCGTCTTCTCCGATGGATAATTGGCATATCTTCATTGGTATTTAAGGTTGGACGACGAAGACATTCAATAATGAATTCATGCCGATTCAATTCAATGTAATTAGGGCTAGTCTCTTGCCTTGTTAAGAGGCACCCTATAACTAGTTTATAGTAATAAAGAACATCTCTATTTTCTCTCAAGGATTTTAGCCATTTTTCTCATATTACATCGTAAGATCGGTGACACAATCGTCGACAACTAGCACCATTTGTGGGGATCAAGGCGTTGAATCCTTGAAGATCTTTTCATTGAGCAATCATCATTCTTTTCTATTCCCTATTGCCATCGTCCATACAATCATGGTAGAGACTTGGTCCGAGAAGAACTGGTTTGATTTGGTAGACTATGCCGACCTCGACATGAATGCATGCATCCATGCCATGGAATATGATGCCTTGTTATCATCCTCTTTCATTCTAGCCTCGTCACTTGCTGAGACTAGTGAGATCGATTGGATGGAAGAAGATTTGCCACCCCCATCATGAACACTCTTAAAGGAATCAGTTTTTTGACCAGATTAAAATGCCCAAGCTAGTGCTTTTGACCGACAAACCTGGAGACAAAAGTGCAACGCCAAGATCTAAGGGTCAGGTACTCTAGATACAGTCATGGACGACAACTATTTGTTAATGGCTCCAACGTATTTTGGGAGCCAACCGAGAACAGTCATGGTATCAATTAAGTTACCACCGGTAGAAAACCGGGTGAAGATGATAACGCTCAGCGTTCAATCAGCAATCCGTCGAATTAGGTTGAGTCTACCATAAATCCATTAGAGGTGATAATTTTCATCTGCTCCCCATCGTGGAGGTTTTTTGACGAAGTGGTGGAAGGTTCTTCCTTAGTTTTGATGGGAGCTCATTAGAAGATTCTTCCTGGAGGCACGAAGTTAACACAATCGATGATACTGATTGAGATGCTATGCACGATTCTTCACGATAGGACCCATTGGTCAAAATGGTGCAAATGCTCCTACATCACCCCAAAACGATAGAGACAATGAAACTGGTGGACATTGATCAACTAATCCACTTGTGTCTACTATGTTGTGCCTGACGGGTCGAACATGACATGTTGGGGGCTCAGAGAGGCACTCTAGTCATTGTAACCCCCTCCGCAAACAGGAATCCTTCAAGGCCCTCAGTAACCATTTAGAACTTGCAATGAGTCCATGATATTTTAAACAACCCAGATCCTGCTCTGGTAGAAACTTTAAGATATACTCAAGTTGCAGGTCAAGTGTCGAAAATCCTCCAATGGACCATACAACGTACAGAGATGTATAGGAAACAGAGGAACTCATAAAGTCATACTCTAACTTCATCCGAGCATTCCTCCCTAAGTAGAAGCCAGAATGATCGGATTGTAAATAATCCGACGTCTTGTACAAGACCCCCTCAAAGATTCTGACAAGTGAGTTATGAGAGAAGACAACTCTTCTATGAAGCCACACCAACCCCTCGTTATGAGGGACGGATGCTTGTATTAGGTGATCTGCGACATCATGTGAACCAAACAGCTGATCAGAGACACCATGCAAGTGTCCACGACTAGGTTAGCTCACCAGTTCCTCAGTTAGACTACCGAACGAATTGGTCTCCCACCAACTATAATCCGGCCCCTTTCCAAAGAATACACTATGACTTAATTATAGGCTATCGGGCTTTCTTGACAGAACTCTAAGTAGTACACTGGGTGAACAAGTTTCACCTAGCAAATCTAGAGAAATATGATGGAACTCAAAACCCATTAGAATTTCTCTAAATTTACACTACCGCCATCAGGGATGCTGGTAGTGATGATAATGTGAGGACAAACTACTTGCCCATAGTCCTCAAAAGATTTGCCTGATCTTAGTTGCTTAATCAACTGGTTGGATCAATCTACACATGAGAACATCTTTATGATATACTGATCGCAAACTTTCAAGGGATGTACGATCACCTTGGGAAAGAAAATGACCTCCATCGATTCTAGAAGGAACCTAATGAAACTCTTTGCCAATATATCAAGAGGTTCAGTTAGCTTCATAATTCCATTTCAGAGGTTGTGCATTCTTCTATTATTCAGGCTTTCAAAACTATGTTGAGGAACTAATGATTTACGAAGGATACTGCAATGAACCCTACAAAAATGATTGTCGACCTATTCAACATGGCCGACAAGGATGCAACCGCCAGTGAGGCAGTTGAATGGAACAAGGCCATCGATCAGGTAGAGAAGATTCCTCAACCTAGTCTGAAAAAGAAAGAGAAGAATCCCAAAAAGTCTTCCAAAGGTAAGAAGAGTCACAAACCCAACAGTAAGAAGGTTCTCGCAATTTTTGAGAAGTTCACCAAGGGTAAAAAGGATTATTCCTATCGAAGAAGGCAAATGCTCTAACCAACGAATCCAAGAAGAATAAGAAGTGGTGTCCACTTTATCAAGCAGTAGGGCATGACCTACGCAGTTGCCGCACTGGGCAGAAGAACTTAGAAGACTATTACTTGGGTAAGTGTCCTTTCTCTTCTATTTAGGAGGTCACAGAACTAAGCTCCAAGAAGGACGAGGATGGTGATGAAGACATGGACTACCAGAAGCCATAGCAGACCATTGACATGATCTTCGCGGGTCCTCCTCCTACAAGTCCAGACACCATTTACAGACCATGGAATGGGAAGTGAGCCTCACCGAATCTCCGATCACCATCAAGCTATCCAGGTGGTTAGAGACAACTATCTCCTTCAGCAGGGAAGACTACCTCATCCCCTCAACTCGACTATGTAAGTTCCCTATTTTCGAAGAACCTACCATAAATAATTGTAAAGTCAATCGAGTTTTAGTAGATGGTGGTAGTTCTCTCAACATTCTACTTACGAGAGTTTTAGAAAAAAAATGCAAGTTTCTAAGTCAAAAGTAAAGCTTGTTAAATATGCCTTTCATGGCATAGTCCTGAGATTTACTGCCAAACCAATAAGGCAAGTTTCCCTACCGGTTACATTTGGAAGTCTAGATAACTTTCGAATAGAAGGAATCTCGTTTAGTGTGGTAGATTTTGAGACCACATACAACAAGATTCTTGGTTGACCGACATTGGCAAAATTCCTAATAGCCACACATTACGGCTATCAGAGTCTTAAAATGCCAGTATTAAAAGGGGTCCTAATAGTTTGTGGGGATAGAAAGATGGTATATGCATGCGATCAAAAATCTTTAGAACTAGGCGATGAACTTCTGACCAGAAATACTTACTCGTCTTCTATGTAGGCTAAGCACTCAAGACCAAAGGTTGAGCTCAACCATCATATCCAATATTCTTGACCATTCTGTGCCTTGACTTCTCCATAAGCGTAGTTCTGATTCTTGTCGTTGACCATAGTTGACTCTAAATTTTTCTCCACATTCAAAGACAAAGAAATCGTCTTCGAACACAAGTTCTTCACAACTTGATCCACGTTAGTTAAAATAAGTTTCATATCATATGAATGCTCTGATGTAGGATCCAAATACCCAATCCTCGACCAAATTCCCAAATTGCAGATCAACCGGCCGAAAATCATAATACACTGGTCATACCATTATGCACGGCCGATCTAACTGGTTGCACTGATCTAACCGCTCAGCAGAACTGGTCAGACCGCCAGGGACTGAAACTAGATTGAAAATTCAAATCTTTCATAAATTTAAATTTCAACTTCATATATATTGACAATGATGCATCATAAAAATTCCTAGATCTTCTTATATGGTCCCTTGGTATTTATTTAGAAACAGAGGGCGTAATAAATTGTACAGTTGATGTGCATTGGGTGGTCTTCCGATATAATGGAGGGAGACACGGAGCTAATGGTTGACTCCATCACGAGCTTGTACACAAAGCACAAGCAGTTTGGCAACGGCAGCAATTACCATCTATTGTCTACATTACATATGCATCCTACACTTTACCTTTTCCATGTGAAACTTGCTTTGCAACGCATAATTTTTGTTCTTGAAGATCAGGTGGAAGAGAGAAAAAATAAAGCCAATCTTAGCCAAATCGAGTAAGATTGCTTTTTCATTTTCTTGATCATGATCGAGTGTGTTATAATATGTGCAGTAGCTGCCTCCAAGTGGGCAGCTGCATCGATAAAGCTTTCGAGTGGTGCAACAGATTGAGAAGGGAAAACCAATAGCGAGGATGACATGAGCACAAGAAGGGGAAATCCAAATGATGGCTTTCCTTTTAATCGGTGATCACGGTTGCACACTCGTACTCCCCTGGGATCTTAATTGCCTGTCTCCATGGAAATGGTTATGGTGGAGGTTGCTAGTCGCTACTGCTTACCATGTCACAGGAATCATTGCACCACCAGTGTCTAGGATTAGCATTGCTGCAGTGGAGTTGAATCGATCAGTACGACTAGAAAACCCTTCCAATAACAGATTGGGAGTAAATTGTCTCTATCTCCTCAATCCCTTCAATTTTTCATGCTCATCGGTCGTAAAAGAATGCTTGTAAGCTCGATCTGGGATGCCAATTGTAAGATGGAATGGTCTAAAAGTATGTTTGGGTTAAAAAATAATTTTAAAAGAAGAAATATATTTTCTGCAGGATTCATATAAAATTCATATGTCCCTGGTGGGGCTTGTCCTTCTCAGCCGATGAAGGGCTACATCAGATTGCATCTCCTAGAGAGAGCTAACATTGATGAGTTCCTAAGGGGGCAGAAGCGTAACTTGGCTGATCCGGCTACATCGATGTCTCCACGACGATCCATCTGCAAGGGCCAAACATGTGTTTAGGGCGTGCATTAGCTCCGGAAATCGCTCTCATATATACAGCCCAGATAGTCCAGGCTGTCCAACATCATTACCTCCTCTTCTTTTTCTCCCTCCCCTTTCTTCTACCCCTAGACCATTTCTGCCGCCATATAGATTTTCCTTCAGAGATTCTGCTTCTTGTAACAATCATATTCAGCAAGAGGCTTGCAAAAAGCAGGAGGTGAAATGGGCCATTAAGAAAAGGGGTCAACAGGGAAGAGGAAAAAGGAGACATGCAGTAAAAATTGGAGGTGAGAGGAGGGTAAAAAAAGCTACAATTGTGAGGCATTCAATTGGGGTCATGGTCACCGGAGATGTGGTATAAGGCCTTGTTCATTTGGGTTTTAGTTTTTGGCTTCTAGTTTTAAATTTTATTTTTTTCTAGTTTTTTCTTTTTTGGGATCTTTTATCTTTCTTTTTTTTTCATATTCATTTACATTATCGGCTAACCTATTTTTATATTTAATTATATCAAATAAGTCATCAGCAACTACAGTGTAAAATAGGTCAGCTAGAGTGCTAAACAATATAAACCAAAATGAACAGCACCTAAAGGGGTTGGCAGAGTAAGTAATAATAACCCTAGTAAAAGAGGAGATGAAAAAAAAAGTTGGAAGAGAGGAAGAGGGGTGGTGTGATGATGAGCAAGGACCCGGAGATGAGCCATCATTACGAATCTTGGGCCGGCCGAGGCCCATCATCATCATCATTTGAAGCCCCCTCTCCTCGTCGTACCCCTCTCGCTCGCACCATCTTCACACACGCACGCTCTTTTCGCTCGCCATCTGCATGGGCCACCTAAACCACTAGAGCTCTCACCAGCACAAATTACTGCGCCTGTCCCCTGTAAAAGTACAAAAAAAAAAGAAAAAAGAAAGAGTATGCGATGGAATGCAGCGCGCTGGTGACCGGTGAGAGGCCACGCACGTTGGGTTTCTGGAGACGTTGCGGTGGCTCACTTGTCGGCAGATGAGAGCTGGGGTTGGTTACTGACGATGGTCCTTCGAGTGTGCTTTAGGGCTCAAGACAATGATTTTCAGGTAAGCATGTCCTGTTTTCTGTAGTGCTTGGTGGTTGAGAAGCAGGGACCTCTCCGGCAGCCGCGACGCTATCCCGTTTCGAACGCAGCAAAATCCACCTGATTTTTTTACAAGACATAGCGCAGTACACTTTCGAGCACAAGCCATGGTAAATCATATAGGAGGGTGTAGACCGAAGAGAGGGGAACGTAGATCAAAGGCAGGATCAGGTGTAGATGGTACAATCGTAAGTCATCGGCCAAGCTGATTATATATATACACACAAGTTTGCTAGTACGTGGAGCACCTTGCCGGCGCGGCGCGGCGCGGCGACGGCAAGACACGGGCCGTGCGAGCGTGACGGCATGGTGGCGCGTACAAGGAAAAACGCGGCCACCATCACGTGAGGCCAACCCCTCCACACCCCCAACCTCAATCATTAGGCAGCATTCAAGCCTGCCGCCTCGCTTCGTCTCCTCCCCTCCCTCCCCTGCCTTTTGCCGTCCCCCTTACGACCATGCATGATACCCCCCTGTCCCTCCCCTCTCCTCACGTTCAAAGGCCTCATGAGAGCGTCCTCGTACGTTGCAGCGCCAACACGTGGACCCCGGCGCGTCGCCGGCGGCCCGCGTGTCAGCGGGAGAGCCCCAGGCGTTTGTTTTTGAGCCGGGAAGAAAAAGGGAGGGAGGAGCACATCCATCGACCATGGGTGAGGCTTTGTGCTCCTATAAATAAGCCCCACCACCCACCACAACGAGCAAGCACAGGCACAGGCACAGGCAGAGCATCACACACACAATTAAGACTTCTCCTCCCCCCTTTTGCCTCTCCCTGCCCCACAGCAATCTCGTAGCCTCATCACACTCTGCCTCTGCTACTTGAGCTCTGCTTTAGTCTCCATCTCCCCAGCAGCAGCAGGCACCCAGCGGCGTCCGGCTTCCAACAAGGTGATGCTCTCAGTCTCGTCACTTCCTTTTCGGTGGTGGTGATGCGCTCTTGCATGCATGCACAGTCGTGTGTGCCAATGGGGCCTCCCCTTTCTTGGTGTAACACTAGGTGGTGCTTGCATCCCTTTTTGTTCGTTTCTACTTTACATCTTGCGTAGCCGCATGCAATCTGCTGCCTCCGATGCCTTTGGTTGGTTTTTTGTCTTGACATCTTTGCAAGTTGCTGCTATATTCTATCCGTAGCTGCAATAGCATGTTAACATGGGGTGCAGCTGTAATGATATGCTTAGAATGAGTAACCCTCCCCTTTCTTTATTATATAGAAGCTTCAGTGGTGGCATATGCTGCGGTCTACTGCCAGTATTCTGTTTGTCTTACAGTGTGCATACGCATAACATAGCTTCTTACCTCTTGAGGATGTTGCCAAAGCAGGGACACCCTCCTGGCTGGGTATGCTGGATAATTTATTGGATCTCGAGCACGATACACTTCACTGTTTAGGCTTCCATGTCTTCTTTCCTGCAGCCATAGCAGCATACATATAACATGAGTTATATGACTCAAGCATGCAAAAAAAGAAAAAAGAAAAAAAAGAAAACGAGCACCGTAACTGAAGGTCTGAAACAGGGGCCCACACAGGGGTGCTATGGCTGCTAATTTCGTTATCCTGTTGTTAGCAGGCAAGATGGACAGGCTGAACGCGAAGCTGTACCTGCAGAATTGCTACATCTTGAAGGAGAACGAGCGGCTGCGCAAGAAGGCGCAGCTGCTGAACCAGGAGAACCAGGCCCTGCTCTCCGAGCTCAAGCAGCGGCTCGCCAAGACGGCGGCGAACAAGGCCAACAGCAATGGCAATGCAGCGGGCGGCGTCCGTGCACCCCTCCCTGACCTCAATGCTGCTCCATCGGCGAACGCCGGCCATGACAAGGCGGCACCCAAGTCCAAGAAGGCAGTGGCGAACTAATGCAGCTTGGTACTTGTAGCCATTAAGGCTTTAGCTCTGAATGTTAGGGATGTTTGTTTAGTTTTAGCTATGGAACTGCACGCCTACTGATATGTAGCAGGGCCTTATGGACGGATAGCTAGATCAGCTAGGAGTATATACATAGTTGGGTCATTGTGTGCTACATGGCAGTGGTGTTTGAGCAGCTCTTGCTTTCCTGTCCTGGCTTATTTAGCACGACTTGAGCTAGAATGTGCCAATCTAATACATGATGCTACCTTTGGATTCTGCCTTCTCTTTATCTTCAACAGCTCATTATGCTAATAAGTTGTTTAAGTGAACTTGAACAATTTCAAATCAAGCAACGGGAAGTTGTGACATAGGACAGTTCATTATTAGGCATGAAAAAAACAGCAGGGTATAATCGCATGGTCTTTATTTGAGATAGCCTACTAAACTGTACAAGTAACGAATTGCCAGTGTCATTCAGTACAAAAGGAACAGGGGGCTGATGCCCTTGTGTCCAAAAAATCTACACAAGTAATATTCAAGGTCCATGGTGCAGTATGTAGCAATGCAAATGCAATAGTTCACACAGAAAATATACTAACAATGCAAATGCAATAGTTCACACAGAAAATATACTAACTTCCAGCACAACAATTACTCTGCTTTCATATGGAGCAATCAAAATCAAGGTCGGAGCGAACAGTCGCCAGCACTTCTGTCATCATCTACATTAATCTGCCAGAGCAAAAGAGAGGTAATCACCAATAACCTGCCAATGAGCAAAAGGACATCTCAGTATGTGAGAAACACAATGATTGCAAATGTATTTTAATTACATTAGCCATCAAACCATTTGAACTCCACTATTAAGCAATTTGACAACACTAAAAAAAATTACATCTTGTTCTTTCAGAAAGCAACCAAGTTATACTTTGGTGATAGATGTATCATTTGGTAATACCGTAATATCAATAGAGTATTCGGTGATGCAAAAACTAAAACCTTTTCCTTCTCCACATTACAATCGGAATTTCACATAATAGAACATTGCACTGTCCAATTTGCTCACTAGCCACCAAGTTCTATTAGAACCAAAATAACAAAAAACATAGTGTAAATTGCCCATACTCACTAGCTCAACATTCCTGTGCTGCACATGCAAGAACTATCATGCATTGCTTACCATGGCCTTGTTTTGTCCCACATATCCAAGAATCCAGGAGCTATTTGACAGAACATACATATCCACCCTTCCTCAATCACATCAACATACCATCCTGCTCAGCTGTTCCCTTGTACAGTTGTAGCACCAAACATACACCTGACTACCTGAGCCCTCCACCCAACCGTCACTATGATACTAACACAGGAAAGACACGGGACTTACAAGAACTTGTTATGATCCATAGACCATTACAGACTATTATCTGCAAGTGAGTCATACCAGCGTGCAGAAAGAAGAAGGATCTATATGACACAATGACGTTTACACAAGTTGGATGTTGATGTCAGTCTCAGCCTGGTTGCACTTTCGCCCCTTGGTTGAGAACACATGAAAATAATTCTGGATTATAGAAGAGCTATCCAAATGGAGTGAAAACTATTCTTTGCTTTCACAAAAGATGACATGCATGAGTGCATGACCAGTATGTGGGACCTCTTGCTTTCATGGGCCATGATTTTAGCCTACATTCCCAAAAAAATACCACATGAACATACTTAAGAGTTCAGTTAGGGACCATCTGGTTAGGGCAGCCTATACAAGAAGCCAAACAAAAATCTGTATGCAACCTGGCACCTGCCAATTCTGTAAAATACTTGCTCTTCACTATGAAAATGATTGTTTTGGATGTTAACAGATGCACATTATGAATAAGGACAAGTAGAAATGAGTACAATTGCACAAGATCATTGCCAAACAGCGTCAGTTACGAATCATGTATCCCTTGCATCAAATGCATCCCAACAGATAACATGTAAGTAAATTAGCTCTCATGTAGTTATGTTACAGTAAAAAATAGTCTTGCATCACTATCCACAAAATACATGTTAGCAACAATTGAGAGTAACATATTGCAGGTCATTGTCTTGTCTGTGACATGACCATATTCCAATTTCTTCTGGCAGATTATATCTGAACCATGATCTTATTGTGCACACTAATATTTTACGTTTATACATGGCAGTCATGTAAATTTATTGCCGTGTAATAACCACTTATGAGGAGATGTAGGCCAACCAGAGGAACTACATATTCAGACTTGTCACATCCATGATTTAGGATACAAATACAAGCGTGGTAGTTGTTGTTTATGATAATACTATCACCTGATCAACCAGATTTACAGCAGAAGGAGCGATACAAAAACTACTAGTTGCATAATAAGTTGTCATCAAACTATCTTCAGTCAGTTGGTTTTCATTGTTCAAGAATTAAAATGTGACACCACTCTTAACATGAGAAATGCTAGTTTCTTGCAAGGGGAATGCACTAGTACACCTAAACCAGCATCTCGTTAAAACTATCAATGTCATGCCAAACCCTCACACACACTAAAAGGAGGAAAGAAGAGCGGTAACTCAGCAGGTCAAAAGTAACATTTATCCAGCTGTTTTCATTGGCTTTGCCCATAGGACGTTAACCAAAAGAGAATCAAATCATCAATGTTCTACCAGAACAAGAACTTCAGCCCAGATGGGCAAAGCAAATCTTGTTAGATTTAATGACCAGATAACATGAAATCTCTAGTACAGCAGGCCCTAGCATGCACTATGTGGCCACAATCCTAACTCGACGCAAGCCGACCGAGCGCGAAGTCAGCACATGTAAGGCTCGACTCGCCCCGGGACCAGCCACAAGCGGCCAGGTAGGTAGAGAAACCTGTATTGATGGCAACACCACGAGAACACCTGATTAATTGTTTGAACGATCCCGGCTACTGCCTCCCCCCACACCACAAACATAATGATCACTAGGATACAGGCAGGACGCACAACTTGAGCAATGCAACAAGCGGCGGAATGAGCATAGTTTCCTTTAATTTCTCCACAGAATCATTCGGCACGGCGGCATCCAAGAACCCTCACGGGCGTTTTCTACTTCCTAGGACTGATCGCTTATGGTAATTGACTAAAAAGGAGTCGGCGCGGCGTAAGCAAGAGTCACATTAGCGAGGGGGATTCGTCGCGGGGAGCTTACCAGGTCGGTCGGTCCGGCTCGCTGCCGGATACCGGCGGCCGGCGAGGAGGGGTCGTCGATTCGTCGTCTCCGAGACCAGTCTCCGGTTTGTTCCTTCTCCTGCGCCCGTATCGCCAGGACGCCAGCCCGAGCGGAGCGGACATCTAGATGGGCTGTTAGATTGGTGGGCTTGCAGTAAAATGGGTCAGCCTCAACGCACTTGTTGGGCTTTATTCGGCCTGGCGCGGCCATCCAGCCGGGCTAAACACGTACGCGACCGGCATTCGGCAGTTCAGTTCCACCAGTTTTTTCCTCTCTTTTTGGAGCCCCGCCGACCGCGACGCCCGCCCCGGCTTTATCCCGCGACGGCGATGGCCGTCGCGGCGCACCGGAACCCTCGATCTCCATCCGCCACCGCCACCGCCCTCCTGCAGCCACCGGTTGTTCGCCTCCCACGAACTCGAAACCCGCGACGTTTCGAATTCTCTGCTCCACACACCCGCGACGTCCCAGACTTACCAACTTTGCCGACGATCGGTTGCTCCGCCGCCTCAGTTTGGTGGAGGCGGTGGCGGCGCTGCCTCACGGCGGATTCTACCGCACCGCTTCGGGGCGAAGCTACCTGCCACTTGGTGATCGACCGGTTCCCTACTACTTTTCTAATTTCTGTTCGATTAAAGTGGTATGGGTTCGGTAGCAATCGGAGTGAGTAGATTGGAAATGCAATTTAAGAGGAGGAAACCACCAGCACTCTTTTTTTTTTGTGCGTAAAAAGTTGCAGTTGCAGTGGGCTTTAGAAATCGTTTCAATAATATGTTCGATCTGAACTACGGCCTGTTTGGTACAGCTCCTACTCCCAGCTTCTCAGTAGATTCTCAGAGAGCTGTACCAAACACCCCGATTCTCTAAATGAGGAGATTCTGCTTCTCACGAGAAGCACTCTCCAAAATGAACTAGAGAGGAGAAGCAACCTTTTGGTGGATTCTCGTGGGAAGCTATAGCCTCTAAAATCAACTTACCCATTGAAGTTGCTATTATTTATCCGCAAAATGCCACTGGTATAAAATAAAAATTTTCCACCCGATCGTTCCTCCCCCACCCGAGCGAAGATCATTCGGCCTCCTCCCACCCGAGCGCTCCCCTTCCCCTCCCCCTCCCGCGCCGCCTGTTCCTCCTCCTCCTCCCCCCGCGCGCGCGGTTCCCCTCCCCTCCCCTCCCGCGCCGGCCTCCCCTCCCCTCCCTCCGCGCTGCCGGCTCCCCTCCCCTCCTCCTCGCGCCGCCGCCCCAGCGCCTCCTCGCGCGCGCCCGGCCCCGCGCCTCCCCTCCCGCGCCGCCGGCCAGCGACTCCCGGCCCGGCGTCGGCCCGACGCCTCCCTCCCCGTGCGCCGGCCCACGCGCCTCCCGGCCCGCGCGCCCCCCGCGCTCCTCCTCCCGCGCCGCCGGCCCCGCGCCTCCCGGCCCGCGCGCGCCTCCCTTCTCTCGCCCCGCCGCCGCCCCTTCTCTCGCCCGCGCCTCCTCCCTTCTCTCGCGCCGCCGCCTCCCCCCTTCTCTCGCGCCGCCGCCTCCCTCCCTTCTCTCGCGCCACCGCCTCCCCCCTTCTCTTGCCAACTCTGTGATGTTGTCAAGATAGGATTTTGGTTCATATTGTCAAGATAAATTAACTGATTTATTCATTCATTCATCCCCTCTTGATTTATAGAGTTGGCACTGCAATTGGAAATCACAATGGTTGAGATTGTTAGGAGTTTAGGAGATGTACCTGCTGTTTTGTTGCAAGTCTGGACAAATTTACAAGTGATATTAGCAATTTTATGAACTGCACAAGATCATTCCCTTTTTTTATTGCTTAGTGCTTATTGCACCATTTGCTTATCCTTTAGTTGAGATCCATACATTTGCTTCATCTAGGGATGTTAACCGAAAGTTCTTCCTGGTCACTTCTATTCAGCTTATTGTTGAATTGTTAGGCTCATTGTTATCCTTTTATATCTTTGTGACTGATAGATAGAATAGTAGCATCCCATAATGTTCTTTTTATGAAATGAGATCTAGTATATTCTTCTTCTTTTTAAATCAATACATGCAGGAACTGAGTAACTTATGAAATTTGTACATGCTTCATATAGGAACTGAGCAAATGTCTAATTGGTGTACATGCAGTTGCATGTTTCAAGATCTGCAAAGATCATGCTAGAGCAATAAGCATAGTGAATTTAGGACCTGCGGTCATGCTTCATGGAGTTAATATGCATTGAAATAGATAGATAAGCTTTCCTCTTTGTTGTACTAGGAAATTTCATTCCCTGTTATTTGTGTAATGCAAACTCGCAATTGGCGATTGACATACTCCACCAACGTGTCAATTGCTTTGCTCTTGCTGTAATGTACAATTTGTGTACAGAATGTTCTTGTGTAAATGCGCCTTTATTCTAATAGCGCTCTTATTGACAATGTGGATGTTAATATTTCTGGTGCCCAATGGATTACGGCATTACGTGCAAAGGAGGTATGGAGTTGTTTCACTTCGTAAAGGATAATCCTTCTTTTACGATGAATGGGGCGCTTGATCACGCCATCTCCCGATGGTTCTTGTGTGATCACTGCTCAGTTTATTTTGTAGGGTCATAGAAAAAATTGTAACGTGTTATCGTCTATTTGTGCGAATCACTCAGTATGCATAGCAGTTTCCTTAAGCGTTATTCTTTCTTGTATGCATAAACTCAGGTTATATCCTCCGTGTTCTTGCAATTGTATTTTCCACAGTACAGATATGCCTCTTCCCCAATGGTTTAGAGATATACAGATGAACAAACAATCAAGAAAATTAAATCGACAACCCTTATGTTGCAAATTGCAAAGTTATTGTACTATTTACCACGTTCAACATAAACTAGGAGGCATTGCAACACAATCAGATAAATAAAAGGGTTACAGCTAGGGGTAACATGGTCTATTTTCCTCAAATCTCCTCTTTTATGAATCTGGAGTCAACCCCTTAGCCAAACACTTTTCAGAGGTAGCTCCAGATTCTTAGAGAAGTGGATTCTTACAGAATCTGGAGCAGAAGCTGAAAAATGAGAATCTGAAGCTCTACCAAACAGGCCCTACATGTAGCTGTGCGTGCATTTGATCATTTGGTCAGTTATATGTTTGCAAGTATTGTAACAAACTGTTGTAAGTACTCGTAAAGTAGAGAGTATCTACATAGATGCCAACCTATTTTGTAAACTAGTCATCAACCCGTACATTACACGGGCTACATATTGTTATAATAAATACAATTTTGAAGGAGCCACACAAATTAAATGATATTTAAGTGACACTAAAAATTATAAGCCATATGAAATTTTAAATTGTTAACTTAAAGATGGATGGATAGAGGCTTATTTTTATTTAATCTTAAAATATATAAACAACTTATTAGGCTCCCTTTTTATTTTTAAGTTTAGAATTTCATACATATTAATCCATAGATAGAAAAGACAAAATCAAGAAGTCATCTCATTAACTAATTATAAAATAGAAAACTTTGTCGTGATGTTGAACCACTCAATTGGATTTCCCTAAAAAAAATTGAATTAGATTCTCCTAAAAAATGCAAGAATTGTTCAATTATGTTGTTTGGTAAAAAGTATAGGATTTTGGAGAGAGAGACACAAAATTTCCATGAGGTCCAACCTCATGTTAGATTTTCCCTATGGATTGGGCCATTCCACAGAGATTTCATAGGAATTCTAGGGACTCCTTCCTTTGTTCCAAAGGGACACGTAGGAAATAACATAGAATTTCAATTCTATAAAATTCCTCCATTTTCCTTTGTTCGAAATGGGTCCTCAAGTAACATATAATAATTATTCCATCCTACATTCACTTTTCACACAAACTAAGGACCAATGAAATCAGGGTAAGAGGAAAAAAACCTGACTACCTTTGTTAATACAGGGAATTAGTAGATCTGTGAAATATTTATGTGGGATACGTGAAGAATACTCAGTAAAAGCTCTATCGATTTCTGTGGCGCCTTACATAGTAAAAGGCAATCAGGCTTATATTATGAAATATTAGGACTCATGGAGTTTCATGACAGTGTCTAAATAGATGTCGTTGCTATCTCAAATTTGGTTAGGACCGCAAACATCTCATGGAAGTGGAATGAGTAGATTTGTGATCAAATGTGAAATTAGCCAAAATAACATCTATTTAGTATCAGGGGTATATTATGATCATCTGATCTGTAACAACAATCCCCTTTAAGGTTTTCTTTTTCTCAGGAAAAATTGTTTTATTTGGTATGTATCATTGTTATGAACTTTAGTTCATAAGAGGTGAACACCGCCGAGAGGATAGCCGGACGGCGTCGTCGTAGAGGGAGAGATAGACTATAGATGAGAATACCTTTGTTATTTCTTGCTTGCCTCCAATAGCATACGACAGTCCTCTTATATAGATGAACTCCCCCTAACAGATAGAATCTAATCTCAATTATATTTCTAATAAATAGAAACAAATATCATATATCTAAGAAATGAAAACTAATCTCTAATTCAAATAGAAACTAATCTCTACATCCTAATAATGATCAGTTGGGTTGGGCCTATGGACATCCCTACGCCTATGACATTACACCCTTCTCGGACATGCAGCTCGTCCTTGAGTTGCTAACCCGACATGCACGCCCATGTGCAAATAAACAAAAAAAAATCTCCGCTCATCATGTGCATGAGTGAACGAGCACACATTATTAGCAGCAACTAGCCAGTGTATCCCTCGCGCTCCTGTCTTCCCCTCCCCAATCAAACTTGGTAAGAGAGAAAAAGATGGAAGCGCATCCACGTAGTATAGTGAGGAAGCAAAGCTGATCCACAATAGAAGGTAGCATGGCGGCACAATGAGCTTTAGGGAGGAGAGCAGTGGCGAGGATGCACCGGATTCAGTGATGGAAAGGCGACGAATAGGCTAAGTGAAAGTAGTTGGCTGAGACGACCAGTGGTGACTGGTTCCAAGCGGGGAAGCTTCTAGGCGGCGGTGAGCCGGATCCAGCACATAGGAGGTCGGATCCGAGTGGGACAAGGCCTGATCCATAGAGGCGAGGCCGGTGGTGGAAGATCTGGAGGAGGCTGCGGCGACGGGATCCAGTGGCGGATGGAGGCGGCCGGCCAGATCCAAGCAGAACCAAGCTGGCGGGGTTCGGATCTTGAAATTCTCGGCAGCACAATCAAGAATCCAACGTATTTACCTCGATGAACTAAAGTTCATTACAATCATCCAGTTTTTCATGGTTCCTTGCGTCCGGAAAGGACAAAAAACATTGAAAAATATCAAAGCAGGCTAGCATACGCCTTCTTACTATTGATCTTAGTGGAAGTGATACACATGCTTAACAAATAGGAAACGTTAAGCAACCCAACTATATGACCCATGACAAATAAGGAAATTGACGTAATTTGATCAGGGATTGCTCACGTGGATGTTGATTCTCTGCATGCAACAATGTATATTATCGATTAATGATTTTCAACAGCCTATATATATTGCTTTTTCAGTCAAGCTTATGGCACATGAGATATTCAGTTTGGACTCTGTGATATAATCTCATACAAATAGTATAGTTTTTAGACACAAATGGTATAGTTTTGCTTGTCTACTAAGCCCATATACGCCACCGCATGTCACCTGATTATTTTTGTGGCCTCTCTGACTTTATCAGTTCGTTTTCTGCGGTGCGATCTTGCCGTACGGACACCATCAAGATATGCGCCGTGCGTCATCCTGTTGGGCCTTCTGTTCGTTCGATCTCCCTGGACGTTAATCTTTATCCTTTCTTGCCCTATTTCTGGCTCTCTGCACTCGCTTCATCTTTTCTCGCCGCGGTCCGGCTGCCGTCCTGCCGAGCTACCGCCAGGGCCGGCCTTGCATCAGCGGTCTTCTGGTTGGTTCATGCAGTTTACTTGGGTCCCCCTACGTTGTGTGCTGCTTTCACCAGTACGTTGTTCGCTTGACTACTCGAGTCACCAGATTGGCGTTGGAGGCAGCCTTGACATGGAGCTGCTGTCGTTGGCTGGCCCATGGTCTCTCTCTTCAAGCTCTTTTAAGAAAAATTTGGTGCTGGTGTGCCGTGTTCAAGCTGGCCTTGATAGCCTGACTTGTGTTTCTTGTAACTCATGTGTCCGGCCGGCGGCCGGACTGGTAGCGTTACTTTCTTCTGCCGAGTTCAAGTCGGTCTTGTCGTGGACACAAATGTAAGACGTGGATTATATTGGTATGAAAGATTGGGCGATCA
The DNA here is from genome assembly GCA_036346265.1 of Melocanna baccifera. Lineage (NCBI taxonomy): Eukaryota > Viridiplantae > Streptophyta > Magnoliopsida > Poales > Poaceae > Melocanna > Melocanna baccifera. Next base: position 16,540,368 of record CM070687.1, read on the forward strand.
AGATGTTTGCTTTTTTTTTTCCGATTAGTGTTAGAATTTCTAGCTTTTCTCTTTTACTCCGATTAATTTGGTAATTTCTAGATTTTTCCTCTCAGGATTAATGCAAGGACTCGTAGAGAGGCCTCCATTTAGTAAAGATAAAAATTTGACCTGAAAATTAAGTTCTTCTTTGAATCCAAAAGGTTCAGGACTTGAAATATGTGTTCATCTTTTGTTGCATATCTTTCCATATACTAGCTAGTATGTTGATCTTAACAGCATCTGTTCATTGATATCCTAGGGAAACATTGCCCATGTTAGGCTGCTGCTGTGGTGGTGCAGCTTGGAGGTGCCCTTTGGAATCTGGATTGTTCGCCATTCCTTGTGTTGTTTGGCACGTTAACCAGGTATTTGTCGGAGACAGTTCTACCTCCTTTGTCTCTTTCATTGAGACTTATTTCTGTTATATTCATATTTTTGTGAATCACTACCATATGTTTATAGTAAATTTCTGGCACAAGCGTGAATCGACAAACTACTAATGCGAAATAATTTGAGAATGAAATTTTGGTTGGTAAAATAGAAACGTTTTTCAAATTTGTATGACAATATTAATATGTAGCAGGGTTATAGCCTTTTTTAAAAAGCCAGCAGAAGCTAAATGATATATTAGAAAGAAAAAAAAGATTTGGTCAATTTATAGGAAGCACAAGTAGCATTTGTGGCGGAATAAAAAGGGGTAAAAGCTTTACTCTTTACAAGGAGTTAAGGGGGCTACAAGGTATGTTAGAAATTGCATGCTATATGGCATTGTTTGCCCTTTCATTTAACTCCTTTAGATGTTTTGCTGCAGCTAACTCTCAGAGCTTGGCCTCGTCTTTAATTAGTGTTAAAATCTCACGTTGTGTCGAAAGCTTATTTTGGAAGATACGTCTGTTTCTTTCCTTCCACCATTGCCAAAGGACAAGGATGAGTGTGTTCGTAGCCTCTGTGAGGCCAATTAGGGAGTCAGCCCACTTGAGCCACCAATGTTCAATTGTCATTGGTTGGCCCCAGTTTATTGGGTCAAGCATCAGTAGATGTAGCCATTTTGCTATTTGAGTCCATATCTACCAGATTGTCGGGCAGTCAATGAAGAGGTGTGTTGTAGTTTCAAGGTTTCTATTGCACAATTGGCAGAAGTAGTTGTAGTTTCAAGGTTTCTATCAATCCAAGGAGAGGTCCAAAATTTTGCTTTGTGACCATTTCCTATGTATACCTTAGTGACGCTGCAAAGAGCTCTTTGTCCCTACTGTCACAAGGCATTGGAAGCCCTACCCATGGTTTTTGCGGCGATTTTCATTCATACCAAAGCCATCTAAGTCTCAATGTGGCTGCAAATTTCTCTAGGTTCAACATTCCCAATCCTCCTAGCTCTATCGGGCAGCAAACTTTGTTCCAGTTAACTTTGCATTTCCTTCCATGTGTGTTTGCAGTTGCTGCCAAAAGGAAGTTTCGTCTGACCCTATCAAAATCCTTGAGGATTTTTTTGGCGGTTTGAGTGCAATGAGCAGATATGTTAGGAATGAACTAAGAACGAAATTTAAGAGTGTGAGTCGTCCTACTAGAGATAGGTACTTCAGCTGCCAACCTACTAGTCTTCTTGTTGCTTTATCATGAATTGGTTGTAGATCATTCTGGCACAATTTTTCCATGGTTAGTGGCAAGCCAAGGTACTTGATCGGGAGCGTGACTTGGGCTCCCATATAAGGTTAAGACAGTTTGGGAATCAATGTCTTGGCATCTTATTGTGACAGCTGAGCTCTTATCTAGATTTACTATCATCCTAGAGACACTTCCAAATTCTTTTAGGATGGCAATTGTTGCTTCTATCTGTGTCCTATCTGGGTTTAGGAACAATATCATATCGTCTGCATAAAGTGACACTCTCATTGTTGTAGCTTGACCTCTTAGGGGTGTTAGAATGTAACCCCTTGCTCAGTGGTGATCTGTAGGATATGCTGTAAATGGTCAATTGCCAGGATGAAGAGGAAGGGCGAAAGAGGGTCGCCCTGGCGTAGTCCCTTCCGATGTTTTATATGGTGCCCCGGTACTCCATTAAGTAGAATCCTTGAAGATGATGTTGCAAAGGAGATTGCCATCCACTCTCTCTATTTTGGCCCAAAATCTCTGGCCTACAGAAGGTTCGATATGTATTCCCAAGACATGGAATCAAAAGCTTTTGCTATGTCCAGTTTGAGCATTACCGTTGGTGTGCGACTTTTGTGCAATGCTCTGAATTGGTTCCTAACAAAGAGAAAGTTATTTTGAATGCATCGGCCCTTGATGAAAGCACTTTGTGAACTTGAAAGTAGCATATCTATATGTCTAGAAAGTTGAATAGCAAGCACTTTTGAGAACAATTTGGTTACGGAGTGAATTAGGCTAATTGGCTGAAAATCTGTGGCCGCTGTTGCTCCATCTTGTTTTGGTATTAGTGCTATGGTTGCTTCATTAACAGAATCAAAATCATTCACCAAGCAGTTGTGCATGCATTGAAAAACCATCATGACGTCCTCTGTGATGATATCCTAGTAGTGCCTATAAAAGGTGCCTGTGAAGCCGCCTGGTCTAGGAGCCTTTTTTGCTGGTAGCTACGCAATCGCATGGCATACTTCTGCCTCAATGAAAGAAGCTTCCAAGTCCTACAAGTTATGGGGAGACAATCCTAGTTTAGTCTAATCAATGTTGTGCCACCGAGGTGTCCTTGTTCCTATGATAGTAGTGAAGTGGTTGTAAAATTCTTGTGCCTTGTCTTGATGCAAACTGATAGTGCCATTTGAAGTTTTGAGTGTCTGTATGAAGTTTTTATGCCATCACACATTTGCCTTGACGTGGAAAAAACGTGTGTTAGCATCATCTTTAATCCAAGTGATTCTAGCCGCTTGGCGTTTTCACGCCTTTTCTATTACCGCTAGGCCAAGCACTCTTTGTTTCAACGACCTTCTTAATTCGAATTCAGCCAGTGTGAGTGTTCTTTTTTCTTGTGCCACATCTAGTCGAAGGATTACTTCATTTGCTAGCATGAGTTGTAGCTTCACACCACCGAGCATTTTCTTACTCTACTCAGTTTCTTGGCAGTGTGCCTCAATTTGTATGCTAGGCGCCTCATGGGATTTGTGTGGTGGTAGGGAGCTGACCATGCTTCTTGTACTATAGATGCGAATCCCAGCAACCGTGGCCAGAAGTTCTCAAATTAGAAGGTCCTCATTGTCCTTGGTCCATTTTTGCTAGTGAGGAGTGGACAATGATTTGACATGGAGTTGAAGAGCGCCTATAGCAAGTGGTTTGAGAAGAGGATACCCTACTCATGGTTGCAGAATACTCTATCTAATTTGATAAGAATCGGGTCATGTCGTTTGTTGCTCCATGTGTACTTTCTATTTTGCAGTGCAATTGTTTTGAGCTCACAGCGGTTTAGCAATGCTCGGAACTGGTTCATCAGTCTCTGATTTAGTTTTGAATTGCTTTTGTCACGCGCTTCATATATGCAGTTAAAATCTCCAAGGATTATCCATAGCGTCGAAGCTAGTGGTGCGACAGAGTTGAGCTCTTGAAGAAAGCATGGCTTGGTTTTGTCCTCAGATGAGCCATAGATCATGGTCAACAGAAAAGTGGTGTTGTATTGCCGAAGGAAAATCGTGGCTATTAGAGAGTGATTTCCCAAAATAGGTGAGGTAATTTCGGCCATGTTTTCATCCCACAAGAGCAGTGCACCCCCCTTAGCTCCATGGCTAGCAAGTAGACATTGCTTGAGAGTCGTTGGCCAATGATTTGCAGGATGGTCTGTTGATCGAAAACCTAAATTTTTGTCTCTTAGATGCACGTAACAAAGTATCGAGTAGTTTCAAGCAGCTGTCTGAGCATGCCCCATCGTGCTGTACTATTCAAACCTCGCACATTCCAACTAAGAATAGTGAAGTGATATTCATTCATGATAATAAGAAAGCAACGGGGTAGTACTGAGGACTAGCAATAGCGGGGGACCATTGAAGTACATCATCATTTCTCTTAAGGTAGAGGGGCGCAACAACGACGATACAAGGAAATCTAATACGATGAGCCTATAATTAGGGGTGGCAGGTGGGCATCAGAGGGAAAAAGCCCCGCCGAGTTGGTGGCTACCCGCATACTAGAGGGAGATATGAAGTAGACAAACATAATTAGTGAGAACTAAGCAAACTAAATAAAGTCTAAATGACTAATGATGTAGTTAGCTTGTTTGTCCCTTACGGCTTTGGAATGGCCTGGTCGGCACCTCCCATTGCCCAAGTGCTACAATTGCTTGCTCCCTAGTATCCTCAAGTCGATAGATTGCTTCAAGCGCTCAGACGACATCATCCGACAAGGGGTTGTTGAATATCTTCACATACTGATTGAGGGCAATCTTGGAGACATCCTCTTGCGGGGTGTAGAAACCTAAGCGTCATGCCAGGATGTTTTCGGCGAGCTTGGCCGTTGGCACGGTTCGAAGCTTGGACACGAGGCGGAAGTTGCATCTGGGCGTGTCTGCCCTTGCAGTGTTGGCCGTTGCAGGAGGTGCATCAACCAGTGGGGGCTGTGGCTTAATGAAAACGGTGCGAAGGAAGTCGTTTGTTTGATCATTACTTGGGGAAGAGTTTGGTTCTATCGGGAACTCATCAACAGGTACTCTGTGTGACCCAATTATAGCTGGCAGGTTTGTGGCCTGTGGGTCCTCATGGTGGACCTTCTGGCTTGGCGCTGTGTCGATGGGGTGTCCACATGGTCTGCCGCCGGGGATTGGGCCGGCCCAAGAGACAAATGTGCCTCCCCCATAGGAAGCAGTTGGGATGGCAAGGTGCTGTCTGCACCGAGAGGACTGGTGGATAGGAACACCATTTCTTCTAACATGGGGTCCACATGGAAAGCTGAATGTCCCAACTGATATCTAAGAAATTCTTGCTGTAGTAGGGAGAGGGAGGGATCTAGGTCTGATGCCATCCTCTTCTCGGCAATCACGAGGGTTATGGCAGATCTCACAAGTGGTGTTAGAGGCAGGCTTCCCCGAGGGGCTACTAGGCAGAGGGCCTTCTTTGGCGAGGAGATGTCCATGGGAGTTGGGTTAGCTCCTAAGGAGCCATGTCGTCCCAGCATCTCAGGAGCCATGCTCGAGGTGTGCAGTTTTGGTTCCTGCACCCCTTGTGATGGCCTCGACTGGAGATGGGGATCAGTCGACTGCAGTCGTCGATGGTGCCGGTCTTTCAATGAGTGGCTGCGACGGTGGGCTTATGGGGAGGATGAAAAATGACGGTCCCGTGGGGAAGCGTTGCGATTGGATCCACGTCCCCCACCAAACTCATCCCTAGGCTGAGTTCCATGGTGCCGGTGTTGGCCATGTGGAGAGCATGTGCGGTGGTTCTGGCCCCCAGTGCTACCATCCCGTTATCGGCCACGACAAAACAACTGCTTTGCCTAGGATTGGCGGCCACGACGGTCTTGGCGGCGACCTCTCTATTGGTCGTTGTCATCCTGGTCGTGGTCGTCTCGGTCAATTCCTCCGAAGTTTATACCGAACCTGCATCGAACATCACCGGTGTGGTGGCGCCCCTCAGCCAAACCATCAAGCATGCCTTGTGCCAAATCGAAGGAGGTGATTTTGGGCCACATGCCCCTTCTGCGGTGATTGGCAGCTATGGACATGCAGTCTTCAGTGGTGTCCAAATGGATTAGCAGCTCAAAGGTAGTCCCCTTCGATGTGTTTGAGTGCGATGGCAATGATCTCGACGAGCCTTGCCTGGCATGCAGTGCTCGCGTACTTCCGTTGATGCCAAAAATAGTACAGCTTGCAGACTTAGGGATGTTGTTCGGGGTGGAGACCCACACCTAGACCCAAAAAATCATCGTATTCTCCCAGCTGTGTGAATGACGGTCAATCCGCTTGAAGCGGTAGTGGCCACTGAGGCCTTCCTCCATGGCTTCCACAATCCAAGCATTCAGGGGAAGGCCTTCAATGCCAATCCGAGCAAGGTACCACTAAGGGCAGTGCGTGCCATGCTTGGATTTTCGCCACGGCTTCACCAAGTAGCTGATGTCCTTGTAGTCGATATATCTTGCACGGAGTGCCATATTGCACTATGCTGGATGGTCGAACCAAGCAAGGAAATCATTCGGGTGATGTCTTGTGACACGCGGGTTTGCCCATGGAATCCCAAGGCGGATCTCAAGGGCCTTGGCAGCATTGTAGGTGTTTGAGGAGGCTTGTGGGGTGCACGTCCCAATGATGGAGATCAACACCATGTGTTTGTGGAGCTTGTCCGCCTCTTCCATAATTGCCTGAGAGGGTATGATGGTGCATTCGGTGTGTTGAAGCCACTACTCCAGCTACTAGGCAAGTACTCCATGGCGATTTGCACTGACTGCTAGACTTTGGACAGGCGTGTGTGGATTGGTTTATTAGCGCAATATGGCCACTGCATCTACAAAGGAGGCATCTGATGGGGTCTCTACAGCTAGCTACTTGATGGTCTCTTGCAAGGCATCTGATGCATTTGCCCTTGAGATGGTTTTTATAGCCACCCGAAGCTCTTCTTGCAGTGATTGAGGTAGGTGATTGTTGTTTAAGCTGGCTTGAATGCAAGGTCTGAATTGGCATGCTCCGCATCCTTCACCAAAATTTTGGCTTCACCATTTGCCAAGCAGAGGAAGGTGTTTGTGATGCATTTCACTTGCCTAGTTGTTCTTCTCCAAGCCTGTGAGGAGTAGCCATGGTGATGGATTTTGGCAGTTTCGTCTTCTTGGGCTCCTGCGTCGCAGGCGCCACATGCTAGTTTGGTGAAAGATCTTATCTATTGGCCGCTTTACTACTCTCCCCTACCACGAAGCAGGCAGGCTGCTCTAGCAAGGGTGGCGGTAGCTGTGGCCTATAGCTATCAATGCTGACCGCAGTAATGGTGGCCTGAGATGTAGTAAAGGCTTTGGGAGCTTTGCTTACCTCTACACGTTTCAGCTGAGGAGCATGGGTCGGGAGAGCAGCGGCTGCGCAAGGTCGGGCAGGGAGGTCAGTCTCTTTTTCCTTCGTAGAAGCAATTGGAGTAAAGGCTGCACAAGACGGGGCGGTGAGGTCCGCATGGCTAGTCCCTTCGCTAGCGGCGTGAGCCTCGGCTGATGGCGTCTTTGAGACATGGGAGAGTGTCAGACTTGGGTTTTGACAACCCAGAATCCCCTGTGAATCTACTGCACTATTCCCTGTATCAGTAGATAGTACTCACAGATACATGACTGAATCATCTCATACACGATACAGACTAGGGCTGTGCATTTTTTAACCGAACCGAAAAAACCGGATCGAAAAAACCGAACCGAACCGGTCAACTCGGTTTGACCGGTTTTCGGTATTCGGTTCGGTTATCAGATTTTAGAGTTTTTTTGAGTTCGGTTTTTTCGGGAAAAACCGGTTAAAAACCGAAAAAACCAAAAAAACCGAACTAGTACAAATTGAGTGTATGTTAGTAGTATATGTAGTAGTATATGTAGTATACTTTGGTAAATATGTATTATACTTCGGTATATGTAGTATATGTTAGTAGTATATGTATTATATGTTACTCCCATCGGTTTTTGCTGGCTAGTAGTATATGTATTATCGTCTACTCATCTCGCTAGTCGCTATATCGTTAGCAATTCGCGTTAACTTTGGTAAATACGGTATTTACCGATACCACATCGAAATAAATTGGGATTTACCAAAATCGAACCGTATTTCTAAAAATACCGTATATAACCGAATTACTAACACCGTATTTACCGTATATACCGTATAAACCGAAAAAACCGAATGCACAGCCCTAATACAAACCATACCACACGTTAATATTACACTACCAGGTTTAATTAATCCACGTTGGGATAAGTTTTACATAAAGGGCCGTCAAGCCAAATGTTTACATTACAGAAGTTCAATAGAAGCAGAAAGAAGGGAGCTCATCTCTCCACAGGCAGCAACTGGGAAAACTCAAGTGGGGCTGATATTAGCTAAGACGTAGCTAATATTGGATACACTCAAAGTTAGCATGGTCAGCTAGACTGTGAGAAGAGGCTAGACTACTAGGTTCTAAAGCTAGTTGCCACCATCTTCTCCTCCGTCATTGCCTTGATCCTTGTAGAATTCATACTGGTCCTAGTCCTCAAATTCTGAAGAGAGGTTGAGAGCGAGGAGAAGCACACACAATCATACTCCATGAGCCAACATATATAATGCATTTATTCATATAGTGTAAGGCATGAACAAGGGTGGCTCAAGTTTTTTTATTTGCATAAAGCAGTATTTGTAAATATGATTAGTTAAATTCCTACGACTTAGCATTTTAACAATTTATGCCTTTAAGAGATTGAAATCGTGCAATAATATAGTGGTTCAGGTTTCATCCACCAATTACATGGTTCCTTCCACCAATACTAGATTTTTGATCATTAGGTTACATCCACCTTATTAAACATCGCCAGAGTACATCCCTCTAGGAAAAGTTAAAGTTGAAGTACATCCCTTCAACAAGTTTTTATTCCACCCACAAAGGTTTGTAAATTGAACTAACTCAATGAGGTTCCCATATCCACCCTTGATTGTGGGCACGGCAGTTCGAACAGTTTACATTCTGTAGAGACTATACACTTTACCCACAAGAGACAATCAACTCGATACCCCTACACGATTTCTTGGTCATGTAGATCGAGCGACCGTCATGCAACTTTTCGTGGCTACCTTGCCTCAATGCCAGTTCACCCTTATGGAGAAACACCTGAGGTAGCTTCCATAAGTTAGTGCGAGAAGTCATACTCTAGCACTAGGAACAGCTGGACCACGGCTTTCCATAGCCCCTAGGAAACGGGTACACGTCACCTTTACACGGTGTCCCATTCATGCCGGACCTTGGTCCGCGCATGCACAACTTCACTCCCTCACCTGCGGACTAGCCCTAAGGTTCATTAACCCTACTTGGCCCAGTTGCAGTTTGTAGACTTATGGTTGTACTGTTTTTCAATAGGAGGTCATCACAGGATTAAGTCCTTAATTCGTCTAAGCGGTTCATACCACAAGCCACAAATTCTCGTGTTACATTCACACCAACCTCTCTTAGCACCCACCTAGACTGTTTCAGCAAGTTTTGAGGGTTTTGAGAAGCATAAGGTAAGTTGTCTCAAAGTATCAGTTATTTACATCCTATGACTATCTCAAATTTGGATTTTGTTCTTAAAGGATGATAATCAGGGTAGGCTAGTGCCCTGGACTTAACTGGACTAGCATAGCATTTAACTAAGACTTATAGCTACTTTAGTTAATAACATTGCCTAAGGTAACAAGGCTTATGGATTTTCAAGTTTTTCAAGGATGGCTTAGCTAAGTATTGCTAATTTCAACAATTGGGTGATAGCTACCTTACAAGTAACGTATAGTTGTACATGAAATAAAGCATGCATTTTGACTAATTCAAATGAATGTAATTTGCAGGAAATGTAGGATCAAAATGATCAAAATGTTGACTTGCTTGGGTCACAGGTCAGGGGGTCTTGCTGCTCTTGAGGGACGTCGGCTTGCGGTTCAGATGCTCCTCGAACTCTACTAGGAGGGGGACGCCAAAATGCAATTAACACGCAAAGAGAGTAAATAAATACCTAAATAAGAGCTACAACGAGGAAGAATGAGCTGTTCTAAGTTTATTTCCAGGGAAAATCCAAAAAAAGAGAGAGTTCTCTCTCTGACATGTGGGTCCCACCATTTTTAAATTGATTTGCCAAGCAGAGGAAGGTGTTTGTGATGCATTTTACTTGCCTAGTTGTTCTGCTCCAAGCCTGTGAGGAGTAGCCATGGTGATGGATTTTGGCAGTTTCGTCTTCTTGGGCTCCTGCGTCGCAGGCGCCACATGCTAGTTTGGTGAAAGATCTTATCTATTGGCCGCTTTACTACTCTCCCCTACCACGAAGCAGGCAGGCTGCTCTAGCAAGGGTGGCGGCAGCTGTGGCCTATGGCGATCAATGCTAATCGCAGTAATGGTGGCCTGAGATGTAGTAAAGGCTTTGGGAGCTTTGCTTACCTCTACGTTTTCACCGAGGAGCATGGGTCGGGAGCGGCGGTGCGTGGGGTCGAGCGGGAGGTCAGTCTCTTTTTCCTTCGTAGAAGCAATCGGAGTAAAGGCTGTACAAGACGGGGCGGTGAGGTCCGCATGGCTAGTCCCTTCGCTAGCGACATGAGCCTCGGCTAATGGCGTGAAAGCATTCCCGAAATGGGTTTGCTAGGCTCATGCGCACCTTGGAGTGAAGTGGCGCTGCCGCATTTGGCTATGGCAAACACCGGTGATGAGTTGGGTGACGACGAAAATAGGGCAGAGGCTCGGTGGCGACTCCGACAACTAGGAATCAATTAAACGGGAAGGGAGCTATTGGGGAAGGACAGGAGCTCACCGAAGAGGGAAGAAAAGCTCAGGGAGGCTGGAGGAGAGCTGGCGATGGGGAGCTCGAATGGCGGAGGTGGGCGATCGGTGCTGGAGAAGACGGGGTAGCGGGGCTCCAAATTGGCGCCGGGGTTGTCTTCACCGAGCGGCGAGGATGCTCCAGACAGAAAGAATTAGACGACGGTGGTCGGAGTCGTCAGCGAGAAGGGGTGGCCGGAGTTGGTGAAGAAGGGGTCGCCGGTGAACTGCGGTGGAGAAGAAACTGATTAGGCTCGGTGGGAGCATCAAGGGAGTAAAAGGAGCTTAAGGGTCAATGAGGCTTGTGGTTTCCTCGGAGTGAGCTGGCGACTACGATGGCTGAAGAAGCTTCTGGTGGAGGCAAGAATGAGCTCGGGTGTTTGGGAGTGGACTGGGAAATGGAGGAGGAGGTTGATCGCATTTTATAGAGGAAGGAAGGAGTGGGAAGCATTGGGCACTGGGCGTGAGTTAAGGCGTGCGACATAGTGGAGCTACTGTGTGCACTCGAGTGGAGAGAAGGGAGGGAGTGGGCTGGCGCCAGGCTAGGGAAGAGGGGGGATGTTGGGCGCACGCAACATCTCACTGAGGCGTTGTCGAGACCCGAATATGCAAATTCGGTCTCTCTGTGTAAACTGCACTAGTCCAGGATCACGCTAGTGCACACAGTCAAACATAGATGCCATCATAGTCATACACACGATAATAGTAAAGGTAAACTCGAATATCGATAAAATATCAAGGTACGACCTTATGGCCAAGCTTACAATATCCCTAGCCGGAAGGGCTTAACAAAATAGCAATGAAATCCAAAATAAAGCGTAGCGACCAATCGACAAGCCACAGGCTATCGAGTGGAGAACGAAGCCTAATCCGTGAAGTCGTCGTAGTACTCCCCTTCTGGCACCTCCTGCTGATAGTACTCCTCTCCCTCAACTGAGCAACATAGGCGCAAAGCCGTGAGTACATTGGTACTCAGCAAGTCGTTTGTAACAATTTAATGCAATATAATATGCAAGGCTTACCAAGGAAGGCTGAAAGGTTAATTTGCATAAAGGCATTTATTGATGAAATATAGTAAATAACTTGAAAGCGAAAGTTAACTGAAAACAGTAATAATAGATAATCAAAGGGATAAACATGAACCACTTGTGAACACCAATTCACAAGTTAAACCAACGATGAACTACTGTCCACTCCCAACATAAACCACCAAGTTATAAATGAAACACTAACCCTCGTGTGAAATCCCGAGCACCGCCCATCCATGGAGGGGCGGCTATTCGAATAGTTTTACACTCTGCGGAGGTTGCACAATCTGTACCCACACGATGTGATTAGCCTAGGCCTAAGGAAATCACAACAAGGCCTTTACAATGCTCTACCTCAACCCAATCCTGCCCGCTAGGTTTCGTGATCACACCCCCTTGCGCCACATGGAAATCAAGCAACCATGTTCATCACAATGGCGAAATTGAATTGAAATATTACAAATTAATCAGCCAGTCCATCCCATAATAGACATGTGGTTTGCGATTAAGCTCGGATCAATGGCGCACAAAGTTAAGTCCTTAGCATTACCCGGCGAGACTACCACATCCCCAAAGTACAAGCAGACTTCCCCTTTCTTGCACGATCACTTGCCCGAGTGCAAAACCCATTTGTATAACCAAGCCAACGTCACACCAATGACATGGCACAAATTTTAATACACGTGGCACCAACCACAATTCCATATATCATTAAGTCAAATTAATATTTTAATGTGTGCGATGAGACCGAACGTAATTATACACTGGCTAAGCAATCTAATCGTACCAACCCATGTGATAAATAAACTAGCATCACTATTAAATTTCCCAACCTATGGTGACAAAGGCATCATGGTATTTCAAAGTGTCAAGGAGGTGTAATTGCAATTGGGACAATAACTACCTGTGCAACGGGTTGAATAAAAATAGCAATGCAACGTAATTTAAAGCAAAATAATTAAATAATAGTTTGTAAAATTGGGTTCAACATGATCAAGGGACACGACTTGCCTTCGTTATGCTCGTGAGGTACTCACGGTCTTACGCGCGAAACTGCTCCTCGGAATCCGAATCTAACGAGAGAAAGCGGCCGGAAACAAAGAAACACATAAAATGACAAGCAAAAGAACTCAAAAATTCACAAAAACAGAACCAACAGCTAGAGCTCGATTTTAGATGAATTTAGAAAAAGAACGGGTCAATCGGAGCTAGGACGGAGGAGAACGGGCTCGGAAAATTAATTCAAAATTAATTCAGGAAAATTGAAAAAAATTCTTGTCTTTGTGAACCCGGTGCACCAAATTCCGAGTTCACCGTGGACCCGGTCCATGCGATGCTGCACGGGGCGGCGGGTGGCGCGGCGGGGCGCTACGCGTGGCGGCGGCATATCTTGCCACGTGGCGCGTCTTGGCGACGGGGCGGCTAGGGTCGACGTGGCGGCCGACGCGGCTGCGGCGCGACGCGGCGGCGAGATCCGCAGCGGAGAGTTGGCCACGCTGCGCGGTCGCGCCGTGGATCGGATCTGATCTGCGGTCGGATCGGCGCGGTGCTCGGTGGGTGCGCGGATTGCCGGCGCGTGGCGGCTCGGCACGCGCGTCGCCGCCGCGACGCGGCGCGGATGGAAGCGGCGCGGGCGGCGGTGGCGATGCGCGGCAGCGTGGCGGCGTCTGCGCGCGCGGCGTCGCGCAGCGCGGCGCGGCGGTGCGTGCGCGCGCGCGCTCGGGACCGAGAGGCGAGCGGGCGCGCGAGTGCGACGAGCGGCGACGCGGCGACGCGGCGGCGAGGGGCGGCGAGGCTCACCGGCGGCGTCCTCGCAACGGCGACGAGCTCGGCGCACGGAGGGTGCACGGCGGCGGCGGCAGCGGCGACGGCGGCTCGGCGGCGACGCGCGCGCGAGGGCGGCGGCGAGGGCGGCGGCGGCGAGCTCGGCGGCGCACGCGAACCGAGGGATGAACGCGAGTTTTATCACGCGGCCGAGGCAATCCCGATCGGTTCGGCACGGGGCGAACGCGATTAGGTTAGACGGCTAGGATTGGGCCACGCGCGGATCGGACGGCCGGGATGGTTAGGGTTAGGGTTTACGCGGCGCGGCGAGCGGGTGGGATCGCGCGGCGCGCGATCGAGCGGCCGAGGCGAGGCGAGGCGGGCGCGCCTGCCGCCGCCGCCGTCAGCCATGAATCTTGCGACAGCGTGGCGTGGCGCGGATCGAGCGGCGGAGCGCGGCGCGCGGAAAAGGTACTGTGCGCGGCGCGGATGGGTGGGTGCGTGGAGGAGAGAGGAAGATCGGGCGCGGAGGTTATTTCCTTTTCTTTTCTTTTTCCAGAAATTCAAATAAACTTCTAAAAGCTCTAGAAAATAGCAAATAAATCCGAAAAATTCACCAAAAATACCAGAAAATTCCTTGCGACACAAGGAACTCAAATAAAATATTTTCCACTTATGTTAATGTTTATTTTAGCCACATTAAATCATTTAAAACTTTGAAAATTCATTTGAAGCTTCAATTAATTTCAGAAAATTCCAGAAAATTCATTTTTGAAATCCAGGCTTTAAAAATCTCAGAAAAACAGGATGTTACAAACCTTACCCCCTTAAACGAGATCTCGACCCCGAGATCTGGGCCAACTAAGAGAATAGGTTCGGAAACTCTGCTCTGAGATCCTCCTCGCGCTCCCAGGTGGCTTCCTCCTCGGAATGGTTGCTCCACTGCACTTTGCAAAAACGGACCGCTTTATTCCGGTGACTCGCTCGACACTTCCAAGATTTTGGTAGGTGCTCTTTGTATGACAGATCCTCCTGCAGTCAACGGCCTCAAGCGGCACAACCTCCTGCGTACGCGCAGCACTTCTTGATTGGGACACATGAAAGACGTCATGTACCCCATCAAGGGCGCAGTAGCTCAAGCGATAAGCAACCTCTCCCTGCGTTTGAATCTGAGCGGACCAACATATCTCGGTGCAAGCTTCCTTTTAGCTGAAATCTCTTCACACCTTTGAATGGTGTGATCCTCGAGTACACAAAATCATCGGCTCAAACTCGGCTCTGGCGTCTGTATCTGCATAGCTTTTACATGCGGCACAGGCGACTTTCAACCTTTCTGAATCAAGCGGACCTTATCCTCGGCTTCTTTCAAACAATCGGGCCAAAAACACGTCCTTCCCGTCTCTTTCCAATTGAGAGGGTCCTGCATTTCTGCCGTACAATGCCTCAAACGGTGACATCTCGCAAACCGCCACGATAATCGTTGTTGTATGAGAACTCGCAAAGGGTAAATCTGCTGTCCCACTTAGACCCATGATCGAGCACGCGGGCTCTCAACATGTCCTCGAGTCTGATTAACTCGCTCTGTCGACCATGCATGCAGGGTGATATGTTGTATCTTGAAATTCGTGTGAGTTCCCATAGCCTTATGGAAACTACCCCAAAACCGAGAGGTGAATCTGCGATCCACGATCGACACAATCTTCTTGGGCACACCATGCAAGCGACAATCTGGACATATATAGCTCGCCAATTTGTCACCACCGTAAGTCGTCTTAACTGGAATGAAATGAGCAACCTTGGTCAAACGGTCCACAATGACCCAAATCGAATCATGACCCTCTTTGGTTTTAGGCAAACTGACTATAAAGTCCATACCAATTTCTTCCCACTTCCACTCCGGGACTTTTAATGGCTGTAGCAAACCTGCAGGTCTCTGGTGCTCTGCCTTTACTCTCTGACAAACATCACAAAGGGCTACATACTCAGCAATCTCACGCTTCATGTTTGGCCACCAATACTTATCCTTAATGTCCTGGTACATCTTGGTACTGCCTGGATGAATCGAATATAGTGACTCATGAGCTTCTTTTAACAACACATCCTTTAGTTCTTGCTTGTTGGGCACACACAAACGCTGCTTGAACCACAAGGTTCCCTGGTCATCCACTGAAAATCCTGACTCTTTACCTTCACTTAAATTCTTTCTGATCCGCTGCAATGCCTCATCATCCGACTGGGCCTGGCGAATCTGGCCATCCAAAGTAGGCTGCATCTCCATAGCTGCCAAGAATCCTGGCTCAACCAACTCAAGGTTAAGCTTCTGAAATTCCTCATGCAAAGCTGGCTGACTCTCTCGAACCATCACTGAATTGCAGTATACCTTTCTGCTCAAGGCATCTGCAACAACATTAGCTTTTCCAGGATGATAATGTATGCCCACATTATAATCCTTTATCAGCTCTAACCACCTCCTCTGCCTGAGGTTAAGCTCGGATGGGTAAAGATATATTTGACTCTTATGATCCGTGTAAACCTCACATCCGTTACCCATCGATAATGATGCCAAATCTTTAAAGCATGCACTACGGCTGCCAACTCCAAATCATGGGTAGGGTAGTTCTCCTCATGCGGTCTCAACTGGCGTGAGGCATAGGCTACCACTCTCTTGTCTTGCATCAAGACACAACCCAAACCTTTGCGCGAAGCATCGCAAAATATCTCAAAATCCTTGTTAATATCAGGCAACATAAGCACTGGGGCTGTGGTCAAACTCTCCTTAAGTTTCTGAAAACTCTTCTCGCACTCTGGCGTCCAAGTGAATTTCTTTTCCTTTTTGAGCAACTGCGTGAGGGGTCTGGCCACACTGGAAAATCCCTCAATAAAGCGACGGTAGTATCCTGCCATACCAGAAAACTCCCGATGCGGGTAATCAAGTGGTGATGCCAATCCAAAACATCACTTACTTTCCCTGGGTCAACTGCGACTCCTTCTGCTGTCAACACATGCCCTAGAAAAGCGACTTTCTTCATCCAAAACTCACATTTGCTGAACTTTGCATACAACTGATTATCCCTCAATTTCTGCAATGCCAACCTCAGGTGCTCCTGATGTTCCTCCTCAGTCTTGGAATATATCAATATGTCGTCAATGAACACAACGACAAACTTGTCCAAATATTCCATAAACACCTTATTCATCAGATACATGAAATATCTTTGGAGCATTAGTCAAACCAAATGACATCACTTTGTGAACTCGTAAAGACCATAACGAGTCGAGAAGGTCATCTTGGGTATGTCCTCCTTACGTATCCTCATCGATGATATCACGATCTCAAATCAATCTTGGAGAATACTCCTGCTCCCTTAAGCTGGTCAAACAGGTCATCGATCCTGGGCAGAGGGTACTTATTTTTGATGGTGACCTCATTAAGTGCTCTGTAGTCCACACACATGCGCTGACTACCATCCTTCTTCTTGACAAATAACACTGGCGCTCCCCACGGGGATGAACTCGGTCTGATGTAACCCTTATCCAAAAGCTCCTGAATTTGCTTCTTCAACTCTGCTAAATCATTGGCGGGCATCCGATAGGGTCTCTTGGAAATCGGAGCGGTACCTGGCACAAGCTCAATCAGAAACTCAACCTCCCTCTCTGGTGGCATACCTGGAAGATCATCCGAAATCGTCGGGTATTCTCGACAACCGGTACACCCTCCAACTGGATTACCTTACTCGCAAATCATGGTAGCTCTGTTGGCACTCACTCGCCGCGAATCGCACCTTAACTCCGTCTGAATTGGTTAAGGTCATGCTCTGCTCCCACGCCTAACAACGCTTGCGCTACGAAGCCAATCCATTCCCAAGATTACATCTAGGGATGCATATCCAACAAAATCAGTCGACCTGAACTCAACTCCACGAATGGTTATCCTAACTCTGGACAACCTAGGTTGGACCTCAACTCGATCCGGGATTGGATTAAAAGAACAGATCCAAGAGCAACAGTTTTCAATTGTTGCTTTAAAGCAAAACTCCAGAAACAAGCGAATGCGGCTCGTAATCAAATAAAGCGGTGGCGAGGCCAGATATACGAAACGCATCGATCACAACGCTCGGCGCTGCTGGCATCCTCTGCGGTGACGTGGTTCACGACCTCTCACCACCGGCGTCCCCGGCGCTGTCCCGAGGCGGGGTGCTCCTCCGCTGCTCCGGGGTAGGGGTACGACCGTGTGGCTCCCAAGTCAAAGCGAATCGTGTCGGGGCACGCCTCGAGGGCACTTGCTAGCATAGTGTCCCACTTCATGACACTTGAAGCAAGTGATGGATCTTCTTTGGATTATTACTCTTCTGCTGCTGCTGCTGTCCATCGGAACCACTAGACGCCGCCTCGATCAAATCGCGCGCGAGTCCAGCCGGGTCCAAACCACGAAGATAACTGCTGCTGCGCCGCTGCTTTCTTCTTTGTGGCGCTCGTCAGGTGGTAGGAACCAAAACGAGGCCTCGAGATCGGTGTGACCGTGATCCCCGCTGGATCAACCTCCTCTTGCGAGACTCCTCGAGCTCGCGCGACTCTCCTCGATAAGTATGGCCTTATCCACCAACCGCTGAAATCGGCATAGTCGTTGCCTCGACTTGCACCTTCAAAGCCGGGTTCAAGCCTTTCTTGAACCTCTTACGCGAAGCTGCATCGCCGCTACATCCTCTCGCGCGTGCGCGAGCTAAGCGAGTGAATTTATTGAGATATTCACTCACCGACGAGTTCCTCTGCTGGAACTCCCGAAACTCGTCCTTCTTCATCTCAACCACTCCCTCCATGACATGAGCGGTGTGGAAAGCCTTGGCGAATTCCTTCCGGTGATGTTATCTTTGGTCCTCATGGGCGACAAGAGTTCTCCCACCACTCTGCTGCTGGTCCCTCAAGCCGATGTCTTGCATACAAACACCTTCTCCTGTCGGTGCAGGCCAAGTTCGATTTCTTCTCAATCGAACGGACCCGATCGTCGGCCTCAAAGGCTCGATGAACTGGAGAAAGCGGGCGGTCTCGTCCTCATAAACTCTGCATAGCCGGTCTGGCGACGATGTCTTGGCGGTGGTATCGCTCTGGTGCTGCCGCCGCATCATGGTCTCGCATACCACGCATCATAGTCTGCATCATCGTATGCAGGCCATCAAGAATCGATCGAGGGCGGGGTCCAAGACAGTGGCACCGCCGCGCGCATCATTCTTCTCTGGTCTGGTTCCCCAGTTGCGGTGGAGGAGTTCTGGTGTCAACCATCTTGCTCTGAAAAAAACAATCTTGATGACCAAAGGCGAAAGACGAGAGGAAAAGCATAGATAAGAGGTAAATGCGTCTAAGGGGTTTTGCTTAATGGAAACCTAACTAAACAAACACTTAGCCGTAGGCTAATCGAGAAACCAACAAAATAGACTCCAATAAAAGATTTGACATGATCGCAATATAATGCTTTTAGGGCAATATTTGCAGCTCACATCACACTCAATCGCAAATAAAATCCAACGTGTCTACTCGTACTATCTACTCAAGGCTCCCACTCGGTCCCGACAAATAGGGTACACCGCTATCGTCCTCGGAATCGCCAGACAACCCACGAGTTGCGGATCGGCGCGATCGCTCGATCGGGCGCTGAGTGAACCGACCGAGGTAGGCGCGACGATCTCCGTGATCGACGACGCTCTCCTCCGGGCTCGGCGGTGTAGGCGACGGTAGAGGTCTTGGCGATCGCGGTCGGGCTCCTCCCGGCCGCTCGTAGTCTCGGGTGGCTCCGTCGCTCCTTGAACTTCCGGACGAGTCGGCCATGTTGATCTTGTATAGCTTGCAAAGTCGACGGATGGCTTTGTGCGCAACTCCTGTCTTGACATCTCCCACCGCACCGGTGTTCTTGAAAGCGTGATGTAGCACCGCTTGCCAACTCGGGTAGTGAAGTATAGCCCGAGATGCTCCGATCGTTGACCTTTCGCTTCTCATCCTTAGTGAGGTAGACGGGCGATCTCTTAAATCCGAGGCTCGCAATGTAGCGCGTAGAAGTGACCTCCATCCTCCGTCGGGTGTAAGAAGCTTGGGACATCTAATGCATTTATAAAGGAAAGATCAGTTTATAACTTTAGGAAACCAATTTTTCAAGAGTTGGGGCGAGAGACAAGAATCCTTAAGAATGAGGTAAGAAGATAGAGATATTACTAAATATCAAGTTTAGTTGGTTTGATTTAGAAAATAAATTTTTGGGTTACGACCAATTTAACTAGGGCTTGTCCTCTGATCGATATGGCTCGATACCATCTCTGCCGAGACCGAATATGCAAATTCGGTCTCTCGTAAACTGCACTAGTCCAGATCACGCTAGTGCACACAGTCAAACATAGATGCCATCATAGTCATACACACGATAATAGTAAAGGTAAACTCGAATATCGATAAAATATCAAGGTACGACCTTATGGCCAAGCTTACAATATCCCTAGCCGGAAGGGCTTAACAAAATAGCAGCGGAAATCCAAAATAAAGCGTAGCGACCAATCGACAAGCCACGGGCTATCGAGTGGAGAACGAAGCCTAATCCGTGAAGTCGTCGTAGTACTCCCTTCCGCACCTCCTGCCGATAGTACTCCTCTCCTCAATCGAGCAACATAGGCGCAAAGCCGTGAGTACATTGGTACTCAAGAAGTCGTTTGTAACAATTTAATGCAATATAATATGCAAGGCTTACCAAGGAAGGCTGAAAGGTTAATTTGCATAAAGGCATTTATTGATGAAATATAGTAAATAACTTGAAAGCGAAAGTTAATCAAAACAAGAATAATAGATAATCAAAGGGATAAACATGAACCACTTGTGAACACCAATTCACAAGTTAAACCAACATGAACTACCCGTCCACTCCCAACATAAACCACCAAGTTATAAATGAAACACTAACCCTCGTGTGAAATCCCGAGCACCGCCCATGACCGAGGACGCGGCTATTCGAATAGTTTTACACTCTGCAGAGGTTGCACAACTGTACCCACACGATGTGATTAGCCTAGGCCTAAGGAAATCACAACAAGGCCTTTACAATGCTCTACCTCAACCCAATCCCGCCCGCTAGGTTTCGTCACACCCCCTTGCGCCACATGGAAATCAAGAACCATGTTCATCACAATGGCGAAATTGAATTGAAATATTACAAATTAATCAGCCAGGTCCATCCCATAATAGACATGTGGTTTGCACGATTAAGCTCAGATCAATGGCGCACAAAGTTAAGTCCTTAGCATTACCCGGGCGAGACTACCACATCCCCCAAAGTACAACTGTACTTCCCCCTTTACTGCACGATCACTTGCCCGAGTGCAAAACCCATTTTGTATAACCAAGCCAACGTCACACCAATGACATGGCACAAATTTTAATACACGTGGCACCAACCACAATTCCATATATCATTAAGTCAAATTAATATTTTAATGTGTGCGATGAGACCGAACGTAATTATACACTGGCTAAGCAATCTAATCGTACCAACCCATGTGATAAATAAACTAGCATCACTATTAAATTTCCCAACCTATGGTGACAAAGGCATCATGGTATTTCAAAGTGTCAAGGAGGTGTAATTGCAATTGGGACAATAACTACCTGTGCAACGGGTTGAATAAAAATAGCAATGCAACGTAATTTAAAGCAAAATAATTAAATAATAGTTTGTAAAATTGGGTTCAACATGATCAAGGGACACGACTTGCCTTCGTTATGCTCAGTGGGTACTCTGGTCTTCAGCGCGAAACTGCTCCTCGGAATCCGAATCTAACGAGAGAAAGCGACCGGAAACAAAGAAACACATAAAATGACAAGCAAAAGAACTCAAAATTCACAAAAACAGAACCAACAGCTAGAGCTCGATTTTAGATGAATTTAGAAAAAGAACGGGTCAATCGGAGCTAGGACGGAGGAGAACGGGCTCGGAAAATTAATTCAAAATTAATTCAGGAAAATTGAAAAAGTTCTTGTCTTTGTGAACCCGGTGCACCAAATTCGAGTTCACCGTGGACCCGGTCCACGTAACGATGCACGGGGCGCGGGCGACGCGGCGGGACGCTACCGACGCGGGCGGCATATCTTTGCCGCGTGGCGCGTCTTGACGTGGCGGTGACGTGGCATGCCACGTGGGTGCCACGTCGGCTAGGGTCGACGTGGCCGGCGCGGCGGCGCGCGCGACGCGAC
This sequence comes from Melocanna baccifera, assembly GCA_036346265.1. Taxonomy (NCBI): domain Eukaryota; kingdom Viridiplantae; phylum Streptophyta; class Magnoliopsida; order Poales; family Poaceae; genus Melocanna; species Melocanna baccifera. The sequence goes on from CM070687.1 coordinate 16,561,825, forward strand.
GGTGGGGATCCGACGGCGGAGAGTTGGCCACGCGGCGCGTCGCGGCCGTGGATCCGTCTGAATCTGCGCGGTCGGATCGGCGGCGGTGTCGGTGGTGCGCGGATTGCCGGCGCGTGGCGGCTCGGCGCGGCGTCGCCGCGCGGACGGCGCGGATGGAGCGGCGCGGGCGGCGGTGACGATGCGCGGCGCGTGGCGGCGTCGGGCGCGGCGGCGCCGCGCGCGCGCGCGCGCGCGGGCGCGGCGCGCGCGCGCTCGGGACCGAGGGGCGGAGCGAAGTGCGCGAGGGCGACGAGCGGCGACGCGGCGACGGCGAGGAGGCGGCGAGCTCACCGGCGACGTCCCGCAACGGCGACGAGCTCGGCGCACGGAGGGTGCACGGCGCGGCAGCAGCGACGGCGGAGCGGCTCGGCGACGCGCGCGCGCGAGGGCGGCGGCGGCGGCGACGAGCTCGGGCGACGGGCACGCGAACCGAGGGATGAACGCGAGTTTTATCACGCGAACCGAGGCAATCCCGATCGGTTACGGCACGGGGCGAACGCGGATTAGGTTAGACGGCTAGGATTGGGCCACGCGGCGGGATCGGACGGCTGGGATGGTTAGGGTTAGGGTTACGCGGCGCGAGCGGCGGCTGGGATCGCGCGCCGAGGCGAGGCGAGGGCGGGCGTGCCGTGCCGCCGCGCGTCCAGCGATGCGCGACGCGTGGCGCGCGGATCGGCGCGGGCGCGCGCGCGGGAAAAGGTAAAGTGTGGCGCGCGGCGCGGATGGGTGACGCGTGGAGGAGAGAGGAAGATCGGGCGGCGGAGGTTATTTCCTTTTCTTTTCTTTTTCCAGAAATTCAAATAAACTTCTAAAAGCTCTAGAAAATAGCAAATAAAGCGTCAATGCACGCGGGGAAGGGGCGACACTAACGGGGCATTTGTCGCCTAAGTACGATGGTACGGCGGCGAGGCCACAGGGCGGAGCTTGACAGGAGGGCGATGCAACCCTGGAGCAGGCGAAGCAAATGCGGGGTGGCATCAATGCCATGGCCAGCGCGCGTCAGCTCGGACGCGATAGTAAAACTAGGAGCGGTGACACGGCACGGAGTGGAGGGAGGTAATGTGCGACGGGGCTAGTGGTGAGGCAAAGTTCTAGGCCTGTGGAGGAGTATGGGCAAGTGGTGGAGTTGCCACGGGGAGGGCTAGCGCCGGGGAGTAGGAGGGGACCCATGGTTGGCGACGTGGTGCAGTCGGTGCGACGAGCTTGGGCAAAAACAGAGGAAGGGGAAGGAAGGAGGAAGGAGAGGAGGGGCTGGGCCGAAAGGCCGAGGAGGGAAAAAGAAAAGTGATGGCTGAGCTGGAAGGAAAAAGAAAAAGGGGCTGGGCCTAAAAGAAGAAATTTGAATTTCGGTGGGGAAAAGGAATTCAAGCAATTTAAAAAGCTAAGAACTAAATTTTAGCCCAAGCTTTTGAACTTTAAGCACCAAATTCAACAAATAACTCCAAATTACAAGCACAAAGTAACATGCCCAAGAATGGGATGTTACAGAGAGCCCAAGGAAGTCCTCTAGAAAGTCTTCGTCATCGAAATCGTTTTCTCCCTAGTCCAGCTTATCAGGACTATGGAGGTCTTCCTCCGTGAAGGTGGTGCAGGGGGTAAAGGCCTGGGCCAAAGCTGCGAAACAAGCTTGGTGTCCGTCGCAGCCGGAATAGCCAACGGCACCGGTCAGTTTTGGTGACCGCCGCGGTAGGAGTGGCCAGCGGCGCAGGTGGATTTCAGGTTGGCTTTCCCAGCGTCCTCAACTGTAAGGATCAGCAGGGTTATAGCCTTTTCCTGTATATTAGAACATATATACAATCATTTGAAAGGAAGAGATCGAGTCAATATTTCCGTATTATTGTATGAACTACGAAGAATCCTTCAATTTCGCATCGCCTTTCTTCCTTTTTTAAAGACTTAACTTGTACAGTTAACAGAGCAGTGAACAGAAAATGTACTTTTCTTGAAACGAACGTGAACAGAAATCTATAAGCTACTTCTACTTGGGGTGCTTAGGTTTAGAAAGTGCATACGAATGAAGCATTGCTAGGTAGATCAACATCTTCTCACATCTCCTTCAGAAATTGGTCTTATAAGAACGCATATGCTCATAAAAATCCTATGTGATTATTGATGGTTAGTATTTCAAAAAAGGGACGCATACCCAATATTTCTGCCCTTTTGAGGACAGGACGGGGTGAAGCTATTTTCCTATCTTGAATGTTGGATTTCCTTGATTATCTGTAAACTTGCTCCAGAAGGCTGGCCAACATTGCTGGCAATCCCTGTGTTTTCCCCTGTGATGTCTAGTGAATACGCTCTGACTGAAGTACTAGGAGTATCAAAAGATGTGCCAACTCCTGTAGGTGAATTACTGCCTAAAAAACTGTAGGTGAATTACAGTCCATGAAAATATCGTTGTGTATTTTCTTTGCCAGAACAAAGTTGGGAGGCATCTTTTCTGAATATGTATGCATCTACCAGCTCTCATCGTTATGTAAGCTGTCATTTTCAGATTGCAGGAACCAGAAGCAAAGCAGGTCTCACCTATAGTATCTCGTAGAGTTTCCTGAACTCCTTTTAAAAAAGAAAATACCCTGAACTGAACTTCCAATAGTCAATCACCAAAGTGGGCACAGTCAGTTTTGCTGCTGAATTAGTGAACTGAGAAGACCTTGACGTGTACCCATGCGCGGATTCGCGGCTAATCTGAAGTTGGAGCTGCATGGCAATAGTCTTTCTTTGGTAAAAGCTGGAGAGGGAGCTTGGCCAAAAGAAGGCCGGCTATATCTGACAACGCACACAGGTCACAGGGTTTTGCCTGTCAATCGTCGTACGAGCCCTGTCAACAAAAGAGTTGCGAGTAATGATGTATATGCTAGGTTCAATGGACTGGGATCTGTAGGGCATATGCCTGAGAAATGACAGATTTTGCACTATTCTCCTAGCTGTTAGAAGGGAAACATATACATGTGAAAGATGCTGACAGCTCATGGTTACACTGAAGATCACTTTTCATACATTGATTCACAGTGGCTAGCTGTTTATTTTGTTACGAATAGGTATTCACGAGGTTTAATGGATAATATATATAGAAAATATAAAAAATATATTATATACATGTAAGAAAATACAAAGATATATAAAAAAAATACAAAAGAATTCCTATTCTAACACCTCTTAATCTTATGGTGGATCATACATACTGAAATACAAATGTTATACTATAGTATGTGGTCTTGTGAAGAAGTCATCAATCTGTAACTCTGAAGGTATAAATTGCAAAGCAAGTGCTCCCTCCTACATCTATGAGTGAGTGTATAAAGTATTAACACCAGTGTACTTGGTGAGCTCATACTTCACTGGTCACGGGCAATACTGATAGCATTAGTACCGTCAGACAAAAAAAGTTGTAGGTTCCATCACCGACACTCCAAAATTTATAAGTAACCACCTCAACTAAGTACTTCTGTTATCACTATTGCTATAGCTCTTAATTCAGCCACTGCACTTGAACGAAAAACTACAGTATATTTTTTTTGTCTTCTAGGCAATCAGAGAGGAGCTAAGAAAAATACAGCAAGCAGAAAGAGAACAACGATCAAAAGGATTATCGACTAAGGTCATATTAGAGTACACCTGAAGCCGTTGTGAGTTGGAGTTAGAGAAAAATAAGCAACTAGAAATAGTCCCACGCAAATAGCGAAGAACACGAAGAAGTTAACTATAGTGAAGATAGGTAGGACAAACCATGAACTGATTCAAGATATGAACAGTATGAGTAATATCAAGACAAATGCTCACAAGATACACCAAACTCCCAAGAAGATGACGATATCGAGTAGGATCCTTAAGAAAATCACCATCAGTGGCATAAAACCGAAGGGATAGCTCCATGAAAATCTCAATAGTACAAGTTTCAGTCAGACCAGATCGATCAAGAAGATTCTAGACATACTTCTGCTGAGAGAGTAGTGGCCCTCAGACATGGAAGAAATCTCAATCCCAAGGAAGTACATAAGAGAACTAAGATCAGTCATCAGAAACTGCTCACTGAGATGCTTATTTACATACGTGATGAATGAGGAATCATCGCCAGTAATGAGCATGTCATTCACATACAGAAGAAACAATGTCCTACCCTAAAATGAGATATGGACAAAAAAAGCAGGATTGTGGGAACTGACAGTGAAACTGACATAGGTAATCACTGAGGTAAAACACACAAACCAAATACGAGAAGCCTGTTTAAGGCCATAAAAAGCACGAAGAAGACGACATACGTACCCATATGGATTAAAATAATCTGATGGTGGTTGTATGTAGACTTTCTCATACAAAACACCATTAAGAAATACAATCTTAACATTTAGCTGAGAGAGACCACCGGCGAACAGTAGCCATATTGGCAATAGGGGTAAAAAATCTCATCATAGTCATGACTGTACTCCTGCCGAAAGCTGCAATCCACAAAACAAACCTTGGAACGCTCGATAGTACCTTAGACCGGGTCTTAATTTTATACACCTGTTTACACGTGATAGGACGAGCATGCATATATATGTTAATACAACATCCCAAGTCTGCATACGTTTTACACATCTTCAGCGCATACAGCCTCACTGCATTGCTAAACGTTTAGTTCTGCAGGGCTGACTGTAATGCAGATTCAAGCCAGGGACAATCGTGAGCATGGCTGCTGTTACTTCTTCCAGGCAATCATGCCAAGGAGTGGGGAGGAATAGAACAAAGGATTCCTTTGATACATTCCAATGGGCTGTGGGGGACTGGGTCACTGGGGCTAAAGCCTCAGAGGTCAAGATGGCTGCTGGGATTTGACACGTGGGCGAGGCTAGCTAGGAGTTCTGGCGTGGCTCAAAAACCGAGGAATGTCCTGTTTGTCGCGAAGACTTATCCGTACCGTGAGCTCGATCCCTTGCCTCCGATCCTTTTCCGTCAGATCCGTCTATTGTCTTGCATGTTTGTTAATGTTCGTTTATTGGAGCACCACCAGTGCTGTTTGCGCGTTTCAAATTCCATGATGTCTGCACTTCAGAGAACATGGATGGGAAATGAATCTTCTGTGGTGTAAATATCACAGACGATTTGTACCTAAAAATCGTCTGTGATAGCCATAATCATAGACGGTTTGTAATCAAAAATCTTCTTGGTTTTATACGTGATTTTAGGCAACTCACTTCCCTCCGAAAGCATATGCGCTAAAAGACTTAGCAGCGCTATAAAACTCTTGTCGGACCAACCGTTGTTTGCCTTCAATTTCAACAGTTCAAGCACAGCTGACAACTTCGTGTACTTTAACCTGCAGCACGTGAACAAAGGTTTCTCTAAGTCATCCGTCAAGCTTCGGAATTTAATATACTCTCTCTCATCATAGTTCTCTTCTACATCACGAAACATCTGATCTAGATTGTCATCGTACAGCCTATCCGAATCCGAACTACAATCATCATCCGGCGGCATATCATTGACTTCGCCATGACTGGTCCAACACGTATACCTCCAATCCATCCGAATCAAGTGCGCTTTAATTTGCTCTCGATTCTTAAACATCTTTAAATTCTCGCAGTTAGTACATGGACAATACATATATTTCACCCCCTTATTCAACATATCCTCCTCGGCAGCTTTTGTAAAAGCAGACACGCCATTAATGTACACTTCACTCACACGGTTTGTGTTATACATCCAGTTTCGGTCCTATATTATGTACATATATAACAACTTAGTATTAAAATTAATTTAATTAATTATTACTACATATATACCACATACATTGAGGCTAGATATATCTAAATTAGCTAGATCTTCAAAGTATATATAACAGTCACCGAAAATTAATTAGCTAGTTAGATCTAAATTTTGATATTACAATCAAAAACAAATTTCATTACTAACCATATTTAGGGCAACCAAGAACTCAATAAATCTTCAAAGCTTTCCTGCCAAATAAGCCTCCTTCCACCAAATTAAATGCCTGAAAGCCTTGCCGCCTCCAGCTGTAGCACCGGCTAGATCTGGATCGAAATGAAGACAGATGCAGTCTGAGCGACCCAATAAATACATAGAAAGATTATCACAGACGATTTTTAGTTAAAAATCGTTTGTGATAGTCCAGTATCATAGACGGTTCATAGGTAAGAACTGTCTGTGATACTCCTTCAGCAACACAGACGGTTTTCAAATTAAAACCGTCTATGATAGTGTACATCACAGACGGTTTCACAAAATCGTCTATAATTTAGCGTCTAGTATTAGGCTTTCTGTAGTAGTGGCAGGTGCACAAAAAGTTCTGCTAATTGTGTGGCTACTGGCAATCTATCGCATAGAATAGAACAATGATAATTAATTAATTTTGGTATCTTTTCTCCTATAATTTCATGCCTATATATATGCCTCCTTTTTGATTAGGGATTTGAATTGATTTTAGTCATTGCAAAATAAAACAAGTTACTCCCTAAACTAGTTGACCTCATATGTTTGATCTAGATTGCATATAAGCCTAGTTTATATCTCCTGTCATTCTTAGTGCAACCTTTTAGATAGTGTTCAGAATAGCGATGGTTTTTGATCTTTAGCTGAAATTTTACTATAGCTGACTTATTTTTTTACTGTAGTTGAGTTGATTTATTGTGCATAATTAAATTTAAAAAATATAAAAATAAAAACGACATGCTGATCTAGAGCGGACAATGCAAATGAATACGAAAAAAACAAAACACAAAAATTTAAAAAAATAAAAACGATAAAAATAATAAAAAAAAGTCGACCGAACGCCCATCGCCACCGCTCACAGCCGATGTGCGCCAGCTAGCTGGCTGCATCTGACAAGAGCAGACAGCTCTACCCTAGTCAGTAACCATTTCGCCTGTGAATATATCTAACATTTGGAAATCACATATTAGAAACATATAAACCATTCCAATCATCATTGTATAATCAATTCATCCGTTCGAACTAGTAGTGCATTTTTATGACAATTTTATTCCCTTTTTGTTGTTTGTGTTATAGATAAACCGGACAGTTATATGCGCTTCTTGTACTAGTTCAAAAAAATGCGCTTCTTGCACATATTAGATATCTTGGCTTATATAATCAATATCATGTTCATGCATAACTAAGCATATTGAGGGAAGCTAGTGCACGCACTCCAGCCATTGTAGGCACATATGCTAATGATCTAATTAATATTACCAAATCAACAAAGGAACATCCAAATGATGGGAAAAGGGAGACCAGAATTGATGCCTGTTCTCTTAAGCAGCCATATTACTAATATACAAACACAGCAGTAGAGACAATCATACTTAAACATGTATACCCAATCGATCCAGGTATATAAATAGCAATGCATGTCTTGTCACAGGAAAGCTAGCTAGCAGATCTGCAGAAGATAATTATTACAATTTGCAAGCAAATAAAGCAGGCGAAAAGGATCAGATATAAGTACACTGCAAGCGAGCAACCACACACACACACACACACAACATGATAGTAGGTAACTGGCCGGGGAGTACTAGAGCCATGGCAACTGCCTTTTCCTCCCTTGATCACCACCCAACACGTCGGCGGTCTTCAGCTCGATATCTCGAACTGCTCCCAGTCAACATGCATGAATGTATGCATCGGCATCCCAGCACATCAGCTGTTTTGCCTGCACACTGCACCTTGCATATGCATCCTTGAGCTGAATTAAACCCACAACAGTGCCAGACGTACGTACGAGTACATCGCACGTACGCTCACAGATCGACTACTAATAAATCAACTGAAGGACTTGACAGTAGAGAGACTGGCTAAACAAGCAGCTCTCTGGGCGAGTTCTTATTTGATTGAGATAGGCTAGATAATAGTAGCTAGGTTGATTGATAAGCTTTTGGATGCGCCATGCATGCAAAAGAAGTAGGGTTTGAGTGATTGTTGGTCAACGGCGGCGCGCTGCGGTCTCCCGCTGCGCGTTGAAGTAGACGGCGGCGACGGGGAGGCCGAGGTCGTTCTCGGCGGCGAAGCGGCGGGTGCTGAAGTGGTCCCTGGAGGATGGCGGGCTCACCTCTTGCCGGCCCTTCTGCTGGAACAGCACGAAGACGAACCTGTGGATGCCGATGTTGGGCCTCGGGCTCTCGTAGCTCGCCACCTCCTTTCCTGCATGCATTCATATTCATATATGCGTTAATTAATTTGTTCAAAGAAAGAAGCCAATGATCAGCATGCCATGCATGATACATGAACCTCTGAAAACTGCAAAAGCTAAACCAAGGCGTACACGAAAAGGAATTACCAAAAGAAGCATCAGTGGTGCCAGGAATATCAGTGACGATCCTGCGAGAGGGTTAATATTAATTATATTAAAAGTTAGTATACTCTATCAGCGATATTTTATGCACAGATGAGCATATTAAAGATGACCATTTGTGTTGGCTCAAAAAGAAAAAAAAACTTTCAATCTGTGTGCACCAGAGTCTAGGTATTTAGAAACTAATTGATCACTAATCGTAACATGCATGAGCTAGCTAATTTGGTCATGCGGGTTACTTTGATTGATTTGTTTTTCCCTAGATGATCGATATTCTTGTGGTTTTTCCATGTTGGATCTGCCTAGCTAGCTGAGATTATGTATTCTGCAAGCTGAGATTATGTATTCTGCAATGATCGTTTCTTACTCTTTAACTTCAGATCGAGCTAGCTGTAACTTGTAATTGGGATATATATAGTTACCAGTGGAGATGCTCTCTCAGGTATGGATCACTAGGCCCTGGCACGTCTGGATCCGTCATGACCTGAAGAAGAACAACACCAACACACTCATTAGCTAGATGTCACAATATATATCTTCAGATCAGATGCGCAAAACCTAATTGTAAGCTATGAAATTAAACCATATCAATTTGTGTGAGATGTCCAGATCAGTTGGCACAGACCAGTGTGAAGAAAGACCTCATGTCGCCGCCCTGGACCTCGACGCGCGGCTTGGACACGACCGCCGACGGGAAGAACTCGTGGCCATTGAACACCTGCTTGTTGGAGCTGTAGGTCGCGGTCATCTTCACCGTGGGGTTGAAGTTGTCGATGACTTCTCCGATCACGTTCCCGACGATGAGAGGCTCCAGCACCCTAGACATGGCTAGCTTGCACTGAAGTAGCTAGTAGTAGTGTAGGTAAACAAGAGATAAACAGTCTTGAGGATTACCCGATGGTTGTTGCTGATTGGGAGACGCAGGACTCTATTTATAGCTGCCTGGAGCTTCCGCTAGCTGAGCTGAGAGTAGTGCGAACCGTGTAAAGTGTGCTGCAGCTAGATTAGCATTATAAGATGTTTGTTCTATGGTTGCTTTCGTTAAATTAGACTAAACAATTAAAACCGATGAGGGTACAACTCAAAAAGGTTTCAACCCTTATTGCAAAAAGTGACACGAGGACATATACATATATACATATATACATACATATATACATATATACACACACACATATATATATATTCGTACAGTAAGGGGCAGAGCCATTGTCCGACGACTCTGAGTGATTGACTATGCTGTCTGGGCTCACCGGCGAACAGCTCTGTTGAGCCCTGTTAATATATAGTAGCATCTAGATCTTGATTACTCGGTGTTTCGTTCAGGCTCTCGCACTTTAGCCAGCTCTGCCTAGACTCTTGCGCTCGACTAGCATAGAATCCAATTTGTCAAAAGAAGAAAAGTCTCTTGCCATGTATGCGCCTACAATGTGCCAACCGGAGGTAGATCAACGTACCGTGCTACAAGTCCTTCAAACAGTTCATCCGTAGCGCGAGGACATTATAAGTCTCACATTCTTTGAGACTGCCATTGAAACTTGCTTAAATGCCTTTTGGAAATTTGGTTTCTTTGTGATGATGACGAGTACAGCACCACTAATTCTAAAGCGTACTATATGCTTGCCAAAATACTTTTTTTCACTTGAAATTGCATGCACATATCATACATGCATATAATTGGTTACTCTGTCTGGTCATAAAAAAAGTGCCATTGTCTATTTAAAGTTTGGCCAACAGCATCTTTGTGAATATATTGAGCAGCTATATATGTGAAAATGATAGATTAGATTTGTCTTTGAAGTACTTTCATAGTACTGCAATTTTATCGGGTATTACAACTACATTAGTACAATAGAAATTGGTGATGAAAGTTTCGTCCTGCAGATTGTATATGCCATCAACAGCGACACTTTTTTCTTTTATAGAAGGGAGGAGTAACGCTTGCTCAGTACATATATGTGATAATCTAAACACGTAGTTATAACTATGTTTGCATGTAATGGTCTACCTACGGTGTACACAAACCTAGGTCAAACAGTGACCCAATGTTGAGGCCTGACGGTCTAGCTAAACCAAATACGAGACAAGATTTTCTCCTGAGGGCACAGCTAATTAACTATACCCACACACGTTTCATGTTTCAAGTAAGGTTTTAGACAAGTTTTCGTGTAAGAGGTTTCAGATTTTAAGGCTGAAGTTCAAACAAGTTTCATGAATTTCATTTTGGTTCCATAAGTAACAATAAGTTTCATGAATGTTTTAGATATTTATGGTTGAAGTTTCAAGTAGGTTTTAGACAAGTTTCGTGAAGGTTCCAGTATGTTTTGAGAGTTTTATGGAAGTTTCCAGTGAGCTCCAAGTTTCAAGTGGTTCAAGAAGTTTCAAAATGTTTCGTCATTTTTTTAGCAAGTTTCGGCAAAGCTAGTCTAACCTTTAATGCAAATAATTGTTTCTTGGATCTAATATATGCAACGGAAATCGAACGGCGGACTACCCCTGGGCAGGGTTTCCAAAACCGACCGATAATCGACAAAAAATCGGGATTATCGGATCTATGGAACTCCCCAGTAAAATACCGGGCAAAAGTTTTCGGTTTTGCATGGTTTTTGTCAAATACAAAGAAAATTCATAACCATTTGTAATCACATGTGTGTGCATAGCCTGGTGGTTAGTTTTCTATCCTCTCGAGCAGCAAGTACAGGGTTTGAACCCTGGAAATTGCTTTTTTTTTCATTTTCTGTTTGAACTTCAAAAAAGTTAATTTTGATTTAAAAATTTCAGCTGAATTTGACCAAAATTTTCTGAAAAATCTGGATTATCGGATCTTTCGAACCCCGGTAAAATTTTAATACCGGTTTTGAAAACCTTGCCCCTGGGCAGCAAACTTTTTTGAACCAAATATGTGTGTGTGTGTGTTTCATTTTGAGGGAGCTCAACTCTGGTGATGATTGGTGAATCAGAATGACAAGTCAAAGATGGCTGCCGGACCAGCTTGATTGGGCCAATTGGCATGCTCTTTTCATCCATTATATTTTTTTAGTTATTTAAGCATTAATATGTGAATTCTCTGTACCGTACCATTTCACTTTCTGGTGCCACTAAGCTTAAACAAATCATGCTAACCTACGAACGATAAGGTGGCATGCCGTTTTGATGGCTGGCGAGCTAGGCACTCAGCAGGTGGGATCTAATGATAGCGTCACCCTTTTGGCGTGCTCATCTCATAGACCATGCTAGGTCTATGATATATTTGTGACCAATTATTGGTATTTTAATTGAGTTAAATTTTTCAATAGTTTTTGAAAATTCATATTGCTACTAGTGTTGGTGGTCGAACCGTAGGGAGGAAGCAGTCGGACCTGGCAAGAAGAGCAGTCTAACTGGCGGTCCAGTATGACCAGAGTTTGGGGTGGTCAGATCATCGAGCGGTATGGCCGATTTCTAGTTAGCGGTTGGTTTATTCTAGAGAGCATATTTTGGAGTTGGGCTCGTGTAGTTGGACCGACCATGGATGGCGGTCAGACCGAGGGAGTTAGTCAGTGTGACCAGTAATGAACATGTAGTCACACAAGGTGGTCGGTTAGACCTACCAGTGGTTGGCGGTCTGACTTGACTGGTCTGATCGGCGTGAATAGAGAGGTCAGACCAATGGCTACGGTCAGGGATCAAGGTGAGTTGAGCTGAGTTGATTTGAGGTTGGTTCATAGCTTAGGAGCCATCAGGGTTTGTGTTGCATTGTATAATGCATGGTTTTGACTAACATGAGTCAAGTATATGGAACTTGTGCTCGATATGATTGCTTGTTATTGGATGTGTAGATGGTTTAGAGGACGTAGTGGTCGGCGGCAGTGGACTAGGTCTAGGCGGGGGAGTTGAAGTCGATAGAGGTCATGTAAGTTTGGACAATGCTATGTGGCTCAAGTAGGAGCATAGAGAACACAGGAATTACGAAAAGATGAGTTGGTGCATGTGGTGTACCAAGTGACAACGCTGATGCACATAGAAATGTTCTGGGGAGTCAAAATGCATGAAGACATGATGACTAGTCATTGGACATGACAGGCTATGTGTCATAGCATGTGCAGATGAAGATGGAGTGAGGGAAATATGTCCAGAAGCTTTGTTAAGGGTATTTTGGCATGAAGAACCACGTTAAGAATATCCATGGTTTATCTATGTTGAACAATTGATAATTGGCTATGTTGAGTTGGAATTTGCAATTGCAAAAGTTTACAATTTTCTGAGCAACTTGTCAGGTGTTGGTCTGACTGACATGTAGAGCCGGCTAGACTGGCTAAGTTGCCCCTCGGGCACTTTGCCAGGAAGAGGTTTGACCGGCTTGGTTTAAGTGGTCTGACCGGCTTGGTTCAAGTGGTCTGATTGGCCCAGTTGGCTTTTGGCTCTTGGACACCAAACTAATGTGTAGAAGTGTTATGAGATTTCTTTGCATTAGGTGTCACCTCATCTAGAGGTATGAGGCAAAACTAGATAGTAAAATACTGAATTTCTAGAGAGGATCACTCTGGTGTTCTACCCTAGCGGTAAGACTGGTTGCCCATGGTGGTCATACCAACCATTTCAGAAATTGGTCGATAGGGTTTTGGGAAATTTAGGTATTTGGTCATGGATTGAGTTTTTGTGGTCTAGGTTATTGCATTTATATTGCATGAAGTATGTTTAGAGTAACGTAGGTCAAGTTATGAAGAACTTGTGTAAAAAAATAGTTTTTTTGATATTTGATATGCAGGTGCTTGGAGGTAGCCATAGTCGACAGCGTAGATTGGGACTAGGCTCGACGATGAGCTAAGGTATGGTTAAGAAAGCTAGATGGAATGGTTGGATTCAAGCAAGTCACAAGAGAAGACAAGAGATGTTGAAGGAAAAGTTCGAGCAATGGCTCATTGAATGGTGTGGTTGATATAAGTGAGGCATGATTGGGAGAAATCAACACAGAGAGACTTGTCGATACATGAGCCATTGGTGAACCTATACATTGTAAGCATGAGGATTGCTTGCAAAGAAAAAGAAGATCATGGGCTAAGCTTGAGGAAGAGGTGAGGTTCACAGTTAAGGCGAAGGGGAAGCCAAAATACCAAAAATGACGAAGGGACCAAAACCACAGCGCTTGGAGGGCGCTTGGAAAGCAATTTAGGTCAAGGAGGTGCCAAGGAGGCTAAGTGGATGGAAACTTCCTCTTTAGTAATTTTGGGCTTATGCACTTGAAAAATGTGCATAAGTCATGTGAGTGTAAAGTCCGATGTGTATGAGATTAATAGGTTTCTCTGGTTGTGCTAATAGATAGTATCCATTAGAGATAGATGTGGGTTGGCTGCTCCATCTACTTGATTGGGAGAGGTTGGTGACTAGGGTTAAGGTGAGAAAGAGGAAATCAACAAACTCTCTCTTTTAGAGTTTGGGTGAGTGCTCTTGGATGAGAGATCTCTATCTTTCATTGTTGAGTGGCTATAAATCAAATCTCTACAAGTTGCAATAGATTAACTGTGTTCATTCCTCAAGGTGTGTTCATGATTTTGTTGGGTTCGCTCTTGTTCTAGTTGATGTTTTTGCCATCTCTTCTTCCCTCTTGATCTTGCTGATTCCATGGACGTGTAAGAAATAAAGATGCCTCATGCAGATCATATGTCATCTTTTTAGGGACTAGCTGTAGCAAGCTCTTAGAATTTACCAAGTGTGGTTCGATTTGAATCCTTTCTTGTGAAATCGTGAACCTAGAGTTTTGATTATAAATCTCTAGGTGCTCTTGCTTGCTGTGGTATGTGGAAACCTATCTAGAACCATCTTGACCATATCAAACCCATAAGCAAGTTATTTCTCAAATTTGTGAGTTTTGCCTGGTTTGGTGCAACCTTGCTTGTCTCAAAGAAAGGTTAGAATTTTGGCCAAGATCCATACAATATTTAAATGGATTAGGTTTCTGATATCCTTGGCAAGGTGTGTGCAAAATCTCAAGTCATTTGGACTTGTATTTTAAGGATTGCACCTTTTTGGGGTTTGGCTTGGGTTGATTTCTATATCTGGATCAAGGGAGCGGTCAAATCGCCCTACGCTAATGGTTAGATTGGCAGCCGGGTTAAATCGATCCTACAAGTGGTCAGACCACTAGCTCCAAGCTTGTCCAACCACTCTGGCAACAGCGGTCAGACCGGTGCTATGGTTTTAAACTTCATTTTGCTTCCGCTCTTTGGTGAGTTCTTTGTTGGTGGACTAATATGATATTCCTAGTTTTGAGTAGCTAGCTAGTGGAGTGAAGGCTTTAAAATATGATTTGGGGATATTGGAATTGAAGGCATAATTCGCCCCCTCTGATTGCCATATCGGGAGCTACATGGTAGTTGGCCAAATACTAGATTGGTACCTTGATCAAAAACTGTGGCGTAAAAGAGAAGTGGTTTAGATCAAGAAGAGCTAGATTTGATAAGTAGATCAAACGCTCTTTTCTTGTAAACATTTTGAGAAGCGTGTGTGAGTGTATAAAATCTGTGTTAGTGGGGTTGATGGATTTCCCCGGTAAGCTTAATAGGTTGGACCCATTAAGGGTTTTGCTAATTATTTAGAGGAAAGGAGAGGAGGTGGATGACTCAAGGATTCTAGGGTTTAGTTTTCCTCTACTATCTTTTCTCCTTCCATGGTTGTGAATGAGAGATGTTGAGATGGGAAAAGGTGATAGTTTGGTTGCACCTTGTAAACATCTATAAGTATGCAAATCTCATCCTACATTATAATAGATCAAGCTTTGTCTCAATTATGTTCTTGTTTGTGTTCTTGTTTTGTTGTTCTTGAGCTTAAGCTTGTTTTGTGATTTTGGGTTCATAGGAGTTCTAGTCCAATCTCTTGCTTAAATTCGCTTGCTAGGACATGTGCTAATATATCTGGCAGACCTCATATCTTAGATCTTCATGAGCAATAAGTAATTTGAAAGTTAGGGTTTTTGGTGTTCTTGTGTCCTAGATTTAGTTCTCTTCAATCTGTTGAACTCGAGCCTAAGAACCTTATGATTCTTGATTGGTTTAGATTCCTATTGTCTTAAACAATTCTCATTCAAAACTTGGAAGTGTTTGAATGAGATTTGAGCAAGTTCTTGATATTTGTGCTTTTTTACCGAGAGATTTTCAGGTCTAAGAACAGAGAACCGGTCAGGCCACTCCTAGACCTGTGGTCATACCAGCCAACTGGTGTGATTAGTCTCAGGCCAACGATCAGACCGACCAGCCGGTGTGACCGATCTTAGGTCGGCGATTAGACCATCGTGCAGTCAGATTGGCCCATCAACGGTGATTTGACCGGCCAGTGTACAAGGCTACTATTTTGTTTGGCTCTTGTTACTAGCTTGGTGTTGCCTCATTGTGTTGGTGTGATATGAACTTCATGACTATCATAGTCATTTGAGTGAAGATTTAGAATAACTTAGGGGGAAGTTTTATGAATCATTCATCCCATCTGATTGTCAACATCAGTCCTACATCATCTTTTTTTTTCAATACTCATTAATTTTAGCTCAATTTGATGATGCTTACATGGAAATGCATCCAATGCAATGCAATAAAAGGCACAAAATACAATAAGCTAAAGGTCATGGGGATATATTTCGTGTTCTTACAACATTTCAGTGAAATAGTGGGAGCACAACTTCTTTCATTCTTGTTGTATTTATGTGACGCTTCTAATAATGTGACGCCTCTAATCTCACCTATTTTTGTCGATTGCAAGGTGCAAATTAAGAGAATGTTGTATCACACTGTCCATGCAGAAATGCAAAGAACATTCTATAAACAGCATTGCACTAAGATGGACTTGCTGCTCATGATAATTTGTTCTCCTGACAATTGTGAGGTTGTCGCATGAGCCAAGAGGCGAGCATAAAACTAAAAGTGGGCTAGGTCTCTTTCCACTGCATCACAAGGTTGCCTCTTATTGGAAGTGCTATACAATATGTGCTCATCAAACTAAATTCCAGAGGAACTTAAGAGATCCTCAATTGATTGTTAGCTAGCTTTTCATTAGGCAAAGTTAAGTGCTCTTTGTTTCCATAAATGCTGGAGCACATGTTCTTTGCCATCCTAGGCCTCCAATCTTGGTCTTGCACTCTGAAACTCCAGCTGGTTTGCTTCGAACCTGCTACCTGAGCAACGGAAGCCAAGTGCTAGCATATTTTTTTCCCTAAAGAAAACCGCACAGATCTTAAGATAATATTAGGGCTACTTTGTTTAATTTCCTTAGCAAAGCAGGGAATGTCAACAATGCTATCCTTAAAATGAAAAATAGTTGATCACTCCCTGTGGAAAAGTTTGATTAATTAAATAACAATGAGTTAGGGGAGCTTCCAGAATATTATGTCTTGGTGTCCTTCGTGACACGCTCGACACGGCAACATCGCATCTATTCGGAGGCTGTGCTCCTGTGTGCGTGCTTTGTTATTTTGAAGGCATACGCTAACTTTGAAGAAAGTTCCCTTGTTCCTAGAATGGAAAAAGGCTAAGATGGAGTTACCCAGAAATTAAGAATAATCCCTCAAATGAATTGGTCCAAATAGTCAAATAGATTATACTAGCCGGCAAGCATGAAGCCAAAAGTACAGTTTTGAATAGTCTGTCTCGGCCATTGAACGTCCCTACCGTCACCAGTGCGTCGCCTCTCCACCAGCTGTGCGCCGTCCCTTCCCGGTTTCTCTGCCACTTTCCCCTCGCCTGTAGTTCCCTCCCCTTTCCCCGGTTTAGGGCTACGTTGCGTCATGTTAGTGTCTGTGCCGTTGCATCCGAGCTACGCCCGTCAGCCCCTCTGCACCGTGCACCCAAAAATCTCTCAGATGAGTAGCGTGCCATCCTCCTCACTTGTCATGCACCATCCCACCCCCGTTTCTCCACTGGCTTCGCCGCCTCGGCCGTGGCACCGCCCTGAATGCCACCCAATTGGCCCCTCCCCTTCCCCTTGGCTATTTAAGCCACGCCATGGCCTCCCGAATATCCTCAAGCCTCCCCAACACTTCCCCTTTCCTTACCTGAATCTACCACGAAGAGGAGCTTACCGTCACCGCTAAGCTTCCCTTTGACCGTCAAATGTCGCCAGCCCTCCTTGGTGAGCCTCGAGCTCTGCGGAGCCCTCCCCTGAGTTCGCACTCCTCCTCTCCCCCTCCCACCGCACCTAATCGGCCTCTCTTCTCTTGCAGCTCACTGGAGCTGTCATCTTCCCCAACTCCGGCCATCTCCGCCACTAGTCGGTTCCAAGCGTCTCCATCTAATTCCTTCCTCCCGGAGCTTCCCTACGATGCCATGAATCCATCCCCACCGCCAATTCGGACCGCCATCACCCTAGCTTAGCTGGTGCCATGCTTCCCCCTCCACCACTCTAGTCCTTCACTGCTAGACCACTCCGAGCCTCCCCGAGCATCACCGTTGCTTCGAGTAAGTCCCTCGTAGCCCCTAATAGCTCCCTTAGCTCAGAATTAGGTCCTAGTTCCTTGGTTCATCGTAGTGTCGGGCTCAAAATCGAGCTACGTCGCCTCGCCTAGAGGATTAGGCCAAGCCAAAGAGCCCGTTTTGGCCCTCCCCTCTGACAGCCCTGGCCTCTCTCACCGGCGATGAGCCGCGCCATGCTCGGCGGGAGGGAGAGCTGCTGTAGCACTGATAAAGCCAGTGGACGCCACCTGTCAGTGATAGTAAGCTCTCTCATCTGTTTATTTCTTGGATGTATTTCCAATTTAATCTTGGGAGAGCCCATTCGCACTCGTTTTAACTCCAAATTTAATGAAATTTGTTTCTAATTTTTTCTAAACTCGAGATCTATCTAATGACAATAAAATAGTTTAGCTTTGAGTTTATTTGAATTTTCATTTGGATTTATTTGCTCATTTGTGTATTTATTGGTTTTTCGTTACGTTCGTCCAAATAGAGTACGAAGACGCGGATACGCCGTTTGAGCCACAACAGGACTTCCAATACCACCCTGGTTGTGAGTTAGGTGAGTTAATACTATGATCATATTGAACCTATATTCATGTAAATTTATGTTTATTTAAATCATCAAATTGCATGCTATTAATTGTTATGCAAATGTATATTAAACTTAAGGTTAGATATATACCTTCTTGATATTGTGATATTATTATATCATCCTTTGGACACTGAAATTATATGACCCTCATCACCCTAGATAATCATTGGTAACTTTACTAGCTATAAGTCATACTTAAGTGTCATGTTAGTCTTGCTTAAGTACTAGGGCGTTAATTGCCCTAATCATCATCTTTTAATCATAAAACTTGTTTTGGGCAATTATTAGAGGGAAATAACTGGTATATTTAAGATAGCTTAATTTTATGCTTCTTAAAACTCTAAAACTTGTTATTAACATATCTGGATGGATGATATGATGGTTGGTCTAGATGTAGTGCAAGAAATTTGGTATGTACCGTCTAGATAGCTTTACTGAATCCTATGATGACCTCCTAATATATAATAGTATAACCATTAGTTTATAATGGGTATAAACTGGCTAAATAATTTGCATCCACTAGTGTGGATTGCACTATTGCAATGACCCACGAGTCGTGTCACTGGTTTTAAGCCATGATGGATATGGGTTGTGTCGCTGGTGTAAGTCACCATGTGTTGCAAGAGGAGTTTTGAGTGTGGTAGACGTAACCTCACTTAGGTGAAACCTTAGCAGGTGTAATCTACCCTGGGAATGCATTGTAAAGGTATTGTGATGATCTACTTGATTCACATGTCCAAGGAAATATGTGAAATACAATAAGTTGATTATCTCTTGTGGGTAAAGTGTACAGTCTCTATAGAATATAAACTATTTGAACAGCCGTGCCTACAGTCAAGGGCGGGTATAGGAACTTATTCGAGTTAGTTTCTATCTCAAAAACTTTTGTGGGTGAGATGAAAACTTATCAGGAAGATGTAACCCTAAATTGGTTTTCCTAGGTGGATGTAACCCTAATAATAAAAAACTAGCATATGATGGATGTAACCATGTAACAGTTGGATAAAACCTGCACCGTTATAAATATTGTACACTTTCTTTCTCTTTAATAAAATATGTTTTGATTAAAATGATAAGGCATAGAATTTCTAATTATTGTAGTTTTCAAAGATTGCCGAACAAATAAAAGAACTCGAACCTACTATGTTGAACCTTGCATATATAAAGATTGCATTCTGTGTATTGGCTCATGGAGTATTGTTGCTTGTGCTCACCCTCTTTCACAAATCCCTCAAAATCTGGGACTAGGACGATTGTGCTTATGACAAAGCCCCAGGAGTTGACAATGGAGAAGATGGAGGAGCTTAGGCCGTTGTTCCTAGTAGTTGGTTCTTACTACAGTCAGGTTGACTTAGTGGTGATTGTGTGTGTATATATTACCCAAGTTAGGCGGTATCTGCCTCACACAATCTTAACCCCAATCGCTTGCCTGTGGCAAGATATGCCCTACCCCTTTTTCTTATCACTTCCGCTGTTGCAATGAAACTATTTGGCCGAACTAGCCTTTATGTAAACCCAACCCGATACGGTCTATTTGAACAATTGTTATGTAATATTAATTAATGGTATGGTTTTCACTATGGAACTTGGGATGGGAAGAAGGAAGGAGAAGGGAAGAGAGAGAGGTCCGTCATCGCACCATTTCCTTGCTGCCGAAGCTCGGGATGGAGAGAGGAGGGCCATTGTCGCTTCCTTGTTGCATCGCCTACGAGCCACACCACCGTGCCCTAGAGCTGAGGGAAGGAGAATGAATGGAGTCAAGAGTGAATAGGGGATGAAAGGGGAAGAGAGAGGGGGGAGGAGGGAAGGAACAAAAAGGTACAGGGGTTTTTGCAAAATAGGTGAGTTGGAGTGTGACTCTTGGAGCACCTCAATGATGGAGATAGTGCATGCGGCTGCATGTATATGTGTGGAAACCACATCTCTAATTCTAGCAAGATTTAGAGTACTATTTCAATAAAACATATTAACAATTAGAAAGATAAAAGTGCTTGGGCCATCCACAGTAGGCGGTGCTAGATTCACCACCTCACTGCCATGTCACGCAGGTGCTAGTTTCACTTTTTTTTGGCTCTAGTGGTTAGCAACACCTTCTTCCTCCTAGTGAGACCCACCACACATTAAAAAACTCCCGAAGCCATCTCTCCCATATCACCCTCTCTCCCTCATTCATATCTCTATCCCTTGTATTGCTCTCTCCCTTCCCCCAATAGCAGGCTAGCAGCATTGCCATCTACGATTTTGACGGTAAGTCAATCCAGCTCCTCTCCACCCTCTCTCCCATCTCCCTTCACCAAATTGCGTCGTTGCCTCTTAAATCGCCTGCATAGCCAAACCCTAGCCACGGGCGGCAGAGTTTGATCCATGGCACAGTGGCCTCCATCCATGGCGACAGTAGCCTCGATCTGGCGTAGCGGTTTCGTCCCTAACCAAGGCCACAACGACCTCGACCAAGGCTGCCATTGCTCTCTTCCACTTACGATGACAACGACCATAATTCATTGAGAGGGTCTTGATCCAGTGGCAGAGAGCACCTAAGTTACCCCGATATGCGATACAGGTACGGCGATACGGATATGATACTGTGATACGATATTTTTCAAAAACAAGGATACGTCGATACGGCAAGTATATATGTATTTAAAAATAAAAATATAGAGAGAGGCTACGAGCGAGCGATGAACTGAGATTACCTTGATGAATGCTATATATATATATATATATATATATATATATATATATATATATATATATATATATATATATATGAAAAGTAGTATTTTAACATATTAGGATCTAGCCATACTATCTCTACCATTCACGGTGCATCAACATATGTGCTAGGAATATAGTTGGTGTTGCATTTATTCTCTTTGACTGAGATAACTGGAGAGAGAGAAGGATATATGCACATGTGGCACCCACCACCTGTCTCAGCTATCATCAAAGGCATCGTACCCACCCAGTGACCCAGCTCTCACCCACCTCCACCTCTCTCCCGACTTGTGAGGCAGTCAGGCAACGGACGAGGTCGAGGCGCGCTGCCAGCGACAAATGAGGTGGAGACGTGGCGACGACATTGTGGGGGCCAGATCTTGGCCAGGACAGCCATCATATTAGATCTTGACTCAACTCCTCCATACGCCAGGTCCTTCTACGTGCTCCCCTTCTCCTCCCCCCTTCTCCCCTCGCTGCCGGCCCCCTTCTCCCTTGCCGTCATCAGCCCCCTTCTCCCCGGCCGCCGCTCCCTCCCCTTTTCCATGCCACCGCCGAGCCCCCTTCTCCCCCACTGTCGCCGACCCCCCTTCTCCCCGGTTGCTTGAGCTCTCTCGCTAGCTACATGTTGCCATATGGTGGGTGCATCGAGAAGTATCGGAGCAGTATCAGGTTTTTTTATATATTTTTGAATCATAAGTATCTCGATACTTGTCAATACTATATCATGATGTATCTCACGTATCCCGTATCACTCACGTATCCCGTATCGGATATGTATCGCATATGGGAACGACGATTGAGTGACATATCGGGGTACATAGGAGAGAACCAATGTGGCAATGGCTTCCAGCAAGTCTCACGGTGGACTGAATAGTGGGCCACCAAGAAATTTTTATTTTGTTGGCACCGGTGCATCTTCTTGCACCAGTTCTAAGAATATTACTTCTTGCACTGCCCCCTACCGTGTGCAGCATAGATGCTTTCTACTCTGTCTCCTCTTTTAGCACCGCTCTGGGAGCACAATGTGGGTGGACTTAGTAACAGCAACGGCAAGAAGGAGCATTCAAATGCGTTCAAATTCAAATGGTTAGCTTTTGTAGTTGGGCCTTTCGTACAGAACCAACAACAAGTCGAGACCCACTATCTAATCAATTCAAACTACGAGCAGCCGAGATGGGCCGTACTCAAAGTTAACCGCCTAGAGCCAATGGGCTGCCTCTCCGCGACTTTTAAAACTGGCCGAACCTTGAACCCAACTATCGCCTTCGGGTTGAACCCCAAAACCCCCGGTCGAGCGCCGCGCAAGCTGACAGTAGTGCCACCTCCCCCTCCCCATTCGTACACCGAAGCTCTCCCCTTCCTATGCTCTCCCCATGCCGCTGGGTTCGCCTCGGCCGCTTTGCCTCAGCTCTTGCTTCCGCCCCCATCGATGCTTCCACTTCCACTTCCACCTCCACATCCGACTCCGACCAGGACCCCGACTCCCAGTGCCCCGTAGCGTCCTCAGTCGACGCTCTTAGCGACGCTCGATGCCCTCGGTCGCCTCCGGCCCGTGCCTGCTGCCCCTGACTGCAACGCTTTCCTCCACGCTGACCTTCGGTCCAGCAGCGCAGCGCTGGGACACGTCGCCGTGGTGATCTCGCACATGCATCGTCTCGGTCCATCGCCGAACGTCCTGACGTTAAATGTGACATTCAACGGGCTGTTCAGCTGGGTCACCCTGATGCTGCGCATGCTGTGCTTGAGTGTGGTCAGCCTGCGGGTCCGTGCCTTTGTTAATGGAATATAGGGCTTGTCTGTTGATGGCTGCGGCTGATGATTTTTTGACTGTTTGCGACAGAGATTGCGGAAAGAGAGATATTCGTTTACGATTTTTAATAGTACAGATATTAGTTTTTTAACGTGTACTACAATTAACTTATAGACCCTATCTTAAAAAAAATACTCCGTTTAAAAATTAGTTACTGTAGCAAAAGTCAAAAGCAGCTTTTAGAAGCCGCAAAGAACAGGGCCATATATCTCCATAGCTTATGCCACAATGGCCAAGTGAAAAAATATATGCTTTGGTTAATAGCATGGAGGAGAAAGGATATTTACTGTCCATTGTAACATACAACTGAAGGATCTAGATCCATCATTATTAGTTAATGACATATTTTGGCAATTAATAACAATCATATTGTAGGACTAATATTTTCATTGAGATGAATGAACAGAATATATCTTATAGTAACGGATGACTTAAGATAGGTTCATGTTGTTGATCGTCCTCAAGTAAAGTAAAAACTTCATGCGTGGATAAGTAAAGTCAAAGTCCAATCTTGAAGTTGAAATACACGTCATCAAGCTTTAAGGAAATGTGTAAGGCAAAGGTATTGGCTAGCATGGGCTAAGGATATGTTTCTAATCTTTTACTGATCTTGGTGTTTGGTTGAAAGACTAGGTTACTAGTATAGAATGCCGTACTATTAAGAGGGGTTGTAACTAGTAGCTTGAAAGTATCATGTGTTGATAGCTTACTTAATTGCTCTAGCTCTCTCCGTGGCATGACGCTAATATTTTTGAATGAGTTTTGGAAATGATTGTACCTCATGTGTAAGTCTTTTATGACATGTGACTAAATGTTTGCGAATGTACTTAGCAACATGTTGAAGTCCATGTTTCTCTCTTCCTTGAGGGATGATGCTAATATTTGGGATGTGTCTCTCAAATAATTGTAGCTCATACAAATACTGTTGCTACATGTGACTTACGTATGAAAAGGCTATTTGAATTTGGTTAAGTCCATGTTGTTATTCAAGTGATGTGATTCCAAAAAGGATTTGCCGATGTGTTCCTTGTTCTATTGGGAGTCACATATTAAGCTTGAATATATATCTTTACATTTTTGCAAAGCTGTTGTACAAAAGTGGTCAAAGAAAATGCTGTGTTTACACTTGTCTTGAGACAGCCCTAAAGGGGGTGGTCAACCGGCATACATGTGACTGTCTGACCAGCCAGACCAGTCTGATCGGCCTGTACATGACTGTTAGACCAACATGTGTATAGCGGTCTAATTGCTCTGCTACTGAGAGGTATAACTACATCCTATCTAATCTAATACATTAGATTGAAAAGAATAGAATGCTTATATTAAATGGTGGGTATTGTAAAAAGAGTTAAAAATGCATATAATGCGCCATCCAAAAAAATGCACCATGGGTTTTAAAATTTTGCTCTTTGGGAGCGCTCATTTAAGCTGCGTGGTGGCTGCCGCGTCCAGCTTTTGTTTTATTGTTTTCTTTTTTTCTGTTTTTTTTGCTTTTTGGTATTTTTGTGTTTTCTTTTTTTCCATATTCCTTTGCATTGTCCTTGATAGACTAACATATTTTTCTATTTTTAATTTTTTTTAATTTAATTATGCCAAATAAGTCAACTCAGCTATAGTAAAAATCAGCCAGCTACAGTAAAAAAGTCATAAGTCATCGCCATTTCGAACGTTACCTTTATTGAATGTGTATGTGGGTCTGCTATACAACTCAACGGTAAAACACAAGGTTATGCAGGTTCATAGGGAAGGCCAAAGCAGTATTCTACTATTTAAAAATAAGAAAAAATAATACCTATTACATACTCTCTTTTTTAGGAAACTAGCTGAGTGCCTATATGTTGCCACGAAACATATCATGTTTGTATTATGAAACAATAATGAAATATCATATATCTCAAGTTGATATAAATGTAACACTAAGCATCTCACGATATAACAGTAAGATATTGAGAATTCAGAGCACTATTTAAATGGCAACATGACATATAATTTAAAAGAAATAATCCTTAACTCCAGCTTGGCTCGCGAAACTGAAAGAAATAGCAAGACACGAAGTGGCGAGGAAGAAACAAGAAACGCTGCCGATGCTCACATGAGCCATACGATGGAACATGCTTTATTAGGAATTACAGTAACATAGCAAAATGTAAGAGGAAAAAGCAACAATGATAGGATAGTTTATTCACCACACTATTCTAAAGCTCTAGATTGCACATATATAGTGACCAAAATTCATTTTTCATGTCTACAAACAGAGCAACTTCCACCGTAGGTTTCCATGTCAGCTTTCAGTTCTCACTTCTCATTGCACTCCTGAACAAGAACGGCAATCACATCCAACACCATTTGAAGTGAAGGTAAGCAGATTTCTTGGCAATTTTCTCGGCTTCGGCAACTACTTCCTCTATGCCTCCCACCATGTAGAATGACTTCTCAAGAAGGTCATTGTACTTCCAATTAGAAAAAACCTGCACATTACGGATGTTTTAGCAAAGCACACATAATGCACAAAAGATAGATGATACATTATTCCTAAAAAAACACAAGTAGTAACGTATAAAGCACGATAATTCTCCAGTGCCAGAAAATAGAGTTTTGCATTGTAACAAAATAACAAAATCTCACCAAATCAGCAAAAAAAACACATCTTTCAAATGAAAATACCTCAAGGACAAAATATATCTAACACGGAAAAGAATTGTATGGCATCTCACAACATGACGAGAGTCTGCTATTATTAGATCAACCTCAGGGAATCTGTATCAACTATCAACATGCTATGAAAAAGAAAATCATAAGTGATGGCCAGGGACATGTTGGTTGTACTTGATGTTTTTGTTCTGCATAGCACTTGTCACAAAAAATTGCTACACAAAAGCGACATGTCATACACAAACATCGCAAATGAGATACCCTGCGAACCTTGCCTCTGTTACGGATACAAACTGCAAAGCTTATTGGCAAGTGAATTTCACTGCAAAACCACATAAAATGAGCCTACTCTCCATTGCAAAAAAAAAAGCACCACAAAATGACATGCTTGTTCTTTTTTTTTTGGCTTATGGTTGTGACTTATAACTTTTAGTTGATTTTTTTTTGAATTTTAGACTATTCGCGACAGAGATTATGGAGAGAGAGATATCCGCTTGCGTTTTGGTTAGTACAGATATTAGGCTTTTAACGTGTACTAAAATTAACTTGTAGATCCCGTTTTGAAAAAATATTTCGTTTGAAAGATAGGTATTGTAGTAAAAGCCAAAATCCACTTTTAAACAGCCTGCAAAAAACATGCCCATCATAGTTTGAACTTAACAGTAGAACAAATCTGGATTAAGAATGACATCTGATATGCTTGCATGGAGCAAATTCTCACTTGAAGTGATATATATCTTTTTGGCTGCGGCTTATGATTTTTGGCTGAAATTTTTGAATTTTAGCTGTTTGCGACAAAGATTACGGAGAGAGAGATACTCGCTTGCGATTTTGGATAGTACAGATGTTGGGCTTTTAATATGTACTATAATTAATTTGTAGACTCTATCTTAAAAAAAATACTCAATTTGAAAGTTAGGTACTGTAGTAAAAGCCAAAAGCCGTTTTGAGAAGCTGAAAAGAACAGGTTCTATGTTTGATGTACAATAGTCATGATTCATTACTATGGCCCCGCTCACTTTGGAGATTAAAACACTGTTCAGCGATCGGAACACTGTAGCATTTTTGTCACGTAATGAAAATTTTTTTGTTTTTTGGTTTTTTTGCGTTCCGTTTTTTTTCTCATATTCCTTTGCATTGTCCGCACTAGACTAGCGAGCCGTTTTTATTTTTACATTTTTTAAAATTTAATTATGCCTAATATGTCATTCAGCTACAGTGTTTTTTCAGCCAGCTACAGTGTTTTTTCAGCAAAAGCCAAAAGTCATCGCTATTCTGATCACCCCCTATGTCTTCTGCTTCAAAAGAATCTGGCAACAAATTGTTTGATTGATGAGTGATAGCTTCAGGGCCTTTTTTTCTCTAAAATACAGGAGATTTGTGTTCCATTCATTAAGATAAGATATTTACAGCATTACAGAAAGCCATGAAAGGGGCTTAGGGATGAAATTACGAAGTGAAATTACAAATAGCGAACGACTGGCAGAGGTAGGGGGGAGGTTTAACTCTGAGACTGAAGGAATTTAAATAGACCCGGGGGGAGCATCTCAGAGTCGACTTGACAACGGAGGTCTCTCAGTCGTGATTTGACAATGGACAACCAAAGCACAAACTCCTGCTGAATGCAATGGAAGAAATCGTCAATGTGCAGTCTCCCGTTGCCATGTCGGAGCGAGTTTTTCTCCTTCCAAATCACCCAAACGATCATGATAACCAGAGCATCCAGACCCTATCTTTTGGAGCCAGGCGCCATATTCTAGACTGTGGACCAATGGCCTTGTAAGGACTGTTCGGTGAGGTGAAAGGAGGTACATAGTGAGAGCCAAGAGAAGGTCCGGTGCCAGATTTCTCGGACCACCGGGTAGGTCATGAAGAGGTGGTCGATTGTCTCAGGTTGTTGATCGCAGAAAAGGCATAGTGAAGGCACTGGAATGTTGTGCTTCTGCAATCTTGAGAAAGTCCAAATATGTCTCTTTAGCGCTAGCCAAGTGATCAATTTGGCTTTCAATGGGACAGAGCTTTTCCATAGCATTTTGGCACAAGGTAGTAATGTAGTACCCTGCCAAAGAGCTTGGTAGGTGGATTTAGGGGGTATTTGGAATAGCGATGGATTTTGAATTTTGCTGAAATTTCACTATAGCTAATTTATTTTTTTTACTGTAGCTGAGTTAGCTTATTGGGCATAATTAAATTTAAAAAATTGTAAAAATAAAAGCAGTACGTTAATATAGAGCGAATAATGTAAAGAAATACGGGAAAAAAAACAAAACACAAAAAATCGGAAAAACAAAAAAAAATAGATACAAACAAATTGCTACAGTACGTACCGTCGCTGCTACAGTGGAATTCGATGCCGAACACGACGTTGAGAAGCCAGATTGAGCGCGACCTTAGTCAAGTATTGGCCATCGGCTGCCCAATGCCAAACGATGACATCCGCCACGCCTTCCTGCAACTGGACTTGGTTCAGCAGATGGCACAGCTTGAGGTATTCAGTGACATCTTGCCCTTTTAGGTCAGCAAGCCATCGATTATTGTGAAGCGCATCTTTGACAAGGGTTTGTTTTTTGCGAGAGTTCGTGACCGATCTCCATAAAGCCGGAGCGAGCTCACGAATGCCTTGCCCTTGGATCCATCGATTGGTCCAAAATAGTGCTAAGGTTCTGTCTCCCAACTGAAAGTTTGTGGATGCGTAGAAGAAGCCCTGAACTTCAGCATATTAGATCTAATCTTGACTTGGGTACCGCATCACGATTCATAAAAAACGGATCGAGAACTACTCTTCATACATGCAGTTTGAAATGCGCATGCAGGAATTAGTTTGTTTTAAGCCATCTGTTAGTGTTGGTTTTAAGCCATGTTTACGTTATTCATCTTGCTATAAATAAGAGCCCAAATGAATGAATGGAGGTAGCAGT
This sequence comes from Melocanna baccifera, assembly GCA_036346265.1. Lineage (NCBI taxonomy): Eukaryota > Viridiplantae > Streptophyta > Magnoliopsida > Poales > Poaceae > Melocanna > Melocanna baccifera. The sequence goes on from CM070687.1 coordinate 16,590,260, forward strand.
TTGTAGTAGTCCTGTTCAATGTATGCATGAGTAATTGAGGAGTCCAACATCTTGCTATAAATAAGAGCCCAAATGAATGAATGGAGGTAGCAGTTTGTAGTAGTCCTCTTCAATGTATGCATGAGTAATTGAGGAGTCCAATGGATGGTGGAGTCCAGAGTACAACTGGGTATAAACAGAACAAATTTGCATGTTATCATATATCCTATAGTGGGCCTGAGTCAGCATCGATAGGAGGGGGAATGGGTCAAAAGAATCCGACATCAATTTAGGCTAACTGGGTATAAACAGTACGAATTTGATCTAACTATATGTGTGTGTGTGTGTTATATCTTGCATATAGTGGTCCTTGACGGGATGGGCGATGCCATTGTTAGGGGGCATTCGAAATAGCGTTGGTTTATGTCATTTTTTTTACTATAGCTGACTTATTTTTTAGTGTAACTGAGTTAGCTTATTTGACATAATTAAATTTAAAAAAATTAAAAATAGAAAAAATATGTTAGCCCATCACGGATAATGTAAAAGAATATAAGAAAAAGGCAAAAAAACCTAAAAAATATAAAAAATCAGAAAAAGACGAAATTATTTAATGGTGAAAAAAGTAAAAGTCAAAAACAGAAGTTGACTTTAAACTAAAATAAACGGGACCTTAAGTCCCTGCTGCCCGGAGACCAGTGACCTGGACTGTCATTGCCAAATGCCAAGTCCCTGTGATCCTCGACGGGATGGGCGACGCCATTGTCAAAAGTCCCTGCTGCTCGGAGACCAGTGATCTGGACTGTCCGCTCATTCTTGAATCGCGCCCACGGTTCATCGCGCACTCCATTCGCGGATTTGCAGTGCATTTCTCCTTCTCTCTGGTTTTTGTGAGGTATATTGGTGGCACTACGCGGTGTAGTTGGCTGCTCACGGCCACTGAATAAGGTTTTCTATCTGGAACAAGAGAATTTTGCACGAGGCGGTGTGAAATCATGCGGATTTCTTCCAGTGACTTCGTGCTTCGTGTAGTTTCGTTTGGTTCGGGCCACGAAGCAAATAAGCACATAAGGCTTTATGCGATGCGAAACACGGGCCCTTTCACGATGGGTGGCCCATCCTCGGCCCATTACGCACGGGCAATCCGGACGGGCTCTCGCGCACGGAAAACAAGTCTATGCCATCCATCGTTTATCTGGTCGGCGACTTGGGACCATGCGGTTTCGGAGCCTTGCTCATCCGGGGAACCAACCCAAGCCCGAAGGAATCCGCATCATCAGAGATGGCCCAGGAGGCCCAACGCTTTCGCTGTCCGTGGGCCGCACAAACCTGGCACTCCCATTTCCTTGCCTGCTGCTGCTTGCTCGCGACTACTTTTCCAATTCCACCCCCAACTGTTTTGTGCCGTGTCCGTGTTTGTGCTAGAGTTGAAGGACACGTCAGTTCTTTTCAACTATGATTTACGGTGAATTTATTGTGAGACAGAAAAACTATAAGTCGTAAGACATAAACCATTAGCCAAAATAAAGGGCCTACAAATTCTACATAAATTTTCACAGCATGTGGAGCTGATCAAATTAGTAAACTTGTTTGTGCGTAGAGTTGTGGGGTGCGGCCTAATATACTGTACATGTAAAACTCAATAATATATCTGCTTATTACACGCACTTTTTTATGCCCCCTCGAATTCTAGCATATTTTTCTTTTTTTTCTGAGAGCTTTTAATCAACCACGTATCATCGGCTTTTATATAATATATATTACACTTGTTTTAGTTGGTGCATGTTTTATTTTGGTAACATAATTGTAATTCATTTTTTTATTAATAAAGCTTGGTTAAATATAAAAAAGCTGGTGCATTCTTTGAACTCACTGCTACAGACAGGCCTATCACAGATGGTTCGGAACCGTCATCACAGACGGTTTTCGAACCGTCTGTTTTTATATATCAGTGATAATAGGTGGTCATCACAGACGGCTCTCGAGCCGTCTGTGATAACTCACATTACAGATGGTTTTTACAAACAACCGTCTGTGATAGTCTACTTTCACAGACGGTTACACACAACAACCATCTGTGATAGACACTATATCACAGACGGTTCCTGTTTCACATCGTCTGTGATACAGGCAATATCACAGACGGGTCGTGTTAATAATCGTCTGTGATAGTATCACAGCCGGGTGGCAGTATGAGCCGTCTGTGATAGTTAGGCACAGATGGTTTCGTATGAACCGTCTGTGATTTACCCGTCCAGTATAGCCTGTTTTGTAGTAGTGACTTCTGAAGAACTCGTCGACAAATAGTAATGCCCGTTTTATTTCACTATAGCAATATAGGAATTGCAATATTCTAGACCGTAGTAAGTGCCTCTTTTAAATCATAGTTAAATGTTATTTGATTTCATGATGTCCTAAACTAGTAACTCCAAACAAATTAGAACATCTGTGGTGTTTAAAATGTACTTTAATTAGCAAAGCATCGAGTTTTTTACAACTCCACAATAAGAATGGTTCCATGGTGTTTATTGAAGAGGTTGCGACCTAATATGAGGAATAATTTCTCCAAGTTTCTAAAGGAAGTACAGCACCAGTAGGGCAATCAACAGGATTCGATGGCTCACCTTAGTCCACGATCATACTGAATCGAACATATCCATGCATGTGTATATGAATCTTCTAGAAGCAGCCATCCTATAAATAGTGAGCTAGCAAATTAAGGTTCTATTCATATTAACTTCTACATAAAAAAGTTAAAAATTAATACGAATATTCTGCTTCTCGAAGTAGGTTCTCCACTCCTCTCACTACTGTCTCGCTCTAGAGATAAGACAAGGATCACAGGTGTATCACGTACTCCACTCATCTTGCTTCCGTCACTACACATATATATATCACTCACGTTTTCCATTACTCGCACCCTCCTTACAATCACTTCTTTCAGCTACTACTATTTATTTTTAGCTAAAAGCTATCGGTAAAAGTCAATACGAACATTCTCCTGAGATTCCTGTACTTTTTAAAATAAGTATACTACAAAACCACAATACTATTACGTACTTCTGAATGTATTCTAAAGCTCTTGTATGATTTTGAGCAAGGGTATGCAACATGCATGAACCTGGTCACGTTTTCCATGATAAGAAATGACAAATGAATACTAGCTTGCAAATTAGAACCAACGAAAGAGAGGCAAGAATCTGTTCCTCTAACGCAGAGGAAGAAACGAAAGAATGACAGGAAACCACGTCATTAAGTTGTTGAAAAAGTTCAGCTGACGAAACAAATACAATTAATTCCTAGATGGCGATCTAAACCTTCAATCCGATCGTATGACTCATTAAAGTCCAGAGATATTTCTCCACCAAATTAAAGCCAGCAAATCAAAGAGCAGTCTAGTCAAAGCTAGCAAATTAACCTAAGCTACCTACATATGATATACCCATTAACCTAGCAAAATGATCAAAGCACAATTCTAATATACACGCATATTAGCATATATAGCAAAGCTCAGTGATAATCAGTACTAAATTGTTGGAAAGAGGTCGAGTGTGACATGAATTATGCATCAATCGATCGATCGAGATAACTGTTTCTGAATTGTTAGCAAGTGTTGGCAAGCTAATTAACCTCACATGTATATTAATTCACATGATCACAATTAGGATCTCTTATTTGAGCAAAAAGAAGGCGTATGCACGGCTAGCTAATGGCAAGTGAAGTAGCTAGTACGTAGGTCTAGCTCAGGAGCAGCCGTTTTGCACCCGGAGAGGGCTGGAGCCGCCGGGAGGCGTCTAGGCCGGGCGGCGCGCGCAGCACTCGGCAACGAGCGCCCGGCGCGCCGTGAGCAGGCCGGCCGGCACGAGCGGGCGGTCGAAGACAGAGCAGTCCACCCAGTCCTTGAGCAGCTTCTCCTGCCCCCACATCTCCGGCACCCACACCCTCCCCGCCATCTCCCGCCTGTGCCGCTTCAGCCTCTCCCGCGCGCTCTCCTGACCATCCCCCGCGGCCTCCTCCTTGGCCGCTGGCAGTAGTACCTGCTTCTCCTCCTTCCCCTCCTCCGACATCGACCTCTCCGCAGCCTGCTCGGGCGCCGCCGCCTCACGGTGATCGGACGTCTTCTCGGCCGCCAGCTGCAGGCTTTCCTCCGTCGTCTCCGCCAAGCCGCCGCCGCCTTCCATACATGCGTCGGCCGGCTGGTCCACGCCGGGCTCCGGCACCGCTTCGACTTCGCCGGAGGACGCCATGCAGCCGAGCTACGTGCACACGTAGCAAGCCACGAACGCAGGAAACAACACAGCTGTGATTCAGAACCAGGCAGCGCCGGTTCTTGGCTTGCTTCTCGGGCGATATAACACGCGCGCGCGGGCAAGGGGAAAAGATCTGAGGAGGCGGGGGACGGGTGTGGGGGAAGAGGCGGACACGTTAGGAGGAGGAGATGGCGGGGGCGCCTATGGTGGCTGCGAGGGGAGCGTGGCCTGCTGCTGCCGCGCATATATGTGGCTGCCCTTGCGTCGCTACGTGGCCGGAGCCGTAGAAGCGGTTGGTACAAGTCGTGTACATGCGTAGTACTCCATTTGATGGGAGCGTGCGTGTGATGTGAGTTTGTGAGGCTGGTGGCAGCGCGGGGGTACGTGCCTGGATGCACCAGGGCCAATGGGTTGATACCGATAGCACATATTATTTTTTTGGAAGTTTTTTTTTATGATTATAAACACTTAAATTTTTCATCTTTAGATACATATAAAAATATATATATATATATTTCTCTTTCTCTAAAAAAGATCATTAAATCTTTAATTTAAGAGTTATAAATCTGAATACTCGTAACCATACGAAAAAAAACTTCTTTTGATTATTTGCGAGGCCACCCGGGCGCTGTTCGTCCCCCCTTAACATCAGGAATCTGACCCGGCAGTATAGCTGTAGTGGCACTGCTTCGATCGGGTTGCCTCCGGTTGGTGGTGGATGACTGGACGTGCAGTTACCTGTGGTCTCGGTCTGCGCGCGGGTTGGACTTCGGAGAGAGAGTTCAAGTGCCCTACGACGTGCACCTGAACAGCCAGACCGTGTAGCTGTGCGAATGGAGGTTGCAAGCTTGGCTCCTGGCTCCCGCAAATTTCATCCACGTGTGCTTCGTCGATGCTGGGGGCTTGTACGTACATGTTGGCGCGCGAGTTGCGGTGCATGTTGCCAATAGAACAGATGGATCAAGATAAATTTTGTCCTTAGGAAAAAACTAGTATTATCAACCGCGCGCTTCGCTGCAGATTTTGGTTGATAATTTCTTTTACTGTCGACGCTAATGAAAGTATTCCTTGACAATTTATAATCTCCAAAGGGTGCCATAAAAGGATGTCTTTCCATGAAACAATACATAAGGTTTTGTTAACTCACTCTTTCAACTAAAAGGTATCTAATCGAAAATCTCTTAATTATTTAAGATTAAGAGTTAATATTTTGATTGAGTTCGATCTAAAAGCAAGCTACAGTTTCAAAGGTGATGCGGCACAATCAAAAGGCTGGTTTTATAGGCAATTTTAGATGTAAGCAGGGTTGATTAGTTCGCCTTTAAGAAAATCGGGTTTTCTAGCTTTAACAGATTACAAGCGGGTAGTATTTCTTTTGTTGGAAATACACAGTGACCCCCCAGGTATTGAGTCCCATGCACTGACGAGTTCACCAAAAGCTTAATGGCCTGTATAGAAAGCACAAGTTTTCATATGAAACAATTCAATTCCCATGGAAACATGAAAATTTCCATGTTCCAAATAGCTATGTTACACAAATGACTTCATTCTGTCCCTAGGAAAGTGAACTCAACAGTAAATTGTTTCAGCTTGGCGAAGCTAGACCTCAATGAACTGACCACTAGCATGAGATTTACTTGCTCTGTAAGTCCCTAGATTTTTTAGAGGAAGAAGTATCTAAAGAATTTGACTACCATTGTGAATTGTGGATTTCTCATTTCTAATGGCATCGTCTTTGCACTAGCCTAATCCCCCCCGGGCGGAAGAGAGAGACAGAAATATGCAGCTTGTCCACCTGTCCTTAGGAGTGGAAACGAATCGGATACTATCGAATAGTCTCAAATACGAAGATGGATCTATATTTTTAAAGATAGATATGGATACAAATTCGAATATTCTCGAATATGAATATGAATCAAATATCATAATGAACACGAATTTGAATTGAATATGTACTTAATTCGGTCGAATACTAATATCCTCCTAAGAATATCGTAACCGGCCAGTTTTTCTGGTTATCTGCTTCAAATTCAAATTTTAACACTTGAAATTTGGCTGATTTTTTCGGTTACCGGCCAATAGGTATAAAAAAAATAGATCAAATACAAATCGAATAGTATCAAATATGAATACAAATGTTCTCAAATACAAACGCGAATATGAATGTTCTCAAATACGGATATGAATATTGTCGAATGCGAATACGAACATTTTCGAATACGGATTTTACTTATCACATTTGTGTTTTCTCAAACACGAATATCGGATAAAACAGATTATCCTCTATCTTTTCCTACCCCTACCTGTCCTTGGAAAGAAAAGGGCCGAGCACCTCCAGTAACACCATATCATAGCAACTTCAACAGCCAAACACTGTTGGCAAATAAACAAAAACTGTTGGGTATATATTTTGTCGACAGCGACCTGTTGGGGATGGAGATTCAATGCCGATGGCCATGTTTGAATCCTATTTCGCCGACAACACACACTATCGGAGAAGATTGGAGTCGGTAGACATCCCAAAATAGCTAGGCCACATCATTTTGTGAATGCACTATCGGTGATGGACACTACCTTCACCGAAAGTATTGTCCCAGATTAGCTAGAATATATCATCGACAGGGTTGTCGATCATAGTGCTGTTAGTGAATTGCTAAATAATTCATATCGTAGTGCTATTCAGTGTTAGTAAGTGGCAACAATACTATAAATGGTGTATTTTCTCGATTCATTCCACTACTACAAAAAATTTATATTAGATGCGTTATCACAGACGGTTCATAAAAACCATCAGCATTAAATGCAATTACAGATGGTTCTTACCAAGAACTGTCTGTGATATGTTTCCCGCCTTATACATCGCTAAAATTTCATAATTTTCCACCTGAGTTCGAGTATAATTCTGTTCCGACACACCTTCAGCAAAACAGGCATAACTTTTGCATATGGTATCCGTTTTCGACGTTCTTATACTCGTTGAAAAGCTAACAACAAGCCCAATCCAAAAAAATGATCCGCTTGCGCTAGTCACCCTCTAGGACCCCCAAAATCGGCTATCTTTAGCCTTAAATTTGCATCGCAAATTTTTTATTTTTGTTTTTGCTAAAATTTTCAATCTTCCCTTCGAAATTTAGGGTTCGTCTCAACTGCAAAATTGTAGATCTCGTCGAAACCTTTCAAATGAGTATATATAAGCCATACAGAACTTTGTTATTTCATATTTTGAGACTAGTTGTTTATATTGTATCGGTATATATATAGCCAATATCACAGACGGTTCGTGGTTCAAACTGTCTGTGATACTATTACAGATGGTTCTTACTAAGATAGTAAGAACCGTCTATGATAAATTGGTCTCTGACCGCTGGGCCCGTCAATCCTCTTCAACCCAATTTCAACTAATAGAAACCGACCAAACCACACCTCACAGATCGTCCCACCTCTCCCTCCCCTATAAATACTCACCTGAACCCATCCCCTACCCTTTATGCGCTCAGAATCTCTCCAGGCTCATTACTGTCTCCTCCTCAATCGACCTCTTTGTGGTTAGGGCTCTCTCTATTGTCCGTGATAGGTTAACATGTTTTTTCTATTTTATATTTTTTAAAATTTAATTATGTTAAATAAGTCAACTAAACTACAGTAAAAATAAGTTAGCTACAGTAAAAAAAATCATAAGCATAAGCTAAATTGAACGCTACCTTAGGTAAGTCAAGTAGATGTTGTTTACATGTATTGAATGGAGTGATTTTTAATGATAAATAATTGGTGAATTACATGATAAGATGATCAACTAGTTTACCTTGCAGCTTATATGTTGATGATTGCGGTCCCTATGTTGGTGAAGTGATTGGTCCTAGTCATCCTTGAGGGCTTGGAAGACGCTTGGCATGGCAGCCGTTCGCCGCAACATCTCCGGCCACGTCAGTAACAATATGGCTTTCTTGGGACCGATTGCAACCATGTACATGTATGCAACATCTCCGGTGGCCTCGGGAGCCCTGTGGATCCAGCCGTGAACAAAGTGCCCATATGTGACTAATGGACATGATCGCCAGCCTCAAGGTGCAGGAAAAAGGATGTGTGAGGGGGAAGTGATGGGTGCATGATGAAGTGGGGCACAATAGTAGGTTTATAGTTTTTCTTGAACAAATAAATAAGATGATTTTTTATCATTATTTTGAAATGATTTATCAGGATAACTTTTTAGAAACGGTTTATCGACTTATCAGCTTTCGGTTCGTTCATATCAGCGCTCATACTAGGACCAAATGCTATAAACAGCAGCCATAAATCACAGCCGAAAATAACGCACCCGCATATAAGCGATAGTTGTACAATAACTATGGATTTATTGGCCTCTTCTGAGATATTAGGCAATCGATATGTTTTACAATATCATTGTTTCCTTTTTCTGCGGAGAGGCTACGTTAGCTTCAAAGATGGCAAAGGTCCATTTATATTGACTTTTTGGTTTTAGCTTTTAGCTTTGGTATATAAATAGTAACAGTTTATAGAGAAGTTTTTTAGAGAGAAAAACACTTGCATGCGATTTTGGTTGATATCAATGAGGTAACTACAGTATGTACTAGAATCAATTAGTAGGCATCGTCTTAACAAACATTCCGTTTGAATGATAGATATTATAGAAAAATTATTTACGGTAGAACAAGACATAAAAATGCTCCCCTGCACTAGATATGTATTGCCTTGCGGGTGGCTGTGTTGTACTATCATACTTGGTATTTAAAAGGTCTTTTCGTAACAATCTAGAATCTGAATTTAGTTAAAACTAATCAATAATCAAATTTATTATCTATTTCCACTATCATTTTTGGCATTATTAATTTATTTTGTAAGACATCCTGTTAAATTTAGGTGTGTGATAACGCAAGCTGCATTTGTATGTACATGCAATAACCCATATACAATTTTAATACTCTAGCCTCATGATTCCTATCACTGACTGTCCTTTCAACATTCATCTACGCATTTTCAACAGGACATCGAGTAAAGTATTAGCTTGTAATTTTACCAATAGACATGTCGCACGCCCTTTGTACCAACCGGACACTAGTACCACTCAGGCCCAGGCGTGTCGCCAGACCATATATCTGACAGTGTTATCAGATAGTACTCTCGGTGACGCCTTTAGCTGTTTAGCAAGAGGACTGCTGGCCACTATTTTATTTAATGTGTCAAGGCCACTGGGATTTATTAAGAGGATGATCGTTTTAGTGATGGTTTTTGGTTGAAATCTTACTGTAGTTAGCTTTTTTACTGTAGCTGAATTAGTGGATAGTGTAGTGAATAGTGAAAAAAAACTGAAGCTGAAAAAAAATCAAACCGATCACTCCCTAAGTATAGCTGTTGACGAAAATTACAGATGTGATCGTGCCACACCAACGGAAGACGAGCCGGCAACCCAAAAGAGGCTAACGACGCCCTCGTATACCTTCTGTCGGCTTCCCCTTTCGTCGGATGTCGACGCATCCCTCCGCCTCCGGCCTGATGACGTCGCGCTGCTTTCCCTCCTACCATTGCGCGACTAAATCGTCGGAAAATTCCCGTGCTGAACAGCCATTTCGTCGGAAAAATCTTCTGCTGGCAGACCGTCCGCCCGACGGGGCTGAGAATCGTGCGTGGTGACTGACCGTCCACGCCAGCGAACGCGCGGTGCGGCCACTCAGCGAGCAACAGGTGTCGCGCGGGGTTGCGATCAGCGTCCTCTCGTTTGCGCCGTTGGGATGCCATCGTGGGGACGGGGCTGTCTACTCTCCGGTGATGCAGACTTGTTCGTATTTTTCTCTCGTCTGCTTGCTTGCTGAAGAAACATAACAAAGGCAATTGAAAGCAAAGCAGCTAGTACAATTGTTAAACGGGTCATGTCACGATCTTGACTGATGAACTCAAATTAACACCGAAGACTTGCCAAATCAACTCAGAATATAAGTATTGGGTAGGGTGTACAAACGGAGCGAATATTTTTCGATCGATCATTTGTCTGTTTTAATTTGAATATAATTTGGAGTACATTTTTGGATATCCGAAGGTTTTGTCGGATGCAGAAACAAAGTTGGATATTTTTTTCTCGGATACGGAAACGGATTCGGAAAAGGTATTATCCGACGGATACGGAATTATCCGGATATTTTTTCGGATAGTTGCCGGATATTTTTCCGGATAGTTATTATCATGTGTACCGGATATTTTTTCGGACAGTTACTTATCATGTGATATAAATGTAATGAAATTAAATGAACTAGTGATATACTTGATTACTTGGTTATGGACAATTCTTACTTTTGAACCGTGATATTTTTTCGAATAGTTATTGGATATTTTTCGGATAGTTACTTATCATATGATGTAAATATAATGAAGTTAAATGAACTAGTGATGTATTTGACTACTTGGTTATAGACAATTCTTACTTTCGAACCGTGTGGCATGTAGCTAGTTAGCTACTACTTGTTTAACTAGGCTCTATCATTTACTTGCTACTTTGCTAACTAGAATTTACTAGTTGTTTAACTTGTCCCTGTCATCGTGTGAAATTTGCTTGTTAAGTTACTAATGTAGTTCCATTATGGATATGTAGTATGGTGATTGATCCTTACACATGCGATATATATGGTTTTTATTTTCGCGCGTTATCCGACTAAATATTCATGACCGAGACTAACCGTATTCGGAGTAGCATGTATTCGCTCCGTATTCGTGACCGAGAATATCCGTATTCATATTCGTATCTGGCACTATCCGTGTCCGATTTCGACTCTGACAAAAAATATAGAAAAAGATACGGAATGAGTAATATCCATGCGTATCCACTACGTTTGCACCCCTAGTATTAGGGATACACTTGGGAGAATTGGAAGTGAAACTGGGAAGGAGAAATTAAGTAGGAAGGAGAACCAAAGGATTGAGGAACCAGAGAAGAGATTCAGGGGAAGGAGGAGCCAAGGCAATGCCCTTAAGTTTGTGTTCATCCATGCCCTTCCAATGTGTTGTTGCTGCCCTTTGTACTAAACCCATCCGGCTTGGGCCATGACTGGGTCACGCTCGGGTCTCCTTGGCTCATGCCACCGAGTCGGTCCGTGACATTCCTCCCCCCATTGAATTTTGGCTTGTCCCCAAGCCGACTCCAAGTTTACAAAGCCTCTGAGATCCTAGGGCACATAAATGAATCCTTGACCCAACTTCAAAACCACAGATCTCCTCATTCAAACGATTAGGATAAGCATCTTTGGGAGTTTTGAAAAAAAAATAACTTCAGCTCTCATAGGCCATCCTAGTCAGAAGCAATCAACTGACCAAAACTACTTATTTAGATCATCATAGTTCCTCCAATGTGAGCGCTTTGATTTTATGGTCATTCTCCTTTTAGCCTCCTTCTCTATAACTTTATATATTGGAGTCGCAACTTTCATCAAGAGTGCCTCTTCATCACCGCCATATGTTGGTTTTACATTTTTGCTGGTCATTGGGCTCACTTTTCCAGCCAACATACCATAGAGTTCAAAAGCCCTGTGATGGTAGATGTATCAAAGACACTATGGTATGAATCTCAAGTTAGCCGCCTCGCCCCAAATTAGCAGGTAGAGACCCATACAGAGAAGCTTACGCTCTGGACTTCTTGTTGGATAGTTGGCAACCATAAACTACTTTTGCTCAGCTAAGGTACTTGCACCACTTCTTATAATTCTTAAATAGCTTCTTCATTGCAGCATCATTGCCTCTTGCCTATTTTGGGTCGGGCTTGTCGATCACGTTGGTGTCAAGAGTGAAGAGAATACACTGAATCTCCCAGGAATCCTAATTGCCAAAGGAAAAGTTGAAGCACTGCACCTGAAACTGAAGTTTCTTCCTCATTCAGTGTCACCTTCTTGCTCTTTAGTTGGTTTCAAATTCCATTCACGATAACCCCATTTTCTTGGTGCTTCCAGCAGTAACCACAACCCTGTTTGCAGCATACATGGTAATGATGAAAATATGATCCTTATGGAAATATTTGAAAATGAGTTCATATGACAGAGACACCTCTGTTTCAGGTGGTGAATGTAACATATTGCCCATAAGTTGTGTCCTCGAGATGAGATTGACAAAAGAAGAATACTCATCACTGCTAGTGGACACAGATGGTGACCATAGGAGCTTCAATTCCACACTGCCTCCACTGCCTTTGAATGGTGGCCATATTGTAGTTCCACCGCTTGTGCTTTTTTCTTGAGTAGGGGACGACCACATCTTCTTTTCAAATGCAAGCGACACCTCTAAACTTGTAGTCAGGGTGCTCACCATGGGAAATTCTTGATCTGAAGGAGGCCATGGTTGCCACAGCACCTCTGCACCATCATGCTTCACAAACTTAGATAACAAATCAACAGCAAACAAAAGGTGGAGACAGAGGCCAACGAGGGGCCTCAGATGTGCTGTCACAAGTGACGACTCCTCTAGCGGGGGCTACACATGTGCTAGGGTGACCTTGGACGCACACTTCTTGACCTGGGACACGACAGCAATGTGGACGTTGCCGGTGTTGGAGCAGCAGCCCAATGTTAAACACTTGGTGTGAATCTCTATGGTGATGGTGGCTTTAGTGTTTGTAATGGCAATTGCTTGGACTGAATCCTCATTTGCGGAAATGGTGGTGATGGCTAAGTCCGTGGTGGGCGAAGCTGGAATGGCGACCTCGAGGGCGAGCACTTTTTAATCTATTTGAATGTGATTTCAAACATTTGAATTCAATTTAATTGTGTTAACTGCATCAATTATCAGTGAGTAATTGTCATATGTCCATTAAAAGGATCTGAAGCATCCAGAATATGGTACCTAAATTCCTCCTCTATGAACAGATGTGATGTTGTATCATGATGACCTTCCTTCTCAGTGTGCACCAGAAAGAAAGGAAAGCGACTATCTCCGAGCCATTGTCACAAAGAGCTCACGCGTAGGGTGGCAATAAGGTTTCTAGGCAGCATGATCCATGTGACCACTCACTTCTTCCTCGACGTCGACAACTTGCCCTACTCCAAGTCACTACAGCTTCCGGCTATAGTGTTGAACCTAGATTTTTCAGTCTAGAATCCCCGTGAACAGTACCATGCCCATTTCAGCACTTTGGCCTATCGGCATTCCATTGTTGGCAGTTACAATAGCGACGCTACAGTACAATGAACAATATACATGTGCTACAATACACAGGCGAAAAATACTACTTTGTTTTCTTATGGAATAAGTTAGAGTTGTTAGATGCAAATCAGATTTGCCTTCGTGCAACAAAAGGAATGCAAATTGATTTTCTTCTTAGGGATGTCCTCATCATCTCCTCTCTCGTGAAAAGAAGTTGTCTTCAGCTACGGCCTATTGCCAAGTTTCTTCCTTGTTGCACACAGCGATAATAGAAGGAAGAAACCTAGCAACAGGCCAAAGCCAAGGATGAGTTCTTTTCAAGGGAGAGGAGATGATGAGGACATCCCTAAGAAGAAAACCAATCTGCATTCCTTTTGTTGCACGAAGAAAAATCTGATTTACATTTGAAAACTTTATCTTATTCCATAAGAAAACAAGTTACATTTTTACCCATGTACTGTAGCACGTGTATTACTGTTCATGGTACTGTAGCACTGCTACTGTAGCTGCCGACAATGAACTACCGACAAGATGAAGTGTTGAACTGTGCATGGTATTATTCACGGTACTATAGTGCTGCTACTTTTGCTGCCGACAATGGATTGCCGACAGGACAAAGTGCTAAACTGTGCATGGTACTATTCATGAGAGGTACTATAGCATGCAGAAAACATTGTTGCGCTAGAAAATCATTGTACTACCAACTTACTATTCACCAAACACAGTAGCACTAATTACCATTCACTACTGTAGCGACCGATTTTAGAACTCTATATATATGAGGGTATGCCCTCATTGTAAAAGTATGTATGATGCTTTGAGTTAATACAAAACCCTAGAGTGATTTCTTGTGGTGCTTTAGCACATGAAAGTTTTAGAGTTCTACTCTTTTCTGTTCTTGTGAGTTGTGCTAATTTGCAAGAATCTAAGTCTGGATAATATATGTGCACATAATTTCTATCAAGGTCTACCTATCTAGGATAAGAAGTATGGAAGATTGTCCTAATTCCCTTCATCAGCTCCTCCATTTGGACCGAGTGCATCGTCGTAGACATAATGCTCTTATTCACCTGTTTCTGATTTTATTAAGCAAGTGTGAGCACATACCACCGTGCTTAATGAACCAACACATTATATGCACTTATGCAGATGCACAACTCAACAAAGGATGGTCTAGGTTGCTTTATTTGCCAAATGCCTTAAAAATTTACAATAACTAGGAATCTCTTTGACTTAGCAGTTTTAACTAAAACATATTTTTTCTAAAGTGTGTGAAAGATTGCAATAGTAATAGTAGTACATATTCCATCCATCGTTACATGGCCTCTGCACCTCATGCTAGTTTTCCAGCATTACATCCATTTAATACCATCACTAGGATCGATGTCATAGGGCAACACAAACTAGGGCTTTTACTGCCCAACACTTTTTCCAATTCCTCCCACAAAATTTTTGAAATAGAACTATATCAATGTTAAGTTCTCATACCCACCCATGACCGTCAACACGGTTATTCGAACAGGTTTCACTCTGTAGAGGTTATACAGTTAACCCATAAGAAATAATCCGCTCGTGGCTCTATACGTTTCCTTGGTCATACAGATGAGTAAATCATAACACTAACCTTTCAAATTACCTCACCCCTTTGTCAACTCACCCATATAGGTTTCTACCACACGCAGTGGGTCCCATAAGTTGTGTGGGATGTTCATCGCAACATCTAGCACAGCTGGACTACAACTTTTCATAATGACTAGCGCAACTGGCAAACCTCACCCTTCCTTGGTGTCCTATTCAAGCCAGAACGCATCCAGTCACTTGCACTACTTCACTTCCCCACTAGTGAGGTAACTCCAAGGTCTAATAAATCTACTAGACCAAGCTGTAATTTACACACTTGTGGTTGTATTGTATTATAATGGAAGGTTATGACAAGATTTGGTCCTTAGGGTTATTTGGACAGTTCTACACCAAGCCATACATTCTCGTGCATCTATTGCACCAACCCCTCTTATCATCCATCCAAATAAATAAGTATGTTGGGGATTTTGAGAATATAAAATAATCATGTTATATCATACCAGTCTTTTCCCAAAAGACTACCCAAAATGAATTATCATGATTTGAAAATGATGCACTTCAATGCCCCTAAGTATCTAAGAAACACTAATCATGACGAATATTATAGATTTACTTCTAGTACGGTACCATTTATATTTTCTAGGGTGACAAGGGTTGACTGCTAAATTGTACCAAGTATGGGGATATAATGGTCACATAACGAATAATGGGCATGTATATAAAATCTTAAGGTGAACATAGTTTGCATAATAATTAGCAGCGTGCTATTTGATAATTTCAATAAAAATAACTTGCATAAAATGTAGGTTCAACGTGGTCAAAATATTGACTCACCTTGTTCACAATTTGATTAGACTTGCGGTTCTTAGCTTTGCCTCAGCTTCTTCTTCTTCTTCAGCCTCGTACGCTATTTAAACGTTGCATGAAAATTTGGCTAAAAATTAGTTAAAATAGAACTAAATTCAAATAAAAATTTGAATGAACTCCAAAATTTATTATTTCACTTCTATTGGATAGATCTTGATTTTAGACAAATTTAGAGACAAGTTTCACTAAATTTGGACTTAAGATGAAGGAGAACGAGCTGTTTGAAATTTATATTCTAAATAAATCCTAGGAAATAAAAGGAAAGAGAAATTCCTTCACTGATAGGTGGAGCCTACTAGGGTTTTTATTTTTATTTATTTTTCTACTACAAATTAGCAAAGTGGATGACAGGTGGGCCTCAATTTTTAATTTCTTTTTGAATTTTTCTTTAATTAGAAATCGTCACTGTGCCCTTTTTACTGTGCACACAGTGAATGGGGCCCACATGACAGTGGCTCATACTAACTTAACTGATTTTAAAAGGATTTTTAACCTGTGGGGGCCACATGTCAGCGATACATTAACTCTAACTGATGATGGTGGCCCACCAGTCAGTGACAGATTAGCCTAATTAAACAAGGGTCATTAACCTTAAGCTAATTATAGATTTAAAAAATCATGCATGAATAGTGCTTCTTCCTCCCGTCGATGAGTGCGATAAGAGGAGGGGCAGCTGCTCGTGAGCATGCTCAAAATGGAACCACCGCCACCACGCGCACCTCCATGCTAAGTTTCATGGCCTATGGTGGTCAGCGTGATGGTCGACGGTGTGCTCAAGCGACACGAAACAGGGCACATGATGATACGGTGACTCATGGCATCTCAGGTCGATTCTTTATGCTAGAAATATCTAGGGGTCGATAGGAGGCCACCTGAGGGCTCAGCCGAGCTCGGGGATGGCTAGAGTGGCCCGGCGGTGTGGACCTAAGGCGGAGTAGAAGGGATCACGGCACGAGGGGCGTACTAGTGGTGGTAGACAGAGCCGACGGCTGGGAGGGATTAGCAATGCTTCGATGGTGCTCTGGTGTGGCAGAATTGGCCCAGGATAGCTCCTATCGGCAGATCTCCTGATGGCTGGAGGCAAAGAGGAAGGAGCCACCGGTGAGCTATAGATGATTGGAGGACGATTCCTTATGTTGCGAGGGGTAGTGAGGTGAGGCGAAGACAATGGGTGCTTTCTCGGGTATTTATAATGCCCGACTTGGCCGGGAGTTGACCAAGCAATGTGGAGGCCATAGTAGTGGCACGAACGGGGGCACGAGGGCCAAAGGCAACAATGTTGCGCAATGTGGCTTAGGGCATGGAAGGCAATGTAGAGGATGCATGATGCTACGTGGGGGCAGTGGCACTCCGGTACGGTAAGCACGCGTGATGGTGCGGGACGTGGAAGACGTGCGCATCTGCACGGCGTGGGGCAAGGAGCTAGTGCGCGATAGGGAGGAGGGGAAGAGAAGAGGCCATGGGGAGGAAAAAGGGCATGAGCGTGAGCCAAGGCGGTGGCGAGTACTAGCAAGGCGTGGGCACACGGTCGCCACACAGGAGCAGGCATGGCGCTAGGGTCCAACAAGACGTGGGCGCGCATGACGCATGTCTGGGTGCGCTTTGGCGTGTGGGAGCTCAGCTGGGCCAAGCCAAAGGCCCAGTTGGATAGGGGAAATGGGTTGGGGCCCAGTGGGCCAAGCCCCACTATTCCCCATACTAATTTCTAATTTTTCTAAATTTTACCGTATTTGAATTTTTATTTAAGTTGCTAATTCAAATTGAGGCCATATTACACCCAAGTTTAATTTGAATTTGAATTGCCTCAAACTCTATTTTCCTATAGTGCTAGTTGGAGTTTTTCAATAGCAATGCGACAAGATTCCCAACTGGCTATTTGATCTTGATCTTTCTATTGGATTTTCATTATTGAATTAAGGTATTGAATTTAGGTTTGAATTTATACCATGGCTAATTGAGCTAGGGTTTTGGGTCACACATCAATTTATTTCCCTTTGATTCATAGACCTCTCAAATGCTTAATTTTTAGTACTTAATATGGTTTAAGGTTTTAAGGGTTTAATCGAAACCTTATTCAAGTTTTTATTGGATTTGAATTTGCAGTTAGTTCTAAATCCTTGGGTTCATTGCATTTTGATCATGGCTTCCTTTCTACTTTATTTTAGGCTTCTCAAGTTCATATTTAATTTTGGATTTTGTCCTCGGTCTTTATCTTTAATTTGCCCATGCTTGCCTTTAAATTTTTAGCCTCGCAACTAGCTCTGGGTCTAGCAGGGCTTTTACAGTAAATTCTCCTACCCTAGTTTCTGAATCATCTTTTCATATTTGTATCCTTGTTTAATTTAATTTCTCCTTATTTGCATCTTTTCTTCTAGATTTTGTTTCCATGAACTTTTATTTATTTGGAAACTCAATCGAAAACCATGAAAATCCAAATGCCACCAGATGCAAATCGAAAGTTTAAATTTCAAACTATTTCAGACAACAAGATTTTTGGGTTGCTACATATTTTTTTGGTTGAAATTGCACTGTTGTGACTATTTACTTTTCTAAGTCATTTAATTAAAAATAAAAAAATGAGGAAAAATAAAAAACATCATTATATCTCCATAGATAATGCAAAGAAATAAGAAGGAAAAAAGACAAAAAAGCTGAAAAGCGAAAATGGAAAATGGAAAAGCCGATGCATTACAAATGGCTTCTGGATTAGTCTTATACCGTATTTACCTGTAGTGAAATTTAAAATTAAAACATTCTAAACACATATCTGAACACTTGTTTGGGGAAAAAACTTGGCTGGGGTCCGCTGTAGAAAACGAAGGAACAAACGGAGCTGAGACACTAGCTGATAGCCGTTTGCCCATGGGCCCAGCGTGCAGTTGCACTGTCAGGCTGCCGCAGAGCAGCCCACTTCGCCTTTCCTCCCCCGATCCAACGGGCCCATTCCATTTCCCATCCACCCAGCCACAACCCCGCCCACAGGATGGGCTCCGCCTCTCAGTGGGCGTCGCCGTCACGTCGCGTCGATCCGACACGAGCAGAGCAACCGATCGAAGCATCCAGAAACACGCCGCGCCCGGCCGTCGCATCCGGGCCCCTCAGAGAGCCCGCGCCGTGGGATGGCGCCTGACCCGAGCCGTGGACTGCCACCGCCGCTGCTGTGGGTTCGATGCTTCTTGCGTCGCATCCTTGGCCTACATAGCAGTAGTGGTGATTTCAATTCCATGGATGCCCTGATTAGCTCATTACATAGCAGTAGTGGTGATTTCAAATGCTCCCTCTGATGAATATATTTGTGGGTTGCGCTGATTAGCTCCAGGTTCAGGTTTTCTTTAGGTGCTCAAATCTACATACTTCTAACAATGCATGCAACTCTCTAGCATTCTACAGGAGGGGATAAGCAATGCAGTTCTTGATGGAGATATGCTCTAGAGATAATCATAGAGATGATTCTGTTTATTATGTTCATGAATTATTGGATAATTTATCTTGTTCCTTGAATAACATCGTCAATATTTATTATCAAGTGTGTGACTTGATTGTGAAACTCTATATTGCTGCGATGATTATTCTTAGATGATCCCTAGTCAAACATATGAGGACACATATTAATAAACTAGCATATGTATTGGTTGATGACCATGTTTCACGGGTCATAGATATAAAGATATTAAACCAATAATATGGACACATGTTAGCAAACATGGGGTTGGATCGACCCACCATAAAACACTGCGATAATGTTGCATTCTTACCGTCATCAGTTGGTTTCATTCACAAAGCGTATGCTAAAATCGCAAGCGAGTATCTTTCTCTCCGTAATCTCTATCATAAACAGCTAAAATTCAAAAATTTCAGCCAAAAATCATACGCCGTAGCCAAAAAGAACAGGAATGTGTCATGCACTTGTAATCCTCATCTATACCCAAATCTGAACTACAGTTGGAAAAAACTATTGGTTGGAATTGGATATCTTTTCTTGATCAGGTCATTGACTGTAATACCATTGTTTGTGCTTTTTTGGAAGTGTAGGCCAACGATTTTATAGGTCATTGTCAAAAAAAAAAAAACATCCACAGGCACTGATCAACCAGCTTCTAGTGCCCACCTCATATTACCTATTTTAAATATTCTTTCTGCTTTTAGTCATGAGAAAGGGGTCCAGGGGAGGGTTTTATGGCTTTGTTAGACATGGATATGCCAATCTTCTGTCATCAGAAGTCATTGTTTCTCTTTTATACCTGCTCAGATTGTTAGAACGTAAACATGACGCTTTACTTTAGTAGCCCTTGCTTTCAGATGTATTCTTTAGCCAGAAATGCTAATTTGCTTGCTTGGTTACATTCTATAGCTAATTTAATCAACACTACATTTCGTCATGTTAGACATTAGTACTCAGAACTTTAGCTACTTATTTTGTGGATAGGTCCTACTGAAGCCTTTAGCTTTCAAATAGAACCAAAGGACCAAACCCTTCTTATCTTTTCTAATTTATTAGTTACACATGTTTGGTCTTTCAGCTAAAAAATGTAACTAGCCTTTAGCTTTCAAATAGAACCAAAGGACCAAACCCTTCTTATCTTTTCTAATTTATTAGTTACACATGTTTGGTCTTTCAGCTAAAAAATGTAACTTTGGGGGTTAAATACTTCTTCTTGAAAGTTCAAGTCTCTAAATTTCGACCTGGTGGATGTAACATCTCTCGTGTTTCTAATCACCATCTTTCAGGCCTCGAACATCGAGATGGCAACTACTTTGACAACACCAATTCTCTGCAACTTCAGGGCCAACCCACAGAACAAGCTGCACCAGCTGCCTTCCCTGAACAACAGCACAAGACGACCACTGCATTTGCACCTGAGCTCGGCAAGAATCATGCCCACATTTCCAGGCTTCAGGGCATCCAACGACTTCCGCGCCGCGGCCAGCTACAAGGTGAAGCTCAACGGGCCGGAGGGGCAGGAGAGCGTGATCGACGTGCCGGAGGACAGCTACATCCTGGACGCGGCAGTCTGGATTGGGCTGGATTGGGCTTGGGGAAAGGTAAGAAGCAAGGAAATTGAGAATCAAAAGTTTTTGCAAATTTTTGGTTCTGTTTCAACCTACCCCTTAAAAAAATCTCGTCCTCGAGATTCACTCGGATTATAGAATGGAATGAAAACAAAATTTGTTATAGTTCTGATTCCTTCCCTTTAGTCTGGTATATCATGCGGGATGATCCTTATGCTGCATTTGCTGTCTAGCACGTTTATCGAGATTCTCTTTCTGGATTATACTCAAGTCATCATGTCTTCATAATGTCTTTTTCAAAACATAGGTGACCTGTATTCTCAGATTAAAGATGATTTCTTCTGAATTACATGTGGTACTATGGTCTCAGCTGAGCATAGCTCTGTAAATCTTGCTATGGGTTTGTTTAACTGGTAGGGTATGTGTTTGTTTAGCCAGTCCGTTCAGGACCATTCATAATCTTATACCTTCCTTATGAATTTGGGAGTTCCGCAATGAAATCCACATCATTGTTCTTTCTTTTCCATTCTGGGACTAGTACTGACTGTAGCAATCTTGGTAGATTTCGATGATTTATGTTCATCTTTTGGCACACATTATAGCGTATCGTGTATTCTGATATTTCTTTCTTTGTATTACTCTACCGGAGTCCTTTCTTTTATATCTTTATTCTTCTTAGGGTGTATAGAGAATTCTGAAGAGTGAGTTTCTTTCCCTTGTAATTGTGAAGGATACTTAATAATAACCACACCACGACATGCCTTTCGACTCACTATATTTGCTATGACATTTGGTCTTTCTGGGTGACATCGAAAATCTAGGTCACAGTTCCTGTATATCATCCTTGTCATATATCTTGTCTTACTGTCTTCTTTATGAATTGTTTGGTGTGTTTCACTAAACCTTCATAGTTCCTTTCATATATCAATATTCTTTTTGATCCCATTTAGTATCCTTTAAGACATGTCCAGTCCATTTTGTACCAGTGTTCTGTAGGTTATGGTCTTACCACATTTTCATTATGGTGTCTTGATTTTCTACATAAGACTATGTTTGGCCTTTTGTCAAGGTCTAATCCTTGTATGCGGTCATTAAAACTTCTTGTTACACACTCAGGGTACACAGCAATTGACTTTGATATAGTACAAACCTTTTTATTTCATATATCTTTGTACAAACAGCTTACACATACTCTTATAGTCTTTCACTACATATCTTGGGTTTCAAACATACTACTTGAAAACCTATTTATACAAAAGTGGTACAAAATAGGTTTTGTTCCTTCTCTAGTCCTACACTAGAGATGCGATGGCTTCATGTTATCCTTTAGCGCTCACTCATTTGTTTCTATCCTGGCCTTCTTAAAAGTGGTACCCTTTTCCATCGGTGATGCTGATACTTATGCTCTTGCTTGTATTTCGGCCACTTTCTTGGGTAAATACCTCACTGGGCATTTGTCATGATAATGTCCATTTTGTTGACAGTGAAAACAAGTTACTTCATTTGGATTTATAGATTCATTCCTTGTTTGAATTTTCACGTATCCGGACATCTCTTCTTCCATCCAAAGAGTTCGATCAACTAGAGTTCGTAAACCTGAAAAGTTGGGAAACTTAATATAACGGTTCAGATTGGGTTGCAGGCCTTTTATAAAGTATCCTATCCTTTCGGCTTCAGTGTTAAGTTCTCCTTGAGCAAACTAAGAGAGGTGATAAAATTGTTGCAGATATTCCATAACAGATTTCTCTCCTTGTTGAAGGTCAAGAAATTCTTGATATTTTTCTTGGACAATTTTAGAAGAAATGTAGGTCTTACAAAACCTCTTCACAAACTCTTTCCATGTGATATCACTCTTATTTGGGTAGATCACTTAATAGCATTCTATCAGTCAATATGGCTGGCTTCGTTAGCTAATAAGTGGCGAATAGAACTTTTTCTTTGTTCGTACATTGGATGACGTTCATTCTCTTCTCAATTTCTTACAACTAATTATCCGCACTTAGTGGTTCTGTTGTTGACGAGAATTGCGGCGGTTGAGTCTTCAGGAAGGTTGTAAATTTGAATGTTGTTGTATCTGAGACTGTCGTTGATCCTTCTAGTGACATTTTGTCACATCCAATTGTTCCAGCATTTCGGCTTATTGTTCCAATGTCTTGGCCTGTTCCTGGGGGTATTCAATCTAACTTCTTTTCATGGTAGCTATGATTTCCATCATGTTGGATTGTATTTCCTGACTTCCTTTCTTCATTTACTAAGCTGTCAAGTCTTTCGTTTGTCAGTGATATCTTGTTTTATGGTAACCAAAACTTTAGGAATCAGTCTACAATATTTTTGGACTTAGCAAAGGGAAAGTAAGAATGAAATAGGGGCGAAAGTAAAAGATAGTGGGAGAGGAACAGAGCGAGATTAAATGATTTTTCTGATTGCTTTCTTAAAAGTCTGATTTCTGGGACTTTCTGTATATCTGCAAGGGTAATCTAACATTTTCAGTATGACCAAGAATTATTTGATGTTCTACACTACTTCTATACATAGGCTTAGAGTCTAATGGCCTTATTAACTCAGCTTCTACTTCTTGCTATCTATATCTATGCTACCTTCTTTGATTGCTTAGTCTTAATACCATTTTGTCTTAAACTCCAAACAATTATTATCATTTGATCGACCGAGCAAAGAATCTGTATTACATCATCCCTAAATTCTATTGATCAAGTTATGGCCATTTAATTCATACATAGATTTTAACTTCCACCATGACCATATAAATCCAACCTCAGATATATTATAATTCAACATCCTCATTTTGAATCCACCGATATAATTTACATTAGGTTTTCCTAAAAATTCAAAAAAAATTTGTCACTGATTCACAATCTCAACTTGTTCATACAACTTTCGACTCAGCTTTTTAGCTATCCACTTCTGAGTTGATCCAATTATAAGTATCACTGGGTATAGCATTGTCAATCAGATCTATAATCCAATAATCATTATTATCAATATCAACCGAAAGTAACATTATTAATTAAATCAATAATTCAATGACTATTATCAGTTCCACCGAGAACAATATTACCGATCAAGATTGTAATCCAATATTCGCTATTATTAGTATCCACCGAAAACATTATCATCGATCAAGTCCAGAATCCAATCATTATCATATTTCATATTTCTCCAAAATTCATCCTATACATTGATCTAATTAATCCAATCTTTCATATTCCACTGATTTAATCAAATCTCACATTATACATCCATATGATCAGAAATAAATCCACCAATAGTGTTGATTATCATTTCACATTTAAATTCCTTATGGGTTTATCTACTTCCTTTATTTACAGTCCCTATAGGTGTGACTCATTCCTTTATTTGCAATCAGAAATTTACATTTAATTTCTTTGAGATTTTGAATCTGATAGATAAGAGAAGAACAAAATAGACGAATATAGGTAAGATCTGGGACGAAGTGGGATAGAAGAAGAAAGCTTTTTAACAAAGTCGTATTTGAAATTAGAAATTAGTTTTGCACAAATTGCTTATATAGCAACCTAACTAGACAATATTACAATTTGGCTATTAATACAATCAAAAAATTTCGTCTACTTTGAATAGTCTTTTCCTGTTGCATCAATGAAATCAAATGGGCATTATTTGCTAACTACTCGTGTGGTGATCTTATAACTTTTCAAAAGGAAAAGCTTCGGTCAGGGTATTCGCACAATTCTTCGCAGCATCATTCTTAACACTTGTTCAATTTGGTCAATACCTGCAGTAAAGAAACCAATCTAAGCGACTATATGTGCTTTGTGATTTTGACAAGCTTAAAAGAAAACATTTTAATGCAAGTCTAAGAGACTTAAGATAGAAATAGGGAAGGCGGGATAGCAATAGTACTTATAGTTTTCAAAATTCTTTTCTATAGGAAAATAAGATTTCATAAAACTCGAATTCTTAACCTATACCTAGGATTACAACCTACAGTCAAGCCTGCTCTGATACCATTCTGTAACACCCCCGTCTTTGGGAACAGGGATGTCGTACATCCTACAACAGCCCAAGAGTTCTGTTGCGGACAGAAGAAGTATCAAGCCTACTCACGAATAATTAAAAAGGATTAGTTTGACAGAAATAAGACCTAGAGGTCGATTTTATCAGTTTTATGGGCGTCCAAGCCCAAAACATAATTTACAATTAGAAGAACCGAAGGAAACTTCCACATGAACGCTTGAGTGCGGCCATAACCCTAACACGTAACTTGTAACATTCTTTCTTCTTCTGGTATCTGTTGTGGGGGAAAATATAGCAAGTCTGAGTACAACTAACCGTACTCAACAAGTCACATGAGGAAACACTAAATAATTACATGCAAGGGATTTCAAAGAACGGGTTATAGTGGTTTTATTATTTTATGTGGATGCAGTTTTATTTCACAAACATTTTGAGTTTAAATCAAGAAAATCAAAGCTTCCTAATGAATGGGGGTTTCAAACTTGATTAGCGAGTCACAGTATTACCAAAATCTTTCCTAATCTACTTATGCCTCATTTATGGAATCACCCAAATAAACACAGCTTCGTTAACCGGAAGCACGGCGTATTCGAATACCATTTGTACGACTCTGCAGAGCTGCTTAGCTTTACCCACAACGTTTCATAACTCTTGCACTAGAGTTAAGAAAACAAGGTTGTTTCACTGCTCAATTCTTTATATAGTTTCTACCCAATAGATATCCAACCTCCACAACCTCGGTCCAATTGGCCAACGTCATAATGGACCCGATCTGTGAAGATCTACCATTGAGTAAGCCCATACTACGATCGCCCTTGTAGATGTTCAATCGAGTTGAGCAGCTACTAGACCAGGTTTGACGAATCAACATTTATGGTTTGAGCGTTCACTATGTTCTTTATTTGGCATAAAGGTCTAGTCTTTACATTTTTGCCGATGCACTACCAACCATAATCCTTGCACTGACACCTTTCGGTTCCCGTACTGCATCCCTTACCGTTCCTTACACTGCTACAGATAGGCCTATCACAGACGGTTCGAAACCGTCATCACAGACGGTTTTCGAACCGTCTGTTTTTATGTGTCAGTGATAATAGGTGGTTATCACAGACGGCTCTCGAGCCGTCTGTGATAACTCACATTACAGACGGTTACACACAACAACCGTCTGTGATAGACGACTTTCACAGACGGTTACACACAACAACCGTCTGTGATAGACGGTTACACACAACAACCGTCTGTGATAGACACTATATCACAGACGGTTTCTGTTTCGCACCGTCTGTGATACAGGAAATATCACAGACGGTTTGTGTAACAAGATAAGTTAATTGCAACATATATATACACTGTGTAACAAGATCACATACATTGCAGATACAGAGATCTGACAAAAGAATCACATACAATTTTGCAACTAAAATTTACACATATCAGTTAATTGCAACTGATCAGTGAATTACAAATGTAACAAACGTCCAACAGATGACATACAAATATAGAATGAAAATCGTCACATCGTTTCGACTAATGTTTGATTAAGCGCTGTGAGTGATTTGTACAATTGCATGTAATGTTTCAACATCTAATGATCACCATTGCGGGTAGAACTCTCCACCTTTTTATACACGTGCTAGTAAGAACCCGAGAGAGTTGCACAATTTCGACGAGTTATTCAAGATCATATGTACTTACGTCGAAGTCCACCATTTGCCGCTAGGAGCAATAAGTCATTAATTAGCATGTGTGTATATATACATATATAATCAAAAATAATAATTATTGCAAGAACATGACAAACCTCTGGATCATCGATCTTACTATCCACGATTTTCTTCATATGGTGGCAAACGTAGAATCCACATACGTTGCCCTGTAGTTGCTGGTGGCACTGCAAAAATTACATTACGTACATAGGTATTGTCAATTTTAGAGGCATTATAACAAAGTGTGATATAGGATTGTTGTGTTGTAGCGGGTACCGAAAATCGCGTGTTGTGTCGCGTGTCACTAGATTTGTCGTGTCTTCCTCCTGGGCAACATAAGCGCAAGCGACCTCGTGATTCAAAAAGTTAGCCTCGGCCGTTGCAAACGAAGGAAATATTACAATAAAGTTATGTATGGAGGAAATGAGTTTACTTGTTAAGTACTTCTTGCACACGACTGAAGTCGTGGTTACTCCTAAGTAGGGAATCAAGGTATATTACCTTGCTCCACTTTGGTATAATCACAATCAGAATCCAGTGTTGCCTAGTCATGTACACACCATAGTGATTAATCATAGGTTCATGCTGCATGTAAAGTACAAATGAAACATATGTTGCAACTAGTGAAGCACTTACCCTTGGTTGAAAGGAAACATGATGTACTCCTTGTCCATGTGAGTAAGCAATCCCTTCGTTATGTAATCTTGCACGAATGATTCATTATCTTTGATAACTGGATCGGAGACCAAGTGAGGGTCGAGGAAATCCACCGGTTGTCGCGATCGCCGGACTCCTTGGATCATGCATCTATACATAAGGAAAGAGTAATGATATTTATCGGTATAACGTGAATGTAGAACTTCATTGTACAGTACACTTACAGTGTCCAGCAGCGTAGAAGCGAGGCGTCGAGTTCGTCAAGATTGAATAATAAAAATAAGTCATCGAATGTCACGACGATGTAGCCTGTGTCGTGGAGGAAATGCTGCTCCGTATATTTCACAGTGAATGCACTCTGCCGGTTTGGCTTCATATTGGACTTCTCCATGTACCAGGCATGCAATGTATTGCAAATCATGCCAAGCTTGAGTAATTGTGACTCAGGGACCAACGACACTCCTAGAGTGAACTTCCATGGCACGGGAGGCTTATTTTTCTTCCCTTGAGTCTTATAGCCTCGCTTACGATACGTTCTCGGTGGCGTCTCGGCGGAGCCGATGCAATAGGCTTCCGAACCGAGCCGGAGGTGGAGCCACCGAGCCGATGTGATAGGTCGAGCGATGTCCTCTTGCGACATCGGAGGTGGAGCCACCGAGCCGATGTGACAGGTCTGGGCGATGTCCTCTTGCGACATCGAGGTGGAGTCACCGAGCCGATGTGACAGGTCAAGGGTGATGTCCCTCTTGGGACACTGGAGGTGGAGATCGTGGCACGGACAAGTCGAGGGCAATATCCCTCTTGGGCCACTGAACGAATGTGTGGATAGCATCTCCTAATGTCTTAATCTCTTCGTTTGGGGGCTTCTCAAGAGGGACGGTGTTAAAAATATCATTAATCATGTCCACCTGGACCTTTATGAAACCGGTCTCTACTGGTACACCGTGCACCAAAGATACTTGATGAAGAATGGATACACCATCCCCACCCAAACAACGGAATAGAGCCAATAAGCCTGACTTTGAGGATGCAAGGCATGAGCACCTACATAACGACACAAGATGAGTTAAGGCGTCCACCAGAGAGATCTATGCAGCATTCTAAAGAGGTGCATTACCTGAATGTCATCGATAGGTAAGTGGGCGTCGCTATGTTCGATATTTGGTGTGGGCGCACACCATCGCGACGTTGAGGGGGACCGGTACCGCAGAGTAGGAGTAGTAGGGGTGGGTTGCGATTGGTTGCGGACTTGTCTCGCTTCTTCCCTCAATGAATCTATCTCTCCACGAGTGAGGCGATCTGCTCTTGAAGTGAGGCGAGTTGTTCCCGGTTGAGCACGGCTTCGTTTCATTTGGTCATTGCGATGCGCCTTGGATATCTTCCTACTCCTATATATCTCGAGTAACTGGAAATCCGTGCTTCCAAGATACGTAAACCCCCAAGCCTCGTGTGCGACCTGGGTGCTCCTTGTTTCCCAGGGCCTGTGATAGTAAATCTCTCTCCCTGTATTCTTGAAAGGTTCCACGAGAATATTCGGTAGTCAATGATTGCTGCAAGAGGCAATTAATCATGTTATTTTTGAACCCATTAAGTTCAAGAGGTGTTAACAACTATATAGTTTAACTTATCTTACCAGGCGTTGGGACACTTCCTCATCTGCGAGGTTTTTGAAAGAGACACCCGAAGATGTGGTTGATGACCTCGCTCTTAACCAGTTTCGAGCACGCTCGTTTGCGATCCCGGCAAATGGCGGGGAGGCCTCCGATCGGAGTGCGATCTCGTCCTGCATCCTCCATTGCGGGATTTTACCCGCATACCCAGCGGTGCCGAGTCTATGAGGGTGAGTGTTTTGTGATTGGATAGCCTTGTGCGCCGCACTTTGTTATTCAAATTCAGCCGTTGTCTTCATCTGCACAAAGGCCTCCCATGCTTCCGGCGACACGAAAGGATACTTTGTGAAGGGCGTAAGATCCTTGGCCACGTACCGCGTCACAAGAGTGCTCTTAAAATTCTCCCATGCTTTTCCCATTGCGAGGAGAGCGTGCCGTCGCACGAGGACTTGAAAATTCCCATGTACCTCTCGAAAGGGTACATATGACGTAGAAACACGGGGCCGCATATTTTTATCTCTTTCACAAGGTGGACAATGAGATGGACCATGATATCAAAAAATGATGGAGGGAAATACATCTCTAGATGACATAGAGTTGTCACCACCTCGGTTTGCAGAGCATCTAGTCCATCGGGATCAATGACCTTCTGAGCAATTGCGTTAAAGAAATAACACAGCCTTATTGTTGTCACTCGAACCTTGTTCGGCAAAATATTTCTAATTGCAACAGGTAGCATTTGTGTCATTAGCACATGGCAGTCGTGGGACTTCATGCCAATTAATTTCAACTGTTCCATGGAAACAATTTTCTTCGTGCTGGTGGAGTGACCGGATGGAACTTTCACACCATATAAGGACTGGCACAGTTCAGTTCTCTCGGACTTAGACAGAGTGTAGCAAGCTGGGGGAAGGTATGTCCGGCCTTTATCGGTCTCTATCGGTGCTAACTCGGTCCTGATGTTCATACCGACCAAATCACGTCTTACGTTAACACCATCCTTAGTTTTATCAGGAATGTTCAATAAGAGACCAATCAAACTGTCACATACATTCTTCTCTACGTACATGACATCGACGCAATTGCGAACTTCTAAGTGCTCCCAATAAGGCAAGTCCCAAAATATTGACCTTTTTTTCCACATGTTCTTCCTCAATTTACGCTCCTTTCCAAGCACAACATTTATATCCTTGACCATATCATACACCTCTTTTCCGCTAAAAGGTCTTGGTACTGAGTCATCTTCTTTTTTTCCATCAAATTGTTTTTTCATCTTGCGGTATGGGTGATACTTTGGAAGGAACCTACGGTGACGCATGTACACAGTTTTACGCGAGTTGTTCAACCACACACTCTCGGTATTGTCTAAGCAGTGCGGACACGCTTTGGCTCCTTTTGTGCTCAACCCTGACAGGTTACCAAGGGCAGAAAAATCATTAATGGTGCAGAACAACATAGCGCGTAGAGTAAAGTTCTCTCGTTTGTCCGCATCCCATACATGTACCCCTTCGTTCCACAGTATTGCAAGATCTTCTACCAATGGTGCTAGGAACACATCAATATCGTTGCCAGGTTGCTTCGGCCCTTGGATAAGTAGTGACATCAAAATATACTTCCGCTTCATACACAGCCAAGAAAGAAGGTTATACATGCATAGAGTCACGGGCCAGGTGCTATGTCGGCTGCTCATGTTACCAAAAGGATTCATTCCATCTGTACTCAATCCAAACCTTATATTTTTCGGTTCCACACCGAAATCTACAAACATCCTATCGATATTCCTCCATTGGGCAGAATCAGCAACATGTCTTATCATTCCGTCTTTCTTACGCTACTCCAAGTGCCAACGCATCAATCTTGCATCCTTGCGGTTTGCAAATAAACGCTTCAAACGGGGGATTACAGGAAGATACCACAACACCTTAACAGGAGGTCCTTGCTTCACCTCGATGCCCTTTCCATCATCAGAGTCATTTTTATGCTTGTATCGGGATACTTTGCACACCAGACAAATATTTAAGCTAGCATACTCTTTACGGTACAGGATACAATCATTCGGACATGCATGTATTCTTTTTACTTCCATTCCGAATGGACAAAGAATCTTCTTGGCTTGGTAGGTGGTTCTAGGCAACACATTTCCCTCTGGAAGCATGTCCGTTAGGAGACTTAACAATGCCGTGAAACTCTTGTCGGACCAACCATTACTTGCCTTCAATTTCAGTAGTTCTAGAACTGATGACAACCTCGTGTATTGCGGCTTGCATCCCGAGAACAAAGGTTTCTCCGAGTCCTCCATCAAGCCCTCGAATTTACCAAACTCTCTCTCATTTGTAGTTCCATACGCATCACGTAACATCGATCCAGTTGTCATCCTGCGATCCATCCGTGGCCTCATGATCAAAAGCACAGTCCACAACTGGCATATCGTTGTCCCCATCGACTATGTCATAACTACCAGCTTCTTGTGTACACTTCTCTTCACCGTGACTGGTCCAACATTTGTACCCTTTTCTGAAACCCCTTCGAATCAAGTGAGTTTCGATCTGCGCTGAGTTGCTAAACATCTTGAGATTATCACAGTCAATACATGGACAGTACATATATTTTATCCCCTTCTTTAATATATCCAGCTCAACCGCTCTTCTAAAAACATACATGCCAATAATGTACTCTTCACTCACACGGTTCTCAATGTACATCCAGCTTCGATCCATTTTCGCTAGCTACACAAGTAACAAATGGTTGCCAAAAATGATTATTACCGCAACTAAGAAGATCCATTATCATCTCTAAGCCATCCATTACAAAAACATATATGCATAATTAAAAGTAATTGAGTACTAACCTCTGATTAGATCACTAATTAGAAGATAGCGATATATTTTCACCCCCAAACTCCCAAAAGCCGGCCGCCTTGCTCCACCGACGCAGCGCATGCAATAAAAAAACAGATCTGTCGACCCCGTCCAAGTCCAAGTATTAATAGGGCAATTATCACAGACGGTTATTAACACGCATCGCTCGCGAAAATTAGTATCAAAGACGGTTTGTTATACACACGTGCGTGATAGTAGGGACATCAAAGGCGGTTCGTGTTAATAACCGTCGTGAAGTGTCACGCGACGGTTATGCTAACACGAACCGCTCGTGATGTCCCTACTATCACAGACGGTTCGTATAACAAACCATCTGTGAACTATCACAGACGGTTATTAACACGAACCGTCTTTGATGTATCTATTATCACAAACGGGTCGTGTTAATAACCGTCTGTGATAGTATCACAACCGGGTGGCAGCATGAGCCGTCTGTGATAGTTAGGCACAGACGATTCCGTATGAACCGTCTGTGATTTACCCGTCCAGTATAGCCTGTTTTGTAGTAGTGTTACCTCCTTCTAGGACAAGGTCAGGAGACCTGGCCATCTCGTGGCTTCCTGTGATGCTCCTTGTCCTGTAATCCTTTTCTTTTATAAATCCTACCGACAAATGTCGGGTCACATAGTAGTATAAAACATGTAAGTTTCCTACAATACTACGGTGAATTATTAATACTATATTTTATGTAACCAAATCTTGTCAAGGTGGATGTGGCTATCAATTTAAAATCGAGCTTTTATCGAGTGGTAGGACATAACTAATATCATGTCATTCAAAATAATTTTTTTACATAAAATAACAATGTAAAGTAACATAATGAAATTACTGAATAATAAATAATTAAGAGAATGTAGGTTTAACATGATCAAAAATATGCGACTTGCCTTCTTGGCTTCTTTATTTGCTCTTATTGATCTTTCGATGATCGGCTCGTTGGGTCTGTATACTAGCGCAAAAGACGAGCGAGTTCCTTGATTTACAGAATGCAAGCTGGGAACAAAAGACAAATAAATAGCCGAAAGACAAAAAGAAAATAGGGTTGGGTGGTTAGGGTTTGGGTGGCGAGTGGTTTGGTAGGGTTTTGGTTAAGTGGTTTTGAGATGATCAAAAGGGGTATACTTATGTTTTCGGGGTTCTATGAATAGTAGTGGTGAAAATGGTGCGGGGTTGGTCTGGATCAACTTTAGGGCAGTTTAGGGTTTCATCAGTGTTTAAAATTATAAGATGGAGTGATAGTGGCAATGATGGGTTCAGGGTGGTTAAAACGGGACATACACAGCTTTAGGGTTTCGACGAACAGAAAAAGGGTCTGGGTTGCGTCGATTTTTGGGCTTGAAGTGGTTCTTTGGTGGTTTTGGATTTTTAGGGGTCTCGTATGAGGAAATGGGTTTCGGAAATAGGTTCACAGGTTCGAGACGATTGAAATAGACATATTTTATGTTTTTATGCATGGGTGAACAGTAACGGGTATAATCACTGTTCATTGTAGGTTTTGTACTGTTCACTCTGGGTTTTCTACTGTTCACGTGAAATCCGGGTGCTACAATGCCAAATGGCACTGTTCATCTTCCTCTCTCTCGTGCTACAGTACAAGGGAGGCAAAGAAATGGAAAATTGGGTGGTTCTTGAGCTACGGTGTTTTGCAGCGAAAACCGAGGATATGGGTGGGTTCATGGGGACGAGGAGGTTCCATTTTTGGCCTTAGCTGAGGTCGGGGATGGTTGGAATCTCACCAGCGGCGAGAAATCTTCACTATAGTTTTTCATGGTGGCGACGAGCTTCGAGGCTTAAGGGATCAATAGCATTAGCAATTAAGCTTCTAGGGGTATAGTGAGGTCTAAGGAAGTGGTGGTTAGGGTCGGGGATGCTTGAGCAGAGCTGTCCATGATGGTCCACCATGGCCGGGTGGCGGCACTCGTGGCTAGCATGGTGGGGGCCATGGGAGCTTCTGAGGTTGCTTCGAGGGGGTTTGTGGGGTGCTAAGGAAGCTTCAGACGAAAGCAATTGAAGTGAAATTAGGTGGATCAATGGATTGGAAATTTGAACTTACCTCGGTTACTCCGGCGGTTTTTGGCTATGGGATGGCTCTCGGAACGATTAAGTGCGGGTGGAGGGTTGCTGCGCCACTGCGTTCTAAGATGGAGAGAGTTACAGGACTTAAATAGGGTTGGGCGGCAGTTTTGGGGCTGTCCTGGTACCGGGGGTGGAGGGGGAAAACGGCAAGCTTCGGGAACTCGCGGGAAAGTGAGGCTCAGCTGGAAGGGAAGGTGCTGGTGGTCTTGAGGTTCGAATTGCGGCGGTCAAAGACAGCTAGGGTCGGTCAGGTTGGCCGGGGGAGAGTGTTGGTCAGCAGTGAGAAGAATTCAGGCGGCGGTGGTGAATTCGTGTTCGAGCGGTGTGACACACATCCCGGGTGCAATTAAGGCTCGACAGGTGCTAGGAAATCGAGGCGTACGGTCGCTTGGACGGTGTCAGGGCAAAGCAGCGGTGGGAGGGACAGCTGGGCGCGGGCGGCCGAGGAAATCAACGGCAGCGACGGTGTTTTCAGATAATGGATAGTGTATGCACGAAAACAGTGAATTGAGGCGGTTCAGCAGTAGGTCTGGGCTGGGTTAAGAGTGGATTGGGCTTGGGGAAAGGTAAGGAGTAAGGAAATTGAGAATCAAAAGTTTTTGCAAATTTTTCAAATTTTTTGTTTTGTTTCAAGCTAGGATACAAATTATGCATATACCACATGGATTCACGTGTATCTGTACCAGATATTTGATTGGCGTTAGGTGTGGGAGGGAACAACTATCAGTCCATGGTGATTAGGATAAACAAAGGTTGATGAAACTGTAACTCTCACATTTAGCACCATATCACCAGTTTATATTAAGTTCTACTAGCATATAATTCCTGCTGGCCTAAATCATTCCAAGTTAACTCTTTTCGGTAAAACAAGGACGAAAACCTAAGTGATATACTACACATGTGTGCCAACCCTATGGGTGAGCTAGCCTGCTAGCGAATTTTAGGTCACATGGTCTTACAAATGATATCAAAGCATTAACTCTTGTTGCATGGGCTGCGTGTGCACATGACTAGGTTGTGTACTATCGGCCCTGTGTTAAGGGGGGAGAATGCAACATTCACACTTTAATATCATATTACCAGTTTACATTGAGTTTCACTAGTATATAATGTATGTTGATCTAAATCGTAGTATTTAAGGGTTAACCTTTCGGGAAAAGCGAGGATGAAAAACTAAGGGAGCGTTCGGAATAGTAATGGTTTCTGGCTGAAATTTCACTGTAGCTGGTTAATTTTTTACTGTAGCTGAATTGGCTTATTGGGCATAATTAAATTTAAAAAATATAAAAATAAAAGCGGCATGCTAACCTATCACAGACAATACGAAGAAATACGAGAAAAAAACAAAACACAAAAAAAATACTATAGTGTTTTCGTCGCTCAACGTGTAGTTAAAAGCCGTCGCTGTGTTGAGCAGGGCTTAAGTGATGTGCTACGTATTCATGCCCACCTCGTGGGTGGACTAGCGTAATGACTTACCCATTAGCAAATTTTGGGCCACGGCGTGTTACAGAAATAACGACGATGAACTTGCTGAAAGATGATTTGTAGCGTAATGGTGCCGAATTAATTAAAGGCGCCAGATGAAAAGGGAAGGTCGATGATTCAGATGTTGCTCACATGTAGCATAACTAATTATAATTGCCATGAATCATAAAATTGATATATTCGTGGGTCTGGGCTAATGTGCTAATTCAGCAAGCTTGGCCTCTGATTTGTCCATTATGCATGTGAAGGTCGAAATCCAACTAAACGCAGCGCAAGTTATATGTAGCGTAAGCTTCGCTGCTTGCACACTGTAGGCCTAGCAGACGTGGCAATGTCTCAGACTCTCAGTTATATGTGGACAAAAGCGGCAGCAGCAACACCCCAACGGTGGGCCACGTAGGGATGCAATTAGAATGAATGCGGCCGGATATATCCTGTATTTTTTTCTTCAGAATTTGAGTAAGATATATTCTATATTTTTTTCTCAGAATTTGGTTTAGATATAAATAGTGTTAGATACCTATTTTTTTATTCCATAAGCATTCGCATGGTTGATCAGATAAAAATTATCCACTTCTTTTACACATCTACACATAACATTATACAATAGAGATGCAATCAGAGCGACACGAAGGAACTAATCGTCGAGATGTCAAAAGAAGAGCACTCAATATTCTCCGCTGCTTAAATACATCAATCAGCCTATCTGTTATATTGTTCCTAGATGAAATCACAACAGACTTTCTCATATCACTTAACATATAGATATATATAGATAAATATCACGCATCCCGTATTCTATTCTATATTTTTTCTCAAAGTCGAAGTTAGATACAAATAGTTTCGGATATTCATTTATCCTTTTTATATTTACTCTACAAGCCTTTGGGGGTGTTCAGAATGGCGTTGGCGTATGACTTTTTTACTGTAGTTGAGTTGACTTATTTAACATAATTAAATTTTTTTAAAAAATAAAAATAGAAAAAAACATGTTAGCCATCACATAAAATACAAAGGAATACGGAAAAAAAGAAAAGTTAAAAAAATCTAAAAAATTAATAAATAATGAAAAAAATAAAAACAAAAAATTAGAAGCTAAATTAAGGGATATCTTTAGTCGATCATGATAGAAATCATCCGCTCGGATTGCACGTGTAAAACCAGGCCAGTGGGAGAGACGAGAGGGCAGCTGGATCTGTGCGGGGCCCGCGTGACTCGAATGCGTGTCCGACGCACACTGAGGTTGGCGCGCGGGCCCGGTCCACGTGCCGCCGAGTCGGAACGGCGTCACACGCGGCCGCACGCACCCACCCGAGTCGCGTCCATCGCCACCGCCCCATCACGACGCACCGACGCCTGCCTGCTTTGCCTTCCCGTGGTCCACCCCGTCCGCCCCGCTTCAGAACTCAGAAAAAGAAGCCGGCTGCAGCGTGGAACCGCCTCCCGGAGAATCCCGTAAAAAAATTTTTTTGTTTTTTCCCTAGACGGAGAGAGACGGGGAACCGCGGGTGTGAGTGGGTGATTCGGTTCCGGTTTGGGATAAACCATTTGGAAACCTCTCGGTTTGGTGATTCGATTCGTTACCTGAAAGCCTCTCTGTTTTCCCCCGAAACGTGGAGCAAGATTCGATGCCGCGCTCGTCTCCGTCTGGGTAACTCCGGTCCCAGCGACCGCCCGGCTCGACACGGGATCCGCCGAAAAGAGCACGAAATGACCGAGGGATACAAGTGTACAACAAACACCACTAATACATAAGTTATGTTTTTTTGCTGTGCATATGGCTTTTAAATTTTAGAAGCGATTGATATTTTTTATCTGTATTTTTTAAAACAACAGTAGATATTGATGTAGACAATACATACAGTTTTAAACTTAAAAAACTATTTAAAAATCCATTTCAAAATATGATTCTGTTTGCTTCCACATTTAAAGTAGACAAAACAACAAAAATGCAAAAGAATTGAACCATTGTATGCACTCCACCCAACGGATGCAAAAAAAAACTAGGAATGGTCGGTGGGGATCTGAGATGACACGCGTCCTGCAGACGAGGAGTGCGCACATCAGTGGGAGCCAAACTGGCCCCCTCCGGCTCCGGCTGCGTCCGTTTCGGCTCTCTCCCCGCGCTTTCCTGCCCGCGAGCTGCCGCTACAAACCTCGCTTTCCACGGCCACAAGCACGCGCACGCAAGGCGCAACGCGGCCTACCCAACAAACAGCTGTAAATAACCAGGCACACGGCTCGTCGCCCGTCGGCTGCTGCCATTCCCGCTGCTTAAATAGCCCCAAGACCACCCGCGCTAGCTCCGTCCAAACTCCAAGCACAAGCAAAGCGCAGCGAGCGACAGACACATTCTCACCGCACGAACACGCGATAGAGAGGTCGTGAGCAGCCGCGACTTCATCGAAAGAGACCAGCATTAACGCAAGTCCTTGGCTTCTCGATCGCAGCTCATCAACCGGTCTCGGTCTCGATCGGTTTTCTTCCTCCCTGGTTGGAGCTAGCTGAGTGCGTCGGCCGTCGAGTAACTCATGGCCGTAGCGGAGCAGTCGAGAACTGGGTCACCGCCGCCTCGCTTCCTCCTCATCGTCCTCGCCATCCTCCTCACAGGTGAGCGCCGCGCAATCTGTACACTCCTCGCTTAATTCCTCTTTCCACTGTGAGTCCGAAAGCATATATGCATGCGCAATTAGTTGACAAAATGCATCGCTAGGGAGTTTCCGGTGCATGCGTTAGTGTGTAGTCTGTCTCGAGTACATGTATCATATGTATGTACTGCTGTTAAAATACGATAAGAAATGCCAGTTTCCCCAGCAAATTTGAGCTCCCAGCTAGGTGATACGGTCGGTCCATGGAAGTATGGAACTCGCACTGATAGGGTTCCCATTGCCGAACTAGTGATCAAACTCGGTATTCGGTAGATGAGATTTGCTTCTTTTCTCTGCCTAAAATGGTGTTGAATTTGGGATTTCGAAAGCCTATCTGTCAGTACAAAGGGTTAAATTAGTGACTGCATTAGCTTGAGTACATGATCCTTGCATGAAGCTCCCTCGAATGGGTCTGAGTTTGAACTGCAGAGCTAACTAATTTCGATTTAGGTCGTGCTCATTTAGGTCTATGTTTGTCTTGAGTGTGTGTGTATATATATGTATATATATATGTATATATATATATATATATATGTATATATGTATATATATATGTATATATGTATGTATATATGTATATATGTATGTATATATGTATATATATATTGCGATGGTCTTTCCTATATTTATTCTTTGAAAGGCAAATTTTTCTATATATGTTTGTCTAAAAAAGGAATAATTCATTAGGTCGTATTTTATTTTCTTAAAAAAAAAGAGTGTTACATGACGAGCTATTGCAAAAACATGGTGGTTATTAGGTGTACTTGCTGAGATTATCATATGTGAGTTTTTAACGAATATCCAGTGAGATCACATGGTCCCCTAGGTGCTCCATGGCATAAGGCAGGCTGCCCACTAAGATGGCATCTCCCCAAATATCAATATTAAATCTAAGCCCTTTCGAGTTATTTACCTAAGAAACGAGTCTATTTGTCACCATTTCTTCCTCGCCTTTTCGCCCCAATTTGAGGTGCATCCGAAATGGTTCTGAGCTGGGATGGCTTCTAGGATCATGACGGAGATCAGAGGAGCTGAATAATCTGACTTCTTTTTGGCTTCAATAAAATCAATCTCCTCTGACCTTTCAATTTAATTAGTTATAAGAAACTAAAAAAAATCAGATGCACAACAAAAACAAAGATAAAATAGAAACCAACAAGTCAAGGGAACAGAAGAAGTAACGAGCGAGCCAAAACCTCACTGGGCCAATCTAACCACAGACCTGGATGGTCTAACCGGTCCCTACTCTCAAACTTAAAAGTCCTCTCAAATCAAAACATAAATCTCAAAAAATTGCTCAAATCTCATCCAAATATCTTCAAATTTTACATGAAACTTGTTAAGACATCCAAACTCTCTCCATTCCTTGGCTTAAATAGAGGAGGCATATCTGTCCATGGCAAACCCTCAGCATACACACTAGTTGATACCATCCACTTATATGGACAAATCCGTTAACCTAATATCATACCGGGTTTTACACTCACACATGTACTCTTCTCAAAGCACTGCTTGCACTTGGCTCCAATAGTCTGAATTAGCCATTCTATTCTACCACCACGGTTTCACACACTATCATTCTTTTAGTATGGACAATTTACCAAAATGGCCCTCTACCATCCTTCCACAAAGCTTTCCACTTCCTTTACCTTTAAGTAACCTCGTGCTTCATCTTTAACTCTATGTGGCTCTAATGTTTTGCCGTCAAGCCTCTCACATGTCTGGATCCCACTGAACTGTCCTCACTTGCAAACAGGCCCATATCACTTAGCATGCCACATACCTCTCCATATACCATGACGACACCCAGTTTTCCTAACCGTTCTAGGCCTCAGCTCCTCCCTAAGCTTAACCCCGATCCACCTTGCCATTGCCCGTCATGTCCACTACCAGTAGCTCACTCTAGTTCCTTGTCGTCTCGACTTGTAATTACTCCACTAGCCTCAATCATTTTACGATGGTACCTTGATCATTCTGGACCTTATCTCCCCTAGTTTAGTCTGTATGCCTTGGTCGCTCTGGACCTAAGCTCTCTGAGCTTAGTCCCGATCCTGTCCATCTCACCATGACCTAGCTCTGAAATCCTACAACCAACAACAGCAAGAAAACCGTCACGTAGCATCACACAACATATAAAATCATCAATTGACATAATTGATAAGCGAAGAATCCTTAATTACCTTCACCTGAAAGCATCTTCGCATGCTTTGACTTGTAACATGTAATGTCCAATGACTAGTCGTCATATATTCACATATTCGAACTCCTCTGAACCATCTCTATGCGCATCGGCCTCGTCACTTGGTACATTACATACACCAATTTGCTTCTTCATAATTCTTATCTTCTATGTGCTTTCCACTTAAATCACGTAGCCTCACCTGTACTTATTTGATTGCATAGACCTTAGCTCTCCCATCTAGTTCCAGTCGCTTGTCATTGACCGCTAACATTCTCCAAACCACCTGCACATCCAAAGATCAAGCAACCATCTCGAGCATAAATTCCATACACTTACTCATGTTAGTCGAAACATGCACCACGCAACACAACACAGCACAAACAATAGTACCCATATCGTGCAAACACTCAACTATGTTCATACACTAATCATAACCTTCTAGGACCAAATCTCAAACTAAAATACACAATTTCAGCATCACTTCACCAAAAGCTGGTTTGACCGCCATTACCAGGCCAGTCAGGCCGCCAGTAGCAGTCTGATCGCTGTCATCATGTTGGTCAGTCTGACCGCCAGTGTTTGGCCAATCTGACCGTTTAAGAGTACTAGAAAACATCCTCTCTGAAATTTCAGTTAAACTCTATCTAATTTCAATTCAGAACTTCATTTTAGGTGTCACCTAATGCAAACATATCCTTAAACACGCCTACACAAGTGTTTGATGTGTGATTTCCAAAAAACCGTATAACCAGTCTGATCGCTTGTCCCATGACAACTAGATTACTAGCTATCGGCTGGTCAGACTACCATCCCATATGCAGTCAGACTGTCTGAAAAATAACAGCAACACTAAATATTATAAACTCCTAAAATTAAACTCAAACTTAGACAATATTTATATAACAAAGTTAAATACTTATTGTATACCATGGGTGACCTCACGTGGTCACAGACTTTCCCTCGTAAAGTTTCTCTGGAAGGGTGGGTTGCTTAGGGGGTGATCGGAATAGCGATGACTTTTGGCTTTTGCTGAAAAAACACTGTAGCTGAGTTGGTTTATTGAGTATAATTAAATGTAAAAAAATGTAAAAAAACCAAAAATGAAAAATAAAAAAAAAGTATAAGTAAATTTTTAAAAAAAAATCAAAAAAAAATTTCACTGTAGCGCGTACTGTGCGCGCTACAGTGAATAAAACGCCCGCCGCCGAATGCTCAGGCCTGTCGCCATATTGATCGGGGCCTTAGTCCGTAGTTGCCCGTTAAATCTGACGTACTTTTTGATCATTTGTGGCCATTGGAAGAGAAATAAAAATAAAACAAGCTGCTTTAGGCTGAAAGGTGTTTTGACAAAGTACGTGGCTGGTTTTCTATTGGGCTTGATTCTTGGTAGGACGCCCCACGTGTGGACCAGAGCTCTCATTGGATCAAGTAATTGACTAGGATTGTATTGTGCAACCTGTTCCTTTAATAATTTTTAAACTTTATAGATGCCTTCACCAAATGGTTTATGCTGTTCAGTGTTAGGGAGTACTGAATGTGTTATTTACTTTTCTGTTTTTACTTTTGAAATGATCAAAATCAAGTCATGAAGTTATGTCCATATATAGTAAAATTGAACACTAATGCCAAAAGCCTCGTTATCTTGAAGCTAAAGATGATCACGAAGTTATTTCCCCGCGGTTTTCATTTCGCGAGTACATATGCAGAAACCAACACAAAGCACAAATTTTAGACCGTCGTGTAGAACAATTGCTGACTCTGTAATAAATGCAGATCGATCGCTACCAGCTGAAAGCTTGTCAATCGGGATCAACTACGGGCAGATCGCGGACAACCTCCCTTCCCCGTCCCGTGTCTCATGGCTCCTCCGGTCGATGCAGATCAGCAAGGTGAAGCTCTACGACGCCGACCAGAACGTCCTGAGCGCGTTCCTCGACACCGGCGTGGAATTCGTCGTCGGCATCGGGAACGAGAACGTGTCGGCGATGGTGGACCCGGCGGCCGCGCAAGCGTGGGTCCAGCAGCACGTCCAGCCGTACCTCCCCAGCACGCGCATCACCTGCATCACCGTCGGGAACGAGGTCTTCAAGGGCAACGACACCGCGCTCAAGGCCAACCTCCTGCCGGCGATGCAGTCGGTGTACCAGGCCCTCGCAGCGCTCGGCCTGCAGGGACAGGTGAACGTCACCACCGCGCATTCCCTGGACATCCTGGGCAGCTCGTACCCTCCCTCCGCCGGCGCGTTCCGGCCCGACGTCGTGCCGTACATGCAGCCGCTCCTGAACTTCCTGTCGATGACGAGGTCTCCATTCCTGATCAACTGCTATCCATACTTCGCCTACAAAGCTGACCCGAACAGCGTGCCGTTGGAGTACGTGCTCTTCCAGCCCAACGCAGGGGTGACCGATCCGAACACGAGGCTGAACTACGACAACATGTTGTATGCTCAGGTAGATTCAGTGTACGCCGCGATTCAGGCGCTGGGGCACACTGACATCGACGTGAAGATCTCCGAGACCGGGTGGCCGTCCCGGGGTGACCCTGACGAGGCGGGGGCAACGCCGGAGTACGCCGGGATATATGTCGGAAACCTCCTGCAGAGGATAGAGATGAAGCAAGGGACGCCGCTGAGACCGGCAGTGCCTATAGATGTCTACGTCTTCGCGTTGTTCAATGAGAACCTGAAGCCAGGGCCGGCCTCTGAACGGAACTACGGGCTGCTCTACCCTGACGGAACGCCGGTGTACAACGTCGGACTGCGCGGGTACCTTCCGCCGATGGATGGATCAGGCGGCACGCGAAAGGTAGGCTCTTCAGGCTTACCCCTGCTTTATCAGACTCTGCAAATTTGTTACAAACTTCCTGAATGTCATGCGTAGATTAGGTGACTATAGGTAAGCCTAATTCTTGCAAAACTTTGCTCCTGACTGTTGCCTACCCTTTCCCATTACACTGCTTTCATGCTTTTCACTAACGACATGACTTTTGTCTTTGGCAGGTGCTTCACCTGTTTGCCCTGATCGCCATGGCATCCATCACTAGCATCTTATCCTGAGAGCATGTACTGTTGACCACTGCAGTAAAGTGGATGAAGGTGATGAGCTTGAGCATCTCTTGCTGCTAGGGATTCCACTAGCAGATCACAACTTCACAAGGTAAGAGAGTTGAAATATAACCGGCATTTTATTCCACTAGCAGGTCCTGGTGTTGTTAGTAGTAGTATCTGTTTCCTCCATTTCTCTCTGTTTTAGGTAGTTTGTGGAAGCAGCTTCTATAGTACCTTGTAGTTTTGCTTTTGTTTCTTCTTCAGTTTTGTCTTGGGGAATTTTTCCTCCCCTGTATATCTTCCTATCAAATATCAATATGATCAGGCACTTTGTTGACTTTTCGTAAAAAAATTATTTGACTACTGGATTTTTTTCCTGATTCCAAAGAGCTTCTTGACATGAAGAAATCCCCCATGTTTGAAAGAGCTAGCTAAAGAATGATAATCAGCTGCTCCTTTCGTGGTCAGATGCTAAGAAGTGTTTCTGAAACCTGCTTTTGCCAATTGCTTTGTACAGGATGCGTCATGAAACCTTTAATCAAAATAGTCATGTACCACACTTCATAATCTAGACCGCAAATTTAGCTTGCGTGACCTTTGCTGGTTCTTTTCACCTATGCAAACATACTACCTTGCTCAGGAAACTAACCAAGTAATTTGTTCCATCAGGGAAACTCCGGAAGCAGAAAATTATCCAGGATGGTTTTGATCATCAGAAATGCACAGCTAGCCCAGGAAATCGGTGTGTTTTTGATAGCATCCAGGAGCTGAAGTTGGCTCCATACTGACAACGAAGTAGAACTAACTGCTTGGACACGATACATGGCCAATATTTGTACAATACAACCTT
This sequence comes from Melocanna baccifera, assembly GCA_036346265.1. Classification (NCBI taxonomy): domain Eukaryota; kingdom Viridiplantae; phylum Streptophyta; class Magnoliopsida; order Poales; family Poaceae; genus Melocanna; species Melocanna baccifera. The sequence goes on from CM070687.1 coordinate 16,634,241, forward strand.
TGTTTGATAGAATCCCTCTTGATTTATTCTGGAGATATCCTCTATGCAACTGTATATTTGTGTTCAAGTGGAACTGACAGAAGATAAATTCAGGTCAAGGCTGCCAATTGTTACATGTAGTGGGACTTCCCATCATGCTTCTTAATATTTTCTCCTTTATTTCTTAGCCTCTGGCAACATTGTGATGCGCAAAACATGGTGTTGACTGTTGAGTACTAATACTAACACCATGAGCGGCAAAAAATATTGTTAAAACACGAAACTCCAGGTCAAAAGCCAACGATGTCTCCCTGGTACATGACTACATGTGGACTTTGTTCAAATTCAGTTTGTCACCTGCATTGCTGCCCTCTCAAAAAAAAAATCCTGCATTGCTCCATGAAAAGTGAGATCTGAGAAACCATCCGAACTAGCGCACGGCCGAGCCACTCAGGCAGTACTAATGTACAAAAGCAGCAGAATGAAGCGCGCGCGCCTTGGGTTAAGTTCTTGCCGGCCTGCACATGGGAGCAAGCTTATCAATTCCATTCCAATACAGGCTGGAATAGCCGAAACATGCCATACTGGCACTCAAAATAGCACACAACAAGCTTAATCCTGTACCAGCCTCAATACCGGCCATTTCGGACCATTCCGACTGGAATTGGTCATTCCATCCATTCTGGTGCTGAGCATAATTGAAGTGGCCCCGTATTTTTATGCTATGGTTATGTATTTATAGTGAGATTCTAAGTGAAATTATGGGTGCATATAATTACATATATATACTTATGAATATATATATATTATATTAAAACTTTAAAAATCCAAAAACAATACACTGGAATAGACCGGTATTGACGCATTCCATACCAAAAGGCAAACCGAAATGGCCTCCAAAATGGAATTGACAACTATGCATGGGAGTCCTCCCGGCATCGTAGAACTGTTAAGCGAATAATAACAGTGTATAAATAATAATAATACACATATAATAACCATTAAGTGAATAATAACAGTGGATAAATGAAAACAATGCACAAATAATAACAGTGCACAAATAATAACTGTTAAGTGAATAATAACAGTGGATAAATGAAAATAGTGTGCAAATAATAATAGTGCATAAATAATAACCGTTAAGCAAATTATAATAGTGTACAAATAAAAACAGTGCACACATAATAACAATGTACAAATAAAAATAGTACGCATAATAATCGTTAAGCAAATAATAAAAGTGCACAAATAATAACCGTTAAGTAAATAATAACAGTGTACAAATAAAAACAGTGCACACATAATAACAATGTACCAATAAAAACAATGCATAAATAATAACCGTTAAGCAAATAATAATAGTGCACAAATAATAATAGTGCACAAATAATAACCGATAAGCTAGCAAAACGTTAATAACATATTAAGTGTATTTCTTATGGGCGAATTAAACATACCTCTTCGTAATAGTTTTCATCGGAACCACACTAATTGTAATGGTGAAATCCCCTAAATGTAGCAAAACTATCTTGAAAAACTAATTCAAACTCTTTTGTACTTTTTTCTTCTCTCTCGACTCTCTCTCTCGCTCGATAGGGAAGATATTCAGCTGTGCAGCTTTGAATGAGCTAGTTGAGAGGGAGGCATGCCATTTTAGGCGAGCGGGGAGGTGTTGCGACGTGCCTACGTGGTCGGCCAGCCACCCACATATAGAGATAGGGTAGCACGGTAGTAGAGCTACCAAGCCCCTTCTACCAACCTGTTGCGCTGCACCTGGACTGCTACCCTGCCCAAGTGCTCTGCCATGCCTATCGAGTCTTGCCGAGCAAAGGGGCGTGATAGGTGTCACGTGTCGTCTATCGTGCCCATTGAGCTCAGGGAGGGCTTTTTTTTTTTGCAAAAATGGATGTTCAAAGGCTATTTTTGAAAAAAAATGCTACAAGGTTATATTAGTGAATAGTTCAACACCGTAGGGAAAGCTTAGGTGTAGGGTGCAAACGAAGTGGATAATTTTTGTTCGATCGACCAAAGGCTTGCAGAGCGAATATAGAAGAGGTAAATGGGTATCAGATACTATCCGTGTCTGACTTTGACCCCAAGAAAAATATATATGGAATAGGATATAGGATGAGTGGTGTGTGTGTGTGTGTGTATCCGTATATCAAGTGATATAAAATAGTCTATTGTGACTTCACTTAGGAACAAGATAATATTTAGACGGATTACCAATCTAAATTGGCGGAGAATACTGGGTGTTTTTCCTTCGATATCTCGATAATTAGTCTCTTCGTGTTCGCTTTGATTGCACTCTACTGTCTAATATCCTGTGCAGGGGTGCAAAAGAAATAGATAATATCTATTCGACCGATTGTTAGAAGGCTTGTAAAATAAATATAGAGTGGAGAAATAATTATCTGGTATTATTCATATCTGATTTCGGTTCCACCGAAAAAATATAGGTGGCAGTGTAACTCAACGCCTACCCTTGTCGCGGCCGAACGGGGTAGGCCTGCCGGTCCACGTCCGCGCAGGCCGAAAGACACGGGGGAAAGGGTAACGGAAACCTCTCCGCCGCGGGCCTCGGCTCCCGCGAACGGCACCGCGCCGCGAAAGCGGACTGGTGGGCCGCCCCGTCCCTTACAGCTGTTCTCGGGCGCGGCCGCGCGGGCACATAAGTGGGCCGCGCTCGGTTCAGGCCTGACCCCTTGTCCAAAGCTTCTTCTCTAGTGCTACTCCTCGACCGATGCATCTTCAACGATTCTGAGGCCGCCAGGATCCCCACAACGAGAACCTTCAACAACGTGTGGCTCGCGCTGCTCGTGTACGGTCGATCTTCTTCTGATAAAACCCTAGTTCCTCTCAAAAGGAAAAAAATTTTAGACAGATGTAGCACTGTTGATCTCTAAAATTTCAAAAATAGTATCAAAATCATAAAAATTCTAAAACTAGCCCATTTTTCGACCGCACGATCACGTGGAGGCACCATGTGTCCAGTGGTGCGGTCGGGGGCCGTACCACACCCATGTGGTGCGCTCCCCGGCCGCACCACACCCATGTGGTGCGGTCCCCGACCGCACCACTATGCCACGTGTCGTATCGGCATGATTGCGCGATTGGGAAGGAGGTTACTTTTGGAATTTTGATGTTTTAAGAGCTATTTTTAAAATTTTAAAGAATAATTATGCCACATGTGTCCAAAATTCAAAGGAAAATGCAAAGCCCTAGATCCGAGGAGCTGGGAATGGGAGTTGGGAATGATCACTTGAGTTGCTTGCAATTTGCGCGGCTCCCGACCTGCAAACCGCTCGGATGGGAGGACGCGGGCGAGGGCGAGATCGGAGAAGCAGAGGTACTTGCTTGTTTTCGATCCCAATCTGTTCCCCGTTATTGGTTTGGTCCTTAAATTTGCTTGTTTTGAACCTCAAAACAAGCTGTGTTGATGTTCGATTATCGCGAACAGTGTGCTAGGTACACCTGCTGTTTTGAAGCTCAAATAATGGTCTGTTTATGTTCCACTGAATTTTCGTATCTTGCACCAAGTGAGTTCACCGGTAGAAATGTGGAATGGAGTTCCAGCTCCCGAACTGTGAATTGTGATTACTGATTTGCCGTCCCAGCCGGCAGGCATCCTCCAATGCCAGCTCAGTTTACTCATCCTGATCATGTACGCTTGTGGATGGACCACTACCGCTGTACTAACATAACAAAGGTAGCACTGTAACAAGTGGCATTTGAGTGACGTTTCCTCGAGTATGGAGAGAATTCTATAGTGCTTGAGAGTAGTGAGAGATTTGAGGATGCACGGAAGGTACCACTGTAAATTCAAATAGCCCAGCAGCCCCAGCTTCCTTCTGAGTTTGAGCCCAGCTTCCTTCTGAGTTTGAAGTCACATACTACTAGATCTGTTCAGTGAAAATTGCCTTACTATTGGCAGATATGGAAGTGACAACTTTTACCCACAAGGCTGAACCTAGAGATGAAAGATGCACGTGAACGGCCCTAATCACAACAAAACAAGGTGGGTCCTATCTTGTTTCGATATTAGCCGTCTCTCTGATCTGATTTGCGATTCCGTCTGATTACCAAAGACAAAGAGGTCTGATTGTCACAGTGGCGGCCTATTACGCTTACAGTCTTTGCTGCAGCACCTTGTAGTAACCACTTTGCCACTTTCGCCAATTTAATTCTCCGTCTTATTGTTGTACACGATGCTTATGACGCCCCATTCCTTGTTCACTACTGTCTTACTATACCGCAGAAATTGACACAGATGAAAGGCATAAGAAAATGATATAGGGGCTGTTCATTCAGGCTTTTTAGCGGCTTCAGGCTTTCGACTGTTGACTTTTTGCTGAAATTGCATAATAGTATCTGTTAACTTTTTCTAAATCATTTAATTAAAAAATAAAAAATAAAAATACTATTATATCTTCATGAATAATATAAAAGATTAAAAGGGAGAAAAAGAAAAGACAAAAAGAAGAAAAAAATTAAAAAATTAAAAATTAAGATAACAATGTAATCATTTAGCTTCTGACTTTTAAAAACTACAAGCCAGAAGCGAAGTATGTGAGTTGTGATTCCACTTCCTAAGACGACTGCTGACAGGATTTCCATTAATTGTTAAACATTCTATTTTTCGTGAATGTTAGAAAAGAATAAGCAAGACTGATTACCGATGGGATGCATATACTATATTAAGTTCGTACTTAAAATGTGTACCCTCTGTCCTTCTCCTGTACATTAACATCAAATTTGAAACACGTCATGGTCAGAATGGGACAAGTAGCGACGATGTGTTTTGTCAGTATTTGATCGATTCTGTTCTGGTATACGTAAGACAGCCATTAGCAAGATTGGTCAGCCTCTATCCATGTTGCAACCTGTATTCACAAGTAACCTGCTTGCTTCTTGTGATACTAAACATCTCTCTATACGTTTCAAAAAAAAATTCTCTCTATACAGATGACGATGCCAGTCAGATAATCTTTTTTTTTAGGAAACTGTGCCGGAGCTGTGCATAATTCATTAAAGGATATAAGAGTTACAACTGTGGCCACAGGCCACCTTACATGTACAGGTCACCAGTGAAGTAGGGTTTCCGAAATCGGTCGATACTCATCCGATTTCCCGAAAACCGGAAATATCGGTCCCTCCGGTAAAATTTGGTTTTGGCTAAAGAAGTTCGTTTTAACTTGAATTTAGATAGCCTTAAAGAGGCAGAAAGATCCCACCTTTGCAAGTTACATCGTATAGCCCAGTGGGAATTTGCTCTGACATGCGGGTCCCACATCTGAATTTCAGATGGAAAAAATAGAAACGGCAAAGCAGGGAATCAAACCCATGTGTGCGCCTTTAGCCACTGGGCTAGCAGCGACGTCATACGTCATAGCCTACTTGTCCTTAGTTCTGAAATTTAAATTTCAAAGTTGATTTAAATTTTTTGGCCCAAAAAGTTCCGAGAAAAACCCTTTTTGGCTTTTACCGGGTTTACCGGACCCCTCCGGTAAAATGTGAATAGCGGTAATGAGAACCCTGCAGACCAGTCAAAGAATCTAGACTGCAGAAGATCACCTGTAAGAATTCTAGCTTCAAGCGAATGATGATCCAATGGGGCAATTTGCAGAACCAGAAAAGCTCGTGCAGCATGTATACAATGAATCCATATATTCTCACCCAGATTAGAGCAATGCCCTTTGTATGATCACTTTGTAGATACTGCTGATTTTGATGAATTATGCGCGCGCACTTGATACTCATTTGCATGCACATCCGATCCACTCTTGCATATTTGCATCTCCATGCTTGCTTAACTTACTGTGTGCTCCATACATTATGCCTCGAAATGGAATCCTTGTGGAAGGTGCGTGCTCATGCTTTCGCAGCTACTAGAAAGCACCATGGACGTCATCTTCCCCCACTTACCGATCATGGGGCGGCCAAAACCAACGTAAACCGGGAACGGAATCCCCTTGTTAATAGTTGCAATGGCTGTGCCACAAGCTTGGCCTGCCATAGGCTCTTGTCCTGTTCTAATATTCTCTAGCTAGGTTGATGATAGCTTGACATTGATGGGATCAACTTTCGCACCTGCCGAAGTGGTAGGCAATGGAGCCATGGAGGCATGGATAGCACTTACCAATGTCAAGCCTTTCAAGGTGCATCTATTCTTCCATCCATGATCCCATATCCAGAACGTGCTACGGGCTCTGGAGCTCGCAAAAGGTGTGGTGCTAGCTTGTGCTGCAGTCCCCACTTAGTGGCCGGGATATATATTCCTCTAGCCGAGTGATGTGCCTTGCTACTTGCAGGTCACCTATTCCCGGAGATGAATCTTGCTGTCCTAGCGCTGCCAAAAGCAACGGGGAGAGAGGAGAGAGGAGAGGTCGTCGCGTAAATTAGGTTCTTTAGTCGAGAACACGCGCGCTCTGATCGTTGGCAAGCAGCTTGCAGCTGTCGTGTGCATGGACGTGGCCGAGATTTTCTCCGTCTCCTTCGTGCAGTACGTGCAGCCGTGCGGTTTGTGCATGGTATAAACCACCCATCTTAATTCTCTTTCGGTTGGCATGCATGCATGAGGTTAGAGCATGTGCATCGCACGCTGCTGGCGAGCAGCCAGCTGAAGAAAGAGAAGTCTGTTGGCGTCGATACTAACGGATAGGGGTGCAAATGGTATAGGTTAATCTCGATCGATTTGGTACCGAATCCGGTTGGTATCGGATATAACAAGGTAATTTAGCATCCGGTACTGAATTCGATCCATACCGGATAATTGTTGCCGGATATGGTAACGAAAACGGTAGAGATAAAATCCGACCGAATAGCATCGGTAAATGGTAAATCGGATACTATCCGACTGAATATCCGAACAAGCAAGTTAGTACTCCTACTAGCCTAGCCCATCAACTATCATTGACATCAACCGGTCTAGTTTTTATTACAGTTGTAACCTAACTCTATAGTCTAGCTACTCTAACCAGTCGTCACCAATGCTCTCCGCTTATGTCGAACTTGCGTATGAATTTATTGGTTTTCGAACTAATATATAAATTTATCAGTTTTCAAATTTTATGTATGAATTTATCATTTATGTTGAATTTGTGTTGTATTGGCTATTATACTTAAGTAATCTAGATGAATTTATTACTAGTTGAAGGGTTGAAGTGATGGTGGTATGGTTCAGTGTATATTCCTTTATGTATACACATATTATCCATTTTTGATCCGAAACCGTTATGTATCTGTCCTGATGACACCATATTCGAAACTTCAAATAATTCGAATTCGTGTTTGTATCCAGTTTTACTGTATCCGACTTCGAATCTGGGAAAAAATATGGGTTAGGATATGGTATAAACAATACCCATTCGAATCCGATCCGATTGCACCTCTACTAACGGATGCGGGAGACGCTGCTAGGGCCGACTTGCATGGCATGGACGCAATCTCTAGCAACCGATGCTGGTCAAAATTCCAACTCTCTTTTATGTGAATATTTATTTAGATGGTAGATATTAAAATATTTGGTATCATCTTAACACATAAAGGTAGTACAAAGAGTTAAAGTATAAGTAGCGAACAATGGTTTTATACAAGAGATGGTGTTCAGCTTAGCGTCTAGTGTAGGTGTTAAGGAATGTACATACTCTTTATGCACATACAAGACGTGCTTAGTATGTCAAATCTAGATTTAGTTAATTCAGAGTCACTATGAAATCACTGCAATATTATCTAAATCAATAGATAATGTTCACAGAATCATCACTGAATAATTTTATACATGATGTAAACTATACCATACAATAATATTACATTCATCAGAGTTTAAATAAACCGCACTAGGTCAAATTTACAATAGAGCCGATAAGACCAAATAGATACAGTATATAAATGCGAAAGCGAAAGCAATAGAGGGGCATATCTCGCTACAGACAAGCGACCAGGGGTGGCACGGGCCGTTCCAGGCTAGGCCGAAGGTCAATTTGGGCCAGGGCAAAGCCAGGTGGCCAGGAGAGGGACAGGGATGGGTTGGGCCAAGCCCAAATGTTTTGGGATTTTTTTGAAATTCGGGTGAATTTTGAGTTGAACAATTTGAATTCAAACTCAAATTTTATACTTCATTCAAGCAAAACACAAGGTTCCAAAATGGGATGTTACATAGGTAGCGTTCGGAATAGCGATGATTTTTGGTTGTTTTACTGTAGTTGGCTGATTTTTTATTGTAACTGAGTTAGCTTAGTTGGCATAATTAAATTTAAAAAAATTTAAAAATAGAAAAAACATGTTAGTCTAACACTAACAATACAAAGGAATACGAGAAAAAAACAAAAAAACAAAAAATAAATAGAAAAAAATCATGAACATAAAAAAAGCCACACACTGTCAGTCGCAGACGTCCAACGCTGTCGTGAGCGGGGCCTAACAGTTGCCAGAAATATTTCTCAGAAAAAGAAAAAAAAAAGAAAGAGCGGTTTCAAAAGATGGGCGACATTGTCAAGTTTGCGAACTGTTCATATATAGGTGGTCGTTTGGGAAGGCCAAGCACAAGTTAGCACCTTCACCAGCAGCGTTCTCTTGGATCATTGTGGACGGAAATCTCATCTTACAAGATTCGTGCCATCCAGCGTCGATTGAGGTTGACTCATCTCTGCTGGCTTGAAGCACAGACAGAGCACGGTCACTTTGTTCCAGGGGACCAACCAAAGCATCGAAGTTGATCCGCATATATCAAAGGTAGGAGGAGGTTGGGCCATGACAGCGCCACAAGCCCTATCCCTATATATCTGTGCGTTCTACTTGTAGCTTGACTTCAAACTATTCTTATCAGAGTTTACGAGACAGCAGGCCGTTCAGGAAAAGATGGCCACTTCTGACGGAAATGCAATCTTTGTTCTGCTGTTGTGTTCTTGCTTTCTGACGACCCTTGCATGCGACGGTGGTACGCTCTTCTATCCTGCATTCTCTCAAGTGTCAGAACTACGTACAAAGAGTCCATTCATTTAGCTAGATGCCTTTATGACAGACTTTTCATAGTTCATCGCTTGCTTTTGTTTCTTCGTTTGCATTTTTTTTAACAAGGCTGGCTCGTCATGAATTGCCTTGTCGTTGATCTATGATATGTTCATTGTTGACTCAAAGCAGATGGTGCGAAGTTTGGGTACACTGGTTCTATTGGTCCTAACCATTGGGGGAGCTTAAGTCCCAACTTCACGCGTTGCTCGAAAGGAACGAAGCAGTCCCCAGTTGACATCCGGTCTGACGAAGTGGTTTACAACCCAGAATTGCAGCCCCTTCATAGGGATTACACGGCTACAAATGCTACCCTTGTCGACAACATCTTTAACATCGAGGTTTGTTCTGAACCAAACAGTCACTCGTTCCTGTTAATTCTACAGAAATCTCCCGAATCTGTTGTATTGAACGATTTGTACAGTCGGTGATTTTTACACAGTATTTTGATGGTCAAGATTTTATTGATGTAGCTACGCTACGAAGGCGTTGCTGGGACTGTGCAGATTGATGGGAAGAAGTACAAGCTGGAGCAAATGCATTGGCACTCACCTTCCGAGCACACCATCAATGGCCAAAGGTTTGCAGCGCTGCACACAATTGTAATACTTACGAAGGGTGGGTCATCTGCTGTGCTGACTGTCACGCATTGTCACTTGTCTGGCAGGTTCGCAGTTGAGCTCCACTTGGTTCACTACAGTGACGATGGCGACATCACTGTTGTGGCATTCCTCTATCGATTTGGCAGAGTGGATCCCTTTCTTTTACAGGTAAATGTGAAACTTTGATCTGGTAAATGATATGCATGGTTCATTACCCTTGTAGCCAGACCCTTCCTCATAATTGAGATGTGCATTTGGTTTGTTTGTGACTTGTGAGTGACAGATACAGGATAAGCTAGCTGCGCTATATGCAGAGGGCTGCAAAGCAGAGAAAGGTGCTCCAGTTCCTGCCGGAGTTGTGAACATGTGGCCGCTGAGGCGGCACGCGCACATGTACTACAGATACGTCGGGTCATTGACCACGCCGCCGTGCACTGAGAACGTGGTCTGGAACATCCTTGCCAAGGTACTCCCTTGATCACAAAGAACACTTAACACAATGCAGCAGCTTAGACACATGTTGCAGCTTGTGCTCTGAATTTTATGGATGTTCGGGACCCAACCAAAACGTTGCAGGTCAGAGAAATGACAATGGAGCAGGCTGCCGCCCTGATGGCCCCCCTGGAGGAAGGTTACAGGCGCAACAACAGGCCGACGCAGCCGCTGAACGGCCGCACCGTCCAGCTCTACCACAGGTTCTGGAGAAACAAGAAGTCTCCATAGCCTGGTTCGATGCGAGTGGATCTTCGGAGACGATGCTCTGTGTTCTTCGGTCCCTTGTTTCTGTTTCAGCAAAACTTGCTACTTCTGGACTCGTCTAAGCTTCTAGCTAGGTTGGTTTTGTTAGTTACCGGCTATGTGTCCGGTTGTTTTGCTAGTCTTGAGTCTGAAGTTGGCTACTAGGTTTAAGGTCTTTGAGTTCTGTAAAATGGACCCGGGGTTTCAGATCCTCCTTTTATCCAAAGAAGGAATATAATGCTAATCAGCAAGTTTCACTTTACGAGCTAGTGATCGTACGAGCTGTCTCTCGAAGTTCCGAGCGTCGGTGGCATGCTGACGCTAAAAAGTACCTGTCTAATAAGAAATGGAATTCATGGTCGCATCGTCAGTTGTGCGCCTTCGTTGCCACTCTCTCTATGCTTACTAGCTTGCCTGGTAATTTGTGGGAACGTCCGTTTATCCCCACGTACTCCACGCCTACGCGCGCATGTCGGGCGCTCGCCCGCTTCGTGGGCATGACACCTCCCACGCACCAGCGCTGATCCAAGCCCACACGGCGCACTCCCGACTCCCGTGGCCCGTGGGCGTTGCCGTGCTGCTTTTTGCAAGAGGTTTTAAATAAGAACTATTACTTTCTATTTATTTCATCGATCGTTTCTGTACATAAATGAGACATATTTATAGATGATGAATAGTTACCGGTGTACGGAACATCGCGTCCATACGCCGGCAACCGTTGGTCACTTGTTCTGTAACACTCCCCCTTGACCAATGTGTTTTCATATGATTACCTTGATTCATCATTTTGGAAAACTCCTCCAAAACCCTGTAGAAAAAATATGAGGAGAATTTGAAGGGTATATATGCCATGAAAAACTCTTTTAAAACCTAGTGAAAAAATTTAAGGAGAAAAATGATATGGCATATATTTGATTATCTCTTTAAAAACCCCTGTGAGGAAAATAGAGATATAATATATGTATGATTACGTTGTCATATTACCTTATTAAAAACCTTGATGAGAAATCTTTAGAGGAAAACTCATAAAGGGAAAAGAGTACAATATTTATATTTAAACGGGTTAAATTTTAGGAGATTTCTCCCCCTGACGCCTGCAAATTACGTAGTTTTCACATACCAATTCCATGAACACATTTCTGGAATGTGGAAGTTGGTAATGACTTAGTAAATAAGTCTGCGAGATTATCACAAGACTTAGTTTGTAGAATAGTTATTTCCCCACTCTCTTGCAATTCATGTGGGTAAAATAGTTTAGGTGCAATATGTTTTGTGATATTGCTCTGTATGTAACCCGTTTGCATTTAGACAACGTAAGCAGCATTATCTTCGTAGATAATGGTGGGTGATGCGATAGCACCTATACCACATGATTGTTGTATGTAGTTAATCATTCTGCGAAGCCATACACATTCACGTGATGCTTCATATAATGCAATTATTTCAAAATGATTGGTAGATGTAGCCACTAGAGTCTGTTTTGATGATTTCCAAGAGATGGTTGTTCCACCATGTAAAAACACAAAGTCTGTTTGAGATCTGGCATTATGGGGATCTGATAAATAGCCAGCATCTGTATATCCAATTAAATCCATACGTTTATTCTTCTGGAAGAATAGACTGGGATCTTTAGTGCCTTGTAGATATCTAAAGATATTCTTCACTCCTACCCAATGTCTTTTGGTTAGGGCAGTGCTATATCTAGCAAATAGATTTACTGCAGATGCAATATCCGGCCGGGTGCAATTTGCAAGGTACATAAGCGCTCCGATGCCACTGAGATATGGAACCTCGGATCCCAATAGCTCTTCATTGTCATCTCGGGGTCTAAATGGATCTTTATCCATGTCTAGAGATCGAACAACCATGGGGGTTTTCGATGGATATGCTTTGTCCATATTGAATTTCTCCAATATTTTTTGAACATAGGTTGATTGATGCACTAGTATGCTTGTATGAATGTGCTCAAGTTGTATACCTAAGCAAAATTTGGTTTTACGCAAATCCTTCATTTCAAATTCCGTCGTAAGATGATTACGTGCTTCATCCATATCTTGTGTATTACCAATTATGTTGAGATCATCAACATACATAGATATAATGCAAAATCCTGTTGAAGATCTTTTGATAAACACGCATGGGCAATCATCATTGTTGGAGTATCCCTTTTTGGTTAGCAACTCACCTAGTCGGTTGTATCACATTCTACCCGACTGTTTCAAGCCGTATAAAGACTTGTTCAATTTTACACAATACATATTACGATTTGCGTTTGGATTCAGAACTGAAATTTCATTAGAAACTTTCATATATATGTCTGAATAAAGTGACCCATAAAGATATGCAGTCACTACATCCATCAACTGCAAAGATAGATGATTATGTACTGTCAATAAAATTAAGTATCGGAATGTTATTCCACACATTACTGAAGAATAAGTTTCAATGAAATCAATGCCGGGTCTCTGCGTGAACCCTTGTGCTACAAGCCTTGCTTTGTATCTCACCACCTCATTGTTTTCATTCCGTTTGCGGATGAAAACCCATTTGAAACCGACAGGGAATACATTGGGAGGTGTACATATCACATTGGTGAATACATTTCTTTTCTTGAGCGAGGCTAACTCCGCTTGAATTGCATCCTTCCATTGATTCCAATCCGAGTGCTGTTTGCACTCTGTCATGGTCTTGGGATCTGGATCATTTTGAAGATTGTTTGTAATTGTTGTGGAGAAATAAATGTCGACAAGTGTAGTCTTACGATAATATGATTCTCCAGAATCAGTATAGTTAGTAGAAATTTCTTGGACCCCTGGTGACTCAATGTTATTTCCCAAAATATTTGAGTCGGGGTATTCCGATGTCCCAGGATCAGAATTTGAGTGCACTGTTGATCTGGGTTCAAGGATCCTTTGGTGTCTATCAACATGATGTTATCTGCATTTACATTCTTTTGTTTCGTTTGTCGCTTGTCATAAGCTATATCCATCACTTGTGTCGTACTTCTCCCCCTCTTATTTTGAACAGGGAGTTGAGTGGTGTTTTGCGGTACCTCCACTCTTTTAGGCACATTTCTGGCAGGATTATAGGATTTTGTGACACCCTTATAATCAGTAAATGCATCTGGTAGATTATTTACAATGTTTTACAAATGAATGATTTTCTGAACTTAAAGTTCAGTCTCTCTGGTACGTGGATCTGAGGCAGGAATGCCTTGAACATTCCAATCAATTTCCTGGCATTTAGTTTGGTACTTGTTGTCTCCCTCTAATGCCGGGAAATGTTCCTCATTTAATATGCAATCAACGAACCGGGCCGTAAACATGTCTCTAGTCAGGGGCTCGAGGTATTTTATAATTGACAGAGGTTTATACCCAACATAGATTACAAGTTTCTTGTGCGGTCCCATTGAGGTACGCTGTGGTGGTGAGATCGGTACGTATGTAGCGCAACCGAACTTTCGCAGATGGGAAATATTTGGTGGATTTCCACGTACTCATTGTAGCGGGGAAGTGCTATGATATGCAGTAGGGCGCAATTGGATTAAGTCAGCAGCGTGTAAAACTGCATGAGCCCAACATGATGTTGGTAAGTTGCAATGCTGTAACAATGGTCTTGCAATGAGCTTGATTCTCTTGATGAAAGATTCTGCTAAACCATTTTGTGTATGAACATATGGAACAGAGTGTTGAACTTGTATCCCAAGAGCTATACAATGGTCATTGAAGGCATGAGATGAAAATTCAGCAGCATTGTCCATTCGAATTGATTGAATTTGATATTCAGGGTAATGTGCTCGTAATTGGTAATTTGACCAATTAACTTAGCAAATGTATGGTTTCGTGTGGATAAAAGACACACATATGACCATCTAGTAGATACGTCAATGAGAACTATAAAATACCTGAATGGTCCACATAATGGTTGTATAGGACCACATATATCTCCTTGAATGCGTTCAAAAAATTTAAGTGGTTCAGCTCTGATTTTAAGATGAGAGGGTCTTATGTATGACCAATGGAATTGCTAATAATTTTTCTCATCATTCCAATGCCTGATTGGCCAAGGCGATCATGCCATGTTTGGAATGTGTTAGTGTTTTAGAAAATTAGTTTGTTCGCAATATGTTGAATCGATTTGATATATGTATAGTACAATCCAGAGGTTAAAGATAGAATTTTTCTAGTACTTTTTTGCCATATCTGTTGTTTTTGGTTATTATGAGATATTCCTCTTTGTTGTCATTTTGGGTTTCAATATAGAAACCATTCTGACGGATATCTCTATAACTGAGTAGAGTACGTGTTGAATCGGGATACAAGAGTGCATCCTCAATTTCTAACTGTGTACCCATAGGGAGAGTAATAGAGGCACGACCAGAGCCTACTATCATTGCATCGCGTCCAGCGATGGTTAAAATATTTTCTTTCCTCCTAGTGAGAGTTAGAAAATATTTTGTGTCCCTAAGTATAGAGTTTGTGGTGCCATTATCCACAAGACATAATTCCTCCTCCATTTGATTGACTCCAAAAATCTATATACACAAAAGAAAAATTTTAATAAAAATTTTATTGTGGTATATATAGAATACATACAAACTTAGTTACAATACCGAATATATTCGATATATGATTGTAGCATGCAAGCTTACAATATAGATGACAACATTGTTTATTTTACAACACTTTAGTAGTTAATAGCTATGGCAATAGGAGTCTAAATAAGATCTCCAAACATGTCTTGAGAAGTAAATACTTCAAGTGTATCCTTGGTGCTCAGGAGATCATCCTTCTTTGGAGAAGTACATGTGTCCTTGAGTTCTTGAATGAACTTTTGAGAGTATCCAGCTTCATTATTGTTGCATGGGAGATTGAAGTGCGCTTCAAATCTCTTCTCTTGAGCATGCTTGCCTTGAGCTAAAGACTGGAGGTAGAGATTCACAAGGTGCTTTGGGGTGCAGCATTTCTTGGTAGGATAATTGTAGCAACCACATTTGTGACAAACTTCAGTTTTGTCAACTTGCTTACCAGAATTGCCTTTACCCTTCTTGAATCCACCACGCTTTTGCTTCATGTTGCGTTTGTTTTTACCTTTAAAGTTATTTGAGTGGTCTTTTGAACCACGGAACTTAATGTTATTCTGATTAGCATGAACTTCAGGAAGTGGAGCAGCCCCAATGGGACGTTGCTGATTGTTCTTTAAAAGAAGTTCAGCATGCTTCACTGCCTGAAGTATAGTATGCATAAGATCAGAATAAGTTTGGTAATTTACAGAATGTCATTGCTGCTGTAAGACCCTGTCAGATGGGAGCAAAGTAGATAGAGTTTTCTCTATTTTGTCTGCATCCGTTGGTTCCTTTTCACAAAATCGCAACTTGGAGCAAATAGCATGGAGGGCTTGATTATAGGCTTCAATAGTTTTAAAGTATTGGAGTCTAAGATGTGCCCATTCATGATTAGCCTCAGGTAAGATAACAGTTTTCAGCTGTTCATATCTATTTTTGAGGGCTAACCATAAATTTAGCGGATTCTCCTCATACAGATATTCAGTTTTCAAATCCAGATGTATGTGATTCCGTATTGTACTCAAAACAGAATATTTCACAATATCCGGTGGAATTTGATCAGCTGGAGGATCGAATATCACCCTTTGCAACCCACGTGTGGTGAGGTTGATTTTCAGGTCCATAGCCCATGTAGGGTAGTTGGTACCATCGAGAGCAAGGGGCTCAAAATCTTTGGTAGCCATTTAAAGCCTACATGAAAAGTACACCATAAAATGATTAATTTACATGAGGTAAATTAATATGTATGGTAATGTTGTAATAAAATACAAAATATGTGGAAAACAATATGAGTATTGTAATCCAAATAAATACATACCCAAATTAAATATAACATATGATTATACTAAGAATACCGTGTAATCACAATATTGATGGTAAACATCAATACATTATTTGGAAGAGCGTACAAGGGAATGTAGCAAAGTGCTATAAATTGTGATCATGGTATTTGTTATAACATGCATTCCTAATATCTTGCAAAGAATATTAAATTATTAAGTACAATGGTACTTACTAAATGAGTATGTTAATTTAAATTTGCTAAAGATAGCAAAATTTAAATATGGTTGCAATTCATAATGTGGATAATTTGCAATAAAGTAGTAATCCCATATATGCAAAAGTTATAGAAATGTGCTTGCACATTTATTTAAACAAGTACATAATTTTCACGTTCTGTAGGGACTGAAATGCGAATTTATATGAATACAAACTAACGAGTACAAATATAAATAAGCACAGGGACTATACTGAAAAATCTACAATGAAAGAGTACAATTTCCATGAAAAGAAGGGGGAAATATGCAAAATTGATAAAACCTGAGCTAAAGCCCATGCGACTTTTAGGCCCAAGTGGGAAGGGGGGCTTAATGGGCCAAAAGCCCATTAGGGGCAAGCACTATAAAAAGCAAAAGGGAGTGGTGGTTATGGTTTCCCTAACCACAAACCCTAGCCGCCGCCGGCCGGCCGGGCCGCTGCCGCCGCTGGCCGCCACGGGAGGCCGCCGCCTTGTCGCCTCTCTACGCGCGCGCTGGTGCCGCATCGGCTGAGGCACCGCCGCCGCGCCGCCGCGTGCCGTGCCCCGCCACCGCCGGTGACCTCGGCCGGGCTGCCGCGCACCCCGCACGACACCACGCGCGCGCGCGCGCGCGCTGCTGCCGCCGGGCACCCTACCGTCCGGGAGCCGCCACGCCGCCGTTCGTCGCACCGTGCTACCCCGCACCGGCCGCGCCTCTCCGCGCCGCCTCGTCAGGCGCCGTCCGTGCCGCGCGTTGCCAACCGGCCGCGCTGCGTCACCTAAGGGCGTTTCGGCCGGGTCCGCGCCGGCCGCTAGGAGCCGAGGGCCACCGCCGGATGCTGCACCGATCAGGCCAGGCGCCGCGCCGCCCCCATGCATGCGGTCCGCCCGCCGTCCGCCGGAGCCGCGCGTCGTTGCTCGTCGGCCGCACTCCCCCTCCTCTTTTTTTATGTAGAGGAGAAAGCGTCCTCTGCGGAGGAAGCCGGTGGAGGAGTGCGGATCCGGAGGTCGGGACGGTGTTTAGCGGCCACGGAGGCGTGCGTCGGTCGCTGGTAAGGTCCGTAGCGTGGGGCCTTCGCCGGTGGGAAGACGCCGTACGCCTCCCATGGACGACGACGAGCCGGCCTAGATCCATGGCCGGTGGCGATGATGGTGGTGGCTGTCGACAGACAAGGAGCAAGAAAATCTTGCAGAGATTCGTACAAGGAATCGATCGTAGCGAGCATTCCAAATAATGCATTTTGATGTTTCTCACAAAGTTGGATCTCCTGGTTTTCCATACCTTGCGTTGTGTATGTTTCTTGTTGATGTGTTTGTCGTTCTTGCGTCGTGCTGATAACGTTTTGCAAGAGGTTTTGAACAAGAACTATTACTTTCTATTCATTTCATCGATCGTTTCTGTACATGAATGAGACATATTTATAGATGATGAATAGTTGCCCGCGTACGGAACATCGCGTCTGTACAGACGTACCGGCGTCTGTACGGAAAGTCACGTTCGTACGCCGGCGACCGTTGGTCACTTGTTCTGTAACACTGCTTTCGCGCTCCAGCCACCGACGCATCACCGGCTTACACCGCGCGCGTTTGCACGTATGCCACGCTTCTGGCTTCCTCCGCATGCCCTCCCGTGCTCTAATGTACTCCCTAGGACGTGCTTGAGACGTCGTTGATGCGCGTTGCCCTCGTGCGCGCGCGGAGCCGTGCACGCATGGCACTCACACCTCGCGACGGAGGGGGTGTTTCGATTCTCTTTGAGAAAAAGAGTAGTACTACCGGACACAATAATGTCGGAATCGATTTCGACAATATAAATCCTACTCCTTTGATTGCTCTCCCATCCTCCTCCACCCTCTCCCTCACATCTGCTACTAGGGCTATGCACTTTCATACCGAACCGAAAAAACCGAACCGAACCGGTCAACTTGGTTTGACCGGTATTCGGTTCGGTAGCGAGAAAAGTGGTATTTTTACGATTCGATTTTTTCGGTAAAAACCGAGGAAAAACCAAAAAAACTGAAAAAACCGAAAAGCCCAGTCAAACCGAGGACGCGCGGCGGGCGGACGCGCGGCGCGCGCATGCAGGCGAGGAGCGCAAGCGGCCAAGCGCACGCGGGTGGACGCGCGCATGCAGGTGAGGACCAAGCGCGGGCTGCGCCTGCGCGCTGCGCGGTAGGCAGTAGGCCGTAGCTGGCATTTAACAGCAGGCGGTAGGCGGTAGGCCGAAAAGCCCCATTTAACAGCAGTGCCATCATAATCAGTATGTAGCCCCATTATGAAGATTAACGTTTTGAATTGTAGAATGGAGAATTAGAGTCTGGAGATGAGATTAACATTTAGCAATTCGCGTAAACTTTGGTAAAATTGGTATTAACCGATACCGTACCGAAATAAGATGGTATTTACCGATACCATACCGTGTTCTAAAAAATACCGTATTTCCCGAAATACTAAAACCGTATTTACCGATTAAACCGTATTTACCGAACCGTACAAACCGAAAAAACCGAACGAACAGTCCTATCTGCTACCTTCATCGCCACGATGGTCGTAGCTCTAAGTGCCTCCTCCTACGCCGCTACCCTTGTCTCCCCCGGCGGCCGGTGGCAAGCTCGCCGCCTCGCTATGCCACTAGCTCCCCCGCCTCGCTAGCCACCTCACTCAACCTAACATCCTCTTAGCTCTCACCTCATCGACCAGTCCACCAGTGCCCCCCATCGCTCATCACCGCCGCTGCCCCAGACTCCCTCTACAATCGGGGGTGCAATGAACCTAGTGGCAATGGCGGTGACACCACCCCTGTCGGCCGTTGTGTGGGAGCTAGAGAGAAGAAAAAGCTGAGAACGCTATACAAGAAAAAGGTTCCCAAAAAAATACAAGAAAAAGGTTCCCAAAACTAAGAAGGGCCCATCCGGGTTCGAACCGGAGACCTCTTGATCTGCAGTCAAATGCTCTACCACTGAGCTATGGACCCAATCTGTCACAATTTTGTCTTTCATCAATATAACACAAAATGGGGCTTTCCTAAGAACTGAGACCATTGCCTTGCACCGAATTAAAAATTCGCCCGCTTGATTGATGTCCGCGACAACCGTCCGGTCATACTCTGATGATCTGATCACATCGTGTGTATGTCTGACGCGTCAAGGAAAAACTCTCGCCTGTGCATCTGCTGGTTTCTTTGCGTTGCAGCTCCCTCAGCACCATGCAACCTTCTTCACCACCTCACTCGCCGTCAGTCGTCTCCCTCCGTCGTCGTCTCGTCGATGTCTCTTCCTCAGCCTCTCCCAACATTGTGTTCGGCACAATTATCTCCACCATACTCCATGCGCACCAATAATGATGGCATTGAGGCGAATGAGGCCCCATGGCCTCCACCTCCATCCTCTGCCCCTACCAACACAAGCCTTCGTGCGAAGCACTGCTACAAACACCACAGATTCTAGCGTCGTGCATCGGCGACAGCCACCATGCTCACAGATGAAAGGTCAACTTCCCAAGGAAAAGTTTCAAATCTTGAATTGAAAATTGGACCTTTCTAAGTAGAAAGTATTTTTGTGTGTTGCTGGACTCGAACAGCACATCATACAAAATGTAGCATGAACATCTTTTTCTTCGTAGACATATCACATATCAACTATATAAATAGTGAATTCATATTTCTCTCTCTCGAGAGAGAGAGATAAAGAGTGAAATTGATAGTCTGTTTCTCCACATATCAAGATAATTCAATAAATCCAACACTATACCTCTCCCTTCAAAGTTCCACATGGCTAGGCGGCTAGAAGAAAGCGCACTTAGCAGATTCACAACAACTGACAGCCTGTACACATCTTTACTTCTTAAAAAGAAATTATCGTGGTGATAATAGTGGTATCCCCCGCCCCACTTCTCCTTGCACCCTCTAAAAATCCTCAATAAAAAACTACCAATGTATAAAATTTCATCTTCCTAAAAATTCTCTAACAAAAAAAAGTGAAAAAACAACAAAGACATTATCAACTCAACATACTAGAGTATTATAATATTTTTCATTCGTAACAAAGCACAACATTCTGCTGAGAACAAAAACAACAACAAAAAAACATCATTAACCTCCAAAATTCAGTGATAACTCGTGCATCACGCAACCACCCTCCCAACAGTACGTTCCCCACAAACTTTTCAAAATCTCCACGCCTTTCGGCCTTTGGCTCCTCCCCTTTAAAACCAAACCTGCTCGACTTCTCACTTCGGGGCGTTCGTTTTAGCGATGACTTCTGATTTTTTGGCTGAAATTTCACTGTAGCTGACTTTTTTTTACTGTAACTGATTTAGCTTTTTGGGTATAGTTAAATTTAAAAAAATGTAAAAATAGAAAAAAAATGTTAGCCCATCACGAACAATGCAAAGGAACACAGGAAAAAAAGAAAAATGCAAAAAAAGCCCAAAAAAATCTAAAAATATCCAGAAATGGACGAATTACTGAATAGTGAAAAAAAGTTGAAGTTAAAAATTGAAGCTGAAAAAAAATTGAAACAAGCGGGGCTGTATAGAGAGTATATCAAACTACCAAGCACTCACCACCTATGTTGCCTGGATACCCCGATACGGATATGCGATACCATGATTAGCTATTTTTCCAAAAATACTGATCTGATGATTATATATATATATATATATATATATATATATATATATATATATATATATATATATATATATATATAAAGATGAAATATAAGAAATTAATGAATTCTAATAAGGAATTGAGAAATCGAGAATACCGTAATATTGATGTAGCAAATTGCTTGGTTCTCCAGTTCTCCCTCCTGGCTGCTAGACCAATATAATGAAGTAATGAACCATCTGCGAATAATAAGAGAATAGCTAAGTACATACTTAAAGAACATGCTTAACTAATATGTCACAACAAACAGTATAAGTAAAGCTTGTGAAGCCGAGAATTAAGTCAATGCGTGCAGTGCTAGGAAATAAGTGCGGTAGCAGAAAGGTGCTGAGGTTCCTTTCAGATCAAGCAAAGATTTGTTGAAGGTTCATATTTCAGAAAATTAATACAAGGAGGATTAACACTGCATTCTACAAATCTACTGCATTCCACGACTTTAAACCAACCTAAGTCACAGATCTACTGCATTCTACAAATTAGAGAAGGGATCGAAGGAAGGGGAGAGGGCTCACCGAGGGGACGACATGGAGGCGTCAAATCGGTGTGGCGGCCGACCGGCGTCAGGGGATCTTTGCTGCCCAATGGCGTCGAGGTGGCGGCATGGAGGGGAGGGCACGGCCAGGCGGCAGCGTGGAGGGGACGGCGCGACCGAGTGGCGTCGAGGCGGTGGCATGGAGGGAAGGGCGTGGCTAGGTGGCATCGAGGGGACGGCAGAGAGGCGGTGGCGTGGAGGTGAGTGTGGGGACCGGGGGATTCAAATGGGCAACTCGCATAGCTGACTAGAAGGCGTTAATCGGATAAGTATCAGAATTATTTTTTTCTTAAAAATTCAAAAAATCAAAGATATAGATAGGATACGTATCGAAACATATCAAAGGATTATCCATATCCAATATGATATTTAATACTGATACGCAACTTTTGAAAAGTATCCACGCAACGTAGCTCACCGCTGTTAGTAGACTGTAGCAGGCAAGAATGCCACAGCTCGATCTGCAGTCCATGTTCTGCGTCGTCGTCGTCGGCGAGTCCAGGTCGAAGGTCGCGTTCGACACCATCGCGCTCTCCGGCTCCGACACCGGCAGCCAATCTGATATTATTAGTGTCGATGCTCACGCCAACGATGCAGACGCCCCGGCGGAGTCGCGCCGAATCCGGATAGAGGACGGCATCGGCTGGCCCGAGCTGGCCGGCGCGGTCCTGGAACGGGAGTGCGGAACGACTCCTCCAAGGGCAGCTCTAACTCAAAGGCGGCGGCGGCCGCGGTAGCGACGCGTAAGGGCGCGCCGACGCCGGACGCGAGGAGGTTGCCTGCTAGCGGCAAGACGGCCGTCGTCATCGGCGTTCTTCCTGCGGGCAAGATGGTCGTGCAGAAGCGGCGCTCTCCCTGTCTTGCCGCGGAGACGGAGCCCGCGTCCCCGAAGGTGTCGTGCTTTGGCGCTGTACTGTCGAAGAGCCGTGCCACGGCACCCGCGCCGCCTGAGAAGGAGGAGGAGGAAGAGGAGCGGAGCGGTTGCTTGGCGAGCTTGACTGCCGCGCTGCATGACCTATGTCGCTCCAATAATCGTCGTGAAGGTGAACTGGAGGCGAGCGAATCGAAGGCCACAGCGCCGGAGTCACCGCCGCAAACCGCTCTGTCGCCACTGCTGCCGGTGGTGGGGCTAGGAGACTTGAAGCACATTGATTCGCGGCGGTGGCCGGAGACTCTAGCAGGGGAAGGACGGGGCTCGGTTTGGATCTTGCTGGCTCGTAAGTCACTACTTTTCTAGAGCAAGCTCTCCTCGTACCTTGTGTTGTCGATGTTGGACTTTAATCAAAGTTCGAGTCGGAGATAATGTGCAATGTATAAAGTGAAAACTAACTTGGCCGGGGTGATTAACAGCATGGTATATATATCTCAAGCGGGGAAAAAACTAAGACACCAATCTGAAAAGGACAAAAGGCAGAGACCTCGGTTTTGGCCTTTTGCCTTGGCTTCGATTAACAATACTATTTATTTAAACTACGAGCCGCAGCAAAAATATATCAAATTGATGACTTTTAATTACGATTAATGAATAGTTGTAGCTATCTAATAGAAGTAACTGATGAATAGCAATACATTATATAAAAAAGATGATGCAACAAAATACACTATAATATTCGGACCATATGTGACTTACGAAATTATGATATAATAAAATACAAAGTATGTTACAATATGTGAAAAATGAAAAGTAGCGACTAATAAAGGCCCCGATCAGATGGGCTTCTCCCATCGCTGGCGATAGCGATTTTTGCATCAGAGCAGAATCATCGTAGCTACAAGATGCACCTTCTGATAAAATTATTTTTTTTGATTTTTTTCGTTTGTTTTTAAAATTTACTTATACTTTTTTGTTTTTTATTTTTGGTTTTTTTATATTTTTCTACATTTATTTATACTCAATAAACCAACTCTGCTATAGTGTTTTTTCAGCCAGCTACAGTATTTTTTCAGCAAAAGCCAAAAGCCATCGCTATTCCGATCACCCCCAAATAACAATAACTGAAAGAAATAGCTTATAGAATTTAAGATGTTTGTGTTGACTTCTGTTTCTCATAATCTGAAAAAACAGGGTCCTAGAACATCTCGGAAGTAGTAAACTTTATGGGCTCGCACGCGAGACTAACCAAACGAGCAGCTCAGAAGAAGACGGCCCAACACCTGCGTGGTCCGTACGGTCCAACGGAACAGCCTGACACGGGCCTGCCACTTTTTTCAGTTTCTGCGCCTCCTGCCGCCCGCACCAAACTGCCGAATTCGACCGTTGGAATGAAACCGCAGCGCACGAGAAAATTAAAAGAAAAACTAAATCTCCAGCGACTACACACTTCACGACCGTTGCACAGTTCAAACACCACAAAACGCCCACTCCGCCGAGTGAGCCGAGCATAATAGACGACGACGCCCGCATTCTCACAGGTCAAGGAAAGGGAAAGAAGCAAAAAGCCGCCGTGTTAGACAGAGCAGAGCTGCTCGCCGTCGCCGCGCCAATATGGGGTGCATCTCCTCGAAGCTCCTCCCGCCCGGGCCCGGCGACCGCAACGGCGGCGCGCGTGCCACCATGCGCGGCCGCGTCGACCACGTCGTGTCCCTCACCTCCACCACCTACGGCGTCCTCGACCTCCACCCCAAGCTCGGCACTGCCGCGGCCGCCGCCGCCGCATGCCAAGAAAAGGAGCAACCGCCGCCGCAGCAGGACAAGCCGATAAGCAGGGAGTGGAAGCGCTCCTCCAGCAAGCGGCCGCCGCCCCTCGTCGTTCCGAACGCCAAGAAGCCACCGCCGCCCGCGGCGGCCAAGCCGGAGTCCGGCATGGAGGTGATCAACGCGTGGGAGATAATGGCCGGGCTAGAGGACGCCGACGCCGCGGCTGGTTCGCCGGCGAAGAAGCCGGCCAAACTGGGCCGTTGGTCGCCGGCCAGGGTCATCGCCATGGCCCTGCCGTCGCCCAAGAAGTCGGCGGCGAAGCGGAGGAACACGCCGGGGAAGGAGAACAGCCCGCTGCAGCGTTGCTCCGGGAACAACAAGCCCGGCGATATCGACGCCGACAGGGTCCTCCGGCCGTACAATTCCATCGACAACTCCAAATTGTCCAGGGCGTCGAAAAGATTCTCCCCGGCGAGCACCCGTATTGTCCGGAAGCCCGGCCCGGCCGAGACCGGCGGCGGTATGTCGTCGTCGCGGCGGAGTCTGAGCCCGCTGTTCGACCCGGAGCTCCTCGCGTCCATCGAGCGCGAGCTCTCAGAGGAAGGCGCCCACATCAAGCGTATGGTCGGGTCCGAGAAGCCCAAGCACCCGAAGGCGGCTCCGCCGGCGATGGTGGCCGAGGGCAAGTGCCCGCCCGGCGGCGCGGACGCGGTCGTCCTGTACACCACCACCCTCCGCGGCATCCGCAAGACCTTCGAGGAGTGCAACGTGGTGCGCTCGGCGATCGAGGCCCACGACGTGAAGGTCATCGAGCGGGACGTGTCCATGGACTCGGGCTACCGGGAGGAGCTGCGGCTGCTGCTGGGCGGGCGGGAGGTGCGCGTGCCCGCCGTGTTCGTCCGGGGCCGGCACGTCGGCGGGGCGGCCGAGGTGACGAAGCTGGAGGAGGAGGGCAAGCTGAAGGCGCTGCTCCAGGGCCTGCCGCGGGCGCGGGTCTGGTGCGCGGGCTGCGCCGGCGTGCGGTTCGTCATGTGCCGGGACTGCAACGGCAGCCGCAAGGTGCGCGTCGACGGCGAGAGGAAGGAGACGGTCCAGTGCGGCGAGTGCAACGAGAACGGCCTCGTCCGGTGCCCCATCTGCTCGTGAGGTTCGTTTTGCAGCAAAAATGTGGGGTTGGACCTGGCGAATGGCGATTGTTGGTGTGGATTGTTGTGCTGCATTGGGTTGATTTGCCTGTCTACCCGGCTGGTGTTGGATTTTGCGATGTGCTGCTCGTCGCGCTCGGCAACGGGCTGACCACTGTAATATGTACCGATTCATATTGTTTTCGTATGTAATTCAATCGCTTTTCATTCTGAGATACATTAATTTCTTGCTATTGCAATTCAGTTGGTTGGGTTGCGTAGAAACAATGATTTTTTACAGATTTTAATCGCTTTTCATTCTGAGATACATTAATTTCTTGCTATTGCAATTTTGTTGTTTGGGTTGCGTAGAAACAATGATTTTTTACAGATTTTTTTATCTAGCCATTTTCCCCATCCCGGTGGTATTGCAATCTTCGATGTGTGTCGCTTTATGTACTACTGAGACGATGGAACTGAAGCACCCGGATTGGATATGAGCACAGTCCGAAAAAAACGAAGAATGGAAGGAATGAATAATGCATGGAGAAGTTTGCAAGGTAAATTTCCCTTTCCTTTGGGTTGTATCTGAAGTTGAATGTATATAGGAGAACTATTTCGAGGGTTTTTTTTTGTTTGTTTTAGTTATCAAGAAGGGACATAGCATAGCGTAGATCCAACTTCACACTAGCTAGATTGTTGTGGATTTATGATGTGTTTGGTTTGTGCTCATTTTTAGGCAAAGCGTGGGTAAAAAAAGAGATAAAACTAAAGAACATATATCGCTTCCTCCTTCCCGTTGCCACCCCTTCCTCCACCGTTGGTGTCGCTACATTCCCTTCCTCCTCCTCTACTGTCGTTAGCTCTGAATCTCGTGACGGGGGTGCTGTCCCGATGACAGGTTCACCACGCTCCCGAATGTAGAGGGAGGCTGGGGAGGCGGCAGTCTGATGGTGGGTGGTGGCGAGGGCATTAGCTGGCGATGGAGGGAGGAATAGGTGAGACGGCGGTGCTGTGAATATTAGGTTGGGCAGATGGTGGCGGCAGAGGAGGGTGAGACGACAACGCGACGAGAGGATGAGATAGTCGTCGGCCGCCGGTGGTGGAGAAGAGAGTGGGGGGAGGCGGAGGAGGGGTGCGGAGCCACCTGTGCTAGAGAAAATAGGGGAGGAGAGCGATGAGGAGGGAGGGCACCGAAGATGAGAGGGAGGGGAGGGGGAGTGGCGAGGAGGCTACCCCGTTGGATTAAGGTCCAACGGAATAATATTGTGTAGTTGCTCTAAAAAAACTTGGACAAAATGTGGCAATAGCCACCACACTTCCAGAAATGGATCTAGAAGAAACAACAAGATGCTATTGTCCAGACTGGCCTACTGCCTAGCAAGCACTACCGACTAACCTAACTACAACTGACTACTCGTCCATGGGATGGCTCCTACCACAGTTAGTGCAGTTCCCCAGGAAGTAGGAGCGAGAACGGCTCTGACTGAAGCTAGAGAACTAGGAGTGACTCGGGCTGTAGCTGGGTGATTGGGAGCAGGAGCGGGAGCGAGAGAAACTGCATCTTGCGTGCTCTTGCGGCGCATGCTCTTGCGTGCCGTGAGCATGGTACGAGGATGGGGTGTAGATAGCCGAAGATCTGAGGCGCTCAAGATCTACCTCGACGGCAATCCTCTTGTGCTCCACCGCCTAGAGGGTGGCCTCACAGCGGGTGAGCTCTGGGTGCAGAGAAACATTCACAGCTATCCAATCTCCTACAGGTGTTGACATAGTTGACTGCCATAGTGTGAGTCAACTAGACCTGGTGTGACAACTAGGGGTCATCCACCCTAGCGTTGGGGCGCTTTGGGAAATGCTCCCCCTCATAGAGGCGCGGGAAGAAGTAGAGGAGACTGTCGTAGCTTCTCCTTGTGCAACTGGCACAAGTGAGATGCAGCCAAGCACGCCGCATCCTAGACGGTGTCAAAGTAGTGCATCTGAGGGTACTCAGTCAGGAAGTTGTGGGACTGGAATTCCTTGTCCTTCACATACAGGAATACTTTCCATGGTACATGAGTCTCGGTCTAGAATCCGAGTCCTCCTGCCCCTGAAAATGGGTGGACTGCGGTATCCTAGGTATTCCATGAGCTGTCACAGAAGGTTGACAAACTCCCCCATTATCCTCTCCATGGGAGAAATGATCCGACGGACCTACGAACGATGTTAATGTACGGATAAGTAACAATGTAAGAGTGATAAGTAAAGTAAGTAGTATGAATTAAATGTGCAGTGTATGTCATTAATTATGATTAAATTAACATGAATTAACATGGTAAATTCCCCAAAAAAAACTACACAATTAAGTCGACTATGTTGGGAGGCTCCACAAAAAATCGTAATTTTTGAAGCACATTTGCTATATGTAACAATTTCTACAAACAAGTACACTGTATCCAAAGGTTCCACAAAAAAACAGGTCCTATGCGTTGGCTAGGTCATCTCTATCAACTGCGAATCTGGTCCATCAGGAACGTCAGGTGATCAGGCTCCTATGGTTCATGATGCAGGTCGTACTATGGGTCTTCGGTGAGTATGTGGCCATACTTGGGAAGTGTAATTGTGGCAGGTGGTCTTGAGAAAAAACCTTCCAACCAATCATTTGCCTGCAAAGATTGTCTATGCGATGAGATCCACTGTGCTTGACCTGAGTACCAGCCCCCGAGACAGCCAGTTGCATAGCCCTACATTGCTGAGGCAGAGAGGTGGACGACCCCGAATGCCCGAATGTTCGGCAACGTATTGTATCGGCCTTTGACTCGCTGGTAGCCTTGTGATGGAGAATCTCTGCCAGCTGCTGGCATTGTGGGCTACACCTCCATTGTCGCCCTCCGGTATTACATCCTCATGCCTTCGTGACGTCGACGGCAGTAAGCTCGAGTCCCTGCGGCAAACCATCCAACCTACCTTTTTTGTGCTTTCTTGTTATGTGTTAGGATTTGAGAGTTGAGTGCTTGATATGCTCTCTGTCCTCAAGGTGGAATGGCTATAAAACTTTTCTCCTTAAGTAGGAATAGAATCAATCTTTGATCATATCCATGGCTATGTCTTGTCTTGATTGATTTGCTCTTGATTTGATTGTTTCTCTCTACTCTCACCCTTTCTTGATCTTGCTATGCTAAGGATGTATAAGAGTTGGAGAGAATATCTGAAAATCATTCTTCACCCATCTAGACACTTTAGTAGTAAATTCATCAAGAAACTTTGTTTTTACATGTTTTTGATTTTTCAAGTGGTTTCTTGATCTGAGAGTTTTTGGAGTGATTTATTCAGTGTTCTTACTTGCTGTAAAACATATGGGAACATATCTAAAAGGAATTATTCATCATATACCCTCCTCTTAGACTGAAATTCAGGATTTACCCTCCGGCCCACATGTCAGTGACTCATCCCGACCCCACGTGTCAGTGACTCGGGAGGGTAAATCCTGAAACTCTCAAATGTGAGGAGGGTATATGACGAAGTTTCCCTATCTAAAATCATCTTGGCTATCCTTTACTCATGAGCAAATCTTTATTATCAATGTTTGTTTTTGCTTGTTTTTGGTACAACATTATTTAAATCTCAAAAAAGTCTAAACTTTGATGTGGAATTTTGCGATCCATGGATGGAATAGGTTCTTGAGATCATAAGTAAGGTGTGTATAAAGTTTTACAGTTTTTGGATCATCCGATCAAAAGTTATATAGATTTAAAATTTTGTAACTATGCTGATTTTACTGTTCATTTGCCTGAAAGCACTGTTCATTACCATCAGACTGCTAGAACAGAGGTCACACCGCCTCTTGGTTGGCGGTTAGACTACCAAGGAGATGTCAGATCACCCTTTGGTCAGAGGTCAAACATCTAGGAATTGAGTTCTTCAAAATTTTGTGTTTTTGAGGGATTTGCTTTGGGTTTTTGGTTTTGGATTTGATTCTTAGTAATTTTGTAGTTATTTGAGAAAAGGATCTAGCACACTTCGGAGAAAATTTTACTTGGTACTATTTACTCCCCTCTGTTGCCTTTCGGTCATACATGTGAGCTAGGCAGGCTGTATCTGAGGTCGAGGAGGAGCTCAAGGAGGTCAGAGCACACGTCGATGGCTCCAAACACGGCGACGAGGCAGACTTGGTGTAGTGGAGCAGTAGTGGAATGGTGGAGGTGTTGAACAGGAGATGGGGGAAGTACATTAAGGACACTGGAGATGGTGGAAGTACATTAGCGTGGTGGTGACATCTACTAGTGCAGCGGAGTAGTAGATCTAGGCAATTAACAAGGAGATTGGTGTTGTGATGGTGCAAAGAAATCGGTGAACGCTAGCTGCTGACGGCGACGACCATGAGGGGAGAGAGAGGAAAATATCCGAATAGGGGCATACGGCAGATGCACTCATATTCATACTTTGCCAATCTTAGCCTTGAACCCATAGCAAGAAAATAATAAGAGGGAGAATATAACTGTCTTGAACAAGAACCACTTGGTTTCAGTTGAAATCGCCTGGTTCATCAATTCTGTCAAAAACCGGCTGATTCGTCCGGTTTTTTCGGTCCAATTGCATAGACAGTCTTTGAAGCAAACCGAGCCGATGTAGTCTCTGGTTTTGGCTTTTCTTGGTTCAATAATGTGGTCCTGAACTCCTCGTCCATATGAAGAACTTGATACCTGATCTGATCTCCAATAATGTGGCGGAGATACCTGTCTCTGTCAGGGGACAAGGCTCCACGATGTTGGGAGAGAAGGGACATACTATTAAACACTAGTTAGTTCTGTCCACGACACTCTTCGCGTGCGTGCGTTGCCTTTCAACCTAGAATTATTTTAGTTTGGTTTCTTTTGTGATTGTTTTATGTTAGAGTACTTGAAGGTAATTGATCTGTACTCTATGCAGCATTCTCATGCAAAGAGCGCATGTCAGAACAAAACGCACACACACAGCAGTCAAACACATCGATCGGAGAGGAGATTGCTGCAATTTTTCGGTCATGGATCGATTTGACGGAAGGCAAGATTATGAACAACGTTGCAGGAAGGAAATGAAGAACTCCGGCGCTCACAATGACTAAACAGATGCAAATTAACCAGCACATGCGACTGCAAATCTGGTTAGCTACTCAAGAGCGCCATCTCCTTCCCTTCTCGTCTGCGCGCGGCGCGCCGCCAGCGTGGCCCCGCAAGCGCGCGCCGCCCGGGCCGGCCTCGGGTGGATGAACAGCGAACCTCCCGTCCTCCTTGCACGGCTGCAGCGGCTCTGCGGCGGCAGCGCATCTCCCACAAAGACGAGCCGGCCGGCCTCCCGGTGCGCCCGGAGGCTCAGCCACGGCCGCCCGCCCTTGCCGATCACCGATATCGGCGGCGGGAACGCTCTTCCGCTCCTTGTCCGCCTCAGCGTCGTCACGTCTTGGTCGACGTCGCTGTCATCGCCGAGGAGGTGCCGCCTCTTGCACGGCGGGGCCCGGTCGTCGACCTCGGCGACGTCGTCCATGGCGACGTCGTCGGGGTCGAAGCTCTCGGCCCCGAGCGCCTCGGTGAGGTTGTCGACGCGGCCGGGGGAGGGGAGGAGCGGTGGCGGGGGCCTTAATGGTGGTGAGGGGCGGGGCCGGAGGCGGGTCTCGGTGGGGGCTAAGTAGGGCGGGAGGTGGAGCTGTGGGGGCGCGCCATGGGTACGGGCGAACGGACGGACGGACGTGCGTCGTGCGCGCGGGGGTCGTGGCTGTACAGGTGGGCGCGGCAGCCATGCGCGCCGGCTATATATCTGTGTGATCGTGAGACAGTGGCGCCGAGCCGCCGAGAGCGAGTCCGTGGGGGCAGGTGGTGCGCGGCGTTTGCGCTCGAGCGGGCGCATGCGCGACGTGAAATGCGAACGGCACAGAGCCTACTTGGCCTCGAAACCGGAAGACTTCATGATTTCTTTCTGTCACCGGAATAAAAGAACGGCCATTTAAATTTGGTTCCAATGAATATTCTGGGTTGAAACATATCGTCGAGGAAAATGAACGGATGACCTACTTGAAAGTGTGAATTACAACCAACACGTTTAATCTAAAGGAAGCTTCACATAAAATTTCTGCAATGAAAACAGCCGTATTCAGATATGTAGTTTGTTTCAAAACACATATGCAGAAATCGAAAATTTCGGAAACTTCCAGAAACTGCATTGGCAACCTTTTCAAGCATCCAATTTTGAGCATGATGTGAACAAAATACCCGAAATTTTTCTATTTTAGCCCTTTTTTCGAAAAATATTCACATTTAGACCCCTGACAGTTTTAATTCCGTTTTTGGACCCAAAGATCGGCGCCGTGGGACACGGCGCCGAGATCGCGTCTCGGCGCCGTGGTCCACGGCGCCGAGCTCGCGCACATCGCTCGCTCGTGCGGCTGCGTGGCGCGTGGTGGCACCACCTCGGCGCCGTGTGTCGTGGCGCCGACCTCGGCGCCGTGTGTCGTAGCGCCGACTCGGCGCCGAGTGTCGTGGCGCCGAGGTCGGCGCCGTGGGTGTTGGCGCCGAGTTGCTTTGAAACCTAAAGGGCAAAAATCCCCTTGGGATCTTTGGATGGTTCGACGCACGTGAACTAATTTTTATACACATTCAAGATTTTGGTTTCTTGCTACAGTCTCAATGATCTAATGCATTGAGATTTTAAACTTATAAAACACATATTTGATTGACATCCCGGTGAAGACGTTTAGCTTCCGCAAGATTCAAGGCCTTGCGGACGAAAGGTTTACAGATGTGAATCGATACTTCATTAGCGCCATTCCGTTGAGCATCTTTGTTTTGCCATGGAACTCAGATCGTAATGTTCGAATTCCACCACTAGTCCTAACATGCATGCCTTAGGAAAATAACTTGCTGGGTCTATTACATTTTGTCTCTTGGGTGTAGCGTGGTTGTTTCCCCTTTTGTCGCGCCACGAAGATGGCTCCGCTACATCCTTCTTCCCGTCACTCTTGGTCTTGAGAGCGCCTCACGAGCTTGAAGCTCTTCCTCCCGACGCTTGATGGTCGCTTCACGTGACTTAATCGCTCCCGCCTCCTTTGCAACTCATCCTCCTTGCCCTTCGACGGATTTGGTCCACCCTCACGCGGCGCTCTTGCTCAAGCCGCATCCGCCGTTCCACCTCGCGAGCTCGAGTCATCTTGACAAAGTATTGTCCTTTGTTTTCCACCGCACCGCCGGTTACACTGCCATGCCGGCGACACCCGATCCACCCATTCGATGAGCGTGCAAGCCTCGTGTGGCGTGGTAGATGTCATGGATAAAGTTGAAAACGATTACGTAAACAAATGATTTAGTTGTCGCCGTTACCACGAAGTCGTCATCCGTGTCCGACACTTGAAGAACCTACGGCGTATTTGGCTCGTTGTACTCGATCCGTCGGGCGCACAACATCGTCCAAAGCCGCAATGGCACTTCGACGCTCATGCCACTCCGGCACTCCAAATGGGTCGGACCTCCGTGAAGACATTGATGTGTAGTAGTATTGAGATGTCTTGAGGAGGAGATGTGGTATGGAAGACATAGGATGCCTTAATATAGACAAAGTTATCAGTGCGATGGGCATAGTCCATGGAGGCATGAAGGCATAGTCCATGGACGACGGTAGGGGCCCCGTTACTATCCGGAGGTCGTGAACACGTGGCACCGCGTCATGAAGGCATCCAAATAAGCAATAAATGGCTCTATGTAGGCTTTTCAGAGACTAGTCTCGTAATAAAACGGCCCCATCTCGTCTTGTCTCGCGTAAAGCGTGCCACTCGTCACCCTCATTGCACAAAGTCTGCGAGTCTTGTCTTGACATCGCATAATGACATGATGACACCTCCTCGGGCCTTTTCCATCCGCGTGCAGTAGGGGCCCCGTTACTATCCGGAGGTCGTGAACACGTGTCACCGCGTCATGAAGGCATCCAAATAAGCAATAAATGGTTCTATGTAGGCTTTTCGAGACTATAGTCTCGTAATAAAAGCGCCCCGTCTCGTCTTGTCTCGCGTAAAGCGTGCCACTCGTCACCCTCATTGCACAAAGTCGCCGAGTCTTGTCTTGACAACGCATAATGACATGATGACACCTCCTCGTGCCTTTTCCATCCGCGTGCCTGACGAGGGCCCCGTTACTATCCGGAGGTCGTGAACACGTGTTAGCTGCGTCATTTTCTTGGTCCCCGGCCCCTCGTGAGAACTCTTTAAATCGAACGAAGCCCGACCCCTTCTCCGTCGTGCGTAAACATACCATGTCGGAAGTCGAGGTCGATCGGAGTTGGGTCCCGAAGGAAGACCTCCCATTGGAAAGGAGGAGAACTTGATTCACGATCCGCTGATACCAAGCCGGCGTGCTCAACTGCATGGCGAAAATGCGGACACAATCTGGGACGCGGTTGTGCAGGTCTTGGATGGCCCGATCGATGGCGGGCGACGTTTCTTCCGATGCCCACACTCGGGGTAGAAATTGCTAATAGTTCAATTTTCATTACTACTTATGGATCCTCCTTGTTAACCGTTCTTTCTCACGGATGGCGAAATGCGACTTCTCACGCTGGATCGACCGCCTCACGAGCGGCATGTTGTCATATGCGTGACTACATTATGGGAGCGAATATTTGAGTTGGAGGAGCGAATCGAGACTCTCAACGAGGAGAACAACGACCTCCGCCAGCAGATGCAACGCGAGAGGGCAACGAGGAGGTCGTGAACATAGAAAGCTCGTGACGATCTCGGATGTTGCTGCGCGCGACCCTAGCTGCATATGTGCGTGCCACTACAACGACGGCCACCACGTCCGAGGCGCCCACCTCAAAGAATACTCCATGTGGGTGCCACGAGGCTCGTTTGGTTTGTAGGCAACGAGGTGTATGGTTGAT
The DNA here is from genome assembly GCA_036346265.1 of Melocanna baccifera. Lineage (NCBI taxonomy): Eukaryota > Viridiplantae > Streptophyta > Magnoliopsida > Poales > Poaceae > Melocanna > Melocanna baccifera. Next base: position 16,668,492 of record CM070687.1, read on the forward strand.
CTCGCCTATGTTGCTAATGTTTTATGCTATGTTGTACCATGTGTTTGTTGTTATCGTGTCGTCTCTCTTTGGAGAGTTCATGTATGTGCATGTAATGCAATGAAAGTACTTGTCATATTAAAATGATGCCTTTATTGTAGTTAAAATAATTTCACAAGCGCATGACAAGATTTAACACAACAATTGCATAAATGATTGCGCGAAACCATGCGACGTTACAACATCTCAATTACAAAAAGCATTCGAATATATTATATCGTGTTAGTCGAAATTTAGGAGCCATCAGTAAACACAAATAACACATGAATATAACATATACTCGTATGTACAACAAGTAGCTCGTTACAAAACCCGTCCTTGCCTCCTAGCCTTACCCTTACCAAGTGCATCGCTGCACGGAGTGTAACGGCTAGGCTCGCGGCGGCGTCTGCGTGCATAACATCGAGTCGAAGCGCGTCAACGAGCCGAGACGGGCCTATCTCATCGTAAAATACGCTCCACCTCGTCCTCGTCGTCGTGGTGACCGCCTGGCTGGGAAAGTGTCACTCGTCGTGGGGACGAGCTCAATCTGTGGACCCTGCCGCGTCGGTGCGCAAGTCCAGTCGGAGGCACGAGTACGTCCTCGCCGCGCTCACCGCAACCACAACGACCACCGCACGGCGTAGCCGACTGCTAGCCTCTATCGTCCAACATTTTGTTAACCAACAAGATACGAAGAATATAGGTGAACAATTTTGTGAGTGGCTTTGTCGAAGCTTACCTCTAGGAAGCTACGCGTCTGGCGTCGCCGATTGTCTGGAGAAACTCTCTATGTCCTGCACGGATCGCTTGATGTGTTGCCACGCAAACAAGCACAAGAATGGATATTTGGCTATATGTAGAGGTTTTTATGTCTATTGGAATATAAGCAATGAGATTGAACATTACCACTCGGTCCAGATCGGTGCCGTCTCCACCGCGTCCCAAGTCGAGTAGATCGATCGTGGGCGGTGTCTTCATCGCCGGAGGACTCAATGTCGGCATAGTCATCTTGAGTCCATTGTCCCTGCTTGGTCGCGTCGAGCACGGTACCAAACTTGGTACCGCCGGAAGTGCGCGCGTTCTTTGCGCGCTCGTCGTTGTCGTCCACGTTGTCCTCGAAAGTGTCCCCACTCCCGAACGTACACGTGGTGGTGGTGCCGCCAAGTCTGTGACCTTCTTACGCCGTTGACGATCAAATCGCATGTCACGTAACCCAATAAGTACAATTAGTGAAAACTCAATTAGAATCCAAGGTTAGAAATGAAATTGCATGGCACTTACTTGTGCAAGGCCACGACGTGGAGAACGGCGCTCGCCACAAATGCCTCATACCAAACGACGTGCTACTCTGTGGCGGTGATACTCAACAAAGATAGAAACAGTTAGTGGGCACCTCATCCTGTAGAGGGCCTCGTCTATCTTTGCATGCAAGGCGCTGAATCAATGGCCTCCACCTCTTGCTCGCGCGGGCTCCCACTTAACTCGCATAGCAACAATTAACTTGTTAGGTACTATACAAACAAATGAAAATCACGATACCAAAGGGAATTAACTTACATTGGAGGCCGTGAGCGCATCTAGCTCGTTCGTGAACTCTAGGTAGGCACGCTTCGTCCTGGCGTAGGGAACTGAGACCTGGTCCCAAAGATATGCCAATGTCGGACGTCGACGAAGAGGAACCTCTGCGAACCATGGACGAGGAGGCAAAACCGTGGGACGACCAACTGGTAGGCGACACCACATCCACAGCTGGAGGAGGTAGAGGCAACCACCTCTTGACGAGTTCGCCGAAGTCCGACGACACGCCTCGCAGAGGTGGCGGTAAAGGAAGGCCAACACCCCGGAAGCCCAGCTGTACTGCCCCGCCGTGTCCCAGTCAGTGAGGCAGTGGATGTACATCCACGACGCGCTGTCCCCCGTTCCGTCGGGGAAGAGAACGCAGCCAAACAAGTGAATGATCCATGCCCTGCAAGTATATGTAAAATGATATTAAATCAAACTAAGTATATGTAAAATGATATTAAATCAAACTAAGTATATATCCACCCGTACCTGCAGTAGTAAGCAACCGTCTGCTCGTCCGCACCTTCAGGACACACTGCGAAAGTCTGCCGGAGCCAGGTGATTGGAACTCCAGAAGTGCGATGGCCTGCCTCAGCAGGAAGCTCTCTCCCGAGGAAGGCCTCTACTCGGGCTCTCCAACCAGTAGGCACGCACGGTCCGATCACTGGACAACCGTGAATGGCGACACCAAGCATCTTCTGAGTGTCCTCGAGCGTAATAGTCATCTCACCGAAAGGGAGGTGGAAGCTGTGAGTCTCCGGCCTCCTCCTACATGATACCAAAAAGAGGACGACATGTCAGAGAATTTGAGGCGCACATAGCCGATAAACAATGACCATGCAAGTGGAGCAATGGTTTACGAGAATACCTGTCAACCAGTGCAGTGATGGCCGGGGGGTTGAAGTTGGGCAACCCACGGCGAACCTGGTAAGAGATGACGTCTAGGCCAGCCCTCTCGAGGAAGGGAGTGTACCTCTCGTCGTACCGCATGTCCAGGAACCCGTCATGGGTTCGAGGACGAAGGATGGGCAGCTCCTGTATAGAATACACAAATTTTTTTAGTTAATCCATCAACATAAATCATTAACTGTACAAGAAGTGATGAAGGCAGTACCATCCCCTCCGCGGTGAGCCGTCCTCGGTGGTTCTCCTCGTAGTACGGGTCTAGCAGGTGTAGTTGCGCCATCCTACAACAAAATTATAATTTGTCACTCCAACATAAAAGAAAACAAAAATTTTAACATTTATAAATTATGGAAGCAACTAGACGAAATATGAAACATAACGTACAACAAGCACTCGCTTTGACTAAGTGGCCAATGGCATGTGCGTGAATTGTGGCCAAGTCTACCACATCTGCTACATTGGTTACGCTCGGGTCGATGAAAGGGGTTGCTCTCCTCGCCTCGTTCTTCCCGGAAGCGATCCATAACCATCTTGTGTCTCGTCCTCTTCCTCGTTCCACGTTTGTTCCAACGGCTACCCGGATCCGCAATGTATTTGGGCCCGGTGTATGGTGGCCACTCTCCCTCATCCCGGTAAGGCTCGAAACGGGGAGACCACGTAAGCACAAGGTTGTCAACACTGAACTCCCGAGGTATCTTGCTCGTAGTCAAAGTTGCGATGCCTTGCTGCTGCCACATAATGAGAACATGGAAAGTGGTACTGCCTCGGTTTACCACATGTGCATGAGAAAGCAATAAGGACAACCTTATGCCTCCTCGTCGGCAGGAGCTCTCCATCGGTCGTTGTACCACCCCTTTCTACAACCTCGTAAGTGCCCGTGGCGTTGTCAAAACAATGTACCTCATGTGCCTCAGCCCTCGCCTTTGCCTTTTCAAGGTGCCGCTTCGGTTTTGGCGCCCATCTCACTTGTTTACTCTGTAGCGCCATTGCATGTGCGTATCTTTCGTTGAACCAGGCAACAAGCTTGTAAAAGGTGAAGGATACGATAGCATTGACAGGCATACCACGTATACCCCTAAGCAAATTATTGAAGGATTCGGCCATGTTGCTTGTTTGAAACTCGTACCTCCAGCCACCATCGTCATGAGCCCTTGTCCATTTGTCGACATCTCTCATCAATCCCGTCAACCACTGTCTACCTTCTGAGTTTGTTGCAGTATTAAGCTGTTCCAACTTCTCCTGAAAGAACTTGACCTCAAGCATTCGAGCGACCTCCTCGAACAGATGAAAGTTATCCTTCGTACCATCCTTACGGAGAAGATTCTCGGCAAGATGCCGAGTACACCAACGGTGGTGCAAAGCTGGATACCCCGGTATCTGCTCCTGTACGGCAGCAAGTATGCCCTGGTGTCTATCAGATATGACACCAACCTCCCTACCAGGGCCGACCACGTGCCTCCGAACGAGCCGCATGAACCATCCCCAACTGTCTTTGTTCTCCTCTCAACCAAAGCAAGCGCCAAAGGAACCAACGCGTTGTGCGCCACAGAAATGGCTATCGAAGAGTGCCCGGTACTTGCCAAGAAGAAACGTACCGTCAATGGAGAAGACGGGACGACAATGCCGAAAGGCCTCGATGGACTGAGCAAAGCACCAGAAAGCACGGAAGAATATCTGCATCCCATCTTGAGTACATTCGTTTGGTTTCGGGACGTACTCATAATGCATGCCGGGATTAACCGCTTTGATTGCATTGAAGAGTGCTGGCAACTGCAAGTACCCATCTTCCCAGTCCCCATATATCATCTTCCAGATGCGTTGCTTTGCCCTCCATGCTTTCCCATATCTTATCTCGTATCCAAATTTCTCCTTAACAATCCCAGCAAGTGTCTTCACCTTCATATTAGGTTCTCCCTTTACTATGTGACACAATGACTTGGCAATAATTGTAGAGGTCAACTGCCGATGCTTCTGTTTGAGCTCTGCTTCCGCACAAGTATGTGGGCCAACGATTCTTGTGATCTTGAACTTTCCTGTGTCCTTCTGTTTGCTAGCACATACCCTCCATCCACATGTTTCCTTCTACACAACCGTGTACCTCCGCTGCACATAAGAATGCCTCACCTTGAATGGCCTTTTACGAATCACTGCATACTCCTGCAGCCACCTTTTCAATGCAGACATGTCCTCAAACACCATGCCCTTCTCAATTGTCATGCTTGACCCGGCCTCAGGAGCATCTAGCAACTCGTCATCCCTTCCTTCTGCATAAGCCTCATGAGAATGCCGAAGATCGCTGAATTCATGAACTGATGGATCCCGGCCAGGGCAATAACGCCTAATCAGCTCAATATCACTTTCGGTCAGCTCTCCAAAAGGGCGGTCATCATCGGAATCAACGGCCCTTGCGATCTCGTAAGGCTCTAAATCATCCACAATTTGAACATCCACACCGTTGGAGTCCCTACAGACTTCTTCAACGTTGCGGATGGAGCAACGGGAGGAACACCCACATTATAAATAATGTCTCCCGCATCATAAGCACGAAACGATGGGATCGAGACAAAAGAATGGAATGATGGAAAAGGCTACGGTGTTGCTCGACACTTCATCGGGATGATCCGGAGGGCCACCACGGCACATTCAACTCGAGTGGTTGAGAAATCGAACCTCGTTAGGCGGATAGAGCATCGTGCACCTCGGGCACTTCTTCCACATCCACCGCAAGGTCCGCAACGGAGGGTCAAAGGGTGCCCGATCACCTAGTTCGGTGAAGAACCATGAGGGTGGGATCAATCGACACCTTCCGCACAACAAGGTCCAAACATTGGAACTCATTCCTCATAACCAATTTGACATATTTGTCCCATCGATCCTCACAACCAATTAAGATCAACCGCCTTAGAATTGTGTCTTTCGAACCGGTGAAGTAACCCCTCAACCGTGATACTCTCCTCGCTTGCATCACAATGTAGCTCCTCCCGGTCCCGGCAACCAACTCATGAACGACGGCCTATCACTTTGAATATCGAGGCACCCTTTGTATTTCAACAAATCGAACATTTCCATAATCATCACTTGTCACACTGCCTCCATGATATAGAGTCACTAGGTTGTCCATCTACTTCATACATAAAATATGTTGAAATAACATCGATAACAAAACCATACTATGAAACAGTTTGTCCACCATTGAGAAGTTATGGTTGGCAATAGCAAGTTACCTAATTTATCCAAAACCATCACAAGAAGTATGCTTTACAGGACGCAGCACACTGAACTCAAGTTGTAAACAATACTTTCAGTGTAAATATAATCCTTATTGGAAACAACACAGGTTCAGATGATGAGACTTTCTACACAAGTTCAGATTTTACACTAAGTACACAAGAACATCAAGAATCTGACAGTTATCCAAAGTTTCAGTCTTTCAAACATGAACAGAATCACATGCTTTTGATAAACTATTGTAAGAACATACAAATGACACGGCTATTCAGTCTTTCTAGAGCACCTAGAATAATAAAAAATTAAGGCATACAACCGCGCAGGATCCCAAATCCTCACATCTAGCCTCAAAAAGCAAATTGCAGAATCGCAATCTTTGTTCTCTCATATTTCTATGCTAACAAATTTTAGCTCCAAATTGCAAAATTCAGCATGCTATCAAAAGCAAATTGCAGTCTCTAGCCCTTATATCCAAAACCCTCAAACCTTAGCTACTCGGTCCAATATTGCAACAATCAAACACTAGTGTTTAGTGTAAGATAACAAACAAGAAATAAATCCAAATCAACAAGTTTAGGTTTAGTTAGCACACTTTACCAAGGAAACATAGGCTTATCTGTTTACGGATTTCACTATCATTTGAGCTAATTTAAGAACATACAATGACAAGGACAATGAAACCATTATAATGATAAACAGATCATTTGCAACTTAATTCATGAGTACATCAATTCAACACTAATACATGATGAAAATTGAAAATCAAGTCCCATTTGTTCATCATGCAAAGGCTTAGCATCAAACATTGATATAGCAGTAGTCAAATTTGTTCATCCATCCTTCCTCCAATTTTTTTTCCAAATATCAAACAGAGGCAGCCGATGGTTACAATAACAGAGAATTGAGAAACCGAGAATCAATGATTACCTGCGTGGGAGGGGAGGGGGTCGGGGGGGAGGTGGAGGGGAGGAGGGCGGCGGGAGAGGCCGGAGAGGGGGAGGCGGCGGGGGGGACAGGAGGGGAGGGGTGGGGAGGCCGGGTGGGGAGGGAGGGTGGGCGGAGGGGCGGCGGGGGAGGCCGGGTGGGGGAGGGAGGGTGGGCGGAGGGGGCGGCGGGGGGAGGCCGAGTGGGGGAGGGAGGTGGCGGGGGGAGGCCGAGTGGGGGAGGGAGGCGGCGGGGGGAGGCCGGGAGGGGGCGGGAGGGGGCGGGGGAGGGGGAGGAGGGGAGTCCGGGAGGCGGGGCGGCGGGGAGGCCGGGAGGTGGCGGGGCGGCGGGGAGGCCGGGAGGGGAGGGAGGCGGGGGGAGGCCGGGAGGAAGTGGGGGCGGGTCGGTCGGGCGGGGCGGCGGGTGCAGGGTCGGGAGGGTTTTGCTCTGTTTAGGTCTAGGGATCTCGGCGCCAAGATCCACGGCGCCGAGCTCGGCGCCACGACACACGGCGCCGAGGTCGCGCGCCACAAACAGGCGCCGAGGTCGGCGCCACGACCCACGGCGCCGAGGTGGTGCCACCACGCGCGCCACGCAGCCAGTCTGTTGAGCGGAGTGCGCGACCTCGGCGCCGTGGACCACGGCGCCGAGACGTTTATCTCGGCGCCGTGTCCCACGGCGCCGATCTTTGGGTCCAAAAACGGAATTAAAACTGTCAGGGGTCTAAATGTGAATATTTTTCGAAAAAAGGGCTAAAATAGAAAAATTTCGGACAAAATACAGATGGAATTTTGATACTTAATGTAGACCGGCATGATACACACACCTGCAATATGCAATTCTTTTTTTTAAACATATGCAATCTGCATTTTAACAATACATGGCTTGGCCATCCCATGAAGACCACCGTGCCTGGCGCCACCTGGACCCTACTCCTGAGCTTCTTGAGCTCCATTGATGGGTTAAGTTGACCGATGTCATTCTACAACACCGGCCCTCCCAACCAAAAAAAGCCAAACATAAATCACAAGAAAAGCAAGTCGTGCACAAAAAAACAACCTCAGATTTGATGGACACACATAGAAAGCAAAATCGAAATTGAAACAAAGAAATATGATCGAATTACCGTACCATCTTGGAGATGCACTGGTATTGGGTGTTCTGAAGGAGGGGGGATGGTGAGTGAGGGGAGCATTGCTGCAGTAATTCACCACCACGCAGCTGAGAAGCCAGTAAGCCACATGCCTTCCTTCTCCTGCGGTGACTCTTGCCTGCCCTTCACTACCTCCACCCTAGCCTTCAGACCCTTCAACTCCTCATTATGGTACATCAACGCCTCCTGCTTGGGCACCACTACAGCCATAGGTGAATTACTTCAGGGGTGGCTGAGTGATTGGGGGACTCATCTAGGGGAGGTGACAACAGTGTCAACGTCGATGGCACGAGGGTGGTAGTGCAGAAGGGGTTGACAAGTAGGGCATGTGCTTCCCCCGTTGAGGATGTGCTAGGATCTACCAACATGGAGAGAAGGTAGAGAGCAGCGATGACAAGGGAGAGGTAGTGGTGGTGGCGGTTGAGGAGAAGTGGTGATGTGAGAGGTAGGGGTGACATGAGGGGGCTATGGTGGCCAACGTGAACTCATGAGATAGGGGGCGCCACCTGGACCCTACTCCCGAGCTTCTCGAGCTCCATGGATGGGTTGAGTTGGCCGATGTCATTCTACAACACCTGCCCTTCCAAGAATAAAAAAACGAACATAAATCACAAGAAAAGCAAGTCACGCACAAAAAAACAACCTCAGATTTGACGGACACACATAGAAAGCAAAATCAAAATTGAAACAAAGAAACATGATCGAATACCGTACCCTTGGAGATGCACTGGTATTGGGTGTTCTGATGGAGGGGGGATGGGTGAGTGAGGGGAGCATTGCTGCAGTAATTCACCACCACATAGCTGAGTAGTTAGTAAGCCACATGCCTTCCTTCTCCTACGGTGACTCTTGCCTGCCCTTCACTACCTCAACCCTAGCCTTCAGACCCTCCAACTCCTCATTATGGTACATCAGCGCCTCCTGCTCGGGCACCTCTACAGCCATAGGTGAATTACTTCGGGGGTGGCCGAGTGATTGGGGAACTCGTCTAGGGGAGGCGACAACAGTGTCAGCGTCGATGGCACAAGGGTGGCAGTGCAGAAGGAGTTGACGAGCAGGGCATGCGCTTCCCCCATCAAGGATGTGCTAGGATCTACCAACGTGGAGAGAAGGCAGGGAGCGGCGACAACAAGGGGGAGGCAGTGATGATGGCGGTTGAGGAGGAGAAGTGGTGATGCGAGAGGTAGAGGAACGCGTGGCGCTGTGCTTCTCGACGGAGGTGGGAGATGGCAGTAGCTGACATTGGAGCCCACGATTGGCTCACGAGATTTGGGTTGGGGAGGAAAAATTGATCTTCATGGGAAGCGGATTGGTGGTTTACACTAGAGAGCGGTTCAGGAAAGAGGAGGATGATGCCGATGCACGTTAGGCCTTTGGGATGTGGGCATTGGTTAGGGGTGACATGAGGGGGCTATGGTGGCCCACGTGTCAACGCTTTTCTTTGGTTTTTTGGTGTTTTAAGAGCCAGTTTTCCAGCCATTTTTTTCCAGTCATTCGTACAAGGTATGGGAGGACCGAGCATGTTGCGCACGTGAGGAGAGGGTAGGACGACGAACAAACTCTTCTTATATATATAATGAATCATTTTTCTATATATATATATATATATATATATATATATAGTGTAAACGAGCTATTTAGTGGTAACATACAAACACGAACCAGAGCAGTTGGATTTGATTTCTACGGCTCGAATTCGTGGGGGTGGAAGCCTAATTCACTTGTGCCTTTTTCACAAACACCCAGCTTGGCAGCCTCATTTCACAGACCAACACACCACCCCTCGCCCAGCCACCTCACCCATTCGCGTCGCCGGCTGCCGCCTCGCTCTAACCCCCGCTCCTCCCCCACTTGCCTCACCGTCCGCCGCCCCCTTCACCATCCCCCCGGGCGCCACCCAGGCTCCTCGCCGCCACCCCCTCCACTACTGGACCCCCGCGTGTCCTGCTTTGCGCCGGGGCCTCCCTCCACCGATGGACCGGCACCGCCCCCTCTCCACCATTGGGGCGCCGCTGTCCCCCTCCCGGCGCCACCCCTGCATCGCCGCCCCCTCCACCACCTGGCGCCGACCCCCCTCCTTGCAGCACCGCCACCTGTCTCCAACCCGGTGCCCGATGCCAAGGACCACCATGGCCACACTGCTGCCCCGTCCATCACTACGCCGTCGCCCTCCTTAGTGCTCGCAAGTATAGATCCAGTCAAGATAAGGTTCTGCAATGCATGCAGGTCAGGTTAAGCTTTTGAGTTCAGAATCTCTAATCAACAAGCCGTCTTAAATCAACCGGTGAATCCAGAATCAAAGTGAGGAGAACAGGATATGTTATGGGAAGAGTGACGTGGGAATAGATTGCATTTCAAAAAGAATCTATAAACTCAATAAGCCAGAACGGGAAAATTCAACTGCAAAAAGAACAGGTATGGTGTGAGAAGAGGCCTATTCTCAATAATGAACAAGATGATGCAGCTCTAGTTGCTGGAGACAGAGGACGTGGACTCGGCAGGAATAGATCCAGGGGGAGGACGGGAATAAAAAAGGCAATGAGGATCATAAAAATTGAGGTGGAGGGAGATTGTATAACTAAGGATCGAGTAGAGGAAGACGTCAGTCTTTCAGTTGTAGATGATCATTACCGAAAAAGAGGTACAATCGAATGAAAAAAGAGGGATCAACCAAAATAAGATGTTGTGATATTACTGAGTTATTGACAAGATCATTCCCAGCTTTCTGCTACAAATCAACCAAAATGAAACTTCCTCAGGTTCAGGCATTAGATGTAAATCATCAATATGCTTCAAATTTTTAAGCTCACATAAGTAGGCCCCTACTAATATGCACCTGGTAGAATGATACATATAAATATTACTGAACATACTGAATGTCTTGCTATTGTACAGTGTCTGCCTTATATGTCCATTATTGTGTGATAATTCAGGAGTTGGGAACTTGGGAAACCATGTATATACACTCATTTACAAAGGTGATCTTCAACTAATACCACTGATTTCTGGGGCATCACATGAATCAAAGGGATACAACATGTATGTTTCAATTGTGAATGATGTGACTGCCATGTGTGAGAAAATCTCAAAGGGATATGTTGCTTCATAACCATACCTTTGTTGCTTGCAGTTCTGGCCAATGTATGATATATTTACACATTATTGCATTTATTTCGGGTTTCTCCCTGTATCCATTCCCTCTTTGCAAAGTTTCTATTGTATATATGTGTAGCATATCTGTCTTCGTCTGTTCCTCTCTGTATCCATTTCAGATGGAGGTTGGAATCAACTTGTGTTCTGATACATAGCTCAAATTTTCAATTCCAGGAGTTTGCTTACCATCGTTGTTGTGGACCCTTACTGTGGAAAGTATTACACTCGGAGATTTGCGAAACAACAGAGTGCATTGGTTGGAGATGTGACGGAAACTACTACTGCATTGGCTGGAGATGTGGCGAAGACTGGGACGGCAGCCGACAATGCATTACCGGTTACAACATGGTTAACTGAATATGTCTTGGTTTAGAAGGATTGCTATTCGATAGGAAAGTCTTATTTGTTGCAAGCTAAGATATCTGTGTCGGATTATAGATAGGTTTCCGAGTTTGCTTTCCAAATCCGGTTATATATATGATAAGTTATGGTTGATGTGTAAGTCCTATATAAGAGGATATATTGTGTACTGGACAAGGTAAGCAATAGATCAGTTTTTCTAACCCAGGCGTCTCAGAGCCTTGCGCGTGCTGGCTGGGAAATTTGCCCACAACAATCGTGGTGCCATCTGACATCTGAAGAATGTGATTGCAAGGGAAAGATTCTTTTACATGGAATGAAGATAAAATTATGTAACCTGAGATTTGTCAGTCAAGAACTACTGAAGACACTTGCATAATTTGAGCTAATGGATAATGCCCCTTCACATATATGCTTCTTTCATCTGCTGCATTGCCACATGTAGTTTAAATTCCCACTTGCAACTCACCACAACTGACTGAGGAGCGTCGAATGACGACAACTAACCAGATGAGTCCGCCTCGAACATAACATGATTTGTCAACTAACATTCCACACCATAAGACCAAGTACACCACAATTAGCTGCAAGTAAAACGATGCTCAATTCTCTCTTCCCATTATTATTAGCTAAAAAACAGCAAGTAAACACAAAGGAATACGATGAACAAGTCAGCAATCAGCTATGCTTGCTGGGTAGCACAGACAGTTTCGCACAAGGTATAGCACAAGCCAGGACCATACATACTCTGTTTTGCTTAAATACATGTCAGACAAAACATTTGAATTGCATCAACAAATTGAGATAGGGGGCATCATAACAGTAGCCTACATGAACTCATGGCCACAAACAACAGATATCAAAATAGCAGCAATGAGAAAACATGACAAGGATGGGAGGATAAAACCCAGCATCACAAGAAAGCTAATGAATCCGTCAAGGGCAGCAATAGCGTCATCCAATTCCTCCTGTGTCGCCATTGTCACAAAACCAAATCCTCGTGAACGCCTAGTTTCTCTGTCGTAGACAACTCTAGCGTCAACTACTTTGCCAAGGCAGATTGCCCACAGAAATCCTGAGAAAGGGCCAAATTGACGGGGAGGTCTTTCCACCCGAGAGCCTCTAGGAGCTGCCTTGTTTACATTCAGAAGTCTTCCATTCACGTCCTGTCCACATTAAAGGTTAATCAGAAAAGCATGCAATTTCTACCTTCTTTAACACATGCTTAAGGATGAAAAAAAAAACATACCCCAATACCGTAGCAATCTATTACGGGAAACGTATGCAAATGCAAAATGCAAGCAGCTCATTCCGTGCATACTGCAAGTATGTCAATTACCAGCTCAAGTGCTCAACTATGAACAAACGAGGTAGATCCAAAAGCTCTAGTTTGCATTTGTATGTTACCACTGAATAGTTTATTTATACTAGATATGTTCCTCAGTTATATATATATAGAGAGAGAGAGAGAGAGAGAAGAGAGATGTTCGACGAGTTTAGAGGCCGGAAAGTGCATGGTTTTATATCGGTGGACGGTGATGCATTTTCTTCAGCAACAAGGGGGAGACGAATTGGAACCGGCAGGGTGTCAAACTGCCATGGCTCGTGAGAGGTGGTGATTAAGGGGGTGTTTGGTATAGCGATGGTTTTTAGCTGAAATTTCGCTGTAATTGGCTTATTTTTTACTGTAACTGAGTTGGTTTATTAGGTATAATTAAATTTAAAAAAATATAAAAATAAAAACGATATGCTAAACTATCACGAACAATGTAAAGAAATACGAAAAAAACAAAACATAACGATACCAAAAAAAACACACAAAAGGATAAAAAGTGAACAGTAAATCAAATACTGCACAGTAGAAAACGCGGAAGCTGAACCTGAGAAAAAAAGAAGTGAGCGCGCCCTAAATTGGCTCTTTTGACGTGGAAAGGTCAAGCGTCTCAGTTTCAAGTAACGCACTGCATTAGCGTAGTCACTAATCACTAGTGAGATCCTTCTCCGATTCGCCGGTAGTCATGCGATGCAATAGAAACCTACCGAATCGGGTTCAATTTGATCAATTCTCGCATAGGTTATTGCCCGTGTCAGTAAAATCTGCCATGACTGGGCGCTTTCGTACATGGCATTGCATCATACAGTGCGTGCCCCAACGGCAAGTACGTACGAGTAAGATGGGCCTGGTCATCTTGTTCACCGTATCGTGACAACGAACGCCATTGGGCTTGGAGTTTGTTACCTGGGCTGAATTTCTCTATTGGGTGCAATACACTATGTAGTTCTTCTCAGTTGTCAGCCTTCGGCCCAAGAGCCCTCAATCTCGCAATGGAGAGAATTCAAGGGCTGTGAGGATCACTGTAAAATCTGCAATGTTCTTTGCTTCCTCGCTTTCGTACCTGTGAGGATCGCTGTCCACGTGGAAGGTAAGATCACCGTGTGTCCACGCCTTGATGCTTACTGCTACCTTAACTGTGATGCACGGACTAAATGATTATGTAAAGCACTCCCATTAGCCCCCCTTAATTCGTGAATGCCTAGGCGTTTGGCGAAGAAAAGCTGGATTCGACAGATGATGGCCCTGTAATTTTCGGTTTTTCATCAGTAGTTTTCTCGCTTCAACTCGTTTTAGTAATCACTATTTATTAAATTAATAAGTTATAATTAAAATACATAAACCACGATAACGCACCCAGTATGACGAGAACGTGCGTACGTAGTGGGAGGCAGTGGAAAACGAATGGGCAAAGATCGAAAGTTGAAACGTATAACGGAGATCACGTAGGAGTGAGAGACAGCGAACAATGGGTCAAGTTTTTTTTTTTTTGAACGGGCAAGAGGGTTGCCTTATATTAATTCAAAGGGAGAGGGAGTAGCAAAAGTTTGGGGGACCGAAAACAGGGGGAGGACGTCAAGACACAAACATTTGGCAGGACACTACAGGGTAATAGACAGCTCAGCTAGTTTATTGGCCCCTACAAGGACCCATGCTCTAGCCTCCTCTTTTTATAGTAGTGAGCAAGCGGCAGACCCACCGGGGGGTCAGGTGGGGCTGACGCCCCCCTACGCCGGCCGCTCCCCCTGGCCCCGTACTCACCAACGAGGTGCATGCAGGACTTGTATGTTATAGATGAGATCGTGTCTCGCAGACGCTTAGCTCACTGGTTCTGGTCTTTGCTCTTCACCATTATAAACCTACTCCCTTGTATGTTATGGATGAGATAGATGCAGCGTTTGGTAAGTCTTGTGACTGTTTGCTTCATTAATACTATCCGATACTTCAATAAATTAATGGAATTTCTATTTACAGACTTTAAGAATGTATCTATCGTTGGACATTATGTGAAAGATCGGACGAAAGATGCCCAGTTCATTATTATTAGGTACGTTTACTTAGCTCACTTTTCCCAAATGTTGCTTTTGTCTCTCTTCGCACCGTTGTGTTCAAACTGCAAAACTCTTTTATGGGAAATATTTAGCAAAAAGCCTTCAGAGATATATACGAGTTTACCAATTGTTTGCTTCGTAATTATCATGGAGCATAGGGGCTAGAATACCCCTCTAGGAACAAGTCCCGAATTGATAACTAGCGCTATAAAAGTTCGGCCGAAATCAGTGGCGAATCCAGGATGAAAATAGAGGGGGAGCTCTACTGTTAAGACTATAGCACAATATAAACATATCAAAGTTATATTTACTGGTCTTTTGTCATTGGAATATCAAATAAAGCTTCAATAAAGCTCGACAGTGGCCTTTTGTCATAAGAAGACACTGCTGATAGAGTACTAGTAAGCGACAAAGTTGTAAAATTGCAGGATACCTATATCAACTAATCTTTACGTCCTAAGAAAGATATAACGCAAAGGGAAGCAAGCAGAAAAAAATGGTACCTGAATGGACTAGAGCATCTGGGGAATGAAGTTGGCCGGTAGCTTGATGTAGCATCCGAACTCCTGGGACGTGGGCCGTTTAAGCCTAATCACCCTAACCCTAATCACGATCCCAAAAGCCAGGGGACTCCTCCAAACCCCACATAGGCACGCAGCCGCCACTGTTGTTTCTTGGAGCTCAGGTCTCTCTATCTCCCTCTCGTGCGCGGCTGGGGAGGCCGGCGACCGACCAACCGCCGGCGCGAGGCAGCGTCGGGCGGCGTACGATGGAGGCGGTGCAAGGAGGCCACGGCCGGCGCGGCGCGGTGCGGCTGAAGCAGCGAGCGGCACGCGCTGCAGGGCTGCAGCATGGAGGCCACGGCCGGTGCGGCGCGGTGCGGCGGCGGCGGCGGCGACGCGCGCGCGGCGCGCGGCGCGCAGTACCGAGGAGCGCGCGGCTGGCAGGCCAGGCGACACGGCGGCGAGCGCGTAGTGAGGCGGCGCAAGGCCTCCCCTTCCGGCATCCGCGGCTTCCCCTCCGGCTCCGCGCCGACCGTCTCCGACCTCCCCCTCCGCCTCCACGCTGACCGCCTCCGCGCCGACCGTCTCCGACCTCCCCCTCCGACGCCGCTGAGGAGGGGGTGCTCGAGCCCCCACAAGCACCCACGGTGGATTCGCCCCTGGCCGAAATAGTAACAGATGATATGTAGGGGAAGTGAAATTTACCCTTACCACGTTTGGTGGTTCATATGAACTGAAATATGTCAGCCTTATTTGCAGTCTCAGAAACAACATGTTTGAGCTAGCCAATAGGCTGGTTGGCATCTACAAGACAGATAATTGCACCAAGAGTATATATATACGCGCGCATCACATGGAAATTTCAAGATAGTCTACTATAACCATAATAGCTTTTTCTACCTCTCACCAACAATACGACAAGCTACCACAAACCGTTAACTCGGCATTCGGTAAACCGATGAACAAGTTCTATTAACCCCCCCTAAATTTTGATTCTGGGTCCGCCACTGTGAGCAAGTGCACCGGAGTTGTCATCGATGACCGAAAGACTTGGGCATTTCGCTTTTTCCAAATTTGCTAGGTGATGAGCATTGTTAGAGTTGCCATTGGGGTGCGAGGAGTGCCTGTCATAAAGAGGACAGATTTCCACTAGTCTTGAAGCGAGTGAAAAGTACGCCGTGTGGTCGGGTTGATGGAATCGCAACAAATCCACCGCGCCATGGAGGTCCAGATATACTTTGTGTAGTGGCACTCCATAAAGAGGTAGATGGCCGACTCCGGCGCTTGCAAACAGAGAGGGCAAGTAAACTGGTTTGGCCATCCACTCATGTGCAGACGATTCGTCGTCTAAAGTCTATTTTGGATGGCTAGCTAGGCAAAAATTTGCATTTTTGGGATGCCCATCTTTTCCATACTAGAGTGTTCATCGAGGTTTTGGTTGCTCATTGGAATTGGGCCTTGTAAGCCGAGGCTGCAGTGTATGTTCTAGTTGGGGTGAGCTTCCAAGTGATTGTATCTGTGAGATCTTCCCACAGGTTCAAGGAGATGTGGCTCCAGATTGCGATCATCTCATGTATGTATTGAGGTGTTAGGCCAGTTGCCCAATTTAGGTCCTGAAGCCAGTTGTTGCTAGTTATAGCGGCTCTTAGGGTGTGATTTTTCCTAGTTGAGTTTGTGTAGACTGTTGGTGCAATATCGAACAATCTATTTCTGGATTCCCAAGCCAAGGTCCAGAAAGTTGCCTTGGCTCCATCTCCTATTGAAATTGTGGTGGTCATAGCAAAGAGGGTCCGATCTAGGTCATCACATAGGGATTCCATCCCTTGCCAAGGCCTGACTTGGGTGTCCCACTCGTGCCAAAGCCATCTCGGCCTTAGGGCTCTAGTGAAGCGCTCAAGGTCTAGGAGGCTAAGGCCGCCCAGTTGTGTGGGTCTACATACTCGCTCCCAATTGACCTTGCACTTCCCACCCGTTAGTTGCTCATCCCCGTCCCAAAGGAAGCGCCTTGCCTATCTATTTAGTGATTTGATGACACCTTTTGGAGCTCTGATGACCGTGAGAAAGTTGGTTGACTAGGTCATCAAGACAAATTTGATAAGAGTCCTTCTGTCTGCCAGTGTTAATAGTTTGCCATGCCATCCTGCCACACGGCTGCATACTTATCTTTGAGCTTTTGGAAGTTAACTCGCCAAAGCCTGTTGACTACGAGAGGTAGGCCAAGATAGTTGAGAGGGAAGGATGCTAGGCGAGTCGGTAGGTTGAGTAAAACTTCACGCAGGTCAATGTTTTCATAGCTAATTGGTGCCACCTGACTGTTCTGGAGGTTGGTGTGTAGTCCCATCGTGTCGCCAAAATTGTGTAGGATCTGGACCAAGGCACATATGTCATTTTGCTTAGGAGCTAGGAAAATGGCGGTGTCATCAGCATAAAAGAAGGTTCTGAAGGTAGCCACGTGACCACCCAAAGGGTGTAGGAGATGGAGGTCTGTTGCGATATTGAGGATCCTTTGCAGTGGGTCTATTGCTATGATAAAGAGGAGAGGTGATAGTGGATCACCCTGTCGAAGGCCTCTTCAATGGTGTAACTTGTCCCCGAGGACACCATGGAGGAGGATCCATGAGGTGGCAGTGGAGAGGAGGCAAGATACCCAATCTCTCTATCGGGGTGAGAATCCTCTTTTTTCCAGAAGGGTGAGAAGATATTTTCACTGGATAGAGTCGAAGGCTTTTGTAATATCTAGTTTGAGGAGGAGTGACAAAGTGGACTTCAATGGTATTTCTGGGCTAGATTCCAAATATAAAAGAAATTACTCTGGACATATCTATCTTAGCCGCGGGTAAATGTGAGGCGAGGGGTAGGGCGGGGTGGGGGGGGGGGAGATCTCGTGGGGGGCGGAAGGCGAGGGAACTAGGGTGGACGTCAGGGCCAAGGTGGCTGACGGTGGTGCCAGACGTAGGTCACCCATCTATTGTGAGAGGGGAAGGGTTTTTACAATGGGTCAAGTTGATGTACGGTGTGCTTGGAAAGCTTCCCCGCCATTGACAGTGCTTTTGGCGGCCTACTTTTAGCCGCCTGCCTAATCATTTCAGCTAGAATAAGTAACCTCCCGTGCTAGTAGTACTGTAGTAGTAGTAGATATATAATCTACTTCATTGGCGTAGCATTCCAAAGCCAACTAAAACGAAAAGTAATGGGGAAGGCGCAGGATGGTTCAGCACCAACACCGTTGCATCATTAGCATGCATGTTGCAACGATGCTCCAAATTTTTTACGCTAGAAAAGTACAGGATTTTTTTTTACTTCAGCTAAAAGCTTTTAACTATGATTAATAGTTTTTATCTGTATTTTTAAGACGACGGTATACGATGAGGTCATCGACACAGATGACACATACGATTTTAAACTTTAGAATCTGTTTAAAAAATGGTTTTAAGAATTTGTCCTATTTGTTTCTAGTTTTAGGCGAGCTAAAGAAAAAAGAATGGAACCAAACGCCTCTGGCTTTCGAAACCTGACTATCTATTCATCGCAAGCTTAGTGTAGCATGTTAAGGACCAGTTTACTGTTGCTATGTTCTAATGTCCTGCACTATCAAATCTAGTTAGTTACACGAACATTTATCAATATGGGTTAACTATCCAAACGCACTCCTCGCCAAAAAAAAAAACACAGTGGGAACAGTGGTATCATACCTCAACATAGATCCTTCAGTCAGCAGCACACGTGTTTACGTGCTTCGCTTGTCTTGCCAGGATCTTGACCTCCCTATCACAACCAGTCACCACGTCATTGTTGTCGCTAGCTCCCTGCCAAGCAGCATCCAGCACAAGCCAGGACTATTTTTCATTTAATAAAAACATTTGATTTCTGCAGTGTCATAGTCTTTTCCTTATCACAGGAACAACTCTAAAAATCTTCGGTTCTTTTTCCTTGTATACAAGAATGGCTTGAGACTCTAGCTTAAGCATCTTCCTTTTTTTTTTTCTGTTTCTTTTTCGGTTTGTGTACTTTGTTTTGTTTTTCATATATCTCTACAAATATAAAAGGAGACTTTATCCATTCAGCATCTTCTCCCCTTCACCCTCGCATGAGAATGAGATGTGAACCATCACAGATAGTGTAGATCAGATATATCAACTGTTTTTTAGAGAAAATTTTTAAGGTTTTCTTCGAATATAGTGCCGCAAGAAATAGTTAAAATATTCTTACAGAAATTAGAAAATATAAAAGAAGCCTTAGTTTCACTTTTTTTATTAAATCACTCAACACAAGGTAATTTGTTTTAAGTTTCGCAAAACACCCTATCGAGAAAAAAAAATTTATATAGCATAAGACCTGAGATAAATCTATAACCTCATATTTAATTGTATCTATTACTTTTTTAGGACACCGTTATAATACACGGGTGCTTTACTAGTTAATATATTATAGCCCTGTAGGATCGACTTGATCCTATTGTTTTCCTTAAAAATACTTCGGTTCTGTTTGGGATATCGCCTAACCAGAGCACGTACAAACGGAGACACGCAACCTCCCGATAAGAGAATGTCACAAGAAAATTCAGATTATATAGGGAAGATAACCCTACAGCACAGACTCATTGATGTGTATGGGGCGTTCGGAATTGCGATAGTTTTTAGTTTTTTTTGAAATTTTACTATAGCTGGTTTATTTTTTCTGTAGCTGAGTTGGCTTATTAGACATAATTAAATCTAAAAAATGTAAAAATAAAAACAGCACGCTAATCTAGAGCGGATAATGTAAAGGAATACAGGAAAAAAACAAAACTCAAAAAAACCGAAAAACAAAAAAAACAAAAAGAGACAAAATGCTACAGTAATTAGAATGCCAGCTATAATGTTTATATCGCTAGAAGCCGTCGCTCATCTCCATTCTGAGCGCGGCCATATATTTCTGCCATACAAATATACAATGCTTCTTGTTAGCAGCGACAGATTGCTCCTTTCCATAATTGGAAGAAATGAAGGGCATTTCCCCACGTAGGAATCAGGAGCACTAGTCATCAACTCGTCTTATGGGCTACATACTGTCATAATAAGTGCAATTTTGAAGGAGCCACCTCAAATTAAATGATATTTAAGTGATCCTAAAAACTATAATCCATATGAAATTTTAAATTGTTAAAGATGGATGGATAGAGGATTATTTCTATTTAACTTCAGTTGTTAACTTATTAAGCCGAGCTACCGTCAGGGCCTTGCATCAGCGGTCTTCTGGTTTGGTTCATGCAGTTTATTTGGGTCCCCGTACGTTCTGTGCTGCTTTCACCAGTACGTTGTTTGCTTGACTACTCGAGTCACCAGATTGGCGTTGGAGGCAGCCTTGACATGGAGGCATGGAGCTGCTGTCGGTGGCTGATCCATGGTCTTGTCTTCAAGCTCTTTTAAGAAAAATTTGGTACTGATGTGCCGTGTTCAAGCTGGCCTTGATAGCCTGACTTGTGTTTCTTGCAATTCATGTGTCCGGTGGCCGGACTGGTAGCGTTACTTTTTTTCTGCCGAGTTCAAGTCGGTCTTGTCGATAGCCATTCTTTTAAACAGTTACATACAAACTATTCCTTGGTGCGTTTCAAACTACAGCGTGAGCATGACATGCATTGCCATATATGTGGACCCAAATATAATCATGAAAGATTAGGCGATCAAGATGTTTGTTTTTTTCCGATTAATATCAAAATTTCTAGCTTTTTTCTTTTAATTAGATTAATTTGGTGATTTCTATTTTTTCTTTGGATTAACGCGATGGCTCTTAGAGGAGTCTTAAATTAGTAAAGATAGAGATTAGTTTATCGGAATTGCTATATATATGTCAGATTCTTGTAGTTGTAGCAGACGTTAGTCTCTGAGTTACCAGGCGACCACGTTCCCCACGCGCGGTATGGGGGAAGATGGTCAAAATCAACTAGTATTAGGAACTTTAATCATTTTAGTCTCAAAATAGATCATAAATCAGGAGAAAAAAAAGGCACACTGCAGACAATTCTTCTCCACACCCCTCGATAAAGCAACCATGCCGAACAGGATAGGTGGCGCTTCAACATTTTTTTTGAACAAAAAGCGCATCAACGCTTTCACAAATGGATATCACACTTCAAACCTGATTTTATCTTCGTCACAAGCAACCTGTTAGTCATAATGTACACAAAAAAAATCCAAAATTCCTGATACCTAACTATTAGATATGACTGATCTCCTCCAGTAATCTCCTCAGACAAATCTTTTGTCTGAATTCAAAAGAAGTGGCCTTTCGCCATTTTCTCCAACTCCTTCAAGCTTTGAACATTCAGCCCTCAGAGAATCAGACTGCCCTCGCACGCGCAGTGCCTCGGCTGCGCAGTATAAATAGGGCCCCCTCGCTCCTCTGCTTCTGCACATCCTTCTCTCCTTGTCCTTGCCATCGCCTCTGTGCCTGAGTGAGAGCAATGGGGTTTCTTGGAAGGGTTGCTTGGGCATGGCTGGTGCTGCTGCTGCTGCTGCAGATCGCCGGGGCGTCACATGTCGTCTACCGGAACCTCGAGACGGAGGCGGCGGCGGAGGCCGTGCCGCCTTCCATCGTCGATTCCGAGTTGAGGACTGGGTACCACTTCCAGCCCCCAAAGAACTGGATCAATGGTAATGTCAACTAACCCGCCTCTCTTGTTCGAGCTAGAATTAATGCAGCTAATAGGCGGACACCGTTATACTTATATATGGCCAAAGAAGGGACAGTATTCTATTCTCGAGACAGTCTCACAAACCATGCCTGTATGATGTCCAGACAGTTTTGAGCATGATACAGAGAAATTCACCTGAAACTAATGGCTAAACTTATCCAAGTTATAGGCTTACATCTACGTTTGAGTATACTGACATGACTGGCAGGTCAAATGTTTGGGTATAGTAGAAACTACGAGCTGTACGTCAACTTTGTTAGTTACCAAAGAAATACTCGAATGTTCTGAGTTGGGATAGTTCCATTATGAAAATAAATAAAGCATAATTTATAAGTGTGAAGATAATACCATTTACAAATTACTCTTTTAGAAAGATGGCTTAAGACCGTTTATAAGGTTGTTGTTTTGTCAGTTGGGTTTACGGGTATAGCGGCCTAACTACCTAAGGCTAGGTCACTGGTTTAGCAGGTTTGGAATCGGACGCTGATTTAGTGGTCCGATGACACTGAGGCTGAGCAACAGTTCGGGTATAGGGAAATTGTGCCATGCTTTGTATCAAGAAACAAGCATGCTTTAGGGGTAGCCTACAGTTCGCTGATGAAATTTCAGGGCTCTTTTTCTTAAAGCTCGAACTTTCCTGTGACCAGTGATTCTTGCACAGTGATTCTCGAAAAGGTTTAATTGTTTCTAACTCGTGATTTTCTTATCCCTTTGGTGGGCTGCACTGCTCTCTGATTGCTGCGGCGGCGAAATGAACTTTGGAACGCCACTCCAGATCCGAACGGTACGTCGTTTTCCATCTGCTAGATCCGTGTGTACTGCAACTTGCGAATCCATTGAACGGCGACGCCTTTTGTGAGGATTGATTAAGCACATTTAGCATGCGAATGGCACTATGGCAGGCACACTCGGACTGCACATGCACGGGTACCTGTCGACCGTAGGCTGGCCAGCTCTTACCATGGCATCTAGATCAAAAAAAAAAAAAAACTTCCTCTGAAAATACCATTAGTTTTATAGTACAAGCATCCACGTACTCTCTTCGACTCTTTTCTACTTAAACTTCTTGGGTTGACCAGCAATAAACTTGAAACTATTGATTGACTATATAAAAATTATATTAGTAGATTTATTGTCAAAAATACATCCATAATATTATAATTTTATTAATATATTTTAGTGTAAATTTATAAAAATAGAAGTTTAGTGTAATGTATAAAAATAGTGTCTAAAATCGCATATTAAAGATCATAAAAACTAAAAAATGTTAAGTAAAAAAAGAATAGAAGAAGTACTATGTATCGACTTGGTGTTCTAATCATAAGCGGTAGAAATAAGTTGCAACACGAAACACGCGAGTAATTGAACTGTAAAAGCAAATTGTAATTCGTTTGTTGACTCAACCGAGACACTGAAAATGTTTGATCTGGTGAAACTGAATGCGTGCAGCTCCGATGTACTACAAAGGATGGTACCATCTCTTCTACCAGTACAACCCCAAGGGCGCTGTGTGGGGGAACATCGTGTGGGCGCACTCAGTGTCGCGCGACCTCATCAACTGGGTGGCGTTGAAGCCGGCGATCGAGCCCAGCATCAAGTCCGACAAGTACGGGTGCTGGTCGGGCTCGGCGACGATGATGCCCGACGGCACGCCGGCGATCATGTACACCGGCGTCAACCGGCCCGACGTCAAGTACCAGGTCCAGAACGTGGCATTCCCCAGGAACAAGTCGGACCCGCTGCTCCGGGAGTGGGACAAGCCTGGGCACAACCCTGTCATCGTGCCCAAGGACGGCATCAACGCGACGCAGTTCCGGGACCCGACCACCGCGTGGCGCGCCGACGGCCACTGGCGGCTGCTCGTCGGCAGCGTCACAGGGGGGTCCCGCGGGGTGGCGTACGTGTACCGGAGCAGTGACTTCAGGAGGTGGACGCGGGTGAGGCGGCCGCTGCACTCGGCGCCCACGGGCATGTGGGAGTGCCCGGACTTCTACCCGGTCACGGCGGACGGCCGGCAACACGGGGTCGACACGTCGGTGACGGCCGGCGGCAAGCGGGTACTCAAGCACGTGCTCAAGAACAGCCTCGACCTGCGCCGGTACGACTACTACACCGTCGGCACGTATGACCAAAAGGCCGAGCGGTTCGTGCCGGACGACCCCGCCGGCGACGAGCACCACCTGCGGTACGACTACGGCAACTTCTACGCGTCCAAGACGTTCTACGACCCAGCGAAGCGGCGCCGGATCCTGTGGGGATGGGCCAACGAGTCCGACACCGCCGCCGACGACGTGGCCAAGGGGTGGGCTGGAATTCAGGTAGGTAGCTACGTGCACGCACGCATGCCAAGTTGACTAGCAGTCCATCATGCCGTCATCTTCAGATTGTCCATATCACCGTATACTCATGTTCTTTTAATTCAATCACATGATTTTGGAACGCATTTTGTGCGTAATCTTGTACGATGATCTAAATTAACTTGTGCATGTGTGCGACATTGTTAGGCGATTCCGAGGAAGGTCTGGCTCGACCCTAGTGGGAAGCAATTGGTGCAGTGGCCGATCGAGGAGGTGGAGGCGCTCAGAGGGAAGAGGCCGGTCAGTCTCAAGGACAGGGTGGTCAAGCCAGGGGAACATGTTGAGGTCACTGGGCTACAAACTGCACAGGTTAGTGTGCTTAACACTAATTTTTCCACCTAGCTCATCTTCATCTGTATGCAACGAAGGCCACATTTTTAATGACCTGAAAAGTAAGAGCAATATTGCCGTCTGTGCCGGCCTGCGCAACAAATTGCTCCCCTGATCTGTGAATGGCACTATGGATGCTATCCTGGTCCCCTTCTTATCCGGCAACTCTGAAGTTGTGTCCAGTGTGCAGTGTCCACTCCCTGGTACTTGTGCTGTGTCGCTTTCTATTTGTGCTTTCTCCCCCACAGATTTCAGACTGTTGACAGTACTGTAGCATTATATTTTCAAATTTTGTACGGATATCCGTTTTTGCAAATCTAGCCCCTTTCCAGAGCTAGCTCGACAGATTTCACTTCCATCCATCTCCTGCGCTTTAACCTCAGCTCGTCGTCATCCGCACACTGCATGCAGTGCATACTTTCCAACTTGATTAATGCTACCTAGGTCTGCTAATGCAAGATACTAATAAATAGACTCGCGCTTTTGCTAAGTGTGTGGTGATGAGCAGAGAACCAATTAACCTCGTCACTTGGGCAGGCTGACGTCGAGGTGAGCTTCGAGGTGCCGAGCCTGGAGGGAGCGGAGCCGCTCGACCAGGCGCTCGCCTACGACGCCGAGAAGCTGTGCAGCGTGCGGGGCGCGGACGCGAGGGGCGGCGTGGGCCCCTTCGGCCTGTGGGTGCTGGCCTCCGCCAATCTGCAGGAGAAAACCGCGGTGTTCTTCAGGGTGTTCAGGGCAACGCGCAGCAGCAGGCCCGTGGTGCTCATGTGCACCGACCCCACCAAGTAAGTGCGTGCGATTAGTGGCTTCTCCCTCACGATAATCTCACGCATGACGCATTAGCCAGCGTTTGTTTAGGTCTGAGCAAAGCAAACAAGATCGCACTCGCACGAATGTTAAAGCACATGTGGTCAGCCATGAATGTTTTCTTGTATCTGTACAAGAACTTCGGCTACGTACACTGCATCGCATTGACTTTGGTTTCTTTTCCGGCGAAGGTCGTCTCGCGACCCAAATTTGTACCAGCCGACCTTCGCAGGTTTTGTTGATACGGACATCACGGATGGGAAGATATCGCTGAGAAGCCTGGTATGCTACCGTGCATTCAACAATTTCTCATACTATACAAGCTCACAAATTCTTCTTATGTAAATTAATTTTTGCGTGTTTCTCTCTCTAGATCGATCGTTCGGTTGTTGAGAGCTTTGGCGCCGGGGGCAAGACCTGCATCCTCTCAAGAGTCTACCCGTCGCTCGCCATAGGCAAGAACGCTCACCTTTACGTGTTCAACAATGGGAAGGCGGACATCAAGGTGTCGCAGCTCACAGCATGGGAGATGAAGAAGCCACTCATGAACGGCGCCTAAAATTTGAGGAGCTAAGATTCACACGTGTTCTGGGTGGGCATTGGTGATAATATATGTACTAGTTGCTGATTAGTGATGGGTGCTATCATGCGCGTGAATACAATAATCCTATTCATCCCGACTGGGTGCCTAGTCCGAGACTACTTACTGACGTGTACATGGCCCCACCCACCACTGTCGCGGAAAGTTTTTATGGGAGTAACTAATTGCTGTTGGAATAAACCACGCCGAGATTTCTGCGTGTCCGCGTTGAGTGCGTTGCGGGCGTGCGCGTCCGTGTTAGTCGCGTGTGTGGCGTATGTTAGTTGCGTGTGTGGCGTGCGTTTCGTGAGTTAGTTGCGTCGTCGTTAATAAAAGGATTGTAAGCTGTGTGCTTTGGTAGGATTGAAAAATATAAAAAAGGCTTGGTGTTGCGTTGCCGAGCTGGGCGTTTCGTCGCCTGAGAAAAATATCCTCGCGTTCTTGTATTTGATCTTGATCTAGTTCCCTCATTTGGTATCAGAGCAGGTGAAGTTCGACAGCAAGCTGATGGCCGGTGACGAGCGTACGCCGCCATCATCTCCGAAGTCCGACGGCGACCCGAAGTCCGGCGGTAGCAGCACACGACGTGAGGTCATGGTGGAACGCGTCATCAAGGAATCCAGCGGGTTGGTGGAGTTCCCGGTGTTGACACGGGCCAATTACCACGAGTGGGCATTGGTGATGCAGGTGAACTTGGAGGCGCTCGGGCTCTGGCATGCCGTGGAGACGAGCGACGTCGAGCGTCGCGAGGATCGGCTGGCGTTGGCCGCCATCCTGCGCGCGGTGCTGACGGAGATGCGCTCGGGTCTCGCCGTGAAGAAAAGTGCCAAGGAGGCATGGGCGGCTGTGAAGGCGATGCGGATGGGCGACAAGCGCGTGCAGGAGGCGAACGCGCAGAAGCTCCTTAAACAATTCGAGAATGTGGCATTCAACGTTGGTGAGTCCATCGATGAATTCGCCATGCGTCTTGACTCCCTCGTTGCGGAACTGCACGAGCTGGGGGAGAACATCGAGGAGGTGCACGTCGTCAAGAAGCTGCTTCGCGTGGTGCCGGTGAAGTACTATCAAGTCGCCGTGTCCATCGAGATGCTCATGGACTTGAATACGATGTCGCTCGAAGAGCTGGTTGGACGACTCCGAGTGGCTGAAGATCGGTGCGGCGCCGAGGCGATTGCGGACGGCGTCGGCGATTCTTTGCTCACCGAGGAGCGATGGGAGGCGCGCGCGTCGAGAACAACGGGAGGCAGCGAGCGCGCATGGACTTCGTCAAGAACAGCGGCCGTGCAAAGGGCGGCGGCCGGAGCGACGACGACGACGACGACGCGAGCAGCATGAACTCGGGGACAAGTATACGTTCGCGCCGCGCCAGGCGAGGAAGGTGCTACAACTGTGGTGTACGTGGCCACCTCTCCAGGGATTGCCGTGAGCCGAGGAAGGAGAAAGCAATGCTCGCCGAAGGCGACGACGAGCTAGCACTCATGTAGGTCGGGCACATAGGGGTGTCGTGGTTTAGGAGGTGATTGTTGGAATAAACCATGCCGAGATTTCTGCGTGTCCGCGTTGAGTGCGTTGCGGGCGTGCGCGTCCGTGTTAGTCGCGTGTGTGGCGTACGTTAGTTGCGTGTGTGGCGTGTGTTTCGTGAGTTAGTTGCGTCGTCGTTAATAAAAGGATTGTAAGCTGTGTGCTTTGGTAGGATTGAAAAATATAAAAAAGGCTTGGCGTTGCGTTGCCGAGCTGGGCGTTTCGTCGCCTGAGAAAAATATCCTCGCGTTCTTGTATTTGATCTTGATCTAGTTCCCTCAATTGCACGTAACATTCTCCGTTCCATCCCGTATGCAATCTGCTTTGGGTGTAATTAATCAGCCGATAATCTACTGATTTGTTTTCTCGACGCCCCTAGCCTGCATGCGCATCAGAATATCAGTAGGTTGTAAAGTATGAATTCCAATTCTGCGTAAATCTTGGCCAACGACTGTGATGTTATAAACTATCTGTGTTGGCTATTTAAAAAGTAAAATTATTTTTTATTTTTTGGTCAACCTCAGAAAATGCTAGTCATGCTCTCTAAAAATAAGCAAGCAAATAACATATATAGCACATGACAATCATTATACAGATCTCATAAATGAATTAAACAACGCAAACAAACCACATATATAGCACACGACATCATTACATATATCTTATAAATGAATTAAACAATTAGATAAATACAATTAAATTAATTATTTGATTAAGTATAAGTAAGTGAATTACAATCAAATCAAACGTTTGAGCAACTAATCATCTTCGCCGGGGTTGAACTCTCCATTCGATTGAATGACCTCCGCCATCAAGAATTCAGAGAGGTTTCCTCGAACTTCAATGAGATTGTTAAGATTGAATGCACTTAAGTTGAATTTCACACCCTATCGCTAAGAGTGTTAAAGTCATTAGCATATATATATATACACACACACATATATATATAGAAATTAATAATTACGAAATAAATATTGGCAGGTTGACCAACCTCTGCATCCTTCGTCTTAGTACCTATGATTTTCTGCGTATGTCTGCAAACGTAGAATCCACATACGTTGCCCTATAGTTGCTAGTGGTACTGCAAAAATAGAATTATATATATAGGTATTGTCAGTTATAAAGGTATTATTATGAAGTGTGATATATGATTGTTGTGTTATAGTGAGTACCAGAAATTACATTTTGTGTCGCAGTGTGGCGCTGGATTCCTTATGTCTCCTTCCCCAAGCAATGTAAGAGCTGGACGATCTACGTCATTTCAAAAAATTAGTTTCGGCCATTGCAAACGAAGGAAAGACTACAATTGACTTATGTATGAAGGAAATGAGTTTACATGTCAATTGTTTGTTGCACAAGGGTAAAGTTGTGGTTGCTCCTAAATAGAGAATTAACATATATTATCTTGCTCTATTTTGATATAATCACAATCAGAATCTAGTGAGACCTAGTCATGCATGTTGTCATAGTGATTAATTCTAAATTCATGTTGCGTATAAAGTACAAATGAAACTTGCATGATAACTAGTGAAGCACTTACCTCTGATTGACCATGATGAAGTCCTTATCACTCTGAGTAAGCAATCCAGTCGTTATGTAATTTTCGATGAAGAAATCATTGTCCTTGATGCATTGCTTAAAGACTAAGTGTGGATTGAGAAAACCCACCGGTTGTCATTGTGCTAGATTTGTTGGATCATAAATCTATACATAAACAATGAGTTATTACATTTATCAGTATTACGTGAATGTAAAATTTGATTGTATAGTACACTTACAATATCAAACATCGTAAAAGTGAGGCATCAAGTTCATCAAGATTGAATAGTAAGAACAAATCTTCGAAGGTCATGATGAAGTAGCTCAGGTCGTGGAGGAAACACGCCTCCATGTATCTCACGATGAATCCACTTTGCCTGTTTGGCTTCCTGTTGGTATTACTAACCACAAGCCGCTTGTGATACGTAACTATCACAGATGGTTTGTATTACTAACCGTCTGTGAACTATCACATACGGTTATAATTAAAAACCATCTGTGATATCTGCTATTATCACAGATGGTTCATATCAATAACCATCTGTGAACTATCACAGACAATTATTCGTAAGAACCGTCCGTGATAGTTACGTATCACAGACGATACATGGCCACACTTATAAAATCGTTTGTGATAATTATAGTATAGACGGTTCCTCATGAATCGTCTGTGATGAGGCATTCAGTATAGTTTGTTTTATAGTAGTGATAGCAGCGTCAGTGTGGGAGTGCAATCCAGATGGGCAGCGTCATCAGGGTAGAATTCAAGAGGTTGTTGTGGAGTGGACAGTGAAGGCGATGTTGTTCTCACAGCGGGAGTCACCATGGATAGGGGACAAGTCGGTGGCGTCGCACCACTTGTTGCTTGGCTTGTTAAGGAACAATCTCTGGAGGTGTTCATCGTGTATTCATGTCAGGCATCCACATCAAAGGCGATCCCTCACAGTAGTCGGCATCAAGACCGTTCATGGATAGGGCTAGAAGCACATGCTCAAAGTGGTAGTGCACTTCTTCCCCAGATTACCATCGTGTTCAGCTTCTTCCCTATGGCCAATCCTACCATGTAATCACCGCATCCTCTTATTATTATTTACTAGTCATCAACCCGTGTACCTGCATAGGCTAGCAATTTAAATTTTGTTTATTTCTTATGTAAATCCTAAAAGTCATTTTTAATCCGAAATTTAGATGTATTTTGCTTCTCCAGAACATATGTATTTCCCAAGTTCTCTTGGTTTACCTTCGTACCTTTGATTCTTTAGCAAGCATGACTTCTCCATGTGTACTATATCAGTGTAGGACCGATATGACAATAAATGGTTGAATGGTGTCTCTGAAATTTTCTCATAAGTATTTGTCAATTTTTTTACTCCAGTAGCTACAGAGCTATGAATATCATAATTGAAAGTCAAGAGCAAACCACCCAAAAACCTGAGAGAAGTTCTTAGCTCTTCATCGGTATGACCGCCACTGTGAGTGTGGTCTGATTGGCAAAGCACTACCAGTTTGACTGGCTTGAAGTCGGTGATCGAACCGATGGCCTATTGGACTGTTCCTAGGGATGGTCTGATCGCTCCCCTGTTTTCATAACAGAAAATTAGTCCGAGCCGAGACCAAGAAAGGTGCAACTCCCAAAATCCTTAACCAAATGAATTGAAACTTTGCATGCATCTTGTTAAAGATTTCCGAAAACTATTCCATCCAAAGATCATATGGATCTTGGTCAAAGTTCCAATCTTTCCCAAAAACAAGCAAGAGTGCACCAAAACCAGACAAACTTCAAAAAATTGGGATACGACTTGCTCGTGGGTAGAGAATAGCTAAGATAGCTTTAGAAGAGTTCCACACAGCAAGCTCAAAGCAAAATTGGGCAACTTCTAAAACTTGCAAGACCAAGTGTGTAGATGGATGTAAATTGATCTTCATAATCATTTCCATCACTTGCACATCCTTGGAACATAGTAAGATCCAGAAGTGGAAAGAAGAGATCAAAACCGACATGAACAAGAACAAATTAATCAAATCAAGAAGATACTATGAGTGATGAACAAAGTTGATCCATTGCTATTTGAGGATGAATGTTTTACAACTACTCCACCTAAAGGACAAGAAAGCACACCACAATATTCATCCTTCTAACCCTAACCTAGAACATAAGATTGGAATAAGATATGGTTGGATGGTTAACTTGCAAGTCATCAATCTGTGCATATGTAAAGGGAACAAATTCTAAGTTACATTTTTTAGTGTTAAAGAATGTGTGTGAATGCTTCCTGGATAAATATAAATTCATAAGGATGAGTACTTTTTGTTAGCTTCAACATATCGAACATTATTCTGGCATGATGACTTCAAATACAAGCTATAAACAGTCAACAGATTGTTAAAAACTGAAAGTTCGTAATGGAAACTTTTCAAAAGTATAGTTTACTTATGTAGCTTTAATTCCAAATTTGTATATATTTGTATACAAATGTTCCTATTACAATTTTGAGTCTGAATTTTCTATTTTATATACCCGTAGAGTAGACTTCAATTAAAATTCATACATCCAACTTCAAATACATTTTAATTTTTATAGATATTCATTTTCTGAATTTTCATAATTTTAAAAGTAATGTTGTACTTATTTAATTCATAATTTTGAAAGCTTTACTTAATTATCATAATTTGCACAAATGTTGTAAAATTATTTTTTGTTCTGAATTGCAATTTATAGAAAATTTCAATTTACCTTGGATTCCTTAGAAATTTGGGTTAAGTTCAAAGTTATACCACATATACATGAATTTCTCGCCGATTAGATTTGATCTAGACCATTATATCCATAGGGTCCATTGGGTTGTCGAATTATACATATTTTTTACTTTTCTCTAATTGAGGAAAGAATTTCTAGCTATTTTATCTTTTTACAAATAATATAGGAATTTCTATGACTTTTTTATTCTAAAATTAACGTTGAGCTTTTCAAAAAGCCTCCAGTTTTATTTCTTTGCTCGACTCAAGCATACACTACTACAGAAATCCTAATACTAGACACCAAATCACAGACGATTTTGTAAAACCGTCTGTGATGTACACTATCACAGACGATTTTAATTTGGAGACCGTCTGCGTTGCTGAAGGAGTATCACAGACAGTTCTTACCGATGAACCGTCTGTGATACTGGAATATCATAGACGGTTTTTAACTAAAAATCGTCTGTGATAATTACATATTATTACAGACGATTTTTAGTCAGGAACCGTCTGTGATACTGGAATATCACAGATGGTTTTTAGATAAAAACCGTTTATGATATTCCAGTATCACAGACGGTTATTAACTAAAAACCGTCTGTGATATTCTAGTATCACAGACGGTTTTTGTTAAAACCCGTCTGTGATAATCCTGCTATGTATTTATTACGCCGCTCAGACCGCATCTGTCTTCATTTCGATTTAGATCTAGCCGGTGCTGCAGCTGGAGGCGGCATGGCTTTCAGGCAAATTTATTTGGTGAAAGGAGGCATACTTGGCAGGAGAGCTTTGAAGATTCATCAAGTTCTTGGTTGCTCTAGATATGGTTAGTAATGAAATTTGTTTTTCGTTGTATCAAAATTTAGATCTAGCTAATTTTCGGTGACTGTTATATATATACTTTGAAGATCTAGATAATTTAGATTTAGCTAGCCTTAATGCATGTGGTATATATGTAATAATAATTAATTAAATTAATTTTAATACTAAGTTGTTATATATGTGCATAATATAGGACCGAAACTGGATGTATACCGCAAACCGTGTGAATGAAGAGTACATTAATAGCGTGTCTGCTTTTACAAGAGCTGCCGAGGAGGATATATTGAATAAGAGGGTGGAATATATGTATTGTCCATGCACTAATTGCGAGAATTTAAAGATGTTTAAGAATAAAGAGCAGATTGAAGTGCACTTGATTCGGATGGGTTTCAAAAAGGGATATACATGTTGGACCAGTCATGGCGAAGTCAATGATATGCCGCCGGATAACATCACCGGTGAAGTCAATGATATGCCGCCGGATGACATCACCGGTGAAGTCAATGATATGCCGCTGGATGATGTCGATTGTGGTTCGGATTCGGATAGCCTGCACGATGACAATCTGGATCAGATGCTTCATGATGTAGAAGAGAACTATGATGAGAGATAGTATGTTAAATTCCGAGGCTTGATGGAGGACTCGGAGAAACCTTTATTCACGTGTTGCAGGTCAAAGTACACGAAGTTGTCAGCTGTGCTTGAACTGTTGAAATTGAAGGCAAACAACGGTTGGTCCGACAAGAGTTTCATGGCGCTGCTAGGTCTTTTAGCGGATATGCTTCCGGAGGGAAATGAGTTGTCTAAAACCACGTATAAAGCCAAGAAGGTTCTTTGTCCATTGGGAATGGAAATAGAAAGAATACATGTATGTCCGAATGACTGTATCATCTACCGTAAAGAGTATGCAAAAAAAATGCATGTCTGTCTGGTGTGCAATGCATCCCGATACAAACGTAACAATCAATCAGATGATGATGGCGAGAGAACAGAGGTGAAGAAAGGATCTCCTGCAAAGGTGGCATGGTATCTTCCTATAATTCCTCGTTTGCAGCGATTTTTTGCGAATATAAAGGAGGCAAAACTGCTGCATTGGTACTCGCAGAAGCGCAAGAAGAATGGAATACTGAGAATAAAACGGACGATTTTTACTTACAAACCATCTGTGATTATCACCTATCACAGACGGTTTTTAGTTACGAAACGTCTGTGATATTTACACCACAGACGGTTCAAAAACCGTATGTGATAACCTTCGATTATCACTGACCCATAAATTCAGCCAGTTCAGAAAACTATCTGTGATGACGTTTTTGAACCGTCTGTAATACGGTTTTCTGTAGTAGTGATAGACTCATGGACGGTACAAATTTCTGGTTTGCCGCCAAGAGAAATAAGCATATAATATATTCTACGTAGAAACTTTTGTCATGGAGGTACATGAGAGACAAGAGAACAGGTTGAGACTTGAGACTGGTCGATTCATGAGCAATAATGTATGGCTGATTGAAGGAATGCAATCAAGGTTGCATTTAGTACCATACAAAATCATGATGATTTTGTTAACGTATTTGATTACCTTGTTCCGATTCACCCCTAACTTTCTTTGTTTTAGTTTGGCTTCCATATTTGTAATCAAAATCGTTATGTGCATGGGTTGTAGACATGACATTGACAAGTGCACAATTAGTTTAAGTTGCAGATTGCACCAGACCAAGATAGATTCACCTTTTCGATTAATGCGAGGATCGCTTGTTCTTTGTGTTGGACTTTTAAGGGTATTTAGATAATTTTTCAATTTAAGAAAAGAAAAAAAAGAGAGGTGGCCCCACCTGTTGGTGGGACAAATGAGGAGATAAGGCTCCAGCCTCATCTCGCGCGCGCTTGGGGGAGTTCGGCTTGACATGTTCTTGTGGTGGCCGGATCATGCAACGAAGGCGGTGGCTGTTGGCTGCAACTTACCGGCTGTCTCCTCGCTCCTCTATATATACCGGTCTCCCTCTCCTTGTTTGGGAACTGAACAATTAGTGAGGTCTCTTCTTCCTCAATCTCTTCTTCCTCTCGGTTTGAGCTTTGGGGCTACTGTTTCATCGTGTTCTTCACCGATGCTGATGGATGTGCAGTCCGGATTTTTCTTCTCTGGGTGTTTCCCATGCTGTTCCTTGGGCCATTTCTCTTTGAGACTTGGTAGTGAGGAATTTGGGAACTTTTGCCCTAGAATCTTGAATCTAGTTGGTTTTGTATCGAGTTGAGGAAGAAGAAATTGACGCTTGTGGCTTTGTGTTCTTTGGTGCTCTTGGCCGAAGCACTTCGGTTGGTCTTGTGCGGCATCTTCCCTGTCCCTCAACTTCGCTCTTCGGTGCGCCGAAGTTCGAAGATCGGTATTGTATCTCCGTCAACCTCATCTCCTTGTGCGACACAGTGAGGCATTTGGTTTTCTGGGATAGCGTCATTTGATGTATCTTGTCTGATTCATCTCGGTGGTTTTGAGTGCCATTGTATTCGCGAGTAGTACTACATCCTGCATTACTTTTGCTCATGAGCTGTGCTAGTTAAAGGTTCAGATTGAATTGATTTGATTAAACTCTAGCGCTGGGAGATATTACAAAGTGATGCTGTGGGTTAAGAACAATTGCTCGATAATGAACTAACATTAAAACTAAAATTGTATATGATATTG
This sequence comes from Melocanna baccifera, assembly GCA_036346265.1. Lineage (NCBI taxonomy): Eukaryota > Viridiplantae > Streptophyta > Magnoliopsida > Poales > Poaceae > Melocanna > Melocanna baccifera. The sequence continues at coordinate 16,703,735 of CM070687.1, forward strand.
AGTATAGATTGATCTTGAGCTTTCGGTCGACTTGCTATTTGTCATACTCTGATTATTGAAGTTATCTTGTGATACTTGCTGCTCATTGTGTTGTCTCGGTTCTATATTTTGTGATTTATTTTCGGTCACTATAGTTTATACCCGAGCCTGCTATACTATTTTAATCAATATTATTCATGTCTATTGAGTGGTAGATTGATTATTGTGATTTTTTATGATGTCCAGCAAGTTATACTTGATGATCTATTAGTTTCTTACAATAGCAAGGTTTATTTTAAGCTCAAGATCTAATCTATACACTGTCATATATAATTAAGATTACATATTTGTTATTGTTGTGATGGTTAAGACTAAATCTTGTGCAACTAGCCTTCTGAAAGTAATAAACAACATTCTAAATCTTAGCTTTATGCTAATTTTGGTCATACACATAGTGTATATATTGGGCATAGTATTCTGTTGGAGTGACTTAAAAGTATTTACATGTGTATATGTTATTTAAATCATTAGAATGCTGCTGTGATCTTGCCTTCATTTATGATAATTATACTGAAATTAATCTTAGATATTTACTAAAACCGCATTATTTATAACACTTTGTTCCTGCCAATACGTGAATTTCTAGCTTTCTTACGATTGAGGTGACCACCCGACTCAATTTTTCTTTCACCTTTTCACGGTTGAAGTGATCGCTCGACTCTAAAAAAAATTACAACCACCGACTACTTAGCTACTAACTATAGTGCTAATAAGATTTGTGCAGTTTAGCTTCAAAAATGTATAGAAGCATTATTCTGATAATAATTTGTTGAAATAGAGTTTCTTGCGTTCCAACTTCCAATGGCGGGTGGCACGATTCTTTTGTTGCCCGACTTGGCTGTCTAGCCATACGAATTCTATCAGAACTCCTCTTTGTATCATACACTGTTACAACATGTAATATGGTCATGATACTTAATCCAGGCCATAGATTATACCAATATGAATTTTAGATGGCTAAGATATTTTCGTCCGATTAATGAGATAATTTCTAGCCATTTTTCTGACTAATGTGAAAATTTCTAGTTTTTTCTCTGATTAATGAGAGAATTTTTAGCTATTTTTCTCTGATTAATATAAAAATTTCTAATATTTCATCCTCTAGGATTAATGTGGGGCTTCTGGAAAAGCCTTCAATTAGAATAGATAAGCCCTGTTCGCTTTGATTTCTAACATCTGTTTTTCTATAGTAAATAATTTTTATAGTATCAAGTTTTAAACAGAGTGTTTTTTCAAGACGGGGTCTACTAGTCGACTGTAGAAAATACTGTAGTGACTTCATTTATATCAGTCAAAATTACACGTGAGTGCCTCCCTATAAGATTTTCTATAATTTGTTACTATTCATAAGTCAAAACCAAAAGCTATCAGTAAAAATCAATATAAACGCCCCTATGGATAGATAGATTAACCAATTTGACCTACGGGACCACATTAGTATGTACGTTGTATGTACTCAGTTGGTATCCCTAGCACTACTGGGGTGAATAAGTGCAACACATAGCATATGTGCTTTTTTCAGACTGCAGAGCCAATAATATTGCTGTTTGTAAGAGATAGTATATAGAGAAAAATAGTCACATATGATTTTAGCTGGTACAACTGAACTCAGTACACTTTTTACTACAACCTTTCTATTGATCCCATCTTAAAAAAAATACACCGTTTAAAAGTTAGTTATTGTAGCATAAGTCATAATTCACAATCATATACGACTATTTCCTTCTACGTACTGTCTCTCACGAACAGCTAGAATTTAAATATTTAAGTCATAAGCCATCAGCCCAAAACAATCCACCCTAAATGAAAAATAACTCAGCTTGTTGTACAGTACCTTAAGAATAGGTAAGATTTGTTGCAACCATCTCCAAAAAGCGAAAAATGCCAGGCTTTTTGTCTGGTTGAACTTTCATGGCCCTGCTCCTAATAAGATGGATTTCATTGACCAAGTTACAAGTTATTTATGCATTAGGTAGGAAATGAAAGGCTCATTCTGTAAATAATTTTACACCACTTGATTTCAGTAGAATCATCCGAGGGAATCCCCTTCGTTGGAGGCACCGATTGATGTGTATTATTTTAATACATAAGAATGTTGAGGGCACAAGAAGTTATCATCAATGATTGCATTTCTTTTTCTCAAAGAAAAAATGGAAATAAAATCACCTTAATGCAACAGTTAGGTCTATGACTAATGCACAACTGAAAACATTGCAAAGATCGTCAGGAGCAAGATAAGATTAGGTCGCACAAATATCTAGTGAAAGCCGCAACAGCATTAAGAAGAAAAAGTGCTATACGCATGGCAAGTTGGCAACATACAGTTTGTGCTTGTGAGTACTAGCATACTATACTGGGCATTTTTTTTTATAAAAAAGACAATATCGTAAATGTATATCACTGTCCATTTGAGAGTTCCATGGTGGTTTTGAAGCTGTCTTCCACTATATGAGATATTTAACAGCTTTACTGTTTTCTTTTCTACATTCACAAGATAAACTCGTGTGACCAGGCACTGCTACAGACAGACCTATCACAGACGGTTCGGAACCGTCATCACAGACGGTTTTTGAACCGTCTGTTTTTATGTGTCAGTGATAATAGGTGGTTATCACAGACGGCTCCCGATCCGTCTGTGATAACTTACATTACAGACGGTTTTTGCAAACAATCGTCTGTGATAGTCGACTTTCACAGACGGTTAAAAACAACAACCGTCTATGATAGACACAATATCACAGACGGTTCCTTTTCCGAACCGTCTGTGATACACGCAATATCACAGACAGTTTGTGTCACAGACAGTTTGTTGTTTTTAACCGTCTGTGAAAGTACTATCACAGACGATTTTCAACAACGAACCGTCTGTGATAGCAATTGCAATAGCAGTTTTATTTGCCGTTTTTTGGCTAGCCTCAGGATATGCTAGCCATGCTCTCTGAAAGCAAGCAACAGGATTAAAACATATATAAGAATCACATACATTGCAGATTACACAGATCTGACAAATGAATCACATTCAATATTGCAACTCAAAGTTACACAGATAAGTTAATTGCAACTCAGTGAATTACAAATATAACAAACGGCCAACAGATCACATACAAATATAGAATGAAAATCGTCACACTATTCTGACAAATAAGTTGTTTGATTAAGCACACAACTTAGTGATTTGTACAATTGCATCTAATGTTTCAACATCTAATTATCACCATTACCGGGGTAGAACTCTCTAGCCTTGTTTATACACTGTCCTAGTAAGAACCCGGAGAGTGTTGCACGAATTTCGATGAGTTGGTCAAGATCATATGTACTTACGTCGAAGTCCACCCGCTGTCGCTAGGAGCAATAAGTCATTAATTAGCATATGTGTATATATATACATATATAATCAAAAAATAATAATTATTGCAAGGACATGACAAACCTCTGGATCATTGATCTTACTATCCATGATTTCCTTCATATGGCGGCAAACGTAGAATCCACATACGTTGCCTTATAGTTGCTGGTGGCACTGCAAAAATTGCATTACGTACATATGTATTGTCAATTCTAGAGGCATTATAACAAAGTGTGATATAGGATTATTGTGTTGTAGCGGGTACCGGAAATCGCGTGTTGTGTCGCAGCGTGTCACTAGATTTGTCGTGTCTTCCTCCCTGGGCAACATAAGTGGCAAACGACCTACGTGATTCAAAAAAGTTAGTCTCGGCCGTTGCAAACGAAGGAAATATTACAATAGATGGAGGAAATGAGTTTACTTGTTAAGTACTTCTTGCACACAACTGAAGTCGTGGTTGCTCCTAAGTAGGGAATCAAGGCATATTACCTTGCTCCACTTTGGTATAATCACAATCAAAATCCAGTGTTGCCTAGTCATGTACACACCATAGTGATTAATCCTAAGTTCATGCTGCATGTAAAGTACAAATAAAACATGTGTAGCAACTAGTGAAGCACTTACCCTTGGTTGAAAGGAAACATGACGTACTCCTTGTCGATGTGAGCACGCAATCCCATCGTTATGTAATCTTGTACGAAGGATTCATTACCTTTGATAACTTGCTCGGAGACTAAGTGAGGGTCGAGGAAACCCACCGGTTGTCGCGATCGCCGGACTTGTTGGATTATGCATCTATACATAAGGAAAGAGTAATGACATTGATCGGTATAACATGAATGTAGAACTTCATTGTACAAGATACACTTACGATGGTCCAAAGAACGAGAAACGAGGCGTCGAGTTCGTCGAGATTGAATAGTAAAAATAAGTCTTCGAATGTCACGACGATTTAGCCTGTGTCGTGGAGGAAATGCTGCTCCATATATTTCACAGTGAATCCACTCTGCCGGATTGGCTTCATGTTGGACTTTTCCATGTACCAGGCATGCAATGTATTGCAAATCATGCCAAGCCTGGGTAATTGTGACTCAGAGACCAACGACACTCCTAGACTGAACTTCCATAGCACGGGAGCCTTATTTTTCTTCCCTTAAGTCTTATAGCCTCGCTTACGATACGTTCTCGGTGGCGTCTCGGCAGGAGCCGATGCAACATGCTTCTGAACCAGAGCTGGAGGTGGAGCCACCGGAGCCGATGTGACAGGTCCAGGGCGATGTCCCTCTTGGGACACTGGATGTGGAGATCGTGGCACGGACAAGTCGAGGGCAATGTCCCTCTTCGGCCACTGAATGAATGTGTGGATAGCATCCCCTAATGTTTTAATCTCTTCGTTTGGGGGCTTCTCAAGAGGGACGGTCTTAAAAATATCATTAATTATGTCCATCTGGACCTTTATGAAACCGGTCTCTACTTGTACACCGTGCACCAGTGTACTTGACAGCAATGGATACACCATCCCCTGCCCAGCGTCAACGGGAATAGAGCCAATAAGCCTGACTCTGAGAATGCAAGGCATGGGCCCCTACATAACGACACAAGATGAGTTAAGGCGTCCACCAGAGATATCTATGCAGCATTCTAAAGAGGTGCATTACCTGAATGTCATCGATAGGTAAGTGGGCGTCGCTATGTTCGAGAATTGGTGTGGGCGCGCAGCCATCGCGACGTTGAGGGGACCGGTACCGCAGAGTAGGGTGGGTTGCGATTGGTTGCGTACTTGTCTCAGTTCTTCCCTCAATGAATCTATCTCTCCTCGAAGTGAGGCAGTATGCTCTTGAAGTGAGGCAGATAGTTGTTCCTGAAGTTGAGCACGAAGCTCCTGTTTCATTTGGTTGTTGCGGTACGCCTTGGATATCTTCCTACTCCTATATGTCTCGGAGTAATCTGAAAATCCGTGCTTCCAAGATACGTAAACCCCCAAGCCTCGTGTGCGACCTGGGTGCTCCTTGTTTACCAAGGCCTGTGATAGTAAATCTCTCTCCCTGTATTCTTGAAAGGATCCACGAGAAAATTCGGTAGTCAATGATTGCTGCAAGAGGCAATTAATCATGTTATTTTTGAACCTATGAAGTTCAAGAGGTGTTAACAACTATATAGTTTAACTTATCTTACCAGGCGTTGGGACACTTCCTCATCTGCGAGGTTTATGAAAGAGACACTCGAAGATGTGGTTGATGACCTCGCTCTTAACCAGTTTCAAGCGCGCTCGTTTGCGATCCCGGCAAATGGCGGGGAGGTCTCCGATCGGAGTGCGACCTCGTCCTGCATCCTTTACTGCGGGATTTTACCCGCGTACCCAGCGGTGCCGAGTCTGTGAGGGTGAGTGTTTTGTGATTGGATAGCTTAGTGCGCCGCACTTTGTTGTTCAAATTCAGTTGTTGTCTTCATCTGCACAAAGGCCTTCCATGCTTTCGGCGACACGAAAGGATACTTTGTGAAGGGTGTAAGATCCTTGGCCACGTACCGCGTCACAAGAGTGCTCTTAAAATTCTTCCATGCTTTTCCCATTGCGAGGAGCGTGTGCCGTCGCACGAGTCCCTGTACTTCTGCTGGGATCTCGAAAGAATGTGTAACTTCCTCCCATAGCTGATTTTTGTGATTGTTTGACAACTCTCTCCAGCTTGCTATGGTGATGGGGACCCGTTCCCTTCCAATTATCCCGCAGGTACTCCGAAATGATGCCACTGCTTTCTTCGGTTGCAGAGGGACCCCATCCGGAGAGACCACCGTGATGGTCATTAGGCCATCTGGCCTTTTCGATACTCTTCGACCACGCTTAGTTTTCCCAATCTTAGGAGCGTGAGACCCAGATGACGACGACGAAGCCTGTGAGGACGCCATCTCTCTTCTAAGAAAAAAATAACTGTAGTGTGTCGCTAGCCTGTAAGGTGTGGGCCTAAACAAAGTTCTATCAAGCAAATGACACAAACTAGTATATCAAGTTCATTGAACCCGATACACTAGAGTGTGTCACTAGCTTCATGCCCTTTGAAGGTCTATGTGGCATACATTTTTGGATGACTATGTGGACGCAGTGAGGTGTGGTATATCTCTAGCTATAGCTAGCTGCTAATAATTCATATATAGCAATATAATTCTAATATGATTATGTGAGCACAAAAATGACATCAATCGAAATACAAATGTCATAACATGTATGTAATATATGAATTGAACATACCATTTGAAATATAACATATATCCAAATACAAATGACAAATGAATTTAACATATCCATCAATCCAGCATGTGTAAATTCGGCCAGCATATATATCAATATGACAATCCAAAGATGTGTAAATTCGGCAAAGATATATATCAATATGACAATCCAAAGATGTGTAAATTCGCGGCATATATATCAATATGACAATGTAGCATATATATCAATATAACAATGTAGCATATATATCAATATGACAATGTAGCATATATATCACTATGACAATGTAGCATATATATCAATATGACAATGTAGCATATATATCACTATGACAAACCGTCTGTGATAATAGAGACATCACGACGGTTCGTGTTAATAACCGTCAGGAAGTGTCACGACGGTTATTGACACGAACCGTCTGTGATGTCTCTATTATCACGCATAGATCAGATAACAAACCATCTGTGAACTATCACAGACGGTTATTAACACGAACCGTCTTTGATTTCTCTATTATCACAGACAGGTCGTGTTAATAACCATCTGTGATAGTATCACAGCCGGGTGGCAGTATGAACCGTCTGTGATAGTTAAGTATAGACGGTTCCGGATGAACCGTCTGTGATTTACCCGTCCAGATAGCCTGTTTTGTAGTAGTGAGGGCAGTGTGCATCTATGGAAGTGATAACTTCTGGTCAAAAACTAAGAATAAAAGGAGCTAATCCACAAATGCCCGCTGATCCAACGCATGAAGATAGGACCTGGGAACGTAGACCAATCACAGGATAAATGTAATGCTCCCGACGTTGAAATATATATTTTTTAGGGTGACGTGCTTTTTTTCACACTAATCAAGCCATCAAAACCATGTTAAGAATATCCATGGTTTATATGTGTTGAATAATTGGCAATTATGCCAAGTTGAAAGTTTGAATTTGTAAAAGTTTGCAAGTTTTCTACGTTGCTGTCAGACTAGCGTGGTCTAACCAACCGAGGACCGGGGGGGGGGGGTTCTGACCTCAATCTAGTGTGGCCGGATTTTGGTTGGTGGTCAAACTGTCGGTGCAGTACGACCGGCTTTTAGTTGACAGTTGGTTTTTTTTCTAGAGAAGTATTTTCTGGGTGCTCGACCTAGGCAACCGGGGCCAACGGTTTGACCAGCCGCTCAATTTTGATCAGACTAGTTTTGTGTGAAGGTATTCGAGGGGATTTGGATATTTGCAAAAAAAATGATCATGGGTTGAGTATTGGAGTCTTATGTCATTGCATTCATGGTGCATAAAGCATATTTAAACTAACGTAGGTCAAGTTACAAAGAACTTATGTCCAAAAATAATTCCTTGATTTTTAATATGTACGAATCTTAGAGGTAACTATAGTCAACAGCATGGACCGGAACTAGACTTGAAGATGAGCTAAGATATGGTCAAGGAAATTGAGTGGGATGGTTAAACTCAAGCAAAACATAGGGAAGATTTGGGATGTTCAAGGAAAGTTTCAAGTAATGGTTCATCGAATAGTGCGGTCAGTGCAAGTGAGGCGTGGTCAGAGGGAATGACATGAAGAGACTTGCCGATGCGTAAGCCATTGGTGAACTTACACATTGCAGGCGTGAAGATTGTTTGCAAAGGAGAGGATGACTATGAACTAGGCTCAAAAAAGAGGTGAGGTCCTCGATCAAAGTAAGGGTGTTTTGGCGGAGAAGCTAAAATATCAGAAATAACAATGTGACCAAAACCACGGCGCTTGGAGGGCATTGAGAGATGCTGAGAACGCTAACTAATGGGAAGTTTGCTCATTAGCAGGTTTGAGTTTATGAGTTTTGAGAAGAGTGCATAAGTTATTGTGGACAATCAAATTGTTGATGTTATGAATTATAGGGAAAAACTGAGTCTCACAGAAGGATTTGGAAAGAGAAAAGGAACTATCTTTATTGCTATATTAGGATTATAGCCTGCTCTTGAGGAGCAACCACAAAGGGGATGTTGCTAGCCCTAACTTTGCTATTTCTTGCCTCTGTTGACTAGCACTTGATCTTGTGTCTTCTTCTTTTCTAGTCTATCTTTTCATCTTCTTCTGTAAGGTTTAAATAGCATCGAAGAGATATCGGTTGTCATGCTGGAATAGGCACCTTATCAATTCCTCACACCCGGTTGAGTGAGCAGTTACTGGCAACAAGATATCTGACAAATAATCGTTGATTAGTTACTTATCAGTGGAAGAAAATTATAACAACCGTGAGATGGTTGCTGTGGGGCTGGGCCAACGAGTCCGATGCCGTCCCCGACGACCGCAACAAGGGCTGGGCCGGCGGCATTCTGGTCTGGACCGTGCATGCATGCATGCACTTCAATTGCACAAACAAACGCTACATGCCTACGTGTCAACTTACTGATGCATCGTTGCTGTGCCGTTGCGTTGCTGATTTTCTCAGGCGATACCGAGGAAGGTCTTTCCGTCGCCGGACGGCAAGCAGCTGATCCAGTGGCCGGTGGAGGAGATCGATCGAGAAGCGGCGAGCGAAGCACGTCAATGTCAGCAACAAGGTCGTCAAGAACGGCAACTACTTCGAGGTCACCGGCTTCAAGTCCGTACAGGTCGGTGCACAGCGAACAAAATAGTATAAGCTATCTTGCATGAAGAGCACGTTTGCATGGTGCAACGCCCGGCCTGATCGATCGATGCTGTCGTGCACGTGCAGTCGGACGTAGAGGTGGCGTTCGCGATCAGGAACCTGGACAAGGCGGAGAGGTTCGACCCGGCGTGGCGGAACGACGCGCAGGCGCTGTGCAAGAAGCTCGGCTCGCACGTCAAGGGCGGCGTGGGGCCGTTTCGGCCTGTGGGTGCGGGCCTCCGGCGACCTCAAGGAGAGGACGGCCGGCCGTCTTCTTCGGAGCGTTCAACGCCAACGAGACCAAGCACATCGTCCTCAATCCTCATGTACATGCAATGACGACCCTACCAGGTAACTAAAACACTACTGCTGGCATCACCATCTGAGATCCCACTTGCAGCGTTCAATTTTCTTCCATCACAACATGCAATACACGCCTGTATATCCAACATGCGAACTTGCAGTATACTACATTATCTTCTCTGCTGCAAAGTGGCTGCAAGTGGGGAAGATATGGGTGCTAGCTTGATGATGACGTACGTGTCACCGATATTTGCGTTTGCATTCTTCTCACCCGCAAGTCGCAACTGCAAGCATCGATCGCTAAATGTCTTGTTCCCCACTGAACAAACAGGTCGTCATAAGAGTCGAAGATCTACAGGCCGACCTTCGGCAGCTTCGTCAATGTCGACATCGCCAAGACGAAGAAAATTGCCCTCAGGACATTGGTACGCACATGATCGGTCTATGTTCATATGTGTCACTGAAACCAGCATTATCAGTCGTAAGAACAGAGCTGTAACTTCGCTGCACGTGCAGATCGACCACTCCGTGGTGGAGCTTCGGGGCGCGCGGCAAGGCATGCATCATCCTGACGAGGGTCTACCCGAAGAAGGCCATCGGCGACGACGCGGACCTCTTCGTCTTCAACAACGGCGAGTCTGACATCAAGGTCACCAACCTGGAAACCTGGGAGCTCCAGACCCCGAAGATGAACGCGTCGCAGCAGTAGCAGCAGCCCGAGGACTAGTGCTAGCTAGCGTCTTTATCTGAGATTAGTTAGGAGGCTCCAGGTTTTAGTGACCGAAGCATTATTAGGGAGAGAAATGGTCTGGTTTGTTTCTGATCAGTTCAGATTGTTCTCCACTGAAGGAACTGTAGAACTCGGTGCGTGAAAAACTCTTGCTCATCAGGATTTAATAAAAGTTCAGTGGATGTACTTCTTTATGTCTTGAAACAATTCTTAGTTACTGATGACAAGCAGAGTTATCTTCAAGACCCATTTTGCTCCTATGGAAAAGAACCTGAACAAGAATGATTACACAATCTCCCTATACACAAGTACCATTTTGCTCCTATGAACAAGAACTTGCCAGTAAGTCTTTTCATTGTTGGTGAGCTGGTCAACTGCTGCCTTATAGCTATCTCTGACGAAAGGCACTGTCAAATAGTTCCAAGACATGTTAAAGACGAACTGTCACTGCTCACTTGCAAAGTACATCCTCACATTGCTTTATGCCGAAGATTATTGTTTATAGGGAGTGCTAATCATGGTTCAACATTTCAGCGAAATTTCGCTAATTTGGTTCCTTTTGGAGGGTACCGAAAGGAAAAGCATTCGGCCAAATTTTGGCCGACTTTGTCCTCATTTGAAATTTGTCCAAATTTTGTTTAGAATTCGTCAAAATTGAAATGACATTTGAATATTTTGTCCGGATTTTTTAGCCGAAATGACGAAATTTCGTTCGTTTCATCTCTTTCGTTGCCCCACGAAAATTTTAGCAAATCGGAAGTTTTTTCCCCGGTGCTAATAACAGCAGCTTCAGCAGTATGATAGACGTATACTAGTTTAGAGGAGCCTGGATTTGTCGCATTACACATTACTGGCCCAAAACGAGAAGTGAAGCATCAAGATGAACTCTGTCTAGACTATGTTACGTAGCTGGCGATCACTGAACTTTCTTTTTTTTTAAAAAAAAACGTAATCACTGAACTTTCTTTCTCAGTGGTTCAACAATTTGAGGTCAAATTGAAGGAAACGGCACATGTTCTCATCACCTAGATCTGGAGATAGTATCCGATCGTGCCACTTTATCTAAGGTCCGCTGGAGTACCAACAAAGCAGTAACAGAGATAGAAATCATGAGAGCCGATGTCGATCTTGATCTTTGATGCCATCTACTCAGGTTCAGCAATATCAAGCGAGAGACCTTCAGAACTAGACACCTAGACGGTGTCGTAGTCTGGTCCAGCACTTCTACTCTTGTAGGCGTGTTTGGATACACGACATCACGGCCTCTATCTCTGACGCGAGTGCGGCGCCTTTCCAAGGGGGGACTAGCACGCCTTGCATTGCCTCTAGCAATAACATGAGTGGTCAACCTCAACCCTGCATGTGCACTCCAATCCAATGGAGCAGCCATGAGGTGTACTTCCATTTGCTCAGATGCCAAGAAAGGTCCAGCCGGGAGCAATGGAGGATCGCAGGCCGAGAGGACGGACACCCAAATCAAGCAGTCGATGGACCATATGTTGCTGGTATCGAGTGATGAGTCATGGCCGATGAGGCAACCACTGACAGGCTCCGATCGACGGCTCTCTACCGACCAACGACCGCCTTTCGGAAGGCTGCAGAGACGGGTTGCAACTTGCAGGTAACGGCCACAGTGGCCGCAGTGACCTCCAGCTCGAAGGTGACGCCACATGGGTGAGTGGGTGAAATCAACCGTTGACATACTGGTTGCTATTGCGGTCTTGTTGCCAGTGTGAAGTGGAGGCAATGATTTCCGCGGTGTGGGTTCGGTAAGAGCTCTGCTTGGTGAAGTAGTGGCAATCGTGATGCGAATGCAGAGACGGTGGTGGAGACTGGAGACTGTCATATGGTTGCGCTTTTTTCCTTTGCGTGATTCGAGAGAGGCAAATGGCATGGTGGGGGCATTCGAAGCTGCAGGCTGTTCGGCTAGGGTTTGGTGGTGATGTCGTGGCCGTGAGACGCCGCCCATTCTGCAGCTTTCGACGTTCCTGACACGAAAGACGTCTCTTCTTCTCCGTTTTTAAAAATTGCTTTTTAGTTTTTCTACATTAATTAATTTTTAAATAGATTATTTTTTAAGATGAGATCTATAAGTTAATTGTAATATACACTATAACGACTTCATTTATATTGACCAAAACCGCACACGAGTTTCTGTTACTCTGTACTTTTATAAATAACCTAAAAACTATAAAATATAGTTAAAAACTATAAACCAAAGGTAAAAAGAACAAGCTAGAATGATGATGCCATTTCTACATTTCGCCCTCCTTCCTTTCAGAGTTTCCACAGAACAAACTACTTTCAGAGTTTCGACAGTAAAGCTGCGGAGACTGATTTGTCGTGTGTGTGTGTGTGTAGTCCTATGGATGGATGGATGCAATGCAAAGAGCTCTTTTTTCTCTGCAGTTTAGCTCTGTGACATTTGCCCGTCCTTTCTTAAAAAAAGACAATATCTCTTCAGCCTAGTACAAGCAAGCATGTCGCAGGCCGATCAACGAGCCCAATAAAACAATCATTTGACACCAGGTAAGAACATTTTGGGAGCCCAAGTCAGACAGGTCGAACAAGATACGCTGACATACAGTTGCCGCCTTTCATTTCATACTTTCAACATCAATCATGAACACAGATTCGAAGGCTGTGCTTGCCTACCAAAACGAGATGAAACACATAAATGCAAGATCTGAAAAAACTTCAATAATTTCAATAAAAATAAGTATGAATTCTGTTGGAACTGTTGATCCTTCGCTCTATCTCTGTGTCTTCCAGGGGCTCTTGTTGCTTCCCGACTCATAACACGACCTGCTAGGAGCAACGTCTCGCCTGCTGATTCTTGATGGAACAGCATCTGTACACATACACAGAGAGCACCTCTGCTACGTGACTGTCTTGCTTCGTGTAGGCCTATGTTATCTTCACATGGAGGCCATGCATGCATAAGACTAGAAAAGCAATGAAACAAAGAAAGCGAGAGTAGATATACTTCTACCAGCGCACCAACCGCTCCCTTTTTTTGAAAGCATCTAGGCCCTTTATTAGGGTTTTGGTAATTAATGATGAATTATGAACATGTGACTAATGTGTGTGCTAAAATTGTATAGATAAAGTCTCATATGTGCAAAGGTGAAGAACAAGCTGCATAGAATATTGACGTCAAGATTTCAAAGATGAGGTACAAAAATTTAGGATCTCTTTTTTAATTTTACCGGTCTTAGGAGTTAAGGTGAAAGACCGGATTATAGGTTAGATGCCGTACTATTAAGAGGAATCTTTAAAAGTAGCTTGATAACATGTTTTGGTGCATATTGGATCAATCTAGGAACATGCATTCATTTGAAAATAAGTTTGAAAACTCATTGTGCTCTTTCAGGAAAATCGGTAGTACCGCACCCACCAACGGTATTACCGTAGTGCGGTAATAACGGCATGTAAACAGCGGTATTACCGCAAGGCGGTAGCACCGGACTATATGCGGTATATTTTTTCCAGAGAGCACTCTTCCAGGGACTTCAACTCACTGAAATTGGTAGTACCGGAATTTGAACGGCGGAACTACCGCAGTGCGGTAGTACCGCATGGTACCGCGGTATTACCGTTTTCCGGAATGTTTTTTCCAGAGAGTCCCTGAGTGAAAACTTAATTGGCCAGAAATCGGTAATACCAATGTTAGCACGGCGGAACTATCGCAGTGCGGTGGTAGTGCGGTAATACCGCACTTACAACGGTGGTAATACCACACTAAATTCCAATGGCTAATTCTGAACAGTCTGACACAGCCGTTACTGTGTGCTACAGTAAAGTGCGGTAATACCGCACTTTGTACAGTGGTAATTCCGATTTCCTTGAATTTTTCAGAATAATTTTTAGCAATGGCTAGTTTTTGTTGGTGAGGGGATAAATACCCCTTCATCTGCCCTTGGGCAGGTTGCTGAGCTTACATTGAACACATTTGAGCCCTAAAGCATTCACTCCACTCTCATTTCTCTCTTGAGCATTCATTTCGAGTTTGTGGAGAGTTTTTCGAGTGCATTCAAATCTAGTTGATCCAATTGCATTTGAGCGTCGTCAAGCAGAATCAAAGTTTTATTCTCTTGGTGTTTGTCGGCACCTAGACGGCAAGGAGGTGGTTTGCACGGTGACTTTTTCAACGAAGAATGTGAAGAAGCCCGGAGCCGATTTGTGAGTGGTTTGGAGCTCGCCATCTCCGGAGAGGAGGAAGAGCTACCCTAGTGATCGAAGAGCAAGGCTTAATTCATGGAGCTGGTCCAAGAGCGCTTGAACTTTCCTTAACGTGGATTAGTGAAGACCGGCAAGTCTTCGATACCACGGGAAAAACATCGCTCGTGTTATTGTGATCTTTCTCTTACTCTCTTTTAGTGTTTTTTTATTAGTTGAGCAATTTGTTACTTGATATTTTATCTTGTGCTTGTAATTTGTTAAATTGTTCGACTAGAATTGTTATAATTAAGTAGGATTAATTCTTTTAGTATTCTTGTCTAGTGTTGTTATTAGAATTACTTGTTTAATTAGACAAGAATTTTAAAACCTTCTATTCACCCCCCTCTAGTCGGTTATCCTTGATCCTACACCTTTTCTTTCTTATTTCTCTTTCTATCGATCACACTAATCGACCTGCTTTACAAGCCTACCTCTCCTCTGCTTTTATGGACATACAACTGACTATATGACGGACATGACACCGACTAGAAAAACAAAACAGTTTCTGCTATAGAACTCATGAACGCGACTCGGAAACAATACTTGCATATGTATATGCAGCAAGAATGTGTACATGTATATGGTCTCGGATATGACGAAGCAATGGAAATAAGATTACTTCTAACAATCACCTCCTTAATCTTGTTTCTTCATCTTAATCATATCGATCTTCTCTCTTGTTTCCGCTTCTTCTTTTTACCTGCACTTCTGTGCCCCGTTCCTTCCTGGGTCATCACCTACCGCCTGCACTTGCTCCATTATGAGCCTCGCACAATCCGACGCTTGCCGCGTCTCGCACCTAGACTAAACTTATCTTCCCTTGCCTGCCCATCTGAGCCTCCCGCTCCTCTCTCTTGGACCAAGTCTGCTCGCTTTCCCACATACATCTTAGCTGAGATTAAACCGCCTCTAATTTTTGTGCTCGTGCATCCTATCTCCACTATTGACGACACCTTCACAAAATCACAGAAAAATACATCAACCTGTACTCCAAGTCTTCCTCTTAGAACTTGTGCACTTTTCCCTCCCGAGAGCCCACCACCCGCACGAAGTCCACCGTCTGCAGCTGTGCACGCACCTGCTCTAGCCCTGGGGCCACCACCTTGTGCGCCCGAGCCGCTCTCCATGCGCACCCCCTGAACGTGCATGTGCCGCACTTAGGTCCCGCCATCTTGGCCTTTCTGCATGCCCTGATTGGTTGCCCCAAGCTACGCTCAGTGAGTCTCGCTATCTCCTGACTCCTCCAAGTTGCTCTTTAGACAAACCTGTTTAGAAATTTTCAAGAAAATTTTATATAACCGGTTCGAAAATTTTTTCACCTTTATCAACATATCATCGTTCTTGGCATAGACACGTAAAAACTCATCTTGCAGCACCACCTTGCACCCTCTTTCTATCATCTGCCCGAGATTAAGTATATTTTTGCACAGACTTAGTATATAGTAATTCGTGTCAACAACTTTTTCTCTATTCTTGCATCGCAAGAGCATCGTCCCTTTGCCTCTTATCTCTACCGTGGAGTTGTCGCCAAATTTGACCTTGCCCCAAATCTTCTTGTCGAGTTCATGAAAGATGGAGCGATCTCCCGTCATGTGATTGCTTGCTCTATTGTCCAAGTACCACTAATCCGAGTGATCATAGTTGTCTTCCTTCATGCGTAGTTTTGGAACTATGTTCTCTTCGTTCAGCATCATCATGGCCTACGCCTTTTCAACATATGATGAGAAAAGGTAGTACCGGTTCGTCATCTTTTTCTTCGTCTTGAGTGATATTCGTCTCCCCGTTCTTTTTCTTACTTTGGCAATTCGAAGTATAGTGCACATACTCATTGTAGTTGAAACACTTTATGTGGTTACGGCACTCCGACGCGTAGTGTCCGTATTCACCACATTCAAAGAACTTGATATGTGACTTTGTCACGGGATCTGTCACCTCCGCCTTACCCAACCTTATCTCCTCAGCCACCTCTGTCGCCTCGACCACTCTGGCAGCCTCACCCGCGACTGTTTGATGAGCCACCGCTCCATGTATCTCTCTTTATCAACAGCGCTTGCTGGTTATGAGACTGAAATCCCTGCTCAGCACAGGACTGAAACCCCTTTAGTAGCTCCTCGTGCGCTTTGAGAGAGCCGGTGATCTTCTCGATCTTCTTTTTCTCCAAGTCGGGGGAGTACATGAGCGTGGTGACAACAGGCACATACTTTTCTAGTAGCACACGTAGGTACTTCTTCACTGCTACAGATTCCTCCATCTTGTTGCTAAGGGAGATCATCTTATTGTATAGCGAAGCCAACTTCCCGACGAACTCGTCCACCGACTGTACCTCTCTCATTTGGATATTCTCGAACTCGCTCCGCAAATTCTGGAGCCACACCTCCTTTACATAATAACTCTCTTGTGCATCTTCTAAAGTATCTTCCACACTTCTCGTGTCGTCTTCTTCCTGTTGAGCTGAAGCATCATCGAGTCTGGCACCACTTGGTAGATGATAGCCAAAGCGACTGATCCACCTTGCTGTCCACCTCCTTATCCTTCACCTTCGAATCAACTACACCCCAAACTCCCTAGGCGCGTATGTTCGCCTTTATCTTTATTGTCCACACTAGGTAATTGTCGGCCGTCAGGAGAGGGTACTGGAGAGAGATTAGTCCACCCTGTGCATTCGCCTTCTCGCTCATATTCTTCAGATACCACCAAGATCAACAAGCTTTGATACCACTTGTTAGAACTGTTGATCCTTCGCTCTGTCTCTACATCTTCCAAGGGCTCCTGCTGCTTCCCAACTCACAACGCGACCTGCCAGGAGCATCGCCTCGTTTGCTGGTTCCTGATGGAACAGCACCTATACACGTACACAGAAAGCGCCTCTGCTACGTAACTGCCTTGCTTTGTGTAGGCCTCTGCTGTCTTCACATAGAGGCCATGCATGCACAAGACTAAAACAACAATGAAACAAATAAACACGAGAGCACATATACTTCTTCCGAGGCACCAACCGCTCCCTCTTTTTCTTTCTTACTTCTTTTTCTCGATCACACCGATCGCCCTGCCTTATAAGCCTACCTCTCCTCTGTTTTGTAGTCATACAACTGACTAGATGACACCCTCTTTTTCTTTCTTATTTCTTTCTCTCGATCACACCAGTCGCCCTGCCTTATAAGCCTACCTCTCCTCTACTTTATAGTCATACAGCTGACTAGCTGACTAGATGACGGACATAACATCGACTAGAAAAACAAAACGGTTTGTGCTACAGAACTCATGAACTCAACTTGGAAACAATACTTGCATACATATACACAGCAAGAACGTGTACATGTATATGAACTCGGATATAACTAAACAACAAAAACAAGATTACTTCTAACAAATTCTGATGCGAGAACTGTCACCACGTTATTTCTGGACATCTGCAACACGACTATACCGTCAGAAACAGCGCATTCATGGCAAACAGAGGTGATGACAAATAGCAACCACTTGGTTAAATGGGCGAAACGGCCATTCTTCTAACGATTCGACACAAGAAAGCTCAATTTATAAATCTACGAAATCTGACATTAACACCACAACATAACAAGTTGCAGGTCACAGGATCCATAGCTTGGTATTGTTCCATCCTTGAAGCAGCATGGAGTTACAGCCTCCTTCCTCTTCTACCACCCTTTCTGCGAGTGCTGTCAGTTGGGACTGGAGTAACATCCTCTGTTCACCAAATAGAGAACCACGAAAGTATTAATCTTTCATGGAAACCATAAAGGGGAATGGAGAGTTAAAGCAGACAAATAATTGTAAATAGTCATTCAACTTGTCAGGCTGAATGACTGTGATCAGTTTCAGCGTCTGGCAAACCCCAATCTCAAGGACTGTAACCACAAGCTGCACAAGGAGAACCTATCCTAGTCAAAATGTCAAGCATACTTAAAAGAAGCCAAATGCCTGAGAAACAATAATGTACAAACTTCATACAAAACAATGTATAGTTGATTAGTCATTTATCATTCAGTCTAATAGTGTAATCAATTTCCACAGAAACACAAAGGCAAACACACCTAAAAGCAAGTGCAGATAAAATGCCATGGTGCACAGAATATAAAAGGGGACCATATGCTTACCAATGCGTCCAATCTTCATGCCAGAACGTGCAAGAGCTCTGAGCGCAGATTGAGCACCAGGACCTGGAGTTTTTGTCTTATTTCCACCAGTAGCACGGAGCTTAATGTGCAGAGCAGTGATTCCAAGCTCCTAAAGAGGGCAGGAACACAGTAAGCAACAACCCACAGCAGACAAATCAATGTCTGAGCAAGTAGCTTAGTACCTTGCATCTTTGTGCAACATCCTGAGCTGCAAGCATGGCTGCATAAGGGGATGACTCGTCACGGTCAGCTTTGACCTTCATGCCACCTGCAAAATACAATTTCGTAACTACAACTGTAGATCTACAATATCAAAGAAACCTGATAGCTGAGCATCAAAGAAGTCCAGAAAGCAAATTGCGTCAAGACATATACACAACTGGAATTACAAATATCTAAAGACTAAGAAGGCCTAGAGAAGCAATGACTTAAATCTTAGTGAACTCAAAAGTTATTGTGGAGACAGCAAAGGCATCTGCGAAAACGGTATGGTAAAATGCATAAAAGTGGCTACCACCTAAGTGCAATACATCTTTGAGCTTTTAGACATATCATACATGATCTACCCAGCTAAGTGCAATTATATGTCTAAAAGCTCAAAGATGTATTGCTAACTGGCTAAAGCCTGCTGTGCTGAGTAGGTCAATTATTCAGGTCGCTGACCTAGTGAAAGAAACTAATCAGGCAGCTCAAGGAATAGTCACTTCATCAATAACCAGCAAGAAAAATGCACATTACACAGTCCTAACAAAATATAATCAATATAACTGAGCTCAAAGCTTTTATTGATGAAAAAGTCTCCTGCTAAAACTATGTTTTTCACTATGCTTTTCCCAGACAGCAGAAATGGTCCCTCTATACTAGATTCTAGTCGATCGCATCCATTGACAAATTTGAGTGACCTTAGAGACCATCTCTGTAGCACCGACACGTCACTAAATTGCCGTATCCGTGTCGGACACCGTGTCCGACACGGATACGACTCGGACACGGCGCGGACACATGTCGGCGACGTGTCGGCCGAATTTCTAATTAATTTTAATTGCTGAAATTTCCGACACGTGTCGGACACGGCAAATAGATGCGTCGGATACGGCCCAGACACGGCAGGCCCACAAAGACGGACGGCCCACGAGACGGCAGCCCACGAGCGCGCAGTCGGCGAACCCTAACGGCCTAACCCCACGCTGCACCCATCGCCGCTCCTCCCCATTCCCCAATCCCAACCCGACCACTCGGGGAACGCCGCCGCTCCTCCCATCGCCCTGCTGGGAACACCGGCACTTCTCCCCATCGCTAGCCCGCTCCTCCCCATCGCCGCCTGTCCTCCCTCCAGCCGCCTCCCCGCATCTCACCGCCTCGTCGCCTCTCCTCCCTCCAGCCTCCTCCCCACATCTCCTCCCTCCAGCCGCCTCCCCAAGATCTCGCCGCCTCCCATCGCCGCCCGCATCTCGCGGCCTCCCCGCCTCTCTCGTCGCCTCCTGCTGCTGCCGTGCTGACTCCAGTCGCCGCCCGCTGCTGCCTCCCACTGCTACTGTGCTAACTGCTGAGGTATGCTTGTGCTTGATTGCTGAGGTATGCTTGTGCTTGAACAATGGAAGCCTGTTGATGATATGTAACTTGTGCTTGATTGCTTTTGTAATTGTAAGTTTGTAACTGTGTGTTGCTAA
Source organism: Melocanna baccifera (assembly GCA_036346265.1). Classification (NCBI taxonomy): domain Eukaryota; kingdom Viridiplantae; phylum Streptophyta; class Magnoliopsida; order Poales; family Poaceae; genus Melocanna; species Melocanna baccifera. The sequence continues at coordinate 16,724,020 of CM070687.1, forward strand.
TATGAAGTTCTTGTAACATGAAGTTACTCTATGCTCCATATTGAGATTACCCTGCCATATTACTGATATGTGTGTTGCTGATATGAAGTTACCCTGCCATATTGATTATTGAGATTACCTGTAAGTCTGTAACTTCTATCCTTATGGACTATTGCTCTATGCTGCTGTTGATAAATTTGTGTGTTGCTGTCTTGCTGATATGAACTTCTGTTGATGTCTTGATGATATGCGTGTTGCTGTTGATAAATGGAAGCCGCTAATTCTAGTAGCTACTCTATTAGTCTATTGATGGAAGCCGCCGTTTTCATTATCAATTATCAATTGTTGTTGCTCTATTAGTTTATTGTTTTGATTATTCAAGAATCAAATATATATGTTACTAGTAAGATGCCCGTGCGTTGCAACGAAACCAAAATTTATAGCAAATGTCATGCATGTTCTATCCATTCATCCTAAACCACTCCCCCAACATGCTTATTTGTCGAGTGCTAGCCTACACTGACTATTATGTAGCTTTAATTATGTTAGGTCTTGTTAAGAATAAAATTGTAGGATTATTTTGTCAAATAAGCATATATAGGATATATTAAATCCTGTCATGCACATTATTTGAAAAAGCAGTCTAGTGACAATGTCAACAATAACTTATACTATTGGTTCATTCAATGACTTGAAACTCATCATCAAGCATGGATATAGCTCAAGCTTATAAAGTTTTTCATCAGCTGCATAGCTTGGGTGTTAGTAAATCAACTTGCAATCATTAATCATCATCTCGAGCAACCACAAGCATAAAATAAAAAGTGAGCAAGTATGGTCTCACATCCTTTAATGCTCAAGTTATACAAGCACATAATCTATTAGGTGATAGCAATGAAGGATAGCAGATTTAACTGCCTGAAACCTCTGTAGCACCGACACGTGTCAAAACCGCCGTATCCGTGTCCGACACCGTGTCCGACACGGATACGACACGGACACGTGTCGGCGGTGTGTCAGCCGAATTTTCAATTAATTTTAATCAAAAAAATCTCCGACACGTATCGGACACGGCAAATAGACGCGTCGGACACGGCCTGGACACACCGGCCCAGTACAGGCCGGCCCACAGACGCGGTGGGAATGAACCCTAACCCCACGCCTGCCCCGATGCCCCCGAGACCCGACCGTCCCAACGCCCATTTCCCACCCGGCCGCCACTCGGGAAACTCCGTCGCTCCTCCCCATCGCCGCCGCTCCCCAACGCCGCCGCTCCTCCCCATCGCCGCCGCTCCTCCCCAACGCCGCCGCTCCCCCCAACGCCGCGCTCTCCCCAACGCCGCGCCGCCCCAACGCCGCCGCTCTCCCATCGCGCCGCTCTCCCAACGCCGCCTCCTCCCATCACCGCCGCCTCCCGTCGCGGAAGACGCCCTCCTCGCCGTGCTTCTCCCGCATCTCGCAGCCGATCTCTTCCGGCTCCTCCGTCTGCCGCCGCGCGCGTGATCCGAAGACGTCGGATCTTCGCCGTGCCCGTGAGCTTAAAACGTCCTCCTCGCTGTGCTTCACCGAGGTATGTGCCGATTGCCGATGGATTGGTTGAATGGTTGATTGTTGATGACTTGTTATGTGATTGAATGTTTGTTTCATCGTTCTAGAAAATGGAAGCCGCTAATTCTAGTGCTAGAGAGGAGGAAAATACTAGCAGTAGGTTGAAGCTTCCATTGTGGAATCATGTTGATGTTCTAGACAGGGGTGGTCAAGGGGGAGGAAATGTGAAATGGAGATGCAAGTATTGCAAATATGTTGGTACTAGTAGCTACTCTAGAGTCAAAGCGCACTTGTTGAAAATTACTAACGGTGGATGCAAGATATGTCCTAAGGTGACAGTACCTATTCTTGCTCAGCTGAAAAGTGAAGTTGCAAAGGCTGAGGATGAACAAGCAAAAACAAGGCCAAGAAATGTGCCATTGCCACCATCAATGTTGGTAGTGTTGCTAGTGCTAGTGTTTCTTCATCAAGCATGGACTCGGCTATGTTTGGGAGTAAGAAGCGAAGGGGACCTCCTTCAGCATTAGAAAAAGCTTGGGCCAAGGATTTACGCAATCAAATGGATGCCCAAATTGCAAGAATGTTTTATTCTGGAGGTAAATTGATAATCATTGTTTCAATTTTGATCTAACTTACCATTTGCATTCAACAAATTTTGGTTATGTGAAATTTACAGATTGTCTTTCAATCTAGCAAGAAATCCACATTTTCAACAATCTTATAGCTTTGTCGCAAACAATAGCCTTTCGGTTATGTTCCACCAGGTATAACAAGTTGAGGACTACACTTCTTCAACAAGAAAGGACGCACATTGAGACCCTATTGGAGCATACGCGAGCACATGGCTCAAAAGGGTGTCACCATTTGTTCAGATGGATGGTCGATGCACAGAGGAGACCTCTCATTAACTTTATCGCTATTTACGAGAGTGCACCGATGTTTTTGCGAGCTATCAATGCGAGCGAGGTAAAGACAAAGGAGTACATTTACGAGAAGTTGATTGTTGTTATTGAAGAAGTGGGTGCAAGAAGTGTTGTCCAAGTCATCACCGATAATGCTACAAATTGCAAAGGTGCGGGTTTGATTGTTCAATGTATACACACATATTTTTGGACTCCTTGTGTTGTTCATACGCTCAATCTTGCTCTCAAGAGTATTTGTCTTTGCCAAAATGCCAAGAATCGATGAGGAAGAAATAGTCTTTGATGAGTGCCATTGGATAACCGAGATTGCTGCAGATGCTAATATGATCAAGAATTTTATAATGAACCATGGCATGAGGCTATCAATGTTCAATGAGTTTAGCAAGTTGAAGTTACTTGCTATTCTTTGAAACGAGGTTTGCCTCGATTGTAGTTATGTTGAAGCGGTTTGCATGATCAAGAGGGCACTTCAAAATATGGTGATTAGTGACAAATGGGAAACATATAGAGATGACAATAGAGGATGGCACAAAACATTAGAGACCTAGTACTCAATGAAGTGTGGTGGGACAAGGTCAACTACATTCTTGAATTTACTGAGCCAATCTATGAAATGATACGTGTGGCGGACACCGACACACCATGCCTTCATCTCATTTATGAGATGTGGGATACAATGATTGAAAATGTGAAGAAAATGATATATAGGCATGAAGGTAAGGAAGAAAATGAGGAGTCCACCTTTTATTCGGCTTGTTCAAAGCATATTGGTTGACCGTTGGGCAAAAGGCAACACTCCACTCCATTGTTTGGCACATTCACTTAATCCAAGGTAACTATAAATCTTCCTTTACTTTTGCTAACATTTTAGCATAAACTTCTAATAATCTATTTTTGTTTGTAGATATTATAGCGACAAGTGGATCAACCAACAAGGTGTTGTTGGTCGTGTACCCCCACACAAGGATCTTGAGATTTCCCAAATGAGAATGAAGTGCTTCAAAAAGTTCTTCCCTGGTTTTGAAGATCTTAAGAAAGTGAAAGAAGAATATGCAAGATTTTCCACTTGTTCTGGAGAATTTAATGACTTTAATTCTATTTATGATAGATGGATTCTTGATCCAATGAATTGGTGGGTAAATCATGGACAATCCGTTCCTGTGCTACAAAGCTTGGCTCTCAAATTGGTTAACCAACCGGCTTCATCTTCTTGTTGTGAAAGAAAGCTGAGCACATATAGTTTCATCAACGGCATGAAAAGAAACAAATTAACTCTGAGCGTCTTTGAAGATTTGGTATTTGTACATAACAATTTGAGACTTCTATCAAGAAGAATGTAGCATATAAAACAGGGACAACTAGAATGTGGGATGTGGGAGGAGACGACTTGAATCTCTAATCGGTGTTGGCATTCTAGAGGTTGCTCAACTCTCTCTGAAGAACCAGAGTTGCGGGGTGTGTTGTTTGAGGATGAGCCTAATGCGATGACCCAAGAAGAAAATGAGGACGGTTGAAGTCTAAGAGTTTCATGTTTGTCTTTTAATTAGCTATTTAGCCTTGCTACTAGAATTCGAGTTTGTGATGTACCTTAAGTTGAACCATTTGCTATGTTGTATGTTGGCTCGCCCATTTACTCTTAATTCGAGTTTGTATGTTGTATGTTGTTTGGCATATTGCTTTTCATTATCAATTATCAATTGTTGCTCTATTAGTTTATTGTTTTGATTATTCAAGAATCAAATATACATGCTATCTTTGTAGTCTTGTTGATCTAATCATGTTACTTTTTTCCGAGTTAATGGAACATTGGAATTCTTATTTCTCCAAATTGTATTCACATCAACAATTATCGTCATGACTCATGATCAACCAAAACAATTGATGACTAATGAGGTACATATTCTCCTACTATACACTTTACAAATTACATGTTTACATAATTTCGATTTGACAAGCGAAAGAAACATAGAAAATAATACATATATATATGTAATTTATTTATTATTTTAATAAATATAGCCGTGTCGCCGTGTCGGTATTTTTGGGAAAACGCGAATTCCGTGTGTCGGTGTCGTGTCGTGTCGACGTGTCCGTGTCCGTCTTTGCAGAGCCCAAACCTAGGTACAACTCCTTTTCAAAGATATGGATGTCTCCACCTATTTTGTATGCACAATTTTATCATAATGAGTTCTTTTAAGGTACATCTTTAACCCCTTGTACATAACGGACTAAGGATAAATCTTTGTTTTTCGCTTGTTTTTGTGCTAAGCACACCAAGAAACATTGACAAAGTCATGCAATTTTTGATATATTTGGTCTCTAATGCGTGCATTCATGTGAGTAACATTGTAGGAAGAAGATTCAATAATGTTTCATGTTTGAACCATTCTGGATGCGTGCATGGCCTTAGTTTTCCGGTAGACATACACAGTTTATGTCGCATCCGTCTTATAGTTAACTAACTTTCCTAATACAACGAAATAATAATCCGTAGTGTGTTTGTGAAAAGCTAATCTAGTTATAGCAAATACCACTCCTAGCCTCCAAAACATCGCCACCAATCTCACAACACGAACTAATTGGCTCAAAAATTTGAGAAAAGTGGCCTAGGTGGTTGAATGAGTTCAGAGAGTACTTCTGTTGGAGAAAATGAACGTACTGCAAAAAGAATGGAAATTACAGCAGAATTAAAATTGTGAACCTTTTTAATTGGGTCTACTATAGGATCACAAATCCACAGTGCATCACTGATAGAACAATTCATCAAAATTTTAGGGCAGCAAGGGAAATCAAATAATAGAAGAATGCCATGCAGTTGTCAGATTAAACAAAATAATGCATTGCACATTTCAAAAATGGAGTGATAATGTGTCTGTAAACATTACGCATATCATGAGGGCATAAAGAATGTTATCATCTCATTCCACCAATGTAAAACATTGGCATCGACTTTCTTTCCATGCTCAATGAAGGAAAAAAATCCTAAAGCGATTACCACAAAGAACTATTGTGCCACCAAGTAATAACTCATCTTTTAAAAAGTTTGTGGTTACCAAAGAACAAATACAAGAGGAATATTATTGGCTAGCATATAGATAAGAAATCACCATACGGTGTAGGTGGTTTAACTTATATATTGTTGCAAAGTCGTGCTCAAACAATTATAACAATGCGACCACACCTTTGCATTCACACTAACATCGATGATCAAGGCATCGCAACTCCTATCAAGACAACCATTATGCTCACTTTGTGTCCCTTGAATAATGTACATGATCAAAGACAACCTCGAGAAGACATGATGCGTGAATCATGCACAACTTTGCTATCTCGAACATTGCAATGCATCGGATGATTAGACAATGACCAAAGTATCTCGCTTGCACTTTGAATGAAATATAAATAGGCGCTTCCCATTAAGTAGAGATGTAGCAAAACACTATTTACAAAGTTGTGGGCATTTGGGCGGGTTATGTGTGGGGTGAGATCTCCAAGAATATCGAACTCGCAAGTCTTTGTTGGAATCAATGAGGCGACGTCGGGTGAGGCAACAACGGCGGCGTCGGGTGAGGCGACGGGGGCGGCAGCACCGAGGGAGAAGGAGGCAACGGGGGCGGCGGTGATGGGGGAGAAGGATGCTCTAATGCTACAAAGCTTGATTTGACTCACCTTCCAATGCGACGACGTACACGCACACGGGCTCGACCAAATCCGGCCGGTGGGGCGGCGGTGGGAGGGTCGTCCGAGATCGGCCGGTCTTGAGATGGGAGAGCGGTGCGGCGGCGCGGGGTGGAGCGGAGCGGAGTGGGAGGAGGAGGCGGCGCGGGGTGGGAGGCGGAGCGTAGCGGGTGGGAGGAGGAGGCGCGCGCGGGTGGGAAGGCGGAGCGGAGTGGGAGGAGGAGGAGGCGCGCGCGGGGGGGAGGAGGCGATGTACATGCACATGGGCACGACCAAATCCGGCCGGTGGAAGCGGCGGTGGGAGGGTCGTCCCGATCCACCGGTCTTGGCGGGAGGAGGCGGTGCGGCAGCGGGGTGGGAGGCGGCGGAGCGGAGTGGGAGGAGGAGGCGGCGCGCGGGGGGGCGGGAGGCGGCGCGGGGTGGGGAGGCGGAGCACGGGGTGGGGAGAGGGGGAGGCGGCGCGCAGGGTGGGGAGGAGGTGACGCGCGGGGTGGGGAGAGGGGAGGTGCGGGGTGGGGAGAGGGGAGGTGCGGCGCGTGGGGTGGGGAGGAGGCGACGCGCGGGGTAGGGAGAGGGGAGGAGGAGAGGAGTGAGGACTCATCAACCACCAACTCCTTTTAAAGTAGTAAAGATCTTTGTAGTCTTGCTGATCTGATCGTGTTACTTTTTTCCCAGGTTAATGGAACATTGGAATTCTTATTTCTGCAAATGGTATTCGCATCAATAATTATTGTCATGATTAAGTGATTAACAAAACAATTGATGGCTGATGAGGTACATATTCTCTTAGTATACACTTTACAAATTACATGTTTACATAATTTCAGTTTGACAAACATAAGGAAACATAGAAAATAATACATATATATATATGTAATTTATTTATTATTTTAATATATATAGCCGTGTCGCCGTGTCGGTATTTTTGGGAAAACGGCGAATTCCCGTGTCGGTGTCGTGTCGTGTCGACGTATCCGTGTCCGTGCATCATAGGAGACCATTATAGCAATAAAAAGATGGAGAAATTGCACAGCTAAGATGTAAAATCTTCAAATAAAAAGAGAAATTGTCACAAATAATGTAAACCGTAAAGCATGTTCACTTCCAAAATTTAGACACCTCCATTTAGTTTGGCAAAGAGTTGCAAGGGTGAAGAACTCAACAGAAGTAATGCATAATGCAGCTGCTCCATAGAAACCATACACTACAAGAAACCCAATGCCAAGATGGAGACACCTTGAACTAGAACAGGAAGACAAGAAGTTCCAGAGAAAAACAGGAAGACGAGTTGCACGGCTATGACTCGACATGCTCCCACAAAACAAAAGGGAGGCAATCTTAAGGGCCATGCTTACAAAGAAAACCGACAGCCTCAAAACTAAAACAATTGCACGGCTATGACTCGACACACTCAAACAAAACAAAAGGGAGGCAATCTTAAGGGCCATGCTTACAAAGAAAACCCACATCCTCAAAACTAAAACAACACATGCGTAGAGCCAGCAAGGTCAACGGACTCTGGAAGTGCTTTGACAGCTCTGTCAACATGGAGGTCAATGCAAAGTCAGTCAATAAGATGAAGCGAGGAGACCTCCAATACTTGGGTATCAAAGAGTGTTGTTTTGTCCTCAACAGGGTGATTGCAGCGCCCCCATAGAAAACTAGCGACAGATTGAACAGGGTCCAACAGAGATGGGGTTAATTTAAATGTTTTGTGAAAGAATTTGTGGTGAAACATTTCTTTTAGTTAAATGTGTGGTTTTCTGATACAACTATGTGAAAGGAAAAATACAGAAGGTTTTCTGAAAATTACCCTAATACAAAGCATGTTCACTTCCAGAATCTAGATATCTACAATTAATTTGGCAGAGTTACAAGAGCGAAGAGTTCAGCAGAAGCAATGCAGAAAGCAGCTGCTTCATACTGACCATATACTACAGTAACCTCAATACCAAGATGGAGACACCTGGAACTGAAACAGGAAGAGAATAAGTTCCAGAGAAAAACTCTCCAGACCATCATTGTCAATCTTGCACAGCTATGACTCGACACGCTCCCAAACAACAGAAGGGAGGCGATCTTAAGGGCCATGCTTACAAAGGAAATTCACAATCTCACTAACCAAACAGTAACCTCAAGCATTTACTATCCCAAATGCAAGAACATTGGTTTTCTGCATTGACACACTACAACTGAACTTATCTCGATGGAACAAGGTAAAATCGATGCTCACAACAAACAAAGATCACACTAGTGTCAAAATAGCACACACCATAACTTAAGCACCTTGCTTGGTAAGCACATCCGATATACCAAAAAACGTGTGCATGAGCTGCTTAGGGCCTCTTTGGACTAATCTAAGCTTACAACCAAACCATCAACTTAATGCTGTAGTTAAATGTAAGCTTAAAACCCTGCTCTGCTGAGAAGCTGAAGCGAATGGCTCATAGGGTTAAGAGGTCTACAAGAACTTCAAGGGCGCTTCACCCAAATAGCCATATGTTACCGAATAAGCTACCATACTTGATTTACAAGCTACAAGTTCAATAAAACATATTGTGTGATAAATCTAAGCTGTGCCCCAAAGCCAGAAAAGCAACCCTTTTCCACACGACGATGAGACATCCCTATAGAATGTGATATAGTATATCACCATTGCTACACAGTAAACACAATAATCCCACCATCCTTAAGCACGTAACCAAGAAAACAATGCCAATGCGACAATACCACTACCAATTACATCAACTAAGGCGACAAATGTTACTCTATCTGTTACGCATAGCCACCACGACCGGGTCATTGAGACACCAACTTCATGACAATAACAAGCGTTTGCAAAGGGGTTTAATTACCAGTGATGCGGACGAGTGTCTCCCTCCCGGACAGATCCGTCACATGCTGCAAGAACGAAGCCAAGAATGACACAGACTTAGCACCAAGCACCACACCGCGCCTTGAACAAACAGGCAGGAAAAGATGGCAGGTCCTTGGGATCTTACGATGAAGGTGTCGTTGAAGGAGGCGAAGATGTGTGCGACGCCGAAGACGTACTCCCCCTCGCGGACGGCGGGGCCGAGCGTCACGTTCTCCTCCTTGGGCTCCCGCGCCTTCTTCCTCCCGGACTGCACACGAGACAACAGCAGCGCACGACACACAGATGGATGAGCAGAGAAGCTAAGCCGACCCCGAATCACCGGGAAAAAGGCGAGCCGCGCGGCGTTACCATAGCTGCGTCTGCGTGCTCGCGGCGGCGGCGGCGGGGAAGAAGAGGAGGCGGCTAGGGTTCGGAGCGGGGAGCGGAGACGAGTTGCGGGAGTGGCGAAGCGTGTTAAGATATAAACCCTTGCGCGAGTGGGCCGCGCGGGTTTGGTCATATGGGCCGCATATTGGGCTGAGCTTTCCAGGTGCGCGCGGACCTAGTGAGCTGTGAGCTAATGAGCTTGCCTTGCACGACGCTCTATTGGTTTTTTTTTTTTTTTTGCCCTTCAAACCTGAGATTAGGCGCGGATCCACGATGCGACCAAATAATTACAGGACGACTAATGATTTTACTATTCGAGGCTGTCGGTAACCCTACCTTCAGGTGTGCTGGTTGGTTCGTTGGCAAACAACCATGACATCTCTAATGCAAATAATAACTGAGCAAGAGCACCTTGAGGATCGCCGAAACTCATTGTATTAGAACATCGGACACACGTCGTGCGTCTTGCCATGACTTCAATTGTAAAAATTAATTCACGCTTCAATATAGACACTTCAAGCAGATAACAGATAGAGACCATCGTAGAAATTAATCTCTACTTCAATATAGAATTATCGTCCCATAGAAATTAATCTTCAGTTCTTAAACAAGTTTTCTTGGTCCAACAAACCATAGAAACAAACTCACTAGTGCAATGCTTTCCATGTCTTGTCTTGGCCTCTTGTCTAGTCGGTGATATCGCTCATCGTCCCATTGGTGACATTGTACTTCAGTGGCTTTGATGAATTCTAAGACAATATCACCAGATTCTTAGGCCTCAACATTCAAATCTGCCAATTTATATGTCTCAGTTGCATGCCCTACATCAGTGTAAACATATTAGACCCAGTGGTTGATACACCATCTTCTATTGTCTAAACATAAAACCGAAAGCTGACACATTGGGATTTAAGAAATATCTAACATATGAACCTTTTACTCATAATGTTCAAAAATGTCCATAAGCACATGCCAAGATGGAAACCAATATGGATAGGACAATATTTATTCCCCAAACAGGAAGGATGTTTTGCTGATACGTCCATAGCAAAGTTAAGAAAATGTTGTTTTCTTTTTCTTTAAGCAAAGGGTCCTTTGCATATGTATACTTTATGGTTACTAAAACAAATGATAAAATTTCAACAATTCCAAAGGCACAACAATTAGTTCTTAATTCTCAGAATCAATTATGTCATTCCTTCAAACCGAGTCATGGTATTAGCTAACAACTGAACAATGTCAGCTTCAAGAAATCAAAAATACCCTGTTCACCCAGTACAAAAACTTAGATTATCAAACACAGATAACAATTAATTCACCATTTATAGGAAACATTAAATCAGCTCCGCTTTGTAGCTACATACATTTACACTAAACGATATTATTGAAGCCAAGGAAACTAAAGAAGCATAAGATACCTACAGGTTGGTCTTCTTCCCATTCAACACCCTCATTCTCATCGTCCCCATCCTCGCGTTTGGACTTCATGCCCACCTGCCATTTAGAATTAGATTCAGAAACAAATGTCTAACCTTCTTGCTGCATCCTCCTTTTTGCATCCTCTTCTTCTTGTCTTTTCCTAAGGGCCTCATAATAAGCCTTTATGTATTCATCCTACATAATAAAAAATAATTAATACAAAACCTTTCATAATAGCAAATAAATCTTGACTGTAAAAGTCAATTTATGTTCATCCCTAAGCTGACCTGTATACTCTTCTCATCTTCTTTCGAGCCCTGTTTTTTGTCATCCTTGACTTCTGATTTTTCATCCAGTTTAGATGTACTGGTCTCTCCTCTTTGTTCTTTTGTAAGATTCATGCCTTCTTTGATCATCCATGGAGGCAATACTTTCAACGCTGTAACAGATTCAAGACCTTCTTCCTTTACACCAGCACCTGACAATGCAACTTCAACCTGAAAAGCCAAACAAATACTTCATCGATAAAGTAAAGGTATGATTGAAAGAAGTAAAATAGATTATCAGTCATACAAGCTAGGTGGTGCATGTGTGATTGCATGTTAAACAAGATATGCATTAGTGAGGAAGTATGTTGATGGTGATCGACACATCATAACATAATTCAACAAAAGCTACAACTGTTTTTTCAATAACATCCTTTCTCTTCTTGGAGATCAAGGAGCAGCAAGGGGTCACTGCAGTTGGGGATGCTTGGCTTGCCTGAGGAGAATTGATGAGGAACAAAAGATTAGAAATAAGGAATGTTAGATGATAATTGTTTCAATGCTCCACATTAGTGGTCAGCCGGAAATGCATATGCTATAAGTAATCCTAAAAACTGTAATATAAATGAACGGCATAATATCAATGGGCATCAAGAGGAAAGTCGATCCATAAAAATTCACACAAACATCCTAATCTTCACAGTGAGCAGAGCCATTGAAAAAGACATTGATCTTCTCCGATTTACTGTAAAAGAGGCACAAATTTAACAAACAAAGAATTAATCAAAGAATCTGACCCACTCCATGGTAGAATCCGCCATAAAGATGAGCAATACAAGAATTCAAGGGAAATTGGTACAGAAAACTCATAGCTTAGCAGAAGTAGAGAAAATTGGTATCTGAAGGCTACACATTGTACAAAGATCAGTGTAATAGGATTTTGCCATTACTATATATAACCTAAATATCTCTTGAGACCAGCAACAACTGCAAGCAGCAAGAAATTTCCAACCTAAAAAGTAGAAATTAAGTTGTAATGTGGTGTCAGAGATGATGTGGAATGAGAATTCATACTAAAGAATGGGTTTGACCAGAGGAATGGGAGTGAGGCAGTGAGGTGGGGAGGAGGGGGGTGGTGCCAGATCTGCAGCACCGGTGCCTAGGAGGGAGGAGGAGGCGGCAGGGTAGGAAGGGGGAGGGGGAAGCGGCGGCCCACCCGGGATGAACGGCACGCACCCACCCGGGATGACTAGCGCGGCCTCCGCTGCCGATGCGGCGGCCGTAGGGGAGGTCGGCGGCGTCTCCTCTGCCTTGCTTGGCTGAGCGGCTCCCCCTCCGCCTCCGCGCCTCCCGGATCCGGCCTCCCCCTCTGGCCTCTGGGCTCTGGCTTCCCCCTCCGGCCTCCGCGGCTCCCCCTCCGCATTCGCGCCGACCGGATCCGGCCTCCCCCTTCGGCCTCGGGGCTCTGGACTCCCCCTCCGGCCTCCGCGGCTCCTCCTCCGCCTCCGCGCCGACCGGATCCGGCCTCTCCCTCCGGCCTCCGAGGGGGAAGGCGGCGGGGGAGGAGGGGAGAGGGGGAGGTGGTGGGGAGGGAAGGGGGGACCGGGGAGGGGACCAGGGAGGAGGGGCGGCGGGGGGGGAGGAGGGGATGCGGTGGGGAGCGGGAGGAGGGGAGGAGGGGAGGCGGCGGGGATGAGGGGCGGGGGGGAGGAGGCGGCGGAGGGGGGAGGGGGCGGCGGGGAGGGGGGAGGGGGGAGGAGGAGGAGGGGGGAGGCGGCGGGGGACGAGGGGGCGGCGGGGGAGGAGGGGGGACCGGGGAAGGACTCAGAGCGGAGTCACGGGCAGAGCGACAGCGCAGGGAGGAGCGGGGGAGGAGGGCTGCTGCGGGCGCGCAAAACGCGGTCATGCGAGCAGAACGGAGTAGCTTTTAATAACTCCGATTTAGCAGACAGAAAAAGGGTAAATATATCTAAATAAAAGTATGTTTCTTTGAACTACTTCCCATTTTTGCCGGGAAAAAAGAATGAAACCGTTGCGTTGGACCCTAACTAAGATAGCAAAAAAAGGAGAAGGGGGAATATTAATAACACTAAACATAACCATTATCACTCACATATTCACAGGAGGAGAAACGAAAGCAAAAGGTAGTGTTCAGAATAGCGATAGCTTATGACTTTTTTACCGTAGTTGACTGATTTTTTACTGTAGTTGAGTTGACTTATTTGGCATAATTAAATTTAAAAAATTTAAAAATAAAAAATATATATTAGCCCATCACGGACAATACAAAGGAATATAGGAAAAAAGAAAACACAAAAAACCAAAAATAAAAAAATAAAAAAATAGAAAAAACATAAACAGTAAAAAATAAGTCGTCGCTCGAAGCTATCGCTAGCTTTGATGGAAGCTGAGCGGGGAAAATTATTCACACAACCACATGAGGAAGCAAAAGGAAAAAAAATGGAAATTGGGGCAAAAAGTGACAGCTATGTCATTTGAACCCATGCCCTTTCGGATCAGAGCCTAGTGGTGCTCTAACTAGTTTTTGTCTTAAGCTTCTCTTTTTGTTATTGGTTGAAATTACTCTATAGTGGCTGTTAGCTTTTTCTGAGAAAAATAGTGAAATTATAACAAATAAAAAAGTTATACCGTCACAGACAATACAGAGAAAAAAGAGAAAAACAAAAAAAAATAAAAAGCCAAAAAACAAAAATAAACCAAAATTAGAAATTGACATGTTTCAAATGGCTTCTAATTTAAATAACCTCAAAGAAAAAAATCATAAATTAAAACCATTTGAAATAGGCCAAACCGTCGCAGCTGTGTGAATTTCAACAATTATGCTATTTTATACTTGAAAGACCTACAATGACAAGATACAGACCAACCAAATCTAGTTACATGAGTATTTTTCCCCATAAATCACAAACATAATCTGATTCAATTGTGCACCCTGTCCTTCCAATAATTATCTAAACCAGATATTCTAATCTGCCATAATTAAGAACCGAGTACGTCTGAAACCTTTTTAGTTGATAGGTGACAAGTGCAAGACTTGCACAAGAACTCCACAGCAAATGCATCAGAACTCCACAGCCATAATTAAGAACCGAGTATGCCATACTTAATGGTGCTTCCAACAAATTTCAATTGTGATCTACGTTGCTAATCCCCACTCTAATCTTTACACAAACCGATAAACCAGCATGGAAAAAGGATTCAAGGTATTACCCTAGTGACAAACAGTTAGATTGAGACACCTTCTTCCTAGCCAGATTTGGTGTTGGTTCAACATCCCCCTCTCTTCTTCTTTCCTCTTCATTCTTCCTTTCTTCCCCTTTCTTCTCTTCCCTTGGCCGGCTCCTCTTCTGCCTCTTTTCTCCTTCCTTCTCTCGACCTACTTCATTCCTCCTTTATAGGAACCAAGTTTATACTACGGAAGTGTAAGTCAATTTAGTTTAATACAAATAAAGTCTAAATCAACTAAGTTCAACTAAGTACACCAACAATCTATATTTATATCAAAGGTTTGCAATTCTGGGTTGACAAGTAATTAATTTAATTCTATGAATGTAAGTTAAGCACAAGAGAATAAACCATAATTGACACACGATATTTTACCGTGGTGTTCGGAGACTTGCCGGTCTCTCTTAATTCACGTTAAGGTAAGTCCAAATAAATTGGACCAGCTCCACAAATTAAGCCAAATACCTTAATTCCACTAGTGATAGCTCTTTTTTGCTCTGGATTAGTGAGCTCCAATTTTCATAACAAACTAGGCCTTGTCACAACCTTCTTTGAAAAGATCACCAAACACAACACCTCCGATGCAGTCTAGGAGTCCGTAACCTCTAAGAATAACAAGTCAAACCATTTGCTTGATTCTCACCATGTGCAACAAATGCACAAGCTTAAATGGATATGAAATCCACATCTAAATACAACACATGCAATTAAAGACCTCTCTCCTTACTCATATAGTACAACATATGCACAATCGAGAGGAAAAAATCACGCTAGCACAAGAGAGTGAAATAGAGTGCCAAAGATTGTCTCCCAACCGGCCAAAGGGGTATTTATAGTCCCCACCATAAAAACTAGCCATTGAAAGCAAAAACCCTAAAAAAAATGGTATTTGCAGTACTATCGCTATGGAATGGCCGGTACTACCGCACTTGAGGTTCAACGGCTATTTGGAGTTCAAAAAACTAGCCATTGGAAATTAGTGCGATACTAGCACATGTATAAGGGCGGTACCACCACACTGCAGTCATATCTTAGGTATAAGGGCGGTATTAGCATTTTTAGTTTTTCAGCATAGATGACATTCGGAAAAACGGTCATAACTTTTAACTTCGATGTCATAATTGAGTGATATTGGACTCTATGAAAAGTTTATCTAGAGAACTAAACAACCTATCTATTTGCATGATCTTAAACATATTATATTAATATAGAAATCATACGAGATCTAGGTAGTCACTACCACAGTCTAAGTACAAGAAAATAACAAGAAATAATTTTAGACCATGCCAAGCGATAATACATGATCTTCAACAATTTACAAAATATGTTTACAAACTTAGATCATGTCACAAGGAGTAGGTACATGGGATTCAACCATTTACAAAGCACATTTGCAAAGTATAGTCACATGTTAGGATTAGATGCATAAGTCTCAACTATTTACAAAACATATTCGCAAATAATGACATCATGCCACGGAGATCTATAGTAAGTGAGATTGAGCTATCAACATGTGATGAGACTCAAACCACTAGATAAAACCTCTCTCAATAGTATAGCAAACATATATTAGCAATCTAGTCTTCCAACCAAACACTAATACCGGTAAAAGACTAGAAACATATCCTTAGCTCTGGCTAGTTATACCTTTATCTTAAGTATTCTCTTGAAGTTTGATGATATACATCTTTTCCAATTCAGGTCACTGTCTTCTCTTGACTTGATGATCAACTCGTGATCATCTCTTTTTGAGATTTTGATGTGCATCAATACATGATGTATCTTCTCTTTGACGTACATCAACATATGATGCATCCTCTTCTTGATGGCCTTTAACTCATAAAGTCATTTTTCATCCTCAACCTTGACTTGATGATCTTCAACATATGAAGTCATCCAAAGTCTTAATCTTTATGGAATATAACCTATTCATTTGACTCATAAAAAATATTAGTCCCATAATATGATTGTCATTAATTACCAAAACATACCATTAACTCATAATGACGGGTCTAAATTCTTTAATCTTTCCCTTTTTGGTAATTAATAACAACCACCATAATTGCAAATTATTGATATAAAGCCATTAAACTCCAAGTGCGGTACTACTGCCATCTAAGGTTTGAAACTACTATGGTACGGTAGTTTCGTTTTATATTTGCGGTCATACCATGATGCGGTAGTATCGCCAATGGTACTCCGATACTACCGTTTTCTCGGGGAGCAAACATGCTTCAAAACGTATCTTTCTGAAAATTACATACCGCCAACTAAAGTTAGGTCTTACCGGGGTGCAGTACTACCACACATACCACCTGGTTATACCGCACTACGGTAGTACCACCAATTACACACCAGTACTACCGATTTTTCTGATAATCTATAGTTGACTTTAGAATTTAAATTCAAATACATGCATAACCTTGGTCTTAGGCCATGTCGATTTTATTATCAACCTTAGCATGTATCTGCAAGTTGTCAAGCAAAATCTGAGTCTAAACTTTTCAAACACTTGATAAACATGTTAGTCCTTTACACAAATAATTGAATATATAACAATATGAGTATATATGAACTACATAAGTATTGCATGCTCAAAGAATATGTTTCAATATAGAGATCCCCGATATATGTGAAAAAGAAAACATGGATCAATACAAATGAAACTACAAAACATAGAGTGAACTCCTCCTAAATGTGTATATACAAGAATGTGTAATAAAAATGTATGCATATATTTAAGTTAGACTTTTGGTGGAGTTCAACCTATATTATAGATCCGAAGAATGCAACAAGATATAAAAAAATGACGCCGAATGCATACCTCCATGATTTTCATATTTTTATCTAAATGAGACTAAGCAATAACATACTCAACAAAAGAGTTGGTCTCACATTTAGATTTGTCATTAATGAGTTAACCTCATATTTAGATTTGTCATTAATCGAGTTTGTCCCACATATAGATTTGTCGTTAATCACCAAAATCAATTTAATTGAAGTTTGAACTTACATCCTCTCATTCCCTTCTCCCCTCCTTCCCATTCTTGACTAGGCCCAAGCACGACAACAGATGGTAGCATCGACTGCCTAGGGTGACGGATCGAAAAGGAGGGAGGGCAGCAGGTACAAGGGCAAGGGGAGCAAGACAGTGCAGCGCTGCTTAGGGTGATGATGCGTAGCACAGCCAACGCGGCGGCGAGGCCAGCTAGCAGTGATAGTGTGTAGCTCAGCATCAGCGGAGCACAACAAGAGTTGGGGCGGCACGAGATGAGCAGTAAGTAGGGTGACGACAAGCTTGGCTAGGGTAGTGGAGATGGCGCCACATGGGAAGGAGAAGAGTGGCGATTGTGGCCTAGGGGGGATGTAGCAGCAACGGCAAATGGGGGCTAGGGTTGCTCCTCCCTCTGCTCTGCATCCACCTCTTAAAGGCCACGACGATTAAATGGGCCGGGCAGGGCAAGGCTTGGCCCAACAACTTGTTTTTGTTCTTTTTTTATTATTACATGGGATTTGAATCCTAGTGAGTGAAGTCATACATCCGTAACTCCACCACCCACCAAGAGGTGGTTCCCCACTTAGCCATAGCTTTAGAACCCTTCAATTAATCCAAAACGAGCATTGTTTAATCCTGCACGTAACTGCATCATCAACAGGATTTAGACAGGTTGAATTAGAGATTAGCTAGAAAGATTGTGAGGCCTTGAGACTGTATTTAGTAGTTATTAGCTTGAACTACCTACTAACTATGATTGAAATTTTTTCAAAGAATAACTATGATAGAAATGTTGTCCTTGTCAATTGTGATTCATAGTGCATCAAGCACTAGATTGAAAATTATGTATATTGGCCAAAACACACACAACGAAAGTAACTCTACCTCTTGTCTTCCAAAGGGTTCCTATGTTCCAAAAAGGGCCAACATAATTTTGCATGAATCAACTCAGGCTATTAAAAAAATTCTTAAAGGCCCATTTGGATCGCAGGAAATGTGGAGTAATGTCAAAGGATTTGGCATTCCTATGGTTTTGACTACTATAGCAGCATTTGGAATGGATGATTGATTGATCTATTTCCTGAGGAAATTTTCCCACCCCTATATGATTTGGAGGAAAAGAAACAAGAGAAAAAACTCAAAGGAAACTTTCTTGTGAAATGGGATAGAGAAGGGGGACAAAGACAGATACAGAAGGAATGACATGGGTGGCATCTACTCCTTCAATCATTCACTGATCTGTAGGGTCTAGTCTAGTAGATCCTACGTGTCATCAGCTAAACAAATCCTTAGAATTCCTATGCTTGATATTCCTATGTTCCAAACACTATCCCTATAAATTTTTTATGTTTTTAAATCCTCTGTTTTACCACTATATTCCTATACCTTTCCTATGTTTTTTCTGTTCCTTTGTTTTTCATTCCCACGTTCCAAACATGCCCTAAGAATCTTAGATTCCAAATGAGCTTTATTCTCCCCAAAACGTAGTCCCCAACCCCTTTACATTGAGAAGTTGATCACTGAATAGGCACAGGATTGGGTTTGGTTGCGGTTGGGGTTGGACAGGAGGAGAATGGGTTTGGGGAGAGAGTGAAGTCCGACTTGCTTACATATGTGATATAAGATAGATAATGGTCCATTCTATGCAACTTATGACTTCCCTTGAAAAACAAACAGAATAGCTTCTCTGCTGCCATTTTGGTTCATTTGCATAAGCGGTCGCACTAGGATTAAAAGCCATAAGTCATAAGTCACTGCCAAAAAGAATGCGCCCAATTTCTTGCAACTTCAAGTGGTAAAGATGAAGCCCTAACCTACAAAAGCCATGGAAGCTAATATCTAGGTGGCAACAGGGCTACAACTTCTCACAGTTTAAACTCTGCTACAAGACTACAATTTCTCGCTATACAAACTTGGCTACGGTTGCTTTAGATCCTGCTCCAAGTGGCTTTGGCTTCTGGCTGCTAGCTTTCAAAAGCCAGAAGACATTTGAAACGCGTCGGCTTTTAATTTATGCTTTTTTGGCTTTTTGGCTTTTTTTTGTCTTATATGCTTTTGCTTTTTCCCCTTTGTCCTTTGCATTGTCCATGGATATATAACAGTGTTTATATTTTTTCTTCATTTTTCTTTAATTAAATAACTCAGAAAATGTTAACAGTCATTACAGTGCAATTTTAACCAATAGCCGAAAGTAGTAGCCATAAACTCCTTACAGCTGCCCCTTAAGAAGCCCCTTTGAAACCTGCTCTTCAAGAGACTTCTGTCTTGTCCAAAGCAAAACCCGGTTGCGAAGCCATCCCAAGGGGGCCAAAGTATGCTAAATAGAAGCTGTTAATCAAAACTATAAGAGATAGATGTGTCCTTATGAACGATTATGCATCAAGAAAAGGCAAGAACCTTGTACAGAGAATGCATTTTCTAGGAACTAATGACACATATCTCTGTGGCCTCATTCTTTTCAGTTTATGGCTTATACTATAGTAACTAGCTTTCAAATAGAATGTCTTTTTTAAGATAGGATCTACAAGTCAATTGTAATAGACATTGTACTGCCTTCAGCTATACTAGCCAAAATTGCACACGACTATCTCTCTCTCTCTTCGTACTCTCTCTTGCGAATAACTAGAATTCAAAAGTCATAAGCCACAGCTGAAAAAAATGAGCCCACAAGTATCTTTCGATGCAATTTCTTTCATAGCTTTCTATTATCTCTATCTCTTATTGTATAATGCACAATAATGCAAGGCTCATCCTATAGCTTGCGTCCAAACCTGGTATGATGAAGTTCAACATGACATGACTTGTATTGTACCTAACAAGGCCTATAAGGACAGAATAATTATATGTCATTGTTATCCAATCACATACCTCGCAAAATAACACATATCTGAACCCTGCTTGTATGTTACTGTATCTTGTTTTCCTTTTTAAGACTACCTTGTTTTCACAATTGGTCATGTTATTTTTGGGTTTTTTGTGGCTTTTAGGTTTGGCTTCTTTTGAAGACAAAACAAACGGGGATGCTTCTCCAAGCTACTTCTCCAAATAACTTCCTGAGCCCAAAAACCGTATGCACTGTCCGCGTCGGTGTCTCTATAATTAGCCATCATATAGAAAAAGCAACCAAAAGCCATTAGCCGTAGCCCAAAAAACAAGGCCATTGTCATGCCTTCAAGCATACAAGAATATATCCCACAATTATTTAATGGTTAACTCTCAATCCTAAATGTCCATGCTCAATGAAAAGGTTTACAAGGATGAGCCACATCATGATCTCATACTGGAGGATTCCCACACACACATACTCATCTCTCTCCCCTTTCCCCATTCCCCACTCATCTCCCCCTCTACCCCGACTTGATTCCTTCTCTGTAGGACCGCAATGGCAATAGAGGGGTGAATGGTGCCTTCTCAAATTTTTCTCTCAAGTATAAAAAATCTTTCATTCTACAGCAACAATCTAAAACAATGACGGTGCAAAAATTATGCACGTAACCAGCCTGATAAAAGGCTAACCGATGACAAGTCGGCAGTTTGACTAGCTACTAGTTGGTGGTCTGATCGACGGTCGGTCTGATCAGGCCTAGGAGCTATTTGACCGCTCTCCTATTCCCAAAACAGAAAATTATTTTGAGTCCAAACCACTTTTGGTGCTAACCTCAAAATACATTATCAAATGAAATCAAATTTTAGAAACATATTTCATCTAAGGATCAAGAGGATCTTGGTCAAAGTTTCAACTTTTTTATCAAAACATGCAATGTTACACTAAAACCAGGCAAAGCTCAAAAAGTTGAGATACAACTTGCTCAAGGATTAAGAATAGCCAAGATAACTCCAAATGTGTTCTCACCTGTCACAACAAGCCAAACCATGCAACAAATTGAAGCCAAAACACTCATATCAATAAACCTTAAAAAAAGACTCTAAATCAAGTAAGAACCGGGCAACATCAAAATCATGCAAAGAACAGTGCCTAGATGGATGTGATCTTGCCTACATAAGTCATTTCCATCACTTGCACATCATTGGCACACAGTGAGATCAAGAAGGGGAGAAAAAAAGATAAAGAACCAAGAAGAACAAGAGCAAATCAACCAAGATAAGAAGATTTCATGAGAGATGAATAAAGTTGATTCTATTATTATTTGAGGATAAAGGTCTTATAACCACCCCATGAGAAGGATAAGAGAGCACACTATAGCACTCACTCTTTTCTCTTAAATCCTAACCCTAACTCAAAGATGGTCGGAATGGTTAGCTACATGCATGCCTCTATCCCCAACATACTAAATAGATAGAGCAACCAACACATATCTAACCCTAATAGATACTAGCTACAAATATAAATAGGAAAAATCTGTTAACCCCATATAACACAGGTTTTACACTCACACTTAATGCATGCACTCTTTTCAAAGCACATGAATCTAAACCCATTAAGTCTTTAACCTTTGATCTATTCAATCTTCTCAGCATGCTCCTTGACCTTTCTCAAATACTGCTCAAGCATTACAGTTTTGATGCAATAAAGTTATTGATATTTAACCAACTACTAAAATACCATTATCTTGACTCAGTATTTACCTTCTCTTGCAAGTAATCGTCATACTTGCCACACGTTGGCAAGTCTCCCTCACTCCAGTTTTACCGGACCATGCCTCACTTGGACTGACAAGCCACTTGGTGTAACTCATTGCTCAAACATTCCCTTCAATATTGCTCGCCTTCTCTGTGCCATGCTTGAATTCAACTATCTCATTTGACATCCTTGATCATTCTAGACCTCGGTTCCTCATGAACGTAGTCCCGGTCCTCACTGTTGATCATAGTTGACTCCAAGTTTTTCTGTACATCTAAAGACAAAAAAATTATTTCAAAGTATAAGTTCTTCGCAACTTGACCCACGTTAGCTCAAACATGTTTCATGTAACATGAATACACAAACCTAGGGCCAAAATACCCAATCCCCAACCAAATTTCCAAAATACAGAGCTCACTGTCAAAAACAGAATTCCCCCGGATCGACTGTTCTGCATGGCCAATTTGACTATTGAGCGCGGCTAGTATCACTGTTGTGCACAGCCAATCTGACCGGTTCTACTAATGGCACTGGTCTAATAGCTCAGTAGAACCGGTCAGACTATCAGGTATTGAAACCATACTAAAAATCCAAATTTTTATAAGTTTGAATTTCAACTCCACATACATTGACAATGGTTCATCATAACTATTCCTGGAACTTCTCACATGGTCCCTCGTTCTCCCATCCACCATGACGCCATGGATTCTTCGGTGAGGTCGCCACCTTCCACCTCCGACACTTCTTCCTCTACCCACTCACCAATGTAGCGGCTCATTGTCCTCTTGCCCTCACCCAACCCTAACCGTCACAAGCATAACCTCCTGCCGCTGCCCCTTGCGCCACAAGTGAGAACCACCAAGCTCTTGTGATACTCCCCACCCAGGTAAAAAGCTACAACCTTTTTGAGTTGGAAGTTGTCGAAGATTTGAAAGTTTTGTTTGGTTTTGATTTGTTTGTTTAATCTAAGAGTTGAAAGCTCAATTTTTGGGTGGGAAGTGTGGATCTTGAGTTGAAAGCCCATTTTTTGGTTGAAAACACAAATCCTATGAGTTGACAGTGTTCGGGTTTTCAAATTTCTTGCATTTGAATGTTCAATTTGTGGTTGAAAGTTTGAATGTAAGTTCAAAGTGATGAACTGAAAGTTTTAATTTGAAAGTGAAACCCACGAATTAAAAGTTTTGATTTGA
This sequence comes from Melocanna baccifera, assembly GCA_036346265.1. Classification (NCBI taxonomy): domain Eukaryota; kingdom Viridiplantae; phylum Streptophyta; class Magnoliopsida; order Poales; family Poaceae; genus Melocanna; species Melocanna baccifera. The sequence continues at coordinate 16,747,090 of CM070687.1, forward strand.
AAGTTCATGATTCAAGTTGAAAAAGGTGATGATTTTTATTTGATTTTTTGTCTTTTTATAGTGGCGAGTGGCGGTGGCCAATGATTGGCTAGGTCTCGGAGAAAGGAAGGCTTTTGGGCACGGACTCTACCATCGCAATGGTGTGCATGGTGCCTGTGCGTTGCTATTGGAACGTCACGGCGATGGTCACAGTGCAAATCTTGTTGGAATTCGACCGGTGCTGTCGGAATGCGCAAGCACATTGCAACACACATACATGTATTAGCAACACCCCTCTACTTTTACGGTTTATATGCGACACCCCTTTTCAGAAAAAAGTAGTGGCAGACCTTGGACCAAATCTTAGGTATGACGGCTCATCGCGGGATCGCCAGGTGCCACTTCCTCACCAGGCATGCCGCCATATCGCCGCACACCACTAGAGTTTGGTCACTCGGCTCTTGCTCATGGTCTGTTGCTTAATGAAGTTCAACTTCTCCATTTTAATTGCTTTATTGCTCAAATGTGATATAATCTCACTCAATAAATTTCTACAATAGAACCACATAATTAAGGACTTGATCAAACCACCCATGCCAAAATAATCAATTTGAGGTGGCCATGGAGATTTGAGAGGAACATTTAATCACAATCTATTCCAATATTTCATTTAATTTTGACAAGTGAAGAGTAAAAAGCTAAAGAGTTTATCAGTTAAGATATTTACTAGAGCTTTTCCCCATCTTATTTCTGCCTTGCTTGTTCATTTCTTAGGTCTCAACTGCTACCTGCTCCAGGCCGCATCTGCTTTACTCTACAACTTTGTGCATTTGTGCCTATGGCTCGCCTATGCCCTCTACTGATATGCTCAACACATCAACTCTCCACGTTCTAGGGCCCAACCACCAGTGATATTGACTCGCACCACTCATGCAGGGGCCCAACTGCCGAATGCCACCAAACCCCAATCGTCGACGCCGCCCCAAGCTAGCAAGCACAAGCCCGAAGCGTCTATGCTCCGCGGCTCTACCCCAAGCTCCTCCACATGCGGACATGCCCAATTGGCTAATTTACCATGTCGTCGGCTGCCCCAAACCCCCAATCGCTGGCTCATGGCCTAGGGTTAGGGACGCACCATTGCACTCTCGCTCGATGGCTCACAGCCTCGCACAATTGCTCCGATTGGGGCCATTGGGTGAACCTTTCTCAGTTCTCACGTGGTGGCTTGGTGGGCTCGTGCAAAAATGGGCCTTACCGACTTGGCAGCCCACCATCTCAAGTCAGCCTAAGACTACAACATCCTTTAGAGCAGCGGTGCAGGCTCTCTTCTCTGACATCGGGGGATCCTGGGGAGGAAGGAAGGGGGTTTCCCGACCAACGATAGCTCTGGTGGCTGCCTGGGACCAATAGATCTGGTGGCCGCCCAACCTCACAACATGGGATGGTCCGCCCTTGGAAAAAAGAACATATTTTAAATGGAGCACCAAGTTAACTATAGGAAATCAGATGAACAATCATTTGTTAGAAAATAGGCCTATATGAGTGAGCCCCATTTTCTTAATTTTAAAGTATCCATGGTTCAGTACTATATTGTTAAAGTAAGGTAGGGGAGACTAATTTATAATGTGGAGTCCATGCCACTCATTAAATTATGGATGGAGATGGCAAGAGGAGGAGTTTGGCTAATCACACAAGCGCGCACGCGTATTCGTGTATTTTCCCATGAAAATTGCATGACTTGTGACTTGCGACGCATGACCACACTGTGACGTGGTATGCCACTTGGTATTGTCTTCTTCCTCTCCAGTGATATTGTGCTGCTGTGTTGTGCGATCAAACCTCACCGGCCTTTCTTCTTGGCGTGCACATGGAAGGAGAGAGAGCGGCTATCTCTGAACTATTGCCATAGAGAGTGCCTACACAGGGCGGCAATAAGATTTTTGGGCAGTGCGTTTGCGCGACTGCTCCTGCACTATGTTATCTACGTTCTGCACTGCATCAACCTTGTGCTGCTTTCTGTTCTTCCTCACACCCAACTGTAATTCGTTCATGTGATTGATCGATTAGTTTAAATTTTGTTTCTATATATTTTTGAAGTATAATGATTTGCCTATTGTTAACACAGCTTTATGCATCATTAGTTATTTGTGATATTTGCCTCCTAGTAAAATCTAGAATTAAAATATTGTCAACATTTTCAACATTTCAGAAACCTTAATGTAAACTTTGTTGCAATACATCAATGTCGGTGCTTCTGACGCGATAAAACCTAAGAGGTTTTTTGGTCAGAATTTTCATAGATGGCAAACTAAAGACATGTTTTTGCTCATGTCTTTAGGGCTATGGTGGGCTATCCATCGACAGTATCCATTTATGATTGAGCAGTTCATGCAATTTCAAAATGCAAATGATACTGCTCTTGGCTATATTTTTAGTATTCTGGCAAATCGGTTCTACGATGTGTACATAGATTATGAGCCTGCCACAGAGTTGTGGGATGCACTAGAGCACAAATATGCAGAGGCGAAGGCAGGTTTCTGGCTCTATATGTGTGAGCAATTTTTTAACTTTAGCATGGATAAGGCTAAGTCCACAGTTGGACAAGCTCATGACCTCCAGTTACTAGTCGGTGAGATAATGCACTTGGGCTGTGTGTTGCCTCCTAGGTTTATGGCTGCAGGCATTGTTATTAAACTCCCTACGTCTTGACAGGATTTTACCACTAGCTTGAAATATAAGAGAGAAGAGAATTCTGTTGAGGATCTCATTACTGGCCTCAATGTGAAATAAAAAGTAAGAGCAAAAGATGCACCTAACTCCTCTAACCAGAACAACACAAATTTCATAGAGAAAAAGACTTCTGCAAAGAAGTATAAATCCAACAACTGAACAAGATAACTAGCTTTAAAAAAAGAAAAATGAGAAAAAGGATTTGAGAGATATCATCTGCTTTGTGTGTAGAAAACATAGTCATATGGCGAAGGATTATCGCTTTTGCAAAAGCAGAGATGGTGGACAACCAAAGAAGATGGTTGTCAACGTGATCATAGGGGAGGCATCGACTTTATAAGGGTTTGATAATTCACCTGTTATCTTTTCAGCATGTTTATCCACTGATTGGTGGGTTGTTCATGTATATTTTGATATTTGTTTGTTTTCTTCTTACCAGACAGCAGGGGCTTCCCCCGTCCTAATGGGAAACGGGTCGTATGCTTCTATTCTTGATGTTAGCCCAGTAGATCTGAAACTTAATTTAGGGAAGATTGTCCACTTGAAAAATATGCAGCATGCTCCTACAATAAACAAGAATCTTGTTAGTGGTTCTCTCCTATGTAGGGATGGTTACAAGCTAGTTTTTGTATCAAATAAAATTGTAGTCTCTTAGTTCGAAAACATTGTTAGTAAAGGCTATGAGAGCAGAGGCTTATTATGAGCATGGAATAGTTCATGAATTTATACCACCATATTTACCCCAATCGAACAGTGTAGTTGAGAGAAAAACCAGACACTAACATACTTCGTAATGTCATGTTGGAGAGTTTAGGTATGTCTAAGGCATGGTGGGGAGAAGCATTAACAACAATTTTTATTCTAAGCATAGTAATCACTAAAAAGAATGAGATTACTCTATATGAGGGATGAAAGATGAGAAAACCTAATGTTAATTTTCTGTGAACTTGGAGGTGTTTGGCAAAAGACAATATGCCATTACACAAAAAGAGAAAGCTTGGATCAAAAACAGTCGATAATATTTTTTAGGATATACTCAAAATAGCACAACCTACAAATCAGAAACTCTTGAGATTATTGCTAACACAATAATGGAGTTTAGAGGTGCTTCTTTTTTGGGAATATCTTTCTTGTGAGGACAACATATAGTACTTCACGAATTGAGAATATTCAAACTGATAATAGTGAAAGTGAAAATAATCAAACTTCTAAACTTTCCACCATTTCTGAAACAATATGTGATATCCCCATGGAGGATAACAATCTAGTCACAGAAGCTCTAAGCAGGAGCAAGAGACAATGGGTTGAGAAAACCTTTGGTGATGACTTTATTGTATACCTCGTGAATGATTTACCAAAGATTCTTTCGAAGGCTTATGCATCTTCTGATGCTGAGTATCGCAAAGAGGCAGTCCGTAGCGAGATGGACTCTATCATAGCTATTGGGACTTGGGAGATCACAGATCGTCCTATCGGGTACAAACCTGTAGGATGTAGTGGGTCTTTAAAAAGAAACTATGGTCTGATGGTGCTATTGAGAAGTATAAAGCAAGACTTGTAGTCAAGGGTTACACCCAGAAAGAGGGAGAACATTTTTTTCATACCTATTTTCCTCTCACCAGATTAACTAGTATCAGAGTGCTCCTTTGCGTTAGCATCTTCCTATGGTCTACATGTCCATCAAATGGATGTGAAGATAGTTTTTCTTAATGGAGAGTTGAAAAAAAAATCTATATGAATCAACCGGATGGTTTTGAGATTTTTGAATAGAAAAATAAGATATGCAGATTATTCAAATCCTTGTATGGCTTAAAGTAAGCACCAAAATAATGGAACGAGAAGCTTGATAAAAATTTGACATCAGCTAGCTTTATTGTGAATGAAGGTGATAAATATTTATATTACAATTATAGAACGAGAAGCTTGATAAAACTTTGACATCAGCTAGCTTGATAAATCTTGTATTTGTATGTAGATGGCATACTTATATTTGGAACAAACATTATCGTAATTAACGAGGTCAAATCTTTATTATCCCGATGCTTTGATATGAAAGACTTAAGAGAGTTAGATATCATTCTGAATATTAAATTGATCAAGAATGCGGATGGAATCACTTGAACCAATCCCATTATGCTAAAAAAATATTTTGCCCATTAGGCTTTAAAAACTGTAAAGTTTCTCCAATGCCTTATGATGCAAGCATTAAGCTATGAAAGAACCAGGGGCTTGGAAAGAATCAATTGAGATATTCGTAAATTATTGGGTCACTCGTGTATTTAGCCGGTGCCATAAGATCTAATATTTCATTTTTTGTGAGTAAATTAAATCAGTTTACTTCTAACCTAGGAGATAATCACTAGGAGGCACTTGAAAGAGTGTTACGCTACTTGAGGGGCACAACATCTTATGAAGTTCATTATACTGGATACTCTTCTGTATTAGAAGGATACAACGACTCCAATTGGATCTCGGATGCAGATGAGATCAAAGCTACAAGTGGTTATGTGTTTACTTTAGCTAGTGCTACAGTTTCATGGAGGTCTTGCAAACAGGCTATATTGACGAGGTCTTGTAAACAGTTTCATGGTTATGTGTTTACTTTGGCTAATCACACATGTGTGCATGAGTATTCACGTATTTTTACGTTAAAATTGCTTGACTTGTGACTTGCGACCATGTCGTGGCGTGGCGTGCCACTTAGTAGACTAAGTCCATCTTATTTTTGTTAAACCATGTATCAACTATCTCCTTTTAACTAGTCGTGAGACTGCTTAATTATTATTATTTGGTTTGAATATTATCAGTTACCAGTGAATTATTTCAGTTCAATGGGGGCAGTTACTAGAGAGTAATTTGCACATCTATAAAAGAGTTGGAGATGTACAGGCTTGGTCAATTGAACTCTTCTATTTTTTCTTCTCCTATTATCTTATTCCTCTCTGGTGATATTGTGTTGCTGTGATGTTCGATCGAACCTCGCCAGCTTTTCTTCTCAGCGTGCACCTGCAAAGAGGGAGAATGGCTGTCTCTAAATCATTGCCATAGAGAGTACCTGCACAGGACGGCAATAAGGTTTCTGGGCAAGGCATTTACACACGCGCTCCTGCACTACGTCATCTACGTTCTGCATTGCACCAAGCTTGCACTGCTTTCTGTTCTTCCTCACACCCAACTGTAATTCATTTGTGTGATTTATCGACTAATTTAAATTCTGTTTCTATATATTTTTGAAGTATAACGATTTGCTTGTTGTTAGCGCTATTTTATGCATCATTAATTATTGTGATATTTGCCCCTAGTAAAATCTAGAATTAAAATATTACCCACATTTCTAACATCATCTACCAAGAAAAACATTCATTGGATCTTAAATACCCTGCCCAACTATCCGAGAAATGCTTTGGATTTGAATTAACTTGGAGTTTTCTTGAGCACCATCGCTGACTCGCTAGCGTTAACCGGTTGCGTAGCTGTAGAACATTTCTTCAGACTAGTCCTGTGCCCGTGCATTGCAACGAAAAATAAAGCTCTATGTAAAAAATATTCAGATAACATGTAGTACTTCCCAAGCAACCACTAACCAGTACAGGCCACGTCATCTGCAATCAATGTCGGCGATGGTGATGGTGGGTGAAGATGCTGCATTTCAAGTTAATAATCGATGTGTGAACAACTCAACTGAACTTGAACTTGTATTCTGAATTAGCATACAAAGCTATCCATATATTGTTGCCGGAATACATCTCGCTAAAGATTACTATTTATTTAGTAGCCAGGTAGCGTTGTAGGCCCTAAAATCCTAACGATGTAACAGATTTTGTAGTATTTGTTTTATGTTCTTTTTGTATAAATACTATCAGTGTAGACAGTCACTCCCCTAAAACTTTAATTGGTTGAAGCTGAAAAATAGGTAGGCAGCACCTTCTGAGAAAGCCATCTGGCAGGAATTTTCTTCCAACCATACGAGGTGATTGAGCCTGAGGGACGCCGATGGTCGGAGGTAGGTGGAGCTCCATTGAGAGGTGGTGGAGGGGGCGCCGCACAAGTTCTTTCGATCGATTAGTGCACCAACGCATCCTCTTAATTGTAGATAGAGCAATTCCATGACAATTTCAAGGGCATGTTTTCTAGAAAGTCGACAATAATGGTACAAATCTTTCTTGTAGGATGTCATAGCTACATTTGTCATGGTCCTCTCATCCGAGTTAGGATCCCTCTCCAACGACAGTGGTTCTAGAAACTTCTTGGAAGGAAGAGGCATCCAATTAGCCTCAGAGACACCATGATCTTCAATTTCTTCAGAAAGAATATCATCCAGAATGAGATAGAAACAATACCAAAGAAAAGCAATTAGCACCATCCAAAAATAATTCAGCAAGAATGCATTTCAAAAAGATAAATAGTGGTGATATGTTAGGTACAACAGGGAAGGAAGTGGTTTTGTGGGTCATGGGGAACCTACGATTTCAAGGAACAAACATATATATGGGCCCATTCCATCTAATTTTTTGCCTAAAGCTCAAGAAAAATTGTTAGAAATGAATAAGAACTCAGATTCTGGGTTAATAGATGTCCAATGGCCTAAAATCTCCATACACTAAAATTTTAAGTCAAATTTCCCTTAGAGAAAAAGAACGAGAATGGTAATATAACATAAAGGTATCAACCAAGGAAAGTGTATTAACAAAACAAGCATGCCGGTAGAAATGATATAGAGAAATGCCAGTAGAAATGTTACAGAGAACATTGTAATTACCTGAATCAATTGAATAAGTTGGGGACCGCTAGATTGAAGAGTTGCTCGATACATTTTAGTTATTCTATCATGTGAGTCAAGCCATCTTCCACCATAACTCGACGCTTTTGCCCAACCCTTTCTGACAAGCTCTCCGAGGACAACCCTGTAATAAGAAATTATATTAAGCATTTATTGAATGTATCTACATCTATCACTCAACGTAGAAAATATATTACATTTGATCACTTGCACATGTATTAAATGAAACAGTGAACATGAATATGATGATGCTACATTAAAATTTGGAATTAGTTCCAGATCTCTACTATGTATAACACCTAGTGGTTACCAATTTACTACATACTACAACATTATGTCATCTCACTTTGTAGAGTTCTATATCTCATGTCCATTGAAATGTTATAATAGCAACAACTAACAAGCAGTTGTAAGATTTATTACTTGCAATACAAACATAGGTTGCAAACAAGGTAGAGGGGCTAGTTGTGACAAGCCCCTCAAGTCTTGTACAACTGCATCCTGCTCAATTACTTGAGAACATCTAGAAAAAGGGAGTGCTTGAGAAAAAACTTTTCAGATTAGATTCCTACTTATATTAAGTTATTTCTTCATACATCATCTATTACATGTCCAGTTGAAAACTTGAAAATACTACACATTTATTTCTTTTTCTGATCTTTGTACATTTGCATCAAGAACTCAACTATTTTAAGCACGTGTTGCCAATCACGTTGGGCATTAAAAAAATGAGAACACAATACTTCTGGAAGACTAGGACTATGTATCTTTTTAGTTAAGGTAGCCACAATAATAAACATTTCAGCACATTCAAATGATGACTCTAGTACTCAGCTCAATGGCTAATGGTCACACATCATGTAATAATAGGATATCTTGAACTTAATGTACTAATTGCATTTATCACAAAATGCACTCACCTATTACAAAATGCACTCAACTTCTGGAGCAAACTGTAGATTATAAGATGCAGTAGTTTCAAAAGAAAAAGAAAGGGCACAACTAAAAAGATTCTGAAGTCCTATTGAAGTTTTGAGGCTATCATTGTTTCAGATATCATACTTATGAAAATGCTATCACCTTTTTATTTGAAAATAGTGCTACAACCAAAATTGAGAAAGTATCTATTAAATTTCATCAAAGGGTAGCGTTTGTCAGGAGGGTTATGACTACGGAGATGTCATAAGCTATGAACCCACAAAACATAAGAATCTGCTGCCTGCAATCTCTGTATCTGACAAAGCATTCAGTTCATGGCTACTATCAGCCACTGAAGTCATTTGATTCCTCCTAACTGTACTGACGCCATAACTAAACTAACTGCTTGGTTTGAAATTGACAACCGCATGGAGATTGTGTCACAAATTTGCAAATATTACCGTGTAGGTTGGTTTCCTCATCGCCTTCCCAAACTGACCAAAGCTTGCCAAAAGAAATTTGTAATTTGGCAATGCTCGAAAATAAAAAAAAATGCATGACATGATGGCAAGCACAAAAGAAAGCATGGTATGCTGATATCAGACCACTAAACATTCCACAAGATTGAAACAAACATAACATGGACTGCACAATCATCATTTGTTCTAAGTTGGTGTTGATACATTATTGATTTGGAAATTATAGCAATCGCTAGTAGGATTGCTAACTCCCTACCTAGATCGATGATGATGAATCTCAAATTGAGCCTGATACTTTCACAAATAAGAGAATCTATTTGTAAATTCATTCAAAGTATAGTTTGAATGACCAAAATATGTGTAGAAAATTTCACCATGAATCAAATAATAGTTGACATTAATTTTGCTTCCTCCAAAATTTCCATAAAGTGCACCTCATATATACATCACATCAACAAAATTCATAACAAACATATAAATGGAGTCACAACTCACAACCATCTCTGAACAATACCTTGCAATCTCGCATTCATCATAAGTTTCAGTTAGGTTGATGAATGATTCTTCGCAGTATGATAGTTCTTGCATGGTAGATGTCCCGGCTACACCGGTCCGCCTGCTCCTCTAGGTCATCCACGCTCTTCATGAGCACATCCAGCTTCTTCTTCACCTCCTCTATCCCAAACATCACCGCTTCGTTGTGCTCCACGGACTCCACGTAGTCCACCATGGAGTTGATCTAGACCTCAAGACGGTCGATGAGAACTTGGATGCTGTCCTGGTACTACTTTAGCAGCGAGTAGATCCACTTCCCCATGGAGCCCACTAGCATGGAGGCTGCGATGACCAACGTCGCCGCGATGGGCGGTGCGGTGATGGCCACGACCACCACCAGCAGATGAGCAGTGTGGCAAACATGGTGATGAAGATGATGACGGAGGGGTCACCGGCGTGACAAAGGGCGAGGCGAGCCGGCAGAGGTTGGAAGGGAGGGCGACGGAGGATGCATGGTTGTGGGGAGGGAGATCGCGCGTGTAGGCTGCGGCAAGGGGGTAGGGAGGGAGATGTGAGGCGACAGGGGAGGACTGGTGATGTGTGGGGAGGGAGCGGGGAGGTGGCGTGTGGGTAGGAGGAGGAAGCGGCGGCAAAAGAGGGCCTCCAGGCTTACCTGTAGACATCAAATCGTTTGTGAAGAGAGGATGAAGGGAAGAGAAAGAAAAAATAATATATAAACCACCAACTTATTATTTTAAATAGTAGAGATTAATAGAGCTATACATCTTCGCCGCGCAATGCAACAAGCCGAATAGGCTGTCAGGTAAACGTTAATGGCAGAAAAGGTAGCCCATTGCCCACGGCCCGAACAGTCCCGTCGCAGGCAGCCCCTTCACTGCACGTGTGCGTGCACGGTGCATGTGCACACCGTCGTGCGTTGCCGCCTGATCCGACGGTGGAAGGACGCCTTGTCCCGGCGTGCGCGGCCTGCCTGTGCCTGAGGCCGAGAGATGATCCCAATAAAACACCGCGCCCCACGTTGCTGTTCGACGGGGACCCCGAACAATGGGGTGTGGCATGGCATCGGTGGAGTGTGGGGACAAGTAAATAAGACTTGGAGAAGGGATTAGATTCTGCGTATTTTATCCACGGAGCTAGTGTTACGTCCACCCAATTGCTTAGTCCACCAGCGTTTCCTCTCCTATCTTTTCTTCTTTTCTAGAAACAATGGGATCGCGGATGAACAGTAGTCCTATGATGCCCTCTTTTTTTCAATCAACATCAGTTATGTTTTTGCGAAAGAGTAACATGAGGCACTCTGGTGATTAATCTATCAATTTGAGCTCTATTGATCTGGGATCTCTTTCAGAGAATCGATAGCAAATCCGAGTGATTAATGAATAGAAATAGATGCTTTTGGTGCTACCTTATAGACAACATTGCAAATGTATCATGCAATTACATTTCTCATCCATTAGATAAGATAAAAAAATAATGGTTGGGATTGGTTGCAACGTCGTAGCAAGTACTTATAGCGGTTTTAGGTACTGTAGCTAAAAGTTGTAGTCCTTGCTATCACAAATACATATCATTTTAAACATCGAAACAGTCTTACAAAACATAAATTTGATCACTAATTTCTATTATAATATAGTTATAATATCCAATAAAATTATAATATTATGATAATATTTTTCGAGATAAATCTATACATTTGATTTTTCATATATCTAATTTGTTGGGATAATCTCACATTAGTTGTGCAAGAGCAAATGACATAACTTAAAAGTAAAATAATCTCTCACCTCACGAGCTAACTTTTTAGGATGGAAAGGTCCTTACAATTTAATAAGTGGTATCAGAGCCCAATTCTAACATCTCTAACCTAATGAAAACTAGTGTGTGAACACCTGATAAATCGTGATCATTAGGGGCTATCAGTGTACGATGAACAACGCGATAAACAACTGTGGGATACAAATGTGTAAAGGATGAGATTGTTAGAATAGTTTTATATTGATTATGGAAGGGTAAAGGACCTAACTTAAAAGTAGGAGGTCCCTTACCTCACAAACTAGTTTTTAGGATGAGAAAACCCTAACAATCCAATACAATATAAATATTTAAAAAGATATTAATAGATAAAGTTTTAAAATTTTGACTACATGTATCCCAAAATGATATTTGTGATCAGAGGAAATAACACTTTTGTTTTTTTATCTTTAATCTAACGCTTGAAAGTGAAAGAATGGCATATCACTATTCACCTCTACCATTACCTTGCAATGGTAGGTGATACGAATCGTAGCAGTGGTGGTTCATGATCTACGCTTATCACATACACGACCAATTTTGCATCAATATTTCCAACGGGTGGATCTGTCACGTGTCACCTCAAATGGCCCTGAACTGCACACAGAACAACCTATTCGTCACTCTTGAATAGGATACTTCATGTAGTGATCTAGAATCTTGATAACTCATGACGCTCTCGAAAGAGCTTTTTTTCAGTTTTAGCTTCTAGTTTTAGCTTTTTTTCACTATTCAATAATTTCGTCTTTTTCTAATTTTTTTTATATATTTTGGGATTTTTTGTATTTTCTTTTTTTCCCCGTATTCCTTTGTATTGTCCGTGATGGGCTAACATGTTTTTTTCTATTTTTTTCTATTTTTTAAATTTAATTATACCCAATAAGCCAACTCAGCTACAGTAAAAAAATAAGCCAGTTACAGTGAAATTTCAGCCCGAAGCCATCGCTATTCCGAACGCCCCCTTAACTTCCATTCATGGACAAATCTTGTCTTTCCCAAACAATTAACTCGAAATCGCATGACTCATAAACGCTCTCAGTGTTAGCCTCCATTCACTGGATAATCCTTATATTTCCCAAACAACGAACCCTCTACCTACTCTCCATCGTCAATTTAGCCAAATTTACCATTTATTGTGATCAGGAAGCTTCCCTCCCTACACCAGATCAAGATAAGGTGTTCAAATTGGCTACGACTAATAATTTTTAGCTACCATTAATAACTTTTAGTTGAAAATAAATAGTGACTGAAAGAAGTAATTTTTATAAAGAAAAAGCACGCTGTGAAAAAAATAAAAAAGAGATACGTATGAAAAGACAAAAGTGATCCAAGTCCAACCAAATTTGTAAGTATCCAATGGGTACACCTGACGAATTCAATCGCCCTCCTTATCTCCCCCGCCACGTCCCGCGCCCCCCATACGTGCCGAACCGAAGCGGGTGGGCCCGCCTCTCCCTTCCCCGGTTAGTCGCGCCCATAAAAGCCAAACCCCACGAGGCCTTCCCCTCGTCTCCTCCCCATTCCCCACCATCTCCACGTCGCCCTTCCGCCGCTGGGAGCCGAGCCCGCGCCCCGCGGGGCCCCCGATTCCGGCCTGCCCCCTCATGCGCCAGCCGCAGCGCGCCGCCTCCTGAGCCCTGAATCCCCTCGGCGGTGCGGCGGAGCGCGCGCCCATGGATGAGTACCGGCCGCGCCGGTCGCCGGCGAGCGAGCGGTTCATCGGGATGTTCTCTTCGCCGTCGCCCTCGTCGTCCCCGACGGAGCCCTCGTTCGTCTCCGGGGATGAGCTCCACGAGGACGAATTTCTCTTTTCGGCCTCCCCTGCCGCCTCCTCGGACGCGCCGCCCGATGGGCCCAGGAGCCCGAGCCGGGTGCCGCAGGGCCACCTCGGCCTCCTCGCCGCGCTGCACGAGGGGGATAAGAGGCTCCTGGTCCGCCGCCGCGGCGCGGTCGAGGGAGGGGGAGCGGCGGCTGCCGCCGCGGCCACCGCGGGGACGCTGCTCCGGCGCAAGGCCACCATCGCGGCCGCCGCCTCGGCGTCGGCTGCGGCGGCGTTTGGAAGCTCTCTGTCGCCCACCTCGTCGCTGACCTCCGCCGCGTGGGCCATCCCGGCGACCCCGAGGCCCAAGAACGCCGGGCCGGCCGCACCGTACCACCAGTCTGCTCCTGTGAAGGTGCCCGTCCGGCCGCCCCTGAAGCCGGCGATGGGCCGGTGGGATGAGCTCGACGACGACGATGACCTCCGGCACGGGGACGCCGCCATGCTGCCCCCGCACGAGATGGTCGCGCGCTCGTCCGCTGGTGGGACCGGGCCGGCCGCGCCGTTCTCCATGCTCGAGGGGGCCGGCCGCACGCTCAAGGGCCGGGACCTGCGGCGGGTGCGCGACGCCGTGCTCCGGCAAACCGGCTTCCTCGACTGAATCCAGCGAGGTGATGTGGCTCTGGCCTTTTGTTCAGCTCCGCATGCTCAAGAGTCGTAGATTGGTTACATTAGGGTATAATTCTAGGGGGTTCTTGGTGTAGATCGAGAGGCAAAACGAGAAGGTAAGGTAACAAGTTGAGTTTTTGATGCAACTGCTATCAATTTTGGTTTCCTTGTGTGTGCAATTTTGGTTTCCGTGTGTGTGTGTGTGTGTGTGTGTGTGTGTGTGTGTGTGTGTGTGTGTGTGTGTGTGTTTGTGTGTGTGATATTACTGTAAGTTTCAGCAGTAATAAGAACTTGTGTCCTGTGTTTGGGAGCTCTATGTAATTCAGGAGGAAGAGCGAATTTTGTCAAGGTTGTTAGGTCTACCATGAAAATTGTCGAGACCTATGCTCGTTTGCTCCTATTGAATTTATTTTTAGTTTTGTTTCTTTGTCTCCTAACATCACCAAATTACAGTTTGTAATGGAAAGGTGCAATTTTACTGTGTGTTCGTTGCCTGATGTGCATTCTCTAATCCTGATGGGTATACTATGCTTATTCATATATGTAAAGAATTGCAGACTTCATTGGGCCAACAATATGATCTCACACCATAGACTATGGAGAACTGCTTATAATTTCAAATGTTATTTGATATGTATGTGGGTTTCTGTGATGTCATCTGAATTGGAAGCAATGCATCACTATCAACTCATCCACCAAGTTCATGCTTTGTTCAAAAGCATTGTCGTTTATGTCCTGGGAAGGGTTTTGGTTGGTGTTCGCTGCTAGAATTCTCCAGGCATAAGTAATTGTAGGATTTGGTCTTGTTTTGCAAACTTATGTTAGTACATTCCATACTTGAATCTGTAACGTCTTTTAAAAGATTTAGTAGTTTGGGGTTCACAATGACTGATTTGTACACTTGGTTTTAGTAATTTGGGTGCTCTAATGGCAGCCACCTTGTCTTATCGATGAATTACCAACATGTTCTTTGAATCATTCAATGTTGTTTCCGTTGTTTCCTTTTTGTGTGCACGTACTTCTGCTCTGCTGTATAACACACAATGCCGAAAGATGCTAGATGCACACCGACCATAAGAACGCATATTCTTCAATGCTGCATGTGTTCTACTACTTTCTCCTTAGCTTAGCGTTTGATGTAGATCAGCACTGCAATAATATGGAGTTATGAAATTTAGAAACTTGGGGATGCACTGAACCATAAAGTTATTTTCTTTGATCTGATACATGCATCGCAGAGTTCAGAACTTCAATGCTTTTGCAAAGCTGAAACAAGCTGCTTGCGATTTAGGAGATTTGAGCAAATATGAAGATGATTATATGATCCATGTTGTGCAATGTTTATCGTGCATCCGATGGCCTTTCGAATTCTGTTGAGCAATCCTTGCGTTTGCTGTTGGTGTTCAACACTGAAGTAAAACAAACGGATATGGGAGCTGGGTCTGATGCTTTGCCTTTTTCAGATAAAGTTTTCTCAGACAATTTGGTTAGGTTTCAACTGTGAATCACTTCATCCACTTTTAGTGCTCCCCTGATGGGGAAATTGGTTTTGCTGCCCTTTTCTAGCTTAGATTTCGCTTTATTCCTTTGTGCTCTTATCCCTTATCAATTCCGGATGTGGGTGCGCTGCTTCAGGCAATTGCTGGCAAGGTTATTAAGTCGGTAAGGTAGGCGAGGCAACCCACCCCCCTCACACATTTTAAGTGGTAAGGGGCGAGGCGAGGCAGCGCCTTACACATCCTAAGGCACTATGGGGTAGTAAATAAAATAAGCATTTTAGCAGCATATATGTACCTTATTATTGCCAATTCTTAAGCACATGTAGCACTCATTCCCTCTTTCCGATTGCTCTTCTCTCATGTAGCATCAATCCCCTTGCCCCTTGCAAGTTTCAACATATAGATTGTTATAAATGTAATAAATACAAATTGTATTTCTATTAATTGAGTAAATATGGATTGAGTGACATACCTTATTGATAATCTCTCCTCTCTTCTCCCAAGCAACAAGCCACATGAATAATAAGCAACATAAGTCCACAATAACAATTAAGTGAATCCAAGATTAAATATGAGCAACATAACAAATTAATAAGCACAAGATAAGTCCACACAAATAACATAAGTGATAAGCCCACAAGTTTAGAGTAGACTAATGGCATAATAGTAGTCCACAATACAAAAGAGCATAGTTGATAGTCCAACTCTCTCATCTCAATATCCATTGTCGAACTCGTTGGGATTACTACTAGAATCCATGTTTTCTTCACCATCTTCAATAGCATTGGGAGCTTCACAATCGCTCACATCTGCATCATCATGTGAATCTTCTTCCTCATCTTCTTCATTGCCCGAATCTGAGTCTTGCTCTTGCTCATCTAAGACATCTTCAACCACCATTATTGTAAATCTTGCACGCCTTTAGTAGGTCATAGTCTCACCATGATTATGCCTATTAGCTTGTCTTGGAAGATTGTGACCACGAAGCGAGCGTGATGTACCAATGGTTTCATTAATATCATTCCATATAAGGTCACACTCGCGACCACCTTGAGGTAGTACAACCAATGAGTCAGTCTATGCATTGTCCCAATCAAACTCCTCAACGACCAAAGGGTCATAGTTTTTGCCCACTTTCTCCCACCTCATTTGAAACCTAGTTTTCATCTTCCAGTTATATGCAACAAAGACTGAATCATTCAATCTCTTGTGTAGTAACCAGTTCCTTTTCTTTGTGTGAAGCTACGAAAGTACAAATGGCAAGCAAAGCAAACAAAATGAATAAATAACTTGCTGAAATTAATAAGCACAAAGAAGCTACAAATTGAGTAGATGAAAATAAGCACAATGAAGCTATAAATTGACTCACAAATTCAAAGGTACTTCAATTTCGTTTATAGCTAGATGATGAAGCACAAAGATTAACAACACGCTTAGCAAACCTTTATAGTTTAATGCCTCGGCTACCATATGAACGCCACCAATCAACTAGAATGGCAAATACACGCATATATCAGGAATTAGAAATGAAATAAACATGCTGAAGATGTAGTTAACTTGCTGAAATTAACAACACTTACTAGGGCTCGTTGACTTTTGGATTGCCATTTTCTTTGAAAAGACATCTCGTTTGTCATCATAATTCATGGCTTGTTCATCAATCTTGTTTCGAATATTCTCCCCTTGTACCATTCTTGCAAGCATATCATTGAAGCAACTCCTTAGCTCCCCAACGTAGGTATCATCTCCACTCTTTTGGATAGCAAAGAATTTCGTTAGGTTCAAATAGAGTGCAGCCCCATACAATGGATGATCCATTTGTTTCACCCAACATCGCTCTTAATGTTCATAATCTTCTTGAGCAAACATTGCTTGTTTTGGGTAAGGAAGCTAAGCTTAATCTTTTCTTTTGTATGAGCCATTAATGCTGCAACCTTTGGTATTGCGGGATTCTCATCACCATCAACTACCCTAAGCACGATAAGAAGAGGGGCTAAAGCTCTAAGGCAATCTTCAATTGAATTCCAGAATTTCTTAGAGAGCACAATATCTGTCACATGCATGCCAGCCTCTGTCTTTGACAATTTGATGCTAGTCCATGGTTCACTCACAAATAGACACTTCAAAGCATTTTGTGCTTGTGCATGCACTTTAAAGTAAGGAAGGCTATGGCAAACCGAGTGGCTGCGGGTCTCACAAGATTCATCCCACCTGTCTTCTCTCTCATTACACTAAGAAGCCTCCCATACCTATAAATGAATGTGGTGACACGTCTGACACGTGCAATTGGCTTCTTAAATTCCTTTAACTTCCCAATGTCTTTCAACAGAAGGTCTAAGCAATGTGCAGCACAAGGACTTTAGAACAGTGTAGGAATCCTGTCCATTAGAAGTTTGCCCGCTACCTTGTAGTTAGCACTATTATCGGTGATAACTTGAACAACCTTGTTTTTTCTAATGATCTCAATTATCTCCTCTAGCAAATTAGCTAGCATAGTTGCATCGTATTATTCACTTTATAAATCAATGGACTCCAAGAAGTAAGTCCCCTCTGGGCTATTGACAAGGAAGTTTATCAAGTGGCGCCCCCTCCTATCGGGCCATCCATCCGACATAAGTGTGCAACCATATTGCTTCCACACTCGCTCGTGCTCCTCTCTCAAGGCACTTACGTCCTTAATGCAATCCCGAAGCAATGGTTCCCTCAACTCATGGAAACTAGGAGGCTTATACCTAGAACCGTACCGCATACTGGCCTCACAAGCAATCTCAAAATGCCTTAAGTTTGTGGTATTAAATGGTATGCCACACTCATAGAACCACAAGGTCCATTGCTTATTCACATAATGCCTGTCATCCTTGGTCCTTGTGTTGGCCTCCATGGTGCTTTGAAAAGACCTAGAAAATCTTTGATCTACAACATATTTGGGTGTTCTTCGAAGCATAGCAGCAACTGCCTTGGTCTCCTTTGCCTTGGCCTTGCTTGATGCTAGAACCTTGAATGAAAAGGTAGCATGCCTTCTTTTGGCGGTTGTCCCTAAACTTGGCTACCATCTCCACATCTTGACCTCCCCTTTCATCATCATCATCATCTAGGAAGATTGGTCTACTTTTGTTTTTTTAAATAATCTCGCATCTCTTTTTTTGATTTATGTGGTAGTATTGGGACATATAACCACATTTGAATAGCCACCCACAAGATGCTCCTTCAATCTTTTAATCCCTCCTAAACTTAGGGTGTTACAAAGGATACACATCACCTTATGTCGGTTGCCAATTTTCGGCCAATAGCCATACTTCCAGCCTAGATCATTTGACTTTGCCTTCCATTTTAGATCAGTCTTGGGATCGTACTCTACTACAGAGGCTATGGTGATGGCCATATCTGAGAAGGAGACGACGAAGGAGGCTTGGGATGCTCTCAAGAAGATGCATGTTGGTGAAGATCGTGTCAAGAAGGCCCGAGTACAGACTCTCAAGAGGGAGCTTGACGGTATGTGCATGAGTGAATATGAGAAAGTTAATAAGTTTGCCTTGAAGGTTACCACCATTATGAACGAGATACGTTCACTCGGCACGAAAATGGAGGAGAGTGCCGTGGTAGAGAAGCTCCTACACTCTGTCCCCGACAATTTCCTACCCATTGTTAGTACTATTGAACAATGGGGTGATGTGACGAAGATGTCGGTGGCCAAGACTATCGGACGTTTGCGGGCGTTCGAGGAGGCTTCAAATGGGCGATGTCATGAAAGAGAAGGCGAGCAGCGGCTATTGTTCACACATGGGGAGCCGCTGCTCACACATGCCGAGTGGGAGGCCAAGGTTGCTGAAGAGCAGAGAAGTGGTGAGGGCTCCAGCAACGGCGTCAACAAAAACGGTGACAAGAAGAAGTACCGCGGCAAGTTCGGCAAGTCGAAGATTGATTGTCGCAACTGTGGTGAGTTTGGTCACTTTGCCGACGAGTGCGACAAACCGAAGAAAGTGACCAAGGCAGTGGCGTAGCTTGCCATTGCTGATGCGGATTATGAGCCCACACTGCTTTGAAGCCCGACGTGGAAGTGGAAAATAAAGCAAACAAGATTAAGAGGGTGATTGTTAGATTAATCTTGTTGGTCTGTATATCTGCCTCTCATGAAGAGTCTTGATGTAGTGCATGTAGTGTGCGTAATGAGTCAGTTTCATGGTAATTAGTAGTTCAGTTTCTCCTATTTATTTGCTATATAAAGGGAGGAAGTAACCTGAAAACTGCAAGTTCTGCAGTGTCAAAATACCTTGTGTTCTTATGTTCTTGAGTATACGTGTTCTTGTGTTTATTTTATCTAGAAGGGGAGGTATTTGGGGCCTACAGAATTTGCGATGCCTTGCTGCGTGCCATTCTGTTTGTGGGGCTGCGCTGTGCATGAATTTACTGCCTGGTTCCTCCATTCAATGAGAACTAACAGCACTACATTACACATTTGCTTTCATCACGAGGATTTTATAATATCTACCTGGAGAAATGGCAGCTGCTACCTCTGTTTGTTGCCAAGCCGCTTTCCAAGATAACGAAACCCTGCTCGGAGCTACTGCCTACCGAAGTGCCAGATGCCTGGCTGCCTATTGAAATTGCTCAACTGTGAATCTCTCATCTGGGTTCCTACCTCAAAATACCAGTCCCATCGTAGGGTGGCAAACTGGCAATGGTTCAACCATCTCTCTTCGTCTACCATTCATACTGCTTCAAGTCTGAACATTGGCCACCATTTGATCACCACCAGCATTCCGAAAGCGCCATTCGCGGCGAACTGAATATCGAAACTCTAGATCACTTCCGGAGCAGCTCCTTTCAGTGGCTTACAAATTGGAGCTGGCCACCACTTGTTCATTTATCATGTCTCCCAGTAAGCTCCGTTTCTGTCCTTTCACTTTTGACGAGTTGAGTGGTGGAGAGGTGCCGGTGAGGTGGCTGAAGAATTGGTTGGGCCTATAAATGATAGCGGTCCTGTTCTTTGCGGTTTTTAAAAGTCGTTTTTGATTTTTACTACAGTAACTAACTTTTAAACGGAGTATTTTTTTAAGATGGGGTCTACAAGTTAATTGTAGTACACGTTAAAAAACTAATATCTGTATTATAAAAAATTACAAACGAGTATCTCTCTTTCCATAATCTCTATCGCAAACAGCTAAAAAACCATTAATCACAGCCAAAAACTATCAACTGTAACAAAAAAAAGAACAGGCCCAGCATCGGCCGCTGCTGCCCCCTGGGACTCAGCCGAATTAACTCGACGGAGCGAGCCAATGGCCATTTAACACCGCACCGCCTCCTTTCCCATCTCGCCCATGCACAATAAAGCTGCTCCTATCCACCAATCTAAACTTGCCAGCATTCACTGAGTGCTACGTCACTGTTGGAACTGCAGCAGCTGATGCCACTTGTTATGACTGCAACCGGGATCTTTGATACCGGTTGCTGTATGTACCCTGAACAAATGGGAAGCATCGAAGCGTAGGAAGAACAGGAGGCAGATGGGTTGTAGTGTCACAAAATCTAGAAATATAGCAACCAATTTAGAAATATTTTGAGATGCTGACATGCTTTTTCTAGTGGAAATTTTAGCGAGCTATAAAAGTCATGAGCAAGTAAAAGGCCAAAATTGAACAAAGAAAGTTAATGGTGAATACTTGCATGTAGCGAGGCTAGCTGGACGTGTGATGCAAATGAGTTGTAGCAATGAAGCAAAAGTTTGAGATTAAGTCGATTGCTATTAGGTCAGTTCATAAGAACATATAAATAGACATGTACGCACCTGTGTAATATAAGCCTGTAAGTTTCGGTTACGAATCAATGTAGTTGAGATTATGTGATTCTACAACTCCTCTGTTTCTTGTTCTTACTATGTTTCGGTCCTTCCCATTTGTTTTGGCTACATACTCCAACAACTGGTGTCAGAACTATCACAGTTGCAATTTCAACAAGTGGTATCATAGCTAACTTGTTACAGTTTCAACAAGTGGTATTAGAGCCTAGGTTTGAGTTGAACGTAGCGGAGTAGTGTAGCGTGTTTGTATTGTTCTTCGAAGCCAAGTCTATGGCTTCAAGTTTAGTTGTTGAGATGGCACAGTCACTAATTTATGCATGTATTCTTAAGAGAGAATTACGATATGTAGAACATTAAGGTACGGATGTTATTACTATTGCAAGGGTTGTGGGATATTGTTGAGAATAGCTACAAAGACTATACCGCTAAAGATGTTCGTACGCCAGAGCAGAAGAAATTTCTAGCAGAGAACCGGATGATGGACGCCAAAGTCTTGTTTTTTATTCGATAAGGTGTTGTAGAAAGTATATTTCTATGGATTATCGGTGCTATGAAGTCGATGGAAGCATGGGACAAGCTAAAGGAGGAGTTTTAATGTTCCATAAAGATTCTAGCCGTGAAGCTATAAATCATGCGAAGGCAGTTTCAACAT
The DNA here is from genome assembly GCA_036346265.1 of Melocanna baccifera. Taxonomy (NCBI): domain Eukaryota; kingdom Viridiplantae; phylum Streptophyta; class Magnoliopsida; order Poales; family Poaceae; genus Melocanna; species Melocanna baccifera. The sequence continues at coordinate 16,768,662 of CM070687.1, forward strand.
CTACAGATGAAAGCAGTCTGAGATGATTAAATATTACTTCTCGAAGGTTATTGAGATGGTGAATTAGATGTGCACCTACGATGAAGAGATTATTGATCAAAAGACTGTCAATAAAATTTTGATCACTTTACTAGAAAATTTTGAATATATTGTTGCTACTATTGAAGAGTCAAAGGATATTTGCTAAAAGTTAAGTTACACTACAGATAGGCGTTGAAAGGAGACGACTTGTTATAAATACAAGAGGCAATGTCAAATTACCAGATATTGTAGATCTAAAGATAACAATCAGACAAATTTCTCAGAAAAGAAGGAATATCTAGAAGAGTATGTTTATTATTGCCAAACCGTGCAAGAAGAAAAGGAAGATATGTGGATTGTTGATAGTGGTTGCACAAACCATATGGAAACCAATCCAGAAATAATTCGAGATGCCGACATGCTTTTTCTAGTAGAACAATAAGATGTGTATAAATGTAGGTGGTGTGTGTGCATGTAATGCAGCACCTGGTATTTGCATCTGCATGCACTAACTGCATGCTGCACCAGGCTAAAGTCTACTATAGCTGCCGGGCTTGCGCATTTGCACATAAGATGATCATGGATGCTACCCTTCGCCTCTCCATCACCGGAGCCCTCGTTCTCTACTTGGCCGTCCCGTCGTAGATCACCACGTACGGCGACGTCGTCCCAGAGGCTCCACGGCACAGTGGCTTGCTTCGACTGCGCCCCGCAATGTAACATCTCAGGTACATTGCGTGTGAGGCACGCACATTCATCTACGTACTTACGCTGGCCTGCTTCTGACGAGGCATGCACGAGCGATCATGCTAGGCATTGTGGTGGCGGTACGTGAAGTGTGCCAACGGCACGGGCCTGCGTGCCACGGAGACGAACAACTGAGGCCGGTTTGAGGTTCGCTGACAGACCCTACAAAGGTCTATGATATGATGTGATGAAAAATTAGTGTTTTAGTTAAGTTGAATTTAAATTTTATAAAAGTTCCAGAAAATTCAGATTTTAGACTGTGCTGTCAGTGTTCAGACGCTCAAATCGGCTGATGGTTGACAGTCAGACCGGCTAATGGTTGGCAGTTTGACCGTCTGGGGTGAGTAGTCGGATTGGCCATAGGTCTATAATATTTGTGAGTAAGTTAGAACGAAGATTGGCCACAGCGCAAAGAACGAAGATACCTTTAGGCGTAAGTTAGACCCCGAAGGTAAACTTGTAATTGCACCTATCTCCCCCTTCTACTCTATAAAATCGGACCCTTTATAAGTGGAGAGGAGGAGACCATTTTGTAAATCTAGACACTCATATTAAATATACTTGGTCATTGGTGTGTGTATCTCGTTGAGTCCCTCTGCATCCTCAGCGGTCTGCGAATCTGACCAAATGTGCTTATAAGTTTACTGTTTGATCTCGTATTGACGATAACCCCATTTTGTAACATGGCAGATTGCAGAGGCCATGTTAGGCAGCAACATATTTTAAAGGGGTATTCAGAATGGCGGTAGCTTATGGCTTTTTTACTATAGCTGACTTATTTTTTACTGTAGCTGAGTTGGCTTATTTGACATAATTAAATTTTAAAAATTTTAAAAATTAAAATTAGAAAAAAAACATGTTAACCCATCAAGAATAATACAAATGAATACAGCAAAAAAGAAAAAAACAGAAAAACAAAAATTGCAACAGTAAAAAAGAAGCAAACGCTAGATACAAATGCCGACTTTAAACCGTTCTGAGCGGTGCCTAAGTATTACTTTGTTAAAGGTTAATAATGCCTTCATCGTCCTGGCTGTTGTTCTTTTGCATATTTTGGAATCAACTATTGGTCCAACCTTTCTATTTGTTGGGTGGCTGCATAATCATCCAGATCCTGGTTGGTCCCAGGGATATTGCTTGTCTATGTGCTGATCTGCATGCATAATTGCATTCTGCAAGCAGTTATCGGATATCTTCTTTTTAGTTTTTAAAATCTGTTTTTCGATTTTTCTATAGTAACTACTTTTCAAACAGAGTATCTTTCTAAGACGATATCTATAAGTTGATTATAGTATACACTATAGCGATTTCATTTATATCAGTTAAAACTGTACATAAATTTCTATTACTCTATACTATCCCTTACTAATAGCTCAAAAATATAAAACACAGCTAATAACAATAAATCGAAAAAAAAACCAGACCATCCGGTGCTTGAGAAGTAAGGCTACTGGTGAAAGCGAAACTTAGAAAGTTTGTAAGACCGCTGCGGACAAGAATCAGTACGTGTGACCTGCAAGTATCGGGATGACTTTGCGTTGGGTTATTCTTATTCCTTGCTGCGTCAGTGGCTCAGTGCGGACTGGCTGCAGGGCCCGCGCAGATTCCCTGGAAAGCGTGTGGGACAATTTACCGTCCTGCCCCCGAGGAAGCTTCGCAAGGAGGCAAGCCCTGTGCCCAGAATTGTCCGGAGCGTGTGGTAATTTGCGACGCGAGTTGGTGCCTCGTTTCACTGGTGCAAGAGCCCGTACCCCAGATCTGCACCGTTTACATTATCGGCGGCATCTCAAAGATGCGATTACAGCTTCGAAAATTATCTAGGTGATTAATAGTTTCTTTTATTCCAACCTTAGGTAGATTAACATGGAAGGCATCGAGGTTGCTCTAGTGAGGAAGAAATTTAACTGGTATAGCTGGTTTTGAGCTGTCATGAGTTATTTTTTGATTAGTAGTTACTTTTTTCTTGGATTTTGATTTAGTCTAATTACAAAATTCCTATATTTGAATTACATATATTTTGCTACTCATAAACTTTTAGGTCCCGTGTAGAACATACAAGAAATTTATTATTCATGCATGAAACATGAGAGCATTGTTTAGAATTGTTCTGTACAATTAGACGTTAGACGTATAACTAATACTAATTCACTAACGTAGTAGTTGGAACCAATGGCTGAAACTCGAAACAATGGCAGGCTCATCGAATGCAAAGCCAGAAATCGGGCCATTAGGCTCCCAGCAAACACAAAACCAACGGCATCGTGAATACCGTCCATCCTTCTGAGGCTCTGCCATACGGTCCCACAAGTCATACTCCGATTTCCCACACCCACCTCTTCACCCTTCTTCCTTTCCACCCTCTACTACTACTCCCTCTCCTCGTTCTCTCTCTCTCTCCACCCAAAATCCCCAAAGCAGCAGCGACGCGTCGAAGCCAAAAAAATTTGATTCGATTTGGCCGTAAACCCTAGCGCGAATCCCCCCAGCTCGATCCCGAACCCATCTCCATCGCTCGCTGAATCGCACCCTTCCACCCGATTCCCCGACGAGGTAATCTGCTCGACCCCCAACGGAAGTCTAAGAATTGGTGCTGTTTCATCGGAATTGATCGGGATTGATCGGATTGGCGGGTGATTTAGGGTTTTGGGAGGGTGGTGCTCCGCCCCTGCAATCCGGAACTAGCCTGCGCGTCTCGATCTCGTGGGAGCTAGGGTTTTGTGGTCTGAGGCTTCGAGGAGAGCGGTGTCGCCCTGGTTCTGATGAGAATTGGCAGTGGAATGCTTAGATTGGCCGCCGGTGACGACGAGAGGAGCAGATCCCTTGGCAGCGGCGGCGGAGGCGCCCGGTTCACCGCCTCCAAGGTCCGTACGCGCGATAAAGGCGCCCTTATATCCCTCTGATTCGAGAGGGGTGCTGGTGTTGAGACGTGAAGCCTTCCCTGAGGAGAGTGGGAGATGACGAGGATCTTCGTGCAGCGTGGGGCCGGTGGCTCCTCGTCCAGTTCTGGCCGCTCGGGCTCACAGCCACCGCAGCAACAGCAGAACCAGCCAGCATCAGCTGCCCGGGAGGAGGAGCTGACCGTGCAGCCTCAGCCACAGCCGCAGCCACTGGAGCTCTTAGCTTCAGACGATATAACTGAGCATCTACTTGAGGACGGCGATATCATTAGTAATAGCAATAAGCCTTTGAAGCTGGTTGATCCTGTATCGGAGAGCTCAAGCTCTGCGGAGGAGAGGGCTGTGAGGGAGAAACCTCCCAAGGATGACTCCAATGTAATCGATCCTGCTTTCTCGGTGGAGGACTTAACAGGGCTCCAGTTTTCTGATCAGTTTGAGCAGGGGAATTCAGTGCGGTCAGGCACTGGGCCATCACAGATGGCCGGTGCAGCATCACACCCACCGCCTCCTCCAGCCCCACCACCGAAACCATCATCTGTTAATAATGGGTTGAGGAGAATGGGGTCTGCAAGCTCCAACTGTGTGCGGATTGGACCTTCAAGAAGGGCAGTTGCTTGGCCACCAGTGGCAGCTCGGACATCTGCTTCGGGTTCTCGACCTTCTTCGCCTAGGTCACTTGCTGATAGTGAAGGGTACAACAGTGCAGACGAGCAGGGCCCCTGTTATACCTCTAGTTATCATGATTCGGTATGCTCACTTGTCTGGTTCTGTTTTATATGAGAGCTTTAATTTCTCATGTTACATTTATAGCTGTTTTATTTACTACGCCAACATTGATCAATGTGACGATTATGCAATAGATTCTTTGGATTCGAATGATATGATTTTAAATAGCTTTTTAATTAGGTTTATGAATATTAAATGATTCCTTGAGTACTTATTCTGATATAGTAAGTAGGCATGCCTATTTAATCTTGGTCCAGAAAATGTCAACGTTTCTTGCTTATATTATCAGTGCCTGCTTTTGTTGTGTACACTAGTAGGCATGATTTTGTGTTTCAGCAATTGCTCATGTAATTTATATTGCCTCAGGAAAGGGAGCATATGTTTGAACATGACCTAAGGCGAGTGAAAGGATTTGAAATCAAGAAGATGGCAGAAGATGGGAATTGTCTGTTCAGAGCAGTTGCTGATCAAGTTTATGGTGATCCAGAAACTTATGACATGGCTCGGCAGATGTGTGTTGATTATATGGTAGGCTGCATCATTGCATCTGGGTAGTAATTTTATAGACTGTGTTTTTAAGGACAATTATTTGTCTTCAATGAGCAGAATAATAGCATATATCCTACATTTTTAATTCATAAACTCGAGTTCCGGCTTAGTGTGATGTTAACATGTTAAACCTTGCCATCTTCTACTCTGCCCCCTTCTTTGTCTCACTATTTTATGAACACCTTAAGTTCTTAGCTTCGTTAGATCTTTATGATAATTTTGGACACAAATGATATGTGCTAGATAGTATAACATGTTAACATGACAAGTGTGAAACATCCTACAGCCTAGTTCAAATCTAGACAGGGTTACAAAAATGGTTACTGCCTGGTTCTAGGCTTCCAGTTGATGGCAGATATCTGTTTCTGCCTGGTTGTTTAGCACTTAGTAATAACATGCAGAGGCAGAACCCAGCAATTTGGCCAGGAACTGGTAAAAAATGGCTAAGGCCATTCCTAGCAAAACTTGGTGCTACTTGCACTGCTATTTTGGTACATTTGGTGAAAGAATACTATTGAATACTGATATTATGTGCAAGAACAATGTGAAACCCTGCCAAATCCATCGTGAATCAATCGTTTGATTTAAGTTAGAAAGTCCTAAATCAATGTATGGCTTATCCCTGAACTGGCAAATTTTCTGAACAAGAATAGATCTAATATTACTATATTAAGTTTCCCCAGTTTTTCCCACCGTCATTTGCCTACTCATCTTGTTTGACAGTTTGCTATGTGGTTTACAGCAGATTTTTTAGTCATGCTCCTGTCTATGTGGCCACCACATCCGTAGTTAGCTTTTTCTAATGGCCTTTTTGGGTCTATAGTGTGGTGTTCGATAGTTCAGTGTAAACAGTTAAAAGCATGGGGAAATTGTGTGACCTCTTCGAGTTTGCAACACCGTATAATACATGGATTAAACTTTTGTTACCACCACCAATTCAAATTACTTGTTGTTTTAGCTTGCAACACAGTATAATACATGGATTAAAAACTGTTATTACTCCCTCAGGTTCGAATTACTTGTCATTTTAGCTCCATGCGCATAGAACAAGGAGTTTATACTTTAATTTTTTTGACACAGTTTATCCCTATGTATTGTATACCCATCTCTCTAACATCAATACAAATAAGCAATTAATAAAGGCATTTGTTAAAACTTGTTGCCTGGAAAACCTAAAACGACACCTATTTGCAAACCCAAGCCAACATTTGAAAATGTAATCTATTTTGGACTGGGAGTAGTTAATAATACACTTTAGCAAGGCAGTTGAAATGCTCGTTGCCATTTCCCTTTTTGTCAGGAAAGAGAGCGGGATCATTTCTCTCAGTTCATGACCGAAGGCTTTACATCATATTGTAAGAGGAAAAGAAGAGATAAGGTAAATACATGCCTGGTACTTTTGCTTACAGCGTTACACTGAGTTAGCACATCAATACTCTCCCCATCTCTTTGTTAGTCCCAAAATGGGCTTTCAAGATTAGAATGCCCTTTCCAATTGAATTACAATTTGTTTAGTAATATTCAAATTTACAATTTTCATTCTTCTACATTCAATGCTGGTAAAAATAAGATATTGCTGTTGCGCTTGTGAGCTTTTTTTTTTAAAAAAAGAATCTTGTAAAACCCATCTGGGTCAACTGACTTACATATTTAAGTTCTTTATCTAGTGTGTTCTTGTGCTCTTGGCAGGCATTTTCCACCTGTTTGAATCTTGTGTACTATTGCAGAGCTTAATGAACGTCTGCAATTCTGCATTTATATCTCCTATTATATGTGCTTCGATGCAGTGAAGCATGCATGTTTCCTGGCTTTTAGACCTGTTCTGTTGCGTACATGAGTTTTTTAAGTAGTGGTTTAATGTATTGAGCTGCTGCCTTTCAAATACAAAATGGAAAAATAGGAACAATATTATACAAGGAAAAAATTGGCATGTTAGCTTCTTTAATTGCAAAGAATTTATGTTGATTGGTTGCCTGATTTTTCAAGGTATATGGCAATAATATTGAGATTCAGGCATTCGCTGAGATGTACAATCGTCCGATTCACATATATTCCTACAGTACAGGTAAATTTGGCTCTAGCATTTTAACCCTGGTTGTTTCTTTTTGTGATGGCATCTGCTCTCTCACTCTCAAGTCTCATATTGGTTTGCTCTTGCTGCAGAGCCCATTAACATTTTTCAAGGAAGCTATAACACAGATGTTCCTCCGATTAGGTTAAGTTACCATCACGGTAATCATTACAATTCAGTGGTTGATCCTCGTCGACTGACGGTTGGGGCAGGCCTGGGATTTAGCTCCCTTAGAGGGGTAAGTCTTCTGAAACTTACTTTTTCAGACATGATCCGTGGTGGTTATCATTGCCTTGTTAGCCATTGTATATATGGAAGGGTTTGCCAACAGCCTATGTTAAATAAACTTCTCATTTCCTATGTGTATAGACAAATATCGTTGACAGGGACCAGGTGAAGGCTGCAATAAAAGCTCAGCAAGATCAGCAGATTGAGAATGTAAGTGTTGCTAATTATTTTCCATGTGTACTTGCCATCTCAGCATCTGCATAAATTAAAAAGGTTTATCTTAAGCTATTTGATAATCAATTCATCAAATGGCATACGCTTGATGCTTGTGTTGTCGGTAATTTTAGGCACTTTTGGCTGAAGGGCGACTCTACTCAGATCTGGAGTTGACAGAGAAGGAAATAGAGCGGATGGTGATGGAGGCCTCTCGGGCAGAGTATCTGAAGCAGCAACAGCTTAACTTCCGGGAGTCGTCAACATCAGGGGCAGAGCCATCTTCGTCTGCCGCAAGTAAGCCCACTTCTCTTGGCGTTTGAGAAGCTTTACTATGTTCCATTGATCGGTTTTCTTGAACTGGAATGCTTTCCTATTCTGTAGTTGGTGGGTCATCTCGCTCCGCTGCAGCAGATAGAGGAAGCGAGGAGTGCTTCGTACTCCCAGACACCGTGCTGACTCGCAACATGCAGTTGCTCCTAGCAATGGGCTTCAGCTACATCCAAGTCATGGAAGCCTACACTATATTTGGTGAGGACTTGGACTCAATGATCTGCTACCTGGTGGAGATGGGAGGCACCGGAGCCTCTGCAGGCGGCAGCAATCGCCGGAAAGGAAAGGCTGCTGAGTGATGCGTGCACCTTTCTAGCTTGTGATGGAACAAAATCATCATGCATTAGTCATACGAGATAATGAGCCTTGTGAGTCGAAAGTTGAGATGTCAATATAGTACTTTGCTACCGTATGGGTTATAACAAATAAAAGGTACTCGCTAGTTACGACTTTTCTATGTGATCTGGTGTTTTTATCTTTGTTGGTACTTTTTATCTGTTGAGCGAAACTGTTGTTTCTCTTGTGATTGTTGTGGGAAGCCTTGCGCCTTCTGCAAGACTTGCATCTGTTTGGTTGTTGAGCTGGGGTCTCGTAGACCCATACTACACTTGCCAGAAATGAGGTGGATCTGTGCTTGGTGCAAGCCTTTTGAGGCATGCCGCATGCCTGAAACAGTGCAAAATAAAGGGCATTATGCCTTGATTGTAATATGGGAACTCTGTTGGCATCATGGGGATTCCATTGTTCCAAGTAGGACATAAACATGCATGATGAATGGCGATGTCCAAGGGATGCACGTCTTGCAACTCTTAAGGCTTTGTTTGGTATTGCGGCGGCATTTTTTTTCTTTCTTAGATATAATAACTATGTAAAAGTATTGTTTTTGAACTTCATTGCCGCAATTAACATGTTTTTGCAGACAATCCCTAGCCTTATGGAAATATGCATAGATCTATGGATTTTAGAATAAAGGGTCTTATTGCAAAATATTTAGGCCCCATTTGTTTTAGCGATGGTTTCTAGCTTTTAATTCATTCTTCCTTTATTTTTGTCTTTTTCTAGTTTTTTAATATTTTAGATTTTTTGCTTTTTCTTTTTTTATATATATTCCTTTGCATTGTCTATAATAGGTTAACATATTTTTTATTTTTATTTTTTTAAATTTAATTACGTTAAATAAGTCATTTTTAGCTACAGTAAAAAATAAACCAACTGTAATAAAAAAAGTTATAAGCTATCGTCAAACTGAGCGTGCACTTACTTGTAGTTGACCCATAGGTACAAGTTTTGGATCCTTAGGCACATCGATCACAAAATGGTTATTAAGATCTCTTCGCAGAACTCAAATCAAAGTCTAGACCAGCCGGCTTGCTACTAACAATACTTTTTTAGAATTTATGCAATTTAGTTTTTGGTTCGATAAAGAAGCACTACTCTCTCGTATATACTCCTTAAGCTTAGGGTCTTTTTGTAACTCAGGAATTTCATACGAAACTATTTAATTTCTATAGGAATTTAAAAACATTGGGTTTTCTTTTTTGCAAGGCCTACCTTAAGGAACAAAATTGGTTTGCACATAAATGACCCATTCTAGTATATCAAAGAAGAAGAAGCCCTCAAGGCCGTCCTAAATAACCCATCGGAGTGTTCAAGCCTGCGTACTTACACCGGCCCTCGTCTCCGCTCTCTGTTTGCCTACGTGCCGCTGTGCGCTAGCGCTCCCATTTCCCAAAGAACACGGCGATCTACGGGACGAGAAGCAACGGACTCTACTCGAGTTGTCCAAATAGATTATGGCCTCGCTCAGCGATTCATCGCCAGCGTTCGGCGGTGGCTTCTATGGCACTGTAGCAGATACTGTAGCTACAGTACCTATTACAGTAAAAAAATTTCCGTTTTTTGTTTTGTTTTTTTTCTCATATTCCTTTGCATCGTCCGTTCTAGATTAGTGTGCCGTTTTTATTTTTAAATTTTTTGAAATTTAATTATACCCAATAAATTAACTCAGCTACAGTAAAAAATAAATCAGTTACAGTGTTTTTCAGCGAAAGCCAAAAACCCTCGCTATTTCGAACGCCCCCTATATCGATGTGGACTGACTCAAACCTATTATTATAGGTCTAGTCCAAGTACAATATGGTTCATTTAGACGATGGGCCATACCGGTACTGTCTGATGGATCGTGTCGTGCCTCGGCCGAACGGCTGTCACATCATGGCCTGTTTAGGTTGCGGACCGTGTCAGCACAGCATGACACGGTAAGGGGCAATAGGCGTAAACGAGCTGTGTCGGCATGGCCCGGTAAAAAATAGTTATTTTCGACCTTTTTAATTATTGTGGTGTAAAAATTTTAAAAAAATAGCAAATAATTCAAAAAAATATGAAAATTTTTCTATAAATAGGAGGCATCCGGTCTCCATTCTCTATATCTTAAACCTCACTCTCATCTCCCTATTTAGTTGTGAAAAATTCGGTAGTGTTTGTGAAAATTTGACAAAATTAGTGAGAAATTAGTGCGAAGTTCAAAAAATTAAAAACAAAACTTCAAAGAATTTTTGGAGAGCCGCAGAAAAGATAATAGTGTTGTCTTATTTCAATTTTTTCATATTATTTTTTTGATTGAATAGTAAATTAATTATACTTTAATATTTCAATTTACAGTTAATTCAATAGAGAACTATGATTTTTAACTCTTCGAATTTGGCCTCACAGCAGAGAATATGCAATCCTTTCAAGAAGGATATCCATCTGCAGAAGATTCACATCCACAACAAACTGTAAAGCCAGAAGAAGCAGCCAGCCATGAAATGTAATTTAACAAGGTGAGCTTTATAGGTTATACTCTTTTTTCTTTACCAAGGTTTTCTCAAATTAAGTTTTTACTTGGTAAATTTTTTAACGAGACAGCCATGTAATATAATTTAACAAGTTAATAAAGCTTATTATATTATTAATAATAATTATCTTAATGATTAATAATATCTATAATATTTTATAACTTTTTACAATTTCTCCTTTATTTTCTATATTTTTCTATAATTTTATGTATTTGTTTTGAATTTTTCCGGGCTAAACAGGCTAATCGTGCTGCCACGACCTGTTTAGCTCTAATCGTGCCCGTGCCGTGGCCATGCCTATACACGCTCCTTGACCTGTGGACCGGCACGATACAATCCATTTATTATCCGTTCCTAAATAAGCTATACCTAAACGGGCAGTATCGGCCCGGCACGGCTGGTTGATCAGGCCTGCTCTACTCTCCCTCACGTGCGTCTTCGCCGCCAACTCTCCACTCAAAGCACGCCGTTTGCCCCAAGGAAAGGCACGACCATGGCCATGGCTATAATTTTATGTTTTTTTGAATTGTTTCGAGCTAAACAGGTTAACCGTGCCAGCAAGACTTGTTTAGCCCTAATCATGCATGTGCCGGCACGGCACAGTCACGAGCTATGCATAGGCACGCTCCTTAACATGTGGACCGATACAATACAACCCATTTATTATTCGTTCCTAAACAGGTTATACCTAAATGGGCCGTGCCGGCCCGGCCGGCACGTTGGCCAGGTCTGCTCTACTCTCCCTCACGTGCGTCTCCGCCGCCAACTCTCCACTCAAAGCACGCCGTTTGCCCCAAGGAAGGAAGGCACGACCATGGCCATGGCGGCGCTACGCGAGGCCTCCCGCAGCCTGGCCTCCACGAGGAACCCCGCGACCGTGCGCCCCTGCTCCTCACGCACTCCCGCGGCATCACCTACAAACTCTTCATCGGAGGATACCTTACCCGTCTCCTCACATCCTCACTCGCGCGTCCCAGCTGAGTTGCATCTCCATCGCTTCGGTTCTTTGTCCCTACTTGTGTTGTTATAGGAAAGGGCGTTCGCTTCGCTGTGTGGTCATTTGCGTAGCAGGGTGTGCATACAAAGTGTTCGACGAAATGCCACCTGTGTGGGCAGGGTGACTTGATGCCATATTTCTCCACTTTATACAGTAGTTACACTACTACTCCCCGTTTGGCTATATCTGTTCGTAGCATTGAGAATTAGGAGTATCAGTTTCAATATATTTGTCTATGGAGGAAACTAGAGGGTAGTTATTGCGAATTTTCCTATTTCTATCCGTACTTCAATGTTTGGAAAGAGGTTAAATGATTATGGTATATCATTTAATAGAGATATGTATAATTATTTTTTGTTAAGTATTTTTCAGATTTAGTATTTTCTTGATCTATGCACATGGTGGGCTATAGACAAATATAGCGAAATAGAGGGAGTAGTTAGAAGTGGAGTTGCTTATGTTTACTTGAGTAAGTCTTCAACAGATGCTCGAAATTTTTGCTATTTGTGTTTACTTCATTTGCTTTGCTATTTATGTTTACTTAGAGTAAGTCAGATGACAAATATTTCAAGAAAACAAAATGTTTTTGGGAATTACTTAATATGGAGCCCATCTTTTCGAAGAAACGTACTGTTTAGCAACACCTAGGGGGCTCACGTTCTAGTGATTTTATGCCTAGGTTGCAAAAAAGAAAAAAAATGGAATACTCAATCCGCTCCTTTTAATATTGTAAATGTGATATGAGTAGCGACATTGAAGGTAGACTTAACTGCCAGAATGGAAGCCAACTAGTTGCGTCGGTATACTGGTTGTCTATAAGGAAGGGAAAACAACTGTTACTAAATTTTCCAGCAAGGGTTAGTTGGTTAGTTCTTTACAGTGAATTACAGCGAGTTATTAAGTGCACTTATCACACTAGTTTCAGTTTATTTTCATGTTATTATAAGTAGCACATCATTTCATAACATTGTTTGGAATATGGGTTTTACTGAGAATTGTCTTCAGTTCCATCTGATCTGAATTTCTTAATGGGGTAAAAACAAAACCCTACACCTTACAGAACCTCTGGGACCAGTTAGAAACTGTAGTGATATGCTCTTTAGGAATTGGGTCCAGAGCTGCTTTTATAACCTTGTCTGAGTTCTCAATCCTTTTGCAGGTATTTCACAATTTGCAACGGAAGACAGCCTAGCAGAAGCTTTCTCGCGATACGGCCAAGTAATAGAAGGTCTATCCTTGTCACTTGAGAACACCCTTTCGTTAATACTTTTTTGCCAGTTGTTATATTACCGAAGTTAGGACTTGTTTGAGTGCAGCAACGATTGTGACTGAAGGTGACCAACAGACCAAAAGGATTCTGCTTTGTGAAAAATTGGCCTCTGAGGAAGAAGCCAATAATGCACGGGACGAGATGAATGGCAAGGCAAGATTTTGAGGGTGTATTTATTAGTTTAAGTTGGTGCTATTCTGTATTTTTCCTATGCCATTTGGAAGAGAGCTGAGTAATGCAAGCTTTTAACAGGTATTGAACGGCCGAGTTATACATGTCGACATTGCAAAGGCCAAACCGGACCGTGTTGCGGGTGCCCTTCCAATAGCGAGAGGTCCTTCCAAGACAATTTGCAACAACTGATGAATGCGTGATGTGTCCATATTATCCGCTATACTAGTATTAGATTGGGAAACACTTGGATAAAAGCTCATGTGTAACAATGTGCTGAATTTTGAGTTTTGCAAGAACAGAGATAGTTTCCATCTAACAGCTTGAGCATATCAAAGAACATAACATGCTCGTGCGTATCAGATGCTCTGCTCTTTACTTTCTTTGTCTAAATGATGTTACGGATTGACGGCCTAGCTCAGGGAACACACACACTCTCACAGCTCACTGGAACACAACGCACGAGCTCGAGCAGTCTACAATGGCGACGAACGCCGCGGCCACCGCAACGGCCTGTATCTTGGCGACTTTATTCTCTGGACTTGGCAAGAGGAAACGATGGAGTACAAGGGCTATTTAACAGCCAGGGGACGCACACCTCGAAGCCACGAACTCCCTGCCCGGCCAGCTCGCCATGATCCGCACGATTCGGTCTTCAACGTCCCGAGCACCACACGCTCGTTCTCAGACGACTCGGCTTCCTCCAGTGCCAACTGGCACCATGTATGCCCTTCTCCTACCTATTCTCACGCACAAAACAAACTGAAAAGACTTGGACTCACCGACGCGAACGCACCACGTTCTCCACGATACAGCTCGACACCACGTGACACACACGCACTGAACAGAACACATCTCGGTCAGGTTTATTTTCCTAACAATCACCCCCCTAAACCCGACATCACCATGCGCGCCGACTCATAGCAGGCATGGCTCCTCGTTGGCGTCCGTGAGGAGGGCCCTCTCCTTCTTCGGCTCCCGGCAGTCCCTGGCGAGGTGGCCACGAACACCGCAGTTGAAGCACCTCCCTCGATTGTGGCGCTCCGAACGCCCGTTGGTCCCCGAGCACGTGCTACTGCCGTCGTCGTCGTCGACGTGGCTGCCACTGCCCTTGTCGCCGCTGCCTCCGCGCCGCGCATTTCCGCCGCGCCTCGCATCGCCGCCGTGTGCACGCTCCTTGCCGCTGCGCCGGCGAGCTTCCCACTGCTCCTCAGTGAGCAGCAGACGCCCAGCACCCCCCGTCTCCTCATTGACGTTGCGAGGCTCCTCCGCCACGCGCAGTCGTCCGACGAGCTCCTCCACGGACATGGTGTTGAGGTCCATAAGCATCTCGATCGCCACCGCGACCTGCTTCATCTTCTTCAGGACCACACGCAGGATCTTCTTCACCACGCAGTTGTCCTCCATTGCCTCGCCAAGCTCGCGCAAGCTGGCAACAAGCCCGTTGATGCGCATCGCGAAGTCGTCGACGGACTCCCTGTCGTGGAACGCGACGTTCTCGAACTCCTTCAAGAGACGTTGCACATTCGCGGACTTCACGCGATCATCGCCGACCCTCATCATCTTCACCGCCTCCCACCCTTCTTTCGCCGACTTCTTCACGGCGAGCCCGACCTTCATCTCCGGCGGCACCGCGCGCAAGATGGCGGCCAGCGCCCGCCGATCCTTGGCGCGCTCGGCGCTGACGGCCTCCACATCATCCCAGAGCTCCAACGCCTCTAGGCTCACCTGCATGACCAATGACCACTCATGATAGTTGGTCTTGGTCAGCAGTGGCAGCTCAACTGCGCCGGTGTTGAGGACAACGCGCTCCGCCACGACGCTAGGCTTCTGCGGAGTGCCGGACATCTTCATTCCTTGCTCTGATACCAATTGACGTTCTGAGCGCCACAACCGAGGGAGGTGCTTCAACTGCGGCGTTCGTGGCCACCTCGCCAGGGACTGCCGGGAGCCGAAGAAGGAGAGGGCCCTCCTCACGGACGCCAACGAGGAGCCATGCCTGCTGTGAGTCGGCGCACATGGTGATGTCAGGTTTAGGGGGGTGATTGTTAGGAAAATAAACCTGACCGAGATGTGTTCTGGTCAGTGCGTGTGTGTCGCGTGGTGTCGAGCTGTGTTGTGGAGAACGACGCGTCGGTGAGTCCAAGTCTTCTCAGTTTGTTTTGTGCGTGAGAATAGGTAGGAGAAGGGCATGCATGGTGCCGGTTGGCACTAGAGGAGGCCGAGTCGTCCGGGAACGAGCATGTGGTGCTCGGGACGTTGAAGACCGAATCGTGCAGATCATGGCGGGCTGGCCGGGTAGGGAGTTCGTGATCCGCACGATTCGGTCTTCAATGTCCCAAGCACCACACGCTCGTTCCCGGACGACTCGGCCTCCTCCAGTGCCAACCGGCACCATGCATGCCCTTCTCTTACCTATTCTCACGCACAAAACAAAACTGAAAAGTCTTGAACTCATTGACGCGAACGCACTGCGTTCTCCACGACACAGCTCGACACCACGCGACACACACGCACTGACCAGAACACACCTCGGTCAGGTTTATTTTCCTAACACGGATTGCACAAACTAGTTGCATATGCTCTCGAAGCTGTGCTAGAACAGTGTCCTTTCCCCGTGGCTGTTCTGTAGGGAACTAATGCTTTGCTGTTCATATGTACCTTTTCTGTAAACTTCATTTAATTCCTGGAATTAAATGAATGCTAATGCACTCAACTGCAGATACTGTCGCCATTTCTGTGTTATTCTCACCTTTTGTTAAGAGGAACGTTGTACATGTAATGACAGAATGCTAATGCACTCAACGGCAGATATTTTCGCCATTTCTGTATTATTCTCACCTTTTGTTAAGAGGAAGGTTGTACATGTAATGACAGATCAGATGTACAGTTCCTAACTACCAGCAGGGAAAAGACATTACACAACAGTTCCCTACTCGATGTTGTACACTAATTGAAATGTCTTGTTCACCTGTATGGACGATCCATTGCTGAATTCGTCGGCGGCAAAAAAGAACTGGGTGTGCCTGCAGCCGCCGATTACCGGAGCGCGATGGCGGCGAGGAAGGTCAGCACGGCGATGGCGCTGGCGGCAGAGCAGCACAGGTCGGCGAGTGCCTCGCGTCGCTCCTTGCTCTCCTTCCTCCCCTTCTTGCTCTTCACGATCTCCTCGTACCTCTTCTTCACGTCCTCCCGTTCTCCGTCCCCTCCCCTCCTCTTCCCCTCCATTGCCGCGGCAAGAAGCCGGAGGGCGCCTTCGCCGCTCACCGCGGTGCCGTCAGCGTCCTCCACGGTGAGGCTGACCTCGCTGACGTGTCCGGGCCCCTCAGACCAGGCCACCGTGGTCTCGAACTTGCACCCGCCCAGCACCACCGCGAACCGCACCAGCATCTCGCCGGTGTACCAGTGCCGGTCCACCGCGACCGCCCTCCGGCTCGACACGTTGACCGCTCGGCCGCGGGCGGGGTCCACAACCACCCAGCTCAGCTCCAGCTCCGCCGGAGAAAACACACCCTCCGGCGCCGGCTTCTTGCAGTCCACGGCCTCGACGCGGAACGGCGAGCCGAGGAACGACGACGACGACGTGGGCGTCTCCACGACGCGAGACAACAGGTGCGCCCCCCTGCAGTACACGTCCACCGCAGAGATGAGCTCCCCGGGGAGGGGTAGCTCGCCTCCGCCGAGCTCCCCGGCGTCCGGGCACGGGAAAGGGAACGCGTCGGCGAAGAGCCGGCGCGCCGGGATCGCCGAGAGGAGCCGGTGCTGGCCCGCCAGGGACGGCCACTCGGCGAGGCAGAGCGCGCGCCAAATCCCCGGGTCCCCGGCGAGCGCCCGGAGCCCCGCCGTCGCGCAGCTCGCGGCGGCCAGCGACCGCCCGTCCAGGCGCCGCAGCGCGCATTGCAGCACTTCGGCGTGCAGGTCCTCTATCGTAGTCACCATATCGCTTCGGTTCTCCTTTTTCCTCTTCAGTGTAGCACCAACTCAGCTTATGATGAATTGATGATAATAGAAGTGCCTTTGGCCGCGCGGACCTATATAGGCGGCTAATAAACGCGGTAAACTCCAGTCAAAACCAGCCTCTGTTCATCGCCTCATTACTGCGAGACGAGACGCGCCCTTGTTTCCACGAGGAAGTGTCGAAAAGTTTTTTTTTAAGTTTCTAAAAACTATTTTTCGATTTTTCTACTAAAAATAATTTTTAAATAAAATATTTTTTAAAATAAAATTAATAAATTAATTATAATACATATCGTACCGATTTTATTTATATCAATTAAAATTATACATAAATTTTTATTACTTTATATATTTTTTTATAAATAACTAAAAAATATAAATCATAACCATAACTGGGGCTTCTCGTCGCTTCTGTACCGTGCCGAGGGCACGTTCTGCCACTCCTCACGAGCGCGGCCGCAAAAGACGTGCTTTCGAGTGGCGTACGTGCGTACCTTTCCACGTGAACGGGACAAAAGGTGGTGTGGCTTCACGAACGTTACGACCGTGTTAGCTAGGAGTTTCGAACTGGACTCCATGCATCGGAGACGCTTTAATTATAAAGCAAAAACGATATATGGGACCTAGACTCTGCTCTAGATAGTTTTAAATTTTTTTAAGTTTTTTACTTTTTAATTATTAAAAAATTAATAGTTAACTGCTACAGTATTAAAAAAAACTAGAAACCACCGTAAAAGCCTCGTTGAGCAAGGAATTAATTGCCTGAGAAGTACATCCTTTCGATCGGCATCTGTACCGCCGACGAAGGGGCAGTTCGCACTTGGGAGAGAGTAATGTCCTGTGAGATCGTAGGGGCTAGCGGATTAGTGTTGTGGTGTGTAATTTAGTACCATTTGTCATATTGTTGGGGATTGAATAGTTTGTTCTTTTTAGTTTTTTAAATTAGTTTTTAATTTTTACTATAGTACCTAACTTTTAGAGTAATTTTTTTGAAATATAGTCTACAAATTAATTGTAGTATACATTAAAAGTCTAACATCTGTACCATCCAAAATCACAAACGAGTATCTCTCTCCGTAATCTCTGTCACAAACAACTAAAATTCAAAAATTTTAACCAAAAATTATAAGTCATAGCTATATCAAACAGACCCGAAATCATGTGTAGCGTGCTATTGCTTCCAGATTCCAGCCCGCTCGGAGATTTTCCGTCAAAGGGCGCATTAATACCGGAATTTATGCTTTCATGTCACGCTCCAATCCTCTCGGCTACATGGTAAGCTTCTAGCGTTGGGGACCTGGTCCTGGGGGTGCCCGGTCCAGTCCGATCCTAATGGAGTCTCTCCTAGGTTGAATCTTGGCAGTTTTTGTCTGATCTCATCGCTCCTCTCCCGCTCAAGCTCACTGTATAACGAGGGACTGAATGGAGTGTGATCAGAAGTTCAGAACCAAATGCGTATCTCTCTTCTTAAGTTTGTGACTCTTCTTCTACGAGACAGAGCAAAGCAGAGGGGTATGTTTCATTGCAGTAATGCAGTTTATCTGTTCGTGGCTCATACTGGTATCTTTGCGCTGCATTTTTGGAGTTTCGAAACCGGGGTATGGCAGCAGAGGCTTTTGTCAGGATTGCCTGAGAAAATAGCCCGAGGATTAAATAAAATACAATTTTGCAATCAGATCTAGATCGGCCTCGAAAATAGCCCACGCATTTATGCTCCTAAATTTATTTCAAAGTTTTTAGTATTAAATAATATAACTTAGATGTTTAAAAATATATTTATATATCTTGTAGTCTATTTTAGGATTTTAATACATCATAAATATTGAAAAATGATAATAAAAACTAAAAAAACCAACTTGAGAAATGTAATTGAAGTATAAGTTTGATAGATTAAGGTTGTTAAACAAATAAACACTTTTCATATGTATGGATCATGTAGTTGTACACCTCTATTTTTCCTCCATTAGTTACCCTTTTTCAAAATGCATATATGCATATGTATCTCTATTTAATCTAAAAGCAATGTGTTAATTATATGTACGGCAATATTATTAGTTTACATAGTATTAAAGTATGTTGCTCACACATACACCGATGCACTACGGTATAACCTATCTTGAATTTATAATCCCTCACATACTGGCTGCCCCACTGAACCATATCTTCTACCTCTTATCACCATTACAACTTTTCTGTTTCAACCTCTAACAGCACAATCAATTCTTGATCGATCCCTTTTGACCATTCTAATACAATCTCTTAGCTGCTACCCATTCTAATACAATACTCTATCATATAGTTATTTTCTACTTCTTTCAATTATTGCTGAATGATGGCCGTTACAACATCAAATGCATACACGTGCAACTGTTGTTGATCCCTACCAGGGACACCCGTCACACTTTCTCGGATGACCTAAGCCTATTCCCTATGGCTGTGTCATTTGTACTTTAAGCTATTTGCTCGCGCATTTGTACGTCTAGATTTATTTCAAAATTTTTAGTATTAAATGATATAACTTAGATGTTTAAAAATATGTTTATGTATCTTATAAACTATTTAAGATTTTAATACATCATAAATATTGAAAATGATGATAGAAACTTGAACAAAAATATAACTTAAAAAATGTAATTGAAATATGAGTTTGATGAATTGAGATTCTTAAACAAATAAACACTCTTCATATACATGGATCATGTAGTTGCACGCCCCTATTCTTCCTCTATTAGTTACTCTTTTTCAAAATGTATGCATGAACATGTACCTCTATTTAATCTAAAAGCAATGCATTAATTATATGCATGGCAGTCTCATTAATTTACATGATATTATAGTATATTACTCACGTATACACTAATGCACCATAGCACAATCTATCTTGAACTTATAATCCCTCACATACCAGCCACCTCACTGAACCGTGTATCTTCTATCTCCTCTCGTCATTACAACTTTTCTGCTTCAACCTCCAATAGCATGACCAATTATTGATCGATCATTCTTAACCATTGCAATACAATCTCTTAGCTGCTATACATTCCAATACAATACTCCACCATGAAGTTATCTTCTACTTCTCTTAATTATTGCTTAATGATGGTTGTCACAATATCAAATATGCATACACATGCAACTACCCTACTGGAGACACTTGTCACACTTTCTCAAGTGACCTAAGCCTATTCCTTATGGTTGTGCTATCTGTACTTTGAGCTATTTGCTTTTTTCTTCTGTAAAACTTCAGACGATCTAAAACAAAAAGTGCAGCTGGGTTCATCACATTCATAAGGTGCATGCATTTTGGCCTCTCTCATTTAGTCATAGAAGGTTCTTTTATGCTTTTCTTAATAGTGATTTGCATAATTTTTAAAGCATAATAAATAATGAATATATGCTATTTATCTCTTCATATGCTCTGAGATTAGTGTTACTTTTATTAGAAAGAAAAGCATAGAAGCACTTCTGTTAGTCATTTGCATGTTACTGTCTTTAGCTGCCTCCAATCTCCATTCTAACAATATATTGTTCAGTGAATATATCAGTGTACGTGAAGAGTTAGAAAGCGCTTAGACGGCCCCTCCCCAAGCTTGTGATCTCGATTCCATGACCTGAACCTAAACTATCTCTCCCTTCTCTTCCTGCACCCCTTTTTTGACCTGTTGCTATCTTAGAAATTCGCTTTGCTTTGTCACTATCTTTTCGTTTTTTTTTTTTTGCCTCAACAGCTGCAGGTACTTGGATGCTATGTACTCTAGTGTTTTGGTCCGTGAGCAACTTGCATCGATTCTTTCTAGTGCCTCAACAGCTGCAGGTACTTGGATGCCATGTACTCTAGCGTCTTAGTCAGTGAGCAACTTGCCTCGATTCTTTCTTGCCGCTTCTCTAAATCAGCAGCATTCTCTTTTGTGCAGTTTTGAATCTGGACATACATGGTTAAGGATCTGATCAAAGATTGATTCACATCGCTATCTGATACTGCTCTAGTTGTAGGTTGTGATTTGTTAGCTGTGCCTTTTAGACTGGATCTGGACTTCATTTGATGACGGGCGATCTCTCTGTTGTCCTGTAAGGTGGGTGTTTGGTGCAACAGAAGCTCAACTTGCATACTTCCATGGTTCAGTAAACTCGCTACCGTCGTTGCTCTGTAAATAAAAGAAAAAACTACTATGGAATTTACATGGAAAATATCAAAATATAGTAGACGCAAAGCATAAGTGCATGACAGCTGCTGTGACTCGAGGAGCTAAGAGGACAAGCTCAATGCAAACAGCATCTCTGAACTCTGATCGTTGGTTGAGTGGATGTGTGATTGATTGATCATCTTGAAAGATTTCGTTCATACACACAGCAATTTCAGTATTTTCGTATAATCCTATGTCACTTTTTTTAAATGAAAAGAAGGAGTTTGTTTTGGTTAATCTTGGCATCTCCATTTTCTATTTACCTCGTTGCTTAACTTCAGCAGCTGTTTTATCATGCTTGCATTTCTCAAAGCCGAGATCACTGCAGTAGAAAAAATATATTGCCCCTTATTACAATTAATGCATATTTTTTGCAGGAGAGTTAAGCTCAAGTCATGGGCCTAGGATAGCCTAAGTGGAAAACTTCAGACGAGCTTAAAAAACCCTCAGCTGGGCGCATCACATTCATAAGGTGCATGCATTTTTGGCCTCTCTTATTTAGTTATGGAAGGTGTTTCTATGCTTTTTTTAATAGTGATTTGCATAATTTTTAAATTACAATAAATGATAGATAGATGTTACTTACCTTTTTATACGCTTTGAGATTAATACTGTTTTTATTAGAGAGAAAACATAGAAACACTTCTCATTAGTCATTTGGATGTCACTGTCTTTAGCTGCCTCCAATCTCCATTCTAGCGGTATATTGTTCAGTGAATATATCGATGTACGTGACGAGTTAGAGCTTACACGGCCCCTCCCCAAACTTGTGATCTCGATTCCGTAACCTAAACCATCTTTCCCTTCTCTTCCTGCATCCCTTTTTTGACCTGCTCTTGTCTTGGAAATTTGCTTGGCTTTGTCACTATCTTTTCGTTTCTTTTGTGCCTCAACAGCTGCAGGTACTTGGATGCCATGTACTCTAGCATTTTGGTCAGTGAGCAACTTGCATCGATTCTTTCTAGCGCTTCAACAGCTGCAGGTACTTGGATGCCATCTACTGTAGCGTTTTAGTCAGTGAGCAACTTGCCTCGATTCTTTCTTGCCGCTTCTCTAAATCAGCAGCATTCTCTTTTGTGCAGTTTTGAATCTGGACGTACATGGTTAAGCATCTGTTCAAAGATTGGTTCACATCACTGTCTGACGCTGCTCTAGTTGTAGGTTGTGATTTGTTAGCTGTGCCTTTTAGACTGCATCTGGACTTCGTTTGACAACGGACGATCTCTCTGTTGTCCTATAAGGCGAGTGTTTGGTGCAACAGAAGCCCAACTCGGATACTTCCATGGTTCAGTAAACACGCTATCGTCGCTGCTCTGGAAAATATCAAAATGTAGTAGAGGAAAAGCATAAGTGCATGACAGCTGAGAGACAGGGTTCAGTTCAAACAGCTTCTCTGAACCCTGATCGTTGGTTGGGTGGATGTGTGACTGATTGATTCCTAGTTTTCTCTCCCGGAAATGCCAACGGTTGTACTGTGAGCGGTAAGAAGATGTGCACGAGGAATGGATGTATCTGGGTCAGGACCTGCGCTTTGGATTGCCATCAGTTGGAAGTACTGTACGAGGAGGAAATTGCTGTTGGATGTCGGTAGGCCCCTGAGTTTCAGTTGAACTCTTCCACCTCTGTTTGTGGCTAGTTCTATGCATTTCGAGGGTTCGATTAAAATGCAGCACATGCTATAAACCAACGTCTTCAGCAATAATTTAGGACACAAATATGTAATTACGAAGCAGTCTGCTGTATATTTGGCCCGGGTCCGATTATGTGCACTTTTATTTAAACCGGTCCATTAGGTATATTAGTGTAATTTAGTCTTATATTACTTATTCTATTATCATTGACACCCACCTCTCTCTACAAATAGGGTAGGCGGCTTGCTTTTCTATATCACATCTATTATCAATTATCGATAAAAGTTGAGAGAAAAGTTTGGAATTACATCCCGTGTCTGTAGTTCTACGAGAGGCTCATTTGGGCTTCTGGTTTCTAGCTTCTTACTTTCATCTTTTTTTGGTGATATGATTTTTTTTAGCTTTTTTACGCTTTCTTTTTTTCTCTTATTCTTTTTTATTATCTATGATGATATAATTTTTGCCCCCGTCTGATCTCACCCTTGGCGAGCCCACCTCCCTGCATCGTCGCCGTCGACATTCCACCTCGACCATGCCTGTGCCCCTAGGTATCCCACAAATTCACTTTTTCCAGATCAAATACATATTTCACAAGTCGCAATCCAAAAAACAGTCCAAGATGGCCTATTGGATCTTATGGACCGTAGCCTATTAACGTCTGTCAATGGATCAACTATTGATTGCTAGTTGTAAAAAAAAGATTAATTACTTGTATGTCACTAAATTTTTGTGAAATTTCTTATTATCTCACTCACAAGATGGACCCAAACTCATATATCAACGAGACAACGAGTGGTATGCAAGAGATGAGGTAAATTTTTGGAGGCATGTCTGGAAAATAAAAGAACTATTGCTTGCTAGGGAAGAAAATTCAGTGGAGAAGGGTCTAACATGAGACCCTTTCTATCCACCGTTGATCTGGTGTGGAACCGTTCCACACTAAATCAACGGTAGAAGGGAGGGGTCTCACCAGAGGCCCTCCCACGTAGAAAAGTGCTTTGGTTGCTAGTGTACTCAGCATGGGATCTTAAGTGCAGATCAATCAGGCCGCAAAATTATGGCCGCCGTTGCGCCTCTTGTCGCACATGAGAATTTGGTGTGGCGGGCGGCTCCACGGGAGGGTATGTTGCGGGAGGAGGGCTCCGCCCGCAGCTGGTGCCTACACGAGGCGCACCTCCCGTGCGCGATCCATGTGGGCGCACGCGGCCTCGAGGACCATGCTCACGGTCTGCCTAATGCCTGCTCCGTGCCCTTCCGCTTGCTCCCTGCCGGCTCGAGCCTCGGCATCTCCGGTGGGTGGTCGAACAGCTGCAGCTCGTCGACCATGTCGTCCAGGCTCGTGTCCTCCACCGCGTCCATCTCCATCTCGGGCTCGATCCCCCTAGGTTCACGTTACCAGTTTTGAAATTTTACCAGAGGGGTCGGTTAGACCGGCTTAACCGATTTTTGGATTTTTTTTGAGATATTTCGGCCCAAAAAAGTCAAATGAAATTTAAATGTTAAATGGTAATCGGCCAAATTTGGCCGAAAATTGATTGAAAAAATGGCAAAAAAATGGGCCGGTATTTCCAGCACATCCATACAAACCCCTGTGGAGCAAAAGCATGGAGATGACACATGGCAAAGCATTCAGACTTCGGGGAGCAAAACATAAACCAATGGCACATAGCAAACCATTGCAGCCTGTAGGGCAGCAGGATGAAGCTCTACTCTGAAGTCTGATGACTCTGAACTCGCCTGTAGCATAATTAGCATTGCTCTGAAGTCTGAAGACTTCGAACTCGCCTACAGCATTGCTCTGAAAGTGTGAACTCCACATGAACAGAACTTTGCGACTGCCTCTCTTCTGCGGACCGTCAACTAGGGCAAAGAAGTAAGGGGGCCGAATGGACCAGTTCGGGCCTGATTTCATTTAAACTGGGAAAAATATCTGAACCTGGTATGTACACCAACCGAAGAGCCCAATAAAACCAAAAATCGGTGAAAATCGCTACTTACCGATCGGTAAAAAATTCCCTGATCCCCCTCCTCATCTCTTTGATTGATATATACTCGATTTGTTTCGGTGCGTTCGCGTGGACGTCTAGCGAAACCGGCCGGCCGTTCGGAGTTCGGACTCCGACGCCTAGTTGGATCGCGTCAGGTTCCGTGCCCTTACGGGACACGAGTCACAGACGAGTCCGTTTGAGGAGGCGGCTTCTCGAGCGTTTTCGTACACGCGCTATGAGAACTGTAAACAAGCCTAGCGCGGCCCGGCCCGTGTAGCGGTGTAACCCAAATCAATAGGCCGGTTAATCAGGCCGACTGGCGGGCGCGCTGGCCAGCCACTGGCCCGCAGCAATATTACGGGCTCATAACTCCAACTCCGTTCGCAACCGATTGGAGACTGAAGCCGACTGAGGCTAGCCCAGGAATAGCGAGTGGTCCATTTGCAAAGACTATTCAGTAGCGTTTGTGCATGCGGCGTAGGGTTGTAAACGAGTCGAGCTCAAGCGAGCTTGACCTAGCTCGGCTCGAACTCGGTAGAAACTCGAGCCGAGCTCGAACGAGCTTGACAATTTCAAATTCGTTCGAGTTCGGCTCGGACAAAACTCGTACTGTTAGGCGGAGTCGAGTCGAGAGAGCGCCGCGGCGAGAGAGAGGCGCCGAGCGGTGGCGTCATCGGGCGGCCGGGCACGGAGGCGTGGCGCCAGAAGGTCGAGGAGGGGCGGCGGCGGCGGGGGAGACCGGAGAGGAGGCGCGCGGCGGGAGAGAGGCGCCGACGGAGCGAGGAGGCGGCGGGGGACGGGTGGGGCGCCGGATGGGGTGGAGGGGCGGCGGGGGACGAGGTAGGGAGAGGAGGGGATGGGGAGAGGGAGGCGGCGGCGGGCGAGGGCGGCGGAGAGAGAGGAGGAAAGGAGGATGGGGTGGGGGCCCGGGAGAGGAGGCGGGCGGGGCACGAGGAGGAGAGCGGGCGGGCGCGACCGCGAGGAGAGGAGGAGCGGGTGGGGCGCGAGATCGGGGTGGGGCGCGCAGGCGGGCGCAAGGAGGGAGAGCGGGCGGGGGGGTGTGGGATTCGGGCCGGGGGGTGGGAGCGCGGGGCGCGGGATTCGGGGCGAGGGGTGGGGGGTAGGGCTGTAAACAAGCCGAGCTTGAGCGAGCTTGACCTGGCTCGGCTCAAGCTCGGTAGAAACTCGAGCCGAGCTCGAATGAGCTTGACAATTTCAAGCTCGGCTCGGACAAAGCTTGGTACCTGTTAGGGCGGTCCGGGTCGAGGAGGGGCGCCGGCAGCAGGGGAGAGGAGGGGCGCCGAGCAGTGGCGGCATCGGGCGGCCGGGCGCGGAGGCATGGCGCCAGAAGGTCGAGGAGCGGCGGCGGCAGCGGGGGAGACCGGGAGAGGAGGGTGCCGGGGGGAGGAGAGAGGCGCCGACGGGACCGCCATGCCGCGGAGGAGAGAGGCGCGACGGGGCGAGAGAGGCGCGGATGGGGAGGAGAGGCGCGGATGGGGACGAGGCGCGCCGGGGTGAGATGGGCGCCGGATGGGGCGAGAGGGGGCGCGGGGGTGAGGATGGGCGCGGATGGGGCGAGGAGGGTGGCGGGGTGGGGCGCGGATAGGGGAGGAGGCGGCGGGGGACGAGGTGGGAGAGGAGGGGATAGGGAGAGGAGGCGCGCGGGGCGAGGAGGCCGGCCGCCGCGCCGAGGAGAGAGGAGGAGGGACGGGAGAGAGGAGGATGGGGGGACTAGGGAGGAGGCGGGCGGGCGCGACCGCGCGAGAGAGGAGGAGGGCGGGCGGGAGCGCGGCGAAGGCGCGAGGAGGAGAGCGGGCGGGCGGGGAGAGCGGGCGGGCGGGAGTGCGGGGGGCGCAGGATTCGGCGAGGTGGGCGGGACGGGATATGGGATTTGGGGTAAAATATCACAAGCACGCGAGTTTAATATCAGGCTCGAGTTCGGCTCGTTTGGAGCTCGAGCCGAGCTCGAATCGAGTCTAAAATGAATCAAGCTTGAGTAGTTCGCGAGTCTCGAGCTTTTTTTACAGTTCTAGTGGGGGGCGGGACGGGATATGGGATTTGGGGTAAAATATCACAAGCTCACGAGTTTAATATCAGGCTCGAGTTCGGCTCGTTTGGAGCTCGAGCCGAGCTCGAATCGAGTCTAAAATGAATCAAGCTTGAGTAGTTCGCAAGTCTCGAGCTTTTTTTGCAACCCTAATGTGGCGTGCGTCGGTGCACATCCTCCATGTACATTTTTAAATATAAAAATTATTAAGTAAAGCCCACTGCATTCACTTTGAGTAAATTGTTCCTTAACCCTCCATCCAAGTTTAGAAGGTATATTTTCTGTTGACATATAAATTAAAAAGATAGTAAAAATAATTAGATTATTCATTATTATTATCTCTGAGCACTATATTTAATACATACATATAGAGAATCAAGTAAAGCTGTATATTTATTAAGAGTATGAAGAGAACATCACAATAATTTTATATTGAAACATGAAATGTGTCTTATATTTATAGACAAAACTATTTAAAAATATGCCATACAAACTTAAACAGAGGGTGTAGGATGTTACTCCCTCTGTTTTCTTTTAGATGACACCTGAGGAACTTGTTTTTATTCCCAAATAAATGTCGTTTTGGGTTTTCTACTAGTGTTTTTTAAATAGTCCCTATTAAAAGCTGGTTGGTATAAATGTATTATGTGCCATCTTATCTAAATTTTGTGAAATCCCAAAGGTTCTGGTGGAAGTAGTACGGAGCAGGTGTGTTAACACCAAACTTTTTTTTATCCTTTTGAGGAACAAATGTGTTAATTACATTAGAAGAAATGAGTGCACCAGCGGCCACCCCGTCACTACCGAGTTGATGTGGACTGTCGGGACCTGGGACTTGCAATTGGCATTGAAGGATTGGACTGGTGTAGTATAGGCAAGATTATTTAATAGAGGTAAACAGGTCAGAAATGAAACAAATAAAGAGGTTATTCGGTTGGGTTTTTTAAGTTGATTTATGGTTAAGGTTGCACTATAGTTGATTTATTTTGTATTGTAATTTATGGTGATATATTTGGTATAATTAAGTTTGATTAAAAATAAAAAAAATATGTTAACCTATTAGGAACAATGCAAATGAATACGGATAAAAAAGAACTGAAAAAACCAAAAAATTAGAAAAAAATAAAATTTAAAAATAATAAAAAAATAAACTGAAGTAAAAAAATTAAGCTAAAATAAGCGGTACAAAGGCCCAATTTTTCTTTGCGATACTGGCTATAACTTAACTAACTCCGAGCGGAGGCAGTACTACATTAGGTCGTACAAGTAAAACACTAGATGCCTTTTTCGGTTTTTTTTCCCCCACTCACATTTGTTGCCCGGTGTTTGTGCACGGGAATTAAGTTTGGCATCATGCTGGAAAGGAGCGAACTGCGACAAAAAAACAGAAAAAAGAAGCCACGATCGAGCCGCCTTATCCAGGCATATCCAAGTGGAGCATCCCCATAGGCCGCTCCCCCGGCAACGAATCTATTTCATCCACTGCAGGTGATCCACGTCACGCAAGCCCCCACGACACTCCGCCCCCTCTCATCTCCTCCTCTCAAGTCCACACCAGCACGCGTCTCCCTCCAGCTCGCAGCACCCGCCACGAAATAAGAGCAAGCGCGCTACCACGCGAGTGTGTACAGCCACCACTGCAGCCGCAAGAAACACAGGTAGCCATGGCCGCCGCCGCCTCCACCGTCTCCGGCCTCGCCGGCGCCGCCCTCGCCCGCCGGCCGGCCTTCTCTACCAGTACGTACCTTTCGGGCTTTCCTCTCATGCACATTGATCGCAGGCTTCTTGCACCGTCATATATACGTGGGTGATCAAGAACCGTAGCCGACGATGTTGTCTTGAAATGCCCGATGTGTGTACGTAGGCTTCACGACGGGCGCCCGGGTGGCGGCAAGGAACCCCCTGATGACGAGGAACCTGGAGAGGAACGGCCGGATCACCTGCATGTCGTGAGTAGTTTGTTAGTTTGACAGGTTCGGTGTCGGTCGGTCGGCAGTTCAGCATGCGAATTTCTGATGTTTTTTACGCGCGTTTGTTCGACCAGGTTCCCGCGGGACTGGCTTCGGAGGGACCTGAACGTGATCGGGTTCGGGCTGATCGGGTGGCTGGCGCCGTCGAGCGTCCCGGTGATCAATGGCAACAGCCTGACGGGGCTCTTCTTCTCCAGCATCGGCCAGGAGCTCTCCCACTTCCCCACGCCCCCGGCGCTCACCTCGCAGTTCTGGTCAGAACCACACAAACAAAAGCCCATACTACACTACAGTACACTACACTACCTGTGTTTAGTGTAGTACGAGACTAGTAGCCTGGGTTAGACTAGTGTGCTAACGTTTTAACTTGGGTTCTGGTTGCAGGCTGTGGCTGGTGACGTGGCACCTTGGGCTGTTCATAGTGCTCACCTTTGGACAGATCGGGTTCAAGGGCAGGACCGAGGACTACTTCGAGAAGTGAAGCAGCAGTCAGAGCTTAAACTCAATTAGCTGCGTGTGCATGCCGCATCCTCCATTGTATATGGCTTTGATTCGATCGCTTGTGTGTGATGCTACTCTACGCATGAGTGTTTAATGTAAATCTCTCCTATGCATGGTTTGATGTGTGTAGCTTTGCTGCTGTGTGATTATTACTGATAAGTTCTTCGATGATTATGCAACCATTTTTTTGGAGGAATGTTCAAGTAAAAGTCGAACTAGGAAGTGTGTGAAACATGACAAATAATTCAACCGTGGCTTCTAGCCTACGATAGTCGTTGAACATACTTCATAGCTTGTTTTTTTTTTGTAAAAATCTCATCAAAATCTTTATTTTTAGTTAGACAAATGAATGCCAAACTTGTTAGAGTATATACCTACCGGTTGGGCGGCTACAACCATTTTGTCTAGAAGGGTGTTTGGATGATAGGCTAGCTGTCATATATACTTTGGCACACTTCATGTGACGATAAAATTAGCCACCACATCAGGCGGAATTTGACAAAAATATGTCTACTACATATGAGTCAAGTTTTGTTCAAACTACAGACAAATTCGACATACTCTAATCTTTACCATTATAAAAAATAAGTTGATTGTCATCGTCCGTTCTCCCATCCTCTCTCTACGATCGTTCGATCTAGCCACTATGATCTGATCGTCCATCTCGCGCAAGCCCCTCTCCTCTACCTCTCACGATCTAACCGCCCCTCCTCTCCACTTCCCTCCTCATAGATGCGCTTCCTCGCCCTTCGCCTCCTCCTCCTTCCACTGCCGACGATCGGGACGAGGGCATGAGCGGAGTGCGGAGGTACAGCTCGACCATTCTTCTAATAGCCTCCAACTGTCTGGCAGACTGACACACAAAGAAAGCAACTAACTTTTCTTGAAGAACCTTGTGCCAACTTCCAAACAACCTTGGACACCACCATCGGCTCGTTGCCGTCCATCGTCGATGCGGCGCCCTCGGCCCCTGCCACTGCCTTGCCATGGGAGGCTACAGCCTCATGCGGCGCCTGCCCAAGGTCGGAGCCCAGGATGTCTTCACTGTGCCCGGGGACTTGAACCTCACTCTGCTCGATCAATGAGCTCAAGGTCGAACCCAAGGTGCGCCTCATCGGGTGTTGCAATGAGCTCAACGCCATGTACCCTGTCGGCGGCTACAGCCGCAAGTGTGGCAACAAGGTCGGTGCCTGCACGGTCACCTTCATCGTCGACGGGTTTAGTGCCATCAACGCCATCATCGAGACATTCAGTGAGAACCTACCGGTTGTGTGCACCGTTGGGGCCTTAGCAACAATGACTACGGGAGCAATCACATCCTACACACACCAACAGGTTGCCTGATTTTACATAGGAGCTTAGGTGCTTCCAAGTTGTTACTTGCTATCAGGTAATATTCTTCTCCTCCACCATTTATTCTTTAAGTCTGGAGGATTAGGTTTTACCATTTTATCACAAGTTTGTAAGTAGGATTTTTGTTTTCCCTTTTTGTCTAGACACATGGTAATGAGGTAAAAAGCTTGGATTTTTATACCTTAATTTCTTAGTGTTTGGGTACGATTGTAGTAACCTGTAAGGAGGATGACAGTTGGAAAATGTTACTTGTTTCGAGGTAAATTACTCTGCCTTGAGTAATTTTTTAGGGGAGGAGGGAATTCAGATAGTTGGATCGATAAACTAAATTTGTGATATAATTTGTAGTATCCCTTTTTAACATGTTTAATTGGTGGTTTTTGCTGTAAGAATCCTTTCAAACATATTGCATTATTTGTTCCTTTGTGTCCGGTAGCTTGGGGGGGGGGGGGGTATTGGGTTTGTGTGTCAACAGTTGATTATTATGTTCAATCCAACAGTAGTATGAACTTATAATACAATTTTCCAATCTTGTATTATCCTAACATAATATAGTGTTTCCTTGGATCATATGAGATGATGCTACTTTTTTGTATTGTCGTTGCAAGAATGCTAGAATTTGTGGAGCCTGATACTTGTTAATTAACTATAACCTTTTGTTTTTATGTGATGATGTTGGTTTGGTTAGTCCCACTGATGGGGTCTACAGGAAGATTGCTAGCTGTTTGTTCTTGCCTTCTGGGCGGTTGTAGTTAAGATTGATGATTGAGTTTACAATTCTAAAAAAAAATGGTTCTTTGTAAGATAAAGTTGTTCTCTGAATATTAATTTGGTGCTTGTAGTAGCTCCAAACATGGATTATGAAGTTAAATCCACTAATGGTGCCTTTGATCCAGTATCGTTAGAAGGTTCATTACTATAAGAAAATCATTTTACTTCCATGAATTTATTTGTACATGTATCTAGTCAGTGTACACCAATGTATTTTTGAGCCTACAATTCATCTTTGCTGCAATCGCCCAATCGTACTGCAGAGGTTTCAAGCTTAAAATAGGCTTTCTTGGACCAATGTACAATAATTGTTTACTTCTATTGGCTTTTCAGTTTCAAAGTGGGATTATACATGAATATAGGGGCATTACCCTTTTTGCAGGATAATTTCATTCTCTCTGTGAGTTTCAACAGTAGTAAACTTTTGTTTATTATGTTGGTTGGCTATGACATATATGTTCTTGAAGATTACATTATTTGCAAGTTGCAATTACATTTAACAGTTTCAAGGAGAACTTTTACAATGTTTGGTACATCAGTCATTTCTTTCTCTGGATGAGTCATTACTTTTGTACTTCTAAGTTAGATTTTGTGGTGTATTATCATGCATCTGAATCTAGGGCATACATGTACTTGAACATTTGTACCTACATGGAAAGGCAACCCAAACATATTTGGCAAATGATTTCAATGCTTCAAACTGTAAGATTTTCTATTCAAAAGGAGGGAAAAGGCAACATATCTATATGTCAATGCAAATTTTTCCTAAGATATGATCTCATTTTTATATGTCATAGGTGGTGAACAACTTGGAGGATGCACATGAATAAATTAATCACTACTAGAAAAAGGGTTATCTTAGACGTCTCATCATAGATGGTTCAACACAAATCATAAGTGATAAAGTTACCATAGATGATTTTACAAGATGGGACATCTAAGTTTATCATGATGGAAAGAACTGTCTGTGATGACTTACTTATCACAGATGGTTCTTTACCTAGAATCATCTATGATAATATTTTAACTTACCCGCTCTTACTGAATTTAAAATTTTCAATCATCTCGCTAGATTTGCTCTTTAAAATAGTAGGCTTGACTGTTCTTCTCCACATTTTCTCTTCTCTCTTCTCACTTCTCTTTCACTCCTCTCCTCCTCTATCTTCTCACTTCTTCTCCACTCCTCTCCTCCTCTCCTCTTCTCTCTTCTCACTTCTCCTCACCAAATTTGTTAATAAAAATAGAAGGCTCAGCCGACTGTTCTTCTCTCATCTCCTCTTCTCTCTTCTCCTCCTGCTCTCCTTTCTCTGCCTCTTCTTTAATATCATTCATCTGATTTTGCTATAACTTAGATTTTTGCTGTGATTTGGTTGCCAAAAAATTGACTTAATGACCATCCCCAGCGAGGTTTCCTGGATCGCCATTATTATTGTCTACGTCAACTCTGGTGACATTATGGCCGCCCGGGAGTTGTTCGATCGAATGCCACATCGTAATGCTGTGCATTGGAATGCCATGGTTGATGGGTATGTGAAGTGCAGGGACTTGGAAGACACAAGGAGGTTGTTTGATGAAATGCCCGAGAGAACTGCTGCAACGTACACATCGTTGATTGGTGGGTATTTAAAGGCAGAGAATATGGAGCCTGCGAGATCATTGTTTGATAAGTTAGAGGATCGTGATGTGTTCGCATGGTCAATGATGATATCAGGGTATGCACAGAATGGTTACCCTGGAGAAGGTTTGAGGATTTTTAACGAGTTCCAAGATCACGACATATGCCCGGATAAGCTTGTTATTGTTGGTCTGATGTCAGCATGCTCCCAACTGGGGAACATCACGTTGGCAAGATGTATTGAAGGTTACATCATGAGGTATTCTATAGACATGAACAATGCCCATGTGTTGGCTGGTCTCATAAACCTGAACACAAAATGTGGGAACATGGAGAGAGCTACTCTTTTGTTTGAGTCTGCCAGTTCAAGATGTGTTCTCAGACTGCTCGATGATGCAAGGTCATTTCTCCATGGTTCACCTAACAAGGCTGTTGAGCTTTTCTCTCAGATGCTGTCGGAGGGCCTCTAATGAGGGGATGGGTCCCGATCTTCCGACAGGATGATAACTTCGATTTGGAGGAGAACGACTTTGACGATGCGGCTACTAATCGGTCAAGACCAGAACGCCAAGCAATCACTAAACCACACTCCAAGTTATTATCAACCGTGCCAAGAACGCGGTTGACTTGACTACGAAGGTCTATTCCTACATGCAACCGAAGAACACGTAAGAACAAGATAACAAGCAATCTCAAATTACAAATAGAATTAAAATACTCAATATGGTGGAATTAAGATACAAGTTGCAACGAAGACAAACTAAACATAAACGAAATCCGAGAAAACTAGAGGGGTGCAGCCTCCTTAAATAGGAGAGTAGAAGCCACACAAAACTAAGAAACATGGAGGTGGTACTATCCATCAAGTACTCATGGACCTCAAACGGACTCCGTATGTGAAAGTTATGCTCGTTTGAAGTTGGCCCTGTCAGGCTGAATCCAAACTGATCTGGAGGCCGAATTGGATTCCAAAACGTGTTCCACTTAAACTCTTGTTTAAATTGGTTCAAAAGTGATATGGTGACCATAAGGAAGAGTTGAGGGAGACGTTGACATAGTCTTGATATATTGGTTGGCTTCCTTTTTGGTAGACCCCAACTACGAGCTCGTAGTGTTGATGTAATCCTCCTTGTATAGCTGCGTAAATATGCATTTTCATCATTAGGTAGCATCATATAGTTCATATGATATAAAGACACTTCTAAAAACAAGTTCACCTGATAATTTAAGTGATGCATAGGAACTCTTGTAATTCGAACAACAAGCATTGCTAATATGGTTGTAACCACCGGAGCTATGTCCTCATCATTCTCCCCTTCTTGAAAATAAAGCCGTTATCGGCTTTTGATATGCTGAAAATAGAGTAACAAAGAAGCCAAGGTGTATGTATGGTATATGTATATGTCATCCGTTTTAACAATTCTTCATTGTTGCATAATTAATATTATAAAACAACAGCGATTATAAAAGCCCATTATATTAGTAACCAGGAGTGAATGAATAAATCAAAATTTCTCACACAGTAATTATTGCAACTTATTTTGCAAATGTAAGAGATGCGTTTATACAATTCAAATCTCTGAGATTGTAAACTTTCATCGGTAGCACATACGGGCAAATCTTCAACTTTTGGAATCAAACAAAGTTCATCCAAATAATCAGATTTCAATCAAGCAATAAGACATTCATCTAGCAAGGATGAAAAGATTTGTAAGTTTTTCCATCCATCAACTTTATTATTCAGATTGTTAATGCTAAATGGTTCAATAAGGGATGAATACATAAGATTTGAATTGTCACTAATTTTTATTTTTCTCTCATAATGAACAAGATTCAGCACACCAGAATTGTTATTCAAAATAACAAGCTTCAATTCATCCATGTGATCACAAGTTATGCATATTCGATGTACATAAAATTGATTATCTACACCGTAATCTCCAATCAAATTGAATTTATATATGTAAGCATGAGTACTTGCTAATGATTTTAAACATGAAATTTCAGCAAAATTCTTAATCACATTAGATAGTTCTCTAGAATTATCGAACATAACATAGTATAAAGAATCTTTAGGAGATATCCTAGTAAGAACTTCTTTATGAGTAATCAATTCCATATTATGTAAATTGATCAAAGAAATTTTAGAACATGGAATTTTCAATTGAACACATGAATATTCATAATTACTCATCTTTTCATATTTAAATTCAGTACCATAGTTATTATCTTTATCGATCTCCTCAGTTGATGTAGGTGTTGTAGGTATCAAATCTTTATGATTAAGTAAGGAGACAACAAATACTTCATCTTCAACTGTGATTATCTCCTCATCTTTTGCTTTCAATAGCACCCGTTGTTGAACATTCAACTACTTGTCTTCAATGTTAACTCTCTTCTCTTCAGCATGGTTCTCAACTTTCTGTAAGTTGTTAGTCACAGAAAAAGGTACAAACAAAGGTTTATTCTCATGTTTCTTGTCATTAAGCATTCTCAATTTCTTATCAATCTGACTTTCAACCTTACAAGCAAGTATAAACAAATGAGTGAGAGAATTATATTCTTTGTGAATAAGAATGTCCTGAATTTCTTTATTAAACCCACTTAAGAATCTATTCTCTGTAGTTTCGACATGTTCCTTTAAACCGCAACGCAACAAATGAGTTTTTAATTTATGATAGTATTCCCTTACAGTTCTACTTCGTTACTTTAAACATTGCAATCTAGCTAACAAATAATCAGCATAATATTTAGAAACAAAATTATCTCGCAAGAGTCTTTTTAATGCATTTCAAGTTCGTGGTATTTTCCCATGTCTACCAAGAGACTTCCACCAAAGTATTGCATCATCAATAAAAACACCAGTAGCAGCTCTAATCTTTTGCCTACCAGACTAATCATAGTATTCAAATTATTTGTCTAATGCTATCTCCCAGTCAATATATGCATCAGGATCAAATTTACCAGCAAATGATGGAAAAACATACTTAACATTAGTTACTGCATCATCATCGCGTACCTCTCTTTGTAACGTACACATACCTCGTTGATTTTGCGGGAGTCGACGATGATCAGAGTAATCAACTTTAGTGTGGTTGATGTAGTTGTTCTCTTCAATATCATCATCCTCGTTCGACGAAAAGTTTAGAGAAAATAGTGCACGTCGAGTAGTTGGGGGGTAAATATTTATCCAGGATCTCAACTCTGTTGTTGATGGTGGTGAGGGTCTTATTAAGCCGATCCAATACGTTGTTGGTCTCACAAAAATTCGTACTATATGATCTTGAACCTGTTATGGTTAGTAAACTACTAGGAGGTGGAGCTTGATAAGTCACATATCTCTTAAACTCTTATCAAGCTCTTACAAATTCTTACCAATGCAAAACAGGTGGTGTAACCGGTGGCTGGTTCGTGATAACTTGACTTAAGTGATGTATATAGCGATTGTAAGGGTCGGTTCGACGTGATCGGCTCGGTTAGTAAAAGGTATAGCTTGGAAGGCTATATATGTAGCAATGGAGAACAATCAATTAATTTCAGAAATTGCATAGAATTGAATTATAGTTCGTATCTAGTACTTATCCTATGTTGCTGATCAAACAAGGATAGAAGAAGGCCAAAACAAGTGTGTAACAATGTATAGGAGTGATGAACACAAGATAATTCAATAGAATATAATTTTGAACCTTATGTTTACTGGGCCCTATTGGAAAGTTGAGTAGACATTGATTTTGAATGGAAAAAAGGAACACTACTTGTGTGCTTTGCATTGTCGACTCATGATGGTTATGGGATCAATGGAAAACAAGAGTTTACACTGAAATTGATGATGCCTACGATAGAAGATGGCTTCATTTTGACACAGACAACATGCTGGTTAACAAGCTGTCTGGGGTTAATAAGAAGGAGGCCATCTGAGGTAGACTATTCTCTTCTGCATAGTGCTTCGACTTCTTGCTGCCATTGCCTCCTTGTTAGAACCAGAGGATTCTGTGATCACTGGTGAGATGTCATCCATTGCTGCCATTGCTAATGATATGATGCTTTGTGAGTGCTCTCTCCCACTGAGTCATTCCTTAATCTTCTTTACTACATATTTCAGTTATTGGCTGTTGATCCTAGTGTTCTGATGTTATTACTACTGAACTCCTACTTCCAACATACTCCAGCGTCCACAAATATAAGTCATTTTTGACTTTTCACAGTCTCCAGTGAAAGACTTCGAGTCTTTGACTATAGTTTTTTTTATCAAAAATTTACTAGCAAACATAATAAAAATTATATATTATGAAAGTTTTTTTGCAAGATGAATGATAAACTTTGTACTATACTTTTGGTTCTAAGCAGCTTCAAGGCTTTGTAGCTGAGATGGCCAAATCTCTTATGCCACAATTCAGAGTTATCACATATTTCACTTCGTAAAACCAATTGAGTGGGATAACTCATTTTCAATAAAAAAATTCTTATTTTTCTCCATATCCGCCTTTGCAATAAGGCGATTCCTATTCTTGCAATCTAGTATCTTGCAAGAGAAATCTTCAAAATAAACAACATATCCATGTTCTATCAGTTGCCCAACACTTAGCAAATTCTGCTTCAGGTCGGGTACCAATAAAACATCTCGAATAAATTTTTTGACCATTTTCCATTTGGACAGCTAACTTCTGATTGAGCTAAAGAACCATTTCCCATACGAATCTTCGCCTGATAAGATGAGTCAATGTCTTGAAATATATCCCGATTGAAAGACATATGGTTTATACAACCACTATCCACAATCCAACTATCTTGTTTTTCATCTTGGGCATTTGACAAGAATAAACTGCTCCTTCTGAATTATCTTTTTCTTCCAAAAAATTTGCCTGATTATTATCTTGGGTTCTACAATATTTGGCAATATGACATTGCCTTTTGCATTTATTGCAAGTCATCTTTTTCCAGCACCTATCTGTAGTGTGACTAGATTTTTTGCAATTATCACACCAAAATTTAGAATTAGCTATACCTTTTTCTCTTTTATCTTCAGCCGGCTTTTTCTGCACATCTTGTCTCATATCATTTCTTCTTTGATAATTTCCACTATTTCTTGAATTTTGGGATTTGAAACTCAACTTTGACTGGAAGGCGCTTTCAACTGAGTTCCCTGCACGCTGTAGCTTCATTTCTTCATGAGATTTCAACGAACTCATTAGTTGTTGCACAGTAAGAGTCGCTAAATCCTTCAACTCCTCAATTGCAGCAACAATATATTCAAACTTTTCTGGTAAACTAATCAAAATTTTCTCAACAATCTTTTGATCAGTAATTTCCTCACAGTAGGTGCGCATTTGGTCCACCACCTCGATGACTCTCGAGAAGTAATCCTTTATCTTCTCGGACTCCTTCATCTGCAGATTTTGAAACTGTCTTCGCAAAGTTTGTAACTTTATGGCTAAAACTTTTGCAGAACCTTGAAACTTCTCCTTTAACTTATCTTAAGCTTCTTTTGAGGTCTTGGCGCCGATAATTCGCGAAAACAAACTTTTCGCAACACCTTGTTGAATAAAAAACAAGGCCTTGGTGTCCGTCATCTGGTTTTCTGTCAGAGTTTTCTTCTGCTCTGGTATAAGAACATCTTCAGCAGCGTACCTTTTGTAGCCGATCTCCACAATATCCTACAATTCTTGCGATAGTAGTAGCGTCCGCATCTTGATGTTCAACATATCGTAATTCTCTCCTGAGAATACAGGGACCATCGACTGCGCCATCCCGACGCCTGAACTCGAAGCCATAATCTCGGCTCCGAAAAACAGCACGAACAAACTACTCCGCTACGCCTAACTTGAACCTGGCTCTGATACCAGTTGTTGGGGATTTGGATCACTCAAAAGAAGAAAGAATGGGATGGATCATGGGAGAAGAGATTCAAGGCTTCATACTATTTTTCTCTTTGAACTCTTACACACATACATTGAAAGCTAATTGGCTTTTCTCAACATCAAACGTTTACAGCTTACACATTTGAAGTAATGGCTTCCATCTAATTAGCACTGGACGTGCCTATTTATAGGCTATATTAACCGACTTAATCTAAGATATTTTACAACATAACTTTAGATAAGTGCCAACTACGCTAGTATGTAGTATGATCTGGCGCTTTCTTCACTTAAGAAGGTAGTCAATTTGTATTTTTACTCCTTGCAACCGACTAAACAGCACAGCTCAAATCTTACATGCTAAGCAATGAGTAAAGAGCAAACTAGTAATCTCTAGAGAAGTATATGTCGGCAGCTCGCTTAGAAGATTGATTTTGTTATCTCAAGAAAACAGATAAATTATCCAACAGTAGTTAAGAGCTTGAACAGGCACTATGTTGCACTGTATCATTGATCATTCCTGTATCTGCATAATCAAATATTAGCCGGATTTATCTAAGATCAGTGCATGACGATGCAGTGGGATCATTGGCAACTGGCAAGTCATGATGTTTAGTCTTTTCTGATTATAAAAATGATACTAGGACATTCATAGATACATGATACCTCTGCTCGAAGGTTAGTGCTTACATGTGCTCTCCTAGGTATATATACCTCACCTAATCACCTAGCCTATTGGAGCACCTCTGCCATCGGTTGTGCACGATCCTTATTTTTTTGGTTTATGGATCTATTAGGCCCCGTTTATGGCAGACAAACTTATCTTCATGTCGACTTAGGTAGTACTAACTTGCCCACGTATGGTGCTGCGCCAATAGCGCTCTCCCAGCAGGTCAATGAACTTGTTCTTAATGAAACCACGCTTTGATTCAAACATTTCCCTTATGATATATTTGTGTTAGTAGCACTACGAGAGTAACGACAATTTGGGGAGTATTAGTATATAAATAATGCCATAAATTCTCTGACTATCTGGTTGGTCCATGTTAGATTCTTAGTGGGATGTGTGCATTTGCAGCACTGTCTACATGTCGTAGCACATGTCTAACACCACGATGCACGAACTGAATCCTGGAACGATGTCCTGTTGAAGTTATCATCAATTGGAGAGGGGGAACTAAATTTGTCCAGCTTGATCTTTGTTATTGGAACATAATGGTTTATTGGACTAAGAGCACTGTTTTTTCTTTCTCTTTCTTTCTTTCTTTCTTTCCCTTTCTTTTTTTTTTTTTTTGTCGAGGAGACTAAGAGCACTGCTGTGCATAAGTGAATCGAAATCTTTAGGAAAATAAGATTAACAAGTGGGCTTGGTGTATCGGTTGGATTTTGAAGAGCTGACCTATTGATGAGTGCTCATACAATTTCAGTCAAGTGATTGATTAAAACTTATGATCCATTTTTGTGCTAGCCTCCTAGCATTTATAAAATTACAGAGTGATTCAATCCTTTGCTTATTAATATAATGGGCAACTCTCCTTCCTGTTTCTGTTTCAAAAAATGAAAAAGACCGACGCCTTGCTTTGTTTAATATTTTCATCAAATATCTTCTTTTCTTGCATATGAATTAATAAAATATTGCACCAATGCTTTTCAGCATATCTGCTAAAAGGAATGTGCATACTCAGAACTCATAAGAGTTGCATAGACGTAAATGTTTATTAAGCACAGAAGATAAATATAAGCTGAATTAATACGGAGAACAAATAAAAAATGAATAAGATCTAGACTTGTCCTAAGGGTTGACATTAGGACTAGACTTCGGAGTATTGATACATTATGAGGTTCAAAATTTTTTGGTTTTCTTTATTGAAGTTAGGCTATGAGGCTCATGGCAGTATCTTCAAGCCATTGGGTTAGTAGTTATGTTTCCTCTTACAACGTGTCAGTTGTTTGCATTAGTTTACTCCCAAGTTCTTACTAGCATTAAAAGGAGCAAGCCTCCACATAGCGAAGATTAATGCGATGCCTGCACTCCGAGTCCACTATCTTTGAATCCAAGTTAAATAACTTATATAGCTTAATTTAGTTGTACACGCTCGTGCGTGTGAGCAGAGATTAGGCGTCTGACTCACTCCTGCAAAGTTAATGCTCAGGATCTGTTTAAGTTAATTATGATTAGATTATGATATTTAGCCTTTACTCGATACTAAGCCGGGGTTACAGAGAGCTGTGGCCCTGCAAGGTTAAAATATTGAGGAGATGTTCCCTTCGTGGGTGGGATGATCTGTTGTCTATTCTTCCAATGCAATAAGGGAAGACATGGGAAAATAATTGCAGACGTACGTCCAATTGGGAAGATTGTTTCCTCTATACCTTTTTTTTCTTTTCATTCACAAAACCTGTCAGGTATAAGGCCATTAGTCATGTGTGTGTTCGGGTCTTCAGAAGAGGTTAAACTGTTGCTACAATTTGACGTAAAATTATCGCTAAAATTTGTGCATAGCTGGTTAGTTGTTGAAGTGATAAATTTAAATTTTAAATTACTTCTGGAAGTAACTCAACCATGAGTTCCCTAATTCATCTTTGTGTTTTCTCTTTCAGGATTTGAAGGTACCTCTTGCGTAAGGCCACGTACAGATCGAATTTCTGAAGTGTAAATTTAGTTTATAATGCATAGTTGATTTGAAGTACATTTCTGAATAGTAGCTGCAGTGAGCTGGTTTTAAATTTCTAGCAGATTTGCAACAAATGTTGTGCCCCAATTAGTATGAATATATTGTAAATTCTGAACGAACTACCTAAGCAAAACTCTCCTCATTCTTACAAATCAATCTCAAAGCAATCTTTGGACCAATTTGTGTATACTCCAAAAACATCGGTTAACCTGGGTCTTCAAAAAACATACCAGTGAACCTTTACGGAACAGCTTATTTAATGCTTTCAAGAAAGGCGCCAATTTTCAGAATGTATATTAACATCTTAATCATCTGCTTACCACATAATTCTTGGCATTTTATTCATCTAATCAGTGTTTTTATCAATTTTGCTCCGTGATTAGCAGTTACTAGGATACAACATTCTACAGAACAATGATGACAATTACTGAAAATTGTCGTTGATGAATGCTACAGCGCTTGTTAAAGAACAGCTACTCCGTTGCTTATGGTGGATTTTTAGTACAAATAAAGGTACGGTAGTATATTTCTTGTATAATTTTTCTACATTCAAAATGAATTTACACCTACAATTGAATCAAGTGTACATCATGGCTTTATTAAGTTGCATGCATCAACCAGTTCATCCAAAATCTTAAGCTGATGAGAAAAGATGGACAATTCGTTTATACTTCAATACTCCCCCTCACATGTAGTCACTCTCATATCTAAGACGTAGAATAGAAGTGAGCTGCGATTATTTTTTTAATTACGCCAATCGGGTCTCGAACTCAAGACCTCTTGGCTCTGATACCATATTAAGTTGCATGTAATTATTTTTTTTAATTACGCCAATCGGGTCTCGAACTCAAGACCTCTTGGCTCTGATACCATATTAAGTTGCATGCAATTATTTTTTTTAATTACGCCAATCGGGTCTCGAACTCAAGACCTCTTGACTCTGATACCATATTAAGTTGCATGCACCAATTAGTTCACTCAAAAGCTTAAGTTGATGAGGAAAGATGGACAATTTACTTATACTTTAACAAGCTTAACATGCACATCCATGGTATTACAGGTCAAGTTTTAAAATGTGCTAAATGCACACCCTAAAAGTAGCAGCACTTGGTAAGTATCACAGCTCAAATTTAGATAAGAGTCTAAACACAGCTTATTAACAGCACTTAACTTAAAAATAGGGGCAGCATTGTATCCTACACATTCCAGCGACCTCTAATTCAAATATGGAATCCAAAACACAACTCGTTACAAGCACGAATGAGTGACATATCAGCACCATGCGGCCGTCATTTTAGGGTGGGTTTTTTCAGCTACAGTTGATAAATTATGGCTGCGGTTGATAACTTTTGATCTTAGTACGAGCGTTTATGTAAAAATACCGAATACTGATAAGCTATTTTGAAAAGACAAGAAAGAAGTTGTTTTGTTTATTTATTCAAGAAAGCTATAAGCTAAAAAGAGAAGACTTAGCACAAATAGACCGTAGCACAAACATTCAAGTTTTGCCGCAAGAAGCTGTTCTGTTTATTTATTCGGAAAAACTATAAGCTAAAAAGAGAATGACTCAGCACCATAAATAGACCGTAGCACAAACATGCAAGTTGCATATAAGCAAAAGACCGTACCACAAATAGACCGTAGCACAAAAGAGATGGACACATATCTCAAAATAATATAAGCAAAAATGGAAAAGAATAATAATAATACATCATAAAATGTATATCGAAATCAATACCCAGTGATATGCGAAATCGCAATACATGCAACCACGTTGCACTCGAAATTCAATTGCTTGGCAAATGTATCAATGCACATAATATAGTAGTGCCATAGACGAAACCACAACAACAATGATCACGAGAGTCGTGATCACTCACTCGGGAGACTTCTTTTCCCCTAGCCTCTAATTAAGCAGCTCCTTAGATCCCTCCATGGAATTAAAGATGAGCACATGGGTTTGGCACTAAACACCGACTAATCACAATTTATACATGCAACAAACCATATCCTGTACTAAGTAACCTAGTGCCACAGTTATGAGCTCGCATTCAGGTCAAACCTCGTCTCCGTAGTTGGGCTAGACTAGCCTTCAACTCCAAGCCTTTACCTGCAATGTTAGACACATCACCCATGAATCATGGCGAATGATGGCCAAATATTATACGATTGGGTAAAGAGAATTTTAATCTTTGATCCCGAGGCCGATTGCACTGGCTCTGGATCCCAAAACCATCTATTGCTGCTTCCATTTGCCCCGAAAGGAGGCACTAATGCCAGAATTAGTCCTCACAAAGGCAGAGTTTTTTCTCCAGATGGCTCTATCTTAAACCATGTAGAATAGCGGCAGCATTGACCAAACCCAATGCAACACACAAACCAAAAAAAACTTTAAGTGAGTTGTATGTCATCATCATTAATCAAGGTGAGATATGGAAGCAATCTTGGGGGGATTACGCTAGTGAGTAGTAGTATGGAGTACTTGTACTACTAGTATGACTTAGAAAGCTTCGCTCTTTTCTTAAATGTAAGGATGCAACATCTCTAGG
Organism: Melocanna baccifera; assembly: GCA_036346265.1. Lineage (NCBI taxonomy): Eukaryota > Viridiplantae > Streptophyta > Magnoliopsida > Poales > Poaceae > Melocanna > Melocanna baccifera. The sequence continues at coordinate 16,812,818 of CM070687.1, forward strand.
ATACTAACAAGTCAACCGTCGAATTTAATATCACTTGTCAGCATTTAAACATCGCAAGCTGGAAAGAAGCAAAATGCCAACGGAGCTGAAATTTCGAAGTGGGAGACGACATTAGAAGGAGGGGCTGCTCTTATGTGCATCAAACAAAGTGGCATTAATGTATACTTAGCTCTTCGTCATTGTAGTATGAAGATGCGCACCAGAGGCAATGCATGGGTACATGGTAGGCCTTGCTTTGCACCATTTTGAGAGACCATGCGAGTAGGTCTAAATCAATTTATGATGAACAATTAGCTATTGGATTAGGTCTATGGTTTTACAAAGGGTTTGCAATTTCCTGAAATTCAGGTTGCTGTCATGTCCAGACGGTAGTAACGGTTAGATGCCAACAATAATACCGGCCTGGTGACGGCTGTAGTACTGGCATGGTGGCCGCGGTACTATCGCAAGTGCGGTATGATCAGATTTTAGTTGGCGGTAGTTATTTTCCAGAGAGTATCGTTTTCGGGGTTGGCCATGTTCGGTAATACTGGTGCAAGACCACGGTACTACTAGAAGAACAGTATGATCGGGCCTTAGTTGACGGTACTATCATAGTGGTAGTACTGGCTTTGATAAGCGGTTATATCGCTCCTCTGTTATCGGAAAATGGATGAGCGGTAGTATCAGCCAATGGTTGGCAGCACTACCAAAGGCGGTAGTACTACCAAAGAGGGTTATTTATCCAACGAGACTAGTTTGAGTTTAGATCTTTTGCATTCATATGTAATATAATGCATTTTTCCCTTCTATTATGCATTGTAATATATCCTGAAGCTTTGTCCATTATCCTTATTTAAGCCTGTATCTAATCATGCTTTCTTTACTGAGATTTCTACTTCATATGTCTACATATGTAGCTTAGCTTGTGCCACGACTAGGCTTTAAATATACTCAACTTGAATTGAAATTGTTAAGGCTAAATCATTTTTACTAGTTTAGCTCTAGCGACATTTTTGGATTCCTGTCACATCAAACTGCTTAGTTGAGTTCTGAATTTGAGTAAAGCCTGGTTAGAGCTATTTAATTCCAACCTTGAATCACTAGTTAGCTCTTGCTTTAGAAAACATTACTCTAAAATCTCAAATATGCTCAAAATTGCAGTTCAATAATTCTTTATCATGAGATAGCTTACTATTGCACTTGACATGAACTCATAGAGATTTTTGTATGACTAAAACCATTCTTTTAAGTGTAATGATTGAGATGGTCGACAATGGCTTGAGATAGTGAAAATGAACAAATTTCCATTGGTTGAAGCTTAAAAGGCCTTTATAGATGACTCTTAGTCTAGGATGTGCTTTACTGAGATAGACCATTTAACTAAAAAAACTAAACTTTGGTTGATTCTCAGGAAGCCGTTGTAAATGGCTCCTAGTCTAGGATGTGCTTTGCTGAGATAAACTATATGGTTCTGAATTAAAAGTGGGCTGAAGCTTAGAGGGCAGTTTTAGATGGTTCCTAGTCTAGGATTTGCTCTACTAAGATAGGCCATGAATTTCTATTTGTCAAAATGCAATATTCAAATATGTCTTGAGCTTGGATGATTCAGTTTGAAGCTTTTAGCATTTTCCATGCTTAATTTAACTTTTAGGCTCCTCTTTGTCATTTTGATCTAGCATGACTTACATTGTGATACCTCTACCCATGATATAATTTAAATCAATATAATCACTAAATGGCTAGTTTTTTACTTACTTTGCTATATATGTGGCCAAATGATCTTGCAAGCGTCATTTATAGTATGGCTTGGTGAAATACTTTATCCACTGACCTGGATAATTTTCAACGGTCCTATTATGACTATTACTCGATAAAATTATCCATATTGGTATTTCTCTTCTTTTTAGCCTCATTTAATTTCTTCCTCAAACATCTTGATGAATTAATTATCAAAGGAGGAGAAATTTGGGTAAAAATACATGCATAGGCTAAGGGGGGTAAATTTGAATTTTTGAGCTTCAAAGTTTGCAATGAGTTTCTCTTGAGAGTCGATATCATTTTTGCAAATGTTCAGTTCTTATATGCTTCTCATCATGACTAAGGTTATATAGAACAATTGTTCTTTCTTTTGGATCTAGAGTGAGAATTTCTCGAAATTCCCAAGTTAATTTGGATGAGTGATTCTAATGAAAATTTGTAATAGATCAAGTTCTTGCAATCCTTGTATTCTTGTATTTCTTTGTATGAGTTCTTGTTCTTGCTTGCCTTGTCTTGACCAAGATTTGTGATTTTGTGATTGTAGTCTTTCTAGCCTAAACTTGTGACTAGATTATCTTACTAAAATATATTAAAGATTATATGGAAATTCTCATGAGTAAGAAGTAATTTAATTTTTAGGGTTTGGTGTTTTCTTATTACCTAGAACACAATTATTTCAAATTGGATGGGATCAAGTCTAAGAACCTTGTATTTCTTGATTTGATTTGGTTCCTGATATCGTTGCTTACGTTCATATCAATTTTGGTAGCATTTGGACAATATTTCATCAGGATGCTCAAATTTGGTTTTTGTCCTGAGGGGTTTATACCTGGGATCAAGGCACGTGGTTGTACCGACCTCACTATGGCGATAGTACCGCAGTGGTCATATCGGTCTACCTGAACGGTAGTACCGTGGTGTGGTCATACTGGTGTGTTGCTGGTAGTACTACCGATCTTGCAGTCGAAGCCTAACTGCTGATTCGTCGTAGTTCCAGATCTTTGTGCTTCTTGTGTAAGAGATGTAATCTGAGCATGATGACTCTCCTAATTATTTGAGTTAAGATTTAGAATACTTGAGGAACCGAAAAAGCTTCCACAATTTTTCACTCCGCTCTGATTGCTGGTTTCAGTCCAACACATTTAAATGACTAAAATTTCGTGAGTAGCAGCACATCTATATTCAAGAACACCATTTATTCAATTAACAAAACCATAGCTCAACATTCAAGTCCATTTAGTGCTCTCTCTCTCTCTTGCTATGCTGAGCATTTGAGGTACTGTGACCAATAAATTCCATTCATGGCCACATTCAAGTTGTGAAATCAATTGGAGGTCAGTCAAATTTTTATAATCTTTCGAAGCAATCAAAAGGTCACATAATTGATGAGTTTCAATTTTCAACTGCACACCCAATAATAATTGTCATAATTATCTGATGAGTCTGGCTAACTTCCTTACATGTCCACTGTCTAGCTGTAAAATCGAAAGGACGTATAAGTCATTTGCAAACTTTTGACACAATTAAATTAGATATCTATCACGAGTTCCAACTGTGAACTGGACCGGACATGAAATTCTAAAATTGACAGAAAGAAATTGTGCAGTAAGTGCTTTCTCTTAGTATCACACACTAAAAACATCGACTTACAGGTTAACAACCAGAGTAAAAGAAGATCCACCACTGATGTTTCTTCTTTTGGGTAAAGGAAAAAAGGCAAAAACAAAGCAAAACAAAAACTCGAACTGTTACTCCGTTTCTCTCCTTTCAGATTTGTCCACCTTCGGTGTATGACCAACCACAAAGCCTCTCACCTCGCAGTTCTCTTCCACCCATCACAGATTATTCAACCCTCCCCTTGCCACTCTCCGGCCATGAACATGTTGGGTAATGAAATGCCTCTCCGTGTATACCTCTTACTGTTGCATTAAAGAAAACCAATTGACCTCAGCCCCATCCACCTCCCCCTATAAATACCTGCCATCTCTTTTCCAACCACACCAAACCAACAAGGCTCCGAGCATCCTGACGCCCGGAGTTGAGCTCTCCTTCCCGAGCATCCCCTGTCGCCCTCACCTTCATCTGCACGACTCCGGCGTCTCGCTGACCCGTGCCGCAACAGTAAGCTCTACCTCTAATCCCTTGTACTAAGGGTCCATTTGGTCGAGCTTGGCTTTTCCTTTTTTGGCTTCGAAGTCCGGCTTCAAGAGAAGCTAGGAAATTGAGGATTCAAATTCCTAGTTCATTTTAGGCTTGGCTTCTTAGTGGCCTGGCTTTGAAGCCCGCACGTTTGGCCGGAAAAACAGCTTCGAAGCTCCAAATGGAGAAGCCAAGTTCGACCAAACCTACCTAAGTTGCAACAGTGAGCAATTCCTTACCGAATGCGTAGTAATTAACCAGTTCAAACGTTTGATATGGGTGCAGAAAAGGGGATACCTCTCAGGATGAGCCGCAGCAACAGGAAGAGCTCGAGGGGCCTTGACCTGAAGCTGAACCTCTCGCTACCGGCAAGAGGGGACTCTTCCTCCAGGAGGGTGATGGCCGACGAGGAGTCGTCCCCAAGATCGTGCCTGTCGTCAGAGAACGAGCACGGCCTGCAGTGGTCCAACAGCCCTGAGGCGACGTCCATGGTGCTCGCTGCCTGCCCGCGTTGCTTCATCTACGTCATGCTCCCCCAGGATGACCCTCGGTGCCCCCAGTGCAAGAGCCCCGTGCTCCTTGACTTCCTACAGGACAATAACAACAGCAACAGCAACAACAATAGCAACAGCAGCAGGAAGAACCGGAGGGGATGAAAGAAGAGGGCACCCGGCTCCATATGGCAGCACAGAAACATCAAGGAAAGCATTTATATGAAGTCCTAGGTCAAGTGGTTCTCTTTTGTTTGGTCGTTTCTTCAGTGTAACCATGATATCCTTACTAAAATTGTGTAAGTGACACAATTTTGATATATCATGGATACACTGGGGACTATCACATCCCCTGTCCTGGCTTTCTTTAGTGGCTCTAATGAAGTAGTTTTGTTTAAGACATAGGACCAGACTTCTCCTCTCCTGTTTTTTTTCAATATAACAAGAAAATTTTACCCCGAGAATCTCAAGTCGAGATGTGATTATCATTCTGATATCCATAATAGCTTTATTTCAAGCTTCTCCAACCCATGAACACTGATCTGTTTGTTCCTTTGTGTTAAACAAGGTATGCAAATCCAACATAGAAAATGGGGAAAACGCACGAAGAACAGTCAACACCTAGAAATGGGGTGTTAGGAATTTATAGGAATTTATCATCACAGGTTAGCTGAACTAACCAATTGGCATTACCACCTCCACGTTGACTCATAATGACGTGCTCCATGGACTCTCTACTAACCTTGAAAAGACATTATGCAATTGAAAAGGTAATGAAAATTCAAATTGGAAAGAGATAGTATTTGAAAAAGTTGAAAAACCGACGGTGTGACGTCATGCAATGAATACTGACTAATTTCAGCATCCGTCACTCTATCTCTTCCCATTATACTTCCATCTGAATACGTGTATTGTAACAGCAGCAGCCTTACTTAATGCTGCTTAGGTCAACGTTGGAAGCTGATAGATTTACGTTCACTTGATAAAGACATCTCAGATTAAGTCCAAATCATCATAATCAGATGCGGAGACCAGCCATACTACAAGTTGACATGAATCACATCAGATGGGGAAAAGAACGGGTGAAAAATAAAAAGCATGTGCTTATAAAGTTGATGTCCCTTAACTTGTGTTCACTGGGAATGGCAAACATGTCACTTTCATTTCATCAATAAAAGAAAACAACAGTGTCTCAGGCTGTGTTCTTGTATAGTTCAATGACAAGACAACAGAAAAGGACTGACCCTGCTTAAAAAAGGAAAGCAAATGACAAACAACATAAGAAAGAAATAAGTGATCAAATTTTAAATCTCAGGCCAAAAATATTATGACAAAACCTAAAAATATATCTAACTAACTATTAACACATACGAAACTACTATAATTGATGCATGTGTCATGTGTGAGATTATCTGTTCTTGCCTTGTCCCAGACAACTGGCAAACACATCATCCGATCAAAGTAGATACTCCAGCAACGTAAGAAAATGGCTAAGTGTTACTTGCAGGAAATGAAATTGAAAGATGGTAGAACCAGTCAGTGTGCCAATTGGTAGAACCCAATAACGTGAAACAGATAAAGATAAAACAAAACATTACCTGGTACATATTAATGTGCATGTTCCTCCATTTTGGCAGAACTCTATTGGTTTCATCCAAAAATACTTGCAAGAGAATTACTGAAACAAAAGCCGAATCTCAGCCTGAAGAGATCACTGAAAATTAGGGAACTTAACAAACAAGAAGAAAAACTAGCTAAAAATAGAGCTCAATAGCATACCTTCCACTGTTGGATTCAGGGAAATTCTTAACTCCACAGAACAATCAGCATTCAAGATGAAGCACAGGCAAGCACTGGTATATGTTTCCAAAAGTACATGATGTAGAGGGCGTCACATACATGCTGACGCCATATCTGTGTTTTCTAACAGAAAAAAAGAAGTAGGATATGGATTCTTGTCTGAATAGCAGTAATAGGGATGAGCATTACTGCTGCAGAACACCATCAAAAAAATAGGAAATAAGCCATGGAGCATTCCTTGTGTCCTTATCTATCTTATTAGCTTTCTTTTGTGGCGCATCATCAGGACAACATCTTTGAGAATTAATTGATGGGTGATTCTTCTGAGCCACAGAGCTCTTGAATCTAAAACTGCTATCACCTCCTCTTGAGGTCCTTCAATAAATGGTAAAAGAACCTTGAACATGTTCCGAGATCTTCAGAGGTTAAATATAGGTCACATGTGTTCCCCAACAACAAATTTCCCTTGCAAGGACTGCATGGGTTGAGCTGAATGAATTAGCAGCATATACTGGAAACCAACATTGATCTTCTTGGATGATGCTGTGCTGAACTTCATAGTTGTTAGTTCATTTTTGCTGCATTTGTGGGTGAAGCTGTCCAGTATGCAACAAAGTCTACATCTGCAAGTATATCTTATAGCTGCAGCAATAATACACAAATGCAATCTTTTAACTATAGGTACTACACCCAAACCTCAAGAAAGCTGATCAACCAAACATATCATTTGAATCGATTATTCATATAAATTAAACAGAACACAGAAACACAACATTGCAACTCTTTTCATTGCTTTAAACATCAACAAGTTTGATCTCATGTTACAACCCAGTACTCCAAGCCCAGTCAAAAATGCGGCACTAAAACACTAACATTTAAATAGATAAAGCCTCAAGCGATCATGTTTCAGAATTTTCCAGTTTCCACTAAGGAATGCACTCAGATCAGAACTACCTGAAGTACAGCTAACATTGGTATTTATGTAATACAACACTAGGATACCAAACTGCAAGCTTATAACTCAACAAGAAAGGAATTGAACCATGTGAACGTGTACTTTAAAACAAGTGAAATTTAATGAATGAAGTTTTTGAAAGATTCTAATTATCTGATTGCTTGTTTGCTTAATAGAAACTAGGGATATATATTCCCTTGTCATAAAATATGCTATCTAGTAGTATCTGACATTATGGGGCCAAATGCGAATCTTTTTTTTTGTTCTTAGCACCATTTGGAAAGTACACGGGTTAGTTGTTCACTTTTAGATTATATGAGATTTACCTTGTCAAGTGATGAAGCAGAAAGTGAGCAATTTCATCACCTTTTTCTTTTATACTCTTGAACATGTTTAAGGTTTACCCTTACCTTTTGTGTTCAACTTATGCAATTTACAGTGCAAGCAAAAAAGGAACAACCTTATCAATGCCCATGAATGACCCGATAATTCGAAAAGCACACGCATTGAATTGGATGAATAAACTCAGAGCTACCATATTATGAATGGGTAGAGTTCAATTTCCCTTATTGCAGTTATGCCGACATCTGCAATGGAACATAAAAGTCCAACCGCAACATCTCAAAACCAAACACAAGAAATGTTCTCCTTATGGTGATCCATTGATCCATCAAATGTCCCAACCTGCAAAGAAAATCAAGTTTCACGAGTTACGATTGGACAATAATGACTCATTCAGGTGCTGAAGGAACATGCACACTTGTACAGTACACCACGTGAAAATTGGTAAAATGGGGCTACGAAATTGAGGGCATATTTCAAAAACCCCAGATAACACTGCACACTTCTTTCATTCTCTATGAGCGGCATAAAGAACAGGGAAATACATATTCCCAAACTAGGGCTGAGTTGCATCAAAACAAAACGAAATGCAGCTTAAAATTGCCCCAAAAATTAGGGGGAAGAAATCGTGACCTAAACCACCCCTTCGTATTGATTCGGGAAAAAGAAGACGGCGCTAATCTGAAACGTAGTTGTAAACTAGCGGAAGTGATGCATCTACCGAACAATTGGCCAAGTTACTTCGATTTAGAAGCCTGGAGGAGTGGAGATGTGACGAGGAGGAGGAGAAGCCTCGGAGTCGGAGGGCGACGCGATACGAGTGCTTCGGTTCATCTCTTCGAAATGGAAGGAAGCAAAGCAGCGCTTTATCAGATTTTATAGAGCTCGTCCTATGGTATTGAGTATTCCTTCACCGAATACTCAATACGCTATTTACATGCTCATGGTATGGACCATATGGGTCACTCTAAAGCCCCCACACTCAATACTCTCCCTCAAGATAGGTGATAGATATTTATCATCCCCACCTTGTTACATACTAACAAACACTTCTTAGTTCTCAATTCCTTTGTTAGACAATCAGCTATTTATTCTCTGGAGGTTACATAACTCAACTTCAAGATACCCTCATCAAGTCTCTCCTTGATGAAGAACCGATATATCTCTGTATATTTTGTTCAGTTATGCTGAATTGAATTATTTGTAATGTTGATTGTTGTCTTGTTATCACACCAAACTTTAACGGTCCACCTGTTAGTAACCTCAACTCCGATAGATTTCTCACCCACAATAGTCCACATAAGCAGATTGCCATAGATCTATATTCTGCCTTGGCTGTTGATCGGGACACCACCGATTGCTTCTTGCACCTCTAAGATACCAAATTTCCCCCCACAAAAACACAATACCGCCGATGTTGATCTCTTATCATCAAGGCAGTTGGCCTAATCAGCTTCACACTAGCCATCAACATCCAGGTGACCATTTCTTTTGAACCATTAGACCTTTTTAAGGACTTCCCTTTAAATATCGTAGGATTCGATGAGCTGCTTCTAGATGTCCTCTCCTAGAATCATGTATATAGCGGCTCACAACACTCATTGCATAGGAAATATCAAGCCTTGTGTAACACAAGTAAATACGACGACCAACAAGTATCTGGTAGCTCTCCTTGCAACTGGATCTCTTGATTAAGCACACAACTTATGGTCTTGATCAATTGAGGTCATAGCAGCTTGGCATCCAAGCATTCCTATATCGCTGAGAAGATCAAAGATATACTTCCTCTGTGAGAGAACTATCCCTTTGGGGGATCTCACGATCTCAATGCCTAGGAAGTACCTCAGTTGGCTTAGATCCTAAACCTCAAACTCCATACTCAGCCTCTGCTTCAATTGTGACATTTCGACAGCATCATCTCCTGTAATGATGATGTTATCCACATATACTGCAAGGATTGCGGTGTGACCACCTAAGTGACGATAAAACACAATGTGATCTCCGTTACACTACTTGTATCCCATAGTACACATAGCATGATAGAATCAATCAAACCACACTCTCAAAGATTGTTTAAGCCCATACAATGACTTCCTCAATCTACAAACTTTTCCCTTAGTCTGAGGTGTACTACAGTCAGGTGGAATCTTCATATAAACTTCTTCCTGAAGATCACCATGTAAGAATGTATTCTTCATATCAAGTTGATATAAAGATCAATTATAATTTGATGCACATGATATCAACGTTCTCACTGTGCTCATTTTTGTCATCGGTGCAAAAGCCTTATCATAATCAATTCCATAAGTCTGCCTATAACCATTTGCAACTAGTCTAGCCTTGTATCTTTCAATCTTCTCACTTGGGTCTTACTTCACTGTGTAGACCCACTTACAATTAACCACCTTCTTCCCTATTGGGAGAGATACAAGATCCCAAGTCTTATTCTTCTTTAGAGCTGTCAATTCCTCCAACATGGCCTTGCGCCACTTGGGATCTTGCTTCACGGCTCTCCAATCAGTTGGGACTACTATAGACTGTAGTGAAGTAATAAAGGCTTTGTACTCTGGTGATAGAGATTCATATGACACATAGTTCGCTATATCATGCTCAAAACCATACCTTAAAGGAGGTTTCCCTTCCCCATCTCGTGGTTCCTTCCTCAAGGCAGTAGGCAGATCCATTGAATTATGTGTAGCACATGGCTCATTATTAGATGAGTCAACATCTTCAACAGGTGCTGGAATCTGTTGCTGCCTTCTTGAATATACTCTTAGATTTTCTTCATCATTAACCCTTCTCCACCTATCATCAATACCTTCAACAACCGCTAGAACCTGTTGCTGCCTCCTTGAATATGCCTCTAGATTTTCTTCCTCATTGATCTTTCTCTACTTATTTCCCCCATTGGATATGGAATTGAACCAACCACAACCCTCGGTTGCTCACCTTCCTCAATCTTTGCAACTTCAAGCTCCCCCTCTCGACTAGCATCACCCATACTAGGAGAGTCAAGGTCAAACAAAGAACTCAAATCAGTTCTCTCTCCATAGAAGAGCTCTAACTCCCTAAAAGTTATATTCATACTCACAAACATGTGTTGTTCAGACAGATGGCACTTATATCCCTTCTGTCTAGAAGAGTATCTCAGGAAGATACACTTAACAGCTTGAGGATCTAGCTTGCCCACCGAGGGTCTGTAATCTTGAATGAAGCATGCGCATCCAAATACCTTTGGAGGGATGATGAACTCATTCTTCCCTTTCAATATCTCACATGGAGTCTTCATTCCAAGTACTCTTGATGGTATAGGATTAATGAGATATGTTGCAGTCAAAATTGCTTCACTCCAAAGAAATTTAGGCATATTCATAGTATACATGAGTGATCGGGCTACCTCTAAGAGATAACAATTTTTCCTTTCAACCACTCCATTTTGGGGGTGTATCTAGATAGGAGGTTTGATGTAAAATTCCTACAGCTAATAAGAAAGTATCAGACTCCTTATTCACATACTCTGTTCTATTATCTATTTTATAATCTAGATATGGGTATTGAATTAATTCTTGACATATGTATAGAAGTCTTGAAAACACTTGAACATCTATGTTCTGTGTCTCATAAGATAAATTCAAGTCATATGAGTGTAGTAATTAATAAAGGTAACAAAATATTACATGCCACTAACAGAGACAACAGGTGATGTCCATATATTAGAATGCACAAAAACAAAAGGAGACACATTTTGGAGTTCTTTGCTCACATATGATGATCTAATGTGCTTTCCAAACTCACATGCATCACACATTAGTTTACTTCTGTCTATTTTGTTCATTACATCAGGGAAACTTTACTCATAGTTTCAAAAGATATATGTCCCAGCTGACAATGCATAAGCATCACTCTAGCCTCCTCTTCACTTGACGTTGCCACCAAAGCAGTGCATAGCCCAACATCTTCTCCCCTTGGATCTAGGTATCACAACCCATTACTCCTTATGCTAGTCCTAAGTTTTTTGCTATTCTATCTCTCCTGAACAAGATAAGTTTTTCAATCAAATATAACCTAGCAATCCAAATGATCAATCAATGAACTTACTGAGATCAAAATGACTGAAAAGGAGAGAGAGCATGTAAAACTGATGATAGTGTAATGGAGAGACTGCATTGGACAACACCGACACCTTTAATGGGTTGGGATGTTCCATCAACCGTTTGGATAGTTTCCATGTTTGTAGGTGAAAGTGGAGTATATGATATAAATTCATTTAACATACCCATAATATGTGTTGATGCACTTGAATCTATAATCCATTTACCTAGATTGGAGTGAGCCAGATTAACAGAAGCGTTGGATACAATTACAATCCTTTCATCTTTTCTTCCTAAATTTTTAACCTTCTTCTTTAGCTGCTTCAACTCCTCTAGCTCTGCAATTGAGACCTCCACATATTCAGGTGACTCTTCTATAGTCATTGTAAAGTTCGCCTTATAGCGGCTCTTATCTCCCTTACTTTACCCCGATTAGGCTTATAAGGATGGGGACAGTTACTGCTCAGGTGACCCATCTCACCACAATTGAAACAATCTCTTGTTTCAGTTACTAAAAAATGGGATGAGCAATTGCCAATGTTGTGCTTGTTATCACCTTTAATCTAGTATCTTCTTGTGTAATAGCAGCAAATTGCTTTCTCTAGTGTAGGAAGAGAAGGCTGATGAAAAATAGTAGCTTGCCTTCCATTAAATCTTGGATTTAGCCCTTTTAGAAATTCAATCACTCGCCTGCGTTCAATCCACTTCTTAACAATGGATATACAGTCTGCATAAGATAACTCAAGAGGATCGTGGTAATCTAGATAAGCCCACAATCGTTGTAGCTCAGCAACATACTCCATCACAGAGCTATCCCCCTGTTTCAGATTGCTAACTCTCTCCTGTGTCTCAACTATCAGCATTATATTCCCTTTTCCCGAGTATAATTTTGACAAAGTTTTCCATACCTCAACTACATTTGAGATGGTTTCAATAGTTGCAGCAAATGGTTGGAGGCACCAAACTCAACATCCATGCCATCACCAGTGAGTTGGTAGCACTCCAAGTTCGTCATTCTACACCGGTCTTGTTTGTTGGTTCTGTTGATTCTCCTTTGACAAAACTTTTGTAACACCCCATTTTCAAAGTCTAGTGAGAATGTGATTTGTCAAGCTTATGTTAATGTTAAAAGGCTTAACTCCCAGTTCATTTGTTCTTGGTGTTTCCAAAAAGAAAGTTTCAAGAATTTCAGCAGTACAACTTATTGAAAATTTGGCAAGCATACCAGCATAACCTTGTAAGTTCTGGTTTCCACTTCAAAGTACAACAACAGTGTGTTTAACCTTTTATAAGGGGGATAGAGGAAGAGATTGCGTACGTGTGTATGTTGGAGTGAAAGTTGGAGTAAAAGCTCTCCCTTCAAATCCCAGCTACCCATTAGCTTATCCCTCCTTCTCCCTGGCTGCAGGACACCATTTCTTTCCCTTCTCTGTCCGTGCGGCCGCTGGCCCCCTCCGCCCCTAATCCCCGCCAGGAGAAGCTACGACGCCGATGCCCTTGCCTTCAAGACCGCCTCGTCTTCAACCACCACCTCTCCTTCGCCGCCGATCGCAGTGAGACCTTGGACACGCCACTCCGCCCTCTCTTTTCAGCACCGTCCGGCCAGCCCTCGCCGCTCACCGTCCCCCACCCGAGTTGCGCCGCCGTAGTCCTTCGTGGGCCCCACGGGTCCCGTCGGCCGTAGCCCCCTTGGTCTTCGGTGCCGCGCCCGCACTATGGCCGCACGGCGGTGACGCATCCACGCGCACGGTGCCATGCCGCCTTGCCCCCTCCCCCCGGCGCCTCACTCCTCCCCCGGCCTCTATAAAAGGCGTCGGAGCCTCATCACCGTTCACCCCCACCGAAGCTTGCAGCCGCCCCCATCTCCAGTAAGCCACCGGCATCGTCTTCTTTGCTGTCCAGCCCACTCCCGCCGCCAGCCCGCCCTGCTCCACCCCGGCCCCGATTGGCGCCTCAGGTAAGCTCCAAGTAGCCCAGGGAAGCTTCTCGGGTGAGGAATCGTACCTGAGCAGCCCGAGCCGCCGGCGCCCTTGCTCCCCTGGCTTGGCCGCCGCCTAGCTCGCCGCTCCACCGCCGAGCCTGCTCCGGCCGACCCGCGCCCTCCCCGAGGGGCTCGCCGCCCACAGCGCCCCGAGTGCCGCCTCCAGGTACGCCGTGGTGGCCTCCCGCCGCCGGCCGGCTCCATCTCCCTCTCGGCCGGATGAGTAGAGGAGAGAGGAGGGGATTTATTTGCCCCTGGACCGGGATGACCGAAGGGTCAAGGAAGTCCATCCGGCTTTTCTTTGTCCCGGGCCCCACCTGTCGGCAGCCCCCTCTCTCCCCTTTTATTTTCGGAATTTTCAGGCTTTTGAAACTTTAACACGTGATAACTTCTTAACCATAACTCCAAATTTAATGAAACCAGTTTCTAAATTTTTGTAAAATCAAGATATATCTAATGGTTCCATTTTTGGTTCAGTTTAGAGTTCATTTGAGTTTTGTTTATTTGTTTTGGTATTTATTCCGTGCTCGCTCTTTGTTGTTTTTCCGGTTCTCCCGCCCGAGTAGAGTTCGAGGACGTGAACGAGCCCCAGATCGAAGCAGCACCAGACCCCCAAGCTTTTGATCCAGGCGAGTCAACACTTTGACCATGTTGAATTCCTATGTTTTAAATGAATTATGTTGTTTTAAAGTATTCTAATTGCATGCGTTATTTTATGTATACTAGTTTACCGATTTTCCTTAGTTAATGAACCACCTTGCTTTATTAGCACTATGTAGCTACTCCACTCCTTGAAGTCATCTGTACTCTACCATTGTCGCCTTGGGTAATACTAATAAATAAAAATTTACAAGATAAGCTACGTTATTAATTGCCGAGCAAGTCCAATAAGTTCTCGTGACATTAGCATGCCCCGATCATACTTTCTCAACGACTAAGTTGTTTTGGGGCGATCATGGGATGTACATGATTGGTAGTTTGTATAAAGATTATTTTATGCTTCTCAAAACCCTACAACTTGCTCCTGTCCGGCGGATGGTAAGGGTGGATGGTGGAGGTAACAATCGGGTTGCGGAAGCCCGTCTCGACAATTTAAGGACTTAATCTCGTGTCGGCCTCTCCATGTAAAACAGACAAACCACAAGCCAAGCAAACCGTAGGTATGACTAAATAATTTGCATTCGCCAAGAAGAGGAGCACTTGGGAACCCATGATTTTCATCGCTGGGCGCAAACCGTCTTGGATGGATCATGTCGCCGGATAGAGGCGGCGCAAGAGGGGTCTAGCTGGGCCCAAAGGGGTTTTCCTGTGGACGAAACCTTAGCGAGTGCTAGTCTTTACTAGATGCATTGTAAAGGTCATGTGATCGCCGGTTGACTCGCATGTCTAAGGAAACGTATGAGTATAACGATTGGGTTATCTCTTGTGGGTAAAGATGTACAACTCTGCAGAGTTTAAATAAACTATTCGAATAGTCGCTCACGGTCAAGAGCGACATGGACACTTCCTCGAGTTAGTTCTACTTACAAAAATCTCTTGGGGTGGGAACCAAAACTAAGTGGAGGGAAGTATCGCACTTTGTTGGATTTTTCCCGGAGGGACGACTCAGTGTTAGTAGTTAGGGTGGATGTAGCCCAGTAGCCAAAAGCTAAGCATTGGTAGGTGGAACCATGAAATCGGTGGATGGAACCAACTACAATATACTTATTGCACATTTACAAACACTTTTGCATTATCACAAATCTGCTAAGTCATAGGGTTTTAATTATGTATTTATCCAATATCGCTTTGTGCAACTAAAATAAACCCCAGCCATATGTTGTCAAGCCATGCATTTTATACTATTGCATCCTGTGTGTTGGCTCGCGGAGCACGTTGAATTATGCTCACCCTCGCTCTTCAACCCCCCATATTCAGAAGCTGCGAATCAAGAGCACTACGCCTACTACGTGGACCAGGATGCCGAAGGGAATGATGACGGTGGATATTAGAATAGGTATCGGTAGCCTTGCCGCTTGTTTCAGTCCGGTTGACCAGGCTAGCTTTGGCGGGTGCCTCCGTTATTAATTAGGTCTCTGGTTAATAGCGATGGTACCCGAGTAGGCCCAGTCACTTGCCTGTGGCGAGTTGAGCCCCACGTTTATGTACGTTTCCGTTTTCGCTCTTTATGTATCGTAAGACATTTGGCCTGACGGCCCTACGGTAACCTCGGCCCGACGTGGTCTATTTTAAACTCTGGTATTGTAATGTATGGTTTTGTCTGTATGAAATGATGCAGCGTTGTATCTGTGAGCACTATCTACTGATCCAGGGAATAGTGCAAGATTTCGCTTCCTGAGGGTTCCGGGTTAGTAAACTTGGGGTCCGACAGAGCTGGTATCAGAGCGTACGACTGTAGAAACCTTAGCTAGACTGGTCACGACATTAGGACCTGGATACCATTTACAAAAACTAGTGACAAATTTTACAAAATATAGCATAATACTGCTTTACTTAACTCTCTTAGTTCAATACTTACCTAAACTTTCTTTTGCATTTTTCAATTGTTCTCACCTATTGTTGTTCAAAATTTTAGATGGACGGAGCACAACCAGCTGGTCCATGGGATCACCTCACCCATGGGGAAGGCGAAGGGGAGTTCGTCGAGATCTTGCGGCAGCTGCTGCAACACCTCGGGTACCGCCGCCAGCCCGTTTTCAAGGGTCGGAGAGTCTGCATCCAGGAGACGGACTTGTGGACCATGAAGGTCTTCATCTACGCACGGGGCAGTGACAGGGAGCTCCGCTCCCACACTATCCATGCCGAACCTCCACGGATGTGCCTCGCCGACGCCGTCCAGGATGCAGCACGCCTCGCTGCAGCCCACCTGTGCCAGGTGTACGAGGGGAGGCTGCGACAGTCGCCCTTCGCCCACTTCCCTCGCATCCGCCAAGGGCAGTTCTTCCCAGATCGCCTCGACACCAGGGTGGACGACCCCCAGCTATCGCACCAGATCCAGCTGACCCAGGCGTTGTCGATCACCTACGCCTTCGCCCTGCAGGAGATTGGGCATCTGCGCATTCTCCTAACCACAAGCTCGCAAAGACTCGACGCCTCAAGACCCAGCTCAACCGCTTCGAGACGCCTCCGTGGCAGAGCGCGAGGCTCGCCGCCGAGGCGGACTTGAGCACCTTCAAGCCAGGGCGGCCTACCCTCTACTGCTGCCCCAAAGAATAGCTCCAAAGACTGCGCAACTCCAAAGACTGGCGCCAACTCCAAAGACTGCGCCACGGCTCCCGCACTAGCCTCCTCAGACTGACGCGGCCCCACACGATGTCGGCTCGGACTCACCTTGGCTCCAAAGACGGTATTCGCCCGGCTCCCACACCAGCACCACTCCACGCCGGGGACCCTCAGACTGCCGACGCAGACGCAAGAACGTGGCGCCGGCGCCTGTGGGCACCCTCGAGATTCCAGCAGGGGCGCTGCTCGCCTCGTTCGCTCCTCCAAAACAACTCGAGCCCTTCTCGGTCGTCGCTCGCTCCATGTCTCCCAGCGTCGGTCGGAGCTGCCTCGCTCCCGCGCCCAGAGAGTGCATCTTCGTGGCGCCACACTCCCGAGGTGTAGATCGCTATAGGTCGACACAGGATGGCTAGGCGATCCCTTTTGGTGTGCACGCACACTTCCCGCTTGTACCCCTATGTATTCAGATCGGTAGACGTTGTGTATCGGTGACATGACTTGTTGTACGCCTCACACGTGCCCGTGGTCATGTAACACCTAACCCCTAATGTAATGAACTATCCTAGGCATAATGCCTTGTGCTTTATTGCCTTCGCTCGTTGGTTTTTCGTTGAGCTGCTAGAGGGCTAGCAAACCCTCATATATCCCTCCTCACTCTTCTATTAGAATCTAAAAAGGCTCTAGTTGTTTCCGATGGCTCCCGTGAGGGTCGTTGCTCGTGGTAGGGTCAAACCCTAGGGTCGCACTCGTGGAAGAGGCCGAGGCGAGAGGTCGTGGTTTGAACTTGCCGCCACCACCAAAGACCACCAACCATGGCACAAGTATTGGCCCAACAAACGCAGATCCTCCAGCAATGCTCTCCAATCAAGAAACTAAGGCACTAGCCGCAACTCCAAGTTGTCCGATTTCTTGAGGACTCGACCAATGACTTTCTCTCGGCAAATGAACCCTTAGACGCCAAGATTGGCTGCGTGATACGAAAAGAAGCTTAAGCTTGCCGTTGTCTTTGAAGGTGACAAGGTGGACTTTGCCACCCATCAGCTTAACGGCGCCGCGGCCGCTTGGTGGGAGAACTACCTCGCCTGCCGTGGGGAAGAGGACCCCTTGAGTGACAACTCAGACAAAGAAGAAGAACCTGAAGGAGAAGAGGAAGAAGTGGAAGTTGAAAACCCAGTAGATGCTCACCTAAGAGCGGAGGACGAAGGAACTACAATGAAGTAGAGGAGCCAACCGCAAACAGGTCTGCTGTCACTTGGGCTGAATTCAAGAATGCATTTCGGCAAAATTTTGTTCCAGCAGGCATCATGAGAATGAAGAAGAACGAGTTTCGGAATTTGAAGCAAGGCAATATGTCTGTCTCGGAGTATCTTTCGCGATTCAACCAGCTAGCTCGCTACGCCTCGCGGGATGTAGCCAAGCAAGAAGAGAAGATCGACCGATTCCTGGAAGGGATGCACGAGGAAATGAGAGCACAATTGATTTTGCACGACCATCCCAGCTTCCACCACTTGGTGAATAAGGCTCTCATTCTGGAAAACGAGAGGAAAATACTAGAAGCCGCAGAAGAGGAAGTGGACAACTCAAAGGCCTCAAGGCGCTTCACCCAAGCCCGTGTACCAAGGCAGCCTCCTTCCGTCAAGTGGCGGCGCAAGACCCAAAGCTCCTTTCCAAGCACCCTGCTCCGCAATAATGGGATTCAGTGCCCGCCCTATAGGGCAATCATCCACAACCAACCTCGCTGCAAACCTCCACTGCTTCAATCTGTGGAGCAAAAGGGCATTTCGCCAACAAATGCCCTGACGCTAAGCTACCCAAGGGAAGTTCAACTCGAGTCACCTCATCCCGAGTTCGGTCTTCAATACCAAACAAGGTCTATCGACACCTCAAGCATCACAGATAAAGATCAACTCCAAACCATGGCCGTGTCAACCATGTCACCGCAGAAGACGCCCGAGATGCCTCCGAGTACTTATGGGTGCGTTCTCTCGTTAAGTCGATACCCGCCAAGTTCTTTTTGATTCGGTGCTTCGCATTCTTTTATTTCTCGGAAGTTTGTTGAAAAGGTTGTTGCCCACCTTTAAACTAAGGAGACTGTGGTACTTAGTTCCCAGAGGACCCCTAATCGCCACCTTAGTTAGCCCTAGTGTAAAGGTCACCATGGAAGGCTTTGATTTCCCATGCACCTCTTGGTATTGCAATATCGGACTTTGGATGTCATTCTAGGGATGGATTGGCTAGCCAAAAACCAGGGAATGATAGATGTGCTAATAGGAAGGTAGTCCTCACCAAAGACTCGGGAGAGAGATAAAGGTTGGTGTGGATCGCCCCACCCTGTCGCGTTATACATCACCCGAGGCAATAACATTAGAGGATACGCCGGTAGTTCAAGAGTACCCGAAGTCTTCCCGGAGGAACTACTGTGCATGCCACGAGCATGAGAGATAGAGTTTGTAATTAACCTAAGGCCGTGGACCGCCCCAATTGCTAAAAGGCCATACCGATGGCGAGAAATGAACTTGAGGAACTAAAGACTCAAATTGAAGAGCTCCAAGCCAAAGGTTTCATCAGCCCACTCATCTCCGTGGGGTTCCCTGTAATCTTTGTCAAAAGAAGGATGGCACCGCCAGATTATGTGTAGACTACAGGGCCTCAATGAAGTAACCATCAAAAACAAGTACCCTTGCCTCGAATCGATGACCTGCTCGATCAACTAATGGGCCACTGTTTTCTAAAATAGACCTAAGGTCGATACCATCAACTCAAGATCGTGGCAGGATATTCCTAAGACCGCCTTTACCACACGATATGGCCTATTTGAGTATACAACATGTCGTTCGGATTAACTAATGCCCCGCCTACTTCATGAATCTAATGAACAAAGTCTTTATGGAATGCTTAGACAAATTTGTAGTCGTGTTCATAGACGACATCTTGATCTACTCTAAGAATGCCAAAGAACATGAAGAGCACCTAAGGGTAGTCCTCGGGATACTTAAGGGACATCAATTGTACGCCAAGTACAGTAAGTGTGAATTCTGGTTGCATGAGGTTAGTTTCCTTGGGCACATCATATCCACTTGGAGGAGTAGCAATGATCCTCCAAAGTAGAGGCGCTTCTAGGGTGGAAGCAACCCACCTCGATCCGTAGTGCGTAGTTTTATGGGTCTAGCCGGATACTACAGACGCTTCATAGAAGGCTTTTCCAGGATATCCAGGCCAATGACAAACCTACTCAAGAAAGAAAAGAAGTATGAGTGGACGGAAGCATGTGAAAAGGGATTTCAAGAATTAAAGATAAGATTGACCTCAGCCCCTGTGCTAGTCCTGCCAAATATACACAAGGATTTTGAAGTATATTGTGACGCATCGCGTCAAGGCCTGGGCTGTGTGCTCATGCAGGAGGGAAAAGTTGTAGCTTATGCGTCCAGACAACTCCGTCCCCATGAGGACAACTACCCAACTCACGACCTGGAGCTAGCCTCGGTAATACACGCTCTAAAAATCTGGCGACACTACCTGATTGGAAATCACTGTGATATTTATACAGACCATAAGAGTCTCAGATACATCTTCACTCAAGCTGACCTTAACCTGAGACAAAGAAGATGGTTAGAGCTAATCAAAGATTATGATCTGGACGTCCACTACCACCCCGGGAAGGCTAATGTAGTAGCCGATGCCCTAAGCCGCCGATCCCACTGCAATAACCTTATGGTGGGAGGATTGCGACCTGAGCTTTACAGAGAGTTTGAAGCCCTTAGCTTGGAAATAGTAGAGCAGGGTACTCTAGCTACCATGGAAGTACACCCAACTCTCGAGGAGCAAATTAAAGCAACCCAGAAAGGACACTCTGGAGTCCGGAAGTTCAAGCACCTCATGGCCCAGGGAAAAGCCCCTAAAATGGTAGAAGATGAACATGGAGTTCTATGGTATGGGAAACATCTCTTTGTTCCCCACCAGAAGGACCTGAAAGACCTGATACTCAAAGAAGCCCATAGCTCTGCTTATACTCTACACCCGGGTGGCACTAAAATGTATCAAGAAATGAAAGCCCTATATTGGTGGCCGCGTATGAAGAGAGACATCGCCAAGTATGTAGCCTGCTGCGATGTATGCTAGAAGGTCAAGGCTGAACATCAAAAACCTGCCGGACTTCTCCAACCCCTTCAGATCCCTCAATGGAAATGGGAAGAAGTAGGAATGGATTTCATAACAGGGTTACCCCGCACCAAGTCAGGATATGACTCCATCTGGGTAATAGTTGATAGGTTAACAAAAGTGGCCCATTTTATTCCTGTAAAGACCACCTACAAAGGGGACCGACTGGCTGAGTTGTATATGGCCCGCATCGTGTGTCTACATGGTGTGCCTAAAAGGATAGTCTCAGATCGAGGTTCCCAGTTTACCTCGCATTTCTGGGCCAACCTACACAATGCTCTTGGGACCCATCTTGCGTTCAGTACTGCATATCACCCCCAAACAGATGGACAGACCGAGAGAATAAATCAAGTCTTGGAAGATATGCTACGAGCGTGTGCTCTGGAGTTCACTTCGGGTTGGGAGCAGTGTTTACCCTACGCAGAATTTGCCTACAACAATAGCTATCAATCAAGCCTTCAGATGTCACCTTTTGAAGCTCTTTATGGGCGAAAATGCAGAACCCCTCTGCATTGGTCAGAAACAGGAGAAGGGTATATCTTTGGACCCGACACTTTGAAACAGGCAGAAGAAAAGGTTCGCTTGATCGTGATCGCCATACAAGTCGCTCGGTCTAGACAAAAGAGCTATGCCGATAACCGCCAAGAGGATCGACATTCCAAGTCGGAGACCATGTGTATCTCAAGGTGTCACCCCTCAGAGGGATCCACAGGTTCAAGGTGAAAGGCAAGCTCGCTCCGAGATACATAGGGCCATTCCTATTATTGACAAGTGTGGAGAAGTTGCTTATCGATTGGAGCTACCGCAAATCTGCGGATGTGCACGACGTGTTCCACGTGTCTCAACTCAAAAGTGTCTCGAGTTCCCGAGGAAGAGGCCCCAGTAGAAACTATTGAGCTCCAGAAAGATCTGACCTACCCCGAGCGTCCGATCAAGATTCTCGATACTTTGGAGAAGAAGACCAGACGCCAGACCATTCGCCTTTGTAAGGTTCATTGGAGCAACCACTCCGAGCGAGAGGCAACCCGGGAGCGCGAGGATCAACTTAGAGCCGACTTTCCTTTCTTTTCCAAAGATAGTCGAATCTCGGGGTCAAGATTCATTTTAAGGGGGGTAGGATCTGTAACACCCCATTTTCAAAGTCTAGTGAGAATGTGATTTGTCAAGCTTATGTTAATGTTAAAAGGCTTAACTCCCAGTTCATTTGTTCTTGGTGTTTCCAAAAAGAAAGTTTCAAGAATTTCAGCAGTACAACTTATTGAAAATTTGGCAAGCATACCTGCATAACCTTGTAAGTTCTGGTTTCCACTTCAAAGTACAACAACAGTGTGTTTAACCTTTTATAAGGGGGATAGAGGAAGAGATTGCGTACGTGTGTATGTTGGAGTGAAAGTTGGAGTAAAAGCTCTCCCTTCAAATCCCAGCTACCCATTAGCTTATCCCTCCTTCTCCCTGGCTGCAGGACACCATTTCTTTCCCTTCTCTGTCCGTGCGGCCGCTAGCCCCCTCCGCCCCTAATCCCCGCCGGGAGAAGCTACGACGCCGATGCCCTTGCCTTCAGCACCGCCCTCGTCTTCAGCACCACCTCTCCTTCGCCCGATCGCAGTAGACCTTGACACGCCACTCGCCCTCTCTTTTCAGACCGTCCGGCCAGCCCTCGCCGCCACCGCCCCCACCCGAGTTGCGCCGCCAGAGTCCTTCGTGGGCCCCACGGTCCCGTCGGCCGTAGCCCCCTTGGTCTTCGGTGCCGCGCCCGCACTGTGGCCGCACGGCGGTGACGCATCCACGCGCACGGTGCCATGCCGCCTTGCCCCCTCCCCCCGGCGCCTCACTCCTCCCGGCCTCTATAAAGGCGCCGAGCCTCATCACCGCTCACCCCACCGGCTTGCAGCCGCCCCATCTCCGATAAGCCACCGGCATCGTCTTCTTCTTCGTCCAGCCCACTCCCGCCGCCAGCCGCCCGCCCACCCCGCCCCGATTGGCGCCTCAGGTAAGCTCCAAGTAGCCCAGGGAAGCTTCTCGGGTGAGGAATCGTACCTGAGCAGCCCGAGCCGCCGGCGCCCTTGCTCCCCTGGCTTGGCCGCCGCCTAGCTCGCCGCTCGCCGCCCGAGCCTGCTCCGGCCGACCCGCGCCTCCCGAGGGCTCGCCCGCCGCAGCCCCCCAGCCGCCTCCAGTAGCCGGCTGTGGCCTCCCGCCGGCTGGCTCCATCTCCCTCTCGGCCGGATGAGTAGAGGAGAGAGGAGGGGATTTATTTGCCCTGGACCGGGATGACCGAAGGGTCAAGGAAGTCCATCCGGCTTTTCTTTGTCCCGGGCCCCACCTGTCGGCAGCCCCCTCTCTCCCCTTTTATTTTCGGAATTTTCAGGCTTTTGAAACTTTAACACGTGATAACTTCTTAACCATAACTCCAAATTTAATGAAACCAGTTTCTAAATTTTTGTAAAATCAAGATATATCTAATGGTTCCATTTTTGGTTCAGTTTAGAGTTCATTTGAGTTTTGTTTATTTGTTTTGGTATTTATTCCGTGCTCGCTCTTTGTTGTTTTTCCGGTTCTCCCGCCCGAGTAGAGTTCGAGGACGTGAACGAGCCCCAGATCGAGCAGCACCACAGACCCCCAAGCTTTTGATCCAGGCGAGTCAACACTTTGACCATGTTGAATTCCTATGTTTTAAATGAATTATGTTGTTTTAAAGTATTCTAATTGCATGCGTTATTTTATGTATACTAGTTTACTGATTTTCCTTAGTTAATGAACCACCTTGCTTTATTAGCACTATGTAGCTACTCCACTCCTTGAAGTCATCGGTACTCTACCATTGTCGCCTTGGGTAATACTAATAAATAAAAATTTACAAGATAAGCTACGTTATTAATTGCCAGGCAAGTCCAATAAGTTCTCAGGACATTAGCATGCCCTGATCATACTTTCTCAACGACTAAGTTGTTTTGGGGCGATCATGGGATGTACATGATTGGTAGTTTGTATAAAGATTATTTTATGCTTCTCAAAACCCTACAACTTGCTCCCTGTCCAAAGCGGATGGTAAGGGTGGATGGTGGAGGTAACAATCGGGTTATGGAAGCCCGTCTCGACAATTTAAGGACTTAATCTGTGTCGGCCTCTCCATGTAAAACAAGACAAACCACAAGCCAAAAACCGTAGGTATGACTAAATAATTTGCATTCGCCAAGAAGAGGAGCACTTCTGGGAACCCATGATTTTCATCGCTGGACGCAAACCGTCTTGGATGGATCATGTCGCCGGATAGAGGCGGGCGCAAGAGGGGGTCTAGCTGGGGCCCAAAGGGGTTTTTCCTGTGGACGAAACCTTAGCGAGTGCTAGTCTTTACTAGATGCATTATAAGGGTCATGTGATCGCCCGGTTGACCTGCATGTCTAAGGAAACGTGCGGAGTATAACGATTGGGTTATCTCTTGTGGGTAAAGATGTACAACTCTGCAGAGTTTAAATAAACTATTCGAATAGCCGCGCTCACGGTCAAGAGCA
This sequence comes from Melocanna baccifera, assembly GCA_036346265.1. Classification (NCBI taxonomy): domain Eukaryota; kingdom Viridiplantae; phylum Streptophyta; class Magnoliopsida; order Poales; family Poaceae; genus Melocanna; species Melocanna baccifera. The sequence goes on from CM070687.1 coordinate 16,837,246, forward strand.
GACATGGACACTTCCTCGAGTTAGTTCTACTTACAAAAATCTCTTGGGGTGGGAACCGAAAACTAAGTGGAGGGAAGTACTGCACTTTGTTGGATTTTTCCTGGAGGGACGTACTCCAGTGTTAGTAGTTAGGGTGGATGTAGCCCAGTAGCCAAAAGCTAAGCATTGGTAGGTGGAACCATGAAATCGGTGGATGGAACCAACTACAATATACTTATTGCACATTTACAAACACTTTTGCATTATCACAAATCTACTAAGTCATAGGGTTTTAATTATGTATTTATCCAATATCGCTTTGTGCAACTAAAATAAACCCCAGCCATATGTTGTCAAGCCATGCATTTTATACTATTGCATCCTGTGTGTTGGCTCGCGGAGCACGTTGAATTATGCTCACCCTCGCTCTTCAACCCCCCATATTCAGAAGCTGCGAATCAAGAGCACTACGCCTACTGCGTGGACCAGGATGCCGAAGGGAATGATGACGGTGGATATTAGAATAGGTATCGGTAGCCTTGCCGCTTGTTTCAGTCCGGTTGACCAGGCTAGCTTTGGCGGGTGCCTCCGTTATTAATCAGGTCTCTGGTTAATAGCGATGGTACCCGAGTAGGCCCAGTCACTTGCCTGTGGCGAGTTGAGCCCCACGTTTATGTACGTTTTCATTTTCGCTCTTTATGTATCGTAAGACATTTGGCCTGACGGCCCTACGGTAACCTCGGCCCGACGTGGTCTATTTGAAACTCTGGTATTGTAATGTATGGTTTTGTCTGTATGAAATGATGCAGCGTTGTATCTGTGAGCACTATCTACTGATCCAGGGAATAGTGCAGTACTTCACAGAGGGTTCCAGGTTAGTAAACTTGGGGTCCGACAACTTTCCAGCCCTTTTGTCTTTAGGATCAACAATGCCCTCTGTGACTAACTCAAATAATTTCTCACACCCTCCATTTAATATCATTCAGCATCAATTTTATTTTCTGTACCATTTCAACATTAGGAACAATTGCACTACTTGAGGATGATGTCCCACCCATCTTCTTTGTGAGAAGTTGTGCTAACTTCTCAAGCACATGTTGCAGTCCTTAACTCTCCCCCATAGTTTCTTAACTCTCTCCCATAGTTCACTCCCCTTCCTGTACCACAACACTACCCCAGCCACAAAACGAAGACCAACAAAGACAAACAACCAGCTTCTATCTAGAGAGGCCAAATAAGAATTACTTCACTTGGCAATGTAATTGGGTATCTCATAGACTTATTGAATCCGCCAAATGTCGTCGTCGAAGGCCACCTCAATAGTAGGCTTGCTGCAATGCAAATGCTAGCAGACCAGAGCTGCACCACCAATGAAAGGCCCCTGAAGAACTAAATACTAGCAGCAAATGGAAGGCCACCTCACACAATCTTTCTCCACGGAGCTTTGCTTGCTCAAGCACCTCCAGCTGGTATTGCCTCGCCTGCTCCTCAGCGATAGGCTTCTCCCTCTACGTAGCCCCGTCCAATCCACCTCGACCTTCTTCTTCCTTGGCCAAGCTGGCCCAGATCCAACCACGGGTCATCGGATCTGACTGCCTCTGGCCGGATCCTGATGTCCTTGGTCCACCCTAGCGCGGCACTTGGTCGCCACCGCCACTGGTGCCCCTATCACTCCGCAACGCTGCCTCCACCTTCTCCAGTCATGCTGCAGCCTCTGTCAGCCACCACCAGCATCTCCCGGCCTCCTGTGCGATGCCTCTTCATAGCAAGCTAACACCACCAAGATCCGGCGCCAACGATGCCATCTCGTCAAAAATTAGCTAGGGTTTCACCATCGCCTTGCCCATCACTAGGCTCTGATTCCATGTGGTCATTTTTATGTGTTATTCCTTCACTGAGTGCTCAATACACTATTTACATGCTCATGGCATGGGCTATTCAAAATGGTTTTTATAACTCGTTTATAGGAATCACTACAGGAGCCGTTTTGAACGAAATGGTTTCTCAACATATGTGTGCCTTACTCTCTCAATCTCTCTTGTAATCAATTAAAAGCCATAGCTAAAAAATAAAAGGTACAACACTTTTGAACAGGGTCTTGGGAATAGGTCTCTCAAACTCTCTATTCATTTGCCTAACCAAACTCAGGCTTCAGTGCAATTGGCCCATTTGGAGTGATTTCTTGGATTAGAGCTTAACTCATTAAGTCTTAACCATTCATATTGAGGGTCAATTTAGGGTGGAGGGGTTTTAGAAGATTTTTGAAGGGTGTTGAAATTCCTATGAAATCTATGCACAATACCTAAGGCTGCGTTTGTTGTAGGGTTAAAATAACTTGGTTTGCTAACCTTAACCAAACTAGGTTGGTTTAACTTAAATTTTGTGTTTGGCTACAAATATTGTTAATTTAAATTACTGTTTGGCTAGATTAGGTGGGTTAGCACTAGAAAAACAAAACTTAGGATGGCTAGTTGTACTGAGTTAACTTATTCCACCAATTTAGTGTGTTAACTTAATCCTGTTTTAAGAAGGTTAAAATGCTTTAACTAGGTTAAGTTAATCCTTCATAACCTAATGGTATTTGATGGGTTAAATTCCTAACCCACTTCTTAACCCCAAACCAAACAAGGCCTAAGTGCTTATGTGTTCTATAGGCGCTAAGAGCCTAGTTGCATCTTGCAAATATATACTCTCTTCGTTGATTTTTATAAGACGCAAATTGACTTATAGTTTTCAAAGTTGAACTTTGACCACTAAATTTTTTTATAATATTTTGTTTATAGCTATAAAATCATAATCATATATAGGGCCTCTTTTTTCAGCTTCTAAAAGCTGATTTTCGGATTTTCTACAATAATTAGCGTTTAAACGAAGTGTCTTTTTAAGGTAGGTGTTGACTATAATACACACTGTAGCGACTTCATTTATATCAGATAAAACCACACACGAGTTTTTCTTACTCCGTATATTTTCTTTCAAACAACCGAAAAACTATAAGTCGCAACTAAAAGAAAGTCTGTTGAGTGGCCCCGCTCAACCGAGAAGCCCTTCGAATCAACATTATATAGCGTAGTGTAATCGCGCTTGCGTGCTGCCCTATTGTCTATTGCTCACCAGCACACCGCTGGTGCCAGATATACTAACATAACATCGCATTTCCTGTTCTCTTAGGGGGGGGGGGGGGGAATTATTTCTCGCTTCGTAATTTTCTATACTTTGATGTGTAGAACAATCAAAATTTGCACGTGGCAGATAAAATGACCAATCAACTTTGTCCGAAAGTAACAAAAATTAAGTGGTCAACATCTCACAGAAAAGAAACGATTCTCGACAAGATAAGCTAGCTACAGGCAAACAAACAGGTCACCTCACTCTCACTCTAACGTGTGAATTTTGCAGGGTTCGGCATAAGTTTTTTTTTAAAAAAAATGGGAGCTATTATTATTTCATTGACATGCCACGAAAAAAAGGCTAGCTACTAGGACGCTTGATTTGTTTAAGCCACACTTGTCGGGTCAAATTTCCATTTACTGCATTTTTACTGTGCCTTTACTGACTGAATCCTCATGCAGTTCCCTATGATATGATTATTTCTTATTAGGCAGACATCTGGTGGTGATCCTGTCTCTTGTTTTGATCATGGATGATCGGCCCTAAATTCCAGTCAGTGTCTTGAGCAATTAAACATGCTCGAAGCTGATGATTCATGGGAATCCCAGGATGATGCTAGTAGTACTATATACACTAGATGTGCAAGAAAACAAGCAAAAGGTCAACTTTGCATGTGCAGATGGAGAATTAGATGCTAACTCCATTCCTTCCTTCAGAAATGCTACTCTGAAAAATTGCTATAAAACCAAACTAATGTTGCTATGTCAGAGTCAGACACGTAAGCGTTGTTCCCCATACTTCAAATCTGCTTCCCATAACTCAGCAGCCAGCACCATCAAAGGAACTAACAACTCTTCGTCACTACCTGGATATTCTTTTTTTATTTGGAAAGCACTATTCATTTCAATGCCAGTCCAACGGCAGAAAAATGTGAGTTCGTATTCTCCTAAGGAAAGTTCTCACATTACGCAAGTTACTTGTGCTGAACAAAGTAAGTCTTTCAAAGTGAATCAACTAATTTGTATGTCGAATGTCGTTATATGAAGTTCATAATTAAAATGCCGACGGGACTCTCAATTGTTAGCTAGTTTTTACACTTAATTTAAAATGCCCCAACAACACACATACCATATGGCTTTTGCTCGACCCCCATGACATGAACAAGAACTACACCATCAACAGGAAGAGAAGCACTGCAAGAAAACAAGAAGGTGGCATCCAAACAGAACCAAAAACCTCGAAGAAAGCTTTAAAGCAAAATAGCCATGTAGGCATGCATTTTGTCGGTTTATAATTGCCACAACTTTTCTTATCCTTTTGCCAATGGAACAGGCCATTAGGCCCTGAAAAGAGCAAGCACTGCCCCTTTAAGCACTAGCACTTTGGGTCAACATTAGCCTTAGGATATTCCAACCTTTTCTTGTCCTAAGGAACAGGGGGAGCCTCACAGGAGACATCATGGCACATTAGGAGGATTCATGGCCATTGGTCCCTCCTTTTGATTCTTTTGGCATACATTTATGTTCAAATCTGCATAACTTGATGTGCTACGAGTGACAGCAAACTACGAGTTGTATAGTCTATTCGATCAAAAATCGATGCTTCAGATCAATCGCAGCAGAAGAAGGGGGCATGCATTTTCTTTTAATTGGACTTGTGATCTAGACCGTCGGTTGCACGATCCGGCGATCCAAGATGCATGGAGTCTCTCCACGTGCAGCTCCCCCTTGACACGAACTTACAAAACACCATACTTTTTTTAACCATGATTCGAGCAGACAAGCTTTCCTCCTCAAAAGCTGTAATGGCGATGCTTAATTAAGCAATCAAACATGGTGTTTGATCTTGAGAATGATGACACGCCCGCGCGCGTGGAGATTAAGCTCGTCTCGAGGGCAGCTAACTAACAAAACTGCAGCCCAAGAACTGCTTGGTTATTGGGGATGCAGGACAAGAGTGGCAAGGGGTATATCTGTTAAATAATCAATGGGAAGAGGTTGAGAGTGAGATTTTTCTTTGAGATGTTTTAAATTTGTCACAATGCCCAACGTATGATTGTCTGGGATCTCTTCTCAGTCCACACCTGGTGATTAACCCCCCCTCCATTTCAATCTTCAGAAAGATACATGCATCACCTGTGATATACATGCTGTACTTGAGCCCAATTTCTTCAGATGAATGTCTGGTTGCAAGTCTTTGGCATAACAGTCCTGCAGAAGCAGAGCACAAACCGTAACTGTGAGATGTGACATCTTACACCGCCACCTTGCATTCCATAGCTTGCAGATTGTGCCAGGCACTTCTACTAAAGATTTTTGCACCTCTATGTTTTGAAATCATGCAGAGATAAGATTGACTATTCGGGGTAGTAGTGAAAGTGAGATTCAGAAAGTGATAGTATAGACAAAGTAGTATTTATCCACAGGATGCATATGCAAATTCTTAAATAAGAAATGAACTGCAATATATCCATAGGTCAAAATAAGGCCAATGCCCACAAGACTACTGGACAACAGAACACTGCACCAGCACAGCTATTAGATTTTGTGCTGTTTTCTAATATTTCCTTCTAGCAGAAAGCCAGAAACAGCTATCAGATACAATAATTTAGCAAAGCAGCTTTCCAACACATTAACAACACACGTTTAAAAAAACCAAGAAAGCTGTTGATCACAGCCAGAGGCAAGGAACATGATGAGCATACCCCAATCTTCGCAACAAACATGTCCATCTAAAAAAAATACTAGCTGTTACTTGTTAATAGAAGTTTCCCTCCAAGAATTTCTAATTTGCCTTACTACTCTCTTTAAGTTAATGGGACACTATTATACACATGAGGAGAAATTCTAAAAATCCCTACGAAAAGTTACACACAGAGGGACATTTGTTCAGGATGAAATCCAGCAGACTCCACGAAAAAAATCAGCAAACAATTCATCAATTGAATCTTTGTAAAGTTTTAGGCCCCTTTGGAATTTTGTTGCCGCCAAGCTTAGGCAGTTCAGCCAAGATAGGGTCGGTTAAGATGGAAGCAGGCACAGGATAGGATCGGCTAAGAGATAAGCCGGCACCCTGTATAGGATACGGTGCTGCTGTTTTTGGAAGAAATCTTCCCGGTGGTAACAGGAGCACATAAATTTTTCTCTATTCCTAAGGCATTGAACTGTTTCCTATAAAATTCTTGTGCTCCAAACGGAGCTTTAAAAAGAAATTATCATTTTCACGTGCACACAAAAATTACAGCTTAAACAATAAAGAAATATGGTGCTAAAAAAGAAAAAATATAGATAGGAGTAGAGATGCAATCGGAGTGGAGATAGGATATCGCTCATCATGTATTATATTCTATATTTTTTCTCAGAGTTAGAGTCAGATGCAAATAATGCTAGATATATATTTCTTCATTTCATATTCGCTACACAAGACTCCAGGCAGTCGGTTGGATAAAAATTATCCGCTTTTTTTAACACCTACATAGGCCATTGAACAATAGGAATGCAATCAGAGTAAACACAGAGAGACTAATCATTGAGATATCAAATGAAGAGTACCTAATATTCCTTGCTTGTTTACATGTGATAATCCACGTATCTGTTATCTTGTTCATAAGTGAAGTCACAGTAGATTTACACATATCACTTGACATACTATATACGAATGGATATCACTCATTCTGTATCATATTTCGTATTTTTTTTTAAAGTTAGAGTCGAACGCAGATAATACTAGATTTTTTTTTCGTATTCGTCCTCTGTATCATACTATTCGTTTTCGTATTCGGTCATATAAACTCTGGTTGCGTCCGATGGGAGTGAGAGTGAGGCAGCACATCAAATCTTTTGCATGTCATTGGCCAATATACCATTCAACGGCATTATTCAATTCCTTACTGAAACCTGTCCAACCCTATAGTAAATGAGCATGAACTCACCCTCCTCTCTATAAAACAAGCACATAAAACAGAGCAGAGCGGCAAGGCCACCAGACCCACCACCACCCACTCGTCCGTCCGTCAAACGCGGCAGCGCAATGCCTCCCCTGCACCCTCCCCACCTCCACTTCTACAAGCTCAAGAAGCGCGCGCGCACCGGCGCCACCAGCAGCGGCGGCAGACACTGCCCCGCCGCCGTAGCGAAGAAGGGCCTCGTCGCCATCCTCTACAAGCTCCGCGACGTGCACCGTCCCCCGTCGTCCCCGTCACCGTCTGCACACTACGGGCAACTCTGCTACCCGCCGCCGCCGTCCGCGTGGCCGTGGCCGTCGTGCCGGCACCCGCGCACCAGCTCGTTCCGCGCGCGGCAGGAGGATGCCGCCTTATACCGGACCGTGAACACCGTCTACGACACGTCGTCGGAGCACATCCTGCGGCGCCCGTCTCTGGATGAAGCGTCGTGCCTTGACCGGAGCTTCGTCGCTGTGGAGCCGGAGGAGGGGGAGGAGGAGGAGAAGGAGCTTCAGTTGCGTGAGACGGCCGTCGTGTGCGGCGTGCGGTCGGAGCGGCTCTTCTTCGAGCCGGCCGGCGCTGAGTTCTTGCCCAAGCAGGTAATGCAATGCATGTCATGTACTATCCCACCAGACGAGAAGTTTCAGGAGAAGGCACGAGGCAAGACCGAGGCGACCACCGCCATGGACGTGACCATCAAGAACGACGAAGCGACCACCGCGCTGGCCAGCAAGAACGAAGCCGTTGCGGCGGCGGCGGCGCTGAAGGAGGCCCCCTTGCTGAAGGGTGGCGCTGTGGTGGTGACGGTGGAGTCGGAGGACCCGTACGGCGACTTCTGGACGTCGATGGCGGATATGGTGGCGGCGCACGGGCTGCGCGACTGGGAGGGCCTGGAGGAGCTCCTGGCGTGGTACCTCAAGCTCAACGGCAAGGGCGTCCACGGCGTCATCGTGGGCGCCTTCGTGGACCTGCTCGTCAGCCTGGCGTCCTCGCCGATACCGTCGTCGCCGTCGCCGTCGTCGTCGTGCATCACCTTCGAGGAGTACTCCTCCGCGATCTTAAAGGAGGATGAGAGCTAGCTGTCATTGAGAAGGGCGAGCACTTCGTTTTGTTTTTCGGGAAGTGCTAAACAACGCTTAGTGGTTTTTTTTTTTTTTGAGTTGAGAGCACTTAAATTTTCTGAATATTGGATTTTTATTCAACAAAACCCTTATACCTTCTAAAAAAATAGATTAGGACGTTGAATCTTTATCCAATGGATTCTCCTATACCTCCTTTAAAAAAATATAGACCTCTTCTTTTTTGCTGCAGCTTATAGTTTTTAACTGAATTTTCTGAATTTTAGCTATTTGCGACAGAGATTACGGAGAGAGATACTCGCTTGCGATTTTGGATGATACAAATATTAGGCTTTTAACGTGTACTATAATTAACTTGTAAAATCTGTCTTAAAAAATATTCCATTTGAAAGTTAGGTATCGTAGCAAAAGTCAAAAGTCGTTATGAGAAGTCAAAAAGAACATGTTCTATAAGTGTTATGAATCCGAGACGTTAGATAGAGATCTAACGCTTAAAAAACTTTTTCTAATGCTTAAAAAATCTGAGTGTTTTTAATGAAAAAAATACTTGGAGTGTAGTTTCTTTTGTTTGCCTGTGGAAGCGTGGAAATTGGAAGGTGAGGCATGAATGTGCAGTTGCTGAAACTAATTGATGCTGACCATTAGTGTATATTAATGCTGAGATGGCTAGTTGACCATACCTGCATTTTTTTTGGTTCCTTTGCTCTCTCTCTCGCTCTCTCTCTCTCTCTCTCTCTCTCTCTCTCGTGTTATGCATTGTGAAGTGAACCAAATCTGAAGCATGGTTGCTTGACAATTTTCTTGGCATTGAGAGTTACTTGTCCAAAATTTTCCTGTGAATATCCAGACGGATGATGACTGAAACATTACCCCTTAGTCATGCAATGCACAACATAGGATTCAAGGATTGGATCCTGGAAGCACTGCTGGTTTCCTGAGTGTTCTATTAATGCCTCACCAACAGCTCATAAATATGTGATGTTTATGTCCTTCGAATGCAGCAGGCCAGCAGCAGAGGACACTAATCCGAGCATTGTAGTATCAAGGCAGTCAGGTACTTCCTCGCATTGCAACGTTAACTCGATTTAGACATCGGCACCGTCAATCCACGCTTTGACTGCTAATGTCTATCATAATATGTTGTTAGAATTCACTTGAAAGTACGTTCATAATAAATCTAGCGATAACAATTTCATGTTGCCAATCCAGATACTTCTTAATTTTGGCATCATTACACTGCTCCCAAAAAAACGGATGCTACGAAATTCAAAGCTAGAGAACAGAGAAGCGGCTTCAGTTTTTTACCGTCTCTGTGAAGAAAAAGCCAACGAGAAGCACCAGCTTCTTTCGGTCCGAGCCTTCAGTTAAAGGTAGAAACTGAACTGTCTAGCGGTCGACAGCGAAAAGCAGAGTTTTGTTTCAGTCCCTCAGTTCAAGCGGAAAAGCAAAGCCCAGTGATCAGTAGCAGTCTACCTTAAATCTGTAGATAAGGTTCTGTCCAACGGTTCGTAACAGAAGTTTTGCAAGCCTGAGTTTTTGATCTATAACCAAGATCATATCGCGTTCTCCGAGAAGCGGTGTCACTGGTGACGAGACATCATCCAGTGTGCTGGCGTAAGATGAGTTCCGCTGTCTCGTTGCATTATCTAATACTCACAACGAGCAATTATGTAACATGAGCAATTAAGGTAAAGGTGTACATGAGAACTCAAGTAAGCTGAGATGAGTTCGGGACGCTGAGAAAATGTGTTCGTAGTCTAAACTCAAGTACATGGAGCCGAGTCCGAGGCGTTGAGAAGATGTGTTGCCATCCAAACTCAAGTAAGCAAAGTTGAGACCAGAATGTTGAGGAGATATGTCATCGTTCTATGTCGAGTATGAGTTAGGCAAATATAGTTAAGACTGACTACTTTAATGTTTTTGAATCTTTGTATTTGGTGAACCTGTACCAGTTGAGTTGAGTTCCTATATGTAGCTTGCATATAGAACACTTCATGTGAGGCATAACTGGTAATTCATAATACATTAAGACTAAAACTAGAGTATGTCGAGTCAATATTAGGAGGAAAATTGTTACAAACAATCTTGACTTTAGAGTCCGAGATGCAGTAGAGTCTGTTTTTGTGTGTTACTCGAGTTGAAGTCGAGTCCTACTTGAAGTCCAAATACGTATGTTAATAGAAGAGTATTAGCCTATATATTGAGAATACTTATAATTAGTTTAATCGAGGGAGCAAGTAAGATAATATAAAAATTTAGAAATTTTCCCATGTTCACTCCGTTTATTCACAATGTGTGTATTTTTCCTGGGGCAAATTCAACAAATGGTATCAGAGTTTGAGAGAACAAAATTTTCTGTCGAATCCGAAGCCGTCATCCAGCGTGTCTAGCGTAGAGCAAATCTGATCTAGAGACAAGTTGTCCTCGTGTTTCGCTGTCTCCAAAGCATAGAGCACAGTAGCGATGCCTGTTCGTAGAGGTGGGCATTGGGTCGTGCCGTGCCGGCACGGCCTAGGCCACCATGCTTCGGGCCATGTTGTGCTGTGCCACTTGGCCCAGTCACCCCGCCGTGCCGTGCCGTGCTGTGACAGCCCACCTCACCTCCGGCCAGGCTCGGGCATGGCCCAAAGCCCGCCATGCTAGCGTTCGTGTTGTGCTAGCCCAAACCTAGTCCGAAGTAACTGTACATGATGAAGGCGACGATGACCATAGTGGTGGCAGCCACCATCTTCATTTCTCTTTCACCCGACTCGTTAAAAACTAGTTAAAATTGAATTGGTTGCAAAAAAACATGACATACAATGACGTAAATATTTTGGAAAAAAGTGAAATTTTCTTAATATTTTACAAATACAATGTTACTATCTCGTTTAAATTGTACTTTCTAATCACTATTGCTTCCCAACCATTGAGGGAAGCTGTGCTTCTAGACGTTTGACATACATGGATGTCTATGTTTCAGAACATCCGTAACTCTTGGTTGAACTATATATTTTTCCCCTCAAGAGTAAGGTATATCTAAAAGGAACTACACACACACACACATATATATAATGAAGAACAAAATTAGGCATCCAAATTCGCATTGAAGAGGACTTAAACTTAAGTGGTGGGAGTGCACATCCATACCTTCCCCCTTCAAAACTACTACTAGTAGTTAAAAGTTTCCTACCCATTTCTGTAAGAGTTGGGAGCAGAGTAATTAAACATTTTAATAGTTAAAGTTACATCTACATAAAAGGGTGGACATCAAAAATTCAGAACAAAGAATAATTTTCTTTAAATCAAGTGCATTATTCAAATATCGAATGTTTTACACGTGGGAGCTAGCTCAAGATCATGCTCAAGATTATGTGCCTTAAACAACAACATGCATATTCAATGGTATAGGTGTTTCTTGTGTGGCATGAGATGAGGTGTACGTTGTCAATTGAACTGATACAACCCATTTCAAATTAATTGACTTCAAAACGATTGCCTTATGTTGTTTCAACAATCAGACAGCAAAGGAGTTCATCTAATCAAATCCTAGAAGCCCATTCGGAAGAAGAAGAAGAAAAACAATTCCAAAAGAATGCATAAATAAGGTCGTCTAATCATCAAATCCTAAAAGCCCTTCAGGTGAAGAAAATAGACTGAGCCAAGATATTATACAATCCAACAAATAACTCAACTCTCTTATCTCTTTCCTCTCTCTCACTCACTCTCTACTCTCCTCTCTCTCTCTCTCAGAATCTCTCTCTCTCCCACCCCCGGTCGACTCGAGGCCTGAGCGGCGCGCGAGAGGCCGGAGCGTGTAGGTGGGAGGCGGCACGCCGGAGCGAGAGGTGGAGAGGCGGGTGGAGCCGGAGGCAGGAGCACGTGAGTGAGAGGCGGCGCGGGTGGCGGAGCGGTGGGCGGAGCAGGAGGTAGGAGCGCGCAGGTGGGAGGTGGCGCGCCGGTGCGGGAGGCGGAGCGGCAGCGCGGGAGGTCGAAGGTGTGGAGCTAGAGTGGCGGCTCGGGAGGCGAGGTCGAGGCGTTGACGCTGGCATACCCGCTGTGCCGCCCATACCCACCGTGCTCACCGTGTTGGGCCAGCCCGAGCACGGTACGAATCGTGGGGCTGTGTCATACCGTGCCGCCCGACAAACCGGTTTTCTAAGCCCGACTCGGTTTACCGCTCGGGCCGTGCCAGCACGACCTACCACGTGTTAGGTTGAACCATGTTTAGACTATACCAGGCCGACCGTGCCTCGAACTAGCCTAGAAACACGACTCGCCTCCCACCGCTACCTGTTCGTAAGCCTCCAGCAGGCCGTCTCCGAGGCCACGTCCAATGCTCAAACAAAAAGGCACGTGCAGCAGCAGCAAAAGCCGACGTGAGGAGCAGCAAAATCAACGTGCACATCACAGCTCGTCTCCCTGGTCCGTGCAACCAAGAGAAGCCAGCGTCTAGAGACACGCAGTCACGCACAGAGCAAAGAGCAGCAGACCAAAAGCAAACGTAGCAGACCAAGCACTCAAGGGCAGGAGAGAGAGTAATCAAAATTGAACAGCACCAAGTTCAGAGATCAAAAGGCAACGTGCTAGCACGTGAGAAGAAAAACAGAAGGCAGGGTTCAGATGCTATTATTTTTTTTGTTCATTATTACTTTTCAACCAAAATTGCTACAGACATCCGAGATTCAGGTCCTGCTCAAAAGAGTTTTTTTTTCAGTTTCAGCTTCTAGATTTAGTTTTTTTTCACTGTTCAGTAATTCGTCTTTTTCTGATTTTGCCGGATAAAGGTTAGCTTTTAAAGTGAGAAGGTCCTTACAATCCAACAACCTATATGTCTTTTAAATGTAAGTTTTAAAATTTTTACTAAAGTGCTTACTAATAGACTTATAGGTGTAGCTCAGAAAATTGCTAGACCATCTCAGTCGGCTTTCATGTAGGAGAGATTTATTCTTGATGGAGTTGTTATCCTTCATGAAACCATCCATGAGTTACATAAACAGAATTTGGATGGAATAGTTTTCAAGATTGATTTTGAGAAAACTTATGACAAAGTAAAATAGCCGTTTCTTCTTCAAACGTTGAGAATGAAAGGTTGTTCTTCTAAGTGGTGCTCCTGGGTGGAAAGTTTAGTTAAGGGAGGGAGTGTTGGAATAAAAGTCAATAATGATCTTGGTTCTTTTTCCAAACTCAGAAGGGTCTTAGGCAAGGTGATCCTATGTCCGCTATTCTTTTTAACCTTATAGCAGATATGCAAGCCATATTCATCTCAAGAGCTAAACAAGCAGGTCTTTTAACAGGAGTAGTTCCTCACTTAATTGATGATGGGTTGTCAATTTTACAATATGCTGATGACATGATCCTTTTTTTTTGAATAATGATTTAGAACAAGCGAAAAATCTCAAGCTTATCCTATGCGTCTTCAAACAATTATCTGGTTTAAAGATTAATTTCTATAAGAGTGAAATTTTTTGTTTTGGTTCTGCCAAAGATGTTGAGTCGCAGTATACAAAGTTATTTGGTTGTGAAGTGGGGACTTTTCCTTTCGGTACTTAGGAATCCTGATTCATTTTCAAAAATTAAGGAATCGTGATTGGAAAGGGATTGAGGATAGAGTTGAGAAAAGCTTAGTAGTTGGACAGAAAAAAAAATATGTCTGTGGGGGACGGTTAGTGCTTATTAATTCGGTACTCAGCAGTCGCCAATGTTAATGTTTTCTTTTTTTGAGGTTCCTAGAGAGGTTCTCAGAAGACTAGACTTTTAAGATTGGATTTATTGATCATATACCATCTACTTAGATGGAAATTGAGGATTTACCTTCCTGGTCCACGTGTCAGTGACTTATGATGACCCCATATGTCATTGAGTGGGGAGGATAAATCCTCAATTTTCCAACTAAACGGAGGGTATATGATCCAATCCCCCTTCTAGATTTTACTAGCAGTGTGATGGTCACAAACGTAAATATGGGCTGCTAAATGGAGTCTAGTTTGTTCGCCCAAAGAGCATAGCGGTCTAGGAGTTCAGAACTTAGACACAAAAAATAAAAGCTTGCTCAGGAAATGGTTGTTTAAGCTGCTTAGTGAAGGAGTTTGGCTATCTTTGCTGACTAGGAAATATATGGATGACAAGAGTCTTTCGCAGGTGATTAATAAACCTAGGACTTCCCATTTTTGGTCAGGCCCTCTGAAAATTAAAGATCAATTTCTTTACTTTGATTCATTCTAGATTAAAAATGGAATGCAAACTAGGTTTTGGGAAGATATCTGATCATGTGGTTCTTTGCTGAAAGGACAATATCCAATTCTTTATAACATAGTAAGGAGAAAGGACGATACAGTGGCGAATATTCTGAGATTGACTCCTTTAAATATTTCCTTTCGTAGACCTATTATTGGGTCTAAGTTACATGCTTGGAATGAGTTAAATTTAAGAATTTCTAACTTACAATTAAGCTCTCAGAAAGATGTGTTTAGGTGGAATTTGAATAAGTCTAGATTTTTTCCGTACAGTCTTTATATGGGGCACTTATTAGCAATTATCAAGCCCCAATTAAGAATTTCTTTTGGATAATTAAAATTCCTTTAAAAGTGAAGATATTCCTGTGGTATCTCAAGAGAGGGGTAATATTAACTAAAGATAGCCTGCATAAAAGAAATTGGAAGGGAAGCAAACAATGTTGTTTCTTATTAAAGAGGAAACAATTCAACATCTTTTTATTGACTACCCTTTTGAACGTCTTGCATGGTGTGTTGTTCAATGTGTGTTTAATCTTTCTCCTCCTGTGAGTATATCACACATGTTTGGAAATTGGTTAGCCGATATTCCAAAAAATTTAAAGTCACAACTCCTGGTGAGAGCTAGTGCCTTATGTTGGTCTATTTGGTTATGTCGGAATGATGTTGTTTTTGACAAAAAAAAAAGTGTGTCTCTAATCCCTTGCAATCTATCTTTTTGAGTGGGCATTAGTTGATTGCTTGGACAAATTGACAAAATTCTGCCCAGAAGGAGTCCATGTTGGCTGGAAGTATAAGGTTGGAGATGGCGGCGAAACAAATCCTCAGTATACATAGGTGGCGGCTTAGACACAGGATTTGCAATGTTTAAACTTAATCTCCTTCAGTATTTTGGTTGTAAGGCTCCAAGCCGCTCTTAACGGAGTTGGCTATTTTGATACTCTTGTCTTTGTAATAAATTGGGATGTGTGCATCCTTGATGCAGAGGCCTGGAGAGTTTTTTCTCTTCCATTATCTAAGAAATTCAGATACTTCTTAATATACCAATGACCAACGTATAAACACTTGACTGACACATGCATTGTAGAAGATCATTATATTTGCAAACGGAGAGCATCAAGAATTTTGGCTTTTGATTTTTAGTAAGATCTCCAGACATATTCCATGCAAATTAAATGCATGATATTTCCATTTCCCCCCTGATTGTCGGTACACAGGGATGTTAGGTTCTCTCCATGAATAAAGTCCTACCCCCACGCTCAGAAATCCCTTTCAGTGTCTTGCTTGCCTTGAATGCGTGGAGTAAGCACGTAGGGGCCATGAATCTATAGATGCTTATCATAACTTAACTATCTTAAAGACAGGACACAGGAGTATTAATATCAGCTAGGTCCCCTCAAAATCCTTCAGTCCAAGCAACTGCTCCAATTATAAGTCTCATGTTGACCGGTCTTCAAGAGTTCCTCAGGGTGAAGAGTTCCACTGTCTTAGTTTATCAACTTGGTAGTATAAAAAAACTAGGTTAGTCAGATTAAGGACATTTTTGCAGGGATTCAGACTTTCAATTTAAACTTTAAGCTGTCAGAACTCAGAACTTAGAAGTTGAAGAGCCCTCTTATACAAAGGGCAACTGGGATGGCATTTTCTGATAAAATTGAGCTCAAAACAAAGTGCAACCGAAATGCCATTTCAGATAAGATTAAACTCCTTCTCATACTACGAAGCTTAAGCTCCTATCTCTAATTCCCCTATGTAGCTTAAGTCACAAGGCTTTTGGGAATCACTGAACTCTCTTGTTGTCGATACAAGACTGGGCAGTAAATTTAAAAACACCTTCGATCGGATGCGGAGGGACTCAAGGAAAAGCACACAAACGCTAAGTATATTCAATATGAATGCCTAGAGTTACAAAATAGCTTCCTCTCTTCTATTATAAGAAGTTTATTTATAGGGGGGAGAGGGAAGCAATTGAAGTTATAAATTTGCCATCGGGGCCTAACTTACTCCTAGGGATATCTACGTCATTTGCTCAGCGCGGGCCTTGCCATGTCTGGGACTCCAAGGTTGATTCATGGCTGGCTTTAGACTCTATCCAAGGTTGGCCTTGGATGTTTCCAGAGGTTGGCCCTGGACCCCACCGGCGTTGGTCTTGCGTACCTCGGCCCTAGACCTCTCTGGGTTGGTCTTGCGTACGCCGCCTGGAGTTGGCCCCGAACACCTTTGGGGTTTGTCTTGCATACCTCACCTGAAATTGGTCTCGGACCCCCCAGAGGTGGGTCTTTGGGCTCCATCTTAGTTCCCCGGACCACGTCCGAGGTGATGCGGACTCCATCCAAGATGGACTTTGGACTTCAACTGAGGTTAGTCCACGGACCTCATCCGGGATAAATTCCTCGATGTGTGTTGACACACCGAAGTCATTGTGGGCCCGAGATAGTGCGATGATCCTCTCTCAACAGTAGCCCCTCGCCGATCCGGGTGGTCATCAACAGCTTGCTTGGGTCGACGCACCGACTTACAAAAGGGGTCAGCGCGTGGCCTAGGGTCAACGATCCCATTGGTAGTCTGCAATGCATTCTAACAACACATTAAAATACCTTAGTCCTTACGTGAACTTCGTATGACAGGCCGTGCCCGCCCCTCTGAGTTGGGTTCCCTTGGTGCTCATCAAAGGGCTGTTGCTTCGCTTGGTCGATTTTAAGTTGTATCGGGAAGTTTATTGTGCACAGAAGGACACGAGGTTGTGAACAGCTATAGAGTCAAGCATTGACCATCTAGATGTCGAAATTATGCGGATGCGCGAGGATAGGACTTAGCCCAAAGAAGTGCCTTGTGAAGTTAGTCCAAGAAACAAAATTTCGTAGCCCTATCCACCACCGAAGCCGAATATATTTCTGCGAGCAGTTATTTTACTCAATTGCTATGGATGAAGCAAACTTTGATGAATTATGAAATTAAATTTGATAAAACACCTCTTTTGTGTGATATTGATAATGTGGTGAAAATAGCCAATAATTCAGTCCAACACTAAAGAACCAAATATATAAATATATGCCCCCATTTCTTGAGAGATCATATGAGCAGGGGAGATATAGTAATTAGCAACATCCGGACCAAAGACCAATTAGCTGATATTTTCACTAAACCATTAGATGAAAGCCACTATTGCAAGTTGAGGAATGAATTTAATATCATATATTACTCTAATGTTGCCGCTTGAACTCGTGCCTTATACTTTCGTGCTCATTTGGGATTATTTGGGGTATTTTAGAAAGGTATTTTTTTTAAATATTTTCCTAAAAGTGCCGATGTTCGTAAAAATGATGTTCCTAGGTTTCCTCTAGCTCTCTTAATGCATAATGATCCTAAATGATATTTATTTGAGTGCAAAATTAGGCATCATTTGTATATTTCTCAAAATCCAAGTTCGTTCCCCGAAAGTTTCAGAAAAATCGGAACTACCGCTATGTATCATGCGGTACTACCACCGTGGAAGTTGCGGTACATCCGCTCCCCAGTACTACCAACAGTCAAACTGCGGTACTACTGCCGCAGGTGTTGAAGCGCATTAACTGTCATACCCGACTTCCCTCATTTATCTCTCTATCCTCCGACCAGACCTTTCAGACCCGTACAATCGTTCACGCCCGTACACATCTCTCTCTGTCTCCCAAAGAACTCCCAAATCCTCTTGCAAGATCTCCAACTCTCTTCAGGATTTCTTCGTTCCTTGGTGATTCTTTGATGCCTAAGGGTTTAACTCCTTCGATCCACAAAGTAAAAGGATCTAAATCCTCCTTTTTGCCTTGTTTTAGAACCCTAGGTCAATAATAGGTTTTCTTGAAAAATGTGGATGATTTAAGCGCGTTATTCTTGGGCAAATTGATATATTTGGTGTCTAATGATATTTATATATCTATTCTATGAATTTAAACCAAGAAAAACATCAGAGAATTCAAGCATTAATGTGCCTTAGAAACGGTTCAGAGAAAGCGGTACTACCACGATGCAGTCATATCGGCCATTGAACGGCGGTACTACCACTGTTTGTACATCGGTTCTATTGATTTCTTTGATAAAAATAACAACTTTATTCCATTTTTTTTTAAATCTATTGTGGATGTTTCCTAATTTATCCTTGGTATCTATTCCCTCTGTTTGGATGCCTCGGACAAGGAGTCATTGTAGGATCAAAGTGCAAAGGAACTGAAACAGTACTGGTAGTCTAGGCCGAGTCAGAGAATCAAAGTGCAGAAAAAATCGATGCGAACAAGAGTGGACTGATTGTGGTTATTTTTAATTCATTTTGAACCCTGACGATGTAATTCGTTGTTCAGGTTCATTACCAACGTAATTCATTTTTTTAGGCTCAAATTTTCGTTTTGTTTCATGTCTTGATTTGGGCTTTGTTCTTGCTGGCCTTACGTGCCAGTTGTAGCTTGGTTGGGCATGGGCCGACTCCTAAAACCGTCTAGGCCTAGATGTGTAATTCATAGTGGGCCTCTGTATCGCTATGTCAGTTTTGTCACGCTCAAACTAACAAACAATAAAACTGGCACCAAATTTTGTAACAGGAATAAAAAAGAACTTAGCCAACAATAGGGAATTATGGAATCAATAAACGAATCTAGTGAATTATGGAATCAATAAACGAACCGATTCCGCATGAGAATCTAGCGAATTATGGAATCAGTAAACGAAATACTTAGCCGAATAGATTATCTTCTAGGATTATTAGTTCGATCGATCTGAAGAACCATCAGTTCGATCAGTGACTTAACGATCATGAAACGATGACAAGATGGACAAAGTAACGATCATGAAACGATGACAAGATGGACAAAGTCAAGCTGCTGCTTCTACATGCGGCATGCAGAAGACGCCGGATATGAAGCCGAGGCAAGGGCTCACGTACTTCTTGACGAATCGGTGCATGGCGCCGCCGCGGCGTGTCCCTAGCGGCCCGGGTGACCTGCGCTGGTGGCACGGGTGAACACGCGAGTACAGCCGCGACGCTGCCCTCACGAGCGGGTCGGTGATGCCCGCCTCCGACGGTGGCCGGGAGCCGCCCTCCCGCCGGAACGCCTTCGAGTTGATCACGTCCTCGAAGCTCACGTAGCCAGGAGCGGTCTGGCACCGCATGAAGTACGTATCGGCCTCGTCGGTTTCGCCGAGCAGCATGTCCTCGCTGCTGCAGGAGTGCATCCGCCGCACGTCGGGCGATCGCGGGCAGCGACCGCTGCTTGCGCCTTGGGCGCCGGGGAGGTCGCGGTCATTGTCGTCGGTGTGGAGGCAGAGAAGAGGTTGGGAGTGGGAGTGGGAGATAGCCATGGGTGCCATCCGGAGGCGCGTTTAGGGTTAGGCGCACACACGAGGTTGACAAGATGATGATTATCGTCAAGATAAACAAGGAAGGTTGTTACGATTCATCTAATATATTAGTACTAATATACGTACGTCGTTTGTACTGGGCCAAATACTGGTCATGAAGTCGGCCGCAACGGCATGACCCACCACTTGCTACGTGGGCCCATGGGCTCGTGAGCCACTCGATTCGTCTGGGTTTCTCAATCGCTCTAGTATCTGCTGACTACACCACCTCACCCCAAAACCCAGCCGCCGCCGAGAAGTAACTTTAGTTTCTTTAGTTTCAGAAGTAATTTAGATTCCTTTAGTTTCTTTTATTTTTATTCCTAAATTAAATTTTCTTGTTTTGTTCTTTTTGACAAGTTTTTAGCCGGATTTTATTTAACCATGATCATCAAACTGAGCGATAATGGTGATGCCACTCTGGAATCAACACTGGGTCGAGAAGTGTTAGAGATATATTGCATAGCTGTGTTATTGCCTAGATTAGCGCCTCCATTGAGGACGTTTGTACCTTCCTAATCTTGGCTCATCCGGCTGTATATAAATATAGATGGTCACCCCCTTGATTGGGTGTGGTGTTGCCTATTCCTCGTGTTCTCTACATGGTATCAAATTGATCCTTCCTTCCGCTACCTCTTCTTCCCATCTGTTCAAAAGCTTATCTTCAGTTGAGATCTCAGATCCAGATCTAATAAAACCTCCCCACTGCCTGGACTCTCCACGCACGCCTCCTCGCCGCCTTCCCGCCGCCTCCACGCCGTCTCAGCCCGCTGCCTCGGCCTGCCGCCGCCTCCCGGCCGCCTCGATGCCGTCTTGGCCTACCGCCTCCCCACCACCGCCCTCCTCACCGTCTCGGCCCACTACCTCGGCCTGCCGCCTCCCCACCGCCGCCCTCCTCACCGTCTCGTGCTTGCACCACCGTCATGGCAGGTGAGCCCTTGTCTACTACCGGTCACCATCAGCCCTTTCGCGATGATCGCCATCAAGTCTCACGTTCCCGTGACTCTAGAACTCAAGAATCCAAACTACAACAAGTGGTCATCGTTCTTTCGCTCGATGTGCGGCAAGTTCGGCCTAAAGTCGCACATTGACGGCTCCCTTCCCGCGCGTCCGGACAATCCCGCTTGGGAGCAGGCAAACTGCTGCGTCCACAGCTGGCTATTCGGCTCCGTCGCCGACGACATCCTCGACCTCGCCATGGAACCAAACCAGACTGCGCGCGATCTGTGGATCGCCATCGAGAACCTGTTCCAAGCGAACAAGGCTCCACGCGCCATCTTCCTCAGCCACGAGTTCCACTCGATGACGCAAGGTGATCTCCCTGTTTCCAAGTACTGCAGCGCATGTAGACGCTCGCCGACTCCCTCCGCGATGTCGGCCACACCATCTCCGAGTCTCAACTCGTCCTCAACCTTCTACGCGGCCTCAACCCTCCCTTCTTCAACACCGCGGATGACATCGCCAACTCCACTACCTTGCCGTCATTCGCAACGGCGCGCAATATGCTCGTCCTCAAGGAGCTCCATCTCGCGAACGAGACAAAGGTGGTCACCGAGAGTGCGACCCGTCCTACAGTCTAGTTGGCTCCTAGACTGTAGACCCCCCTGTGTATTGCAGCACTAGTCCCAGATCAACGCTAGTACACACAGATAATCAGACAAAATGATACATTGCCAACAACGCTTTATTACAATAATAATGGATATACATAAGTCCTGGCCCAAGGCCTTACAAGCTGCGTTCACCAACCTCTTACACAAAATAAAACAAATGGAAGCGAAATATTCAGATAAACGGCCCATCAATCGCCACGGCAATTGACTTGAGCAACGAGACCTAGTCCTCCTGAAAGAATCCATCACAGCCGCAAGCGAACAAAGAGTCGTAATCTCCTTCCTGAGCTTCAACCTCCTCTGAGAATTATTTTGAAGTGTAGTATGTGAGTACAAGAATGTACTCCGCAAGTCTTGGGGAAAATGCATTAGATGCAGGGTTGAACAAAGGAAGGCTATATGGCTCTTTTGCACAAATCAGTATTTTATTTTAAATTTATATACTCCTTCTAAAAGCATTTTATTAAACACTTAATTTTTATAATCTGAAGTTTAATAAGTACTTTAGTGAAGGTTACAACCACCAACACTAATAAATAGGCTATATCCGCCAAAAGTCAAAATAGAGGTTAAAACCACCTGAACTGGTTACATCCACCAGACCAAAATTACGAGAGTTCTATCCACTCTCTAATTTTTTTTCCAAAACCTTTTTTTTAAATTCAAAGTCAAATCTCTACTATGTGAATGCATTCCTTGTCCGCTCTTGACCGTGGGCACGGCTATTCGAATAGTTTTATTACTCTGCAGAGTTTGTACAACTTTACCCACAAGAGATATTTTATCTTAACAGTCAACATGCTTCCTTTGGCATAAGACCTAGATAAAATATCACAAAGCTTTTCACCTACTCTAGTATAGTTTTATATCACCCGCTGAGGTTTCACCGCTGAAGGGTTAATCCACCACAGTCAGAAGCCCCATCTTGCGCCATGTGAGTGCAGTAAATCCCTGCCCCTCACTTTGAGTAATCAGTAAATCCCTGATACCCATTTTCCAATAGTGACACAAAAACTAAACTATTATAGGTTAATTAGCTAGGTTGTACCCATTTTAACTTGTGGTTGTACTGTTTTACTCAGATTGGACAAACACAAGGATCGGTCCTTAGACGACTAGGGTGGATCATTCACAAACCCGTTATCTGTGCTAATCCGCACCAGCCAAACATTCCATCCACCCTCGTCAAATTTTACCTTGAACTTCATTTTTATTTTAAATTTACAGTGGTAACATTTATTACCACTTTTCAAACAAAACATTAAATCACAAATCACTCATTAACCATTTTTCTCATATGAGCATTTTTACATTTATCAGCTAGACTAAGCATTTGCTAATAATTTAAATTCGACAAAAATAATACTAACTCATTATTGAGCCAAAGATTATCCTAAGTTGACAAGGGTACATGGTACATAATTTCCAAAAGAGGGCATAACAAATTGGGTGCTTATCTAAATTTTAGAATTTAAATTATCAATTTACTAAACATAGCAATGCAAATAATTTAAAATAATTGCAAAAACTATTTATAAAACATAGGAGCAAAATGGTCAAGGAGACTTGCCTTCTCGAATTAAGTTGGAATCTTCCCGCAGTTGTTCTTGAAAATCGTCGGACAGATCGGATTCTACACGAGAAACGAGAAGAACTAAATAAATAAAATAAAATAAAAACTCAAAAGTTAAAAATAAATATACAAAATGAAAGTTTGAAATTTTAGATGAATTTAGAAATTTGAATGGGTCAATTTGGAGTTAAAACGCAAAAGTTATAGCCTTCCAAAGTTTAAATACAAAATAAAAGAAAAAGGCTATTTTCTGGATTAAATTTTAAACCGAAAATCATTTATGACGTCAGCAATAATTATTTTCCTACAGGAAAATCTGAAATATGACGTCAGCAAGAGAATAGATTTTCGGCCGAATTATTTTTATACTGGAAAATCAGATTTAATGCGCCAGCATGACGTCAGCAAGGAATTTTTGGATTTTAATTAAAACAGGTAGGGCTGACGTGGCAGGAGGGGCTGACGTGGCCTCCACGTGGCTGACGCGTGGACGCCGCGTGGCTGCCACGTCACGGCTTTTTGCCAACGTGGCCGCGCACGCGCGAGGTGGCGGGAGGCGCCGGTGGCGCCGACGTGGCGCCGACCGCCGCCACGCCGCCGCCACCTCACCGACGGTTGATTCGGTCGCGGCGGCCGTGGCGCACAGGACCGAGGGTCGCCGAGCTCGGTGATCGGCGCGCGCGGCCAAGGGTACCGAAATGAAGAGGAGGATGCGAGGAATGCATCGGTACCTTTGCGCGAGGCCGAGGTGACCGGAGGAAGAATCGGCGAGGAGGCGGCGGTCGGAGAGGAACCTCACGGCGGCGAGGAGCTCCGGTGGCGCAGATAGCTCGGAAAGGGTCGCGGAGATCGCCTTGGCACCAAAGAACGCTGGAAGGCGCGGCGAGGAGCGAAAAACCCGAGGCGCCGGAATTGCTCGCCGAGTACTTGAAGCCGCGGGAAGAAATCGGGCGCAGGAGAGCTCGCGCCGGGTGGTTCGCTTGAGAGGTGAGGAGGAGCGCAGCGTAGAGGGACCTCGGGTGCGGGTTTTATAGGCCGTGGAGGGTTGTAACGGCGCGAAGTTCGCCGGAGTGAAACGGTCGGAGGGGATGAATGCGGCAATGAGGAGAGGAGTAACGCGCGTCTTTATGCGTAAACGGACGCGGTGGAGGCGGGGATTACTATGCGATCGGCACGGAAGTAACTGAAAGGAACCAAGCATTGAAAGCTTCGCCGGCACTAATGGCGGCGGCGGCGGGTGCGGGAGGAAGAACCGCGGAGACGACGGGTCGCAGCCGCCCCGCATGTCGGCGAGAGAAAGAAAACGGAAAGAATGAGGGGACGGGTGGATGTGCGACGGTGGCAAAGAGAAACGATCCGACCACCGCCTTGGCGAAGGGTAAGTGATCGGGGCGATCACGATTCAATCCGACAACCGTGAGAGAATCCGAGCCGGTTGGTGCATTAAGTGAGAAGGAGCGGTGAGATTAAATGCGGCAACAGGAACAAAGGCCGTGCCACGCGTCACGCAGAGAGGAGAATAAAGCGCAAAGCGGTAAGTGGTCGGGAGCGGCCGGATTGAATCGGCGCGAAACGGACGATCCGATGCTTGCCACGTGTCGATCCAAGATAGGGAAGGCGGGATTGAAACGGTAAGTGAGATCGGACGGTGGAAATAGATCCGCGGCGTGAAATGGCCCGATGGGCGACACTTGTCGACTCGAGAGAGTTTCAGAATTTTAATTACTTTTTGATTTTCAGAAATGATTAGGAGGCTTTAAAATACTCAGAAAAATACCAAATAAATTTTAAAAATTCCAGAAAAATTCATAGAAATTCCTGGAGAGGTTTTAGACTTAAGAAAAATATTTCCAATCTATATTGATATTAATTTTTAGTTTCAAACAGAAACTTTTAACTCTGCAAAATCCAAATAATTTGAATTAATTAATTTAAAATTTATCCTTTCCAAATAAAATCAAAAATTTGGGATGTTACAATCCAGGTGGTCATCAACCACTTGGTTGGGTTGGCGCACCGACTTACAAAAGGGGTCAGCGCGTGGCCTAGGGTCAACGATCTCATTGGTAGTCTGCATTGCATTCTAACAACACATTAAAATACCTTAGTCCTTACGTGAACTTCATATGACAGGCCGTGCCCGCCCCTCTGAGTTGGGTTCCCTTGGTGCTCATCAAAGGGCTGTTGCTTCGCTTGGTCGATTGTAAGTTGTATCGGGAAGTTTATTGTGCACAGAAGGACACGTGGTTGTGAACAACTATAGAGTCAAGCATTGACCATCTAGATGTCGAAATTATGCAGATGCGCGAGGATAGGACTTAGCCCAAAGAAGTGCCTTGTGAAGTTAGTCCAAGAAACAAATTTTCGTAGTCTATCCACCACCGAGCCGAATATATTTCTGCGAGCAGTTATTTTACTCAATTGCTTTGGATGAAGCAAACTTTGATGAATTATGGAATTAAATTTGATAAAACGCCTCTTTTGTGTAATATTGATAGTGTGGTGAAAATAGCCAATAACCCGGTCCAACACTAAAGAACCAAATATATAAATATACGCCCCCATTTCTTGAGAGATCATATGAGCAGGGGAGATATAATAATTAGCAACATCCGACCAAAGACCAATTAGCTGATATTTTCACTAAACCATTAGATGAAAGCCACTATTGCAAGTTGAGGAATGAATTAAATATTATATATTACTCTAATGTTGCTGCTTGAACTTGTGCCTTATACTTTCGTGCTCATTTGGTGTTATTTGGGGTATTTTAGAAAGGTTTTTTTTAAATATTTTCCTAAAAGTGTCTATGTTCATAAAAGTGATGTTCCTAGGTTTCCTCTAGCTCTCTTAATGCATAATGGTCTTAAATGATATTTACTTGAGTGCAAAATTAGGCATCATTTGTATATTTCTCAAAATCCAAGTTCGTTCCCTGAAAGTTTCAGAAAAATCAGAACTACCGCTATGTATCATACGGTACTACCACCGTGGAAGTTGTGGTACATCCGCTCCCCAGTACTACCAGCAGTCAAACTACGGTACTACCGCCGCAGGTGTTGAAGCGCATTAACTGTCATACCCGACTTCCCTCATTTATCTCTCTTTCCTCCGACCAGACCTTTCGGACCCGTACAATCATTCACGCCCGTACACATCTCTCTCTCTGTCTCCCAAAGAACTCCCAAATCCTCTTGCAAGATCTCCAACTCTCCTCAGGATTTCTTCGTTCATTGGTGATTCTTTGATGCCTAAGGGTTTAACTCCTTCGATCCACAAAGTATAAGGATCTAAATCCTCTTTTTTGCCTTGTTTTAGAACCCTAGGTCAATAATAGGTTTTCTTGAAAAATGTGGATGATTTAAGCACGTTATTCTTGGGCAAATTGATATATTTGGTGTCTAATGATATTTATATATCTATTCTATGGATTTAAACCAAGAAAAACATGAGAGAATTCAAGCATTAATGTGCCTTAGAAACGGTTCAGAGAAAGCGATACTACCACGATGCAGTCATACCGGCCATTGAACGGCGGTACTACCACTGTTTGTACGTCAATTCTATTGATTTCTTTGATAGAAAAATAATAACTTCATTCCATTCTTTTTTAAATCTATTGTGGATGTTTCCTAATTTATCCTTGGTATCTATTCCCTCTGTTTGGATGCCTCGGACAAGGAGTCATAGTAGGATCAAAGTGCAAAGGAACTGAAACAGTACTGGTAGTCTAGGGCTCTAGGCCGAGTCAGAGAATCAAAGTGCAGAAAAATCGATGCGAACAAGAGTGGACTGATTGTGGTTATTTTTAATTCATTTTGAACCCTGACGATGTAATTCGATGTTCAGGTTCATTACCAACGTAATTCATTTTTTTAGGCTCAAATTTTCGTTTTGTTTCGTGTCTTGATTTGGGCTTTGTTCTTGCTGGCCTTACGTACCAGTTGTAGCTTGGTTGGGCATGGGCCGACTCCTAAAACCGTCTAGGCCTAGATGTGTAATTCATAGTGGGCCTCTGTATCGCTATGTCAGTTTTGTCACGCTCAAACTAACAAACAATAAAACTGGCACAAAATTTTGTAACAGGAATAAAAAAGAACTTAGCCAACAATAGGGAATTATGGAATCAATAAACGAATCTAGTGAATTATGGAATCAATAAACGAACCGATTCCGCATGAGAATCTAGCGAATTATGGAATCAGTAAACGAAATACTTAGCCGAACAGATTATCTTCTAGGATTTTTAGTTCGATCGATCTGAAGAACCATCAGTTCGATCAGTGACTTAACGATCATGAAACGATGACAAGATGGACAAAGTAACGATCATGAAACGATGACAAGATGGACAAAGTCAAGCTGCTGCTTCTACATGCGGCATGCAGAAGACGCTGGATATGAAGCCGAGGCAAGGGCTCACGTACTTCTTGACGAATCGGTGCATGGCGCCGCCGCGGCGTGTCCCTAGCGGCCCGGGTGACCTGCGCTGGTGGCACGGGTGAACACGCGAGTACAGCCGCGACGCTGCCCTCACGAGCGGGTCGGTGATGCCCGCCTCCGACGGTGGCCGGGAGCCGCCCTCCCGCCGGAACGCCTTCGAGTTGATCACGTCCTCGAAGCTCACGTAGCCAGGAGCGGTCTGGCACCGCATGAAGTACGTATCGGCCTCGTCGGTTTCGCCGAGCAGCATGTCCTCGCTGCTGCAGGAGTGCATCCGCCGCACGTCGGGCGATCGCGGGCAGCGACCGCTGCTTGCGCCTTGGGCGCCGGGGAGGTCGCGGTCATTGTCGTCGGTGTGGAGGCAGAGAAGAGGTTGGGAGTGGGAGTGGGAGATAGCCATGGGTGCCATCCGGAGGCGCGTTTAGGTTAGGCGCACACACGAGGTTGACAAGATGATGATTATCGTCAAGATAAACAAGGAAGGTTGTTACGATTCATCTAATATATTAGTACTAATATACGTACGTCGTTTGTACTGGGCCAAATACTGGTCATGAAGTCGGCCGCAACGGCATGACCCACCACTTGCTACGTGGGCCCATGGGCTCGTGAGCCACTCGATTCGTCTGGGTTTCTCAATCGCTCTAGTATCTGCTGACTACACCACCTCACCCCAAAACCCAGCCGCCGCCGAGAAGTAACTTTAGTTTCTTTAGTTTCAGAAGTAATTTAGATTCCTTTAGTTTCTTTTATTTTTATTCCTAAATTAAATTTTCTTGTTTTGTTCTTTTGACAAGTTTTTAGCCGGATTTTATTTAACCATGATCATCAAACCGAGCGATAATGGTGATGCCACTCTGAATCAACACTGGTCGAGAAGTGTTAGAGATATATTGCATAGCTGTGTTATTGCCTCAGATTAGCGCTCCATTGAGGACGTTTGTACCTTCCTAATCTTGGCTCATCCGGCGTATATAAATATAGATGGTCACCCCTTGATTGGGTGTGGTGTTGCCTATTCCTCGTGTTCTCTACATGGTATCAAATTGATCCTTCCTTCCGCTACCTCTTCTTCCCATCTGTTCAAAAGCTTATCTTCAGTTGAGATCTCAGATCCAGATCTAATAAAACCTCCCCACTGCCTGGACTCTCCACGCACGCCTCCTCGCCGCCTTCCGCGCCTCCACGCTGTCTCGCCCGCGCCTCGGCTGCGCCGCCTCCCGGCCGCTCGACGCTGCCTTGGCTGCCGCCTCCCCCGCCGCCCTCCTCACCGCTCTCGCCCATCGCCTCGGCTGCGCCTCCTGCGCCTCGACACCACAGCTCCACCGGCCGTCTCGTGCTTGCACCACCGTCATGGCAGGTGAGCCCTTGTCTGCTACCGGTCACCATCAGCCCTTTCGCGATGATCGCCATCAAGTCTCACGTTCCCGTGACTCTAGAACTCAAGAATCCAAACTACAACAAGTGGTCATCGTTCTTTCGCTCGATGTGCGGCAAGTTCGGCCTAAAGTCGCACATTGACGGCTCCCTTCCCGCGCGTCCGGACAATCCCGCTTGGGAGCAGCAAGCCGCTGCGCCCACGGTGGCTATTCGGCTCCGTCACCGACGACATCCTCGACCTCGCCATGGAACCAAACCAGACTGCGCGCGATCTGTGGATCGCCATCGAGAACCTGTTCCAAGCGAACAAGGCTCCACGCACCATCTTCCTCAGCCACGAGTTCCACTCGATGACGCAAGGCGATCTCCCTGTTTCCAAGTACTGCAGCGCATGTAGACGCTCGCCGACTCCCTCCGCGATGTCGGCCACACCATCTCCGAGTCTCAACTCGTCCTCAACCTTCTACGCGGCCTCAACCCTCGCTTCTTCAACACCGCAGATGACATCGCCAACTCCACTGCCTTGCCGTCATTCGCAACGGCGCGCAATATGCTCGTCCTCAAGGAGCTCCATCTCGCGAACGAGAGAAAGGTGGTCACCGAGAGTGCCCTCTTTACAGCTGGCTCCTCTGCTGTGGCATGCCGCTCGGGCCTCTATCGCTCGGTCACAGCGCCTGCTGCTCCCTCCGGCTGCTCGGTCACACTCAACAATTCGGTTCGTACTCTTCTTTTCCATGCACATATGCCGGCTACTTATTTGTTTAGCTGTGTTATTGTATAGCTTAGCGTCTCCATTGAGGACGTTTGTACCTTCCTAATCTTGGCTCATCCGGCTGTATATAAATATAGATGGCCACCCCCTTGATTGGGTGTAGTGTTGCATATTCCTCGTGTTCTTTACAGTAAGCATGCAAATAAATTATCTCTGATTTTCTTCCAACAAACAACACCGCTACCGTGGTGTAGGTCATACACACTAATAGAGATCATTGGCAATCTCGGTGTGATAATCTCATCCCTTGCCTATAATCTATTTTGCGCTATAGCTCATATAACCCTCCGATTCATTCATCGAGATCTACTACTCCATTACGAGTCATACAAATATATTAGATACTATATGTATGTGCTAAGTGTTTCTACTAATAGCAGCAGCTATCACATCCAAATACTGTTACACTGGTGACATTGCTCTATATTAATATTCTATTGAGCTTGCGGTGTGGCACGTGACTAGTACATATATAAAAGTTGAGCCAGCGGCGGACACGCACAACAAGGCGGAGTTATGCTGGCAATCAAAAGATTCCGAACGCGCCTAACACCAAGACACCGCAAAACGTTCGTTGCCTGCAAGAGTCCAATCGATTAAATGCTGTCTATCACTACGAGGCTCCGACAGAACGAGGAAACTTCCAAAGTGGCGGGTGCCCGGCTGTGTATCCCCCTGTACGCTCTAGCGAGCCAGCAGTACGCGGCACTGCCAGGTGAGACCGCGTCACTTGCGCCTACCTGCAGGCTGCAGCTGAGCTGGTAAATACTAGCACTGCTCCCACTACTAGGAGCTGACACGATGGTAGCCGAAGCTAGCAGTAGCAACTATTCCCAGATGCCGAACCACACCGGAGAACTTGTTTTGGTCGGTGCAGTCACGAGACGGACGCCGAGAACTCGCTTCGCTGTTCACTGAACCCACCGCTGGCCGCTGCCCTGCGATTCCCCTGATCCTAGTAAGTTTCTTCCGCCCCACTGGCCGCGCATTATATTGCATCACGTCCCCTTGCACAGACCCGTTCCACACTCCCACCGATCCACTCTCGCCTTGCGCTTTGCTCGATCGAGCTAGCTGCCTCCGTATAGCTCCACTCGCCCGGCCAAGAAACCAGTAGGGAGGGGGTCCGGTCCGTCCATCCAGCGATGAGGGACGTGGGCGATGGCATGGGGCCGATGGCGATGGCGCCACCGCGTGCTGACCACACGCCGGCGAGGACGGCAGCGGCGCCGCTGCATGAGACGATGGTGATGCACATGACCTTCTTCTGGGGCGACCGCGCGGTGGTCCTCTTCCCGGGTTGGCCGGGCGAGCGAGGCGCGGGGATGTACCTTTTCTGCCTCCTCTTCGTGCTCGCCCTCGCCGCGCTCACCGAGGCGCTCGCCGTGCTCTCGCGCCGCCTCGCCCGCCGAGGCGCCGGGGGCGAGGGCGCACCGGCGTCCTCCGCGGCGCTGCTGACGGCGGTGCACGCGGTCAGGATGGGGATGGCGTACCTGGTGATGCTGGCCGTCATGTCGTTCAACGTCGGCGTACTCCTCGCGGCCGTCGCGGGGCACGCCCTCGGGTTCCTCCTTGCGCGGAGCAGGGTGCACCCCGGCGCCGCGCGTGACGGTACTGCACCCCGTGAGCTCGGTGGCCTCCCTCCTTCAGATGGATCCAAGGCTTAGTCACCATTCCGCTAAAAAAAATGCCTGTCTTCTGTACTCGTATTCTAGTAGACAGCACTACATCGGATCCAATATGTACTTGCTAGTGCATCTAAATTTATTTGTATGGCTTCTGGTAGACATAGCTAAGTGTGGACTTGCTCCGAGATGCACTCTCCTGTGTTCCTTGTAGTTTGATCTATACTATGTTTGAACATGGCGTGATTTGTGTCAAGAGAAGAGTTTGATATATACTATGTTTGAAGATGGCGTGGTTTGTGTCAAGAAAAGAGACTAAATTGCCATATGCATCACTTGTTTCTACAAACTAGCTACTCCACTTTTAAGCGAAGACTCCAATGTGGATCATGCTATTTTAGAGTAAGGTTCCGTTTGGAATGCTACAACTTCGGTGAATTTCACAAGAAATAATTCAATTACGGTAGAAATCTATTTTAAAATTCCGTACTCCAAACGGAACCTAAACCTAATGGTTTGTTTGGCCTGTATAAGGATTATGGGCAGGCTCACATCCTGACAGTTGGGGCCACTCAAACGCTGATATGGTAGATGGTGCATGCTACTTCCCCGCTCAGCGATTCATCGCTAGCGTTGGGCGGTGGCGATTTTGGTACTCTAGTTGGTACTGTAGTTACAGTACTTACTACAGTAAAAAAATTTTGTTTTTTGTTTGTTTTTTTCCCTCATGTTTCGTTGCATTGTCCGCTCTGGATTAATGTGCCGTTTTTATTTTTAAATTTTTTAAAATTTAATTATACTCAATAAACCAACTCAGCTACAATGTTTTTTCAACCAGCTACAGTGTTTTTTCAACAAAAACCAAAAGTCATCGCTATTCCGATCACCCCCTTAGGACGACAAAAACGAAGGCAGTGTCGGTGATGCCTGTTGGGTTTGTCCCACCTCTCGCTTCTCACTAGGCCGCGGGCGGCAGTGAGGCAGACATCTCGATGGGGTTGGCTCTGGCGGCAAAAAAAGGCACAAAGTGGACAACGTGTGCCTCGCGCTCACTTCGACGGAATGATTCAGCTCAGCTCAGACGTACGCTAGCGAAATCGGCCTCCGATGTGTCATCCTTTTAGTACACATGTACAAAAAAAGTAAAGTCTATAGGCGCATGACAGTCTTACGACGCGACCACCACACCTAACTCTAGCTTGGACTCACCTGCTTCTTCCTCCTCCCGCACAATGGTGCCTTCCACATTCTTCATCCCACATATACGTCCACCTCTAGCAGCTGAGTATGGTTCTTCTCCCTCCCTTCTCTGGCCACGATGGCAACCACAACTTTTGGCGACGGTGATGAGGTGTTGGGGTTAAGGTTTATCGGAGTTGAGAAGGGTTTACCGGGGCCCCGGTTGTAGAGGGAGGAGACGACGGCCTAGCGGTGGGCGGTGCTAGCGGCAAAGTGGCGGTGGTGGCATCGGCTGCAGGATCAAAGGAGGGTGGTGGGCAGCAAAGGTAGGAGGCACAGTATGGTGGTGTGAGGAATTTTAGATTGGACTAGGTCAGCGCGGTGATAGGGAAAAGGGGGCGACGCAACAAGGTAGCGTTGGCAAAATATGAAATAATGAAGAGTAATCAGGAGCATGAGACAAATTTAACATAGAAAATACTTGTAGGGAAAAAACACAGACGCACAATAGGCAAAATCACTATATAGAGAAGTTACATAACATTCTTGGCATATTACATGTGTAGATAACTTGTAGTGTGTCGTGCATATTATCATGAGGCTTACAAGGGTTATAAATAGCCTTAGGAACATGAGTCCTAGACGAGAAAAGAACAGAGTACTAGTCGATAATGAAAACAGAGACCTACTTGAAATCTTGAATAGTAACTTGCTTAGAGACAGAAACAACACCCTGCTTGGAGACGAAATAGAGTCTTAGAAGATGACGGGTGAAGAGTTGTAGTTAGAAGTGTCTCAAGTAACCACACCTGACTCCAGTCGATGCAAACACTTTTGGACACCACATATAGTGCAAATAGGTGTAGAGTCCATACGAACACGAAGAAAATCTCGATCACAACCTCCGACCTGTCATACTGATCGGAATATATCTTTCGAGCGAAATTTGATCGGATTTTTTAAGTGTTCGGACCCGACCAGATTCAGATCACAAAAATACAACAATCTTCACCTTGAAGCATATTCCTTCTGTAGCGAAAAAGAACTAAAGAACTTCTCGAATAACTTGTAAAACACTTCTTATACGTCAAATGTCAAAAAAAAACTAATGAGTAATACCGACTAAATCTGAGCAGAACTCAAATTTAGCAGTAGGAACTGGCTTTGTTATCATATTAGCTGGATTACCATGAGTATTGATCTTGCAAACTTTAACATCATCTTGAGAAATAACCCCTCAAATGAAGTGATATTTGATACCAATGGATTTGGTTCTCTCATGGAATATTTGGTCTTTTGTAAGATAAATAGCACTCTGATTATCACAGTGAATATTAGTGCAAGATGTACTTCCTACAAGCGTGAGTGATCGCAATAAGGAGCCATATCTCTACCTTGAACCTACGGGAAGATCTCGAGGACATAACCACTTGGAAGCTCACCCCAACTGGAAAATACACGACGGCTTCAGCCTATAAGGTTCAATTCCTAGGAGCAACTAAAATCTCAATGAACGCTCTGGTCTGGAAAACATGGGCACCCCAAAAATGCAAACTTTTCGTCTGGCTAGCCATCCAAAACAGACTTTGGATGGCTGGTCGTCTACACAAAAGAGGATGGCCAAACCAGACTATTTGCCCTCTTTGTGCGCAGGCCCCTGAGTACACTATTCACCTATTCATTGACTGCAGCAGCATAAAATTTTTCTGGACCGTTGTGGCGCAATGGACCTTCCGCGCCCCCATCAACCTGACCACTTGGCGTACTTTCTTTTCGCTTCGGGAATGGTGAGAATCAATCCTCTTCTCGACAGGCACCCCTCTTAAACCAATGGCAACGCTAATGATGCTTATCACTTGGGAAATTTGGAAAGAGCAGAATGCCCGAACCTTTCGGTCCTCAACGACAGCGGCGATACACCTTCTCGCCACCCAGTGACGGAGGGAGGGGGCCAGGGGGCCTAGCACCCCCCAATCTTCTACTAATCCTACACAATGTCAACAACCATGATCACCCAATTAATGGAAAACTTGATGCCACTGGTCAAAAATTGAACGCAAGGAGCACACATGCTGGGCCTGGGCCTGGGATTTGCAAGGATGGCTTGACGGCCCATCCGCTCAGGAACGGCGGGGATGATGTGAAGCGCATCATCGGACGGCGAGGCTGCGCCCTGGGCCTTTAAAAGGCTAGGGTCTCCGGCTCTCTCAAACCCTAGCAGCAGGCGCAAGGCAGCGCTCCTCCCCCCACCCCCCGGCACCTAGCTAGGGTTCTTTTTCTTCTCAGCGCCGATTCCAATGGAGTTATAGGGTAACCTCTCCCTCCCTCCTCGAATCCCCCTTCGGGCCTTCATCCCCCCTTGGCATGGCAAGGGAAATTTCACGGCCGATTTGATTTGATTTGATTTTGTTTCGGTGCTCCAATGCAATAGTTGTTAATTGACTATCTCTTTTAGGGTTTACGAATGGTATACGTATCGCATCTCATTAGTATATTGTTTTTTGCATCCATCGGTGCATTTGTCTACCCTAAAAATTAATCTGCATCTTTCTTGTCCTAAGAGATGTTGAATTGAACGCAATAGGGGGTGAATATTGAATATGTAGAGTTACTAGTTGTTGTACAAGCAGGTATGGCATGGCATGCCCTTGAATGAGCTGTTAACACTAGGTGATTCCTCTGGATTCACCCTGCTACCAGCCTACCACAATCCCCTATTCAGCTTCTTCCTTCTTTGCCGCTCGCTTGCCTGCTATCGCTTGTTTCTCCGTGTTGCCGAGCGATCAACTTGTAGCCATAATTTAGATTTAGCTGTTCATACTTCATAGCTATGCTTCTGTATGTGCACTTCTCCTCGTTGGTGTTACATACATAGTTTGGCAATTTGTAGCCATAAGTTTTCAACACACAACATTCAGAGTCAGTTGGATCTGCTAGTGTATGGATGCTGACCTTCCTAGTTTTACATTACATTCTCAGAACATGAAATATAATCAAGTATTATGTTTCTTTGACACTTGTTATTGTGCAAATTGAAATTAGATTCCACAATTGAGCTTCCATCGATCAATCAAAGTTGAACAAGTCTCAAGTCAAGCTCGACAGATCATTAAGTGTGAGCCTCAAAGATGACCACTTTTGCACCTTTCTCAGTCCGGTTTATGCCTATCTTACTTATTCTCTCAACTCTCTTTGTTAGGAAATGTGTCCCTGTAGTTGTGCCTTCTGTTATGTGTTCTTTCCTATAGCCATTGAGCAGTTCATCTTTGTGTTGTTCAACAACCGTTTGGTAGGTTGTTCTTGGGGAATCCAAGAAAGGAAGTGACAGTGCGTTGATGTATGTTAAACCCCCCATATTACTTAGTCGTAGAACTAAGTTTAAGTTAATAGAGATGTAATTTTCTTTGCATTGTAATTTGTAAAACATATTACTCTGATATGTGAATTATTGGATCGGTAAATCCGGCATGGTTCATTGGTTCTACTCTACTTGTTGTCCATGTTACCCCCCTATATCCAATTTCTGGCTCCGCCCCTGTCGCCACCATCAAAGAGGAGGTTAGGGCCTGGACACTAGCGGGGGCAAACAAACTCGTTGACCTGTCTTTCTCCCTGTAGCTCTTTTTTTTTTTTTGCACCGAGTGTTTTTCCTTCTTGCCCCCCTGTTTTTTGCACTGGGTGTTTTTCCTTCTTGCCCTCTGTTCTTCTGGCTCCTAAAACTTTGCTACTCTCCCTCTCTTTGAATTAATATACGGCAACCCTTTTGCCTGTTCAAAAAGACTGGACGCTTTTTTTCTATGAATTTCCAACGGTTTCATAGGGAGTGAATAATACTCATGTAATTTGGTTGAGCCATTCCTACCGATCAAAGGCCCTTAGCTCATGGCGCTCCCCGAGCGAGCGTGCCCTGCCGACGCGTGCCGTGCCCAACTGCCCAGGCCATGGCATCCAGTTCCTCCTCTCGCCGCAAACTTGCCGCACCATAAGTAAGCCGCGCGCGAGCCCGAAGCTAGGGAGCCGCCACGTATGCCAAATTCACGTAGGATATTATGACCATATATGTGCAGCTACGCACTTCGGCACTTGCACGCACTGAGCTAGCTGACATACGTGTGCCTCGCGCTCACTTCGACGGAATGATCCAGCTCAGCTCAGACGTACGCTAGCGAAATCGGCCTCCGATGTGTCATCCTTTTAGTACACATGTACAAAAAAAAAAGTAAAATCTATAGGCGCATGACAGTCTTACGACGCGACCACCACACCTAACTCTAGCTTGGATCAAAAGATGGAAGACGTGATTTGGCTGCAGGACTCACCTGCTTCTTCCTCCTCCCGCACAATGGTGCCTTCCACATTCTTCATCCCACATATACGTCCACCTCTAGCAGCTGAGTATGGTTCTTCTCCCTCCCTTCTCTGGCCACGATGGTAACCACAGCTTTTGACGACGGCGATGAGGTGTTGGGGTTAAGGTTTATCAGAGTTGAGAAGGGTTCACCGGTGCCCCGGTTGTAGAGGGAGGAGGCGACGGCCTAGCGATGGGCGGTGCTAGCGGCGAGGTGGCGGTGGTGGCATCGGCTGCAAGATCAAAAGAGGGTGGTGGGCGGCAAAGGTAGGAGGCACAGTATGGTGGTGTGAGGGATTTTAGATTGGACTAGGTCAGCGTGGTGACAGGGAAGAGGGGGCGACGCAACAAGGTAGTGTTGGCAAAATATGAAATAAAGAAGAATAATCAGGAGCATGAGACAAATTTAACATAGAAAATACTTGTAGGAAAAAAACACAGACGCACAATAGGCAAAATCACTATATAGAGAAGTTACATAACATTCTTGGCATATTACATGTGTAGATAACTTGTAGTGTGTCGTGCATATTATCATGAGGCTTACAAGGGTTATAAATAGCCTTAGGAACATGAGTCCTAGACGAGAAAAGAACAGAGTACTAGTCGATAATGAAAACAGAGACCTACTTGAAATCTTGAATAGTAACTTCCTCAAAGACGGGAACAACACCCTGCTTGGAGACGAAATAGAGTCTTAGAAGATGACGGGTCAAGAGTTGTAGTTAGAAGCGTCTTGAGTAACCACACCTAACTCCAGTCGATGCAAACACTTTTGGACACCACATATAGTGCAAATAGGTGTAGAGTCCATACGAACACGAAGAAAATCTCGATCATAACCTCCGACCTGTCATACTGATCGGAATATATCTTTCGAGCGAAATTTGATCGGATTTTTTAAGTGTTCGGACCCGACCAGATTCAGATCACAAAAATACAACAATCTTCACCTTGAAGCATATTCCTTCTGTAGCGAAAAAGAACTAAAGAACTTCTCGAATAACTTGTAAAACACTTCTTATACGTCAAATGTCAAAAAAAAACTAATGAGTAATACCGACTAAATCTGAGCAGAACTCAAATTTAGCAGTAGGAACTGGCTTTGTTATCATATTAGCTGGATTACCATGAGTATTGATCTTGCAAACTTTAACATCATCTTGAGAAATAACCCCTCAAATGAAGTGATATTTGATACCAATGGATTTGGTTCTCTCATGGAATATTTGGTCTTTTGTAAGATAAATAGCACTCTGATTATCACAGTGAATATTAGTGCAAGATGTACTTCCTACAAGCGTGAGTGATCGCAATAAGGAGCCATATCTCTACCTTGAACCTACGGGAAGATCTCGAGGACATAACCACTTGGAAGCTCACCCCAACTGGAAAATACACGACGGCTTCAGCCTATAAGGTTCAATTCCTAGGAGCAACTAAAATCTCAATGAACGCTCTGGTCTGGAAAACATGGGCACCCCAAAAATGCAAACTTTTCGTCTGGCTAGCCATCCAAAACAGACTTTGGATGGCTGGTCGTCTACACAAAAGAGGATGGCCAAACCAGACTATTTGCCCTCTTTGTGCGCAGGCCCCTGAGTACGCTATTCACCTATTCATTGACTGCAGCAACATAAAATTTATCTAGACCGTTGTGGCACAATGGACCTCCCACACCTCCATCAACCTGACCACTTGGTGTACTTTCCTTTCGCTTCGAGAATGGTGGGAATCAATCCTCTTCTCGACAGGCACCCCTCGCAAACCAATGGCAACGCTAATGATGCTTATCACTTGGGAAATTTGGAAAGAGCAGAATGCCCGAACCTTTCGATCCTCAATGACAACGGCGATACACCTTCTCGCCACCATCAAAGAGAAGGTTGGGGCCTAGACACTAGCGGGGGCAAACAAGCTTGTCGACCTGTCTTTCTCCCTGTAGCTCTTTTTTTTTGCACTGAGTGTTTTTCCTTCTTGCCCCCCTGTTTTTTGCACTGGGTGTTTTTCCTTCTTGCCCCCCTATTCTTCTGGCTCCTAACACTTTGCTACTTTCCTCCCTTTGAATTAACTAGTAAGGTGCCCGTGCGTTGCAACGGAAAACCAAATAAAAGTGATGCATACTATCAAATATGATCTCAAACTGAATAATAAATATCAATAGTTGTGTAGAAGAACTATCTTATTCTAATATACCATGTAATTAGTCAAACATCTTATATGATTGTACAATGTATTGTCAGAAACATACCATGGCGTTAAGAATCCAGAGCTCCATTGTAAGGTCAAATAGACTTTGGAGGACAAACGCAATCCGATCACACGCAGTATCGATAAGAGGAGCAAGCCACGATCGTGCAAACCTCGTGTTATCTCACCACGCCTCGGTCAATCCACTACTCCCTCCTCTTCCAGCATGGGCAAGTAGTATGTTTGCAACCTGATGACATCAATGCCACAATTTCAGTTAACTTTCCCTAAAATTCTGTACCTATATAGTTCTAATCTAAAACGTACCTTCTCCCTTGACACTTGAGGGCACTCCATTGAGTATATCGCACAACAGAATTCATGCATTACTCTTTCAAAAGCTGCACCACCATACAGCTTAAGACTGAAGTTGGGAGGTTTTACAGCCATGTTGATGCCGGGCTAGCTGCCAATACCACTATGCATTTGTTCCTCTTCAGTAGTTTTCCCCCATAGCTCTGGGGCTGGGTCAGCTGCTCCGTCAAGTAATGCACGCTTTGACATGCAAATGCAATGTCGATTAGTTCTAGTACATTAATCAGCAAAAGCATTAGAACAGAAATGCTAAGTAAGGGCAGATTGTGTCTTGTGTGCATACCAAATGAGTGCAAATAGAAGCAGCATGAAGCATTGCTGATCTCTCACCGAGAGACATCGGTTGCTTGCAATTTGGAGTCCAACTGATAGGTCCATTGAGACTTCACCGCATCTCTGCTCT
Organism: Melocanna baccifera; assembly: GCA_036346265.1. Classification (NCBI taxonomy): domain Eukaryota; kingdom Viridiplantae; phylum Streptophyta; class Magnoliopsida; order Poales; family Poaceae; genus Melocanna; species Melocanna baccifera. The sequence goes on from CM070687.1 coordinate 16,876,841, forward strand.
AATAATGCTAGGGTGGTTGAGCGCTTCTTTGTACCTCTTCCAAGTTCAAATTCCAAGTACTTCCCGAGGCAACTAAACCCAATGTATGGTCCATATTTCTCTTCATTGAAGCCCCTTCACATTATCTCGCAAATGACGGAACACATCAATATCAACTCGACATATTTGCCTCCGAACTCCTCATTAGAGATCGTTCCATGATCCTTCGGAAGAGCCACAAAGAAAGGGTGGATGTTATCCCCAAGGTAACCACTCACACTCAAGTAGCTATCGACCTCCCATCTTTCCATAAATTCCTTCAAATGATCAAGGACAATTTCATCGCACACAATACCAATTCCATTTCACAAAGAAGACGTTATTGAACATTATGTACCAAACGGTTGATTGCTCTACAGCATACCTTGAGGCGGTTGTCAAACTTGGAGATGACAATCATCGTGCACCGAAAGTGGGATCAATCTCTCTAATTGCATCCACCAGAGCAAAGGGCACCACTCGACGCTTCTGCTAGAGAAATAGGAGGAGGCGGTGGGGCGGGCTCGCTAGTGACTTCACCATCGACAAGATCTCTCCGCGTGCTCTCCGCTCACCTTTCTTAGCCTACAAAGAAACACACAATTCCATCAAACAGATGACAAATCGACTAAACAACCACTCCTCTTGATTGAGATGTGAGAATTTGAAGTCTCAAGTTCACCGCTTACCTTAAGCACGAACCTGGGGTGTCGATAATGGTGAGGTTGGGGCAGTAGGCATACTCGGCCCTCATGATGATGGGCTTAGACTAAATTAGCAGAAGCACTATACTCGATCTAAGAGAGAGATAAGGGAGAAAACCCTAGAGAAGAAGCGGGCATGCACCGAAGCGCATCGGGGATCTAGGGCGGTGGGGTCGTGGACCATCTGGAGGATGAGGGGGCGGCGGGTGCCCATCTCGACCTCACGAACGTTGAAGCGGAAGCCGAGGAGGGCCTCCAGGAGGGAGCTCTTCCCGTCCAACTGGCCGCCCACCGCCACGATCTCCGGGATCGGGAGCTTCTCCCCGAACGCCACCGCCACCGCTTGCAGCCGATTGTACACCTCGAACCTCACCTTCGAGTCCGACGCCGCCGCGGCAGCCACTACCGCTGCCGCTTCGCCAGCGGCCCTCCTAGTGGATGGGGACGGATACGCCTTGGGGTTCGACGTCTTGCCCGCCGCAGGCGACGAGAGGGCGTTGGCCGCCATGGGATGGGTTCGCCAGTGCGAGTTGCACTGAGGGGGACGACGGATTTGAGGGCGCGGGGTGGGGATGAGGGGAGGCGGCGGCGGAGCGGGGTGGGGAGGAGGAGGAGGCGGCTGCGGCGCGGGGTTGGAAGGAGGGAAGGAGGCGGCAGAGCGGGGTGGGGAGGAGGCAGTGCGGCGGCGCGGGGTGGGAGGGAGGGGAGGAGGTGGCGCGCGGGGTGGGAGGGAGGGAGAGGAGGCGACGCGAGGTGGGCGTGAGGCGGCGTGCAGGGTGGGAGGGAGGGAGAGCGAGGGGGAGGGCCGGGGGAGCGAGGGGAGGGCGGGGAGGGGGCGGCTGTGGGAGAGCGAGGGTGAGGACAGGGGAGCGAGGGGGGGCTGTGTAAACGGTCTAGATTCTATCTTATATCATAAGTGAAAGGGACGATTCAGATTTGATAGAGGATGGACCAACCACCAATTGCTTCTTTTATAATAGTAAAGATATGCGGCAACCCTTTTGCCTGTTCAAAAAGACTGGACGCTTTTTTTCTAAGAAATTCCAACGGTTTCATAGGAAGTGAATAGTACTCATGTAATTTGGTTGAGCCATTCCTACCGATCAAAGGCCCTTAGCTCATGGCGCTCCCCGAGCGAGCGTGCCCTGCCGACGCGTGCCGTGCCCAACTGCCCAGGCCATGGCATTCAGTTCCTCCTCTCGCCGCAAACTTGCCGCGCGCGAGCCCGTAGCTAGGGAGCCGGCACGTATGCCAAATTCACGTAGGATATTATGACCATATATATATGCATAGGGCAGGCTGCGCGAGACATGCAACTACGCACTAGCACGCACTGAGCTAGCTGCCTGGTCGAGCTTGCGCGACGCTATTGGACGACGAGTCCGGTGCTGACACGACGCGAGCCGGTGTGCGCTAGGTGCGCGCTACACCGACGTCCGCGGCCATCATCAGGTCGGGTGCTACAGTTAGCACTTGACGGCATGGCTTTTGAAACATCGGAGCTTCTGCCTTTTGGTTAGAGTTTTTTCTTTTTGAATAGTAGCGGTTGGAAGTAAAACGGGTGAAAGTGAGGTATGTTTAATTCAGCTAAAGATTTTAACTTTTAGTTGAACTAATTTGGTAAATATCTAAACTGGCCCTAAGCCAAATAATAGCTTATTTGATACCAATAATTATAATAGAAAATCTTAACAACAATTATTATATCACATAATTACACAACTAACTAATTCTATTATTACGCTAGTAGTTAGTCCATATCAGAAAAAAGAGATGACAGAAAAACTAGATACACATGCTACCATATGATACAGCGTCCCCGTAGAAAAATAAATAAAAATTTCTGAAATTATATACAAGATATTACAAAAGTTTCAATTTCGGATTTCATCTAACACTGCGAGGAGCTCCGGGATCAAGCCGAAGGTCGGCATCACCATCCCCAAGGGCTGCAACCTCGTCGACCGCCCAGTCGGCTACAAGTGCAGAGGTGAGCAAGCACTATCTGATATTGTACTTAACTAGCTAAATGCTTGTATTTTGCTATGGATAAAAAATAAATATCTATCTACAAATATCATTGAAAATTAAATCCAGTGCAAAATATGTGCTTTTTTGTGATCCATAATAATTCATACTTGATTGCTCACAGATGATGATAATACATCGGAATGTTTCATGAATAAACCACAAAACCTCTTCGAATAAAGTTTATTTTGATGCGAAGTAAAGCAATGAAGTTATCTCGTGAGAGAATGAACTAATAATATGACAATACTACACGTTTCCTCTGTAGCAAACCATAAAACATACATATAGTCCAATTAATTACATCCACCGTAATACATTTCTCCCATAGTCCCATGACCCAACCCTCCTGATCGTCGCCATGCACCCCCTCATGCCTCAATGCCACTCCCTTCAACTGCAGCCGGTGCTCTCTCTCCTCCATTAGCTCCTTAAACCATAAACCATGTTGGTTATATTTTTACATAGAACTGTCATATAAAGTGATCTGTTACAGGAAGACATGGTATGATTTTCAAAATGACAACACAACATAATACTGGAGGCAACCTATAATCGTTCATCAATATCATTTCTGATAGCTAATATATGTAAGTAACAAAGCCCTTTTAATGAATAGTGGACAATAACATCCCATAATTAATCAACACTCACTGCCACCAATTAATACAGATCAACACCTACAGAAGAGGAAGACCTGAAATAGCAAGGATGAGATGAAATCCTATACACCAGGAAAGCAAAGTATTTACAAAATTGCCAAAGGTTCACTTAGCGTGCCCCCTTGTTTACTATTGATTCCACCATTTCACAGAACTAAAAGTGAAAGTAAACATATGTCTATTGATGGTAGTCCCATCTCATCTAGAACAAAATTTGTTGAGTATGAGCCATGCGGCATATCAAGACTTACATTGCAGGATTTTGGTGTGTGGCAGAATGCTTGCATAAAAACATTTCATGCACTTCTTCTTACCCAAATTATTCTTTAGATCTTTTTTTTTAGATGTGACGTGATACCTTTATATCATCAAGAGCTAAAATTTGAAATCTTAATATCTTCTTAGCGCTCCCCATTTTTTGAGCATTGATGGAAGTACAGAAAAGAAATTCTTGTAAACAACAATCCATGCACGGATGTATATGCTTGTTATACATGAACTAATATGTGCTACTAAACCATACATCATTGAGATAGGCTGCGAGCATGGCAAGGCTAAAATGTGCCTCCTTGGAAATTTGATGGACCTTAAGACTTGCACATTAATATCATGTATTACTACATTTGAAATGTTATTACTTAAGGTGATATTAAAGTCGGCAAGATAAATACTCATGATAATCCAACTGATATGTTTACAAAGTTAGTTCCTGTATCTAAGTTTGAACTTTTCATATTTAGTTGGTATTACTTACTAATCATTTGGACTTTCGGCGTTCAAGGTGTACATGCTGATTTTATTGGAAGAGTTTATCATATTCTTTGACTACTAAAGAAAATTCAGCTCAAGATGAAGATTATTGAAAAATTGATCCGAATTTATACCATATTCGTGTAAGACACTTCATCGTCTTATGCCAGACGTGGCATGATATGTGTATGCATAAGTTGTATAAGAACTAGTATCAATCTGTAGCAATTGACTCTGATACGGTTTCCTCTTCGTGTGGGACTTGGTTCTCTCACCTTATATATGTACCCTAGTAGCCAATAGAAAGAAAAGCGTCCCATTGTAATCTTTTCTCATTATAGTAATTTGCCTTCGAGCGTCTGTGGTTTTTTTCGCAAAGGTTTTTCACGTAAAAATTTGTGTCTCTCGTTTCTATTTTTCTGTACATTATTTGCAACATTGCTTATTGTTGGCAGGACCAATAAACTTGCCACGCTTATTGAATTCGGGTTTTTACTTTGCTCGGTCAGATGAGGCCACCATCATTGTGTTAGACCATATGGCCAGGTCTAGACTAGATGATGAATAATTGATAATGTTGGTTATGATATTACTTAGGATAATATTGCATGATATGCTCGTGTGAGGTATTGTGCGGATTAACTTGAGTCAAGTCGTGGACTTGTGCTCATACACGGTTGCGTGTTTATTCATGTGCAGGTGTTGCTTGAGGCGGAATATGGTTGATGACGGGACTGAAACTAGGTTAATGTGGAACTGAGGTTTTGGTACTAAGTTCAGAGAGGAAATGAGGTCCTATCGGTCAAGGATGTCATGCGGGATGTTCACGGTAGAGAACAATGCGCATGGATATGATGCGTTGAGAAGATACAGGAGGTGCGGTCCTGGAGGCTTCGATACGTGGAAGGCTGGAAAAATCGGAAGCGTAAAAAGAATTAAAAAAACTCATGTTATGAAGGGTTTTAGGTCCCTTGAAAAGTAGTAGGCTAAAAAGCCTAGTTGAGGCGAAAAGGCTTAGAATGAGTTATATTAGAGTTAATGTCGTATTGGAGTATGTTAAGAATTTTTAGAAAAGTTAACGGTGGCTGGAGGTGTATAAAAGGAGTTGTAATGTGAGCTTTGGAGATGATAGTAAAACATGCAACCAATTCAGGCTTATCTGAGCAACCGAGTTTTTATGACGTCCTGTGTGGGAAAGAGGGAGCAACCGGCAGCGGCCATGACAAATGCCTGGAGCCCAACACAAACTTAACTGTTGTATTCTTGAATAGGGACTTGTTCCCAAATGGAGGTTACACGATCCTCTGGGAGAAGCATGATGCACACTCAGCTTGCAAAGAGCTTGGGTATTTTATCACACACAACAACTGGATAAATGGAAGGAGAAAGAAGCTCCGGGGCCAAATGTCATCTGGGCTGTGGGACTATGATCCTAGCTCCAGGCTGTGCTTGCAGGATTGGAGTGATGCAAGTAGCTTCAGAATGATGGGCAAATTTCATATGTTCGACGACACGGACAGTTAGTGCCTGACACCGATATACCGATGGCGGAATGTTCAGGTACATGTGGATGATTGTCCCTTATGCTCTGACGAGCTAAGTAATCGAGCTGGTCAACACATGGTGCAATTGGAGCTTCCTGCCATACCAATTTTGAAGATGTTCAAGGGTTACTTGTTTCTTTGTTCGAAGAGGGCAGATTATTTGTTTGTTGAAATGAACTCAAAGCAAAAACTTGTTTTTTTCAGACATAAAATATGATATGTACTAGCACACCAAAAAGTATGTCCCTAATTATCTGTGCCAACATACGCACAATCCGTGACATACTCAACTGATGAGTTACTCAGCTTAATTCATCCATTGCACTTGCACCATATCCTAATGGCTTAAGACATGTTGAAGATGGCCTGAATGCAAACAGCCTAGACTTTTATTCACCACCAGCAACTACAGTGATGTATTGCAGATTACTACTACATATGATTCCTAACAGCACATGCCCAAAACAAAGCAAAGCTATCCTGACACAATATCTTCGTTACGGCGTATGAATAGAAGCAACAACACAGTTGAAAAAAGATAACATTGTCTTCATTTCATCTCTATCTGCCTGATTTTCCTGACATTTTACACCGCAGTCAACAAGTCGACTTGAGATGCGATGCATATTAGGTTCAACTTTCTCCCATTCCAACACAACCTCCCACAACTATGACTCACGAGTCAATTGGAGCTTTATCCTTCCAGCAGATTAGATCCATCATCGTCGCTGTCAGAGACGTAGTCCAGGATAGCCTAGTTTGTCTCCTTGACTTTCTCTTGTAACTGAATGGGCAACGTTCCCACGTCTCCTAGAGTTTAGGATCGGCTGTTAGTGTCTAGTGGACAGAGAGCTTTGGCTCATGTATATGTACCTTCGCCTGACAGTAATGGAGCAAGAGCGTTTCTCTCCAACTCTTCACTCTCACATGGTATCAGATTTCTCTTGATCCTTCCTCTTCCGCTGCCCTTCACCATGACTAGTCCTACTGGCTCCGTCTCCTCTGTTGGAACCAACCCCTTCGCCATGGCCGCTGAGCCCGCTCCGCCTCCTGCTTCCACGCTTGTTCTGCTGAACATTCAGAGCCACGTCCCAATCATCCTCTCCATGGATGAGGGCAATTTCCGTCAGTGGAGATTATTCTTCGAACTCACGTTCAAGAAGTTTGGTCTTGTCAAACACATTGACGGCACCGTCGACGCCGCCGCTATGATCGACGATCCGGAGTGGCTGCAAGTTGATGCGTGCATCGTCTCGTGGCTCTATTCCACAGTGTCCAAGGACATCTGGAACGATGTCTTCAAGCCGCGCAACTCGGCGTACAGCGCCTGGACTGCCATCACCGGGCAGTTCCTCGACAATAGTCTCCAGCGCGCCGTCTACGCTCAACAAGAGTTCCACAGCCTGTTCCAAGGCGACATGTCCATTGGGGAGTACTGCGGCCGCCTCAAACGCCTCGCCGACACGCTCTTCGACTGCGGCGCCGCCGTCTCCGACCCGGCACTCGTCATCAACACACTGCGTGGCCTGAACAACAAGTTCAGTCAGGCCATCGCCGTGCTCTCCACCATGTCCCCGCCGCCGACGTTCCTCTACACTAAATCTTACCTTCTGCAGGAAGAAAATCGCATCCGCCATTCCCTGCAGATGGAAACCCAGACTGCACTTCTGGCGACGCGTGACACATCCTCCTCCACCAGGTCTGTGCCGGCGCCTGCGCACTCCGGCTTCACTAGCGGTGGTGACCGTCGCAAGAAGCGCAAGGCGGACACTCGCAATCGTCCGGTCGTGCCCGGTATCGCCGCCCCCAACCACACCCTACCACCACCATGGGCCTCGGCCTACAATCCGTGGCAGGGGGTGGTTCAGGCCTGGCCCCTCAACACCTGGCGTCCGGGGGTTCTTGCGCCTCGCCCGGGTGCGAATCCTCCTTCGGCCCTGACGGCCGTTGCTGCGCCACCCCAGCAGGATGCCGAATCACTGCCGCCCGGCCTCTACTCCGCGCTCAACACTATGTCCCTCCACACACCTGGCGGCGGCGGCGGCGATTGGTTCCTGGACACAGGTGCCACAGCGCATATGGCTTCCACTCCTGGTATTCTCACCACCCGCACTTCATCTCCTGTTCCTCGACAGATTATTGTCGGCAACGGCAATCTTCTTTCGGCCTCGTCCACTAGCTGCACATCTATTCCCACCACTTCCTCTCCTTTACAGTTAAATAATGTTCTCATTGCTCGTCAATTGGTGAAAAATCTTATCTCTGTCCGTGCTCTAACTCGCGACAATTCCGTGACTGTTGAATTTGATCCTTGGGGTTTTACCATCAAGGACCTTCGCACCAGGATGGCTCTCCTCCGATGTGACTCGTCGGGCGAACTCTACCCCCTGCGCACGTCTGCTGGTGCCGCCTCTCCACGCTCTGCGCAGGTGCTCCTTGCTTCAACTGATGCTCCACTGTGGCATTCCCGGCTTGGTCACCCTGGCCGTGATGCACTTCGGCGTCTATCCCACCCGATCGGCTTCAGCTGTTCTCAGTCTACTCGTCATACCTGCCATGCCTGCCGTCTTGGTAAGCATGTGCGGCTGCCGTTTAAAGAGTCCAATAATGTTTCTTCTTTTCCATTCCAACTCTTGCATTGTGATGTATGGACTTCACCAATTATGAGCAATTCAGGCTATAAATTTTACCTTGTCATCCTTGATGATTTCTCCCACTATGTGTGGACATTCCCTCTGCGCCATAAATCTGATGTGCTGCCAACCCTCATTTCATTTCACGCCTTTGTTGGCACACAGTTTCAGCGCCAAATTCAGTGTTTCCAAACTGACAATGGGAAGGAATTCGATAACTCTGCCTCACGCGCATTCTTCATCAAGCACAGCATCGTGCTGCGGTTGACCTGTCCATACACGTCTCAACAGAATGGCCGCGCCGAGCGTGTTCTTCGAACCCTCAATGACAAAGATGCGGCGCCATCTACCAGCCTCCTCCTCTTTCGTTTTGGCCTGATGCCCTTGCTGCCTCCACCTACCTTCTCAATCGACGCCCTTGCCGTCCCCGTGACAACGCCACACCCTATGTGCTTCTATTTGGCGCACCGCCCGACTATGGCCATCTACGCATCTTTGGTTGCCTCTGCTACCCTAATACTACAGCTACTGCTCCGCACAAACTCGCACCGCGTTCCGCTCGCTGTGTCTTCTTGGGGTATCCCATGGATCAACGTGGCTACAAGTGTTACAACCCGGAGACCAAACGCGTACTCATCTCTCGTCATGTTTATTTCGACGAGTCGTGTTTTCCCTTTGCACAGATCTCCGCACCTGATCCACCAACAGCTCACCGGTGTTCACCGTGCATTCCGGATGTGATCCAGGTGCCTCTACCCCCACGACCGCAACAACCTCGGGCGCACTCGACAGGCCCTCAGCCACCTGAGGCCTCGTCCCCTGCTGATCGTCTGGCTTCACCAGCACCGGCCCTGCCGCCGCACCCGATGCCGTTGTCCTCGACCTCGCCATCGGCTGCTTCAACGACGGCGCCTGCATCCACGGCAACTGCACCACCTCCAGCTCCGTCAGCGCCTCCTCGGCATCACATGATCACCCGTGCGCGTGACGGCATTCGCGTACCAAATCCGAAGTATGCCAACGTCGTCACGACCACGGCACCAACATCGCCCCCGTCATCTGTTCACGCGGCACTTCGTGATCCGGAGTGGCGTGCGGCGATGCAGGACGAGTTCCAGGCGCTGCAGGCCAACAGGACATGGACACTGGTCCCTCGTCCCGCCAATGCCAACATCATCACAGGCAAATGGCTCTTCAAGAACAAATTGCATCCCGACAGCACATTGGAATGGTGCAAGGCGCGATGGGTTGTCCGGGGATTCTCTCAACGTCCCGGGGTCGACTTCCATCAAACCTTCTCCCCGGTGGTCAAGCCCTCCTCCATCCGCACGGTACTTCACCTTGCCGCGACAAGACGATGGCCAGTCCACCAACTTGACGTCAAGAACGCCTTCCTTCACGGCAATCTTGCGGAGCGCGTGTACTGCCGGCAGCCCGCAGGATTCGTGGACGAGTCCCATCCAGACCATGTCTGCCTACTCGTCAAGTCTCTCTACGGCCTCAAGCAAGCACCACGGGCATGGTTCCAGCGCCTGGGCAATTATCTGCGCTCCATCGGGTTCATCTCCACTGGATCCGACACATCCCTGTTCGTCTACAAGCGAGGCAATGACATTGCCTATCTCCTCGTCTATGTCGACGATATCATTCTGACGGCGTCATCGGCACAGCTGCTGCACCGCGTCATCCAGGCCCTTTGTCGCGAGTTCGCCATCAAAGACCTTGGCGCGCTTCGATTCTTCCTCGGCGTTCAGGTCCGTCGCGATGACGTCGGTTTCTTCCTCACACAGGCTCAATACACGGAGGAAATCCTCGATCGTGCTGGAATGGCTAACTGCAAGCCTGCCAATACGCCTGTTGATGCAAAGCAGAAGTTGTCTGCTGATGACGGGGCTCCGACGACTGACGCGACGTTCTACCGCAGCATCGCGGGAGCTCTGCAGTACTTGACCCTGACGCGTCCTGACATCGCCTACGCGGTCAATCAGGCGTGCTTGTACATGCATTCACCTACGGCCACACACTGGGACCTCGTCAAGCGCATTCTCCGGTACCTCCGCGGCACTATCGACAGCGGCATCACGATCTCGAGCTCTCCATCGACTGAACTCAAAGCTTATTCCGACGCTGACTGGGCCGGATGCCCAGACACACGGCGGTCGACGCCGGATATCGTGTCTTCTCGCGAATCCTCGCCTCCTCGGTCGCCGGCGCCAACCAACGGTGTCCAGGTCCAGCGCTGAAGCCGAGTACAGGGCCGTCGCAAATGCGGCTGTTGAATGTTGCTGGCTGCGCAATCTTCTTCAAGAACTTCACGTCAACGTTGACAAAGCGACTGTCATCTACTGCGATAACATTTCTGCAGTATACCTATCGGAGAATCCAATTCACCATCGACGAACGAAGCACGTCGAGCTTGACATACATTTTGTCAGAGAAAAGGTCGCCCTTGGCCAATTCCGGGTTCTGCACATCCCAACTCGTCATCAGATTGCCGACATCATGACCAAGGGCTTGCTAACGCCATTGTTCCAAGAGTTCAGGGACAGCCTGTGCATTCGGTCTCCCCATGCTCAGCCTGCGGGGGGGTGTCAGAGACGTAGTCCAGGATAGGCTAGTTTCTCTCCTTGACTTTCTCTTGTAACTGAATGGGCAACGTTCCCACGTCTCCTAGAGTTTAGGATCAGCTGTTAGTGTCTAGTGGACAGAGAGCTTTGGCTCATGTATATGTACCTTCGCCTGACAGTAATGGAGCAAGAGCGTTTCTCTCCAACTCTTCACTCTCACAGTCGCCATATGTGCCCATGTTGTTTTGCTCTTGCATACGCTTGTAAGATGGTAAAGTAATGGCCATCAGTTCACAATAAATAGTGGTTACTGAGAGAAATTAAAAACCAAAAATCACTGAAAAAACCAAAAAAAAAAAGGCCAAGTTTTGTGCATCAAACAACTTATCCTAGGTACGTATGCCCTGCCAACAAGCAATCTTAAATGCACCTGCAGGCAAATTGTTGAAGCTCCGGAGTCCAGACAGGCATTCTAAGCTCGCAATCTGATATCAAGGTCCTACCACTCCGAAGTCAGTCCCTATGTTTTTTGTTTCTTTTTTTTTATATGAAGGAAAATCAGCCCCTGTGTAGCCAGTAGAAAGTAGTAAAGTTTAGAGCCCCAAAATATAATCTTGACATATGTAATAGCTATGCTCTTACACTTGTGTAAGCGAAGGATCGATGACACCGCCACTGACACCAAGACGCTTTCTTTTTCCCCACCGCATGCGGCAGCACCTTTAGACTGCATCAGATCGAAGTGCCGCATCCACTGAAACACGTAAGCACATCGGAGCCATTTCACAATGCTCTAGGTAGCTCATATGCTCGATCCCCAGGCGCGCGAGCGTGCCCCGCCGACGTGCCGCGCCCATGCCACGGCCTTCAATTCCTCCTCTCACCGCGCAAAGTTGCCGCGAGACTGAACCCGGTGAGCCGGCACGTATGCAAACTTCACGAAGGATATGATCATTCATACATATATGCGTAGGGCATGCAGCCCGCGCGCGCGCGACGTGCAATCACGCACTAGCACGCACTGAGCTAGCTGCCTGGTCGAGCTTGCGCGGCGCTATTGGACGACGAGTCCGGTGCTGACACGGCGCGAGCCGGCGCGCGCTAGTGCTCGCTACGCCGACGTCCGCGGCCATCATCAGATCGGGTGCTACAGTTAGCACTTGACGGCACTATATAAGCAGCAGCAGGTAAGCAGCTACAAAAGCAAAAAAAACTTCCCGAGTTATAGCCACACAGCACGAGTATAGTAGTACCTAGTACGTATACGTACTGACACAAGTAGCTAGCTAGTTTAGTGTCTTGGTGAGGTGAGGTGACGATGAAGGGTCTCTTGGTGCTCGCTCTGGTCGTGGCCGCCGCGGGGCTCGCCGTGCTGCAGGGCGCGGAGGGCGCGGGCGAGTGCGGGGCGACGCCGCCGGACAAGGTGGCGCTGAAGCTGGCGCCGTGCGCGTCGGCGGCGCAGGACCCCAAGTCGGTGCCGTCCAATAGTTGCTGCATGGCGGTGCACACCATCGGGAAGCAGAGCCCCAAGTGCCTCTGCGCCGTCATGCTGTCCAACACCGCCAGGAGCTCCGGGATCAAGCCGGAGGTCGCCATCACCATCCCCAAGCGCTGCAACCTCGTCGACCGCCCAGTCGGCTACAAGTGCGGAGGTAAGCAACTAAGCAAGAATTAGCTGATAATATATGTCCTAGTGTGTACGTGCTCTTGCTGTCAGTCTTCATTCTTGCGTCATTTTGAGTTGGTAAACAGTACACCATGAATTAACCAGTGTACATGAACTTTTTCCTTGTTTTACGTTCAGATTACACACTGCCTTGAGCCGTGAGGACTGCAGGGCTGGTGCCTGGCTATGATCTGTTTTAGTGCTACCAAAGCTGTGTGAGGTGTGCATCCAGCTCAGTGTTATCAAACACCAATAAATGAGTTCCATCATCTGGGACTTTGTGATTTAGAATTCTTCTTTTTGGGCCTTGTTAGTATCTTGAGGATTGCAGAGATGTGCCCCCAGAATTCTCGAAATAATAATAAAACTTTGTTTTTGTCAATAAACGTGCATGAGAGGAAGCATGTCTGCATGTGTACATACTTATTAATTAATCGCTTTACACTATTATGACAAACCAATAATCAGCTGCATTATATATATGGAAGTAAGATCAGTACCCCAAAAAAAGTACATAAAGGCAAGCTAGCTAGGGAGTGAATGAATTCACTGAAGATTTAATATCAAATTGAGCTAGCTGCTGATGCTCTCAACCCGTATGGAAATTTACCACGCTTCATGGGAACGGCCGAACGGGACAGCGTAGGCTACTGGTTGGGTAAGGGTTGTGCCTTCGAGGACACAGGCTAATTTAACCATGAAAAGGCCTAAAAGCTACTCACGAGGTGAGCCTCTGAGGCCTAAACTCCACCTGATCCGTGGGTCCATCAAGTAGCCTGCCCATGGAACCATGTCGATCATTTGAGGAAATTTGAGCAACACACCCCCAAGTCCATCCCCAATAGCCTTCTCACAATTCTTTCAAGGCCGGTTGCCAGCCCAGACTGTGGCCTGGTGGCATTTTGCATGTACTCTCAAGTCTCGAGTACCTCCCTAAAGAAAGGGAAAAAAAGTATGGACATGGATTACGGTAGTGTATTTTTGTGTTACGACTTATGACTTTTGTTTATATTTTGTGAGATAGTAGATAGTGAAGATATTGACATAGACACGCATATGATTTTAAGCTTGAAAAACTGTTTAGAGAATTCGCTTAAAAGACTTCCTATTTATTTCATTTTTTTTAGAATCCATAAACCAAAATCCCGAAAAAAAACCGGCCGTACAAGACCACACTAGACTGGACGGTACTGATGCTCGGCTGGGCCTTGGTTGGGCGAATCGGACGCCCGTGCGCACGCTCCGGGCGGAAACTCAAAAGGAGCAAGGCTACACCATCGCTAGCACGGTTCACATACCGCACAGCATTGCCCGCCCGCCCGCCCGGCGTCTCCACCACGCTGACACCAACGAGTAGTAACAGCGTACGTGCGCGCGCCGCTCGACTTGCAGGCGTTGCGAGCGCGCGCCGCTGTGCCGCAGGTGCGCCGTGCGGCAGAGCATACCCAGTACCCACCCATCTTGCCCACGAACTGCCTGGTACTACGTACGTAGCGGTGGTGCTTGTAACTTGGAATTAATGGTCAATAATTTTAATTAAGGTATTACAGACTAGTTGACAATTCCACTAGCCTACTAGCTCGTGCTAGAACCCAGATCTTAGCCTACAGCCATAATCAATTGGCCCAATGAGAACGTCGTGAATCGAAAAATTCGGATATTGCACTTCTTCCATATCTGACAAGCATTATGAGTGTGGCTATTGCTTTTTTATGTGGCTATTACCCTGCTCGGTATTACAATCTAAGGGTATCTTCAATGATCCTAATTAGTAACTAACTAGAAAACTTTCATATCATTTATATAGTACATACTAAAAACTAGTATTCCAAAGGACTATCTATAAGAATAGCTATTTGATGCTTACATGCACACATAATCATTTATAGAGGCTGCTTCGTTTTGCGTTGTAGACTAGAGATGAAATAGTAGTTAGCTGTTTGTGTTTTGCATACTCTCTTTTCTCCACATAGGATATATGCTGATGTGTACATGCAAATAGCTAGCTGACTCAGCACCATTGGAGATGCCCTAAACGAAGTGTGAGCTAGTAATTTAGGATAGTACTAACATTTGGTCGGGCCTAACTACCGAAATTGTGAGGTAGTTTTGTGTTACTAGTAGTATGTATCTTAGGCCCCGCTCAGCGTTCGTCGCTGGCGGTGGCGATGGCGTTGAAAACACTGTAGTATGTACTGTAGCTACAGTACCTGCTACAGTAAAATTTATTTTTTCTGTTTTTTTTAAATTTTACTTATACTTTTTTCGTTTTTGGTTTTTTTACATTTTTCTACATTTAATTATACTCAATAAACTAACTCAATTACAGTATTTTTTCAACCAACTACAGTATTTTTTCAGCAAAAATCAAAAGTTATCGCTATTCCGATCACCCCTTTAGCATGTCCTTAACGCCATCACACAAAGCATGACTACAAGGTTGCCGCACGTTACGTTCTAAGAAAGGTGTGCCACACATATATCGTGACAAACAAAACAGACGCCAAAACCTGCCACACTTATTTTGTGCACGGAAATATGCCAACTTTATTTTTTTTTCAAAAAAAAAATTGCCCAACTTGTTGGTTTTCTACCCACAAATTAATTACCGAAGAATAGCTTAAACGATTGTGGCAGCCAAAAGGTGTACCCACTAGCACGCCGACGTCGCGCAATTTTATTGGACGATGCATCTGGGACTGCCAAGTGTGCCCGAGTGTATAGTGTTTACCACATTTCAGGTCTCTTGCCATCATGGTGTCCGTGCTGCTCTCGAGCGCGTACTCCGGTGCTCGGCAGTATGTAAGCAGCAGCTAAGACGTTTAGCCAACGAGTACTCTAGTGATACGGCAATGAGGCCCCTCTCCCTGCTCGCCCTGGTCCTGGCAGCCACCGTCGCGGTCCTCGCTGCGCCGCGGGCCGCGGTCGGCGCCGGCGAGTGCGGCGCGACGCCGCCAGACCAGATGGCCCTGAAGCTCGCGCCCTGCGCGTCGGCGGCGGAGGACCCGCAGGCCGCGCCGTCGGGCAGCTGCTGCGCCGCGGTGCAGGACATTGGGAGGCAGCAGAGCCCCAGGTGCCTCTGCGCCGTGCTGCTGTCCGACACCGTGAGGCGCTCCGGGGTCAAGCCGGAGGTGGCCATCACCATCCCCAAGCGGTGCAACCTCGCGAACCGCCCCGTCGGGTACAAGTGCGGCGGTACGTGCGGCCATTGATACAAGTATTCTATGTGTGTTCTTCCCAAGAATTTGGTTCACTATGAAATGAGAGTGCGTTTGCAAGTGACGGCTCTTTTTTTTTCTTTGCAGATTACACGCTGCCCAGCCTTCAGGACTGATGGGTTGATTAGGCTCTGCCACCGAAGCTGGATTATATATATATATATATATATATATGTGTGCGCTACGACTTATGAATAAATAAGACTAGCAAGTAGTAACTCCGTATGCATGGGACACTAGTACGGTGAAGATGATGTGTATTGATGTTCTTGCGTCCAACTTTATGTTCTTGATGTGCTTGTGTTTGTGATGTCGAGGGCTGCAGATATGTTGCTCAAAATTCTGGAAAAAAAAACAAAGCATAAGGACTGTATTCCGATATAGACATTTACTACTTACTACTTATTGATGCATGAAACTCAAAATAGCAATACAGCACTATACGAAGCTAAAAGCACTTGGATCTGAAGAAAAAGGTAACATACGCTTGGACGCATGGTTGAGGAGATGAAATCTGTACTAAAAGGTTATGATTTACGGTCGTTAAGAAAGAAGAGAAATATGCTAAAAATTCTCCAAAAAATAATATCTAGTCCATAATTTAGGGGGGGGGCATAATTTAAAAGGCGTATATTTGGTTGGCCTAGAGATATTACTATATTAGAATTTGAAATAATTCTTAAACAAAAAAGGAAAAATATCTAACCCGATCCTAATTTTAGAGGCTTTGGTATGATAGTTGGCTTACGAACATATTAATTTGATACACAAATAAAAAAAGAGATAATAGATTCTATGCTACTGGGGAGTGGTCGATTCGACAAAATGCCATTTGCGAATAGCCTAACTACTATATGCCACTCGGTTCAACCGAAATTCTATTATATGCCATTGCATCAGTTAGGGTATGTTTGCCCCTGAAAAATAACGATTTTGCCCCTATGATAAAAATTATATATATGGCAAATTGGCTTAGCCAAAAATACTAAAAAAATTTTGGTGGATTATTGGGGTAGCGTACAACTCAAATATAAAATTTTGTGAACTGAATCTTTTATTTGTTCTATTTTTGAAATTCAAATCCAAATTTAGCCTATTTGAGCTATTTTTAAACCAGGGCAAATTCATTGTAGAAAAATAAATCATATTTTTTGAGAGCTATGTGATATCTTAGAAACATGTGAGAATTTTTCTAGAATTTTTAAACCTTATTTAGTCTCTGTTTGTAAATAGTAGCCTTTATTAGTATTTAAATTAAAAAATCTAAAAATTTTCTTTGAACAGTATCTTAAAATATTTTTCCTAACTCGTTGACATGTTGAATAATACCCCTGTGAATTTTTATAATTTGTGGAGATTGTTTGCTATTTTAAATAAATCGAGTTTACATCTTGCCAGGTCGAACCTAAAACACCGAAAGAAAGATAAAGCTGGAGCTTGCTCCTACATGTAAACTCTTTTATACGTGAATTTCTTCCTCTCACGGTATTCGTACAAGCACCTAGAACTAACATGGTAGCGTGGGACTATCTCGCTAGCAAGATGGAAAATTGGAAATTGAAAGAAAGTTGAAGTCAAAACTCGTTCCTTCAAGTGAACTATTTCCTACATAGGCGTCTTCTCTCCCAGTCTACATCCAAGCACGTACAATTCACATGGTAGTGCACGGTTGTCCCGCTAACAAGATTGAAACTAAAACGGCAAAAGAAAGATAAAGCCGGAGCTTGCTCCTACATATGAATACTCTTCTGTAACAATCCTAGTTTTTAGAGCAGGACCAAGAAGTTTTTTAGAAGTTCAGTTATGGATAGAAAGAATATCACAATTGTTTACGAGCATTTAAAAAAAATTAGCTTGATTAAAATATCACTTAAATGAAATCTTTGCTGTTTGAACCTGGCCTCCCGACGGGTATCGCACGCACGCCCCGCATTCCAGGGCACAGCAGCAACGGGCTACCTGTCACGTGCTTCCTGCTCACGTTGCCGCTCATGGCGCATCAGCCCAGAAACGCCGAGGCCCAACTCGATCTCAGCCGTCCATCGCAAACACCAGCCAAGAAAAATATAGGGAACTACCAGCCGGCCCCGAATCCTTTCTCTTCCCGCCTCTGCGTCCCCACCACCGGTTCCTCGCTCTGCTCGTTCCATTGCCATCCAACCATCCGTGGTTCATCCATGGCGGCAACAGCTCCCCTCCTTGCCAACCTAGCCGCGCCCACAGCCAGACACCGCCGCCGCCACCACCACCGGTTGCTGCAGCTCCAGCCAGGCTTCCTCGCCTCTCGGGCCCTCAGGCCGCCGCGCCGGCGGCTGTCCGCCGTCCAGGAAACGGAGGAGGAGGAGGCGAAGACGGCCGAGGAGATCACCGAGAAGTACGGCCTCGAGTTCGGCCTCTGGAAAGTAAGCGAGCGACAGAAGCTAATTTAGGAGTAACTCTTCGAGGCCCTCGTGAGCTGAATTAACTGTCGTATGTTGCTGCAGATATTCAGCTCCAAGGGGGAGGGAGGCGACGAAGGGGAGGGGAAGAAGAAGTCGAGGACCGACCAGGCCAAGGAGCTCCTGGCCAAGTACGGCGGCGCGTACCTGGCCACATCGATCACGCTCTCCCTCATCTCCTTCACCGCCTGCTACCTCCTCATCAGCGCCGGCATCGACGTCCAGCAGCTGCTCGGCAAGGCGCGAGAGATAAAAACCATTACAAGCTTCGAGTCGAATTGGTGCTGTATTTAGTATTTACGAGCCATGGCTTGTGCTCTTGGTGACAAACTGGTCTTGTGTGTAAATACTAAACAGGTTGGGATCGCCACGGACGAGACCGGAGGGAAGGTCGGGGCATTCACGCTGGCCTACGCCGCGCACAAGGCGGCGTCGCCGATCAGGTTCCCGCCGACGGTGGCGCTGACGCCGGTCGTGGCCAACTGGATAGGGAAAAGGGGGACGACTGATGCTGATGCACCCGTAAACTATAGGCACTTCGATGTGCAATTTTTTTGTGATTTCGGTTTGTTCTCAGTGGATCGATCATCATCTAGCCTATGCATATAAGCTTAGATGTACTAGCAGGGGCTACAGGTAAGAGCCTGTTCTTTTCAGTTTCTCAAAACGGTTTTTAACTTTTACTACAGTACCTAACTTTCAAACGGAGTATTTTTTTTAAAACGATGTCTATAAGTTAATTATAGTACACGTTAAAAGTCCAACATCTATACCATCCAAAATCGCAAGCAAATATCTCTTTCTCCGTAATCTCTACCGCAAACAGCTAAAATTTAAAAATTTCAACCAAAAACTAAAAATCGCAGCCAAAAAGAACAAGCCCAATCTGTTGCGGCTTTTGTAAAACATGTTGAAACAATAATGCTCGAATGTACCTGGGTTTTTAACTAGCGGTAAGGAATAATGTGTACAGATTTCTGAAACCATTAACTTGGAACACAGCTAGTACATGTACACCAGCAACGCTTTTTTACACTTCTCTGCATGACATCTGCAAGAGGTGCTCAGCATAGAACACTAGTCACTCATGCACTGTAGACATATTGCCAAAATATTTACACAATTTTGTGGCGTCATTCCAAGGGAGAACCAGACGGCCAATAGGACTGACCTTACCAGGTAACTTAGTTGTAAAACACCGGAATAAGCGCAGGCGACAGACTGATGGCACAAAACTGCAGCGCCTCAATATATGTAAGCCTAATTGGAACGAGGTGCTGAAACCATAGAGGCGCGGTGGAGCAATAAGTTACTGGATATACATCATGCATACCGCCAGACCACAACAAAATGCCTATCTCAGGCTGTACATCTTGACCGCTGCCAGCCCGCCCGCCCGCCCGCCCGCCCTTTTCTGTGAGAAAGGATGCAGAATTTGATAGAAACCACCAGCCTCCAGGAGTCCCAGGAAGAACATCTGCCATCCCAAAAATAATTCAGTTGTTTCAAATATCCTCAATTAACATTGCTACTTGTGGACTCGAGTCTCACAGTATAATCTTGTTGGTTATCCATGGTTGGAGCCTGCAGCTGTAGGTTCACTCACATCTGATGGCTGTTGGTTGAGTGCGCATGGGGTGCTCACCTCTTCAGCTAAGAAAATGTTGGTGTTAATCTGATCCCACAGTATTTCTGCTGTTTATCATGTTAAGTTCTTAAAAGTTCAAGTTGCAACTATGCGTACTTTTAGTAGATTAGATTTTAAACAAGATCCCAATGAATACTTGTCTTAAAGGATACGTGCTGTTTTCCACATATCAGTAATGCTAACATCACCATCAGTGAGAAGCCAGTAGTCAGCATCAGTCTGCAAAAGTGCGGTAGGATCATGAGTCACTGAGTCTTCTCGAAGAGTATGAGTATCATTGCAGCAGAAGATAACAAATAATTATTAAAAACAAACAAGTAAATCTGTTGTTATTGCTACCAGAAAGTTTACTGATTAGTATCCTCTACAAGTAACAAGCTGCAAACTGCAAGGATCAAGAATTCAAGATACTTGAAATTCAAGAGTATGCAACTAATGCAGCATTGCAGTTCATAGATGTGTGAACAATTTCTGATGAAGTAAAAAAAAGTTAGAATTGGATGTTCTTTGTGATATATTATGAATTTTGTCACCTTGTGTAGTAAATTATATATAAAAAAATGTAAAGCACACACTGTTGCAATCTAACTTACATCAACATCTGGAGTAATCCTCATCATCCCTCCAAAATCATGTGAAGCATTTAGATCTGGGGTTTTCTGGATACGCTGAATATTCGGCAACGCCTCCTTCGGTCTGTTGCTTTGTCCATCTTCTGTTGTTCTGAAGCCTTCCATGAAGGCAGGTTTTGCCACATTTGCGTGCCTTGGAGGTGTTGCAACACCAATCAGCTCCTCCATTTTCTCCTCAAATTTACTAATAACATAATAAGGATGTTAATGAGACAATTTACCTTTTGACACACAAGATTCAAGAGAAGACTGAAACATTACCTGACCAAGTAGAGATCAATTGAACCCATTGTACTCCTTATTACTATTCTATATCTCCTTTGGAGATAATCACCAGCCTGCTTATGGAACAAATGAACAGAACTCATGAAATAGTTAAAGATAATTAAACACCCAATGAAGTGTTAGCTTATTATTTTAACTGTTTCATTACCTCATCAGGATCTGGGACTTCCAGTGTACTACCATGGGGTGCTTTTATTGCGATTAGTGTTTCATTCTGCAGAACGACAAAGGCCATATGAGCTCACAGCAGAATTATTTCAGTACAGATTCTTATAGTTGTGTTAAGCAAAATCTGAATAATCAGAAATAGGATGACCTTCTTTTGGAAAAGAACAATATTACATTTCTTAGTAATATAAATAAACAAACCTGAAAGCAGGGCAATCCCTTGATGTCATCTTCGGTAAGGTATAGCCACCTAAAAACAGGAATAACAAAAAATGGATTAGTACATGATTAAACAGTTAAACAGTGAGTCAGTGACATACTGGCATGCTAGTATGCCCAAAAATCCAGCAAGGAATATAATTACCTCTGATTGCTTTCTTCTGCAGTTAACTCCCTCACCTTTTCACGCATTTCACTGCAAGGATTATTATTTTCAGATCATATAACTATTTTCTTTTGATATAGCAGCATAACAAATAACGGTTAATAATTTTGCAACCTCCAGTAGGTACGAACCTTATGCGTTCATCTAGTACTTGTTCCTGGAGATTAAGATTATCAACTTCCGTCTGCAAGAAGGTTACACCAAAGGCTGCTTAGATTCAAATCTTCTCATTTCCATATTCAGATACATTTATCCTGAGTGTGATAATTTCAACATGATTACATGAACTAGAAATTTACAGCAATAAATACCTGCAGAACTGAAATATCATTATCTAAGTTAGTTCCTGATTCATCCAAACTCCTGTAATGTTGTGAGGTTAGCATTTCACACCACAAATATAAGCATAGAAGGGTAAGAGAAGAAGGAAGACGATGATTACTTCCAACGGATTCTGTTCTTAAGCTTCTTTTCTATCAACCCAATTCCTTCAAGGACATTTGTAATGTCATATATGCGCCGTTTTTGAACCTGAGTTGTTAGAAACCATCTATAAACTTGTATCAAGAGGGACAAAGAGAAATGTCAACTTTAATGGGAATAAGAAAAATCTATACCTCTAATGTCTCGGCAGCGTTATTCAAATCTAAAATGCCATCTTGAGCCTGCTTGAGCAAATTAATGAACTTTTTGGTCAACAATCCTGAACAAACATCACATGAAGAGTTGTCAGTAAAAGAAAGAGTTAATATAAAACAAGACAATGTAACCAGATCTAAGAAGCACCATAATGCTAGATTATAACAGTCAAGGTAAGCAGAATTGCAGATTGTTTGAGATGAGACTACTATGATCACCTAATGAATTGTCATAGCGGCAAGAACTAGCAGGAGTAGGTGGATTGCCAGGTGAACCTGAAAAAACACAAAGGTGTGTGCATTCAACCATTAGTTAGAGAAAACAAATATAAAGGAAGACAAAACAAAATTTGTGAGAAACAAATTATGTTGATGTAATCAATATCATAGAACAAGAAGTTTCTACGTGCCAGCATTTGATATAGGCGTATGAGGTCCAGCTTTGCTGCATTTAGCCTTTGACTTGTATGTCCTAGCAGCTTTTCCAGAAACTGGGGTCATAAGTGGACTGCCAATTCCTTCAGTAAACCCAGGGCTGGTTATCATCCGTTCACTTGACTCAGCAGTATCACTTTCTCCACATGGAGATTTTCTTTTTAGCTGCAAAAGGGGGAAATGAAGGAAATTCCGAAATTGCCATAGTGGTTACATCTGCAACATATGCTAAACGCTGACAGCAGATCTCAAGTACAAGTGTACACTGAGTAAGTTAAAATACCACTTAATGCTAGGGGCCGCAGAAATATTTTGTTTCTCAACTGTAACCAACACATGAATGGCATAATCAGTTATAATGTGAAATCAGTTACCTAAGATCACAATACAATCCCAAGATCAAAGAAAAACATTGTGCAATTAGCACTAGTGTCAGACTGTCAGGTATAGCTGCTGTGACTACCAATAACCCTAACTTATAACTCCACTTCACCAGAAATTTCAGATATCTCTAAAATTTAACACAACTATATATGTGGGGCTTCAACCTGAAAGGTTGTGCCAACTATCCAAGATAGCAATGATCATAAATCTATGAACAGATACATGTTTCAGAGCCAATTTGCTACTACAACCTTGTACATTTAAACAGGTACAAGAACAGTGCTCCAAAAGGGATCCTTATAGCACCAAATAAAACTGATCTTTGTAGCAAACTGCACTGGAGATGACTAGATGAGCAACAACTTCTAGGCTGCAGATCATACAGCTCAGACATGACGACTTGCAGTAAGCACTAAACTGTACTGAAAGGTAGCAATAACATGACAGAAGCACCTGAATTGAGACTTTCTCCTCCTAATTGCCTGCAACTAAGTGGGACAACAGCGAATGCACCTCTAAACTGGTCCTACAGTGTAGCAAAACCTACTCTAGTACTCTCCCAAGCCGATACGAAGCTACTTACAAGCGGTTAGGAAGGATTAAGGAACATACCTAACCTGTAGCATTTGCCATCCAAACCTTACCCACCATCCCAAACCCCAAATCTCCCAGCAGACCAGCAAACCACATTTCACAAATTCTTCCAATTGCAATCAGTACTAGACGGTTGATAGACGCCACGCTTTCCGATGCGATGGAAGCTTCACAGCTGCGGTACTTTTTAGCTTCCCCAAATTATTCGGGGAAAGCAACAAGCTGCCCATAATTCCACCCAAATCCGCATGCTAATCCTAGACACCAACACTCCCAACAGAAAATATTTTGGAAAGGGAGCTGCAAAATTTGTATAAAGTGTTCCGGCAAATGACAGCCCAAACCGCACAAAACCTCACCAAAACCCCAAAACAAACAAGCAAATCAGTACAGTAAAGCTCCTCGTTAAGCTCAAAGCGGCAACTCACGGGCGTCCTGATGACGATCCCCTCCTCGATCTCGCCGCCAGCCCCGGGCAGGGATGCTGCTGCCGCCGCGGCGGGGGACGGCGGCGGGGGGAAGCGGTGGTAGTCGCCGGGGGCGGCGAAGGGTGGCCGCGCCGGCGCAAGCGGCACGTACCGCTGCACCGCCTGCACGATCTGCTGCGCCGCCGCCGGCCGGCCGCCTCCCGACATGGTCTCCGGCGGGGGGACGGCGGCACCTCAAATCCCGCGATCGCCCGGCGCGGTGAGACCCCAGTCCCGATCGGCCCGCCGGCGATCGTCCCCGACGAGGTCTCCGGATCTAGGGTTCCGGCGAGGCCTGCGGCGGCGAGGCGGAAGGTGGGGGCGGCGAGGGGCGGGGGGTAAGGGGAAAAGCGAGAGGAGAGAAGAAAACGAGGGAAAGGAGGGAAATTAGTAGCGTTTGCGACTTCGGATAGAGTATGGAGGGAAGGCGACGGAGGGGCGGATTTGCGACACGGCTATTTCTTCGAGGGGCTGCGTGCAAAAATCGCGCCTGAGTTGGGCACGCCGAGCTTGGTTGGTGGCACCTGTAGCTTTACGTTGAGCTGCCAACCTCACTGGTGTTGTTCCTTTCGATCGTTTTTGTTTTTTTGAAGGGATTGATCGTTTTTGAAACACCCTGGACTCTCAGAAGTTTTTGAATTTTCTTGAAACTTGCTTTGAATTTGAATCTTTTCCCAATTCGAAAGCACTCCGCCAATTTACGCTTTCCTCTTTCGGTTTTCTGCTTCCACCAGCCGTTGGCGCCTACCAATTTCCCGCCTTCTCCCCTGTTTCGCCTCTCCATCCGATTCTCCGCTGCCATCCCCTCACCGTTGTTCACACCACCCCATCTTGCTGTCAACCGGCCATACCTTGAGAAGCCAAGCCCTAACATTACCTTAGCGAGCCACCACAGCTCAGCAACCCACACCCCGTGATCACCTGAGCCACTCCACCGCTACCGCAACCTCTGTCTCACAGCCAACTAACCCCGCCCACTTTCCTTGATCACAACGGTTTACTAAACTGAGAGGCACCAAGACCAAGGTGCCACCATGCCTACCAACCTTGCTAACACAACCACAAGCCTTTTCGCCCGTCACCTCATCAGCCGTGACCAAGGTTGTTAAAAACGTGATTCTAGGTATAGAATCATACGATTCTACGATCTCACGAAGCCAATCCGATTCAAATCGCATCTAGAGTCGTATCTGGTAGAATCGCGATCCTAATCCTAGAATCGTGTAAAATCACAGTAGAATCGTGGTAGAATCACAATAGAACTATGTAAAATCACGTATCACCCAATATTATGAAAGACCTAGGTATTTGGTTGTGTCTTATCTCTCAATTCAAGTTAAATGTTAAATACTAAGTAGTTAATAGCTTTGACATTAAGATTTAGATGTTTGGAATAATAAATATTAATTTAATTATCTATTTATTTTATATTTTTTATGTAAAATGATCAGATTATGGCAATATTGATAACAGCGCTCTTCAAGTCGTGGCTCTCAATGATATAGAATTTAAAACATAATCCTAGTTGTGAATAAGATATATTTATTAATCAAATTAGATACCAAATGATCAAATAAACACTTATATCACTCTTAAAATATACTATAAATTAGAATAAATATGTTTTTGGTAGAATCAAGTAGGATCTTAGATTCTACTATTCGATCCTAGAATGCAATCCTGCTAGAGTGTATCCGATCCGATTCAAAATCACAATTCTAACAACCTTGACCGTGACTCCACTATTCCTACCTCCTTCGAAGGGATATAAGGTCGGGACAACACCGTTTTGTCATTTGCATTGACCTCCCTTCGCACCACCAGCCCCTCACCCTCTTCTCCGACCAATCTTTCGCCGTCGCCACCAAAGAATCGTTGGTAAGCCTCTTTTTCCAATCTTGTTAAATCTTCTATTGTTTTCCAATTGGCTTCACCTCTAGCTCCAGTATGACCCCCACAAACCTCACCGTGACTTGTCTCAACCTTCTCGAGCCCCTAAACCTCCGACAACTATCACCATCGCCGAACCAAGCGTCCTACTGTGGGCAGCTTTCTATGGACCTCCGTGGTTCAAGCCATCACCACCATGGCCTTTCCTATGCCCCAGAGATACTCAAACCACTTTCACCCTTGTCGTTTATCCTCCCTATAGCCCTTGTGCCATGATCGACCACCTTGGATCCCCAAGCCTTCCCAATCCGTAAAATGGACTCCTTGGCGTTCCTAGAATCCATTCATATCATCAATTGCCGTCGGGAACCAATGAATAAGTTGCAATTGCTCGCCATCGGTTTCCCCTACTCGCCATTGCTGTAGCATCATCGGGAGGAAGAAGACATCGGACACAGCCATAGGCCTCACAGTGAAGGCCTAAAGCACAGAAACCACATACAGGATATGATACATGATGAGTGATATCTGTCTATATCTACTCCGATTGCACCCATAGATAGGAGAGAATTGTTCTGGAATCTAGAGAGTTCACTATTTAGGTTGAACACCATTCACAGGATAGGCGAGAGAAAAAGCCCACAACAACGAGGACCGCATCGTGAAATACTCTAACATAGTGCTCATGGGCTCAGGGCGAACCTAAGATAAAAAATGAGTGGGGATATCCACATATATGAAAATGACAAACATACGCTAGAAAATACAATTTTAAGCATTCATATATAGTCAATGATAGAGCAAATAGGAATATAAACAGTTAAACATTTGGTCGCTCTACAAGAAACTAAGACTAGGTTCTTTTTCACTTTTAGTCGGATTATGCTTGTACGAATTATAGTAATTAGTTTTAAACGGTGTGTTTTTCAAGGCGGGGTCAACAAGAGATTGCAGTAAAAAGTGTACTGAGTTCAGCTGTATCGGCTAAAATTACATGTGACTATTTTTCTATGCATACCACCTCTCGTGAACATGCAGAATTTAAATATTTAAACCATAAGTCATATGCTATAATCCAGAAAAATCCCTCCTAAATTTTGAGTGGGGTTTCGGCTAAAGATGGCAATAGGTAGATACCCGCTGGGTATTGCTAACCCATACCTGCACCCGCACCCGTTACAATACCCGTACCCGCACCCGGGTATAAAAACCTACCCGTACCCGTACCCGCGCGGGTATTTATACCCGACGGGTAACCCATACCCGAATTGATAAGGGTATATACGAGGCACAGGTATATACGGGCGCGGGTATTTCTATTGGTTTCGTTTCGAATATATATATACGTGCCACATATATATGTATCCGTTGCTATCTCTAGTATACACCCGGTTGGGTATATTTTATCCGCGGGTATGCAGGTACGGGTAGTATATACCCGCACCCGCACCCGCATACCCGATGGGTAAAGTTTTTTACCCATTAGCATACCTGCGGGTGAAGATATCTTTCTATACCTACCTTTTTATCGGGTAAAATCTATCAGGTACTCGGATTTCGAGTACCCGTTGTGCAACCGTGTCGTTGAGAGGCGAAGCGAAACGGCGATGTCGCGTTATTTCTCCACGTCCCGAGGCCCTAGCGTACGAGGAGAAGGTGTGGCCGCAGGCACCGTCCGATTTGGCGGGCAAGGCACGCTAACGCGTCACGACGCGCCGCGCCTCGTGACCCCGCTCCCGCGGCCCTTCGTTCTGCACGCGCCGCGATCTTCCGCGGAGTTGCTTGCCTAGTCGCCGCCGCAGAAAATTCGGTGGGGGAACTCGAGCTGGGATCGTCTCGGGCCCAACCGGCTAAAAAAATTATGGGCTTTTCCCTCCAGGTCCGTAGTCTAGCATGGATCGGCGAAGCTTCCAGAACCTCTGGCCAACCCACGTGGCACCGACTGAGCCACTGACAGAGTGACACGTCCTGACGTCCCCATTTAAACATCATCTTCCGATTCCCAAACCCCTTCCCCCTCGAGGCCTCGGCAGCCACGTACGGCCATGGCGTGCGCCTTATCCGCCTCTACGGTCTCCTCCGCCGCCGCGCCGCTGCAGTCCCTGTCGTTTCCCCGCGCCTTCGCCGGCGCCGCCGCGAGGCCCCTTCGCCTCGCGAGATCGGCCAGGACCCGCAACTTCGTCGCCCGCGCCGGAGGCGAGCTCTTTCCCCGTTTGATTCGTTCTTTTGGGCGTTTGGTGTGAGTTGGATTTGGTTTGGTGGACGCGTGTTTGTGTGCGCAGGACGACCTGCCGCTGGTGGGGAACAAGGCGCCGGACTTCGAGTCGGAGGCCGTGTTCGACCAGGAGTCCATCAAGGTGTGCGGTAACCCACCTGCATTGTGCACGCGCGTTGTTGTAATTCAAACTTTGAGAAGCAATCGATTTGGACCAGCAAAACTGGCCTGCTCGATTGGTACATTTTTTTCTTGAGGAATGATTGGTATAGTTTATATTAGATGTTTCATCCATCCGCGCGATTCATGAATGTAGCAGCTGTATCCTGTATGTATGGTTGGTGATGCTTGTGATTGATGATGTTGTTGATGGTGCCCTTTTGTGCCTGCATGTCAAGCTGCCTGATTACATTGGGAAGAAGTATGTGATTCTCTTCTTCTACCCCCTTGATTTCACATTCGTCTGCCCAACTGGTGCGTCACCATCTTGTGCTCTTTGACGGTAAACTTTATTTGGGTATTGCATGGTTATCAAGTCGTCGCGACTAGGCGACAAGTCGGTGGCGCTGGACCGACTGGAGCGGTTGACTCGACTTGCGCCGCCACCGCCGGTTCTGCCACCGCCGCCGCCGGATCTGGCCACCGCCGCCGCCAGATCTGCCGTCGCCGCCGCCGGATCTACCGTCTCCGCCGTCGGATCTAGTGCTCCGTCGGCGGCAGGAAGAGGGAGCAGCGACGACGGAGATGAGGCGGAGGTCGGAGAGGAGGCGGAGGCGGAAGTCGGGAGGTCGGAGAGGGAGAGGAGGCGGAGGTTGGAGGAGAGGCAGAGGTCGGAGAGGAGGCGGAGTCGGGGAGGTCGGGAGAGGGAGAGGAGGCGGCGGTCGGGTCGGGAGAGGAGGCGGGAGACACGGAATGAGGTCGCAGTGGGGCAGTGGTAGGTTTATAAGGGCTGGGATATTGCAAGTTAGCCCTTTAGTTTTCTAAAATTACATAAAGTCCTTCTATATATATATAGATATTCATATAATCAGTATGAACAGTACCGGTCGACTAGTCGACGACTAGTCGGTCCTTAGAAGGGTAGTGTCGACTTGATAACCTTGGGGTATTGCATTCTAAAATGCATTTTTATACTTTGCAGAGATTACTGCTTTCAGCGACAGATACGAGGAGTTTGAGAAGATAAATACCGAAATTCTTGGTGCTTCGATTGATAGTGTGGTATGTTAGTTTTCATTTGCATGACTTTCTATGTAGTTACGGCTATACCACCCATTTTCAGACTCCAGTGTAGCAATCTCATTACTTGCTTCATTGCCCTGTTGTAATCAGAATAACATATCATCTGGACATGTAGTTGTTCTCTTGAAACTATTTATCTAGCTTTGGCATGCATTAATGTCATCATGTAGAAATTAACTGTGGAGTGTTCCTCTGTTTGTATGAGTGAATATCTATTTGTCCTTAGAGTGAAAAATTAAATCCACTAACATTTGTAGCGTAAGTGCTAATGTTGGAGTGACAATGTTGGAGTGACATCTATTATGCCTTATGCGAATATGAAAGTAAAGCGTGCTCTGTATGAATCAGAGAAAAATAAGGTAGAAATTTTTGATTCCATGTGTTAAATATACTCACCAACTCCTTTGAGAATGATGTGGGGCTAACATATTTATATTCTGCTTTCCTTCTGCCAAGAAGATGCACTGTACTCAACTTATTTACCTAACTTATATCCAGAAAAACCATTAACTTCAGTTTTAAGTAGTGACTGGTTTGCAGGCAGTACTGCTTCTGTTTTTCTCTTTTCTTTTTGCTTTTGTATTAAGCATTTCACTTTATGGTCTGATAGTTATTATTCACTGTTACTCTATGGAATAATAAGTAATCGCAACCTATGCTTCATTAGTGTCTCCTACTGACTCGACATTTGAAATATCCTTTGCCTGTAGTTTTCCCATCTTGCGTGGGTGCGGACAGACGGGAAATCTGGTGGGCTTGGTGATCTGAAATACCCGCTGATTTCTGATGTCACCAAATCAATTTCAAAGTCTTTTAGTGTACTGATCCCTGATCAGTTATACTGCTATTTTGATTTTTGACCCCCTGTTTGTTATATATGATCCACTCTTTCTTCTGGATTATTTGCTTTCATTTATGCCTTTCCTTATGTGTTATGAAATGTCATAAGAGTCATTAATGTTTTTTTGCCAGGGAATTGCTCTGAGAGGATTATTCATCATTGACAAGGAGGGTGTGATTCAGCACTCTACCATTAATAACCTTGCTATTGGCCGTAGCGTGGATGAGACATTTAGAACCCTTCAGGTGGAATGAAAAGAGAAAAAATTGCATCTTGCTCAACATGCATTGCCATGATGATTTTTGAATATTGATACTGCCTGTCAAGATACATGGCTAGTTTTGCTATTTTTAGTCGCACTTTAACATAGCTCTAGTGTTCAACACAGCAAAACTTGTCCATATCAGAGTTTTGAACTTTAGCATGCAAGCATGAAATCTGATTAACATTTTTCTTTGATGACAGGCCCTGCAGTATGTCCAAGAAAACCCGGATGAGGTTTGCCTGGCAGGTTGGAAACCTGGGGAGAAATTGATGAAGCCCGACCCTAAGGGCAGCAAGGAGTACTTCGCTGCTATCTAGACATGTCCTTTGCAGTTGCTGTCAGGTTTTGTCATAGTCATGGTTGGGTTCCACTTTGTTCTTGTGACCTGAGTTGTGGTTATTGTCCATACAGTTTGACTGTATCTCTGCTGCCTTTTTCTGCAAATAAGGGTTTGTCTGGGTGTCTTCTTGGATCCACCCTCCAATTTGGAAGGAAAAATGTAACCATCGGAACAAAATCTTATTTTATATCTGGGCAATGGCTTTATTTTAAACCTAATTAACATTACTTTACAAATGGATAATTCAACATATTTCCTTTCAAGGTATTATACTCAACACATGATGCCATGAGGCTAGTTTGAGTCGTACAATTCTTTAATAAAGATGTTAATGTTAGTGGTGGACATGCCCACCGCTTTCAGTCAACAAGGCGAGCTTCCATTTTCAGCTCCGAGCCCAGCCCAGTATGCCAGCAGGGGAGGGAGCAAACATTCGGCCTAAATGCACCTTACTGTAAGTATCACCTGCCACTCTTTCTACTCCCATTGCAAAGATAAATGCGTGAAGAATCTTCTTGGTTCTCTTGCATGTA
Organism: Melocanna baccifera; assembly: GCA_036346265.1. Lineage (NCBI taxonomy): Eukaryota > Viridiplantae > Streptophyta > Magnoliopsida > Poales > Poaceae > Melocanna > Melocanna baccifera. Next base: position 16,908,031 of record CM070687.1, read on the forward strand.
GGTTACATACATCTGATTGCTTTTTACTTTTCAAGTAAGCTTTTGCTCAAATGCAACTGCCTCTTGTTTACAGGGGACTCTGGGGGAAGGGAGGGAAATGGACAACATGGGATTTCAAGCACAAAGCGGAGAATTGGAAGCAAACGTCTTCACCAAACTTCCGCAGCTTCAAAAATCATGTAAATTTGGTTTTAAGGTACTCTCTTCACCAAACTTTACAAAAGGGCCTTTATCATAAGCACAATAATGTTTCTCTTGTTCTTATCAAAAAAATAAATCAATTAATGGTGTTATGTATACAGTCTCTTAGGAGAAATAAAAGAGTGATGGTAGTACTAACTACCTTAAGATATGCTTACTTATAATTGCACTGGCAGAGCCACAGGTGTCACTTTTCCATCACCTTGGAGTGGTAGTGTAGTGGCTCTGCCGCATCTTCTGCGCCCATTACCAGCGCGCCAGGGGTATTAAAATGTGGAAGCTTTTCTGCAGATAATGCCACCTGTGCGCTTTTTAGCATCCCCTCTTGCTCCACTTTAAAAAGCCGCCTGCAACAACCTAGTGCTTAGTGTTTGTTTAATTCCTCGGCACACCACACTGCCCCTTTGCCATTCACAGATCAAACAGCAACCTGACTGCTGCTTCGATTAAGTAGCTGGAGAAAGAAAAAGGAAAGAAAGGATCAAAAGAAGGGCATGCAGTGATTGGGCTTTCTTTTCTGCTTTCGTCTTTGTGTTTTCTTTTGCAGTATTTGCTCTTCTCGATCTCTTCTGCGTATATACTTTTCTCCTTGAAGCGCTCCTTTTGGGGAAATGGCTTTGTGATGATTAGGGCTTGGCCTTTTGCTTCCCTTCTTTGACTGACCACTACCTCAGATTAGTATGAACAGATCATGCTGTGTATACTGATACATAGAGCTGAACACATCGATGCCAGAATCCTAGAAAAAAAAGGTGAAAGCTTGCTCTCTGAAGAAGTGACATGGGAGTTTTGGAGAAGTAGTCACTATTTATTAGGTTCGTGATAGCTTCAAGAATATTCATGTGATGCACAGTTCTGATGATGTGAACAGACATTCACAACTGCATTGAAAAGGTGAAATTAGGAGGAGAGTGGAATGAAGGGAAATCTCTTGGGAAGGCGGCGTGAGAGGGAAGCCATTTCTGACTGTTTGTTTTGGGTGGCTGTTTACTCTGTCCCTTTTCCATGTTCGTATCCCAATAAAGAACAATGTTCGAGCACGACTTTTGATGCAAATGTACGCAGTAATGACTGGTCAATGATGCTGTTAACCGGGCTTTATTAAATGTTTTGGCTTTTCCATGACAGTTAATCCTGCTCGTAGTAGTACTACTGCAAACCACTTGGAACACTGCTCCGAGGAATCCTAGTTAATATGGCCATTGTTTGAACTTTGATGTTTGCAATTTACCATCTATCAGTAAGCTTTCAGTGCTACAAATACATGCATGCTGTTATTGATCAATGCTAGATCTCACATGACACATGGTTATATGATTAGTAAAAATGTATTCTCTTCACTCTAGCTGGTATGAGTTCTTTCTTGTAATGGCACATTGGCACTGAAACTTGAGAAACGGCCTAACCCTGATGAATGAATGTATAAATTGCTGTGTCTAGTAATGCAGTCTGCTTTTGAGGGAGCAGGAATGCTGAAAAGCCCCAGCTTTACTGAGCAGCATGTGGCTGTTTAATGTCCACTGCTACTACTAGTATTTGTTACTGATGCTAATCTTTGCCATGCACACACATACACACAGCATACGGCAATTAGGGGACGCTTTATTCCTTAATACTTGAGTCCCGAGAGAAAGAGGCCGTACACAGTTCCCGATTCTTTGAGGGCACAAAGATCTCTCTCTCTCTCTCTCAGAGAAAAGAATTTAAATGGGCCCTCTCAAAAGATGAGAGGTCACTGCAGGCCACGTCAGATCGTATCGATCACATAAAGCATCATATGTTGTATCGTCATCATTGCAACATCAGTCCCATCCCCTGCTTTTAATGTGATCAGTTGTATAATTATACGACCAATGAGCAGGTACAAAAGTATGTATGTACTTCCTACATGATGGATGTATATATGGGCTACTTACTGGTGCACTTTAGGGCATCTTTTTGACGTATTTTGTTAGGGAGTAACAAAGTTAGTTACCTTCAGCCTGGAGGTGCTTCTATGTATATGTAAATGGAACTCTACATGTTCCAAAATAATTTATTTTTTTGAGAGCATAAAAGAATTGTTGTTAGGCGCTCCATAACTGCTGTAGAATCTGTAATCTTGGGGGGGGGGGGGGGGAACAAGTCTTTCCTGATAATTGCTTTAATGTTTTAAGTTGTTAATTGTTAGGAGTTAACAAAGGTTAGTTACCTGCAGCCTGGAGGTGCTTCTATGTATATGTTAATGGAACTCTACATGTTCCAAAAGAATTTAATTTTTTGAGAGCATAAAAGAATCGTTGCTAGGCGCTCCATAACTGTTGTAGAATCTGTTTTATCTTGGGGAAAAACAAGTCTTTCCTGACAATTGCTTTGATGTTTTAGGTTGTTAATTGTTAGGATTTTTTTACGAATCTAAATTGTTACGAGTAGTTATCACATCACATCATTATTTTGTTTTGTTTCAATTCGTTCCAGGTTTCGTAGGAGATGATAAATAATGGTGGCATGCAGAGATAGCAAAATCATAAATTCTTGCAGGTGGAGAGTTGTAGGAAAGAACTGTCCCTTACAAAATATAGTCTATGGTATGTATGTATTCTTCCCATTTGCCATTTTACTTGTTAGTTGCACAAAGATTAAAAAGAAGATTCCATGATCATGATGATTACAGTCGCAACTCACAAACATAGATTATGCTCAGCTTTCTCTAAAACAATGTAAATTATGTAAATGGATTTATTTTGAGTTAGATAGCATAAGCTAATTATTTTTGCCTTGAAAAGGGGGGCATGCTATGAAATGCTGAAATTTGCAGGGATTATGTTCATCTATGTTGCAAGCTTTGCTACTGAACTATCTTTCACAAAGTTGGGTCTTGAAATTTTTACTCTTATTGCATCGATTGTGCCAATGACCAATGCACATTTGTCATTTGTCCAAGTGCTACTAGATCAGGTTCTAAATTATATGTTTGCCAGTTTGCTCACTTTGATGCATTCATGCATAGAATTTAGCTCAGGTCATTCTTTAGAGGCAGCTGATCACATACAAAAATCCAGTCACAAAGATACTGTTTACACCCATATGATCTCCTGGCTTTTGTCTTTTAGCTTCTAGTTTGAATGCATTGATTTCTTAACATAGGTTTTTTTCTTCTTTTTTCTCTTTTTTCTCTGTATTGTCTGTAGATATATAACGAATTTTTCATTTTTTTAATTTTTTAATTAAATATCTCAGTTAAAAGCTAATAACGGCTACAATGCATGTTTTAATTAACAATCATAGCTAAAAAATATTAGTAAAAACCGTTTTGAATGGAGCCTATATATCCTCCGCATGACACTGTTTGATTGATCATAGATAGAGGGGAAAGCTGAGGTGCCTTTGTATCTGCTTTGTCAGCACATGCATTCTCCCTAGCCACTTTTTCTTTCCCACCACAAAATCCACTTTGGACCAAAAAATAGCCTCCCCAAAGAGAAAGAGAGAAAGAAAAGAAAATATATGCAGCCAGCAGTCCTCCCCAACAAGAAAAGCACAAATCCACACACAGAAATCCTTCCTTCACCCCTCGCTGCTCAAAAGACGAACGCATATAAAGCAGCAGCACATCCACCACTTGCAGCTGCAGTACTGACCCGGCCCCTCTATATCTAGGCATTTCATTCCCTCTTGCACCTCATCGCAACTGCTACTAGCTAGATTAGCACGTACTGCCGTTGCTACATCCAATCGATAGGTAGATAGGTAGTTATTGGTGGCGCGAGATGAGGGCAGGCGGGTGCACGGTGCAGCAGGCGCTGACAGCGGAGGCGGCGGCGGTGGTGAAGCAGGCGGTGAGCCTGGCGCGGCGGAGGGGCAACGCGCAGGTGACGCCGCTGCACGTGGCGAGTGCGATGTTGGCGGCGCCCGCCGGGCTCCTGCGCGCGGCGTGCCTCCGGTCGCACTCGCACCCGCTCCAGTGCAAGGCGCTGGAGCTCTGCTTCAACGTGGCGCTCAACCGCCTGCCGGCCTCCGCCGCGGTCGCCTCGTCGCCGCTGCTCGGCGGGCACGGCCACGGCCACCATCATCACTACTACCCACCGTCCCTATCCAACGCGCTCGTCGCGGCGTTCAAGCGCGCGCAGGCGCACCAGCGGCGGGGATCCGTGGAAAGCCAGCAGCAGCCGGTGCTCGCCGTCAAGATCGAGCTCGAGCAGCTCGTCGTCTCCATCCTCGACGACCCCAGCGTCAGCCGTGTCATGCGCGAGGCCGGCTTCTCCAGCACCCAGGTCAAGGCCAACGTGGAGCAGGCCGTGTGCAGCACCACAACCACAGTGGCCACCACTCCTCACCAAAACCCTAACCCTAGCAGCACGGCCACCACGAGTCCACCTCAAGAAACTAAGGCCAGACTGCCGCCCGACCAGGTGCGCGACGAGGACGTCGCCGCCGTCCTCGACTGCCTGGCCGCCCGGGGCAAGAGGAGGGTTGTGGTCGTCGCCGAGAGCACGGCCGCGGCGGAGGCCGCGGTGCGCGCTGCCGTGGACAAGGTCAAGAGGGGCGAGGCGAAGAAGAACGACTCGCTGCGAGGCGCGCAGGTCGTCAGCCTCCGCGTGTCGTCGTTCCGGGACATGCCAAGGGAGGAGGCGGACCGGCGGCTCGCCGAGCTGCGGTGCCTCGTCAAGAGCCGACGGCTGGTGCTGCTGGTCGTGGAGGACCTCAAGTGGGCCGCCGAGTTCTGGGCCGGGCACGTCCAGAGTGGGAGGAGAGGCTACTACTGCTCCGTCGAGCACGTGGTCACCGAGGTGCGCGCCCTGGCTTGTACGGCGGCCGCCGCCGCCGCCGCCGAGCACGGCCTCTGGCTCGTCGGGTTCGGGACCTACCAGACCTACATGAAGTGCAGGGCGGGGCAGCCGTCGCTGGAGAGCCTGTGGGGGCTCCAGACGCTCACCGTCCCCACCGGCAGCCTCGCGCTGAGCCTCACCTGCGCCTTCGACGACAGGTAAATCCGGCTGTCCCCATCGGTGCCGATCTAAAGCTGTTAAATTTTCCGGTGCAGTATGTTACGTCAGGTGAACGAATCTTCCTGAAATGAAATGACTCTGACCAGTCGTTACCGAGATAGTAGTAGCAGTAGTACCACCCCTGCAATGTGGTTTTCGTTCCCTTTTCTCTCTGCCGACCGGCCATGAGTGAGCGAAAGCTTGCATCTTTTCCGTGCTTTTCAGGTAAAAGCTTTAGGTCAGTAGCTAGCTCACCGGCTTCACATTCCCTCTTTATTTTGCATCTTTTGTTTCCCCAACTTTGTCTTTCTCCTTTCTTAGAATTCTGATTAGGTTTTAAGATGAAAACCATAGGGGATTACAAATCATTTGCGTGCATGACCGATACAATGTCAGAGACACTGTATATGGTACACCGGCGAAGGGCTTGCTTATTTTGTGGACATGTCGATGGGTGAGGTGACAGTGGAATCTTATTCCGTTTGTTGTTTCTGCAGTGCGCTGGGCGCAGCTAAACAGTCCATGAAAGCGAGCTCTGACACGGATGGGAACGGACCGGTGCCTTGCTGGCCGCTTTTGGGTGGCAGCCAGCTTACCTCCAGATGCTGCGGCGATTGCTCCGCCGCAAGGATTGACACCAAGGCGGCATTGCAACGGTCGTTCGTCTCGTCGTCCAGCCTCCCTTCTTGGCTTCAGCATTGCCGCGACCAGGTACTACTCAAATGTTCAATCATATTCATTTGATGCTACTATATATGTACTGTTTTTTATTATTCTGTTCTCATCTTCATCACTAACTTTTGCTCTTGCGCTATAGGAGCCTACACATCCCACGGATCTTGGCAAGACATGGAGCTCCATCTGCAGCAAACCATCTCAGCGGATGACACTTCACTTCTCGGCTCCGGTGTCTCCTGCCTCCTCCATTTCTTCCTATGAGCATGGCCACCAGTTGCACCAGCCTCGCCATTCGTGGCTTCTCGCCGATCTTGACGCAAAGCACCCATGGAAGCCCAAGTGCGAGGCTGATGAAAATGTCAAGTCGCACGACTCGGGCGCTTCGAACGGTTCGGTGGAGGTGGAGTGCCGTTCCAAGTTCAAGGAGCTCAACGCCGAGAACCTGAAGGTTCTCTGCACCGCATTGGAGAAGGAGGTGCCGTGGCAGCAGGACATCGTCCCTGAGATTGCTAGCACTGTCCTCCAGTGTCGGTCGGGGATTGCGAAGAGGCGTGACAAGTCGAGGTCGACGGATGCAAAGGAGGAGACGTGGATGTTCTTCCTCGGAGGTGACACCGAAGGAAAGGAGAGGGTGGCGAGGGAGCTCGCCAACCTCGTCTTCGGATCACGCAAGAACTTCCTGTCCATCAAACTCGGCGGCGCCTCCTCGCCGTCCGCGTCGGCCGGCTCCACCGAGGAACACCGGAGCAGCAAGCGGCCACGGACATCGGTGGCGAGCGATGCCTACCTCGAGCGGCTCTATGAGGCCATCTCCGAGAACCCGCACCGCGTCATTCTCATGGAGGACTTCAAGCAGGCCGACCAGCACTGCCAGGTCGGCATCAAGGAGGCCATCGACAGCGGGGTGGTGCGAAGCAAAACCGGAGACGAGGTTGGCGTGGGCGATCCCATCATCATCCTGAGCTGCGAGAGCTTGGACGCGAGGTCTAGAGCTTGCTCGCCGCCGAGCAAGCAGATGAAGCTGGAGAGGGAGGAGTCCAAGGAGGAACATACAAGTGATCATGATCATAAAGAAGTTGGCGCCTCTTCGTCCTCTTCTTCTTGCTTTGATCTGAACCTCGACATAGAGAGTGATCAAGCAGATGAACGCAATTTCGGTGATGTGTGTCTGCTCACGGCGGTCGACCGGACGCTGTTCTTCAGAAAACAAGAGTTGTGATTGTGTACATGAAGGATCCATGTGTTTTTTGAGTTTCAGGGGGGACCTTCTGATGAAAAGTTAGATTAATTGGATGTCTAATTAGCTCTTTCTTTCGTTTATTTCTTCGTTAATTTTTTCAGTTTCCCTTTACTTTTGTTTTTTTGGGAATTCATGGCATTGGAGGATTGGATCAATGGCATATTATGCGCTTCATTAATGACGAAATGGAGATGTTGTAAATTGTGGTGATGGTCAATATATTTTCTGCTAGCCTACGGTTTGGATAGTGGATATACCTGTATTCTGACATGTAAGCTTGTATTCTCCGTGCTAACTAACAAAATAAAAAGAGTATATTTTACAAAACCACACTATATTTAGTAAAACTATGATAAAACCATACTTTTTAAACAATAATTTTATAGAACCATATTTCCTTTGAACGATATTTCACAAAACAGCACTTTAAAGCATCCAATGGGCTAAGTCCATTCGTCGGTCTCACAAACCTATCTCGTTTTCATTGGCTAATACTGATAGACTTGTGAGACCGACGAGTGAGTCCAGCCCATTGAATATGACGGTAATATTTGAAAGTGTGGTTATGTGAAATGTTAAATAAAGAGAAGTGTGATTCTCTGTAATTGTTATTTAATAGTGTGATTTTGTGATAGTTTTATCAAAAATAGTGTGGTTTATAAAATTTCCTCAAACAGAAATGATGAATCTGTTTTGATTCCAGGAGATTGTCTATGTAAATATTCGACTAATTTCTTGAGAAAAACTTGTCAGATGGTTTGAAAGTTGGATTTAGATTGGTCACGTCGAACCCCAACATTTAACGCCAGTGTCGCCGCGCTCGCCCTCTTCCCACGTTGCCGCCGCCGTGCCTCCTCCCCAACGCTGCTACCACCTCCAGCACATTACAACGCGGAAAATCTTTATCTGTACAGGGAGAAACTCATAACTGAAGCTTGAGAAGATATCACCAGTGCACGAATCTCTTAGCAGATTTGATTGTGAGAGATTCGGTGGCAGCCCCTGGTGGGCAGGCTTCGGCCGTTTTTATGAATTTTCTCTCCTATTTATAAAGAGTGCCAGAGCTCCTGCTACATTTCCAAAAAAAAAAGGAAAAAGAAATTCGGCTGATTTCCTAAAAACTTTTGGTAGAAAATCCATTCAAAACATGGCATTTTATTACGATCGAGTTGGATCATCTTGACAAGACCAACCAATTTTAATTAGAAACAAGTTCCCAGTAACTGGCTTGACGCGATCGGACTACACATTCACACACAACAATTAGTACTGAGGGAGAGAGTTTCCACATCATATATAGGGACTTTTTGCGGAAGAATGCCTCCCCTCTCTCTTTGCTTCTTTGCCTTCGGTAGCTCTCAGTTTGATATTAGCTTATAACTTTTTTTACTGTAATTGAGTTGATTTATTTAGTATAATTAAAATTAAAAAATGTAAAAAAATATGTTAGCTCATCACGGACAATAGAAAGAAATACAGGAAAAAAGTAAAGGCAAAAAAGCTCAAAAAATCTAAAAAAACAGAAAAGACAAAATTACTGAATAGTGAAAAAAACAGAAATTAACTTTAAACCATTTTGAGTGGTGCCTTCGTCTCATCCATGTCTATAAGCTAGGTTCACCTGACTAGTGTGTTCATATAGTTCTTGGATCTCTCACTACTTACTGATCATCGCAAGAGCGAAATTAAAGCTTGGTATATGCATTATACCACACATGAAAAGATGTGTATAGTACTTAGGCCATATATAATGGTGTGTCTATAAACATTATCATGTAGGACATGAGATGATGTGAAAGATAAAGGGGGAAGCATACAGAATTGGACCGTCTCTTATGTAGTAGTCGATTGTAATACGATAAATAAGACATATTATGTCATGAAAAAGTTATCTACAGAGTCATGCAAAAAAGATAATTTGTTATATAAGTTATCTTTAGTGTTATCTATAGACGACATAAATGATATTATAAATAACAATTGTCTATACTATTATACATGTTCTTACATATGTAGCTAGTACTAGTTGGGAGAGTGCTCAATGACGGCTTGGGATCCAAGGATACGTACGAGAGCTTTGAGCCCTTTTCTCCTTTTACGCGACGCATCATGATATACTAAGTACGTATATGCCTACATGGCAGAAAAAGGTCCGGACAACAACCCATATATACATACATACATAGCCTCTTTTCTATATCCGGATGTAATTACACTCTATATCGTATATTATAATATAGGGAGTATCTCGCGTAACGGAGGGTATGTACGTGCAGTATACGAGTATTTAAAACTATCTAGGTGGTATGAATAATTTTTTAGAGGTGGTATATATATTTTTTTGATATACTCCTTTTTATATGCGTATATAAAAGTATTTATAAAATATGCTAAAAACTATAGACTCTCTTATAATTTTTTTATGTAATTTACATTGAAGTATCTTATAATTAGTACATGAGTATATTCAAGATGATAAATGAGTATTTTGAATTTATTTAGGTGGTATATTAGAGATGGGTGTAATTACACCGAGATGTAAAAAATAGTTTTCCTATATATATATATATATATATAATGACACGTGCTCTCTTTAACGTACTCTCTTACCCTTTCCTTTTTCTCTTTTCTCCCTTCTTTTGTCAGTAAAAACATGCAAAAAGAAAAAGACCCATTTGATCTAGAATACAATGTGGACTGGTCAAGAAAGATCGAGTGAAAGATATGGTAAGAGCTACCAGTAGATAGCATGCAACGTGACCTTTGTATGTGTGTGAGTGAGATGAGAGAGTGAATGGATGAGAATCCCGAGGTAAGCCTGGATACCGGGACTTGCATACTTTGACGAAAGGTAGTTCTCGCTAGCTTGCCGCGTAGGTCTTTTACTCCAAGGAGGGAAAATTTCGAGGAAAAGTGGTAGAGACCGACAATGTTTGTATGGCTAAGTTTGTGCATGCATGGTACTACCACTACGTACGTAGAGGAGGCCAAGGGACAAATTAAAGGGTAAAGTTCTCGTCTTTGTTTTTTGCCGAGTTTCTTTCATAAAAGGCTGATGGCGATTTCAACGTAATGAATTCTACCTTGTTCTGTGCAATAACCAATCTTATTCATAGGTGCCTGCCTAGGTGCGAAAGCTCCTTTACGGTACCCACAAATTAATATAAACCGTTCGACGCGCGTAGAGTTTAATGCCGGCCCACCAAAGTACTCAAACCGCGAGAGGGAGTTTGACGGGATGTTTGTGTCTTCTCGAGGTTACGTAGATATGCATAGATAGGTGTGTATTTTTCGGTTGCAGTGTATGGTTTACAGTTATGACGGGTGGATTTCGGTTTTAGTGTGAATACTTTTACGTATAAATCGAATGTTGATAAGTCGATTCGAGAAGATACATATATACACACACATATATACATATATGAAATTAGTTTCATACTCCTAAGAGTATATACTCTCACTTCTCATATGCTATTTTAATGGTATTGTTATACCTCTTTATCTATTTAAGCATGCTTTAATAATAATAATGATGATAATATACTTCAAAGTGAATTCCATAAAAAAAGTTCATAAAAACCAAATTTATAGCATAATTTACACATGCAATCCTTTTATATATAGAAAAGGATATATAGTAAAAATAAAGGGTTCAATAAAACATTTTCAACTAAGTCGCATTGTAGTATATTAGAATTAGTATTTAAGTACACCGAAAGTAATAATAAGAAATAAAATATATGTTTAAATGGTATATTGAAAGTGGGAGTATATACTCCTGAGAGTATGGAATAGGCTTCATATATATATATATATATGAGTTCCCCGACCTCCATTCGAACCACACAATTTAGATTAGACGGTCCACGTTGCCATTATCACCTTAGCACTGGAATAGCCATTAGCACTAGATATGTTGCCATACACACACACTATATTCAGTAGCTACGCATAGAATAAGTGTGCAACTTGACCGACCCAATCAGCCAACCGCCCCACCATCCCATCCTATGGACAGTTGCTAGCATTTGTTAATTATATTAAAGTTCCTATCGTATGCACATCAAGTTATCATTTGTAATTCATGAAGTTATTTATAATTATCATCTGTAATTTGTGAAGTTACTACCGTATGTGAGTGAAGTTACTGCCAACATGTATGTATTGAGAGGAGAGAGAAACATACATACCAATAGCAAATAACTCATACGAAAAGTTACTTCCATGTGTAAGTGAAGTTACTGCCAAATATATATAGAGTTATTGTCCGTTGTAACACTATAAAACTGCAAATAACTCTGCATATATTTGATAGTAACTTCACTCATGTACAATAGTAATTTTATATGACACGAATTTCGCAGCATCAAAATATATTCAACATGTATATTATTTTGTTAACCTCATAATTTCAAATACAATGGTGCAAATAGATCGTAGATCAGACTTTTGGTAAAATAGTTATTGTATTTTTGAGCTTGTAAATAAGATAAAAAAATCACAAGTCAAGTGCATTTATTCTCTCTTCCCTCTCCTGCTACATGAAGTCAAGTTACTATTTCCTGAACGTAAAGTTATTATCGATAATTCATCAAGTTACTATCTCCTAAAAATAAAATTATCATCGGTTGACTTATAGATGTCAAAGCTACTATCTCCTGAACATAAAGTTATCATCGATTGACTTGCAGATGTCAAAATTACTATCTCATGCACATAAAGTTATCATCAAACATGAACCACACCAGGATGCTCGTGCGTGCAGCCAACGACTAGCGTGTAGCATGTGCGCATGAACTGATTAGCGCAACCATGTGTGTATAGGAAAATAGTTCTATACTTCTAGGTGTATGTACTCTCAATTCTAATATATCCCTTTAACAGTGTTGTTATAGCTCTTTATCTATTTAAGTATACTCTAATAATGATTATAAGATACTCTAAAAATGAGTTCAATAAAAAATTTCATCAAAACCTACCTTTTTATAACATAATTTGTATATGTACTCTTTTTATGATGGAAAAATGTACATAACAAAAATAAAGGGTTTTAATAAAAAAAATTCAACCAAGTCATATTGAAGTATCTTATAATTAGTATTTAAGTATACTAAAGTGATAAAAAGATATAAAGTATTTGTTTAAGTAGTATATTAGAAGTGAAGTATATACTTTCGAGAACAGAAAGGCTTATATATATACTACTCTAGGAACATACCTATATATCATCCGTAAATTAAACCCCGGGGGCTTCGCGAGCAGCGACCGCGTCCACGTCGCCCTCGCTCTCCGTTCGCCTGACGCGTGCGCGCTCCCTCGCCTGCGCTCCGGCGGACGCGTGTAGACGCTCGATAGCAAGCCGCGGCTCGCGTGTGCGCGCGTTCACTTCAGCCGCGGCTCTCTTCCATGGTTATCAAGCCGCGGCTCTCTTCCGTCTCCGACCGCTCCCTCATGTGCGTGTGTCCTCGCGTTCTCCGTCCGCTTCCCCACCTTCTGCTACGCCCGCCGCTCCCTCGCTCCCGTTCCGGTTCCCCCCCTCCACCTCCACTCGGCGACTGCGCCTCCTCCCCGCAAACGGCGTGCGCTCTCTCGGTCGCCCCCCCGAGACTACCACCACCAGGCCACGGAGATTACCGAACCGATCTGCCGCACCGGCCCCCCCTCGCAGCCGGCGGCCTCTGTACTCGCGCCTCGCCTCCTCCGCTCGGCGACTGCGCCTCTTCCCCGCTGCCAGCGTGCGTCCTCTCGCCCGCCCTCACCCCCCCGGATCTCAGATCTTCTCCTACGCCTTCTGTGCCGCCGCCGCTCCCTCGCTCCCGTTCCCCTTCGCGCCACCAAGGCACGCCGCCGCCGTCCCCCCCAATCGCACGCCGCCACCCCTCGCGTTTCTCGGCGGGCGCCAGGCGCCGCCGATAGCATCATCCACGATGGTAACGATCCCGCATTCAGCCGCTCCAGTTCCTCTTCCTTGATCCCATCCTCCTCGACCCACTGCAGGCCCTCGAGTTTCTGATAAGGCGTGGTTTCTTGATCCTATGTTTAGATGTGCAAATCGCGAGATTGGCCGCGGTGTGGGAGCTCAAGGCGGCCATCGAATGTGTGTTTACCGCTCTGTACGATGACATGGAGAAGGCCATCTCTTGGTATGACACATACACGCTAATCTTGTTTAGGATGTGGTGATAGGATGTCGAATTCACAAGTTGTTTGCTTATTCTTTAAAAAAAAATTTGCTTCTGTATTGCATTGTGAAGCCCCAATCTGACGACTGCAAATAGTTGGATTTAGAACTTGTTATGGCAAATAGTGGGTGTTTAGTGTTGCATTTGTAGTTGAGTTTAGTGTTTGTGCTATTTGCTATAGTAAGCTTGATTTCATTTTCTTTTTGTGTCTATTTTTGCTGTCACTCTGGTTTTTTCCAATCTGATAGAGCATAACAACTTTTTTTGCTTCAGTACTATACTATTTTTTTACGCTTTTCAAATCCGATGTTCTTGAACTCAGTAAGTTTTCTTGCCTTGTATACCAAGGAAAATCATTGTTAGCATCGTGACCAACTCCCTTTTTGTTGATTTGTTTATGGGATCACCATCTCTTGAGATTGTACTGATCCTGAATCTGTTTTGTGTTGCCATTTTCTTGTGCTAATGTGGCTGGGTTGCATTACATCCAGGGTCGACGCTGCTGGAGATCAAGAAGTCCTTCCGCAATGTCGACAACTTCTCATCAGACGATTGGGCGGCGACGATCGCTGCTCGTGGCGCGGCATCCTCTGCGACAACGTCACCTTCGCCGTTGCGCATTGTAAGAAGAAGAGCGTCCGTTAAACGTATACTCTTTTTTCCTACTGACCGCAATGTTCGGTCACTGACGCGGCGTGTTGATGCAATGCAGCAACCTCTCCGGGCTCAACCTCGAGGGCGAGATCTTTCCGGCCGTCGGCAGCTTGAAGAGCCTTGTCTCAATGTACGGATGATGTCTTGGTTAACATGCTGGCCTGTGTGGTTGATTGGAATGTTGCTTCCTGGTGCTTGGCTTGCGTTAACTTGTGCATTTGGGTATACACATGTAGTGATTTGAGGTTGAATGGGCTGTCCGGGCGGACCCCTGATGAGATTGGCGATTGTTCGTCGCTTAGAACGCTGTGAGTGGACTGCACAATGATGTTTAGGTTTTGGAAATAATGCGTGCTCTAACTTTTGTTCTTGGCTTAGGGATTTGTCCTTCAATAACTTGGGTGGGGACATATCTTTCTCGGTTCGAAGCTGAAGCACCTTGAGAGCTTGTAAGGCCTGTTCCTACCGAAATGCATTTAGTAAACAAACCCTTTGGAAGTTACTGCTGATTATGTGCTCGTGTTTGTAATTTTCTAGGATATTCAAGAACAACCAGCTGATTGGCGCAATTCCATCAACGCTCTCATAGCTCCCAAATTTGAAGATTTTGTAAGTTGCAACATGATTCTGATATTGTGGATCTAATTAAGGTTGTTGTGAATTTCTAACGTGATGTGCACCTTAGGGACTTGGCTGAAAACAAACTGAGTGGGGAGATACCAAGACTAATATATTGGAACGAGATTCTCCAATACTTGTAAGTCATCCTTAACTTTGTGTTGTCAGTTCTAAGATTGTGTACTAGTGCTCCTACTGTAGTTGTAAGTATGCTGCTTACCAATTTGTCATTTTGTCACCACAATGTGTTGTGTATCCTCTATCGGGTGCTAACGTTACCATCCCTTTGACCAGTGATGTGAAGAACAATAGCTTGGTTGGGGTGATACCAGAGACCATTGGGAACTGTACGAGTTTTCAAGTATTGTACGTATTTATATTCTTGACCTCTGACTTGTAATATTTTCTCTCAGTTTGTGAAGCTTTCCTAACATTTTGTAATGGTAGGGATTTGTCTTACAATCAGCTCACTGGATCAATCCCATTCAACATTGGTTTCCTACAAGTCGCTACTTTCGTATGTGGTGGTTATTTTAAATTAAATGAATCTCGTAACTTACATGCTTGACAGAGTTAACACTAATCGCAAAATTATGCATATGTTCTCTATCGGTCCTTGCAAGGGAACATGTTCACTTGTTCCTATTCCATCCGTTATTGGTCTCATGCGGGCGCTTGCGATCTTGTAAGTCCAATGATAAAAGTTGAATTCTTGGATTATAGGTTGATCGAGAAAGGTGGTGGCATTGCCTCATTCTTTGTTGGTGCAAGATTGATAATTGCTATGACCTTTTACCATTCCGAGATCCGAGTTACAACCGCTTATCCGGTCATATACCATCGATACTAGGAAACTTGACATACACCGAGAAGTTGTATGTTTTCTTTTCCCCAATATATGGTTCAAGCCGCTTAGGATTTACGAGATAATTCACCTCTGTGAAAGTTTTATGTTGTAATATTTCGAGTCACTAACATCATACATCTTGTGCCTATATAAGTATATGCAAGGCAATCGGCTAACAGGTCAATACCACCGAGCTTGGTAATATGTCAACACTTCATTACTGTAAGTGCAAATATTTCATCAATTTTGGATATTCAAATTAAGTTTAACTTGCATTCTATCTTTGTTAACAAAATATCTGAATTCGAGAACTTAATGATAATGAACTTAGTGGTTCCATTCGCCGAGCTTGGAAAGCTTCTCGGCTTGTTTGACTTGTAAGTACTTTTTAAGCATCCTTTAATATCTGTTATGATTTCCCAAGTGTGTTAATAAAACAAGCAGTTGATTTTACTCTTGTTTCACAGGAACCTTGCAAACAACAACCTAGAAGGACCAATTCCTGACAATATAAGTTCATGTGTGAATCTCAATAGCTTGTAAGCATGGCTTCTTTCTAAAATTCTCGTGTCATGTACAGTATCAGAATACACATGTAATATGCTGATTTTTCCTGTACAGCAATGCTTACGACAACAAGTTAAATGGGACCATTCCTCGTTCGTTGTGTAAACTTGAGAGCATGACTTATTTGTAAGTTATAATGTGTTTCAAACCTTAAATTGTGCAATAATAAAGTTGAAAGATTTTTTCTGATTCTATCTTAAAATATTGGTCAATATTCATACCTATCTGCACCCTTGTTTGCCATGTTGCTTAGTGACATATGTTCATCTGTTTTTTAGGAATCTGTCATCAAATTATCTAAGCGGCACTATTCCTATTGAGCTGTCAAGAATCAACAATTTGGACACCTTGTAAGTTCCATTAACTCATCAATTCTCGAGAATATCCGTTTTGTGCTATGGCATATATAATAAAGATGCATGTATCAGGGATTTATCCTGTAACGTGATTACTGGTCCAATTCCATCAGCCATTGGCAGCTTGGAGCATCTACTAAGACTGTAAGTCTTTGGCATTACCATTTTTTGGTATGTTTCTAGCATCATGTGGTGACATCGTGGAGCTATTTGCTTCTGTATTGCATTTATAGTTTAGTGTTTGTGCTATTTGCTATAGTAAGTTTGAAAATTATTACTTCGCATTGTAATGTCACACTTTTCAATTCTATTGGTATACCCTTTTGTAAAATTCTGGGTCCACCGCTGTGGTAACTCCTTGTGATGTTCCCATCTAGGTAAGCCTACTGGTTCCCTTCTATCATAATCCATTGTTTTTGTGTTCTTGTGGTGACATTCCATTAATAAAGATATCCACATTCTATTAATAAAGATATCCCTTTACAGTTTACACTTATATTTTCGTTCGAACTGTTTTCAGGGCCATCTTTCAAACATGGACCATCTTGTGAGTAATTATGTACTCTCCAATTGTGCCCAGAGAATGGAATCTGTGTACATAACTACATATTATCTGGATCGTTTTGCGGTAAATCTATGCTTCAGGTTGACTGTGATGTGCTATGACTACTGCTAGAGACTAATTTTTTATTCAACAAGGAATAGCGTGGGATATTTTGTTACCAATTCAGTAGGCTAATAATGAACCAAATCAACTATCTAATTTTGAATGGAATTCTCAGCAACTACGTGGTCCATTTTCCATTTGCGATTGGCCCATTTAGAGTTTCCTGTAGACTTGTGGTGCTTTTGAAGCCTGATTGGAGAAAAATGTCGCTACACAAAGGTAAAATTCAGTTCCTTTTTGTGTGTAGAAATATAAAATGAAAGGATGCATCAAATGATAGGCAGGGGAAAAACCTTATCGTCATCCATCTTTTTTTAATGTTCATTGATTATTATTTGTCCACAACTCCTTTGGATTTCAGGTACCCAGCTGCTCATGGCTTTCTTTGAAGAAATGTGTCCAGTCTCAAACTCAAAAATTGGTGTCAAGATCAGGCAGTCCATGTGTATTCAGGTTAACATCGGTTTAGGGTGCTAATTCAGCCATACTCAGCGCATCCCATATCTTTCCAGTTAGGCACCCTTTTTCATAATAACATATCTTAATTAATGAAGCCTGGACTGTGATAATCCTTATATTATGACAGAAACCATCATCGATTATTTGTTAGTATCACTTGCATATTTTTACTGTGTGAGATGGATCTAAATTGAATCATATACATGCTTTCTCATGCTAACATTCTGTATTATATACTATGCAGGTTGGTAGATCGTCTGCTAACTACTTCGCATGATGCTACAGCTAGATGAGAATCTACATATTTATCAACAGCAACCGCTATTTTCTTGTTATTCTTTTAACTTAGTTATATGTGGGCACCTACATACTCTCCATTCTCACAAAAAGGATTGGTTCTCATATTTGTCATGCATCTACCAAATGAGAAGATAACAAAAAACATGTCATAGTTAGGATACATTCCTTCTCTTTTGTATGACTGAAGGAACTCATATTCAATTATCAATTTACGGGCAAGACTAAAGGAGACACCCTACAAATATGTATTAGTACAAAACATTAGCATGAGAGGGTTCAGTTATTGTGCTATGCCATTAAGTCTAAAGAGTCATTGTATTCTACAACATGCCTATGTGCTTCCTTATGTATCCAAATCTAGGAAGGACTATATGTTATGCTCAATTCCCTCAGAGGTTTGATGTTAATGATAGGAATGATCAATATGCAAACAGGAACTCTATTTTTCTATGTAAGCTATAACAATATCCTTTTAGATTGTTTTGTACCTCACTTTCATATTCTCATGAGCATCAAGTACTTTTGATGAATCACTGATGTTTTGTTATTTAATGAACTTTTTCTGAAAAATTAATTACTATGATCAATAACTCCTCTGTATCTGTTTGCTAAAGATTAACTTGAGAGGTCTCGATGGCATTCAAGGACTGGTTTATGCGGGAACTGGTTATGTGTTTAACATAATAGCTCTCTATGGTTATGAACCCCCAATTAAGAAGAAGATGCCAAGCTTCTTCTCTTTGCCTGCAATAGGATCGAGTAGGTCTAACATAATACTGATTTGTTTACGAACTCAATTGTGGTTGGTTATACGGTTTAGTTTATTTCTTGTTTTCCCTCTTTTAATCTTTTGTGCTTCTTCGCTTTGAATGCTAACCTCATGTCTGAACATACCACCAGTTTACTCCATATTAAACAAAGTCAGTATATACAATGCATTAACCAAATCATATAGCAAATTTGTTACCAACACAAAGAGCCCAGCGATCACCCACTGTTTATACAAACTAGCCTGCGTGGCGTCTCGCCACGCACACGCATCTAGTATATCGTGTAGTTGGACAATTAGCTGTATAAGATAGGAACTTATCTCTTGGATGATTAGTTGTATATCTCATGGAATTAGTTACCAATTGTGAATCAGTTTCCTTATTAAAGGACGACATATCGTTTGTTTGTTTTTTTTTTGGGAACGGTGCGTATCGTTTGAGGAAATCAAGAAATAAACAACTATATTTGAAACAATAAAGATTGCGTCTTCCAGGACTAAAAAGACTTTCCTGAATCCATCTGGCAAATGCACACCGTTCGGCCGTTCCAGTCTATATTGACGCGTTCTTTAATTTCATTGTAAGTAAATTACGTTAATAAAAGGAATGTAATACTACTCCGATGGAACCGTTCCTTATGTTTACATTTATAGGGGGCGTTTATATTAGTTTTTGTCTAAAAGTAAATAGAATTATTTTAGAAAGAAATAGCTTTAAAAAGGAGAAGATGAGTTATGAAAAAAGTGATAGAGATATGCGTACGTGTGATGGGAATGAGAGAGAAATGAGGTGGGTGATACACTATATGGCTACCGTAAGTGGATCAACTTAGAAATCTACTACATGATCAGTGGACTCTCGACTTTGAAGAATGTGATGTCAAAAGAACCTACGAGATCCAGAAGTAGGAGTGCCGCAAAGATAAGTAAACCGAGCGTATACGTTGGGAGACAAAAACTCATCTTGAGGCGTGCCCGTGCAGGGAGCGCGAGGCTCACGAGAGAGAGCGCGAGAAAAAATAGAAAATGGCAGCTAAGGCCAAAGATGATGCTGAGGAGTTCAACGCCGAGCTTGTAAGGAAGGAAAAATGGCCTCGGTCCATGCAATAGGCCGGGTCAGTCCACAATAGTCCCCTGAATGTTGAATTTATTTTCATTATAAAAAGACGCATATGTATCGTAGGAGTACTTCGGTTTTGTTGTATCATGCATGATGTTGTTTCTTATACACGTAATCAAACCATGTGCGCTATGTTATACCCAATTTTATTATGAAGTCTATTTTATTTCATAATATCACATCTTGTTGTCTTTTCGTATTCAATTCTTCACGTAGTAAGGCATCCAATAACATAAAAAATAAGTTCTCCATGTATGAATTTCTGGTTGCATTATAGTATCACTTACCTTTGTACTTACCACTCGTTACTATCTTAATTGTCCTAAAATTTTTTCATAAAAGTTCTTGCACTACAATAAAATACGACGATCGCAAAGTCTTGTTATGATTCTAACATATTTTGTACCATTCATAATCTATGAAAATCACAAATGGATCAACCGATATTGTCTACCATTTTTAAATTACAACTTACAAACAAATTTCGATAAATGTTACCTATCTACAACAATTGTCATTTACCCCCGTACATGGTCAGGGGGGCAATTGCGCAAAAAAATAGGCTAAGGTGGCAGTCGCTCAATAGTTAGATGACAACTTCTAGTCGCCCGACTGTTGGGAAACTAGAGCATGTCGCGTACCGAACCAAATATTGCCAGCGTGTAGCTCTCCTGTTGGACGACAGGCTCTAGTCTTCCAACGGTCGAGCAACTAGAGTCTATTCCTGTAAAAAATTTACGTGCGAGCTTATTTCTATAATTTTGAATAAAAAATAAATTATTTAAAAAATCTGCCTTTTTACGGCTTCACGGCGTAGTTCGCCGGCTCGATCCATGCATGGGGTGCATGCCGTTGATCCCCTTTTTTTTTGTTGTTAACAGGAGCCGGAGGCCATACATTAGTTAATTTGCCATGTGCTCTCAAGTGCCACAAACTTTGTGTGTGCATAGAGTTTTCCCAAGAATTATCCTTTTTTTAGTTTTTAAATTACAAAGTAACTGTAACATTCCAAAAATTGGATGTTTAAAAGTATGAAATATTTAAAAAATTTTAAAGCATTTTATTGATATTTGGATTTTCTGGAATTTGTGCTATTAACATTAGTACAAGGAAAGATAAATAATAAATGGCAATAATAATAATAACAATAATAAATCTAGGAGAAATTCCCCGAGGAATTGAAAACAACCAAAATAATGAAATTTAAATTCAAAATATAAAACCAAAATTCAAACTAAAATCAAAATCAAAATGCAAATTCAAATAAAATGAAAATCTACAAACCAAAGTGGGCCATCCTACTTTCTCTTTTCTTTCCCTCTCTCCTGTTGGCCCACTACTCCTCCCCTCCTTCTCTCGCTCCCTCTCTCTCTACAACAGAGATGTTCGGCCAGCAGTGCCTTCTCTTGAATTTTGGACATATGTAGCTCTTTTGATCATCGAAATACAAAAACTAGCTCTCAGAACATCGAAATTCCATTTCTAGCCACTTCGTGATCGCGCGTTTATCTGGTGGCGACACGTGTCCAATCGTGCGGTTGGGGACCGTATGACTACACTGTTCACCGTAGTCGTGTGGTCCCCGACCGCACGATTGGACACGTGTCGCCACCAGATAAACATGCGGTTACGAAGGGGGCTAGAAATAAAATTTTGATGTTCTGAGATCTAGTTTTGGTATTTCGATGATCAAAAGAGCTACATATGTCCAAAACTCCCTTCTCTCTTCTCTCTATCTTGTCCCCGTGCAGCTATGCCATGCGCACACTCGTGCCACATCACGCCATGCCATGCTGCGTTGGGCTCGCGCTTGTGCCGCACGCGCCCAACCAAACCTCGGCCCCGCCATGTGCGCCACGCATGCTCGCATCTGCTCCCATCACATTGCCATTGCCATCTTACTGATAACAAATAGAAAAAAAACTACCACAAAAAAAAACTATAGTTGCATGCTAACAACCACCAACCTTGTCAGCATTGCTTCTTGCTGCCACTCCTACGATGCACCTTTTCTCATCCTCTCCTCCTTTGGCGACAGGTCCTCCTCCTTTGGCCGCACCCACCAGTCTAATCGCACTTCTTATGACGGTTGAACTATACTGGTCAGACTGCTAGCCAACAACCGATCTGACCGATCTACCGGTGTGACTGCATCTTTAATGTTGATCACAACGCCCAACCTGATTCCGGTACAACCGCTAACACTGGTTGGTTGGACCGCACATGCCCAATTCTAAAACACGCTCTCTGAAAAAAACAGCTGCTAACTAGAATCCGGTCACACCACACTGGTCATATGGTCAGACCGCCAACGCCAGCTAGTCAAATCGCTCTTGACTAACAACAACTCTGAAATCTAAATTTTCTGTAATTTTTAAAAAATTTAAATTTAACCTAACTAAAATGCCAATTGTTCATCACAACTATATTGTAGACCTTCACATGGTCTCTCACAGATTATGAGGATGTCCATGTGAGAAAAAAAAAAGATGAGAAGACAATGATTTATGATGATGTCGATGTGAGAAGACAAGCACCATACGTACATTTCTCCTATATACCGTGAGAGGAATTTATTTTATGGTTCATCATGCCTGATCAGTTTTATTTAGGAGATTTAGATTACTTGGTAGTGTTCCTCGCCCAACAAAGAAGTGCTTCAATTCTCTTAGAAGAATTAAGAGCACAATTCTAAAGCATGTTGAGGAACCGAATTGCAACCACCTGCTGCCACTGCACTGCTACAAAAATGCTTCAAGATTTTATTCAAATTAGTTTTTTGGAGAGCATAGAAGCATCTCTAGAAACAAAAGATTATTTGTTAGTCTGCGCTGTTTTATTCTTTGATTGTTTCATTCTTTTGTAAGTTATTAGCATCAAGAAATCAAAATAAACTAGATGATTAGACTCTATTGGATAGTATGGTTGTTCTCTGTCATCTCGATGAAAGGCTACGTACCTTCATATATTTTTCCGAATCTCTTTCAAAAAGGTCTCAAACTTTAAAAATAGAAGCCAACATATATAATGGCTAATGAACATTGGTTCTTTTCTTGTAAATATATGCAAATAATCGAGATCCTTTGAGGCGAAGATGAGCCCGACCCAATTAAAAAAAGGTGATTTGCATGCCTGTTGCACGCTTTGGGCAGTTGAGATCTGTAAGTTAGTTTTTTTTCGAGCTAGGAGGAATCCCCTGGGTTCAAAGTCTATTTTATCCGGAAATAACAGGAGTTCAGATCGTAATTTTCAATAACTATTTGGTTCATGTCTGATAGACACGGACACACCTTGGCAACAGAACAAAACAGAAACTTTCTTTTTTTTTAGAAACATAAACTTCATGAAGCTAGGGACGCGACCAAATCGTCAGCAGCCCCCCCTTTGCAAAAGAAAGCTTGGAAAGTTCTCCGTCCATACAAAATCGGCCTAAACCAAACTTAGCAAGCTGATCCGCTATCCTATTACATGCTCAGGATACATGCACAGATTTGAACTCCACAGAAGCTGTACGGACAAGCTCTCGGGCGGTGTTAGCCAGGACAGCAATTGACAAGAGATCACCATCAGTTCCATCCAGTGCAGACACCAGAGCAGATGCATCGAGCTCAACAATTACACGAGATATACGAAGGTCAGCAGCAGTTCTCACTGCATCTAGGCAGGCGACCGCTTCTGCTTGCTCCGCGCGCTGTAAATGCTCCAATCTTCCCGCACCTGCACAGGCAACATCTCCTGTCGAATCTCTCACAACAAAACCCCAACTTCCACCTCCTGTAAGTTCAGAGAAAGCAGCATCAGAGTTTATTTAGCACATCCGTCGGATGAGACGTCCACTCTGCCTCTTTCAGCACCGGCACATCCCCAGCGCGAGTGATGAACTGTTCAGATTCCTTCACCGGTTTGCCCACCATATGGCATATTTGCTCCGCTGGACGTGAATCTCGCCTGCATTTATAGGTTGCGCTCGGACCACCAGTACCACATAAAAGACAGCAATAAGATGCTGCACTTGGCAGTCCTTCTTCCACAACCCGCTCAATGCATGACCTCCTTCGGTGAGAACAAAAAGAACTTGAAAGAACCTGACTCGTAATTTTAGGTCTATTCTTTTGGGTTACGGTTTATAACTTTTGATTGAAATTTTCGAATTTTGGTTGTTCGCACGTGCAAGAGAGAGTATAAAGAAAGATGCTCAACTATGATTTTCACCGATCTAGATGAAGTCGCTACAGTGTTTACTGCAATCGATCGGTAAACCCCATCTTGAAAAGACACTCCGTTTGAAATCTAGATATCGTAGAAAAGCTAAAAGGCATAAGCTGAAAAGATCAAACCTACCTCTCGACTGGGAATCTGGGATAGTAACAGTACCATTGGTCCAAAAACTAGCAGATTTACCTGCGTATAGTAACTGCGCGACTATATATTATGATACAATTGTTTTTGATGTACAACTCTATTTTCTATAATTAAAATATAATTATATTTGTTATATAACTCTAATATCTATATATAAGCAATCTACACTGTCATAATCTGGCATCACCAAAATAAGTGGTAGAGATCCTCTTTTTCTTTGATTAATATGAAGATTTTTAGGATTTTTCATTTTTAGAATTATTGTGGGATTTTCTTGCCTCAAAATGAAGGAGGTGCCTTGAACATATGCAACTCTACTTCCTATAATTGAAATATAATTATATTTATTATATAATTCTAATATCTATATATAATTAATCTACACCGTTATAATCTAACACCACCAAAATAAGTAGTAGAGATTATTCTATTTTTCTTTTAATTAATGTGAGAATTTATAAGATTTTTTCTTTTTTAGAATTATTGTGCAATTTTTTTGCCTCCAAATAAAGGAGGTATTTTGAATATTACCAGTTATTTTTATGGAGACGTCTAGGGAGCACTTAAGTGTTTTTTGGGTTAGGAGTACTTAGATTTTTTAAGCATTGTATCTTCATTTAACGTCCCATATTCGAAGCACTCGTATATACATATATATATACATATATACATACACACACACACATATATATATATATATGTATTTATGTATGTATGTATGTATATATGTGTAGGGCAGTAGGGCTGGCTAAAGACCCTTGATTCAATGCGCCAACGGGCTGTGTTCTGTGTGATATGTACACACTTTTGGGCCAGAGCTTGTACTACTTCACCTGGGCCCCAGAGCCATGCGTAAGAAGTTCCCAACGAGCCCATGGGTAGCAAGGCACGGCTGTAAGCTGTACCTCTTCGGCCCACGTTTAGAGGGCTGCCGCATGCTTGTTTCACTCGGTAGGTTCCCCACACGTCTGATGGCGCGGATGGCACGCGAGCTCGCCATCATATCACGGTGAGTGCCGCAGCGACGACGTTCAACTCGGTGCTCTCGCCGTCGCCGTCCCACGCCGCACAGTGTCGAGTCACGAATTGCTGTCACCTCGTGGAAGGGACGGATTTGTCCGCTGCGCACGTCGATTTCAGATTTCAGGCGCAATCGCTATGCGCTATGCAGCGGGCCAGCGGCAGTGTCGGTGCGTGCTAATCTCTCGGGCTCATAAAAATGAATTGCTACGGACGCTCGGCTACGACAAATGATGCTCGGCGTTTGGGACGATCGGTGAAACACCCTAGAAATTCAAAAGAGTTTGAATTTTACTTAAATATTGGTTTGATTTGAATTCTTTCCTAATTCGGCGTTCTCTTGCTTTTACACCTTTCACTTTTTGGCTTTATACCTTCCCTTGCAGTTGGCGCCATTCAAAACCTGCCATGTTTCCTTGTCCTACCTGGCTCACCCTCGTTCATCGCCGCTAGCATTGGTCACCACTGCCATGACGCGACAAGCTCTCAGTCAACATGTCATACCTCGTCTGTCGTGCCCTAACAATGCCATCAATGTGCGTTGACACGCGCCAGAGTGGCTAAGACCGAAGTTGCCGCCACCGCCTCACCTTGTCTCACATCCGATCTGACCGCGCCACTACTCTTGACCACCGCAATTCGTTGCTCAGGAGACTTCAGGGCCGAGGTGCTACATCACCTATCGACCTCGCCTCTACAGCCGTCGAACCTGATCGAATTATCACGTGCCCCCGCCTTGGCCATGCTTCACCTCTTGAGCGAAGCTACCTGCTGCCCCCAACCACCAAGCCGTGGCTATAAAAAGGCCGCAAGGGCTCCTCATAGCCAGCATTGGCGCCTAGCTTCGTCCCAACCCCCTCTCTTTCCCTCACCAGCCAAGAGACTACCATCGCCACCGCACGGCACAGGTAAAACCCAATTTCCAATTCTTGTTAATGGCCTCTTTATTTTTTAATTACTTTGGTTTACAGCCCCACTGCGACACCATGAACCCCTCTGATACATTGCCCTACCCTCTTTAGCCTCTATCCCACCGACGACTAGCTCCATCGCTCAGCCAAAATACCCCACCATGGGCAGCTTTCCAGAGACCTCCGTAGCTGAAGCCATCACCGTCGTGGTCTTCCTTGTACCCCAGAGATACTCAAAGTCTCAAACTGCTTCCACCCTCGCCATTTAGCCGCTGGCACACACCTGTGCCGTGGTTCACTACCGTGAAGTCCACCCCATCGTCGGCTTTACTGGTGAGTATTGGTGTTAACTGACTTAGTGAATACACTTGTATCTGCCCCTGACCACCTAAACATCATTCCAAATCTAAACTTAATATGGTTAAGTCTTTACTGTTCACCGAAACTTATTAGACGTATATATACCCGTTTTGATAATTTTGAGCCGTGAAGCCCGTTTTTAACTCTGTTTAGCCTACGTATACTCCGATAAAACTCTAGCCAACTTAGATATTATTTTGAACCCAGGCCCAATACTGTTTAAACCCATTGCTATTCGCAGAAACCTGTTTAACACAAATATACTCATTTCGACTGCACTTAAGCGTTTATGTGAGGATTTTCTTTGATTCTTCTGAATGTAAATTAAGTTTTGGGCTTAGATGCCTATTGAATTTCTAAAGTTGACCGTAAAGTCTTAAATTAAATAAAACCTTTTTAAATGTCGTGAGCAGTATGGTATTTTTCTTTCCGTAATTGAAGTACTAAACTGTTACGGGACGTACAACTGTTTCAGAAATAGGGCTGTTACAATCAGTTGTTTCGCGCGACACGTCAGGCTGTGGCCGGTTGCAATACGCGGACGTGACGTGACGGACGGCTTCACACGTACGTACGTTGGTGGGTCACTCTCCATCTATAGCTCGAATCATACATTTTCCATTGCCCTTTCATTGAATCGTTTGCACGGCCGTGGAAAATGGTACACGTACCTGCACATTGGCCATATGGTCTCAATTAAACACGAACACGTAACACGGATGGAAGACAAGGCGACGCAATTATCCAGTAGCCATGCTCTCCTCTTTTTTTTTTACATTCTTCAAAGGGAGATCGACTCTGTTGTACGCTTGACATACAGATTGTACAATAACAAATGGTGCCACGTAGCATATACTTCACGTAGTATAAAGTAGCTTTATTCTGCACAGATTCAGGAGGGGAAAAGACTCGATAATTTTGCACTACTACAATGGCTACAAGATTACTTCTGCAAGCTCGCCGCTCCACCTGTCGCTGTACACGGCGCCGTACGTACGAACCCCAACGACGAGGTAACATACGTGCATACTGGTACGCGCGAACGGACGGCGTCCCACGCGCGTCACACGTCGACGGTGCAGTCCGCCGCCTGCGCGAACTTGAGCGAGACGGTGGCGTTGCCCCCGCCGCCGGCGCCCCCCGCCGTGGCGCTCATGGCGAAGGCGCCGCCGACGGCGTTGCCGCTGGCCGCGAGCAGCGCGGGGCAGTTGACGAAGAGGTGGTAGCTGCCGGAGACCCAGCTGCCGACCTTCCACTTGACGCGGCCGTCCACCTTCACGTACAGCAGCACGTACCCGGCGCCGATGTCCTGCTTCATGGCGTCCGCCAGGTACTGCGCCACCGGCACGGACTCCCCCGACATCACCGGCGACCACACCGACACGTCCTTGTGCCCCTGGTAGATCGGAGGCAGCGCCACCGGCACCGTGATCGGCTCCTCGCGGTACGTCGTGAACACGTCCAGGGTCTTGTAGTAGATGCCCACCCGGTCGTTCGGGTTCCGCGACGCGATGGTCACCTATACATGTCACATCAAAGCAGAACCATGTTCAGTAATGGAATATCCGAAATTCCGGAGTGTTGATTCACAGCCAAAATTGATTATATCTAGCTGTGGTGTGCTACACTTTTTAAATTGATATTAAGAAAATTCAACTAGATTCCCTCAAAACTAACCAGACTCAAAATTTAACTCAAAATTTGGTCACATCAAACAGCAATAAGTAAACGTGCTGCAGCACTCTCCACTTTTTAATTGTGGCCGAGAACCAAACAGTCCCAAATGCAAACGCCAACTTAGAAATGGCGGGCATGTAGGCAACCTGGAGGTTGAGGGAGAGGGCAGGGTTGCTGAGGTCGATGGAGCGCAGCTGTACATCCTGGAGGTAGAAGGACGGCTTGGAGGGGTGCAGGGAGAGGTAGATGACGAGCACGATGAACCCGACGACGACGGCGAGCGTCAGGATGCAGGCGGCGATGGAGCCGCAGCACCGCCGGAGGATCCAGTCGCGGTGGTGCTTGTCCTTGCTCATGGCGGCCTGACTAGTGTGTGATAATTACGAGCTGGCTAAGGACTGTGTGCGCATGTGGGTACAAGGAAAGTGTGATTTGATAGACTAGAAGAGCTGGTGTGGTGCATGTTTTTAAAAGCGTTTTGCTTTTGGGGTTGGGGGTGACGAAAGGTACAGCTCAACTCACGAAGATCCTTCTGCTGCTTCTTCGGCCGCTGTGGTATGGGGGCTGCCTATCAGCTTGCTTGCAGCCTTGCATGCGCAGCTGCTTTGAGATTCGTGTGCAATGCATGAGTCCTATGTGTCTCTGGTGCTTGCGATTCACTCCAATCTCATTCTCGGTCAACTGGTGACGGTTCTTTCGCCCCTAGGACCTTTCACTATTTGAAGTTGGTGTTTTTCATGTGCAAATCGACATTATGAGTTGACTTGGTGTTGTTCCATCTATCATTGACCCATGTCCACCGAACCGAGATGCTTCATGTGTACTACGAATGCACTTATTAATTTCATCATAGTAGGATCAAGATCATACGTACCCAGATGATTCCACAACAACCTGTGGTTGCAAATTAAAAGAACAGGCCCGACCTAGAGCCCTAGCTAGCTACAGGTTTACCCCCAATGGAACCGGGTATGTATGGTCGGTCGCACGCATGGCGGAGACGGCCAATCTGGCTCGGCATTCGGCGCACACCCGGAGATCGTTTTTCTTATCCATCTCATGCAGCCTAGAACGGCGGCACACGGAAATTCCGAGGGCGTTGGTGCAGGTCTCATGGCCGTACCGGGGTTGGGCGCGCGAAGTGGGCAGGGTTGGTGAGGCGTAGCACGCAAGCGTCGCGCGACGGTTCCAACGTCGCCTCACGCAACAGGGCAAATGCCCCGCTCTAAACGATTTGTCTTTTTTGATTTTCAACTTATTTATGTTGAAGGTTAATTGAAATATATTAATTTTTAATTTTGACTTATTTTAGTTTTTTTTTTCAGTTTTAGTTTTTTGGTTTTTTTCTTATTTCATTGCATTATCTTGTGATGGTATAGCATTTTTTTTAATTTTTTCTTTTTCTATCATTTTTTTTCAAAAAGTGTTATCGGCCGCTACAGTATAATTCAACCAAAAGTTACAACTATAAACTTAGGAGGTGTTTAGAAAAGCGATGGCTTTTGGCTTTTACTGAAATTTTACTGTAGCTGACTGATTTTTTACTATAGCTGAGTTAGCTTATTGGGTATAATTAAATTTAAAAATGTAAAAATAAAAACAGCACGCTAATCTAGAGCTAACAATGCAAAGGAATACGGAAAAAAAACAAAACACAAAAAGACAAAAAAAAACAAAAGAAAAAGAAAAAGACAAAAAGTGAACAGTGCACCTCAATAGCCGAACAGTGAAATTTCAGCCGAACACGGCGTTCGGCCGTTGAGTTGAGCGCGCCATTAAATCAAAAGCTAGTTGAAGCACTACAAAAACCCGCATCGGTTAGAACAAACACACGTGGCGCCTGTAGCCGCCGAGCGCACAGTCGACTGGCTGATGCGGTGATGCCCTTCATTCCTTATCTACCCCACTAACTGCCCTGTGCACTATGGCACCATCTGTTCAAACAACCATGTAAGGCCTTGTCTCTTGACTAATCATTTGCCTCCCACGAATTATCAGAAAGATCATATGCACACCTAGGTGTGGGCATTTTTTTTTTTACCAAAATCGAAAAACCGAACCGAACCAAATACACCAAATATTGTGGTTTTTTCGGTATTCGGTTTGCTGTTCACTTTTTATTTTGACGCTATTCGGTTTTCGATATATAGTGCGGTTTTTGCTTCTGGGAAACCGAATTAACCATATACCGCACTGTCCATTCACTCAGACTCAATCCCTGGCCCTAGGGGCCATGGCCCAGGCGTCTCTAGGCGGCCCGTGAGCACCAAGGCCCAACTAGCGCCAACACTTACCCCACGTCCCCGCCTGTGAGTGATGAGTCGGTGAGTGAGTGAGTCCATACTCCATAGCGCACACGAACGGCCACACCTCCTAAGTCCTAATCCTAAGTCCCTAACCCACGCCCCGCGCACCGTTGGCGTTCCTGTGCTGCCTCCAGCCCTCCACCCGCATGTTGTCGGTGCCACCTCCGGCCATCCTCCCGTCGGCACCGCCCGCTGCCTTCGGCCGTACACCACTTCCAGATGTGAGACATCGGCGCCGCCTGTCGTCGGTCCTCCCCAAGTCCCCAGAGGTGAGATCCGCATGGGCACACATGGCTCTCGCCCACCAGTCCACTATGGCGATGGCTACCGAACAATCCTGCAACGTATGTTTTTTTCAAAACTTGCTTGCTTGGTGAATGACTACATTAACATTAACATTAGGCATTTGTCATATGAATGATTTGTTGTTGCTTGATTTGTAGATGACTGAACCTGATGATACCGTTGGGAAGGACAAGGAGCACAACATGAGGAGCAGCAGGACAAGGAGCAGCATGAGAAGGAGTAGCAAGACAAGGAGCAACATGACAAGTAGGACAAGGAGAAGGAGTATAAAAAAAGAAAAGCAATGGCACTAAGATCTGACATGTGGGAAAGCTTCACAAAAAAATCAGAATTGGAGATTTGGTCAAGAAGGCCAAATGCAAACACTGTAGTCGTGAGCTTTGTTGTGACCCAAGAATTAAGGGTACATCCTCCTTGAATTCTCTTTTGAAAATTTGCAAACGCAATCCGAATAGGAACAAAGACCATAAGCAAGGCACATTGCAAGTACAACCAAATCATGGGGATAGTAGTCACTATGCAATTTCCACTTGGAAGTTTGATCCTGAATATATCAGGGGTATGTTCTTTTCAGCTTCTCAAAACGGCTTTTGACTTTTGGTATAGTACCTAACTTTTAAATGGAGTATTTTTTTAAGATAGAGTCTACAAGTTAATTATAGTACACGTTAAAAGTCCAATATATGTACCATCCAAAATTGCAAGCGAGTATCTTTCTCTCTGTAATCTCTGTTGCAAACAGCTAAAATTCAAAAATTTCAGCCAAAAACCATAAGCCGCAGCCAAAAAGTATTGGAATAGGCGTAGGCTACGGAAGCAGAAAACAAAACTTTTCTACCGCGCACCCAAGAACATCATGCTAAGGAAGGATCATGGATCGTTACCACTTAGACGCGCAGCGCAGCGGAAGAAGAATTGGAAACCGATCCAATCTCGCGCGTCGAGGTAGTAGTGGAAGTAGCCGATCGTCCCGAACAGATCGTCTCCTCCACGCACGCCGATCAAAGACTCGCAACGAGCAGCGCCTCCACCGGTATCCACACGTCCGGGGTGGGCGCCGATCGCGAGTGTACTAGCACTCGTGAGCAGCTAGGGTTTGGCTCGGGAGGTGGCGGCTAGGGTTTTGCTAGATGTTAATCGGGGCGAATCCTCCGCCCCTCGCCTCCATATATAGACCTCCTCACGTGGGCCTCGTGGACCGAGGCCCAATAGGAGTCTATTCGGATCTCTATCCGAATTGAGCCCATATCCGAATCATATTCGAATTAGTGTTCCAACCCGTTAAGCGTGCGACCACAGCAGGTTCACGTATACTTGGTCGTGACCGGAAACGCCTTTCCAGCTACCATGTTAATAGCGGCCTCTAGTAAGACATATTAACCCCAAAGTATATGTAAAGATCATATCGGTGAACTGTAATGTTCTCTCATATACGAATCCCTTTGCCTCACGATATAGATTGAGCTCAAGGCGAGACACGTGTCATCCTCTTAATAGCTCAATCACTCTCTCGATTCCGTGATGGATTATAAACTCGTGATTGACTCCTCAATCACCTTGGCATGGCCATGCACTTTCATAATCCATTACATCGAGGGCCAGAGATATCTCTCCCATAAGGAGGGGCAAATTCTATCTTGATCATTCACATCCCACTACATGTTTCATGGCAAACCCGAAGACTACTTTTATGACTACCCGATTCACGGAGTAGTGTTTAGTAGTCCCAAAATAAGCTACTACTCATGTTGGGAACCATGATGATCTCAAGTCTAAGGACTCTACATAAACACTACTTGAGACCAACGATGACACATGGAATCTCTGCAGTGTCTCATGGCAGGTCTATCCAACATATGTTCACTAACACATGTCCATATTATTGATTTGGTATCACCATACCATGATCCATGAGACATGATCATCAATCAATACATATGCTGATCTTTGTCTTTGAATCATATTTGTTCCTCATATGATATACGATCAGGGATCATTTAGAAATAGCAACATCTTAGTATTTAAGAGTCTCATGAATAAGTCACATACTCATTGATCAATAATGATGATGTCTATTCCAAGGAACAAAGTAATGTATCATAAACATAGTATGTGATATATACAACATCTCCATGTTGCCTCTAGGGCATATCACTATGAGCTCCCACTTGCACTAGAGTCAACCATGTAGGTATCTAATACCCATTGCCCTAGTGTGAGCCTCATGCTTTGGCTGGGGAAGCGGCTTTGTCAACGGATCTGCAATGTTCAAATCCGTTTGTACTTTGCATATCTTCACATCGCCTCTCTCCACTATCTCGCGGATGAGATGAAATCGCGTAAAATGTGCTTGGACTTACAGTGCGATCTAGGCTCTTTGGCTTGCGCAATGGCCCCACTATTGTCACAAGAGAGGTCCATTGGTGGAGGCACTAGCCATCACGCCAAGCTCGAAATAAATTTCTTGATCCAAACACCTCTTTGGCGACTTGAAGTCGCTATGTACTCGGCCTCATTGTAGAATCAAGAACCGTCTGCGCTTGGAACTCTTCCACTTACCGCACCGCCATTCAGCAGAAACACAAATCCGATTGCGATCTAAAATCATCTTTGTCGGTTTGGAAGCTAGCATCGGTGTAACCATTTACAACGAGCTCTTCCTCACCTCCATAGACAAGGAACACATCTTTAGTTCTTCTCAAGTACTTCAAGATGTTCTTTCACGGCAATCCAGTGACTTTCACCGATCTCGATCGTATCTACTCGTAGCACTTAAAGCATACGAAACATGCGGGCGTGTACAAAGCATGGCATACATAATAGACCCAATAGCCAAGCATATGGAATCGCATTCATTTTATCCGCTCATCGGTGTACTAGGACACGATTCTTGCTAAGATTTATACCATGTGACATAGGTAGAAAACCTTTCTTGAAATCATGCATATTGAACCTTTTCAACACCTTGTCAATGTCATGATCTTGGCTTAATCCAATTAGCCTTTTGATCTATCTCTATAGATCTTGATGCCTAGAATATATGCTGCCTCTCCTAAGTCTTTCATAGAGAAACTATTTTTAATGAAGACTTAATGATTCGAGCAAAGGAATGTCATTTCCGATCGGAATATGTCATCCACATATAAGACCGTAAATACGAGTGCGCTCCCACTAGCCTTTTGTAAACACAAGGCTCTTCTTCGTTCTTGATGAAACCAAACCCTTTGATTACTTCATCAAAACGAATGTTCCAACTCGAGATGCTGCTTTAATCCATAAATGGATCTTTGGAGCTTGCATATCTTTCCAATCGATTGCGGATCGACAAAACTCGTGGGCTGTGTCATGTACACATCCTCACTCGATTTCCATTAAGGAAAACTGTTTTGACATCCATTTACCATATTTCATAGTCGAAATATGCAGCAATCGCTAGAATGATCCGAATAGACTTTAGCATTGCGACGGGCGAAAAGTTTCATCATAATCAATACCTTGAATTTGTTTGAAACCTTTGGCCACTCGCGTTTATAGATGTGAACATTTCCATCTATGTCTATCTTTTCTTGAAAACCCATTTGCATTCAATGGTTTTAACACCATCGGTGGATCAACCAAGTTCCAAACTTGATTATCGTGCATGGATTCAATTTGGATCTCATGGCTTCAAGCCATTTCTCGTAGTCCGGTCCCACCATTGCTTCTTCATAGGTCTTAGGCTCATCGTTGTCTAAC
The DNA here is from genome assembly GCA_036346265.1 of Melocanna baccifera. Lineage (NCBI taxonomy): Eukaryota > Viridiplantae > Streptophyta > Magnoliopsida > Poales > Poaceae > Melocanna > Melocanna baccifera. The sequence goes on from CM070687.1 coordinate 16,942,333, forward strand.
AACAATATGTCCCGTTGTTGAGTAGTCAAGAACATGTACCTCTCAGGTGCACGACGTGACCTTTGTGACCTACGTGGTGCTGGTGTGTCCACAACAGGTTCTTCAACAATTTGTTCATCTGTTGTGGTTCAGAGGAGCTGAAACGTTATCGGTGTTTCTTGAATTTCTTCAAGTTGCACTTTGTGCTCCCACTATCCCTTCTTGAGAGAAACTCTTTCTCTAAGAAGACACCATGCCGGGCGACAAACACTTTGCCTTCTCCTCGATTATAAAAGTAATATCCTTTTGTTTCCTTAGGATACCCGATAAAGAAGTATTTATCGATTTAGGAGTGAGCTTATCAGTTGTAAACGTTTTACATAAGCCTCACATCCCCAAATCTTAAGAAAAGACAAGCTAGGACGTTGTCCCGTCCACATCTCATATGGTGTCTTTTCTCTGATTTTGATGGAACCTGTTTAGTGTGAATGCGGCTTTGTTTCAAGAGCGTACCCCAAAAAGACAACGGAAGATCACTTTGGCTCATCATGGAGCGCACCATATCTAATAAGGTGCGATTTCTCGTTCGAGATACCCCATTCCATTGAGGTGTTCTGGCGAGTCAATTGTGGAACAATTCCACAATCCTTTAGATGATTGCCAAACTCATGGCTCAAATACTCGCCTCCACGATCGGATCGTAGAAACTTGATTGTCTTGCCTAAATGATTTTGCACTTCATTTTGGAATTCTTTGAACTTTTCAAAGGATTCGGACTTATGCTTCATCGGTAGATATACCCATATCTACTAAAGTCATCGATAAAAGTTATGAAGTCTCGAAAACCACCTCTGTTGTTAAGCTCATTGGTCCACATACATCGGTATGTACAAGTGCCAATAAGTCATTTGCCCGTTCACCTTGACCGGTGAAAGGTGCCTTTGTCATCTTGCCAAGTAAACAAGATTCGCATGTCTCTAATGATTCAAAATCAAATGAGTGCGAATACCATCTCTATGGAGCTTACGCATGCGTTTCTCATTTATGTGACCTAAGCGGCGATGCCAAATAAGCGTGGGATTCAAATCATTGGACGTTGCCTCTTTGCATTAATGTTATAGACCGGTGACCCTTCAAGAGTAAGAACGTATAACCCATTCACCAATGGAGTATGATAATAGAACATATCTTTGAAATAAAGAGAACAACCATTGTCCATAGATTTAAAGTCATAACCTTACGCTTGCAAACATGAAGCGAAATAATGTTCTTTGAAAGAGATGGAACACAATAACAATTATTCAATTCCAAAACTAATCACGAAGGTAAAGACAATGGCATGGTGCCAACAGCTACCGCAGCAACTTTTGCTCCATTGCCAACGCGAAGATCCACTTCGCTCCTCCTCAAACTTCTACTTCTTATTAGCCCTCGCAACGATTTGCAAATGTGAGCAACCGATCCGGTATCAAATACCCAAGAATCGATTGATGAAGTAGCAAGATTGATCTCTATAACATTTATACCGGAGTGGAAGTCGTACTTCCTTCTTCTTCTCAAGATCCTCCAAGTACTTTGGGCGCCTTTTCCAATGTCACGATTGCTTACAGAGTAACAATCGCATCGGATGAGCATCGCCCTTCTTGTCTTTCTTGGCCTTAGAACCGCTCGCGATCGCATCGGAGCTTTCTTTCTTTTGACCGCGATTCTCTTGACATAGGGCTTGCCCTTGCCTTTCTGCATCATCATCACATGATTGCTGCTTTTCTTAATGCTTTCCTCGTGATTTTAGCATCCCATGCAACTCACCCGGGGTCTTGTCCAGTTGTTCATGTGAAAGTTCATTATGAATGGCTCAAAGCTCGGGAAGCGGCGGAGAATCACATCGTAGCCAACTCTTGGCTAAGGGAAAACCAAGCTTTTCCGGACTCTCAATGTAGCCAATCATCTTAATCACATGAGGGTGGACGGGATTCCTTCGCAAGCTCTGCACGCAAATAAGGACTTTGAAGTATTGAACCTCTCACCCTTGCTTGGTTCTCAAACATACCACGTAACCCCACAATGATATTGTAGGTATCTGTGTTCTCATATTGCTTCAAGCTCGAGAGGACATTGTGGCAAGCATGAGACACTCACATCAAGGCAATCATTCGTTTGCTTCTCATAAGCTCTCCGTGCAGTCATAGTAGCATTATCGGGCAAGTCTTGGGTAAGGAGACTCAAGGACATACTCCTGCGCTCTTGCTTGAGAACAATTCTCAAGTTGCGATACCAATCCAAAAAGTTTGTTCCATTGAGTTTTTCTTTCTCAAGAACAGATCGCAAATTAAAAATCTTGGATGCGGCGTTAGTGACATGATCTACAACACAAGAATATGCAAAGTTTAGCACTATGTTTATGTTCATCTTTTATTAAACTATTTAGCAAAAGACTCCCACTATGAGTTTTGCAACAAAAACTCCTCTAAGTTACATAGTGGGTAAAGATCCTCATTTCACTAATTCCTAGTGAGCTTTGGCATCACGGCTAGAAAACTAGTGACATGGGTAAGCAACACTTTGCTAATCACATCCCTATGTGACTCTACTTTGGGTGACATTAGTATGCCTCGGCCCCAATCTATGCCCCAAGGTCCAAAACTATTTTGATAACCTTGTTAAGTAAACCAAATGCTTCCGCATGTAGATGTCCGACATCTACCTAAATGATGATGATAACCGATGGCACTCTACTTTGGTAGACCTACCATGCGGTGATCATTATCTTTGGTGCAACATATGGAAGGGCATTAACACCTAATTTTAAGAGGATTCTATCCTACCAAAGCAACATATCACATATATCATTGCATAAGAATAAGATAGATAACATCATAGATAAACACATTTAAGCGTGAAGTAGTATGGCCCAAAAATGGTGATATCCATCTCCAAGTAGGTGTAGACGATCTCCATCCTCCACATCACTCCTTTAGGCCACCATGCTTAAAAGCTTGTAACCTCAAAACTAGGCTACTACCTATAATAGCTAGAAATCGAAGATTACAAAGATAGATTCAAGCATTAAGGTCGACACGCAGTCGTTAAATACAATATATACAGCTAACAATAGCTGAAATAATCATGACACGCAGCCATGAGCAGATGTTACATGCATCACATACATCTCATACATTCAAATAAGCTATAGGGCCATACTATTCACATCATTCTCTGCAAAAACAAGTTAGGCGTAGAATCGCATTCTACCTAACGATGTGAACCCAAGGCGCTATACAAGGGGATACACGGTCGGTCGTGGGCGGGGGTCGAGGGGAGCCGCCCGGGTTTGAGGCGGCGCCACAAAACTCTCACTGAATTACATAGATCGCATCTATGAAATCGCTATGAAAATCTTATCGAGCCGATCAAATCAACCCAAATCCGAGCCATTCAAAATGTCTCAATTTTCATTAGATCAATCATATTGATCATCGCGATCGGTATACTTGAGGAGACCACAACACAAGACCTCGATCTGTTGACTCGATCTCGATCGATTGTGCGCGATTAGCCCCGATGGTGATTCCAAAGGTAGGGGCAAGTCGCGCGTACATCAAAGAAGGAGCACGAACTAATCTTTTTGGCCTTGTGATGCTATCAACTCATACCAATTTCAACCCCTTATGACCGATTGATCTCATCAACCCGTGCTACCTTATTTAGATCGTAATAGATCCAATCTACTACTATCGCATATCAACATATATGCGCGATCCAGATTGCAAACTAAGCAAGATGGCTCGATACCACTATTGGAATAGGCGTAGGCTACGGAAGCGAAAACAAAACTTTTCTACCGCGCACCCAAGAACATCATGCTAAGGAAGGATCATGGATCGTTACCACTTAGACGCCGCAGCGCAATGAAGAAGAATTGGAAACCGATCCAATCTCGCGTCGAGGTAGTAGTGGAAGTAGCCGATCGTCCCGAACAGATCGTCTCCTCCACGCACGCCGATCGAGATCGCAACGAGCGGCGCCTCCACCGGTATCCACACGTCCGGGGTGGGCGCCGATCGCGAGTGTACTAGCACTCGTGAGCGCTAGGGTTTGGCTCGGGAGGTGGCGGCTAGGGTTTTGCTAGATGTTAATCGGGACGAATCCTCCGCCCCTCGCCTCCATATATATAGACCTCCTCACGTGGGCCTCGTGGACCGAGGCCCAATAGGAGTCTATTCGGATCTCTATCCGAATTGAGCCCATATCCGAATCATATTCGAATTAGTGTTCCAACCCGTTAAGCGTGCGACCACAGCAGGTTCACGTATACTTGGTCGTGACCGGAAACGCCTTTCCGATTACCATGTTAATAGCGGCCTCTAGTAAGACATATTAACCCCAAAGTATATGTAAAGATCATATCATTGAACTCGTAATGTTCTCTCATGTACGAATCCCTTTGCCTCACGATATAGATTGAGCTCAAGGCGAGACTGTGTCATCCTCTTAATAGCTCAATCACTCTCTCGATTCCGTGATGGATTATAAACTCGTGATTGACTCCTCAATCACCTTGGCATGGCCATGCACTTTCATAATCCATTACATCGAGGGCCCAGAGATATCTCTCCCATAAGGAGGGCAAATTCTATCTTGATCATTCACATCCCACTACATGTTTCATGGCAAACCCGAAGACTACTTTTATGACTACCCGATTACGGAGTAGTGTTTAGTAGTCCCAAAATAAGCTACTACTCATGTTGGGAACCATGATGATCTCAAGTCTAAGGACTCTACATAAACACTACTTGAGACCAACGATGACACATGGAATCTCTGCAGTGTCTCATGGCAGGTCTATCCAACATATGTTCACTAACACATGTCCATATTATTGATTTGGTATCACCATACCATGATCCATGAGACATGATCATCAATCAATACATATGCTGATCTTTGTCTTTGAATCATATTTGTTCCTCATATGATATACGATCAGGGATCATTTAGAAATAGCAACATCTTAGTATTTAAGAGTCTCATGAATAAGTCACATACTCATTGATCAATAATGATGATGTCTATTCCAAGGAACAAAGTAATGTATCATAAACATAGTATGTGATATATACAACATCTCCATGTTGCCTCTAGGGCATATCACTAACAAAAAGAACAGGGAAATGCTTTTGTTGAAATGGTAATTGAAGATGAGCTTCCTTTCGCTTTTGCTGAACATGGAGGATTTAGAAAGTTTATGTCCAAAAGAATTTGATATTCTTAGTTGGTAGAGGTGCAACTCTCCTAGATTTCCAGTATTGTCTCGTTTGGCTCGTGATGTGTTAGCTATTCCTATTTCGACAATCGCATCTGAGTCAGCCTTTAGCACGAGTGGACATGTCCTTGATGACTTTAGGAGCTCACTCACACCAACTATGGTTGAACTCCTAGTTTGTACACAAGATTGGTTACGCCGAACCCTACCTATCAATATTGAAGAGGACATGAAAGAATTGGCCAAAATTGAGGAAGGTAAATCAAGAAATTCATTTAGTTATTTCTTTCTTGTTACTAAATTTACTCCATATGTAATTCTTTTATTACAGAAATTGTTGACAAGTCCTTACATTCCTAGACAATGTCAAAGTCTGATTCTATTTCTATCACCAAACCTACCGAGTCAACTTCCTAGAATGTAACACATGCTCCTGGATGTTCCTGGCCTGCCTGCAACTTCTACTGCCACTTCTATTAAGTATTAATACTGCTATGTGTGTATGAGACTATGTCAATGACTATGTGTCTATGTTGCTACTGTTATCAATGTTGCTTGTTGCGGTTGAGTTATGACTGTCGCATTGTTGCTATGTGCTATGAGACTATGTCAATGAGATTATGAGACAATGACTATGTTGCTTTACCCCCTATTATGTTGCTGCTGTTAATCAGTTATGTGAATGTGTGATAAGACTGGTTTTTTGGAGGCAAAACTGCTTCCAAGCACAGATATTTTCATTATGTTACCACTGCAGTGTGGAATCAAGTAGGGTTGATCTCTCTGGGAATATTCCTCAGGTATTGTTAGTCTGTTAAATGTTAGTACTTTGAGCTTGATGTCCATCAGCTTACCAAATTTCAAACTCTGAAAATGTATGCTTTTCTGCCTGTTTCCTGCTTTGTTGTGTGCAGTTGGAAGACGCTTATGCAATCACTCCAGGAAGATGAAGACAATCCTGTAAGTTTTCTACATTTACATGTTCATGTTGCATTTACGGCAAGAACCCAGCAATGACTAGAGCATTGGAATTTTGAGTTATACTTTTTTGTTTATAATTATTTTCAATTGGACGTGATTTTGCTTGTAAAATATTTTGCTGTAGAACATTGCTCAGTGACGTCAAGAAACATGTTTGATGACAGGTCCTCGGTCTTTTCCGGTCACCATAGCTCAATGGCATCTCCATTTGAGGCAGGAAGTCAAACAGGTTAGCTTTGTTAGCTTGAGTAGTTGGTGTATGTTATCTGTAAAATACTTGCATATAAACTTGCTACTTTTCTGTCAAATAAGCGAAACTGCGTCTGTATAATTTCTAGAAGTTCTATGAATAAATTAGTGCAGCTGAGATTCTGGCATCTAGGAATTATAATGCTAATACACCGAACGCCCATCCCTAAATGCTATCAGTCTGGCTAGCTATCACTGTGTTCATTTTTGGCCAAAGTAACATTTTTGAAATTTGGAATCACATTACGAACTTGTCCTGTTGCTACATCAGGATTACCTTCTCCTGTCTGGTCTGGTCTGGTCTGAGTGAACAGCAAGCCCATTGTGCAGTTTAACCGAATACCGAATTGACTGAACCGATTTAGTTCGATTAATTCGGTGCGGTTTACATTTTTTCACTACTTATTTCGATTTTTAGTTTGAAAAAACCGAAACTTTTTTATACTGAATAAACCGCACTGAAATAGCCGAATAAACCAAATACTCACCCCTATGCACACCCTTGCTATATAGGAGCAGCAGCTTGCTTTGATCATCATTGAATATACTAGCCCAAAAGCTGTAGTTAACAATGTTTTTTTTTGCTAACGAAAAAAGTGAAAACATGCATGCAGTACTCCTGTTGGATAACGTTGTAGCATGCATGTATGGTGTAGTTAACAATGATTTTTTTTTTCTAATGAAAGAATTGAAAACATGCATGCGGTACTCCTGTTGGATAACATTGTACTCCTGTTGGAGAACTTTTAGCCAAGGCTTTCGGATAAAAAGCGTTAATGAACCAAAAGTTGTGGAAGCGTTTTTGGATCATTTGGTTCATTTCTAAGTAGTGTTTTGAGTCACAGTGAATTGTGAGAGGCCGTCTCTTTCGCAAAAAAGGGGGAGAATTGGCTCAGTAAATATGCGCCTAACGTCATGCTCAAGTTGGCTTAGGCAGCTTCTGATTCTGACTTCTACTTTTTTTTCACTATTCAGTAATTTAGTCTTTTTCTGGTTTTTTAAAGATTTTTTGGATTTTTTTACCTTTTTTCGTATTCCTTTGTACTGTCCGTGATAGGCTAACATATTTTTTTTATTTTTTTATTTTTAAATTTAATTGTGCCAAATAAATCAACTCAGTTATAGTAAAAAATAAACTAGTTACAGTAAAAATACTATAAATCAATGTTAGACTAAGCGCTACCTAAAAAGGTGAGAAAATTTCCCTTTATATCCTGCACAAAAGTGGGGCAGAAGCTGCACACAAAGGAAGCTGCACGAGGGTGGCGTCTTTTTAGCCTTCACACTAGCTTAGTCTGGAAGTAAAATGGCCAGAAACTTTATAATTTATACGCAGATCGAGCCTGAGGTTGGGGGGGGGGGGGTTAGGGGTTAGCAGCGATCATTCTAGCTTTTTTTCCAGCGTTGGACGTCTAATTTACTGTAGCAATGAGGGATGGTACTGTAGTAATTTTGTCCTTATTCAAATTTTTTTTCATTTTTTTAGTATTTTTGTTTTTTGTTTTTTTCCCGTATTTTTTAATATCGTCCGCTCTAGATTAGTGTGCCGCTTTTATTTTTACATTTTTTTAGATTTAATTATGCCCAATAAGTTAACTCAACTACAGTGTTTTTTCAGCCAGCTACAGTGTTTTTTCAATAAAACCCAGAAGCCATCGCTATTTCGATCACCACTTAGTGATGCAGCACCCAAGCGCCCTAGATCAATAATATACAATGTGGGCATAATAATTGCCAAGGTAAGGTGTGAGTTCGGTCACTCGGTGTCAACTGTCATCCAGTGAAGATTTCAGGGACAACAATTCACATGCACACAGTGCAGAACAGATCCAGCTGCAGCCATCATACACAAATACAAGAATGCAGGATGTACGCTGTACGTAATCACATTCCAGCACCACATATGGCCAGGGACCATTGGATTATTGGAATTTGGAAGTACAGAGCTAGTAGACGTTCCTACCACTCTGCTTAGCCTAATCGTACACTTGCTCTCGACGCCGTCCGGCCGATTCCCGGACATGTCACCTACCTCCGATCTTTTTTTGTTCCGGTTGGTATATGAGCTAGCAATGGCGTACCGGCCAAGAATCTCTGAACCGATGGAGTATACGTCATTTACGGCCGGTGATGGTGAGAAGTGTAGAGAATTATCTGACGGACCTAAGGCCCTTTCCTCTCCGTTATTTTGCACGGGAAAGGTGAAAAGTCGGGCCACCATACGAGTCAGCCGTGCCGCGTAGTAATTGACTGTCGTCGTGATGCGAAATGATGGACGAGCAACTTAGCAAAGCCCACGATGTTTCTTCTTACTCTTTGATGCGACCGAACTGGGCTGTGGTTGGATCTGCGCAGCCAGAAGCCCGGAAGCGAGGCCCGTCCACATTGGCCGCGGCAGCCAGCACCATACCACAGGAGTTCGCAACGCGGCCGCGCGCCCGCCCGCCGGCCTGAACGGTGCCCAAACGCGGTGCGCCTCGCGTTTTTGCGTTGTCCCCTGGCCGGCCCGCGCGGCGTGCGCCCATGTCGCCCGCGTCTAGTGAGTAACCTTTAGCCCGGGGCAAAAAAATGCCAATGTATACTCAAGATGCTTTCAACTCAGCCCCGAGTACTATTGTCGAGTCCAGCCCAGATAGCCCATACAACCTACAAAGCATGTTAGTGTTGATGCTTCGTAAATACGGACAAAAGTGCAAAAACAGATTGTTGCTCTTTATTATGTGTCTTTGGAGTTTCAATTAGCAGACTCCTTTACAAAGTCACAGAGTAGAGTCCAGAACGGTTTCTATCTCTCTAAACTTCATGTTGTTTATTTACCATAAGTTTGAGGAGGGTGTTTGATATGTATTATTAAATGTGTATTTGTGAGATCATGTGGAGGTCACTCTATGGTTGTGATGAGTAATTGACTTTTCGGTTAGATTTTTTGTGGAGGTTGAGTTTGATTTTTGAAGAGTTTGTAAAAAGATCGCTTTTTCTCTACTAATTTCGTTGCTTTGAATTCGTCTGATCTGCGAGTACTTGAGTATTCGAAGTTTATGACTTCGTAGTCGAGCGGTCCGAACGACCTTTTGCTGATTAGTCCGAAGAGCTAGTCGTAAGTCTTTGTGATAGTTACTTATAGCGATCTGTGTGATGGTCGTAGAGTTTTGTGGAGCTGGTCGTAGACTGCTGGTCGGTACTCTTTGGTTTCGAGTGCTCATCTCTTAAGTACCCGAGTACTTGGTTCAGACTCTTGGAGTTTGGTCATGGGTTGAACTAGGTGTTGTTGTTTATGTGCACTTGGGTTTATTGTTTGGTCCTAGGTTTAGGATCAGTTTTTGGATGCATACATTTTGTATTGTGCATTGTTTGGATTGAATTATACAAATTGATGATATTTGTGTATCGTGCGGTGCTACGTGATGGTTTACTTGCTAGTGTTGGTTGCAGGACTTCGAAGCTAGGTCATGGTAAGACATAGATAGACCGGGACTAGACACAGGGTGGTGCTGAGATCCAAAACGGTTAGGGAGACGCTGAAGATAGCTGAGGCTAACGGGGTGGTTGCAAGCTAGGACGATGAGGAACCAGAGCAGGAGCTACCGGTGGTGGACATGACAAGCAACAGTGAGGTGGATCGGGACTAAGCTCAGGGAGGAGCCAAGGTCCAGACGGTCAAAGAAGCCGGGTGCCGTCATGCGCAAGGAAAAACATATGGTGCGTCAAGTGACTTGAGTCGTTTGCAAGCGAGGACAGTTCGGTAGGATCCATATGCGTGAGAGGCTTGCCGGCAAGTCATTGCGGGCCACATGGATAATGGTGAAGCATGGGCGTTACTTTGTGGCAAAGGAAGTGGGAAACTTCGAGAAAGGTGGTAGATGGGCATTTTGGTAAATTGCCCAACACCGAAAAAGTGGTGATGTGCAAAATCGCAGCGTTGGCCTAAGTAGTTTAGGTATTGTGTGTGGTGAAAATACGAAGTGGATCAAGTGTGATTCACTAATGGGTTAATGGTTGTAAGCCGCTTTGAGAAGCGTGCATAAGAGTAAAATCCTGTGTTAGATGGGGTTAACGGATTATCCCCGGTTTGGCCTAATGGGTGGATCCTTTAGGTTTTGGTTCAGGTTGTGAAGCTGTATAAGGGGAGGAGAGGCAAAAGCTAGGGTTTAAAAAGGTTGGCTAAGCCTCTTGGTGACTAGCTCCTCCTCCCTCCTATGGGAGATAGATTAGGGTTAGGGTTTGAGAAGGATTAGGGTTAGAGTTTTGAGTATTTGATCTCTTTATCTATTTTACGTTTTGATTGATTTGTTCTTGATTTGGTTAGTTTGATCTTTTCTTTTGCTCTTGATTTAGTTGGTTTGATCTTTTCTTTCTCTTGTGATCTTGCTATGCTAAGGATGTGTAAGAGGTGGAGATAATCCTCAGTAATCCATTTCCATCTATTTAAGTACTTTGATAGCAAGAGTTACGAGAAAACTCGATTTTGCTTGATTTTGGTCTCATCAAGTGACTTCTTATTTTAAGAGTTTTTGGGTAGTGATCCTCAGTGTTCTAGCTTGCTGTGATATGTGAAAATACATCTAGAGCCATCTCAGCTATCATCTATCCACGAGCACGTTGTTTTTTACCGTTTGGGATTTTGGCTCGATTTTGGTGCAACCTTCTAACAAACTAAAAAAGATCCTATGTTTGGCCATGTTTTTTCATGATCGTTTGTTGGAATAGATTTACAATAACCTAGAGAAGGTCCATGCAAAAATTTATCACCTTGATTTTCTCAGCGGTCGGTCGATCGATATTATAAAGTGAGTCGGACCGCTTTGAAATGATCAAACAGCCATTTGGACGCCGGTTAGACCGTCGGAAAAGGTTTGGTTCTAAATTTTGTTGATTTGGGCCAATTAGATTGATTTTTAGCTGAAGATTCTGTATTCTACACCTCTGTAGGTATCTGAATATAGAATGTTGAATACTTGGGGAAAATCAGAGTTGGCACCATTCACCCCTCTCTGTTGCCATATTCGGTTTTTTAATTGGTATCTGAGCCATGTTTGCTCTTTACCGATCATGAGCATGGCAATTTATGGGGGAATCTTATGAGTTTTTCTTTGCATCTTGTTGGGGTGTTTTTGCCAATGATGTTCTTTGTGATGAGAGGTTTGAAATCAACTAGAGAGTGATTTTATTTGCAAGAAACCGCAAGTGTGAGCTTTGTGATACATTTTTTATCTTTGGTTATTCAAGTGTGTGTGTTAGGGAGAAGATGCTTTTGGAATCCACAGATGGTGATGATAATATTGACATGGAGGACGAGCTTCGACTCATCATGAGCAAGGTAAAACCTCATGTGACTTTGGTTTCATCTAAGATGAATATGCTTACCTCTGTTGTCATATTCGGTCTTTCAATATTCTCCCGTTGCATTAGGGGTTATCTGTTATATGCTATATATATACGTGTGTATATATCGGCTCATTAGCCTCATGATGAATACAAACGCTATTCATAACAGATAATAGCTTTTATTGTACATGTGTTTGGAAGACTGCAACGCTTTATTATCACGATTCAGCATCATAATTACTTCTATAGCATCGAAGAATTAATCACCTGCTGTATACACAACACAGTATTGTACACTATACTAGTTTATCCCATTTAGTATTGATGCTCTCGATGTGGTTAATCCTCCGTATAGAATAACCACATGCCTGACAGAAGTTTGCCTCTTTGTCAACTTGCAATGTTGATTGCCACATCTTTCTGAGTTTTTTCAGGGTTTTTGAAGTGGGCAAGTCGCGCTAGGTTATCAACGGATTCTGCAATTTTCTTTGTTTGTGCAACCAAGTCTGTGAGAAGTGATGCAGTAACGGCCACATGCATCACTTGCAACAGAGCGGGATCCTCTGATAATTTGCTTCTGAGGCCTTTTGCAGCTTTGATGGCCGCAGCCATGGCGTTGTTGGCTGGAGATGGTATGGTCATCGTTCGAATTGCTGTTGCGAGCTCTCTGAGCGTCTTAGCAGAGTGCGAGCTCATTTCACGGCATGCTGTGCGAACCTTAAAAGATAGCTCTGGATTGGCTTCAGGATACTGTGATCAGGAAAATGCTGTTGGTCACTTACTCGGTTCCATAGTCTTTTTGATGAAGAAATGGAGAGAATTTGCAATTACCTGAGATTTTGTGTGTGTGATGACATAGGAAGCCAGAGCATCCATGGAAGAAGCGCACTGGCGGCAAAGAGCTCCGAACTTCTGGTATTGGCTCCACGGGTGTCGGAAGCTGAATTTGCCATGGCCAGGCTCCCATTTGGCAAAAGTGCACTGCAGTTTTGGGAATAATATTACACAAACTGCAAATGCTTGTACGAGCTATCTTTTTTTACAGGTGTTTGTAGGTGCTTTGGCACTAAGCATAGAGTATATTATCTGTAAGTAAGCTTACCAGAGAGTCCTCAGTGGTCTTCGAATTGAGAACGCTCTTGTACACTTGGAGGAAGGCTTCTCCCTCCAAATTCTCATTCGTAGCTTTTTCTCCAAAGCATTCAGATTCCATTCCTGCATACATGTACAAAGTTTTCAGTCTCCTTTCCGTATACTATATGATACAATTTACTACTTTTCCATTTCATAAGTTCCTTTTCCGGAATGAATTTTGCCGGCATAGATCGATGCCATTCTATTGGTCCCAGGTTTCATCCGCAAATTTGGTCAGTTGTTCGTTGGTTGTCAGTAATTCTGTCCAAATTCTTCTGTACATGGTGCACATATGGCTACAAGTGCTACTATGGCGGTCCGTTGGTCCCAGGTTTCATCAGCAAATTTGGTCAGTTGTTCGTTGGTTGTCAGTAATTCTGTCCAAATTCTTCTGTACATGGTGCACACATATGGCTACGAGTGCTACTGCTCTGTATCAACTATGAAGCTGCTCCAGAGTACATGTATGACTAGGGAGATATATAATGCCCGGCCACTAGGAAGAGTGAAAAAAGTAGAACCCACTGTTGTTTTTTGAGTCAGAGAGTATATTGTTCCTTTGGAGTGAAGCCTTCATTTGAGATTAACCCGCATCAAGTTGCATTAGTAAAGTATGACAAAGTTACAATAGTTAAACCAGAATGACATAAAAGGGCACGAATCTTTGTCATGGAATATGTGCTGGAATGCATGCATGGCAGCACATACTGGCGTGAGGCCCTAAAAAAAGAATCAATTTTCTGCTCTGTACCTTCAAGGAACTGTGCCAACTTGTCGAGGTTGCCGGCGGCGAGCTTGTGGAGGTCCTCGCCGGCCCAGACGGGGAAGACGAAGATGGTGGTGCAGAGGCAGGTGAATACGCCGACGACGACGGTGGAGAACCGCTGGTGCGCGAGCTGGATGAGCTCCTCGACGCGGTAGCTCGACACGGCCACCAGGCTGAAGGTCAGTATGAAGATGGTCACGCCGTAGTCGTACCGCGCCTTGACCTCCGGGATGAAGCGCGAGAACGTCGCCGCCGACGCTGCAGTGCCACGAATATATAACCAGCGGTAAGCAAGCGTCGTCGTTAGCTATGTATATGCACTAGTTCTCTTGTCGTCTCAAAATGTCGGTGTGCATGTAGGCTAGCTAGCTCCTGCTTTTGCATGGCAACACGTAGCATATGGCAAGTACTACCTTGTACTTTATGCGAGTTCCTGGTCCTATATTAGATAGGAACCTTAATTATGCTGCAGTATATATATATATAGAGACTATAGAGACCACGAAAAAGGTTGGTAAACAGGCATGCACGCCTACCTAGTAAGAAGACGAACACGGCGAGTAGTATGGGCTCTCCCTGCGCACCACAGCGGTTAGCTACCTGATGAGCTCCGACGGCGATGAACCCAGCCACGAGCGTCGCGAAAGCTCTGTTCAAGCCTTTGCTTAGCGTGCCACCTGTCACATAGGTACACATGCATCAGACATGCGTACGTACGTACTGATCGATAGTATCACATACATCTATACACATACGTACGTGTGCGTATGTAAACACGTATATATCTTCACCTACGACTTCATCACACGCACGTACCGACAGTGTACTCCATGACGACGACGACGGTGAGCACGGCCCACAAGGTGGAGACCCCGAAGCCTTTGAACAGCGGCGTGACGTAGTAGAGGATGGACACCAGCGTGAGCGCCAGGCCGACCTTGAGCGAGTGCGCCACGCGCCTCGGGTCGTCCCTGGCGATCCTGGCCACCTTCCCGGCGAACCCGACAACCCAACACCCGAGCCTGTCGAGCAGAGAGCGCACCCGCGGCCAGCACCTGGCGAAGACGCCATTGCCGCTCATCTCTCTCTGATGATCAACCTCCATGGCAGAACGATGGCGACGCAAGCGTAGAGGGGGAGAGAGATAAGTTGTCTATCTAGTACGCGCCTTGTTTGTGAAGTTAGGCAAGCTATGGAAGCATGGGGGCAGATGGCTGGAGCAGGAGTAGGGCTTATATAAGCCGAGGAGAGCGCCAGCTGCGTGAGGCGCTAGCTTTTGGAGTATTGTAATGGGACAGACAGGACAGTGGAACAAAAGCATGGCATGGCGACTTTTTTTTTTTGGAGAAGATGACTGGGGGTATTTTTCTTGTTGCTGTGTTCTGTTTCGTCTTGTTCTCGTTGTTGTTGCTACTAGGTTTAAAGGAGTCAAGAGTGGACTGGCAGCAAGGGTCAGTGATCTGAGGAAGTGTGAAGTCGACTGGGTTTCAGCTGTGTGTCATGCGTTGAAACATGCAGAACTTTTACTACTGTCTGCTTGGATCATCTGAAGAGGTGTTGGCTTCTTTCTTCTTCTTCTTCTTTTGTGTGCTGTAGGTGTCCTAGAAGATCAGGATCGATCTTCTGTCATTAATTTGCAATTCTTTTTTTACAACCATCTTTTGATGTGCATGTATATGCTTGTGTTGTTGAGTAAGATTCGCTAGTTCTGTAGCTCGTAACACATCGCTTGTGGAGGTAATTAGTTCAGCGATTTATCTGCTTTTGACCTGCATATTCACGTGGAAAATTGTCGGATGAGGTAAAATGCAACTTGTTCTTGCCTTTCGAGGGTATGCAGGACTTTCTTATGCTGACTAATGATCTGTTAATGATACCACGTTCACCACTCTCTGACTCTTGATCAACCGATAAAGGTCAACTAGATTTTTGTTTTAAGCTTCTCGCTGTGGATTGGGCTGAAATTACACTGTAACAGTCATTAGTTTTTTCTAAGAAAAGTTGAAAAAAAAATAAAAAACCCATTATATTGTTCCGGACAATGTAAAGAGTAAGGAGGGAAAAAAGCCAAAAAAACAAAATAAACTAAAATTAAAAGTTGATACATTCCAAGTAGCTTCTGATTTAAATAAGCTAAAAGCAAAAAAAAAAGTCAAAAGCTGAAACCAAAGCGGAGCTAAGCAATGCCAAAGTATTTTTTCTTTAACAAATCTTCTTTTGTATTTGTGATATGTAAAGCAACTATTGCATCATTTAAAAACCAAAAAGGATTTGGTGACTTGCTGTATACCCCATTTGTAGCTATCAAGCTATCAAGATGTGGCCTGACTTATCAATATATACTTTTCCGAAATTTTAGGTAGATCTCAACTATAGCTTGTCACATTGAATTCCATAAACGCTCTAGTCCAAGCACGCCCTTCTATTTTCTTACACTCCGAAATTTATGAACATGTTCAATGCATGTGGACAGATTTATCGTCTTTTCATTCTTTGTCAAACTCTTTCTCCACGGCTGGGCTGGCCACCAATGTTTGCTTCGTTGTGTACGTAATTAATTTCCTTTTCAACTCTTGCCCTGCATTTTGTGATCGAGAAACCAGTCACAGTCTCAGATGCAACCTGATACACAGATACAGAGTAGTGCAATGTTTCGTGTTGTGTTTTGTAATCCGAACCTAGTCAGATCCAATTACCGCTAGTCTTTCCGACCATTTAAAAAGTTTGATTAGTATTCACTCAAAGCAATAAGAATTAATTAAATGTTATGATTATAATTATCTTCATATTTATGATGGACTATGTGCTGATTAGGATTGTACCTTTCTCTATTAAGACTCTTGTTTACTAGTCTATATATATATACCATGTAGTAGCATAGTTAAGATATATCAAAGTTTTTTGCGCTTGTAATATCTCACCGTACAGTGAATTTCATCTTCATATATCCGTGGTTTTTCTCTCAATAGTTTTACACATTAAATTCGTGTCTTCCATTCTCTTTATTTTTACCGTACGTTTTGTAACAGTTCAGACTTGCAGTCTACATAAAGCAATAATACATGCTTGATTGCAATACAGCGGTTCTTTCACTCTGTTCAGGCTAGCTTCTTGGTGCAGCTAGCTAGAATAACTCCAAGTGAACCGGAGTTCAATTCGCCTATCGCTCAAAAGCTCAACCTTTACAATCGATACGATATGCACGAAACTGCTGGCACACACAATCACTTAGCCTGAAGCTCTTGCTGACGATTCAGGAAACAGCAACGCTCCGCCGTTTGTTTCGCCTTTCTCCTCGGTAGTAATCCCCTTATCCTCGTCGATGCAACTTCAATTCAGTCTCACATCCACGCAGTCTCGCTGCACGAGAGGTGTGTTGGATAACATAATCAGAGAACAAGAGGGGAACATCTGAATAACTGTTTCATCAGTAACCAGGACGGCGTAATATGACACAATATTCAGAGAATATATGCTAAGTGATATGCTCCCAAAGGTTCCAAGCGCGCCCACCAGTGGTCTCTTGAGGATCCCAGAAATCTCACTAGCTAGCTAGTGGGCTAATGTCTAAAGCAAAATCATTACTGCATTATCTACTGACCATTCACTTCTTATCCTTTTCCATTTGGTCGAAGTAAAATTTGCCGCGAAAGCAAAAGATAGACTCTGGTGTGCATATTGGCATCTGAAAAGCAGCGTTTCTGCCTTGCATGTGCAATTGCAAGTAGCTAGTGATGTTAGGGTGCATTCGTAGTAGCTATAGCTGATGTTTTTTAGCTAAAAGTAAATAATAGTGGTTAAAAGAAATGACTTTTCAAAAGAGAGCGTCAGCGGTGTGAAAAATAAGAGAGAGATACGTGCGCAAGCGAGATGAGTAGGATGTGTGATGCTCCTGTGATTCTCTGCTTTATCTTTACAGTAAGATGAGAGCAAGAGGAGCAAACAAGTCATTTTAAAAAGTCGGATATTCATATTATTTTTTTGTTCTCTTTAAATAAAAATTAAAAACAGAAGTTAATAAGCAGACCCTTAATTCGTACGCGCAACGTGATAATGGAACTATGGAAGGCGCCGCGAAGCTGAGAAAAATGGGCTTAGTGGATTTGCCTTTATGGACAGAAAAGGGGCCTTTTCGACATTGGTAGTGCTGTTCTCTGACTTAATCTTAGAGGATCATGCAGCCCTGGTCTGTGTAATTGTGTGCGCTCACCGTACATCTCTGTCCTATGAACTTTGCCGTACTTCTAGGGCCATCGTTTTTCGGCGGTGGAATTCGGCTCCTGCAGCTCACCATCCTCTCGTTCCCCTTTCTGCCTGCCATTCCCTCTTTTCATCTGTCAGGAGAGCTTCTAGGGTGACTAGAGGAACCAGATGCCACGACGACCATTCTCCTCCCTTAATTTTCTTATCAAGAGCTGCCCACCGCCGTCGAATTTGTGATTATTTTTTTTTTCCACACCAAGAATCGCGCAGCCTCGCCTGTCCTTTTTTATCGGAACAAGAGGAGAGAAAAAAAAAACGAAAAACCGCACTAGCAATCAGAACCGTGCGTGGTACGGAAAACCTAAAACTTGACCGGAAAAAAAACTTCAAAGGTTTCCGACAAGAACATGTGGTCGCCGTACGGTGGAGAACTCGGCCAAGAACTCCACTGAGGCCTCGCATCGCCACCAACATGGTCGGGATCGGGGCTCCGTGACAGGGTATTCGAAATTTCATCTCAAATTCAGGCACAGTTCACCTTTCGGTCCTCTCCTTTCCAACAAAAGCTTTCTTGGATTTTTGTACCGCGAGCATTGTTCTTTGCAGGATTGAGCCGAACTGTACAAAGTACACGGGCTAACGCTAAACTAGGAGTGCGAAGCTAGGTAGGTTTTTGGATATCAAGTGAAGGGATCAAGTTCTCTCTCCTATAGGAAGTTACTGGCGCCGCCGCTCAGTATGGAGTTCGGCGGCAGCGTTCGACGGTGATTTCAACTGTTCAGCGTTTGAAGCACTATTCATCGTTTTGTCTGTATTCAGTTTTTTTTGTGTTTTTTTAGTATTTTTGTGTTTTGTTTTTTTTTTCCGTATTCCTTTGCATCGTTTGCTCTAGATTAGTGTGCCGTTTTTATTTTTATATTTTTTAGATTTAATTATGCCTAATAAACCAACTCAGCTGCAGTAAAAAATAAATCAGCTACAGTAAAATTTCGGCAAAAACCAAAAGTCATCGCTATTCCGAACGCTACATTCTGTACTGTAGTGCTTAGTTGAGTTTTTTTATGGCTTTTGTTTTTTTACTTGGGCTGATTTATTTTGCATTATAGTAGTTAGTAGCTTTTTTTGGTGTAATTAAGTTTTAAAAAATAAAAAATAGATAACTAGGTTATTCTATTACAGGCAATGCAAAGTAATACGAAAAAAAGAAAAGAAAAGAATCCTAAAAAACTAAAAAAAGATAAAGATAAAATTAAGAAATAGTGAATTAGATGATAAAAGTTAGAAACTAAAACTGAAACGAGTGGAACCTTAGACCTATATGCTCCTGCTGAACCATATCCGGATCGAAACAACTCGAGATTTAGGTGTATTTAGCATTTAGAAGTGGTTTTTTTGGCTAAAATAACACTATAGCGGTTGTTATCTTTTTCTGAGATATTTAATTATAAAAATAAGAAACATTAATATATCTTTATGAATAATACAAAGAAAAAAAGGCACGTTAAAGACTTTTAATTCCTGAAACCTGAAACCAAGCTTTAGAAAACAATAGATAAGAGTTTGGAAAGAGCCTGGATGCTCCCTATCTCTGGCGGTGTTCACCACTCACGCTGTCGCGTGAGGTCAGGGAAATGGGACCACGCAATCGGCTCACATCATCCATCTGGACGTGTTATGGCCCTATACACGTACGGCCGGTACCACACTCCTCTATCTCCCATTCAGGTGGTACGAGCCTACAGGGGCAGCGGCGACCTTGCTCCGAGATGTTTAGGCCAGGTTCAAAAGTAGGGTAGTTTTTTATTTTGGTTAATTGTGAGAGATTAACAAATTAAGAGATACTCGCATTGAAGCCACTTTATTTAAAACAGTCTTACAGTGACTTCTACAAATAATTTATAAAAAACATCTTTAAAAAACGGTTTCTAAAAGCAAAAGGCATTTTGGAACATGTCCTTTAGCTGATGGTTGCTTCGACGGCCGGTGACCGCGTTTCCCATGGCCACGCATTTCGTAGACATGATGGCTCCTCAGATGAGAAGTGTTATGACTTATGAGTATACTAGATATTGTAGACTCTTCTAACTCATGACCAGATACAATGAATCATGGTCATTCAAAAAGTGTTGTGGTTTTTTTATTTTTTACTGTAGCTTTTGTCTTTTGGCTAAAATGGTATTGTAGTGGCCAAGGATGGAACCAGAACAAAAATAACCCGAGTTTCACCTCTTCAGCATGCAGATAGCAATATGTATAATTTTCAAGCAACAACGTACTAGATAGTAATGTGTCCGGTAATTTTTTAGCATCAATAATTCAATATAACTTATGGTAATGAACAATAAAGAGAACAAAATGACTTAAAATTTCAAGTAAAAACAATAGATATTGTCATGTTGAAGAACACTTGAACTCAACCAGTCAAATAATCATAGACCACTAGATTAAGATCACTTCAAAATTTTGCCTCCGATCTGCAACTTTGCCATTATTCCAAAAACTCAATTTGAAACCCTAAGTCATAATTCTAGAATTTGATGAAAAAACAATCATCGAATTGAAAGTTCTTTTTTCTTGAAAGAAATCCAAAGAATTAGGAGAAAATTAGAATAAAGAAGCAATACCCTACGCCATTCGTGACTCAACTCAATCCTTGCTCGTCGTCGGTATTCCACTGTAGTCGAGGAGATTGACGGACGACGGGGACCAAGAGAAGTTGCGGCTTACCGTGGGTGTAGACGTTAGATTGGCCAGGTGAGTGAGGCGGTGTTTGTGGCTCAGTGTGTTGGGCACATTGCAAACTCAGTCTCTTGAGTTGAGCAGTCTAGAACAAGCGCGATGTGAAGTAGCGAACAACGAAGGACCAAGGCGTACACATCTAGCTTCATTGAAGGATCATGCGTGTTTGCACCATCATGGCCTCCTATCCCCATTGGTGTAACATCCCAAAAGTATGGGAATAGTGTAATTATCAAAATTTTAAAATCTGTTGTCAATTTCTAGTGCTAATTAAAATTTTCGGCTTTTATTCGAGTTTCTTGATTCAGTTCCTTGCTAAAATTCTAAAAGTGAAAATCAAATCAGAAAGAAATTCTGAAATCTCTTTTACTAATACCCAAACTTCAATTTCCAAAGTGAAATCTAGAAATTCAAAACCAAGAACAGAACTTGAAACCAAAAGCTAATATTAAAATCTTTCCCTCCAAATTTCCATATGCAAAAATTCAAATTCTGGGGATTCAAAGGTTCTCTCGGAATTCGACAAAACCTGGAAATTCCAAGTTTTCAATCCCGAATCTGAATCAAGATTTCAAATTCAATACTTAATTACAAATCTAAATATAGAATCCAGTGCTTAGAAATTCTTCAAAAGTCTTTGGGCTCTTAGCGTATTTCCATTTCTTCGCTTAGCGTCTCTCCCCCTTTTTCTTCTTCTACCCTTTTGCCCTATTCCTGGCATCCACCCGCCTAGCGGCCCAGCTGCGCCCACATGTCCCCCTGCTCTACGCACCAATCCCCCTGCAACCACCCTCAGTTTCACCCCTGGATTCCCCATCGCATCTGCGCCAGTTACCTCTACCACAGGCCTACCTCGGCGCCCCTACGCACGCGCTGCTCCATCACTAGGCATCACTCCTCAGCAACATTCGTATTACTCCCCTATACGTGCCTACCATAGGCCTGGTCAACCTCCTTCCTCCTCCGCTGCTTTGACTCCGTTCGTGCCGAGCTCGCATCACCTCCCTCGCCTAGCTCCGCCCCTCCGCTAGATCCTCCCCTCCACTAGCCAAGCTATGAGCGATCAATGTTGTTGCCCCTATCATTACTTCTCTACTCCTCTGCGCCCCTCTGCTTGTGCCCTCGCACTGGCCTACGGCCACCTAAGCCGCACAACACGCCAACACCACCGTTCGATGTTAATCCTCGGTCGTACTCGTCTTCAATGTGCCAACGGCCACCTACCTTCTCCGAGGTATAAAAGCAGATGATTCATTGCTCCTTCCTCCCTCAAGATAGCTTGCCCGAGCCGCCCCTGTAGCCCATCTTTTCCAACTCCGGTCGATTGGCAATCCGATGATTGGAGCCACCGCGGGCCAATTCCGCTGAATTGGAGCCTCCTCAGAGTACAACGATGTCACCCCCACATTCGGCCAAGCTTCCCGCCGCACGAGTTGAGCCCGCACCGTGCGTCTCCACTGCCAGCAACTGTCTCATGCTGCCAGGCCACTCCCGGTATCCCTGAGCTCGTCCAATCTTTCAGGTGAGATTGTGTCGCCCCCTAGATGCTCCCTTATCAGTGAATTATGCTAAGACATTGTAGGTAGCCACCTCCCCATCTCCCCTGTTCTGCCACCAAGGAACGCCGTCGGCCGCTGCCCAGTCAAATTGGCCTATGAGGCTTCAGCTGCAGATGTGCCGGAACAAAAGCATTCCATTTCTGAAATGCTCACGTTCAACCACTGCCCCTATCGCCGGCGGTGAGCCATTTTGTTACTGATGAAAGGAGCGGGAAACCTGCATCGACGAAGGCAACCTTTCAGAAAATCAAAACAGGTGCTCCACCATTCGGACAGTCTGAACTGGTGATTGGACGGTCCAAAATAACCATTCGTTGATCGAACGACTTGCACATCTCCGTCGATTGAACAGTCCGAGCAGGCTACGGACTATTCGAACAAATCTTTGTTGATCGCACGATCCGCACGTTTTCAACCTCTCGGACGGTCCGAACATTCCCACGGAAGGTCCAAACAACCCTTCATCTAATTAGATGGCCCGCACATCTTGACAAGTTCAGGCAGTCCGAACCTTTCTAAGGGCGATCGGACGACTCGAAAGTCCATTCGACTGATCAGACAGTCCAAATGTCCTGAGTGATAGGACGGTCCAAACTTGACCTACGCAGGCCCACTTGTCAGTTAGAGGTCTCTCTCTCCCCCTCCCTTTTTAATTTTCAGACTAATTCAATCTGAGAACTTTAAATAAGCGTAGCTTATTTATCTTAGCTCTGAATTTGTTGAGACAAATTTCTAAATTCAACTAAATTCAAGATCTGTCCAATGTAACCAAAACCATGAATTTGGAAGCATAATACAAAGATTTATGCCTAATTAAGCTTGCTTAAAGTTCATGTCAACCGAGAAATTAACAAGATAATAACACCACTTAATGTAGAAATTTGAATTTGTACATTATCCTGAGATAAAATATAAAGCTTTACAAGATGACTTTCAATGCTCTCAAGCTTAACACTAGAAACTCAAAAGTCAATCTTGAATCCCATCACATCTCTGTCCCCATATCTAAAGTTATCAATATAAGTTAATTAGCGCAGCAAAATGTTGCCTCACAAAATATTAATCATGATTTGCTCATCTCTAAAGCAATGATACCTCCCTTCTAATTGATGCTAAAGTAATTGTTGATAAAGTCCCCCATATTTATCTGCGAAATGCCAAGATTTAAATCAGAGATCACCTTATCAGTGTTTAAAACCTCCTCAAAGCATCTATCATCCTTGTCTCAAATCCTATCACTAATCAGATAGTTGTCCAGAATATTGTAATCCACTAATATTTATCCTAAAGGTGAATATTACGAAAGATATATAAAATAATGTTGCATATGCAAATAAAATCCTTACTTAAATAAATATACAAAAAAAATGCAATCCTACCAATTCGGGAATCATCCAATTATCATCTCCATATTTGAATTTCACTAATAATATTTGAAAATAATTAATAGTGCAAAGTGTAACCGTTAATTACTCTACTAAATTTGTCAAATCATTAAAATAATAAACTTTACTCTTAAGGATAATTGGTTAAGTAACCTATCCGCACCTTAAATAAGATCTTGAACTAATAATTCAACTATTTGGTAGCTACAAATCTCAAATAATGTGGCATCTAGAACTATTCAGTTGATTTCAACCAATTAGATAATACCCAATATTACACATAATCTCCCCCATCTGTCCCCCCATATGTCCATAGTGTTATGGTAGATTGCAAAATTTCTTTAAAAATCTCATGTAATAAGATTATCCATGTCAATATAATTTTTTGTTATGCAAATATTGCAGAGGCTAGCAGATTAAGACTCGCAAACAAAAATTGCAGCTCCTTTAGACCCCGCATCATTCTTTGATGCAAATGTCTAGATTTATTTGGATAATGCTGAAGATCTAATTAGTCATTGTTAAATATTGACATTTCACTAGCCTCGACGGCCTTCACCATCGAGTCTGTGGCCTTGGCGGCTATAAAGGGTAATATTTCACTAATTGTGTTACTTATTTCATGTGAGGTTGGGTGGTAAAAAAGATGAAAATTTTATCTTTCTATTGTTAGTTTCATATGTCTCGAAAAGAATATGTAAAATCATTGAATTTGATTATCTGGAAACGATGCCTATTCAATTAGTATGTAGTATATTTGCATATACCCTGATATGTTCAAACTTTTGTATAATCATGTTGAATTTTCTTACAGATTAAATATGTTAGTGGTTCCTATGATAGTGGGAAAGGATTTGAATTGTTAAACAATGCAATTTTAGATCATGAAACAACAATAAACAACCAGACAAGAATCTCCCATAAACTATTTTCTTTCCTATATATTTTTTGTTCTTCCTTTTTTACTTCTTATAATTCTTCCATATTTTTTTAGCGAGAAACAAATTTGAGACCTGCGACTGCTAATTTATTATTTCATATGTGGGTTATTAGATCACCTGCCAATTGCTTGATAGAATGACTCAACTAAGGAGCTTAATAAGGATTGAGAGAGCTTATTGTGGTTATTTACATGAATTAGATCCCCTGCAACTGCTAATTACAAAGCTACTTCACTAGCTGACAACTTTCTCTGTTTTTGATCAACAAATTTCTCATATTAGAAACATGTCCTCTGAAAGCATTTAGACCCCTAAAATAGGGTTTTGATAATTAATGACGATTTATGAATATGGGACTAATGTGTTTGTTTAAGAATTGTATAGATAAAGTCTCATATGTGAGCAGTGGACAAGTTCAAGTTGCATGAAAAATGGATATCAAGAAGGATCAAAATCAAGGTACATGAAATATAGGATCGTTTTTCAATTTTACCAGTCTTAGGTGAAAAGGTGGAAGACCGAATTATAGGTTAGATACCGTACTATTAAGAGAAATCATTGAAAGTAGCTTGATAGCATACTTGTGTGTCATTTGGATCAATTTAGGATCATGCATGCACACGAAATTATGTTCAAAAGTACCTGTGCTCTCTCAGTAAAATCGGTAGTACCGTCAGTACAACCGCGGAATTACCGGAATGCGGTGGTTCCGGCATGTTCACATCGGAACTACCAGCCTTCAGTAGTACCGGATTTTCAATGGTACGTTTTTCCAAAGAGCACACTCGGAGAGGATTCTGACTCACAGAAATCGGTAGTACCAGAATTTTAACGGCGGAACTACCACAGTGCGGTAGTACCGTACGGTACTGCGGAACTATCGATTTTCGGTAGTACCAATTTTTGATGCAGTACGTTTTTTCCAGAATGTACCCCCGAAAACTTAACTGGCCAGAAATCGGAAGTACCGGAGTTAGCACAGCGGAACAAACGTGGTGCAGTAGTACCGCAAGAACATGCGGAACTAACGCAATATGTTAGTACCGCATGATCAACGGCGGTAGTTCCGCACTGAATTTCAAACGGCTAGTTCTGACCGTCTGACATAGCTGTTACTGTGTGCTACAGTAAAGTGCGGTAATACCGCACTTTGAACGGTGGTTGTTCCGATTTCCCTGAATTTTTAGAATAAATTTTTGCAACGGCTAGTTTTGGTTGGTAAAGGTATAAATACCCCTCCATCTGTCCGAGGGCAGTGTGCTGAACTCACATTGAACATTCTTGAGTTTAGAGCATTCACTCCACTCTATTTTCTCTTTTGAGCACTTATTTTGAGGAGTTGGGTGATTTTCAAATGCATTCATTCATAGATTGATCCACTTGCACTTGAGCGCCGTCAAGTGAAGCATTGGTCTATTCTCTTGGTGCTTGTCGGCACCTAGATGGCGAGGAGGTTGATCGCAAGGTGACCTTTTCGAGAAGCGTGTGAAGAAGCCCGAGCAATTTGTGAGTGATTCGGTGCTCGCCATCTTCGGAGTGGAGGAAGAGCAACCACTAGTGATCAAGGAGCGAAGGCTTAATTTGTGAAGCCGGTCCAAGTGTGCTTGGGCTATCCTCAACGTGGACTAGTAAAGATCGGTAAGTCTTCGATACCACGGGAAAACATCGCGCGTTTCATTGGGATCATTTTTTTACCTTCCTTTAGTTTTTATATTACTGGTTGAGCAATTTGATATTTGCACCATTTATTTGTGCTTGTGATTGAATTGTTATATCAATTGCTTAGAGTAACTAGAATTGAGTATGTTTGGTTTATTTAAAGTACTTGCCTAGTTTTAATTATCAATATTTGTTTAATTAGGTGAGAATTTTTATAATCTTCTATTCACCCCTCTCTAGTCGGTCATCTTTGATCCTACATCCTCCAAATGGCTACATTTATAGTTCACACTGGTGATATTTCCATGTTCCTGTTTTAACAATTGAAGCACGTATTCCCGTATTTTCCTTCATTAATAAGAAAGATGTGCAATGTTTTATACTACTACCTGATGGAAGAATCGACAAAGGATAAATATTAGTAGCTATAACTTTAGAATAATAATGTGTACCTGTTTGAGCACCTGCTATCATCTAGAATATCTGCTCTCTTATTTGTAGCTGAACTACTTTGCTCCACTTGGAATTTGTAGCTCGAGCTAGCTCTCCTGCTGTTCAAGTCCCTAAGGTAGCATCATGAAATGAAGCACGAGAGTATGAGAAATGAAAGTCGATGTTTTAACCTGTAGAGATGTGAATTTTAAAGGCACTCGTTCTTTCTGGCCCTCCTACACATAGCTATTTCATAGGGTAAAAGTGATGTGCTTTGAGGCCACTCAATAGAAGCCAAAAGCGTGGATGTATAACTTATATTTAATTTTGGTAAAGCAGTGATTAACTTCCTTTGTGATTGTACTGTTCCATGATTTCAATTTTGGTGACTCTGGCTTTGCGCCATCACTATAGTTTCAATTTTGGTAGCTCTGCACCATCAGATTATATATTTTCAACTTTACTACCTCTACATCAACTTCCTTTGCATCATCACTATTATGGTTGCAGCTTTTGATCTTGATTAGCATCGTAAGAAGCGACTCCTAGGTACCTCTCACTTCGTTTCTTTATGCTTTTTTCCTTAAACTATTTAATGAGCAGCTGAGGCCAAATTAGTTGATATCGTTTTTGTTAGAAAAGTTGGCAAATTACGGCATATTTTAATCCAGAAATTAACAATTAAGATCATGACAAGTATTGTGCTAGTACTGCTCATTTTTAGAACACTGAACAGTGCAACTATCTCTAAGAACGATCTTGAAAAGATCGAGACAAAGTGTTATACCCAGGCGGGGCGATGCCAAAGGCACGGATCGTCGTTACTCTTTCGATTGACATGAGCAGCTGTTCGATGTAGTCGATCTCAGTTGATGCAGGACGAGCAGTTGGTGCAGGATGAGGTATGAAGTGCAGTCCCTCGAATGGCCTTCTGGAATTTGTCGTACTTGCCGTGTACTGGAATGCCACCGGGAATTAGCCGATCACGTCGTGTCTGAAGCGGCGATCGCGTTGGCGCTCCCAAAACTCGATCGCCCGCCTATCCGTGCGAATATCGCGGTGGGCGTGGTTCCGGAGGCCTGCTCTCCCAAACGCCTGTGCGCGCAGGAGTTGGGGCGGGGAAGCAGAAAAGCAGCGCCTTTTATGGAACAATGGAGAATAGCTCACGTATGAATCGCACAAAGGAGGAAACCATTATGTGCCATCAATCACTAGTAACAGCCACCATCAAAGCATCAGTTACTAGTAACGGAAAAGTCAATGAATGCATATTCAACTCACGTGTAGCACATCTTCCACCCTTTTCAACTTCTCAACAGATGTAACTTGGTTCCACCCATTTAAGTTGAGTTAATCTCCTCTTGATTTCCCATGTGGGATTGCCTTGGGATTTATTAGATTTAATTGAAATAAAATTGGGCCAACCCAATATACTCCAATAATCCCCACCAAATTCCAAGGCACATAAGAAATATTCTTAGTTCCACTATTGTTTGATATACCAGTGTTTCGATGGAGACTGTTAAGTTGAACATCCACCTAGGTCAGAGGCTGCACTCATCCACAACTGAACAATGGACTATGCCTTGAATTGACAGTTTTGTGCGAACAAGCTTTACCAAAGCCCTTTACTGGTACTAGGCTGCCAAATGCATCCCCTCGGTTTGGAGCGTATAAGTCATACTCCCTGGCCTTTCATGAACTTCTAGAGATCACCCAATCTCATAAACTGTGACCAGCAGTCAAGCTCAAATAGGTGTGTTCCTTATAAGATGTTCTATAGGACAACATCTCTGCTAAATCAGGCCACTCGGAACACATTAAGGTATAAACCAACCTGCCATACAGATTAGGAGAGAAATGCATCTTTAATGGAATATGCCTTTTGCAAAGGTTCTCTCCTCCCAGTCAGCGCATAGCTTGTTTCACCACCCTACTACACGGGATCTCCGATCACATAGGATAGGTTACCACTACAGCATGACTCACGTGGGTCTCAGGCCCATTTCCTTTGATGCATCATCTATCACATTACGTGATAGACCCTTTGTGAATTGGTCTGCCAAGTTCTTAGCCGTCTGGACATAGTCCAACGCTATTACTCCGGAGTTTTTCAGTTTCCTGACAGACTTCAACCGCCTCTTCACATGCCTTGATGACTTCATGTTGTCCTTAGAATTGTTCACCTTGACAATCACCGTTTGATTATCACAATTCATCAAGATAGCCGGTATTGCTTTTTCAACAACCGGTAAATCCATAAGGAGTTCACGAAGCCACTCAACCTCAACAGTGGCAGTGTCTAATGCTGTGAGTTCTGCTTCCATTGTTGACCTCGTTAAGATGGTCTGCTTGCAAGACTTCCATGAAACAGCGCCACCTCCAAGTGTGAACACATATCCACTTGTGGCTTTAATCTCATCAGCATCAGAAATCTAATTTGAATCACTAAAACCCTCTAGTACCCTAGGGTACACGGTGTAGTGAATACCATAACTCACAGTGCCCTTAAGATAGCGTATTACTCTCTCAAGAGCACGCCAATGATCATCTCCTAGGTTTGAGACAAACCGACTTAGTTTGCTCACAGCAAACGAGATGTCAGGCCTCGTAGCGCTAGCTAAATACATAAGTGAGTCAACAATCTGAGAATATCTCAACTGATCTCTTGTTATCCATTTGTTTTTCCGCAATATCACACTAACATCATAAGGTGTCGGAGCCGGCTTGCAATCACTATATCCAAAGCGACTCAAGACTTTTTCCACATAATGGGATTGTAAAAGTGTAACCCCACCATCACCTTTTCTCACTAGCTTTATATTTAGGATAACATCAGCCTCTCCCAGATCTTTCATCTCAAAATTTTGAGACAAAAATTCCTTGACCTCCTTAATCACATTAAGGTTTGTCCCAAAGATCAGTATGTCATCAACATACAAGCACAATATCACTCCTTCATCTCCACCATAGCGATAGTACACACATTTATCAGCTTCATTCACAACAAAGCCAGCAGATGTTAAAGTCCTATCGAACTTATCATGCCATTGATTAGGTGCTTGTTTAAGGCCATACAAAGATTTCAACAATTTACACACCATTCCTTCTTGACCTTTGCTACAAATCCATCCGGTGATCCATATAAATCTCTGCTCTAACTCTCCATTTAGGAAAGGCGTCTTAACGTCCATCGATGAGCAGAAGACCATGAGAGGCTGCCAAAGAAAGTAGCACTCGGATTGTAGTCAATCGGGCAACTGGTGAGTAAGTATCAAAAAAATCTTCGCTTTCTTTCTGGGTATAACCCTTGGCCACAAGCCTTGCCTTATACTTTTCAATCATACCATCAGGCCTAAGCTTTTTCTTAAACACCCACTTACATCCCACAGGTTTACACCCGTAGGACGATCAACAACCTCCCAAGTTCCATTAGATATAATAGAATCCATTTCACTCCATCGCCTCCTTCCAATAGTCGTGTCGGAGATGAATATGCCTCATCAATGGTTCTTGGAGTGTCATCCACGAGGTATACAATGTAGTCATCACCAAACGACTTTGCAGTCCTTTGTCTCTTACTCTTTCGAGTAGCTACAGTGTAATCTTCCTCAGGATTTTCCACAAATGTTTGTTCAACGTGTTCTATCGGATCAAGCGATTCGGGGTTAATCTTTGGTTCTTGACTAGATGAGCTAGGCACCTCTTTCATCGGAAACACATCCTCAAAAAATGTAGCATCTCTGGATTCCATAATTGTACCAACATGCATGTCAGGTACTCCAGATTTTATTATTAAGAACCTATAACCCACGCTGTGAATAGCATAACCAAGAAAAACACAGTCCACGGTTTTCGGTCCAAGCTTGCGTTTCTTTGGAATTGGCACATTAACCTTGGCCAAACAGCCCCAAGTTCGCAAGTATGAGAGATTTAATCTTTTCTTTTCCCATTCTTCGAATGGTGTTACATCTTTATTCTTTGTAGGAACTTTATTTAGGACATGACTTGCAGTCAATATAGCCTCACCCCACCATTCCTTGGAAAGTCCCGCTGTGTCTAACATGGCGTTAACTAACTCAGTTAGAGTGCGGTTCTTTCTTTCGGCAATCCCATTATATTGAGGTGAATATGGAGGCGTCCTCTCATGAATAATACCATGTTCCTCGCAAAATAAAGTGAACTCATTTGAAAAATATTCTCCACCACGATCCGACCTTACCCCCTTGATCTTTCTCTCAAGTTGGTTTTCTACTTCAGCTTTATAGATCTTAAAATAATGCAAAGCTTCATCTTTTGTTTTCAAGAGATACACGTAGCAAAATCTAGTACAATCATCTATCAACGTCATGAAATATCTCTTACCACCTTTAGTCAACACACCATTCATCTCACTCAAATCGGAATGAACTAGTTCTAAAAGTGCCAAGTTTCTCGCCTCCGCGGCCTTGTGAGGCTTGCGAGGTTGCTTCGATTGCACACACACATGGCATTTAGAACCTTTGACCAAAGTGAATTTCGGGATTAAACTCAAACTAGCTAGCCGCGTCATGCAACCAAAATTAATGTGACAAAGTCGCGAATGCCAAACATTAGACTCATCAACATTACACACATGGTTAACAACATTATTGCACATGTCCGATAAAGAAAAGCGGAATAAGCCTCCGCTCTCATAGCCTTTTCCAACAAATGTCCCATATTTAGACAATACATATTTATTGGATTCAAACACAAGTTTATAACCATCTCTACACAATAGAGAGCCGCTAACAAGATTCTTCTTTATTGAGGGGACATGCTGCACGTTCTTTAGCTGTAGGATTTTTCCCGAAGTATACTTCAGATCGACCGTGCCAACACCA
The DNA here is from genome assembly GCA_036346265.1 of Melocanna baccifera. Lineage (NCBI taxonomy): Eukaryota > Viridiplantae > Streptophyta > Magnoliopsida > Poales > Poaceae > Melocanna > Melocanna baccifera. Next base: position 16,973,816 of record CM070687.1, read on the forward strand.
AGAACAGAAGCATGTGTTCCATTTCCCATCAACAAGGAAGAAGTCCTCCCGACCTGATAAGATGAAAATAAGGAAATGTCAGCACATACATGAATATTCGCCCCGGTTTCAACCCACCACTCAGGTGAATGACAGACTGAAAGAACGATGGGTAATAGATTACCGTACCACTCGCGTTCGTCTCGGTCTAGCCAATAATCATATTAGTGACTTTTACGCTTATCCTTGCGATCTGGACAATCCTTAGCCCAATGGCTAGAATTACCGCACACAAAGCGATTGCCCTTCTCCTTGTTCTTCTTCTTAAAAGTGGTTGTTTGATTAATCTTACGCTTGTTTTCGTGCTTATTCTTCTTTTTCTTATTGTGGAAGCCATTGAAGTTTTCTTACGCACCAAATTGGCGCTAGAACTTCCATCAATTCCTTTCATGAGTGTCTTTTGCCTCGCCTTCTCCTCAACATCCAAAGAGCCAATGAGGTCACCACACCTGAACTCTTGTCTCTTATGTTTTAGAGAAGTGGCAAAATCCGACCAAGAGGGTGGCAGCTTAGCAATAATGCCTCCTGCCACAAACTTGTCTGGCAACACGCACGTGAAATATTCGAGTTCTTTTGCCAGAGCCTGAATCTCATGAGTCTGCTCTACTACAGAACGGTCATCAACCATCTGATAATCGTAGAACTTCTCCATGACGTACAGCTCGCTTCCGGCATCAGAAACACCGAACTTAGCCTCGAGTGCATCCCACATCTGCTTGCCAGTCGGCAGCGACATATACACATCCACGATGCTTTCGGCCAGCACGCTAATTACGGCACCACGAAACAGGCTATCGTGAACCTCGAATGCAGTCTCCACTTCAGAGAAAGCGTTCGCCGAGTTTACGATGCACGTAATACACATGCATGGCGTCGGCCATAGCACCATTCAACGCACGCCATCTCTTGTAGTTAGTGCCATCGAACACATTCGGTTTCAGCGCGTAAAAAGCGATAACGAAAATTGCCTATCAGGTTTTTGGATTGTTAGAAAAGTTCGCAAATTACGGTATATTTTAATCCAAAAATTAACAATTAAGATCATGACAAGTATTGTGCTAGTACTGCTCATTTTTAGAACACTGAACAGTGCAACTATCTCTAAGAACGATCGAAAAGATCGAGACAAAGTGTTATACCCAGGCGGGGCGATGCGAGAGCACCGGATGCGCCGTTCTGCTCAGTTGACATGAGCAGCTGTTCGATGTAGTCGATCTCAGTTGGTGCAGGACGAGCAGTTGGTGCAGGACGAGGTATGAAGTGCAGTCCCTCGAATGACCTTCTGAAATTTGTCGTACTTGCCGTGTACTGGAATACCACCGGGAAATAGCCGATCACGTCGTGTCTGAAGCGGCGATGCGCGGCGCGCCCAAAACCTGATCGCCCGCCTATCCGTGCAGATATCACAGCTGGACGTGGTTCCGGAGGCCTGCTCTCCCAAACGCCTGTGCGCGCAGGAGTTGGGGCGGGGAAGCAGAAAAGCAGCGCCTTTTATGGAACAATGGAGAATAGCTCACGTATGAATCGCACAAAGGAGGAAACCATTATGTGCCATCAATCACTAGTAACAGCCACCATCAAAGCATCAGTTACTAGTAACGGAAAAGTCAATGAATGCATATTCAACTCACGTGTAGCACATCTTCCACCCTTTTCAACTTCTCAACAGATGTAACTTGGTTCCACCCATTTAAGTTGAGTTAATCTCCTCTTGATTTCCCATGTGGGATTGCCTTGGGATTTATTAGATTTAATTGAAATAAAATTGGGCCAACCGAATATACTCCAATAGTTTTTTGGTCAATTCTATTTGCCAAGCGCCTGATGCTTTCTTAGATTTTCATAAAAACTTGAGAGCTGACAGTGTGCTCTTTCTGTGAAATGATAGTCTATCACAGTACTTAGATACCATAGCTTGACATATCTTATTTTGCTCTTCTGTTAACTATTAGCCTCTAGATAAAGAAGGCTGCAACTTGTAAGAAACTACTACATGAATCAATGCCTTGGGTGTTTCTGAGCTAGTTACCTTAAAAAATCCCATAAAAAGTGTTGCTTGGTATCCTCCTTGCTATTAGGGGAAGTTATGGCATATGTCTGTCTTGAATGTATGGTTGTGTAAGTCAGCTGGACCTGGGAAATGCTATTCTCATGGTATCCTCCTTGCTATTAGGGGAAGTTATGGCAGATGTCTATCTTGAATGTATAGTTGTGTAAGTTAAGTGGACCTAGGGAATACCATTCTCATTATACTTCAGTTTTTCTTTGCAGGTATCATCTATTGCAAAACATGGCCAAAACAAAATATCCAAAATTTTCATACGACACATGCAATTGGTAACGGTGCGTCACGCTATCGCACAGGTCAGAGTGTGACATCTGGTTTATCAAGTTGTGATTTTCATTTCAATCAATTGGCAATAGGTAATATCTTTCCTATCGAATATTGATGCTGTTTTCTGATGCATTATTTTAAAGTTTACCTTTTATGTTATTGTCGTTACTTTTAAAACTCTGTACATCACAAGTTGCTGAAGATGTAATTGCATGTCTTCTGATTGCTCGGTAAGTTTATTTGCAAGAATACTGCCAAAGTTTTTACTAAATGCGATCTCAATTGTTGTTTTGTCATTGCATAAGAGTATATGCAACTAGACTCTTGGACATTATATTGTACATGGACAGTCATAAGTACTTATTAGGATTATAATATTATTGAATTCCATATCTGATACCTCTAAATCTCTGTATGTATATTGACCAAAGTTATTTTATATTATGCTAGATATACATTTGATATATATATGTACTTCTCCTTTTTTGCAGGGCAGTTAACAATTGCTTTGTACTATTCATACTTCTTTTATGCACATACTTCCGTATCTGGTTGGGTCGTCCTAACTCTACTCAAGCTGTCAGTTTACCTAGAATTTTCCCAATATTCCTTGCTGCACGATGAATTCAGACTTGCAAGGCATTCGTTTACCAAAAAAAACTCTAAATTCAAATGACATTTTTTAGCAATTCTAATGACACCGCTATCTCTATTTGGTTCAATATAATCAAGTAAATAATCTTCATAAATATATGATATTTTTTTTAATTTATAACAACGCATAGACAGTCAGCTAGTTAGTTCAATAAATAGTGATAGATTGTCGAAAGAAATAACTGACTAAAAACACGGCCACAGCCGACGGACCGGTTCAGCCTACAACACATTTTGCCCTCCGTCACTGCAAATCGGGCAGGGCCAACCGTCCGTAAAAAAAAGGAGGAATCAGAGCATAAAACAACCGTGAAGCCCAAAAAAAAAGAGGAGAGACCGCCGGCGACGCGGAACGGAGGCGAGCCGAGTCCACTGCCGCTGCCGTCCTGCCGCAACGACCAAAAAAGAACGATTCCTCCACGTCCGACTCCGCGCGCGGAACCAAAACCAACGCGAAGCGGCCGTAAAAAAAAAAAAATTCCCCTCCGTCTTGTAAAACCCACACGTCTTGTTGACTTTTCCCTCCCATCGTGCTGCCCTGCCGAGCTCACAGACCACAGTCACACCACGGCCACACACCGCACTCCGCCTGATGTTGAACCACTCGAATTCCCATTCCCGTCCCGATTCCCTTTCCCCCCTTCTCCACGTCCTCTCCCGCGCCGCCGCCGAGCGCTCGCCGTCGCCGTCTCCGCCCTCGGAGCACCGGGCTGGGGTGACGACCCTGCCGCGGATGGACGCGCCATCGCCGTCGTCGTCGCAGTCGGGGCGGCCGACGACGCCGCGGCGGCAGCTGCAGGGCCCGCGCCCACCGCGGCTCAACGTGCGGATGGAGTCGCACGCCATCAAGAAGCCGTCGGGGGCGCCGGCCCCGGTGCAGGCGCAGGCGCAGGGCCGGCGGGAGCAGCAGCAGCAGCCCGGGCCGCCGCCGCGGGCGCCGGTGATCATCTACGACGCGTCGCCGAAGATTATCCACACCAAGCCCAGCGAGTTCATGGCGCTCGTGCAGCGGCTCACCGGCCCGGGCCCTCCGCCGGCCGAGGCCCAGGCCCAGGCCCAGGCGCAGGCACAGGACTACCAGATGGATGAGCCTGTGCTGGGACAGTCGTTCCTGCCGCCGGAGCTGCTGCTTTCGCCGTCCGCCGCGATGTCCCCGGCTGCGAGGCTGGCAACCATCGAGAGATCCGTCCGGCCGATGCCCGCGACGGCGCCGGAGTACATGGACGTTACGGACGGCGGGGCTGATGACGGCGGCCTTGCAGCTATTCTTGGCTCGATCCGACCCGGCATCCTCTCCCCGCTGCCTTCGTCGCTGCCGCCGGCCGCGGCCTCCGGGCTGTTCTCACCTCTCCCGTTCGACCCAAGCAGCATCAGCTGGCTGAACGAGCTGAGCCCCATCCTCCGAGCCGCCTCCACCGGCGCCGCCTCGTCCGGCAGCGGCAGTGGCGGCGGCACCAGCAACGGCTGCGCCTCTCGACAACCACCATCCTACTACTCCGACCCATTCGTCCCCAGCCCCCGCAACCTCCTCGCCACGCCCACCGTGCCGTCGCCGGCGACCTGTGCGGAGCTCTTCAGCAACCTGCCGGATCTTTAGCTCGCCCTCGCCGCGTCCGTCCAAGACAGCAACAGCGGCCGAACGCTACCTTAGTTACGTATTCCTGTTTCTTTTTCTCGCCATTTTTTTCCTGGTACGCAAGGTGGTGGAGCCGACACTGATTATGATAATTTAATTAGTGCCCCATTTTTATCCTTTTTGTTTTTATTAATCGTTTCTTGGGCAGCCACTAGGCAGGGAGGGAGAAAGGTTGGAGAAAAAGGAGAGAAAATAAAGCAATGAAAGTTCGCAGCAGTCGATGAGACGATGACTTTAGAAGAAGAAGCCGGCCGGCCAAGCCTCTTGTTTAGTTTTTTCCTTTCTTACTTTCCTTTGGGTTTACATCTCTTGTGTAATCTGAGGATAAATGATTGTTTGTTTAATGATCATTTGTTTATTCTTTAGTGCTGCTGTGTTCTTGATTGGGTCATGCTGACTTGGTGTATCAGAACATAAATACAGAATTTGTAAATTATTGGTTACTAGTACTTACTAAGCACTAGTACTGACGGATTTTGTTCGTTGTGTTGTGAGTTGTGATGTTCTCTTACTGTCAGCGATATGTCTTATAGCTAATTATAAAAATAATTATATTAGTTATATATTTATGATTATTTGAATAATATATTATTTTGTCTCTCGAATAAATATTTTTCATATTGATCAATAAGTATGTGACTTATTCGTGGAACTCTTTAATCATGTTTCGATGCTATTCTAAATTATCACTAATCTTATATCATTATGTTGGATAATTATGATTTACAGATCAGCACATGTATTGATTGATAATTATGTTTTACAAATCATGGATATGAGATATCAAATAAATAATATAAACAAATGTTAAAGAATATGATGTTTGATTGGCCTATCATGAGATACTATGGGAATTGTTATATTCTTAAATGTCATCAGCTGGTCTCATACATAGTATATGTATGATCCTTAGACTTGATATCGTCATTGTCTCCTACATGTGTAATAGTTTACTTAGGTGTTATCAAACACTACTCCGTAATTGGATAGTTATAAATGTAGTTTTTGGGTTTACCATGAAAAATATAGAGGAATATGACCGATCAAGATAGAATTTGCCGCTCCTATATAATAGGAGAGATATTTTTGGGCCCCTCGATTTAGTTGGATTAAGAAAGTGTATGGCTATGCTGAATATAGTTCATGAGTCAATCATAATCGAGTAATCCACTACAGGTTCGAATAAAAGATCGAGCTATTATAAGATGTCACTCTTCTCATCTTAAGTTCAATTTAGTATTATGAGGCAAAGAGATCGGTACATAAGCACTATAAAGATTTGTTCGATATGATCTTTATGAATGTTTGAGAGTCATTATGTCCTGCTAAGAATCGTTACCGACTTTTGGATCGAAAAGGAGTTTTCGATCTATTGCCAAATATATATGAACATACAGGTCACAACTTAATAGGTTGAAACGATAAGAGGCCGGATAATAATTTTTGAGAGGGATTTGATCTCTACTGGCATCAGATAAGGATACGATTGGAGGTTATATAAGGAGAGGTGCAGGGGGTGAGGAAGGTATCCTAAAACACACCCACCGAAACCCTAACCGCCACCTCTCGTAATTCTTGTCGTGCGTGCTAGTGCTAGCACGCTAACGCATGGTGTTCCATCCTCGGACGTGTGGATCTCAGTAGAGGCATTGCTATGACTGCAGCACAGATCGGGACGATCACGAGGAGGAGACAGTTGGCCGGAGAATAATCGACTACTTCCATTACATCGATGCACTCTTCGTTGAATTGGCTGCTTCAACTCTATTTCCACTGCACTGCACATTTAGTGGTAACGATCTGTGATCTCTTACTTACATGACTTCCTGATTTACGCTGTAAAAAATTTTAATTTTGCACTAGCGTAACCTATCCATATCTCAACAGTAGTATAAGAGCCATCCTGTGTAGTATTTTATCTAGATTAGTCTCATATAGTTAATATGTGGTGGTAGTAGATTGAATCTATTACTGGCCCGATATGATAGTTTAGATTGGTTTATGTTATTGAATTGGTTTAGGCACTGATTGATAAGATCAATTGGTTTCGATGATAGTAGATCGGTTTGGAAGAGGTATGAATTGATTACATCGAGTTGCTGTTCTTTCTGGAAACTTCCAGCGCTAATCAATATGATTGATCAATGAAAAATAGGGTCAATCAAATTGGTTCGGGAAAGCCGTGCTAGGTAATGATACAGCGCATTGTAGGTTTTATGTGTTCATATAGAATTGGATTCTACATATAACTCATTTTTGCAGGGTTGTCTAAATAATCATGTGAAGAGGAGACGAAGCCGGTGAAGACAGCTCTTCACGACAACGTTGATCTGTTCGATGATTTGTTCAATGATTTACTCGATAAGTTTGGTCCTAAAAAAGTAAACCTTTCTGAAGATATCATAACTGCTTGTGCGAGTGTAATCGGGCTGCAAGTTAAGACTTTAGAGAAATATTTGGCTAATCTAAAGGGCGAGCAAATCGAGTCGATTCGAAAGGCTATTAAAAGTCTAGTAAGCTATGCTTTGGCAAAACTCAAAGCGAGCAACCCGAGTCAAGTCATTCTCATGCGCTATATATCACAGAGAGATGGGTTGCAACTCAACGATATACATGGGGATATCTGTGAAGCACATGCATCCTACAGAACACTGGTCGGTAAGGCCTTTCGATAAGGTTTCTACTGGCCAACAGCTCTCAATGATACCAAAGAGTTGGTTAAGAAATATGTACAATACCAGTTTCATAGCTGGCAAATACACCAGCCAGCTCAGGCATTACAAACGATTCCTCTTTCATGGCCATTTGAGACCTAGGGGTTAGACATCCTCGGACTATTTCTGTGAGCGCCGGGGGCCTTCGAGTTCCTTTTGTGGATATTGATACGTTCACAAAATGGAAAGAGACCGAACCAGTGACTCGAATAACAACGAAAGATGTAAAGAAGTTCATGATGAGAAGTGTAATTAGTCGGTTTGGAGTCCCAAGTCGAATAATTACAGACAAGGGTAAGCAATTTTCTAGTACTAAATTCCAAGAATTTTTCGATCAGCTCAGTATCAAGCTTTGCTTTGCCTCAGTGGCTCACCCTCAAAGCAATGGTGCGGTGGAGTGTATGAATAGACAGATAATGCAAGGGATAAAAACTCAAGTTTTCGATCAGTTGGTAAAATGCTGGGGGTTTGGGTACAAGAACTCTCTTCAGTATTATGGGTAATTCACATGACTCCTAGTCAAGCCACCGGAGAAACTCATTTCTTTTTAGTCTTTAGGGCAGAAGCCATGCTTCCTCCCGAACTAAAAATACAATCAGCAAGGGTTGAAAATTTTAACGACTCGAACCAAGAGAAACTTCGAGCGAATGACATCAATCTGCTCGAAGAAAAAAGAAACCAAGTCTTGATCCAATCGGCAGTCTATCAGTAGGCCATACGTAAGTACTACAATCGTAAGGTCCAACCTTATATAGCCTTACTGTAGGTGATTTGGTATTAAGAAAAATCTAATCCTAGTCTAATCAGAATAAGCTTTCCCCTAAATGGGAATGTCCTTACATCATAGTCAAAGTCACGCGACCAGGCTCTGTACGATTTACCATAGAAGGTGGTCAGATTCTTTCAAATTCTTGGAATATTGACCAATTACGTAAATTTTATGTCTAAGATTCTTGTTTTTTTGGCAATAAAGTTTTTAGTATTCCCAATTTTTTTATATTTATCTAGTAAGCGTTCTTTTATGTCTACTCGACTGTTCCTAGTAACTCCAATTAGTTTTACCTAGACGGAGAAGGGCACAACACTAGTCGAAGTCTCTCATCTCTGCACATGGTCTTGCCCACTAGAAGGAGCTTCCTAGTGATACGCTAAATCTACACTATTGTTGCTAGAACAAACAATTGAGTCTTCTACGAACACGTTGGTCAGATATAAACGAAGTAACTCAAACGATCATATCGCTATCATTTATGTCTTCGATTTGATTAACCTGGTCGAAGTATGATAACGATTACCTAGTCGGAGACTTTTCTTTCTGTACGTGGTCCTGCCCACTAGAAGGAACTCTCTAGTATCGACTCGTTCCAAACTTTTGCTGCCAGAGTATGTTAATCGATTTCGACAATGGTAGTTGGACGATTTGTTTTACTTATTACTATTCGCTTAGTTTTTACAGGCCCGCCCCCTCTCCCACCAGCTTGCACACACTATCTTTTGTTGCTACTGTTTGGCTCTTATACATGCATGGACCTCGTTTATAGGAGGTGAAAGTTGGCACCACAATGGGAACGGAGATAAGGTTACTGAGCCAGTGATACACATGCCTATCTTTAGAGGCGCTTAGATTGACGATAGTTTATGTCTTTTTTTACTGTAGTTGATTTATTTTTAACTGTAGTTGAGATAGTTTATTTAGCATAATTAAATTTTAAAAAATAAAAATAGAAAAAATATGTAAGCTCATCGTGCACAATGTAAAAAAATATAGAAAAAAACTGATAAAAAACAAAAAAAAGATAAAATTAAAAAATAATAAATTAAAAATAGAAACTAGAAGCCATCTTCAAAACGTTAAAAAGAACTCACATTACATGACCATCACTTCTTGCCTAAGGTCTTGCAGGATAGAGCCATGGACATACACTTTCGCTTTTTCTCATATTTCTGTCGTTCGTGTTTGCCGTCAGGATCGCTGCAGGGATATTTTGGTGTTAGTGATAGGTGCCCCTCTCTGCACGCAGGCACCATATACAGGCACACGAAATTAGCTCTCCATCCTCTAGCTTTTCTAAAAGGCAATTGGAGATTGCGAAAACTCAATTGCATTGTTGTGCAAACAACAAAGAGGGTGTATCCGTACCTAATTTTGAACAAAAATTATAGTCACAAATGCGAAAAGGGTATTTTGGTCACATCTTTTCCAAGACAGGATAACGTTAGTGTGCTGATTTAGTCAAAAGTACCAACTACTTTGGAAGGGAGCACTCTCTCGCGAAACATTAAGCGGCACGTACAGATTGTAGAAAACTTATTTGCAATTGGAGGAAGCACACAAACAGTCTATCGTTCTGTTTCAAATAACTACTTAATTTTGATTTTTATAAGCTAAAAATTGAATAAAGTAATTTTTAAGGTGATTTTTATAAGCTGTTTGTAGAAATTATTACAGTAGCCGTTTTAAACGTAGTGATTTTTCAACACGAATATTTTTTTTTACCTTCTTAATATTTTTCGTAATCAGCTAAAAATCACGACTAAAAGTCTAGACAATTTTGAACTGACCTACATCTCTTATTAAGCTACTACACCATGCTCCATCCAGCCAGGTAACTCTGCCCATCCACCTCACCTTTACATCTCAGTATCAGCACGAGGCAGGTTGAAATAGACGTGGAACTGCAAGAAACTACTACGAGGCAGCCCAACACTAATGCACTGTACTGCACCTTCCCCAATCACTACGTGTGCTAAAACAGACGCGCGGTGACGTCAGAACAACGCCGCTCTCTTTCATTTCTTGGTTGCGGTCATGCGGGATAGATCATTTCGTTTTTCCTCATACGGTGTGTGCCATTAGTCATCTCGCAGACTGTTTAAAGTACAAGTGAATTACTCGTTTTTTCTCATTAATTTAAGTTTTTAGGTGAAATACTTGGTGCATGTAACTTAATATGATATCAGAGTCAAGAGATCTTGAATTTGAGACCCAAAAGAGTCTACACGTGAGAGAGAGTGTTAAAATATAAGTGAATTATCCATCTTTTTTCATAGTTGATGTATGTAACTCAATACAGACCAACCCAGCTTCTGTAAGTGTACTACCTTTTCCCAGATCGAAACATGCATGTATTGATGAACATGACTTTGTTTCTTTGGTTTTAACTTATTACTTTTTCTACAGTAATTAACTTTTAAACGATATTTTAAGTAGAATATATATATATATATTGTAGTAGATACTGTACTAAGTTTAGTTATACTGACCAAAATAATATGCTACTATTTTTCTCTGCGTACTGTATCTCACGAGTAACTAGAATTTAAAAATCATAAGCTAAAAACTAAAACTATTTTCTAATAAAACCCACCCCATATACCTGCATATATAGCTGAGTAGCTGGCGATTAGCAATTTGTATATGGTCTTGTTTGAAAGTATGGTGACTTTTGACTAAATTAGCACTGTGACAGTTAATTTTTCTAAAGTATTCAATTAAAGAAAAAATAAAAATAAAAAATATATTATTATATCTTCACAGATAATATAAAAAATAAAAAAATTACGTTAAAAATTAACATATTTTAAACGATTTTTAGCTTCCTAGGACCAGAAACCATCGCAGCGTGGAGCGAGACTTAGAAGTGCGTACTTCGCCGGGCAGGTGCAGCCGTGCAAGTGGCTAGATTGCAATCTGTTCGGTACCGTTGGTTTCCGTTAGGGCATCTCCAATGGTCTGAGTCAGCTGGCTATTTGCATGTACACATCAGCATAAATCCTATGTGGAGGAAAGAGAGTATGCAAAAAAAATCGAGCCGGCTCTTCCTTAAGCACTAGGCTATAACAGAAAACGAGGCAGTCTCTATAAATGACTGTGTGTGCATGTAAGTATCAAATAGCTATCCTTATAGACAGTCATTTGTATGCTAGCTATTTGGTTGATGATGTGGAAGTCTCCTAGTTAGTTGCTAGCTAGGACCATTGAAGATGCCCTTAGCATCTTTACAATTTTGGAACTTTCATGTAAACTACCTGCACGCGCGCGTCGCCACGCCGCACCACTCTCTGTAGGGTGCCAGGACGGGCCAAGCGAGAACGGAGAACGCATGGACTACGCGCGCCACTTGGAAGCCGAAACCGCGGCCCATTAACCGGTCAACAGGAGCGCTGCCAAGGCGGTCACACGCGTCAGGCGCAGCGCAAGCGAAATACACGTGGAGCGAAGCATAGCTCAGGCACTCCCCAGGTATAATATACGGAGTATGCATTGTGCAAACATCCCAAGACGGAATGCGAATCTGGCCGCTCAGATATATTTGTCCCAAACAAGCGTCTCCGTCGAGTCCTTTGTGTACTTGGCTTAATCAGATTCCTGATTTCTTGCTGTCTTGTTTATAGCATGATTGTATTCCTGAATCCTGATTTCTTGCTGTCTTGTGTACTTCACCCCAAACTGTACTGCAACTTGTATCCAGTAATGGAGGTTCCTAACAGAAATTCTCTCTTTTTCCGTGCAGAGATGGGGTTTGTCGTACGAGCAGTGGCCTGGGGCGTCGTTGCCTGCGGATGCCTCGCTGCATTGCTCGCCTTCTGCGCGACGATGCACAAGGAATTCCACATCCAGGTATTTAAACATCTCTCGCTGATAATAGTTGGTCTGCTCGCTCCCTAACTAGCTGCATGCACCGCTGATAACAGGCCCCCTCAAGTTTTGTTCTTTCACCGTTCTGATAGAACAAGGCAGGCCTACGGGGCCCAGCCGTAGTGCGTTGAGTTCCTGTTAGCCATTGCTGCTTCGCTACTCACTTGATTCACGCGCGTATGATCGATGTAGCCTGCCGTGATTTTAGTCACGCGTTAATTTGTTCGTTCGTTCCTTCTTTAACGGCTGGTAGCATCTCGTTGCATTTGCATCAACTAATTATACTTGTCTCCTTAATTAATCCTCGTTTTCCTTTTCTGCACGCACGCAGAGACGGGGGTGTTCCTGACGAGGATACGGTGCGAGCAGCGCCAGTGTCCTGGTTCGTTAAGGGTATCTCTAATGATCCTAATTAAGTACTATCTATAAAGATTCCACATCATCTATAGAGTATACACTAAAAGTTAGTATTCCAAAGGACTATCTATAAGGATAGCTATTTGATATTTACATGCACACACAGTTATTTATAGAACCTATCTCGTTTTGCGTTATAGACTAGAGACGAAATAGTAGCTAACTGTTTGTGTTTTGCATACTCTCTTTCCTCCATATAAGATATATGCTGATGTATACATGCAAATAGCCAGCTAACTCAGTACCATTGGAGATGCCCTAAGCGTTTCTTGCTAGCGATTTCCAGCGCTGAGCTAATTGAATCAACCTGTCCTAAAATCTCGCACTGTGCAGCGCCCAAGGCCGCCGCCCGGACTGTCGTCACCTCCCTCGCGCTCGGGGTGATCGTCGCCCACCGCGTGGCTGTCAGGGCGGCTCGTCTACCACGTCGTCGCCGCCGTGTTCGGCCCCTCGCGCTGCTTCGGCGTCCGTGGCCAGGCCGACGTTGTCATCGGCTTCGTGGGCGCCGCGATCCTGCTGGTCTTCCCAACCGCCCTCCGCGGAGACGAGTGGGCTGTATGATCTGATGGTGGGACGACATGACTGAATAAATAATTAATTAGTCACTGCTAAGTTGTTGCGGCAGAGCAGCTTAATCAGTGCATGCAGCTGAGTGATATTATATTTTCATCAGTATGTAGCTTAATCAGTATGTAACGCCTGCCATAAAATTCGTTCACAGCCTAACCTACCATGAGATAGGGTCACGAACTTATATCTTCGTCGTTGCTTTGTGCGAAAGGGTTAATCTGAAGATATTATATTTTGATCTAACAAACAACATTATATGCTACAACTCACTTTATACAAAATAATATAAGACTAATCCCACTATTATAACTCTATGTGAGCCACATGTGCCGCATCACGAAACGGTCAAATATTATATAGTAGTAGACTGATAGTATCCATCTCCACCAAGTTTATCTAATAAGTAGTAACATCAAGGAGTGAGGTTAAACAAATTAAGCTTTTTCTGTATCTGTGTGACTGGACTCACGAGGTTCAAAAGTAATTAGCTGCAGTTTGGGTGTTGGCATGTGTTCATGCGATATGTTTTTTCTCGAAAGCATTTTTCCTTCCCTTTTTTTTTTTGAGAGGAATGCATTTTTTTTTCCTGCTGGTATGTCATTGAATGCATTGCGCAAACCTTCCCAGACTTCAAACATTCCCTGCCCAAGAGGCCCAGTTATGCCAATATGTAGCCTAAGGCCCAACAAACCACATGATACCATGGGCTCGCTCGCACTATAGAGAGCACGGCGACAGACACAACCAGTCTCCAACCTCCAGTCCCCACGAAACTTCGGCTCCGTCTCCATCCCCATCTCGCCGCGATCTCTCCCGACCACGGCGATGGCTGCCGCCATCCGCTGCTCCTCCGCCGCCGCCGTGCGCCGCCTCCTCCGTTTCTCCCCGGCCGCCTTGTCCACGCTCTCCGCCGCCTCCCGCCCGGCCGCTGCCGCTGCGGTGGCCCCGCTCGCGCGCCCGATCGCCGCGGTCTCAGGTCCGCCTCGCATCACATCTCGCTGGTTGCTAGTTGATAATACTACATGTTATTGTATCGATTAGGGCCAATCTCTGTGTTGGGTTCTGTGCGGGTCGCTGGCTTTTTTTTAGATTTGTGAGTACCGCTCGGTAGAATCTAATTGCTGGAGATATGTCAACTTCGAATGATGCTACTGGGGTATGTTGGTAACAAAAAAAATTGGGGGATGCTATTGTGAGGTGAGGACGATTGGGGATGCCATTCCGTAAATCCATGGGTCAAGGTACAAGGGTTACAGTGCCACTAGAAAAATGTAACTCCGTGTACAAGGGTTTTATGCTACTGTGCTACAGAATGTTTAGGAGTAGTTTATGGTTTGCGGCATGTATAACGTGGCAGCTGATCCTTAAATGTGGTTCAGATGTGTGGTCCTGAAGTGTTTTTGCTGCTGGCGTTGCATCAAATGATTGGGTTTCAGCACTGGAATATACAGAACCTATGTATTTTGATGATGTTGCTTGAAAGCAAGAACAACTGGTTTTTGGACAGTGAGACCATACATTTGGTTTTGAAGCAACTAGATGAGTGATTCTCTAGCCTTTGTCAAGAATATGGTGTTGGGAAAACTAAGCACTGATAAACTGCCGGTTTTTTATGCAATAATATTGTAAGATTGGGAGCAACTGGGCCGGGGTGGTTGAGGAGGGTGGGCCCTGCAACCCTGCTGTTGCTGCAGCTCAAAATACATCTGTAACATTGTGTAACACTGTGGTATATACATCAGGAGAGCCGATGATGTATTGCTCTTATTAGTCTTCATTTTGCTGCATTGCTAATATTGTACCTTAGTTCAAACTTTATGTATTATCCAGGTCTCATTTTCTCTATTTTCATTGTTGATTAACTTTTGCATGTTACAAACTCAGGTGGCAACAATGCTTTCTCGTGGAGCTTCAGGCGCTTGATCAGTTCAAATGAAAAGCATCTACCTGCAATATCTGACCCAGAAATTGAATCTGCATTTAAGGATTTGATGGCTGCTAGCTGGAGTGAACTTCCAGATTCTCTTGTAGATGAAGCAAAGAAAGCAGCATCCAAAGCTACTGATGATAAGGCTGGTCAAGAGGCTTTGAAAAATGTATTTCGTGCAGCTGAGGCATGTGAGGAATTCAGTGGAGTTTTGGTTACCCTAAGAATGGCTCTTGATGATCTTTGCGGTCTAACGGGTGAGGTCAGTGCATAATCGTCTCTATCCCTCTCGTTGATGTATTGCTTTCTACAGAGTTTGTGCACATTTTCATTTTTAGTCTGTCTTACCAAGCCTAACGCTTGCAGAACGTTGGCCCCTTGCCTGGTTATATAGAAGATGCTGTGAAAGCTTCATATAATCGATACATGACATATCTGGAATCCTTTGGCCCTGATGAAAATTATCTACGAAAGAAGGTGGAGACTGAGTTGGGGACAAAAATGATTCACCTGAAAATGAGATGCAGTGGCATAGGGTCTGAGTGGGGGACGGTATGTTTTTCTCAAATGTTACTGGTCCTTGCAGTATGGTTTACTTCCATGCAAGTTTCTGTTGTAGAACTCGTGTTTCATACGATCATGGTTATGTCGGTGCTTGCATGTGTTGTAATGGGGCATATTGTAATTCCATGTAAGATGATGTTTAGCTGTTGCTTTTTTATATAAGATGCTGTTGCATATGCAGTATTCTCACACTTCTAACAATTTTTCAGCTGAATTAGTCTCTGCAATTTCTGCAATCACAAATATATCATTTTATGTCAAGACTATCATATTATTCCCCTCTCTGGCTAAGCAACAATAGTATCAAACAATATCTTTTATTCCCCTCTCTGGCTAAGAAACAATAGTATCAAACAATATCTTGGGTCGTTCACTTGATATTGGAGTAGATCGCATTATATTGTTAACATTTTGCTTGATACAAGGAAAGACAGGGGATAGCTTGGACAGACATTAAAAAGTTCAGCTTTATCTAACAAACTCATATAATTATGGCCATCATCTTGTTTACCTTTTCATTTGATTTGTAAAGCATGTAATTTACACATAACAACAATTGCTACTGGCTGTGCATGTTCTTTTACCAACTGTTGTACTAGGCTACTAGCTATACTTCATAGAACTATATTGGCTTGTCTAATCAGTAATCAGTTTATCCTATACGGCTATGCGTCATAGATCACTTGGTAGGGGAAAATGCATTCTCCTTTGTCTTGTTGTTTGCTTGTACTACTTGTGGTTTGAACATTGGCAGATACCCCTGATCACATGTGGCATCTGGTTCGCTTAGCCTGTCGTTCAATGTAGAATCTGCTTATAGGTTACCTCTCAGCGACATGATGACATGAATTCGAGGACTGTGCTCTCTTTCCCTCATTCCATGCATGAATTAGTGCAAAGTAACATGCTCTCTATGTTCACAGAAAAATATGGGGATTGCTGATGAATTAGCCCCAATGTAGAGCTTGCTTTAGATCCTGATGCATTGTTTGGAACTTCACTATTTGGATCATGCTTGATTCGTTATGACAGAAATAAAGTTGATTCTTTCTACTGTTGTGCCATCCTAGCTGGGCTGTTATCTGGTTGATTGTAATGCATGAACAAAAGTAGGGTCTTGCCAGAGTGTTTATGATACTGAAAGGAAGTTTGGTAGGTCTTGAATGTTACTTTCCTTTTGGGCTCTTTTCTGAACACTGGACATTTGTTTTGCTAGGATTATCTTGGTTGTTTTACAGTACTATCTCTCTATGTCTCTCTCATTAAATAGGTGTGCATATGAGGAGGCGGGGACCGGCGGGGAGAGGAGGAGGGGGGCGGGGCGGAGGGGGAGAGGCGGCGGGGGGGGGAGGAGGAGGAGCCGGGAGGGGAGGAGGCGGCGGTGTGGGAGGAGGCGGGCGGCGGAGAGAGGAGGGAGGAGGAGGCGGCGGCGGCGGGGTGGGGAGGAGGAGGCGGCGGCGGCGTGGGGTGTGGGGAGGCGGCGCGCGGGTTGGGGAGGGAGGCGGGGCGGCGGAGAGAGAGCGAGGCGGGAGAGCGAGGAGGCGGGATCGGCGGGGAGCGAGGGAGGTGGGCGCGTGGGAGAGCGAGGCGGCGGGGTCGGCGGGAAAACGAGAGCGGGGGGGCGGGCGGGGGAGAGCTAAGGGTTTAGGAGACGGACGGTTCGGATTAATTAGATCGAATCGAATGGCTTAAAAAGTGAGGCGGACGTGACATCAACCACCAATTCCTTTTTTTTAAATAGTAAAGATAAAGATACATGATGACGTAAGAAAAAGTTGATATTTGTTATTCAGTTTGAGATCATATTTGATAGTATGCATCACTTTTATTTGGTTTTTCGTTGCAACGCACGGGCACCTTACTAGTATTGTTAACATTTTGCTTGATACAAGGAAAGACAGGGGATAGCTTGGACAGACATTAAAAAGTTCAGCTTTATCTAACAAACTCATATAATTATGGCCATCATCTTGTTTACCTTTTCATTTGATTTGTAAAGCATGTAATTTACACATAACAACAATTGCTACTGGCTGTGCATGTTCTTTTACCAACTGTTGTACTAGGCTACTAGCTATACTTCATAGAACTATATTGGCTTGTCTAATCAGTAATCAGTTTATCCTATACGGCTATGCGTCATAGATCACTTGGTAGGGGAAAATGCATTCTCCTTTGTCTTGTTGTTTGCTTGTACTACTTGTGGTTTGAACATTGGCAGATACCCCTGATCACATGTGGCATCTGGTTCGCTTAGCCTGTCGTTCAATGTAGAATCTGCTTATAGGTTACCTCTCAGCGACATGATGACATGAATTCGAGGACTGTGCTCTCTTTCCCTCATTCCATGCATGAATTAGTGCAAAGTAACATGCTCTCTATGTTCACAGAAAAATATGGGGATTGCTGATGAATTAGCCCCAATGTAGAGCTTGCTTTAGATCCTGATGCATTGTTTGGAACTTCACTATTTGGATCATGCTTGATTCGTTATGACAGAAATAAAGTTGATTCTTTCTCTTGTTGTGCCATCCTAGTTTGGGTCATTATCCGGTTGATTGTAATGCATGAACAAAAGTAGGGTCTTGCAGTGTTTATGATCTTGAAAGGAAGTTTGGTAGGTCTTGAATGTTACTTTCCTTTTGGGCTCTTTTACAACACTGGACATTTGTTTTGCTAGGATTATCTTGGTTGTTTCTGAGACTATCTCTCTATGTCTCTCTCATTAAATAGGTGTGCATATGAGGAGGCGGGGACCGCGGGGGAGAGGGAGGAGGCGGCGGGGCGGGAGGAGGCGGCGGCGGGGGGGGAGGAGGAAGCCGGGAGGGGAGGAGGCGGCGGTGTGGGGGGGAGGGGGCGGGGGAGGGAGGAGGAGGAGGCAGGCGGCGGCGCGCGCGGGGGGGGGAGGAGGCGGCGGCGGCGTGGGGTGTGGGAGGCGGCGGCGCGGGTTGGGAGGAGGAGGCGGGGCGGCGGAGGGAGAGCGAGGAGGCGGGAGAGCGAGGGGCGGGATCGGCGGGGAGAGCGAGGGAGGTGGGCGGCGTGGGAGAGCGAGGGGCGGCGGGCGGGGAAAACGAGAGGCGGGCGGGCGGCAGGGGAGAGCTAAGGGTTTAGGAGACGGACGGTTCGGATTAATTAGATCGAATCGAATGGCTTAAAAAAGTGAGGGCGGACGTGACATCAACCACCAATTCCTTTTTTTTAAATAGTAAAGATAAAGATACATGATGACGTAAGAAAAAGTTGATATTTGTTATTCAGTTTGAGATCATATTTGATAGTATGCATCACTTTTATTTGGTTTTTCGTTGCAACGCACGGGCACCTTACTAGTATTGTTAACATTTTGCTTGATACAAGGAAAGACAGGGGATAGCTTGGACAGACATTAAAAAGTTCAGCTTTATCTAACAAACTCATATAATTATGGCCATCATCTTGTTTACCTTTTCATTTGATTTGTAAAGCATGTAATTTACACATAACAACAATTGCTACTGGCTGTGCATGTTCTTTTACCAACTGTTGTACTAGGCTACTAGCTATACTTCATAGAACTATATTGGCTTGTCTAATCAGTAATCAGTTTATCCTATACGGCTATGCGTCATAGATCACTTGGTAGGGGAAAATGCATTCTCCTTTGTCTTGTTGTTTGCTTGTACTACTTGTGGTTTGAACATTGGCAGATACCCCTGATCACATGTGGCATCTCAACAATCAAGAATGGCTTCCTTTTGTCTGTAATGAGGTAAAAATAGCTGTTGGGTTACCACCAGGCACAACTTACTGCAAGCTCTGCCTAAGGGTGGGATTTTGATTCTCAGGCTACCATACAGTTTGGAATTAATCCAATAGGTGAGTAGTTAGGCCGAATTATATTGGTTCAGGCTAATTTGTAGCAATTTTCAAATCGGTAACTACTAACTAGGTTCCTTTTCCCCCAAGTTTCACCATAAGCTAACAAAACACAACCGTTTTCTGGCTGATTCATGGCCAGGTGTTGTCTCGTCTTCCTCATGTTTTTTTTTCCCTGTATCTGATTACCTCTAGAAACTGGCCAGTACAAGCAGCTTGGTGAGATATATGAGTATGGCTTTTCAAACCTCGTCCACGTGTGAATATTGCTTTGCCTTTCTGGGGGAAGGCTGTGTCTGGTGTCATTGTTGCAACTGGAAGGTGCTATATAATTTTTCTTTTTGATATTTGGTCTTTCATTGATTTTTTTGTGCAAATGGATGGGATCCTGCTCAACCTCATAACATGTGCGGAATAATGTCTTCATGTTGTTGTACAGCTGATTTGCTTGTATTTCCCGGACTGAAATTTAGTGGAATTTACTTATATTCAGTACTCCTTACTTATGATGTAATTATCGTACTTGCAGATCACCCTGATTGGCACCTCAGGGATCTCGGGGTCCTATGTTGAGCTAAGGGCATGAGGTAAGTTTGCAGATCAGAACCCTAGTAGAACATCGATGGGCCGAGGGAAGGCTGCATATCAGAACTGGGTGTTCCGTTTTCTTGTCTTCTTCTTTTCCCCTGTGTAGCTACCTTGCCAATAACAAGGGGATCATCAAACAGGTGTGCGCTTAAAAGCAACTCTTTGTGCTCCAGACTTTGTTGCTGTAATAAGAACGCATTTCTGGAGGTTCACGACGTTTTTGTTTTGCCCCTGGGTGCATTATGCTGCCCCAATTACGATGCGCATGAAACCTGTCGGTTCTGTTCATTTTTAGCATGAGCCCTGACTTCTTGTCCAACCCTTCTGAAATTTACTTTGTTAATGAAGTACTGTGGATGCCTCCGTTCACAACTTGAAGTCTGAATTGGTGTTCTGATGGGAAAATCATGGAGTACGATGTTGTGTGTGTGTGTGTGTGTGTTGTGCTTTAAGAACTACTGAAACATTGTAAAACTACAGTGGTATGGGTATCAAGTCGTCAACACAGGCCAGTGTATAATCTGCCTTGCGGCGATTGCTGATGAAAATGCTTCGGATGCCTGGTAATTCTATTCGAAAATTACGCCCATCTATGATGATGAGACTGGAGACATTTAGCAGTGCTACTTTCAGTACTGTTTCTAGCCATGTTAAACAGGCTGTAAGACGAATTGGCATGGAAACTGGCGTAGATTCTTTTAAGTTATGTTTTTGACTCTTAATTTATGATTTTTGAATTATGGTTATTCGTTAGAGATGATACTAAAGAAAAACAGTCATATATATTTTAATCGATATAGTTAAACTTGATATAGTATATAATATTATATATATATATATTATCTTAAAAATATACTATTTAAAAATTAATTACTGTATCAGGAAGCCGAGCTAAACCCAGCCTTTGTGTTTTCTCCGTGCTCTTCACGCATCGGCAGCGTTCATCATGTGAAGTACTAGTACGTCAAGGTGGGCCCGTCCCGTGGAGAAACTAGCAACGGGGAAAACGGCATGCGGCTCGCGCGACCGATGCGGTCGTGTGAACGTGCGTGCGTACGGAGTAAGTCGACGACGCAACGGGGGAGGGCTTCAGCCTGCGTGTCGAAACTCCAGAGGATGGCCACGAGTGACGTCCAATCAGAGCCGGCCAGATCGTCTGCACTGCGCGCACCGACGTCTCGTTCGTCGCGGCGCGTACAGCGAGCGACGTCAACCTGTTCCGTCAAGGCGGTCAGATTGTGCGCGAGGGGGGGGAAGGACTACACGCTTCCGCGTCCGGGGCCGGCCGGTGCTCCTGCGCGCGGCGTTTTAAAGCGGCATGGAGCCATGGATGGGTTCCGCGAACAGCAGTACGTGCGGCCGTGCGGGTATCGAGGGCGAACATGGAGTTTGCGAAATCTTTACTCACTTGCCCCCTCGACGCTTTTGTTTTAACTTTATCCTGGGTATTTTTTAAAAAATCTAGTCTTCTTCCAAGCATAAAATTACATAAGACTAACATATAATAAATCCACACCAAAAGAGCGTGGAAACTCCAAATCTATTGTATTGTAGCGCACCTTTTATACTGTAGCTACAGTACACCACAGCACAGTAATGTCAATTTTCACGCTTGTGTCTGGTGTAGAAATTAAAAACCGTGCTACACAACCATGAAAACTCTCGTGGATTTACCAATTGCTATGTGTCGGTTTCACGTAATTTCGCTCTCGGAAAGAGGTCAAATTTTAAAAAAACTAAGAAGGTTAGAATTGCACAGAAAAAAAATGGTACCGAATTCCAAAGTTTGCTGCTCAACTTAATCTAGATCTTAGCCATCCCTTCTTTTCTATGGTATAGATGCCGTGCCAACATTTCTAACTAATCATCTCGTCTTATGGATTTGAAAAAGAAATTGGTTATCTTTATACCGTAGTTCATTCCAAAACACCAACGGAAAAGAATTGACAACACAACCATTTCTTCCAAACCTCATGCCTCCCATTCCTGCTAGCGGATGAATTCCATGGGAGAAAGCACAATACTTCTCCCAATCAGATGATAGCAGATGGTAATCAGAGAAGAAGTTGGCCTAGAAGAGCTTTCTCATGATGATCTGCTGTGCTACCGATCGACCCCCACGGCACCCCCGACACCGCACGGCGGGCGGATTCGGACGCGGCTCAGACGGTTGCATTGCGTGCAACGCGACGCATTGTCACTTGTGCGGCTGGCCACCAGACCTCGCTTATTTAAATTTAAGTTTCTGATTTTTAGTTTAATTTTTATTTTTTTATTTATTAATTTTTCAGTATTTTTTAAACTTTTTTTTATCATTTTTTTAGCATGTATTCGTTTGCATTATATATATATGATGGGTTAACATGTTTTTTTATTTTTAGATTTTTTTATTAATTATATCAAAATAAATTATCATCAGTTACAATACAATTTTAATTATAAACTATCAAATTTCAACCTAACCCGACTGGCTCGCTCTTAGACTGCTTTCCGTGCTTGCTTCCAGTGTGTAGTTAGCTCCGTTCGAGCTTACTCTCTGTACCTGCACTCTCAAGCCGTCTCCATGACTCCAAGCCGTGTCACTGGCTGCTCACACCGATCTCGCAAGTGAACTATTCGTTTCGTGGGTGCGCCGTATACCTTACCTCTAGTGCTCGTGTTGCTCTGTGCCTCTGCACGCAGGCTTTCTTGCTCTGAAGTTGTAATAGCTGGCTGGCTGGCTAGTCGTCTTGAGAGGAAGATCGAATTAATACTTATACTGTTATCCTACATGAATTGTTGCCTTTTCCCCTTCCTTTTGGACGGTAATTTATGACGGACTGTGGATTTTCGCAGCACGCAAAGGCTGCAGCTGCAAGCGATACCTTTATTGGCTGCGAATGTGGTGCTCGCCTTCTGTTTCTGTACTACATGCATCTCTGACGTCGTCCGGATTTCTTGTTCGAAATGCTATCTTCCAGCGCATTTATTTATTTATTTTAGGCCGGATTTCTTCTTCCATTCTTGTAGAGCGATTCTGCTACGAAGCAAGTTACTGTGCCAGTTATCATCAGCTAGCTAGTAGTTTGTAATCAATCACCTGGGGGCTTCCGTGAGAGGTCTGCGAGAAGTGCATCCTAAGTTGTGGTGTATCCTTGTGCACTATCTTTAAAACATGAAGTAAATAGCTATAAAAAAATTCAAAAAAATTTAACAACATTGATGCAAAATCAATCTATCACACCACAGTATTTTAATTCTAAATTCAAACTACATATGGAGAAACAAAAAAGATAAATCATGCTGAAACTGAAATCCAATAGTAAAAGAAAAGGTAAGTCTACTATTAGCTGAAATTTGTCTCTTTTATTTGTTTCTCCTAATACATGTTGCATTTCTAGTTCAATTTTTTATGATGTTCGATTGTATCATGACTTATCTAACCATTTTTTTCGAAATTGTTTTATGACTATTCGCTTCGTGTTTCAAAGAGGATGCACGGGGATGCACTAGATATGTTCTCCGTGGTCTGCCTTATTGTTCTCTGATCTGAAGACTGAAGATACAACACAAAAACAAAAAAAAACAGTTTAATTAGGTGCGTAGATGCCAACACGTTAAGTACTAGTATAACTAAACAAACTAGCCGACATCATTTAAGAAAATAAGAACTAAAACCTTGCACTTAGGTTTTCTGAAGGTCGGAAAGTTTGAAGCAGAGCTCTGACTAGCAGCTGCTCAGAGGAGGAAATAGTTGCAAAGACCAACCAATCTCCACGCATGCATGCGTCTCATTTCGTTCTAGTTCTTTCTTTCTTTCTTTCTTTCTGAACTAGTCAAAACGAGTGTGTGTTGGTTTAGATGTACCAATCGCTGCACCAACGAACACATCTGCATTTGCAAGCGACAAGTCTTCTCTCATGGAAAAAAAAAGCAGCATATCTTGCAGCGTCATGTCAGGCCTTCAGCCATCTCATCCACAACGGCTTGCCTTTCCATCTGTCTCTTCACCAAACATCACAGGCAAAAGAGGCGCGACCAACTACTACTCTTATCTCTTCTGCACAGGACTGAACTCGCACTGTTTCACGATGAAATGACATCGTAACACCGATAATTGATTAGCATGTCTTTATAGGAGCTAACGATAACATCACTAGCTTGCACAAATCAATGCATATATACAACGGAGTTTGAGCTCGTGAAGATAAATGATTAGGTTGCAATCCGCCGTTACCGACCAAACTTAGAGACGCCAGGAGTACTTGGTTTAGAAGCGAACAGTAGCTTTGAAAGTGACTAACATCATGCATGATTTCTGTACAAATTGTTCTACCAAGAAAATGAAGAACAGGATGAACTCCATAAAAGCAAAGAGTTCTCCTAAAATAGAGAACAGGTAGCCAAAGAACTGCATCATCTTTTGGCCAAGGCCGGCTCCGAACTTCAACGCTTTGCCAAAGTTGGCCCTGCATCGATCCATGCCCCCACCAGGTGTTGCAGCAAAGTCATTAGCAGCCGGCCGGTTTCAGTTATCCTAGCTCTTCTTTTTTTTGAACAGGCAGTTATCCTAGCTCTTCAGAGAGAGAGAGAGAGATAATATCATAGCAGTATATATATCATCATTTAGCTTTACTAAAGAAAAAAGATTTGAGTTTAGAAAAAAAAAGAAGCATAAACAACTATGCACAAAAGTAAGAAACGAAAGTACTCTCCAAGAGAAGTTGTTACACACCAACCTACTCCTCTCTCTTTCTGAAGTATGTTGCCACATCTACATGCTAGAACTAACACCCTGTGACATATATATGTGTATGATCTATTCTATTCTATGCCCTTCCTTCCTCTTTCCACATCTCTTTCCTTCATGGCTTCTGCAGTTGGCTCTCGAGGCCGACGGAGTTGTGCTGCCGCGACGGCCCGGACTGCGGCACCGGGCCCCTCGGCAAGAACCCGAAGAAATGGTTGGATCCCCCTCTCTCCAACGGCCTCCCATTGAAGGGCTGCATGCCTCTCGAAGCTTGGCACCTTGACACCATCACAAGGAGAAGCACCAGCAAGAACCACCACATCTGTACAAGAACCCTCGCACTTCCTGTGTGCCAGTAGCAGCACCCCATGTAGAGAGACAGGATGAAGAGAGAGTTGATGGCGAGTGCGAAGGTTTGAGATGTGATGAAGGTTTGGTGAGTGGAAATGGGGAGTGGAGGAGGCGGTGTGCTATATAAGCTAGCGCTTAGAGAGAATGTACGTACGGACGACGAGGAACCGTCATTAAATTTATATAGGAGCATGGACTCGTTCACAGCGCAAGGAGGAACGAAGGGGAAAAAGAAAAAGAAATCCACATGCATGACGTCGTTTAATTGCTGGATCGGTTTGCCATAAATTCCAGGCTGCTATGTGTTGCAAAGTGCTCTTCCAGTAGCATGATATACATATGAAGACAATAAATCAAATCTGTTATGCACTCCATCTGGTTTTAAGTAGATTTTGATTTAGCATCGATATAGTCTTCTATATACTTCTTTAACAATTGCTTTTTATAATGTTGGAAAATAAAAAATATAATAATGATATGAAAGCGTTTTTAAATATTGATATATTAATTTCCATGTTACAAATCTAAATTCTTTTGTGTGAATTAGTGGTAAAGTTTTTGAAATTTTAACTGCAAACATTCTAAAACAACATCTATTTAGAAATAGATAGAATAATTATCTTGTAGAAAATATTCATTTTCGATATACTCTTCCACAAATAATTATTTTTAGTTTAAGAGCCTCTTTGATTTGTAGGATTCTAAAAATGCGGGAATAGAAAAAAATACAGGAATAAGATAGGAATACATGTGTGTCAACGATCGAGTAGCCGATCTTACGAAATAATATGAGAAAGATAGCTGAAATCATTGAGAGAGAACGAGGATGCTCTTTATTACTATAAACTGATTACATGATACATTTACAAAAGGCTAAAAACTAGCTATAGCCTCTATGTTATTCCCACTAAAAGAATATGACTTGTTTAATTTACGTAACTCTGAATAGTCGAATTGCACTAACTTAGATCTTCTTGAATTGCTTTGATTCGGATGTTTTTCCATTGTCCTTCTGTCTTCAATTGTCACCCCTTACATAGTATTGAAGGGACGCCAATTATCTATCAGGGAAGATGCCTTATGGAACCAGTGTGTTCGATTGGGGAGATATTGTCAGAGAAAGGACCCCTGGTCGTCAGTTGTTATCATTGGGAGACTAATGTAGGGAACAAATGCATGACAGGTATTGTCAGAGACTCAAGACTGAAATGTCATGTTGTTACAAGTGGATAGGGCATGTGTACTATCTACCACACGGAAGAGATATTCTAGAATCGGGGTTCAGGTACCAGTGCACATAATTTCCAAGCAGTCATCCGATCGGACAACACTCATAGTGTTTCTCTAACTAAGGTACTGGGTGAGCAGCCTCTGAAGGTTTACGACCACGGGAGTCCTTTGGCCTTAAATAAATATTAAAACCGTATTTAAGGATTTATTCAATCCTCATCAATGCGCAAAAACAGATGATTGAAAAATGCATAATTTTTTTGTAGGATTGTGTGTTTGGAACAGAAGAATAGGAAAAACACATGATTTTTTGCGTAGTTGCATATGCATGTCATCTACAAATAACATGAAAGATACCTTTTGCAATGGGTTGTGTTGTCTTTATGATATATCCACAATCTTTTAATTCTTACATAATTTTTTTATTATAGACAACAACTCATATAATGGTGTTTTGTGCTATCTATATCTCCTTATTTCAGCGGCGCCAATTGCCATGGCTATAGAGAAATTTAATCGTGCGATTTGCCTTGGTCTAACAGTAAAGGGAAGAAAAAAGAGGTGAGAGTGGATGTTGTTTTTCCTGTGGAATGGGCGTAGGAAAGTTTCCTCTGCTTTTCCTTTGATAAATTTCTATGTTTCAAATGGATGACTAGTGATCAAATCCGTAGGAACCAGAAGCCTTCACTTTCCTCTAAAATTCCAACGAATCAAAGAGGGCCTAAAATTTGGTGACATATGTGGTGAAAATATGAATATAATGAAATTTTGATTTTCTCCAAACTTAGAAGTTAAAATTTTGAAAAAAATATCATATGTAGTGGAGCATATTTACTACATCTCTGCAAGATTTCAAGATCATACCCGATCTCATTTGCAGGATAAAAAGGACAGCAAATAGAGTGCCCTGTCTCCACCAAATCTCTTTTAAGTATCTTCGTAGATTATTAAGGCCAAAGTGCACGGGGTGCAACAAAAGAAGGATGTACCTGATTGAACCCAAAAGTAAAAAAATACTAATTCGGTGTCTATTTCAAATATTTAAATTTCACTTTGATTTTATAGAAAAACAAAAAAAACATGTTCTAAATGGGATCTAAAGAAACTCTATTACTGATTACTCCTAGATTTAGGGTGGTACACAAGGACAATTACATGTGGGTGCACCTGTAGATGATGGAGTTGGTGTAGAGGTTGGAAATAAATGTGCTCCTATCTACCTTTAGGCATGGCGGTGGGTTATTTTCGACCAATGATTTTTTATTCTAATGTGAGTGTTTGTACGAATAAATCAAATTTTGATAAACCGTTTTAAAAAAGTTATTCCGATAAATTGTTTTGAAAAGGTAACAAAGAAGCTGTTATGTTTATTTATTTAAAAAAAGATATAAGTTATAGATCATAAGTCGAAAAGAATTTCTCCATAGTTTGAGCCTTTGAGCCTAGCTTGATCAAGTACTGCCGCAGTTGCGATGGACATGGACGGTGTGGGGGGTGCATGGTGGGGCTGAGTATGTTGGAGTGCATTAATAAGCTAGACAGATACTTCTATCTGTGTACCGAGTAAAGAAAATGGAAAGGAGAGAGATGCAAAAGAAAAGGAGAAGGCAGGGGCACTGGAGCAGAGAAGGCTCATGGCCATAATAAGAAAAGGAGGGCTCTGTCTCCTGAGTAGGTGAGGGCACTGCCCCACATGGAATTCAATGGCCGGCTTGGGCATTTGCATTACCGTTTGTGCCTGCAACCATGAGCGAGCGAGCAGGAGCAGTGGCTGTATCTTGGGTTCGTGCTACCGGTGCCCCGTCTCCGTGTGCTCCTTGTGCTTGTGCAACGTGCTCGGTGTCTGCTCACACATACGCACTGATGCTTAAGAAACAAGTGCAAATAAAACTAGGGTTCATGTTGATACATCGACATGGATGACCAGAAAAAAAAAAGAC
The DNA here is from genome assembly GCA_036346265.1 of Melocanna baccifera. Taxonomy (NCBI): domain Eukaryota; kingdom Viridiplantae; phylum Streptophyta; class Magnoliopsida; order Poales; family Poaceae; genus Melocanna; species Melocanna baccifera. Next base: position 17,002,004 of record CM070687.1, read on the forward strand.
AAAGAGTACTGTGATCTAAATGTTTAGCTTAGTGCAGTTAAGAAGCATGGTCGATCAGAGGCTAACACGGATATCTGTCTGTCACAGAATAATATATGCATGCATCTGCGTGTTAAAAGAGAGAAATAACGTGGAATGGGAGAGTCAGATGCTGTGTAAATACTCAAAAGCTTTGCAGCAACGAGCACTCCTTCGCATTTATATGACTTGATCAATGTGTGGAAGAAGAAGCATGCTGCATCAATTATAGTATCTGCATTCTTCAACTGATGAGTCAACCACAACGTACAGATCACAAGAGAGTAGAACATGTTATATAACTAGGGCAGAGATCTTATCAAACAGAAGCTACAGAACAGAACCGAAACGAACGCAGACGAGTCCAGGCTTGCGTAGAGAAAAAACCGCTACAAGACCCACTTTACAGGCAGCTGACCGATATAATAATTTGCTTCAATGAGACGGCTCAGACAAACAGCCTAAAGCAACAACCATCGTGAGATATATCAAACGAAAGAAGCGACAAGATACCTAAATTAATTAAACCGTGGCCACAATACAGTAGTGCAACGCGATGGCACCAATTAAGACGAACGTGTAACCATATTAATCTAAACCCCAGGACGCAAAACAAAAGGATTGCTCCCTGGATGGGGATAGGCTCAGTTGCTTAAGCCTGCAATCGTGGCTCATGGTCTCCTAAATGCTCCTACATCCAGTGAACAATGGCCCCACTATAAGCCTGTTTATGCCTACAGCCTTAAAGCCTTTTGGCAGTGCAAGCGTGGTGTATCTGACAATCAATACGTGCCCCAAGTCATGTGTAAATTTTGTAGCTAGCTTAGCTTGACATATTGTCAACAAGCATGCATGTACATGTACAACCATACGAGGATATATATGAACGTAACATCGACTCAACGATCTGCCAACCGCAAATATATCTAGCTCACCTTCTCCTCTACGAGACTGCCTTCCCATTTTTAGTAGCTCTATACAGCTGCATCATGTTAGTATTAGATACAAGTCTAGTAGATGCCATGCATGCGTTATGTTAGTATTAGATACGAGTCTAATAGCTGCATCATGAGCAACCAAATTGATCGGTCAGTGGTTGCGATGTGACACTTGATCGTAACACGCGTACGTGGCGATCAGATTCCAAGGTAAAGGTGAGCATCAACGGCTGCGATTGGACTTTGGATGGTTTGTAGACCAGTAGGACGCACCTGTAGCTACGTTGCGTCTCTTTCGATTGACGACGTGCGAACACCGACGAGCTTAATTAATTATGGCGACGCGTGCCGGCCGGCGCCACAGTGCCGTGGATTCGATGGGCGGTTGGGTTGACGCGATTGCGCACAGCCACTTGTATCCCAAGAAAGGGAAGTATACGCAACGGATCAAACAGTAGCAGTCTAGCAGCACTGTTCAGCTGAAGCCACTGGGTCATCGGCAATTGGGCTTTTCCTTTACGGGCTCTGAAAGAATAAGAACGAAAGGGAAGCGCATCTCAAGAGGATTGAGGCCCAACCCAACCTACTGGAGGATATATCAATGAGAATGGTTGGATTGATTATTGTTAATCACTGTCGAGTGTTGAACTTGATGACTAGTTGTGAACAATGCAGCTTAAGCTAGGAAAATACTGATACCAGTTCAGCTGCTGAGTTACAACGCCTCTGTTGTCACCTCAGAATCAGATTGGCAAACTTCTTGGTTCTTACAGCCTCTTGTATTGTGGACGTAATGTCATGCTGGTATTGACTTCTGTTTAGAAAAATCAAAAGTTAATATGAATACACAACTTTTCAAAGCGGTTTCTTCACTCCTCTTACTATAATCTCGCTCTAGAGATAAGGCAAAGGTCACTGGTACATCGCGCATCCCACCACTCTAGCTCCTGTCACGCGTACGTATCTTACCTAATTTTTCCACTGCTCGTCATCTCCTTTTAAAAGTCACTTCTTTCATATATTACTATTTATTTTTAGTCAAAAACTATAATCCATCAACAAAAGCCAATAGAAAACCCCCACGGTAGCACGGAAAACTTGGGGCTAGATGTTTGCAAGGCCCAATTAAGGCCTACCCATAAGACCATCAAGAATCAGGAGGCAGTCAGCACGCGTAATGCTCGATCAAATGACCCCCACAGGTTCCGACTTGCAGTCTTGAATTACGCGGCCTGAATCTGCACAAAACTGAAAGTCATGTTTGCAATTTCGATAGCAGCAAAGATGTGTGTCTCCGGGACACGGCCAATGGCAGCTGAAGGGGGGGTACATCTAGACTTCGGTTTGATCTTTAAGACAAGAGCAATAGATCACTGAGAAGCTGTGATTACGGTTGGATTTCAAGGCGGTTTCGTAAGATCGTCTTAAGATAAAAACAGGTGAAAGATTACCTGCTTTAGACCGGATTACGTACGTCCATGAACTCGCGGCCTTCCTGGCCGCACGCTCGTCGCCGGCCGGTAGCTACCTAGCTCATGCGCAAAAGGCGTCACGCTTCCCCTTCGCTTCTCACGGGCCGAGCCGCGTGCGCTCTCGCTCAACGCAGCGCGGATCACCGATACGTCGCCGTCCTGCCCATTACTCCGCACCACCATCAGGTCGTCTATCACATGTACGTCTAACATCTCGATCCGTTTCTTTTCTTCCTCTACTTGCCATGGTTAGGGTCACACGACGATCTTATGCACAGCATACGGTAATGCTCTATGTATATAAGAGGTCTATAATTAAGCTCTAAGTGAGATTACGCTGTGGTGACTCTAATGGCTCGGCCAGTGACTTTTTTTTTTCTGGATCCACCACCGCTGCTGCTCAGCTCAAATGTACTTTCGTGGGGAATGGATCATTGCTACGGTGGTCTGACTGGACTGGACTGGACTGTGTTAGTGGTAGGCATTATGTCGTTGTGGGTGCTGATTAGTGCTAGTGGCGATTTTTTTGGGCACGCGCGCGCAGACAACTTGCTTGCCCCGGTCAATAATGAGGGCCATCGGCATAATTCAAAGCGATTTGTAATGATCAGATCCAGTTCAGTGGGGCATCACGCTGAAATGCTTTTTTTAATCTGGTTTAAGATGATAGGGAATGGGATTTCAGACGCTGAAATGGGATTACAAAGGAACACGGAAAAAAAATACAAAAAAGCCTAAAATATCTAAAAAAAATTTAGAAAAAGACGAAATACTGAATAGTGAAAAAAAAACAGAAGTTAAAAGCTGAAATCGAAAAAAAGCCGAAACGAGCAGGATAGTTGATGTATTACATTAGTTATATACAGGGGCGGAACCAAGCTAAGCTAGCTGGTTTTGAGCTGACTTGGGCTTTTATTTCTAGTCTTTCACACTCAAGTCACTAATTCTTTATGGGCTTTGGTTTTCAGGCCTTATGCTATAGTCCATCTAGTCTGAGATCTAGTTCCGCCACTGGTTATATATCAACCTACATAATACTAAACTCATATAAACAAATTCAAATATATCAAGACCAATATTTAAAAAATCTGAAAAAAAAAAGAAACTGACTACACATGCAAGGCCAAATTGAGTTGGAGTTTAAGAGCGGTTTTATAAATTTATACTCAAGTAGGTACTGGCTACAAGTGGTTTTATGAATACTACACCGATGTGTTACTAGCAAATAGCGTTTCCTTTTTAGCCAAGGCCCTATATAAAGCTATGCATGAACTTTAAAAACTAAAGGCACTTTAGTGCTGATTAAAGTTGTGTTGGATGATCTTTTGGACTTTCTGGTCAAAGTGCGCATCAGAGCACATTAGCATGGCGTTGAGCTAGCCGGGTTGTTTGCTTGGGAGACAAAAACTGGTTGGACCAAACTATTGGGTGCAGCTCCTCAACCAAAAGTGCACTATGCCACTAGCTATCTCCATATTTTTTTACTAGAAAATTATTCAAATTTCTCATGATTTTACTCAGAAACATCAACACAATGATGCTTACGTACGTTGGTTAGCAAGCATGAGGATCTCTACTTGTAGCACCACTAAGGAGACGGAGAGCATCTCCTGCATCATGAAAGACGTATGATTTGATCTTCTGCATGATGAAAGACATATGATTTGATTAACATAATGATGGTTTTCTTGGATATTTTGTGGTGCCATATATGGGGAGTCATTTTCCCTCTTAGCAGTGGAGCCTTCATCATAAAGCAAGACAAACTTTATCGTTTGGCAAACTAATATTATGATCCTGTTCTTTGCGGTTTCTAAAAGTTGTTTTTAGCTTTTGTTACAGTAACTAACTTTTAAACGGAGTATTTTTTAAAAATAAGGTCTACAAGTTAATTGTAGTATACGTTAAAAACTAATATTTGTACCATCAAAAATCGCAAGTAAATATCTCTCTTTCCGCAATCTCTGTCGCAAACAGCCAAAAAATCATCAACCGCAACTAAAAAGAACATACCCATAATCATTTTCAACTTCTAGAATTATTCAGGTACCGAAGGAGTAACCCAAAAATCACGAGTCTCTCGACGATAATAAAAGGACAACTATTCATTCTAGAGCGTGGATAATTTGCTAGCATAGTAGTATTAAGACTCACACTGCACATAGAACACGAGTTCAAATCCCAAAATCCACAGAGATAACCAATCCAACATGCGATCGATCGGTGAGAATTTAACACAGGTCCATCAACCAGAATTAAAGCCAAGGTAGCACACCATTGAGATATGCAGCAGTCGGAATGCTCGCTGGCCACTAGCACATGTGCCCACTCTACTTGTTGGTCTATTTGTATGCCGGCATCACCGAAGAGTTTGCTCGTCCCAGGGTCACGTTGACTGGGGTATACCTTGACTAGAACGACGCAGTGTATGGACGGACAGAACTAGAGTCCTTCGTTCCAGTGGGAGATCTGACCGGAAACCCCAAGGGACACGTTGGATCGGAGGGATTGATACCGACGTAGTGATACAGACATTTGACTATGGGCTTGTTTGTTTCAGCTTCTGGTAGCTACAGCTACTTCTAGAATCTGTAGCTCCCCCAAACAGTCCATATTTTCATCCAGATTCTAAGTAGCCAGAAGCTACAGAATCCAGAAAATGAACTAGTAGCCAGAAGTTAGGGTTATCCAGCTTCTCCAGCTTCTGACTAGCTAGATACTCACCAGCTGCTTCTCAAAATCTACAGCTAAAACAAACAGGCCCTATGGGTCCTTGCCGTTCACATTTTCATTGAATTTGATGCCGCTACTAGGGCCAACAGATCGGCATGGATTGCACAACCCTCTAGAATTTTGATCAAATGCTTGCGGGAAATTTACAGTAGGGGTATATACAATGGTGTAGATATCCGTTGTTCATATCATCTATAGATGACACTAAAAACAGCTTCTACAATAAATTATTTTTTTAATATATCTATAGATAGCTTGTCCATGATACAACGTATTTTGTTTCTCATATTACTGTTAACTGTTGCATGAGAGATAGCCCAATTCTCTATGTTCCCTTTCTTTCCTCTATATCATCTTATGTCCTACATAGCAAGGCTTATAGATAACTGATGTCACACCATTGTACATGCTCTAACATCTTGAATTTTGACTTGCATTTCCTGAGGAGGATCTACTTTGTTTGCCTCTGAAGCCTTTCCACTACGATATACTGCTGCTGGTGCAAATGATTGAATTAGGTGTATTGGACTAGTGTCAAATACCGGTCAAACACTATGGCAAATTGGAACTGTTCACACATATAGCATTGTAGCATTTTTTTTTCAAAATTAGCCATGGACGTCCTTTTTGCAAAATAGCATTGTCCTTGAGCTTAGTAGGCACGACATGCGACACATGTTACCTGCCGCGCCACCTAAGCTCAACAGGTCGACGAGACTGTGGTAGGGTGCGCAATTGCGACAGGAGGTGGCTCATCTTGGCGCCGACGGGGCCTGCAGGGCTACCAAGCTAGGGAAGCTCGGCAACTTTGTTGCCTCGGTTGTAGTGCATGGTGCCCGGTGGTCATTTGCCCTGTCAACCTTTTCTTTTGTAATAACTAACATTACGGATAGAAAAAAACATATGCTTTTGTTAGAATTTTTTTAGAGAGGCGCAACGGGGGTTTGAACGGGCAATTGAACCAACAGCATGAACTTCATATTTTAAGTAGTGCGGACACGTTATTGCAAAAACAATTATAGCAATGGACCATGTGTAGCCCAACATAGCACTTCGCAATGAAGGTATGAATTATAACGTCCCTAGGGCAAAAATGTGGAATTGTACAGCATCTACATGGCGTGGCAGTCACCTAGGCGGCGTGGACGTAGCTGGTTATCATGGTAGTGGTAGGCGTAATTGCAACTTAGGTTGGCACAACAACAATATGGGTGGCAGTCGCTACCGAGGGGCACTATCTCCTTGTTGTTCCTCTACCTGTAGAGCTCGTTGTTGTTGGTCCTCTCAGTCTAAAGCTCCTCTCGCAACTCTTCTAGATAGATGTGCAATTTATGGATGTAAATCTGGACAAGTATTGGATACAATAGATTTATCCACTCGGTGAACTTGCAATCCACTATCTGCAAGCAAGACAAGGTGAGTACAAGCGTTCTATACGTGCAAGTATAGGTAGGCAACGAACCACTTATCATGAATAGAGAGTAGCGAAATAATGAACATCCTGGATGCATGTTGTCATCACAAACCTGCACCACTGCGTCAAGGTCATGCTTGCATTGCAGCTAAGGCTCAAGGATATGTGGGTAGTCATAGAGGGGATTTCTAGGGGTGTACGACTCTCTGGCTTCGAGTAGTAGATTGGGGCTTGGGGGGTCAGGGTTTGAAGGACCATAGATGCTCATGACTTTGAGGTAAGGGTTACAACCTTGAAACCCAGCCCATGCCCGCCTTCCCCTCCCATGTCTTGAGCTTCCAATCCTATCTGCCATGCTTCAATTGCCATAGTGCGATTCCCTGCAATGCAAAAAGGATGGTTCAGTGTTTGTATGAAATGCGCATTAAAAAGCATATGTCAGTGTCCGTACACAATTCACATTAAAAGTTATGAAAAATAATATGGTAACATTAGGATTGAACTTAATTTAAAACACACATAATTTACATTGCAAAACATTACTTTGGTGAGAGTTACATTGCAGAAAATGCTAGCCTTACAAAGAATGAACGAGTACATGGGTACAGGTGCTACAAATCTCCAGTTCTATGGGGCGGCTGACGAAGTGGGCCTATTTGGACAGTTCCTCATGGAGTGGCCTGTTGTCTTGTATAGCCTGCACTAACGTGGTCTCGCCTGTTGGCCACGTTGACTGTTATCCATATCGTTGCGGATGCAGCAGGATTTACGTCTTCCACACCTGGGCTGCTTCAGTGCATAGTTTGACACCCACTTCACTTTACCTGGGCAAAGGTCCCTGTAATGCATGTCCACCCGTAGGAGTTGAACTCAACGCTTTAAGTCCAGCACAAATGATGAATGCCATAGTACTATGAAATGTAGTGCCCAGATGATTGCCACCATGCAACACACGCAGCGTAGACATGGGAATAAGGCTTGTGAAGGAGCATCGGCTTGTTGCACATGCAGGTCACAACCTCACCGATGGTGCATGCATGCTTGCGATCTCCTCTAGCGTGGCCCATGACGTACTTCTCCTTCAAACAGACCTCAAACTTCCTCCTCACCCCGTCCCAGGTTCGAGCAGCGTGCGAATGAGCCTTCGCCATTTTGTACTCCACTTACACCTGCATAACTTTTGATAGTTGCTTCCCTTCATCCAAGTGCTCCTTAACAATCATAACTTTGTTAATGAAGTAACCTATGGTGTGGTTCCAACTCTTATCAACAATTACAGTGATCAAGAGAGAGCGCTGTAGGATCAAGGATAACCAACAATAGTGGGTGAATAGAAGGTTTTTAAATTCTTTTGACTAAACTGCAATTTTATAGAAAGTATGAACTAATTAGAAAGGTTTCGCACATGTCAAGGCCTAAATCTTCTATGTTTCACTAAGGCACCACAAACATATGTCTATACTAGATACAAGTCTAGCTATACAAGATAATTCAATAATTGCTAGAAATTTAAATGCAAAAATTAAAGATAAGAGAGATAAATCACAAAGATGACATGCGATGTTTTCTCGTGGTCTCAAACACTTGCCGGTCTCCCCTAATACACGTTGAGGTAAACCAAAACGAATTGGATTAGCTGCTATATGAATTAAGCCTAACCACCTCAAGTCCACTAGGATTGCTCTTCCTCCACTCCAGAGATGTGAGTACCACACAACTCACAAACATGTCGGGTCTCTTCACAACCTTCTTTGAAGATATCACCGTACAAACTCCTCCAAACTGTCTAGCTGTCATCAACCACCAAGTGCTCGGTAGGGCTGCCATGCTCGAGCTAGCCTATCAAGCTTGGGTGGTACAGCAGGTGACACATGTCATCTGCCATGCCTATCAAGCTTAGGAACATGGCTATTTTTTGCAAAAGCAGATGTCTAGAGCTAAATTTGAAAAAAAAAAGTCGCTACAGTGCTAATTGCATGAATAGTTCAACAGATTGGGAGTAAAGCAGAGGAACACTATGTTGACAAGACTAGATTTTCTTGCGATAGGACCCAATGTATCTACATGTGGGCCCTAACCACCTAAATCCATTTATTTTTGAAAGGATAAAGACCGAAGCCTAGGTCCCCATTCCCCAACACCACATTATGCTTCTCTCTCAAATAAATAAATATATATATATATATATAAAAAGCATTTTTCTACTCTCAGGTGTAGTTACTTTTTATACTATATCTCACAAAATAGGAAGTATCTCATGCAACGAAGGGTATGTACGTATCATATATGAGTATATAAGACTATCTAAGTGGTACGTATACTTTTTAAGGTTGTATGTACAGTTTTTTTAGCACACTCCTTTTTATATATGAACATAAAGGTATTAGCAAAAGATACCAAAAACTATATGTTCCCTTGCAATTTTTTCATGTGGTTGGTGTTGGAGTATCTTAGCATTAGTATATGAGCATACCTAAGGTGATAAAGGAGTATATTAAATTTATTTAGATGGTATATCATGGGTGAGAGTAACTTCATTTGGGAGTGAATGTGTGTGTGCGTGTAGGAAGTTTTTTCGTACTCCCGGGAGTAGTATTTTCACTTTCAATATACCACTTAAATAAACATGTTATACCACTTTATCACTTTTGGTATACTTAAATACTAATTCCAAGATAATCCAATGCGATTTGGTTGAAAAATTTTCATCGAAATCCTTTTTTTCTATATATCCTTTTCTATATATAAAGTAGTATATACATAAATTACACTATAAAACATAAACTTTGATGAAATTTTTTTTATAGAACTCACTTTGAAGTATCTTATAATCATTATTAGAGTATACTCAAATAGATAAAAAAAAAGTATGACAACATCATTTAAGTGGTATATAAAAAGTGAGAATACATACTCCCAAGAGTATGGACTGAATTTCATGTATATGTGCGCGTGCGCGTGTGTATAGAAAGCCTCTTTTCTATTATCAGGAGTAGTTACTCCTTATGTTGTTTCTCATAACGTATGGAGTATCTCACGTAACAGATGGTGTGTATATATAGTATACAGGTATATAAGATCATCTATGCGGTATGTATATTTTTGAAACAAACTCCTTTTTATATATGTATATGAATGTATTTGTAAAATACGCTAAAAGCTATAGATTTTCTTGCAATTATTTTGTGTAGTTCAAATTAGAATATATTATAATTAGTATATGAATATAACCAAAGTGATAAAGGAGTATATCAAGTTCGTTTAGATAATATATCAGATGTGGAAGTAACTACACCTTGGACTAGAAGATATTTTTCCTATATATATGTGTATATATATATGGAACATATCTAGTGCTAATGGTTATTTCAGTACTAAGGTGTTAATGATGACATGGACCGTCTGATCTAGATTGTGTGGCTCTGATGGAGATTGGTGGGAACCCTATCCTACTTGATGAGTTTTTGTGAAAAGTTTGTGGATTTTCTACAAAAAACGTTTAACTGGGATATATTCTCACCCACCTCCATTCAAACCATATAATCTAGATCGGATAGTCTACATCGCCATTAGCACCTTAACTCTAAATAACTAGCATATCTGCATACACACACCATATGTATGTACATACGTATGTATACGTATGTATGTATTGCTTTATCGCAAAAACAAACACACCACATTATGCTAATACACCGAATCTCTCTATTGTTAATTTCTTACACATTTTTTCTTCTTTTATTTATTATCCATGTGCACACTGTATAGTGGCTAGAAATTCTTAAAATTTCTGAAAATGCTTATCCCAGTAGTGTTTTGTCTCTAAGATGAAGAAAAGAGTCTATTAAAGCACTTATCACAGGCCGTAGAATTATTATCGACCTAGGATCAACTCCTCCTACTAATAACAAAGTCTAAAACACAAAATTGCACCGGCACTCCGGCAGGCAAAAAAAAAAAAACGTACTGTTTGATCAGTCAAACATGCAAGCAAGACGCAGATGGTTTGGTGCTATCTAGTAGTATCATCATCCAGCTACTTTCGAGGTTCGAAATTATTAGCACCACCACATGCCGCCCCAACTTGTGCGGACCGAAGAAAATATATATCGAATATAATCTTGGGTATCATCTTCTTTGTAAAGCGTTCCCGTTATATGCCTTCCACACCAGAGAATTAATCATAACGTGAATTTTGTTGTTGTTGTTGACCTCATCATGTTGTTGTTAACCCGTGGCCGTGGAACCCTGAAAAGCATGGTATTTTGGATGTTGGACGTTGTACCTTGCTTTTATAGCATCAGCATAACAACGGTAAGAATCATAATATTGGAAAGTATATTTTAATATAAACCTTAGTGATATAGTTTTCATACGATCGGTGTACATAGTTTTAAACAATTTGATTGTCAAATTTTGGAAAGTATAGCCTATATTTTTAAAATATTTATGACTTCTGCCTCAAGTATAATCACATTAATCATATTTTTTTTGGTCAATTTATTGCACTCGTCATTTATCAATTTATCTAGGTCAATTACCCTCTGAGCTTGATACTCAAGTAGTAATGTTTTGACCAAATGAGGATATGTGGATATGTGAACACACACAACAACAAAAGTACAGTTTATGGTAAAAACACGCAAACTAGATAAAAAGTCAACTTGCCAACTCACACACAACCAAACAGATGTATTCACATATCAGGTGAAAAATACGGTGACGGTAACATTGTAGTGCTAGGAACAACAACAGACCTGAGACGGCTTTTCCCACTGCCGAAGATTAAGGGCCCGCTCGTTTCAGCTTTTTTAGCTTCAGCATCTAGTTTCAATTTTTTTCACTATTCAGTAATTTATCATTTTCTGAATTTTTTAGATTTTTTTGAGCTTTTTTGCATTTTTCTTTTTTTACCGTGTTCTTTTGCATTGTCCGTGATAGGTTAACATATATTTTTCTATTTTTACATTTTTTTTAAATTTAATTATGCCCAAAAAGCTAAATCAGCTACAGTAAAAAAACCAGTTACAGTGAAACTTCAACCAAAAGCCAGAAGCTATCGCTAAAACGATCACCCCAAGGCTCATTCTAAATGGTGATAACTATGGTTTTTAGAAGTCAAAATTTGTTTAAAACATGTTAGTTTCTTAATATGATATTTTTCTTCTTTTTTTACTTTCTCTTTTATTTTCTTTGCATTATTCTTGAAGATATAATAATGTTTTTTGTTTTTTATTAAACACCTTAGAAAAACTAATACCTACTATAATATTATTTTAGTTAAAAACTACAACACTTTAAATGGCCTGTTCTTTCTGGCTGCGACTTATAGCTTTTGACTGAAATTTTAGAATTTTAGCTGTTTGCGATAGAGATTACGGAGAGAGAGATACTCACTTGCGATTTTGGATGGTACAGATGTTGAGATTTTAACGTGTATTATAATTAATTTGTAGACTTCATCTTAAAAAAAATACTCTATTTGAAAATTAAGTACTGTAGCAAGAGTTAAAATTCATTTTGAGAAACTGAAAAAAAACAGACCTAAAACAGGATCCAAGAAGTGAAGTCACTGTTACAAGTTTTACCGGTCTGTCAGGATATCTTTTCACGTGCCTTGTCAGTAATCACAATTCACCTAATCCTTTACATCGTACTAAAAACATTTTACGGGACGCGTCGGACGACCATCATCACGCGGAGCACTCTCAACGTCTAAACGGCGACGAGATTGACGCGAATGGAGGCAAAAGCCGTGCGATCGGCACCAGCCAGGCTGAAGTGTGGATTTTCGGTACGTTGTTGAGACTAGGACGTCCATCCATATCGCGACGCCTTTGACCATTGACCCGAGAACAAAATCTGGCGGGGGAAAGAAAGAAATAAAGAGAGAGGTTGGTGTTCGTATTGTTTTTCACTAATAATTTTTATTATAGTTTATGATTTTTTAGTTAAAAATGAATATTAATGATTAAGATAAATAATTTTTAGAAAAAGTAAGTGAGCGATAAAAAAAATAAGAAAAGTATACGTGTAATAATAAGAGTGAGAGAAGTAGTACACGTGATGTATTTATGACACCTGTCTTATTTCTAAATCAAAATGATAGCAAGAGAAATGAAGAAAATATTTTAAAAACTATATATTTCTATTAATTTTTAACTTTTTTTAAACAGCACCAAGCAAAAAAAACCAATACTAAAAGTCCGAAAGCAAGCACTCAAAAGCAGCAGGAAAGCGACCCGCCACCCCGCCCCGTACGTCACCTCATTTCTTCCTTTGACTCCTACTTTTTTCTTGGAATACCCTCCTTTTCTTGTATTCCACACCCTCCTTGTAGTGCAAATACGCCCCCAACAAAAGCAAATATTGCATGTGGTCATGACAGAGCATGGACGGAAATCTCAGCTAGTTTTGGGAGGTGGTTGTAAACAAAGCCCAAAGGGTCGCTGATTAATCATAATACGTTAGGGAGGTCGTTGTACACACAATTATAGATTTGTGCAATAATGCAAATTCAAGAGGCCAATGTATCGGATGCGTCGATAGATGTTGGTAAGAAAAGCCTTGTGTTTATATGGTTAACCCACCCATAGAGTAACGTGAACTCTTAACACAGTTTTAATTACCAACTGCGAGCATAGTTTTTGAGTGGCCCAAAGAACAGAGAAGATAATTTGTAGCTATAAATTTTAGGAGGATATCATAAGGGTGACTACGTTAAAAGTGTGGAAGGACAGTGAACATCGCTTGCGAGGTTTTCTAAAGCAAAGGGAGCCATTGGATTACGTAATCTCGTAGAGCTCTTTTACGGTATATTAAAATAGATATGGGTTATCTAATCTTTGTGGTCCAAATGTTCAGATTAGTTATGATTTAGTTATACTACTGTTCACAATACTAGCAGTAGAATTTTCGAATAAGAAAAATTGTAAAAGAAATGCCCGACGCCACCTTCGATGTCGACCCACCATCGCAGATACACTCTCTGGTGAAAAGTCGGTCGCCGCTCACAAGCCCCATCAAGAAGGTAGTGGTGACCATGAGGGGGTACCTGGAGGAGGTTAGTATCACGCGGCTCGTCGATCCGCACGATGCCTGGTTGTCTATCATCGAATTCAGGAGCGGCAACACCTACTACGTCGCGTTCCACAGCCTCAGCATTGACATTGGCTTCCAGACACTTGTGCTCCCCGTGGCCTTCGCGATGGTATGTGCCGTGTGCTAGCTACTATTGTTTGATCGAGCAATAAACGTGTATACATGTTTCTTTGTCCCATGATTAATTCAGAGCTTTTTCACACCACTTTAAAATGAAAAACAAAGTCTATAATACTTTTATAAATCAACGATCAGATTTTATTTTTATTATCATCTTTCTACTATCAATATTATATACTGTAAAAAAATCACGTAACATATAATCATTTATATGTTACGAGGGGAAACATTCAGGACAGCGATTGACAGGTAGCTCAATTTTCCAAGGTAGGATCCAAGAACTAAACTATCAGGCTTGTCAGTGACTGATCACGAAGGGTTTGGTACAGTCAACAGTCAACTCTAACCAGCGTGCATAGACTAACGGCGGATTTTTCTTTTGCAGGATGCGAAAGGCTATAAAACCTTTGGCGAATAAAATGCCTTCAGGGATGTAAGTGAAAATGTGTCCTGAAAATTTTGCAACGGTAGGGGGGCTTTTCACACGAGCACGGTAGACCGGGGCGCCCGGCGCAAAGACCACTCCACCACATCTCTTCCATATACCACCACCCCACCTTCTCCTCCACCCTCTCCCTCCCTTTCTGCTGCACTCCCTTCTCCTCGAGCATTGCTAAGAACGGAGCAGCTGAGTTCGCCATGGTCAGGAAGGAGACAGCCACGAGCATGAGGCTCCCGCCGCAGCACCAGCGGCTGGAGGTCAAGATCCCGAGCTTCTTCCGCTGCCCCATCTCTTTGGACGTCATGCGGTCGCCGGTGAGCCTCTGCACCGGCGTCACATACGACCGCGCCTCCATACAGCGGTGGCTCGACTCCGGCAACACCACCTGCCCGGCCACTATGCTCCCGCTCCCGTCGACGGACCTCGTTCCCAACCTCACCCTCCGCAGTCTCATCGCCCATTGGTCCACCTCCGCCGCCTCCTGCTCGCCCGCCGCCGGCTCTGCGACTTCTGCCGCGGGCCCTTCCCCCGCAGGGCTCGTCCGACAGGTTGCGTCCTCCGACGCTGACCCCTCCACTGCGCTGCGCGAGCTGGCGGCCTATCTCTCGGACGATGACGTCGACGAGTTCGAAAAAAACGCGCTCGTGGGCGCCGGCCGCACCGCAGAGACCGTCGCGTCGGTTCTTAGAAGGAAGGGTGAGGAAATCAGCGTTGAGGGTGTGGAGGCCGCCGTAAGATTGCTCGCCGCGATCGTGGCGTCGGATGGCATCGAGGACGCGAACAAGAAGCGGGTAGCCGCCGGCCTCGCCGTGGACGCGGCGGCCTCGGCCGCGTCACTGGCGCGCGTGCTGCGTGGCGGGAGCGGACTGGAGGCGAGGATCGACGCGGCGAGGCTGGCGGAGTTCTTGCTCGCCAATGCCGCCGGCGAGGCGAAGACGGCGGTGGCCGAGTCGGCCGAGCTGGTGGCCGAGCTGATACGGCTCGTCGGCCCCGTCGACGAGAAGGGCAGGCTGGACAAGAAGGCCGTGGACACGGGCCTGTCCTGCCTGGCCGCCATCTCCGGGACGCGGCGCGCGGCGCGCGCCGACATGGTGCGCCTCGGCTCTGTCCCAGCCGCGGTGCGCGCGCTCCACACCACGACGGAGCCCGGCGCGTCGGCCAAAGCCCTCCGGATCCTCGAGTCCGCCGTCGGCTGCGCCGAGGGCCGCGCCGCTCTATGCGAGGACGCGGAGGAGGCCGTCCCGGCGGTGGTGGGCAAGATGATGAAGGCCGGCCGCGAAGGCGCCGAGGCCGCGGTGGCCGTGCTCTGGGCGGTGTGCCACAAGTACAAGGACCGCAGGGCCGCGGACGCGGCGGCGGGGTCCGAGGGCGGGCTGACGAGGCGGCTGCTGCTGCTGCTGCAGAGCGCGTGCTCGCCGGCGGCGAGGCAGATGGCGCTGGAGCTGCTCAAGATATACAAGGTGAACGCCAAGAGCTGCCTCGCCGGCTACGACTCCAAGACCGCACACATCATGCCGTTTTGAACAAGCAACAAATGAGAATGGCTTGCAAGCTTGGAGCCTTGGACCGGTGATTAAACGGAGTCGAATGGCAAGGAACAGGGGATCAAGTTCTTGTTCTTTTTCCCCATGTTTTCTTTTGTTTTATTTTAAATGTAAGTTGATAGAGATACAGGAGAATTGATTCTTGGAGAGGATCAAAATAATTTGTAGATGGGTAGAGAGTTTTGACAGGAAAAGAAAAGCAAGGGGGAAATTAACCAAGAAATTGTTGATCTGCAGGCCAAAACATTGCAACTGAATGCCCAGAAGAGAAGATGAATGGCAGGGAAATCAGGAATGACAATCTTCCAACTCCATCTCCAATTCTCCATGGAATAAGCATACATATCATGATGCTCTAACCAAATTTTCGCGGGGATCTGCCCAACAACACACGAAACGATTCCAATTTTTTTTGTTAGGAATTCTTGGTATACATTACCCAGCGATGAACTTGATAATCTATTACCTAGCACTACTAGAACTATTATTCCGTCGTGGCTCTACCAGGGAACAGGCTATAGGGTATGTTTGATATAGCTGTGACTTTTAGTTAAATTTTTTGAATTTTAGCTGTTTGTGATAGAGATTATGAAGAGAGAGATATTCATTTATGATTTTAGATAGTATAGATGTTGGGTTTTTAGCGTGTACTATAATTAACTTGTAGACTCTGTCTTAAAAAAATATTTCGTTTGAAAGTTAGGTACTATAGTAAAAATCAAAAGCTATTTTAAGAAGTTGAAAAGAATATATCTATATCATGCTTACAAGTAATTTGTAACTCTGGTTTTGCTAAAATTTGTAACTCTGGTACTGATGTGTCGTAGCCCGGAAGATTACACATCAGTGGTTTGAAGGCAACATGCATGTTCCTTAGAGGATAAGCCTAATGGAACATCTCCACATTGGCGTTAGACCACCCCTGTTCGATTTGACCCGTCGAGAATCATGTCTAGCTAGTCCACCCACATGTAGAAGAGGAGACGTCTCATAGGTAACCATGGCATCGTGTCTGAACGGACAGAACTCTGGACTCTGGGGAATAATTGGTGTGACATGTTTAGTTTCTATCAGTTACAACGAAATTTATTAAATGTATAAATAATTATACTATAAAAGAGAATTATTTTAATCAGTTAGAAAGTAAAGAGTAACAAGAAATCAAAGAAATAAGCAACTTAACGCTCAAAATTTTATAGATAAAAAACCAAGGCTGATTTCTTAAATGAAAAACCAATTGCCTTTCGAGTTATTGTGAGTTTCGTACATCTCAACAAAAATATTAGATTAGGCCTATAGAAAAAAGTAGGCAATATATCTGTACCTTCAGAGTCAAGACTTGTACTGCGGTTTGGCCTCCAAAGCTCATCGGATCCAACTGTAGAGCTAGATTTGCGTACGATTCGGGTTGTTGATCACCAATGGGCGGAATCAGAGGGTGGCCAACAACGAGAACGGCAACACAAAGGATCAACGACGATGAAGGTGATGAGGTATGTTAGGGTTTGCATAAATCTCAAGCCTAATCCAATAGCAAACGAATGCGACTAGATTTTGCTAGACATTACATTCTCTAATGCAAGCAAAAACAACATCTATTGCATGCTCTGTTCCACGGTCGAGTGTACTCAAACCCGAGTCGACGTAGCCGTCTCGACAGCTGCAGCAGGACCCAATCCAAAGCAGGCTCTCCTTTAACATGCCCACAAAAAAAAACTGGTCTTGCACAAACTTTTGACAGGAAGTGGGATCGATCACCGTGTAAAGAACCAAAGATCTCTACGAACAAAAGAAAACAAACGGTGATCTCCCAAGTGAGAAAGCAGAGCTGCGGAGCACCTAACTAAAGCGGGGGGCAAACAGCAGCCAATTCTGCTGGTCCTCCCACCCGGCCGGTCGCCCACCGCATGCAAGTACGCAGCAATCGCACAGACAGCGCGCATCATCTTTTGCCTTTCCTTTTTTCCTGCTAATTGATCAGACGCACGAAACCGGGCAAAGCGTCCGGTGGGGTCAATCTCGTGTGAATTGTTTAGGAGAAGGTGCGAGAAGTGGTGCCACATGGTGGTGTTAAGGGCATTCTCAATCAAGATGTTACAAAGCAATGTCTATACCAATATACATCACTAGAAAATAGTTGTACATGTAACATCTCCAATGCGTAGTGTCTATCCCTGGGCCAAGCAATAAATTCGCTAACTCTCCCCTCTCTCCCCCTCTTCTCACTGGATTCAATGTTTTGGTTAGATTTTGTGTCCAAGCAATTTCATGAGACACTACTTCTATCTTTTTTCTTCTTTAATTATCACTCCACCTCATTATAATACTAGTTGTTATGCTGATTAATACTGTAGATATTACTGGCTAGGAAACATTAAGAGTACTGCCTTGTGGTGAGTTCTTTTGAGTTGTGGCATATAGTTTTTGGATTCTAACTGTTTGCGAGAGACAGTACGCACAGAAAAATAGTCGAATGTGATTTTAACTGGTATAGCTGAACTCGGTATAGTGTCTACTACAATCTATTTGTAGATCCCATTTTAAAAAAATGTACTATTTAAAAGCTAGTTACTGTAGCAACGGAAGCCAAAGTCTCAGCATAAGCCGTTCCAAACGCACCCATGAGCCCTATGCAAAGTGGGCTGCTAAGAAGAATAAGTATGTTTTTTATTACAAGAAAGATGCACACTCAACTACTGTACCACATGCACATATAAGTGTGTTCCCTTAGTACACAGCCAGAATGACAAAGGGCGAGCTTAATTCACGATCTCACAAAGTTTCTATTGAGACACACTCGTGTCTGTATAAAAATAGGCATAAGAATTTGACCCATCACACATGAAGCCATACACCCACAACACTACCACCCCTACTAAGAAGTGGTTTCTAAGAAGAGGATGTATTTCAACCTTGTTTAAGTTCATTTCAAACAATGGAAGAGAGGAGTATATACTTAGCGCGTACTCCTGCATGGACCTCAGCAGCCGACAGCGATGGAGCGGACAAGAATGGCCAATGGTGCGGACAAGGACTAGATTTGGTCAACAGGAAAGATGAGGAACAGATCTCGCCAACGTCAACAACGAGGAAGCTTGAACCTACCGGCGGCACGGACAAGGACTTCATCATGCTGGCGTGGACGATGCCCAGTGTGGCTAAGAATCAGATATGGCCGGCAACAAAGACTAGGAGTCTAGGACCAGATCCCGATGACATCGAAGAGGGCAAGCCCCAGATCCAGCCAATGGTGAGGATGTCAAACTATTTTGGTTGATGGCAGTGTACATGGGCGCCAAAGAAGCAGGTGAACACCACAACGTTTGTGTCCTCCATGCTCGTCGAGAGACGCTATTGTCGTCGTGGGCTTCTCTTTGCTTGCTGGTCGCTGGTTGTCAGCCGCCTCAAAGGTGTTGCCTTGTCGCCAGAGGGGGGTGAGAAGTCAAAGAGAGGAGGAGGCGGCCATGCACAAGGAAGAGGGAGGAGGATGGGCCAACATGGAAGGGGAGTGGCGGCCGAGAGAGGGAGGGAATGGGTCGACGAAGGAGGGGAGCGGGGACCGAGAGAGGGAGGGGATGAGGCAGCAGCGGAGGCAGCTGGGCATAAGGGAGGGGAGATGGGCTAACAGAGGAGGGGAGCAGCAGTTGAGAGAGGGAGGGGAGGGGGTGCCAGGAACAACTAAGAGAGAAGAAGGGGAGAGGCCGATTGTGGCCATGCTGTGCTGTGCCCTAGGCTGTGCCTAGCCAGACATGTTAATGTTCATGCTGTACTGACTGACCCACCATATCAAAGTGCCAACCCAAGCACAACACAGCTAGTCGAGCTGTGCTAGCATAGCCCGTTTAGCCGTGGGCCGTGCCATGTCTAGACTGAGCTAACAATACTTTTGCTTTGGGACGACACTGTTGGCTCAGCCCATTTGAACAGCTCTAGTAGCACATTTCACCAAGGAAGGGGCAGGGGTAGATATGTGATTTGTGGATGCGATTACGTGCTAGGCACGCACTTGGACTCTCCTGCGCGTGTTCACAATGGAGAAAGAAGCTCGAACTGCATCATCGTACAGAAGAAGAAGAAGAAGAAGAAGAAGAAGAAGAAGAAGAAGAAGAAGAAGAAGAGAAGAAGAAGAAGAAGAAGAAGAAGAAGCAACAGTGGGCCAACAACTCGCCTCTTTCAATAGTGGCTCTATATTCCAACACAGATGACTAGTCTTCCTAATAAGCCTAAAATTTGGTTCCTTTGATCCAATCCAATTAGGCCCAAAATAAAGAAGCCTAGGTCAAATCTAGGCCCAAATAATAGCCTGGGCCTTGAAGCAGACCAATGCAGAGCATAGTTCAATGGTCCAAACTCAGCCACAATCCCATGAGCAAGGAGAGAGAGGGGAGTGATGACTATGGAGCGGCTCTTGCTCGACGAGGTCGTAGGGGAGGTTGTGCAAGAGATCTACTACGAGTGCGGGGCACATTCCTTTGTTGCGCCACCACCAAATGCTTGCGCCAGATGTCGAGTCACTAGTCTTGCTCGTGCCGAACCACCATGTGGGGAGCTCATGGAGCTCGCTGCGCAGCTCAGGGAGGCACTCAACCTCGTGCGCCACATTGGAACATGACCGCGTTGTGCAGCTCGCACGCCGGATGGAGGTAGTGAATCGTGGCACTGGCTAACACTAGAACTCAATGCCAGCATCATCATCAACAGATCCATCAATCCGAGCTCTTCCTCATCGCCGACATTACATCGCCTCACTATCAGCCTCTTCATCACTAAATCCATTGATCTACTGTTGATCCCAAGCTCTTCCTTGCTGTCGACATCGTGCAGCTCACCACCGACCTCTGTTAGCGGATCCATCGATCCCACCAGTCCCAGCGCTATCATGTCACCAGATCAGCCCACATGCTTGAGGGTGTGCATTGCCAATGAGGCTAGGCCGATGCGCACATCAACAACAGGGTGGTGGGCGGTGACATCAAGGTGGGCAAGGAGATGGTGACCAGCCACGGCGACAATTAGTTAGAGGTGGTCAACATCTGTAGCCATAATGTGGAACTCAGCATTTGGTATAAAATAATAAAGGTCTAAGCATGACCCAAGCCTGCCCTAGACCTAATGTAAATTGCTTCAGATCAAAATTTATCTAATCCATATGAAGTTTTAGGCTAGCCTAATCCAAAAACCTACACCATTCCAAGCCCAGTTTGACTGGAGGTGACCTCGCATCATATTTGTCTCTGGTGCCATGTGCGTGCAAGTCTGGCTCTCTGACCACGTAACTCTCACTGGAAGGAAACTAGACGTGGACTCACCATTTTTATGCTTCACCGGTTGACTTCATTTGTGTTAAGAAATCGATGGAGAAGTATATAAACGGTAATGCAATCCACGCAATCAATCACTAAGAACAATAGATCAATCACATGAGACACCAATTGAGAGAGAACATCAGAACGTAGTCTTTATTGATTCTCAGATATGTTTGCATGGTACAATACCTCTCTATTTATAGTCTACGTCCACCAGAGGCGATTCTGATATTTGCCTATACCGGAACCTTCTAGGTTTTGTAACAGTTTGAACAATGACTACTGTGTCTTGAGTGAGCAAATCGTGGCTGTGATGTACTGGGCTGAATGTGGGAGCAATGCTACTTTTATTTTTGAGGTATTGTATCTGGGAGCATTTGCTACCGGGCCCTGGCCAATGACTTGAAACACGGGCCCGATTTCTGCCGACCTTCCGGACTGCTTGGAGGCCGAGAGTATTTGCCAACCACGTTCAATTTTGGGTGCGTCGGTAAGGGTTAGACCATGGGCCCAACGTGGGGGCAAGGCTGCACGTAGGATGGACCAGGTCAGAGTTGGAGCCCCGGTGCAAAACAGCCCACAAACGAGTTGTTCACCACGGCCTCATCACTCTCCTAATTTCCTTCTCTTTTCTCGTGCCGTCTCCCCGAGATGTTGGTTACGTACTTTTGTACTTATGCGTTACAACTTATGGTATTTCTCTCTTAAACGAATGGTATGGTTTTTTTCAAATATAAGCCATCAGCCGCTGCGAAAAGAATACAATCGTTGCCTGCTGCAGCGACGGGTGAGTAAGGTAGGAAAAATCACATCACTGTCGGCGTAAGCGCTTTGGTGCAATGGTGCTCAAGACCCTAGAGTGGGGACAGAAAGCTCACATGTTTAAAGCCCGTTAGTTTCAATTTTTTCGAGTTGATTTTTTTTTATTGATAATTTATCTTTTTCTGAATTTTTTAAAATTTTTCTTTTTTTTCCCTTGTTCCTTTGCATTGTCCGTGATGGGCTAACATGTTTTTTCTATTTTTACATTTTTTTTAAATTTAATTATGCCCAAAAAACTAAGTCAGCTACATTAAAAAAAACCAACTACAGTGAAATTTCAGCTAAAAATCAGAAGCCATCGCTAAAACAATCACCTCCTAAGATGAGTTTGAAAAACAGTGCTCCGGTTGTTTATCTCGGCAAGACGAGTAGCACCGAAAGATCATTCAGCTCCATGTTCCAGTACAGGCACCCTATCCAATCCTCTGCCCAGCCATTCTCGTCCCATCACTACGGCATGCTTCGCCATGCCAGTGTGTAGCTGTGTATACTATCTCAAACTTGCAGATCCAGTTTGGGAGTTGTGTACTTGCCCGATCTCAGTCCTCAAATCTTCCACGTAGGAACCTGATCCGTCTTACCGGCTTGCGTAGATATTTCACCCGGAGAGGCGACATGTGCAAAACAAAACAAAGCGCCTCTTGCAAATCAAAGCTATGGACTTGTAATCAAATAACGCCATTTGAGAGTTGCAGTGAAAATAGCGATGGCTTTTGGCTGAAATTTTACTGTAGCTAGCTGATTTTTTACTGTATCTGAGTTTTTATTAGGCATAATTAAAATTTAAAAAAATATAAAAATAAAAACGACATGTTAATCTATCACGCACAATATAAAAGAATATGAAAAAAATAAAACACAAAAATACCAAAAAACAACAGTAATTAAAAAGCCGAATCAACGCCGAACGCAGAAGCTGCAGCAAAGCTGAGCGGTGCCAAAAGATGGGAACAATTAGGGTCCATAGAGACATCTTTTGAGTATGGGTCGCTTGCAGGTCAGCACATACGAGCGTGTGAACACTAAGATATTACCGAGACCGCAATTTAAGTGGAGCATGTAGGGAACAAGATTAAGAGGCTCTTCTTCTCTGGCCTGCAAGATTACACAGGCACTGCACGAAGGAGTGAAGTAATCCTGCAAGATTACACCACTGCCAAGAAGGAACAGGGAGCGTGCATACCGGGATGGTCTATAATGTTTACAAGCATATGTGCACAGCTCACAAACTAAATGGCATAGGGGTACTATATTTGAAGCTACAAATCCACAATCTTATCGCGTGCTCGAGTCTAGTATTCCTCCAATCGATCTGAAATAAGGACTAATCTCAGTCATTGCTGCCAGATGCTTTACCTAGCCAACATTTTCCTATGCAGACATCTGTACATTGCCAGAGTAGTATATTGCTGTTAGCACACCGTGATTGGGAAGTGTTTGCTAGTATATAAGTACAAACACTTACACTGAGAAAAGTGAAGGCTGTTTTCATGATCATGTGCGGTGAGAGCATCTTCAGTACCACCATCTCTCGTCAAAGCATCTACTACTTCCCCAGTAGCACACTATATTACATGTCATTTCAGCACGCCAAGGTGCCAAAGCAGAACCAGCAGCAGTAGCTAAGGGCATCTCCAACAGTATGCCATCTGCCATCTCTAATCAATGCCACTCAAGATCTTCGATGACAGGAGGAGAGGGAAAAAAGAGAGAGGGAGAGAGGTGAACAGTAGCCCAGGACAGCAAATTGCCACTCTTGGCCTAATGCGTGTGAAATGTCAGTGTTGGACCCCTTGCGCGTAGGGCTGTAAATGAGCCGAGCTCGAGCGAGCTTGACCTGGCTCGGCTCGAGCTCGGTAGAAACTCGAGCCAAACTCGAGCAAGCTTGAGATTGCCGTCGAGCTTCAAGCTGGGCTCGAGCTCGGCTCAGACAAGCTCGGCGGCTCGTGTAGGCTCGGGGAGGAGGGGAGTGGGGGCGGACCGGGAGTACCTGCGGCGGAGGTGCGGGAGCCGTGGCCCACCGGATCTGGGTCGAGGAGGGCGCCGGCGGCGGGGAGAGGCGTCGGGGGAGGAGGCGCGAGCGGCCGGGTCGAGAGCGCGCGCCGCGCGGCGGGGAGAGGAGGGGTGGCGGGGAAGGAGGGGGACGGGGTGGCGGCGGGGAGAGGAAGGGACAGGGGAGAGGGACGGGGCGGCGGCGCCGCCGAGAGGCGCGGCGGGGAGACTCGAGAGGGAGGAGGGGGAAGTGCGGCGGGGCGGGAGCGCGAGAGAGGGGGCGGGCGCGACTTCGGACGGGGGCACGAGGAGCGGGCGGAGGGGCGAGGAGAGGGACGGGGGGGCGCGCGAGACTCGTGAGGAGCGAGCGGGGGGGCAGGAGTGCGGGGCAGGGCCCATTCGGGCGGGGGGGCGGGGGGATTCGGGCGAGGGGCGGGAGTGCGCGGCGAGATACGGGGAATGGGATAAAAAATCTTAAGCTCGCGAGCTATTCGAGCTCGGCTCGTTGAAGCTCGCGAGCTTGATATCAGGCTCGAGTTCGGCTTGTTTGGAGCTCGAGCCGAGCTCGAATCGAGTCTAAAACGAGTCAAGTTTGAGTAGTTCGCGAACCTCGAACTTTTTTTACAGCCCTACTTACGCGGCCGTGATCCGCGAAGGACTCTACCGTGACACCCCCACCGTGCAAACCTACTTCTCGCGCTCGTCTATCACACTAGCTAGCTGGCGCGCTATTCCACCGCCAGGATCGTGGCTTTTTTTAAATGCAAATTGGTTTTAAAATTATCTTATTTTTATTTTTAGTAGTAATTTCAATTAGAAATTTAATTAATAATAATATTTGATTGATCTGATGGAAGTAATTATGAAAAAATAAAAAGCAATTTTTTAGGTAATATATGAAGCGAATCTTATTTGTAGCTTGTTTTTTTTTCAAATGAAGGGGCAGATAATATACGTAGGATTGTCCGTTTGTGATTTTTGTAGATTCTCAACGATAAGAAATCCATTAGACTAGTAACAACATTTTGTGATAGTCGTATGTTAGTACAAAAAAATTTCAGAAGAATTTTGTGGGGGATGATTGAGGCGTCAATAACTCATAAGTACGAACATAAGTAATAATGCGATGTAACGATTGATCTATTTGTGATTTTTGTAGATTACGAATGATACAAAATATGTTAGATTCGAAATAACATTTTGCGATCGTCGTGTGTTGTTGTAGTGCAAGAAATATTCTAAAAAATTTTGTGAGGACGATTAAGATAGCAATGATTGGTAAGTACGAAGTTAAATGATATTGAGCACGCAAAGAATTGAATGTGAAAAGATGATGAGATTTGATGTTGCGAATTAAAATAGACTTTATAATAAATGTGAGAATAACACGGCGCACAGGGTTTGGTTACGTGCATAAGAAATAATATCATGCACGATGCAACAAACCGAAGTACTCCTATGATACAGATGCCCCTTTTTGGAATGAAAATAAATTCGACTTTTGGAGGACTAGTGCAGAACGGTCCAACCTATTGCATGGACTGGAGCCATTTTTTCTTCCTTGCAACTCGACGTCGAACTTCTCAGCGACCTCTTTGGCCTTGGCCGCCATTTTCCTCTTTTTCTTGCACTCCCTTTCGCGAGCCTCACACTCTCTACTCGTGCATGCCTCGAAATGAGACTTCGTTTCCCAACTTATACGCTTGGTTTACTCATCGTTGCGACGCTCCTCCTCCTGAATCTCGTAGGCCCTTTTGACATCCTACTCTTCGAAGTCGAGAGTCAACTGGTCATACGGGTCGATCTCTAGGTCGATCCACCTACGGTAGCCACATAGCGGTTCCGATGACTGCAGGTAGATGGGAGAGGTTGTTAGTACATACGTTGAAACATAAATAGTAGGGGAACACACTGTAACTGATCCTTACCGGCCAGTGGCGGGCCTGAAAATTTTAAGATAGGTATTTGAAGTTACAAAAATATTATTCAATTAAAAACATAAAGGTCCACAATAGCAAAAATTAAAATACAATTGCTTATATTAGAGACAACATCTCAAATAATATAAAATAATTAAAAAATAAGATGATGATGCTTCATGTCTTGGAAACAAGATATAATGTCATGCAGACAAGCACAAAAAGGAAGCAACTTCAGCAATGAGTGAAAAACAGAACTCAAAGTATAATAATTTTACCATGATTATTGGAAGTAGATATGAACTATTTCTTTGGAATTACTAACCCGAGTCAAAGTTCAAATCGAAATGATTCTCCAATAGAGTGAAAATATAATTCTCTCTGTCAGATTTTTGTGATTCCAAGCAGAAGTTCAAAAGTGCTTTTATCGCGAACATAATTTGTTGAACGGTTCCAAACTAAGCAACTTAAGCAATATGACCTAAACTGCTAAAAAATATGGATCGAACAGCCAGACACCAAAGGGGATCAAATCATCCAAATGTCCAACACATCAAGTTATAAGACAGACTTGACAATACTTACATAGTTTCTAAATAATTAATACATTAGTTATCAGAATATAATCAACTACTATGCAAAAACTTTAGAATCATTATAGATACATCACTTCTTTAAGTAAAATATAACTCACATCTTTATTTAAACACATAATTTTGCTTCAAAATCGAAGATCGTCAGGGGAGGAGAAGGACATGGAGGGATTACTGGATTAGAGATATGGGGCCACGACGGCATGGGGGTTACTGGGTCGGGGAGGACGAACCTGTGTGGCTGCGCCGCATTGGCGAGCGACGACGGCGAGACAACTTGCAAAACGGTCACTCCAGCAGTCCTATGCAGCCTCCTAAGTCCTGCCTCGAGAAGTCCAGAGTCCATAAGACCAGAAGCTCATGCGTCGCTAGACGGAGAGAGATAGAGAGGAGAGACTTGAGCAAGAGAAGAGACTGAGTGAGACCTAGAGTTTCTACCGTATGTCGTGTGAATCACGACAGTGGTCCAGTAGGCCTAGGCCAGTGCCTGGCGCCAATTTGGTCCTGGGAGAGGGAAATAAGCCAAAAGGATCCTATGCTAATTTAGACTAACTGGGTATGAACAGAACAAAATTGGCCTAGCTACTAATATATATATATATACATATATATATATATATATGAAGTCTCTTTTCTACACCCGGGTGTAATTACACCCTATGTCGTACCTCATATCGTAGGAAGTATCTTACGTAACGGAGGGTATATACCTGTTGTATACGGGTATTTAAGATCATCTAGGTGGTATGAATAATTTTTCAGAGGTAGTATGTAGATTTTTTTGACATACTCCTTTTTATGTGCGTATATGAAGGTATTTACAAAATACGCTAAAAACTGTGGACTCCTTTGCAATTTTTTCATGTGGTTCACATTGAAGTATCTTATAATTACTATACGAGTATATCCAAAGTAATAAAGAAGTATTTTAAGTTCGTTTAGGTGGTATATTAGAGATGGGTGTAATTACACCCGCGTGTAGAATGTATTTTTCCTATATATATATATATATATATATATATATATATATATATATATATATATATATATATATATATATATATATATATATATATATATATATATACCTTGTATATAGTAGATTTTTAGCTAAAATTTTTGGGTATTCAACTGAATACCCATAAATTAATCTAGGACCGCCCCTGTTACTAGCTACCGATAGCAAACGGTGGTCAGGGTAGTCACAGAAGTAGTTCACGCAACCCTAGTAATGCATGCTGAGGGTGAGCCGCTGCTTAGACTTGGAGAACTTGCATGGGTCCTTGCACCAACAGATGGGTGGTGTCTCCCTCTTGAGTGGGTGGCCGCTCGATTGGAACGTTCAGAACAGACATGCTACGATGGGAGGCGTCATTGCGGGGAGCTGACCACCTGGCACACTCCGCTTGTTCAGCCCAAGCCGCAGTAGCTCTTGCATATTCGTCGCGGGCCACAGTATATCTTACTAGTTCGTGGGTCTCCTCACATTGCTTCGTCATCTTATTCCATTGCTTTTTCTGCCTGTTGTCCATTTTGATGTGGTGAAGCAAGCTCTCGTGTGGTGTTGGGTTTGATTATGTAGTGTTCTCTATCAGTTCTCTTCCACCTCATTTTATAAGCTAAAGGGTTGGCATGGTATAGTTAATTCATATGACTAGCTTACTAGGCAGAGTGTTGCCTTGTCTTTCTAAAAAGTAGTTGGTGTAGTGTTGGATTTAGTTGTGTAATGTTCTCTCCCAGATATCTTTCACCTCACTTTATAAGCCAAAAGGTTGGCACGATGTGGTTAATCCTTGTGACTAGCCTACAAGGTAGAGTGTTGTCATGTCGATCTAAAAAGCTGATGAGGCAGAGTATTGTCACCGTGCAAAGCTGCCCCTTTGGTCTTACAGCTGTGCAAAGCTGCCCCTTTAGTCTTGTCACTGCGTAAAATTTCACCCTTTGGTTTTGTCACTGTGCAAAGCTGCACCCTTTAGTCCTTTCACTACGTAAAGCTGCACGCTTCGATCTTGTCACTACATAAAGTTGCACCCTTTAATCTTGTTATTGCGCAAAGCTACACCCTTTAGTCTTTTCACTGCAAAGTTGTACCCTTTTGTCTTGTCATTGCGCAGAACTGCACCCTTTGATTATTTCACTGAAAAGCTACACCATTTTGTCTTATCACTGCGCACAGTTGTTCCGTCTGGTCATGTCACTGTGCAAAGTTGTATCCTTTGGTCTTGTCAGTAGGCAAAGCTGCCCAACGTGGTCTTGTCACTGCATAAAACTAGCCTGTCTGGTATTGTTACTACACAAGGCAGCCCTGTCTAGTCTTGTCATTGCTCACAATTGCCCCGTTTGCTATAAAATGCACGTCCTACCCCATGAAAGTACGAGCACTCGACCTCGTCAATCATACAAAGAACTACCTTCTCTGTCATACAATAACATACCATAGTAGATGTGGAGGGCCCAGTTAGAGTAGGGTTACCAATGAAAGACTTCCCTGGAAAGAAGAGAGGATTACGGCCCTAGCTACCATTGAGGCCAAATAAGCGTGATCAACCGGTTTGATCGAAATGCAAACACAAGGAGGACGCGGTCGTGCAGGTCTTGGAAGGCCATTTCAATGGCGGGCGACGTTTCTTCCGATGTACACACTCTGGGATACAATGAGGTAATAATTTATTTTGTTACCGCTAATAGAGCTTCCATATTACCCTCCTTTCCAACAGATGGTGAAATACGACTTCGTCCGCTGGATCGATCCTCCATACAAATGATATATTGTGAGGTACGTGGATGTATTATGGGAGTGAATCTTGGAGTTGGAGGCGTGGATTGACTATCTAAAAGAGCATAACAATGGCATCCACCAACGGATGCAACGCGAGAGGGGCAACGAGGAGGTCGTGAACATAGGAAATTCCTATGATCCCACATATTGCCGCATGAACTCTAATTGTATATGTGCGTGCCACTACAACGACGACTAGCCATGTCCAAGGCATCCCGCTCTACAACACTCCATATGGTTATTGCGAGGCACCTTCTACCAATAAGCATGCATGTGTTCACGACCTTCTCTGTAACTTAATATTGTGTGTTATTTTCTGTCTTGTGTTTGTTGTTGTATTGAAGATGTAGCACTGGGGGTGTTGTTTTGATTTGCGCTGTTACCTATAGTGTTTTGTATGATTTATGTATGTATAATGCATATCATATTCGGTGTTGTCAGTGCATAAGGCCATCTCATTTGGTCTTATTAGTGCATAAGACTGCCACAGACTTCAACTATCTACAGTCACTCGTACTTATCATTATATGTCTTCTATTACGGATGGGAAAATACCATTTCACCCTCACACTTCGGGTTATAAAAGGAAGTCATTCCTTGGTCACTCCCCTGCATTGTTCTCCTTCACCTCCTACGGTGATTTGCCCGAAGTGCAACACATATGTGAGACTTAGGACCTCACAGACAAACGTGAATCCTGGATGACACTACTACAAGTGCCCCTTTCACTCGATGAGTCAGCTTGTTTCGGGTTGGTTCAAATCATTCAACATATGTTACAAATCTTCTTCTTATGAAATTACATGATGGCCTAGGTGGTTGCCGATTCTGTGTAGGGGGATGAAATGGGCACTAGGCCCGCCATTGTTCCACATGAGAGAGTTGTCATTGGGGGTAGCGACCCCGTGGAGATGCGACATTGTTTTGATATACTAGAGTGGAAGATTAACCTAATATTGTGTGCTATTTTTTTCTTGTGTTCAATGTTATCCTCAAGGTGTAGTGCTCAAAGTGTTGTTTTCATTCATGTTGGTATCTGCAATGCTTTGTATGATATATGTATGTGTAATACATGTTGTTACCACTATAATGTATTCGCATCATAGTAACTTATTTTTTATGTCTGTAAATGGATGACTGTATCGTGTAAGCATGAACTGCAATTTGGTTGATGCATTTAGATATACCAAGTTATTCAGAAAAATACTCAACAACTTAGCAAAAAAATGTAGAAGATATACAGTAGCAACTTTAAGATTAAAAATGCAAGATTTATAGAAAAGATATATCTACCAATAATTTGAACATACACACCAATATGCATGTAAGAAGCTTAAAAAAGCTAAAGAACCATGCCAGTTCTCATCTGCATGAAACCCTTGGTAAAACAATAACAACGTACTAGATATTTTGAGCACTACGATGCATTGCTTGAACTGGGTCTGTTTAGGCAGTTGTTGATGGTGTGGACAATTGTCTTGCACAATCTATATCTCGGTCGTCTTACCCATTCGCCACGTTGGCTTTTGTCCTTGTCATTACGGATGCGGTGAGACTGTCGTCTTCCATGGCTGGCATGCTTCAGCACGTCGTTGCGCACCCGCTACACCTCTGTAGGATCAAGGATAACCGACTAGAGGGGGGTGAATAGGAGGTTTTAAAATTTCTTTACTAAATTTAACAATTAAGGGCTAGATGACACTAAGCAATCAATTAACCTATGAGCAATTCTACACAATGATAAATGATCTAGGCAATTGATAATCAGCAATAATGAGCAAGATAAATTAATATAAAAGCAAGAGACAATATTGGAGACACTTGATGTTTTTACCGTGGTATCGGAAACTTGCCAGTTTCCACTAGTCCACGTTGAGGTTAGCCTGAACTAATCGGACCGGCTCCACGAATTAAGCCGAAGCACCTCGATCACTCTTGGTAGCTCTTCCTCCGCTCCGGAGATGGCGAACTCCACACCACTCACAAACTTGCCCGGGTTTCTTCACAAGCTTTTTTGAAGAAATCACCGGCAATCGACCTTCCCGCCGTCTAGGTGCCGGCAAGCAACAAGAGAATAGACCTTGATTCCACTTGACGGCTCTCAAGTGCACAATGGATCAACTAGAATTGAATGTACTCAAAAATCTCTTCACTAGCTCAAAATGAATGCTCAAGTACGCAAAGAGAGTGGAGTGAATGCTCTAGGGCTCAAATGAGTTCAATGAACTTCAGCAACCTGCCCAAGTGCAGGTGGAGGAGTATTTATAGCCTCACCAACCAAAACTAGCCGTTGGATAAAATTAATCCTGAAAAATCAGGGAAATCGGTACTACCGCCGTTGAAAGTGCGGTACTGCCGATTTATTCTTGTAACAACGATGAACGGCTATGTCGGTGGTCGAACTAGCCGTTGGATTTTAGTGCGGTGTTACCGCCGTTGAAAGTGCGGTAGTACCGCAAGGAGGTGCGGTACTACCGCACTGCGGATGTACCGCCATGCATAAATAGGTACTACCGATTTATTTTCAGCTAAGTTCTTCTTGGGGAGCTTTCTGGAAAAAACGTTCCGACAATCGGTACTACCGATGTACCATGCGGTACTACCGCAGTGCGGTACTACCGCCATTCATATTCCGGTACTACCGATTTATTTTAGGTGAAGTCCCTATGGAGATGCTTTCTGAAAAAAAGGTACCGCGGATAAATCGGTACTACCGATTTTCCTGAGAGAGCACAGTGAGTTTTCAAACACATTTTCAAATACATGTATCATTCTAGATTGATCCAATGTACACCCAAACATGCTATCAAGCTACTTTCAATGATCTCTCTTAATAGTACGGCATCTAACCTATAATCCGGTCTTCTAACTTTTCTCCTAAGACCGGTAAATCGAAAAAGAGACCCTAAAAGTTTATGTACCTCAATCTTGATGCCTCTTGTGCTTCAAATTTCATTTGTAGCTTGTACTTCACTTGTGCACATCTGTGACCTTAGCTATACATTATTAACACACATGTTAGTCCCATATTCGTAATTTGTCATTAATTACCAAAATACTAAATTAGGGGCCTAGATGCTTTCAACCTCCTCTGGCCAAGGGTCCCTGTAGTACACATCCAGCCTGTATGAGTTGAACTGCGTACTCCAAGTGCTATATAGGTGATGTATGTCATAGTACTCCGAGATGTATGGCGCAGAGGTCTACCGCCACACCATACAAGCCGCGTACACAAAGGAAAAAGTTGTGGCTTGTTGCACGTACACAACGTTTCATCATCGATCATGCATATTTGTTTACGCTCCCCACTGGCATGATCCATAACATACTTTTTCCTTAAATAAATCTCAAACTTCTTTCTTATACCATCCAAGGGCCTGGCAGTGTGCGAATGAGCCTTCATCAACTTCATGTCCATGTGCGCCTGCATAACTTCGGAGGATTTCTTGCCTTCCTCCATATGCTTTTTGACCATCATGGCTTTGTTTACGAAGTATCTGACGATGCGGTTTCAGCTCTTGTCGACGATCACAATGATCGGTAGGGAGCGCACACCCTTCAGGACACCATTGTACATCTCGAACATATTTGTCGTCATAATTCTGTACCTTGTACCGCCGGTGTCATGCAGCAGAGATCACTTCTCCAAGTCAAACGTATGCATGTTCACCCATTGCATGAAGTCCCCAACTCTCGCAAAACTACCCACCGTTGCCCCTGGTTTGCCATCCTGTGAGTGCGCGACATGCTTACTGGTGTCCTCATCGAGCCATCTCTAGACGGCATCAAACTTTCACCTCTGTGCTTGTAAAGCTTCTTGATGGTCTTCATCAGCTCCTTCGGAATCTTCTATGAAAGTTCGTTGTGAGATGCCTCATGCATCAACGGTTCCTCAGGATGTTCCATACGAACGTGGATTGCGTCCTATTCTACATCATGCTCACAGCGAACAGCAACCCAATGTTGCGATCTGAGATGACACACACACGACCGCCGGCTTCACATTGGTCAGGAACCACAGCGAGCTCTCCGTGTTCTCGTTCTCCACAATTGCGAATGCCATAAGGAGTAACTGGTTATTGACATCGACTGCAACCGCAGTTAGAATGGCGCCCTTGTACTTCTGGGATAGAAAGGTGTCGTCCGTCGTCAGCATGAGACGGCAAAACTTGAACCCGTCAATTGTCTGATCGAAGGCCCAAAACAATCTATCAAGAATGAAGCAATTTGGCCATTCGTGGGATGCGGTCACTCCACCTTATTTATGTATGTTTCGAGATTTGATTTTGCTATTTGGTGGAGCAATCTTGGGACTAGATCGTAGGCTTCTTCATATGTGCCATATATACGATCTAGGATCTTCTTTTTCACCCACCAAACCATCTTGTAGCTGACCTCAAAGCCCACCATGTTGACAACATCTACCAACAGAAGCTTCGCTGAAATGAAAATATCTACGACGACCAGATGGCTGATCAGGCTAACAACATACAAGGATGTCAAGTTATAGTGTCTTCAAAGTGGCTCAGCAAGGTTACATGTGTGATCCATCAGCACCGTGATCCAGAAGTCCGTGACCTCTCCCCTTGACCGCTATGCACGGTCCTTTTTAGGGAAGGATTCATCTACACACTTTACGATATAAGTGTCAGGGTCAACCTGCGCACCCAATATGTCTGGCTGATGGCCACGGCATATATAGCAATGGCTTGCTGGGCAGCGCTCTTGTTAGAGAAGAGCTACCCCAAGAGTAGAGTGTCTTCATTGAAGCCCAGTGTGCCTTCTCTGCCTATGGCAGAACTAGCAATACCGCCACAATGTCGTCCAACCTACAATTAACATAAGTGTCATTGGTGGTAACAACACCATCAACTACACTTCCCGTAGCAGCTCCTCCATCTCCCTCATCTTCAGAACTAAATGTTTCCACGTCCTCCTCCTCACTCTCCACTTCTTCCACCTGGTCGGCCAAGTACTTGTGGTAGTCAATATGGGCTACCCACCACCCCTGCACACCTTCGTTGGGCTGAAAATTTTTGGCACGCCTCCTTAGGTCTCCATCATCCACTGCCTCACCCGCATCTCCACCAGTAGCCCCATCTACATCATCACTGGAGACCAACCCAGGCACTACATCAGCAGCGTCTACACCGGAACCAGGAATGCTGGATGACCCTATTCGCTCCACGAACTGAATGTAGACCATTAGTTTGCCATATATTGCAACACCAGGGTTGCACACAGCCTCCATGTAACTGGCCTATGACTCGTCACTTGTCACCTTCAGAAGTTGCTATGAGGTCTCCCCTTGACCACAAACCAAGGTGACATATAATGCTTCAATGCGCAGCTTGTTCCTTGCAATGGCGAGATCGAACGCGGAACAGATGCACCTCCAGAGTTCTGAGAGGCCCATGTCCTTCAGACTGGGTGCGCAATTATGATCCGGTCACAATGTGACACGCCCACCCCATATGGTCCATCATGCGTGATACCATTTCTATAGAACATGAACAGATCCTAAATGCCTGCCATGGCCTACAAAATTTCCCAGAGTGCGTATCGTTAAGTTACTACTCTTCTCAATATTATTAGCACTGCTAGACTAAGCACATCATGTATGTACCATCCTACAATTCATAAATTACTGTTGACAGTAGTGAATTATATTTCTAAGCGGACAACTATAATGATATTCAATTTCTGACATAACGGTAATGTACAAAAAATCTACATAAAGCACAACAATTTAACAAAAAAAATTTGTATATGTAACAGTTTCCGCATAACATTATACAAATTGCATACTAACTTTTTCAAATGCAGAAAAATGCAATGTTGTTCTCACACAAACAAAATAATCTACGCATAAACTACGACGTTCATATAATTATCGTGACTAATAAGCATTTAATAACACTAACAATACTACTTATTCGACGTCAATTAAAGACACTACCCGATTGCAAAAGGCTAATTACCGTCTTTTCATACTAACAGACTATTATTTTTGTAATTACATACTAATCATGTTGCTAAAAACTTGCATCTTGTCGATAAAAATTACCTCTTTTGGATGCTTCAAAGCCGATCTACTACTTTTCTAACTGCGCAAACTTCAAACTCAAATTCAAAATCGCTCAAAAATTAGATGCTTCCATGGCCTTCTTCCTCTCTTCTCAGCTGCTTCTCTTGCTTTTGGCTACACTAAAATGAAATGGCACTACTGTCTTCTCCAGAGAATGAAAGCATTAGCCACTTTATCATGTAATCAATGGAGGGGATGGGGCCGATTGCGCAGGTGTTGCCACTTGGAACGCGCAGGCGGGGGGAGGGGGGCTGGACGGGATGACGTTCTCCATCTTACGTGGTAACAGTTAAAGGGGGAAGTGGCGCGGTGGTGGGCCAGGGGTGGCACGGTGGGGTGGCGCACCAGGTGGCTTGCGCGGTAGGGTGGCATGACAGGAGGCCTTGCGTGGTGGGGTGGTGCACAAGGCCCTAGCGCGGATCGCGACCGCGCAAAGGGACCAAGACTGGCATTTCACACGCGATAGGACCAAAAGTAGCATTTCTTTATCCCTAGGGGCTACATATGCCCAAAGTTCAAGGGAGGTCGTAGTTTCATGCTGCGACGAGCGAAGCTTTTTTCTAGTTCGGTGTTTTTTTATAATAAAAAGTCATGGCCAATAGCCAAATCCATGACCTAAGAGCATGTTTTTGATAATTGGCTGATTATCGGTTTATCAGCTATACCGTTCCCCAGTAAAATTACAAATCGGCTCTAAAAAAATTATTTCGCTTAAATTTTGTCAAATATAGAAGTTTTTTTGCGGAAATTGGGTTTCAAAATTTTCAGCTGATATTTTGAACTAATTTTTTATTGATTTTCTCCGATTGTTGGTTGAATTTTTTGAAATTCAAATTTTATTTGATATTTTTGAACCAAAAATCATCCAAAAATTTTAATTATCTTGTATCGGCCCACTTCGGTAAAAAAAAATAGATCGGTAATGAAAACCTGGCCAAGAGAACGCGTCTAAGAGAGTTGTTATTGGAGCGATGCCGTCGCTTCGTAAAGCGTTTTGTGGACCCTGCTCAGATCCGGCGCGAGCGAAGGGAAATTTGGCGGCCCCTGGCGCGAAGGCGATTTCCTCGGCGCATCATTCACCGGTGGCCTCGCATATCGCCTCCGCCTTGCCCGGGAGGCCTGGAAGATGGCCCGCCGTTCTATGCTTGTGGCGCCGCCGCCGCCTCCGTGGAGTCCGCGGATGCCTCCGCGTCCGCTTGTTAGTTGGGCTCGCTCGGCGCCGGTCCTGATTCTTCTCTTCCCGTGGTGCCTTCTAGCTTGTACCAGGCCGCAAGCATTCTCTTATTTGTGTTTTTGTAGTCCTTTATGTTCAAGGAATGGATTTGTTTTTTCATGCACTGAACAGTTAATTTTGTACAACTATCATCTCTCGAAGCAAGGGATTAACAAGGTCTGAATGTAACTCTGATACTATGCATATGTTATTCATGTATGTACTTGTGCGTATGCGATCTTCTTTCAGCTCACATAATGTTTGCAAAATCGACTGAGGTCAGGAGGTATGCTTTTCTCTTTAATCATTTAACTGCATATTCCTTTATCTTTATCTGCTGTTTAGCAGCCTTGCAACCTGCTCATGGATTTATTTTACAGAACGCTTTCATTGCCTGTTGTATCTGTCGATTACCTTAATTTTAACATGCTTGCAGGTTGCCCATCCCAAATTCTTGAGTTAAGTTTCTGGTATATATTGGGAATTAGTAAAGCTTAGATGTGTAAATTCTTTCTTTTTCTGAAACCACAAGTTCTGTTAATTCTTGCTCCAACATGTGTGATAGGCGATAGCTACCATAATTTTAGCCTTTTGATTGTTCTAAATCATAGAGACAGGAGTGACCATTAAGAGTTGTGTTTAGTTCTACTACTTAGTCATATACACTTCAAGCTTATGCTTTCTGCATCATAGAAACACATATTAGTCACAATGGAATTTAGTGTTGATCACCATATATATTAAGAACAGCAAGAACTGAAAGCTAGTGGTGCCATGGAGAGACAACTCAAGAGACTGTATTTGAGTGGTTGTCTCTATCTTTAGATGATATGCAAGATATAAAAAATAATCTCACAGGCAGACTATTGTACACATCCTAATAAACAAATGCTAAATCGCGCTACATCAGTGGTGAATTGAACGGTACGTATCATAGCAATTATTACGTGCTGTTGATGGTGTCCATTGCAACATTACTACAAGCTAGTATGAACAATATTGCAAGCTTAGATTTCCTGTATTTGCTCGTATAACTAATTGTTGCGAAGTTTTAAGATTGCTATGTAAACCACCTCACATCTTTCTAAAAACAAGGAGTATTTGTTTTTTTTATAATACTCTCTTCAGTCATAAATATATATCGTTTTGAAATACGTACAGTTAAACTTTTAAAACTCTAGTTATCGATATATTTTAAAATATTTTTAAAACTTTATATAGATTTATCTCGAAAATATATTTATAATATTACAATTTTTATTAGATGTTATAACTATATTATAATAGAAATTAGCTATGGAAGTTATATTTCAAAGATTGTATTAATATCTAAATCGATACGTATTTATATTCCAGAGAGACAAGCAACAAATAAAATGCTACGACGACACCACCGACAGGTAAAATTCACCTGGACAGACATATGAATCCTCCAATACTTGAAATATTTTATCGAAGTATTGGTCGTATGCCGAGCAATTCCAATGTCGACCGACTGTCGAGTTTTTTTCTAGGGCTGTTGGGTGGTCACATCATTAAAGACAAGAATAGTTAGCATCTCGATTTCTGGGGTAGATCAATTTTTGCCTGTTTTTCTGCGGCTTGGCGGAGGGAAGACAATGGTCTCAGTTTTTTCAGGGATGTTCATCCCTGAGATAAAAGCTATTTAATGATTTAATCAGATCATGTTTCATCAGTCATTTGGGGCAACATCGTCTGTTATATTCTGCAGAACCGTGTATAGTCTACATTGTGTACTCCATAGCTCTATGGGGGTGATCGAAATAGCGATGGCTTTTAGCTTTTGACTGAAAAAATACTGTAGCTGGCTGAAAAAATAATGTTGCTGAGTTAGTGGATAGTGTAGTGAATAGTGAAAAAAAAGCTGAAGCTAGAAGCTGAAGCTGAAAAAAGCTGAAACGATCAGGGCTATGCTCGATTTACTTCCACACAACTGATTTCTTGCAAATGAGGAGATGACAGAATGGCCCTAACACAGTTAGGTAGCATTTAGAATGACGATGGGTTATTATTTTTTTACTGTAGTTGGCTGATTTTTTTACTGTAACTGAGTTGACTTATTTAACATAATTAAATTTTAAAAAAATTAAAAATAAAAAAATATGTTAGCTCATCACAGATAATACAAAAAATACAGAAAAAACATTAAAAAAAAACAAATGTTGCCGCCGGAGCTTCTCAGAAGCTGAGAGCGGCCTTACGCTATCAAATTAATGGATGGTTTAAGCATACGTACCTTCAACTTTTACATAAAGGAAGCGTTGGAAAACACGGATTTTCATGCAAGTCCAAACAAGACCTCTATAGTCTTGAGCACCTTCAAAATTCAGTAGATGATTGGAAGCACTGGACTTCCAATGGAGAGTACTATGTGGAATATTTTTCAGTAGCATATAACCAGGATGTGAAATGCAATGCAACGGTAGAACAAGAAGCTATTTCACATTAAAACGTCTCTTTTTTCCTGATACACTAGTTTCAGTAAGGCCCCCGATCTAGTTACTTACCTTGGTCTGTAGCCATTGTTCCCTAGAGCCGTGGTATTTTTCAAAGGTAGTACTCGGTGGCTTTCATATGTCTTCTCCATAAATATCCTGTCACCATTGATTGAGACGCTTATAAGTCTATTTGATATGACTATGATTTATAATTTTTAGCTAAAGTTTTTAAATTTTAGCTGTTTACGACAGAGATTACAGAGAGAGATACTCGCTTGCAATTTTGGATGGTACAAATGTTAAGTTTTTAATGTATACAATAATTAATTTGTACACTCCGTCTTAAAAAAATACTCTGTTTAAAAGTTAGGTATTATAACAAAAGCTAAAAGTAGATTTTAAAAACCAAAAAAACAGACCATATATCGCCTGGCTTCTGCTTAATGTTTGAAGTTGCATCTAAATGCAAGGTATAGAAGCTGCCACAAATTGAAATTTCGTGGTTGGATTAAGCGACCAAGTGGAAAAAACCGCACTTGAGGGACACCCGGCGGGAGTGTTTGATACATCATGAACCAGCCCCGCTCCGGACTAGTCACTTTCTAGATGTTGATGAATCATGTATAGGCATGCTCGTTTCGATTTTTTTTTTATTTCTGCTTCTAATTTTTGCTTTTTTTTTCACTATTCAGTATTTCATCTTTTTTCTGAATTTTTTAGATATTTTAGGCTTTTTTATATTTTTCTTTTTTTCACGTGTTCCTTTGTATTGTCTCTAATGTGTTAACATGTTCCGAAGGTGTGATGTGGATAAATCTTTTAGCGAAAACAGTAGAAGAGCATACTACTACTATGATATATTAGATAAATAAAATAATAATAATAATATACAATATGTACAGAACAAAAAGACAGACTATAAAACCTCTAGCCAATTACGAAAATCATCATAAAAGTATTCTTTTACTATGTGCAAATGCAGGTGTGGATAAGTCTTTCTTCTTATGCTAGTGTCCTAGTATGATTTGAGTAGAATCACCATGAAAAAATGGCATGGTAGATCACCACTAGGATGTAAATAGGATTTTTTTAAAAAAATAATTTATTTTTATTCTGAATTACAGTAATATACATATATTTGTTATTTTACATTAATAACCCTCTGTTGCTCCACCGTTGAACGATTTGATCTAGTTGCCCAACGGTTGCACGCTAAGTATCCAAGTCGTCCACCGGTTGAGCGAATAGTTGCTTTGACTGTAAGTTGCTCAACTGTTAAGCAACTTATCCCCTAGTCGCTCAACAGTTGGACGACAACCCCTAGTCGCTCAACCGTTTGGCGATTAGGAAGTTATAACCAGAGTGTGTATCGGCCCGAGCGTCTGTTCGCCATTTTGGCCGTGAGGAGAAGGGAGGAGGCCCGAGCGCCCGTGAGAAGGGGGAGAGAAAGGAGAGAGAGGAGAAGAAAGAAGGAGAGGTCCACGCATCGACAACGGTAAATCTTCTGTACTTTTTTTTGTAGATTTACTTTTGAAACTATGATAGGTTAGCAACTAAATCATTAGATGTGTAGTTATGTCGGGTCTTCCTTGAAGATTTACTTTTAAAACTAAAGTAGATTAGCAACAAAAATTATTAGCAACGAAGGAGGCCAAAAGTATCCGGCGTGGCCTCAACCCACTGGTGACGCAGGCCTTGACCATGAGAGACTATTGTTGAAGAGTGGCCCTTATCTTGGCTCAATCCGCCTATCATGCCAGAAGCCCGTTAAGGTGTAATTTACATGGGCAACCCAAATAGACTATGCCATAGAAAGGATGTTTTACCCCTTACTGTCAATGACCCCAGTAGAGGTATTTATGTAAACAATTTTCTTATGACTACACCCTATTGTATATCTAGCTCCGATTAGCCCCTCCGTAGTCTTCTCGTAGCCCATCTTATGCACTATTTAGTACGGAACTACAATAGCAACATTAATGTTATGACCAAATATAATTCAAATGATTTCATGATATATTTCCCATATTCTCAAAACAACCCGAGAGAACAACTCAGGGCTAGCCTAACCTCCAATCAGAAATCGATCAGACCGATCAAGCACAGTGCAAAACAAACCTCTTGGAAAAATGTAACTGGCAACTAAACCTCGGTTATACCACTCGACGGTTTGATCGTTCGCTGGCCGATCTGACCGGCATCACTCTGACAGTCCGGCGACCACATGTATAGACGGGTCTGACCAATTGTTAACTGGAAAATGTAAACTCTTATTAGAGAATTTAGATTTGAACACCGTAAGCTTAACAATGATTCGTCGTATAGTACATGAACATGTGACGTGCTCCTCAACTTCCTTCCTCGATCCCCTTCCCGTCAAAAGGTTCAGACTACACGCGCACTGCACCAGTGAACCCCACATGCCTATCCCCTCACCACCAGTGCCGTCCCGTCACATGCGCCACACAAGCATCCAAGACTCCCCCGTGTATATAAGCGGTGGTAGGGGTACGCTTCTCCTCAGAACCGCACTGACCCAAGCT
This sequence comes from Melocanna baccifera, assembly GCA_036346265.1. Lineage (NCBI taxonomy): Eukaryota > Viridiplantae > Streptophyta > Magnoliopsida > Poales > Poaceae > Melocanna > Melocanna baccifera. The sequence goes on from CM070687.1 coordinate 17,043,500, forward strand.
TGCCAAGGAGCTGAGCTTGTGAGTAGTGAGAATGGGTGGCAAAGCTGCTCTCCTGGTCGCCCTCGTGGCCCTGAGCCTGGCGTTCGAGACCCAGGCGGACAACAGCTACGGCGGCGGGTACACCCCGACGCCTACGCCGACCACCCCCTCCCCCAAGCCCGAGAAGCCGCCCAAGGAGCACAAGCCGCCGAGCCACCACGACAAGCCGCCGCCGTCATACAAGCCCCCGGGCTACAACAAACCGCCGTCCGGCCACAAGCCGCCCACCTACACGCCCCCACGCCCCCGACGTACAAGCCGCCGACCCCCACCCCCACTCCTCCGACGTACAAGCCGCCGACCCCTCCGACCCCTAAACCCACTCCTCCCACGTACACTCCCACTCCTAAGCCAACGCCGCCTACGTACAAGCCGCCCACGCCAACTCCCAAGCCTCCGACGTACACCCCGACCCCCAAGCCCACGCCGCCAACGTACACGCCCACGCCCAAGCCCACGCCGCCAACGTACACGCCAACCCCAAACCCACGCCGCCCACCTACACGCCCACGCCAAAGCCCACGCCGCCAACGTACACGCCAACCCCCAAACCCACGCCGCCCACCTACACGCCGACCCCCAAGCCCACGCCGCCCACATACAAGCCCCCGACCCCGACTCCCACTCCGCCGAGGTACCAGCCCCCGACCCCCACTCCTCCCACGTACAAGCCCCCAACCCCGAGCCACAAGCCGCCGTCTTACTCCTCCAGTCCGCCGCCACCCTACTACAACTAAGATCCGCTACTCTCAAAGAAGTTCCGAGCATAGGTACGTACAAGCAAACGTTAAGTTGCTTACACTTTGCATGGGTGAACTATATGTACGTTCAGTGCAACCCACTAATCTAAGAAATCTTGACTAAACCTAAGAAATCGTGGTTTTTTGTGTTTGCAGAAGGTGATCGAAACTCGTTGTGCGAGCTGGCCAAGATGACCCAAGGCTTCGATCCTCCTCCTGTGTTTGCTGCCAACCCAGGGCGGGCCAATCTCGCGAGGAGAAATAATGCAGATTGCTCCCTCCCTTTATCTTCCGCTTATAATTTGTGTTTCGTTCAGTCTAGCGTAATGTGTGGTGGCTATTGCTAGTATTGAGTTACTGTAAAACCATAATAACTACGGAGATGGAAGTAAAAGCTGTTTTTCCTTTGCTCTCTGCAACGTGATCGCAGCCGTTTGCTATCTTTTTGTTCCTGTGGGTGACGAGATGTGATGTTTGCATGTCAGATTTGATTGACGGTGATAAATACTCCTTCGAGATAGAGCCACTGATGTATGACCAGGGTGTCCAATCCTCTGATTGCGCAGGTGCAGTAATGCATACCTGCAAGCTTGCGACAGGAACCGAATTCTATGAGTGAGGCCCTCCTCCATCCCGAGGCGTTTGTTTTATTGATGATTTTTAATTTTTAATTAAAATTTTATTATATCTAGTTTTTTTACTATAACTGATTTAATTTTTTAAGTATAATTAATTTTAAAAATTTTAAAAATAGAAAAAACATGTTAACCTATTAAGAATAATACAAAAAAAATATGGAAAAAAAGAAAATCTAAAATATCTTTAAAAATTCAGAAAAAAAATGAAATTCTGAGTAGAAAAAAAAATAAAAGTTAGAAACAGAAGTAAAAAAAAACTAAAACGAGTGGAGTCTAAAACTATGATAACTGTGGATGGAAAAGGCCTCATGAGTATCTCTCCGATGGATTTTTTCCCCCTCGCGACCACCCCGGTTCTGCAGGATGCCATGCCGACAACAGAATTGCAACTTCAGAGAAACAAGAGAACTACGTCTAGGTGCATTCCTGCGCGCGCACAACCATCCAGGAGAACACTGGGACTCCAAAACTCAGAATACGAAATATCCCATCCCAAACAGCACCTAATTAACCTAGCATCAAAGCTGTTTTGTCATAGGTCCGGCTCTAATTGGCATTGGCTTTTGATTTCCAGAAATCACTTAAAAGACGTTGGCTTTTTTAGCTTTGCTTTTTTTTTGGTATTGTTTATGGAGGTATAACGATTTTTTATTATTTTTTTCTTAATTTTTTATTTGAATTATTCTAATAACCGTTACAGTAACATTTCAGTTAAAGTATCATTTGCGAAAAGAGAAGAAAGCGATGAACAGAGATATCCGCGGTATAGAGCAGGATGCTTATCATGCTTGTACACTATGGCCCTCTTCATTTATATTGGCTTTTAAAAGTATATCTAGTTTTCAAACGAAGTATTTTTTTAAAGGAGTGGTCTACTAATCAATTATAGTACACACTGCAACAACTTTATTTATATTAGCTAAAATTATATACAAGTCTCTCTACAAACTGTCACTATTTATAAGCGAAAATCATGAACCTATGGGCGGGTTCGGAAGCACTCCATATTTGGCTTATCATGTTTGCTATAGTATCAAGTTTTTAAATAATATATTTTTTAAAGACGAGATTTACAAGTATATCATAATATAAAATGTACCAAGTTCAGTTATATTAGATAAAATTATACATAATTATTTTTCTCTATATACTATCTCTTATGAATAAATTAAAATTTAAAATTTTAATTATAAATCATGAACCAGAGTAGAAAAACCTTCTATACATGAACGAGCCCACAAATGCGTTTGCGGTGAGGTGATCCGCTCGAGGTGCCAGCTTGCAAAACCTGTTCGTTCCCTGTGCCGCTGTGCGTGATGCCGACAAATCTATAATGAATTGGAGGAGCCAAGAGAAAGCAATCAAGGACAGCAGTTTATAAATATGCCATACTGGTGACGCTGTACGACATGTTTATTTCATTTATCTTTGGCTCAAGCTATGTCATATCTTTTGTAGTTCTAGCTACCTCTGTTAAAAAACATTAAAGTTCTCGTATTGTGAAAGAAGATCACGTGGTGATGCATGCGACTGAGATAACAGGGATAGAAAACTGAAAGCAGTAAATCGGATGGTGTGAGCGCCCACGTGAGAAGTTCCGCATTATTAGTGATGAATCATTCTTAATGCAAATAAAGTTCAAATTTAAATTTATAAAAAAATTGGATTTTAGTATGTGGACGATGAGATCGGCCATGGATGGCGATTCGACTTGCTGGTCTGACTTTTGACTGAGAGTTTTAAATTTTAAGAATTTAATTATGGATAAAGTTGAATTGTTCTAGGTTTGTATATTTATGTTGTATAAAATGTGTTTAAGTTAATGTGAGTCAAGTTGTGGAGAACTTGCTTAAAAATAACTTTTTGGTTTTTGGATGTGTAGAAAATTTTAGAGTCAACTATGGTAAACAACAACAATCGAGACTATACTTATAGTGAAGATGAGGTCTAAAACGGTCAAAAATGCCGAATGAAATGGTTGAGTTTAAGTATGGCATAAGGCAAGTAATGTTGAATGGAAGGTTCGAGCAATGGATTGTGCCAAATGGCTTGATCGGTCCAAGTAAGACGCAGTCCGATGGGAATCGGAGTAGAAGAGATTTACTGATGCATGGCAAAGCATTGGTACATACATATGTCATAAGCATGATGATTGCTTATAAGATAAAGAAGACTGGGTTAAAGCGAGCGTATTTTGGTAGTTAGCCAAATATCGAAACTTAGTTGGATTAAAACCGCGACACTTGAGCGGCGTTTGGAAAAGCGGTTTAGGTCAAGGAGAGATGCTGAGAACATTAGGTAGATTAAAGGACAAAGACTTAGCATATTCCAGCTCATGTGCTTTGAAAAATATGTATAAGTTAAATGTGAGTGTAAAACTCATATGGAAACTCATCTAGAACCATCTTGGCTGTTTTTAACCCACGCACAACTCAGTTCTCAAGTTTTTGAGATTTATCTAGTTTTGGTGCAATCTTACTTGTTTTGAGAAAATATCGGGACTTTAGTTAAGATCTATGCGATCTTTGGATGAAATAGGTTACTGAGACTCTCAGTAAGGTGTGTGCAAATTTTGGTATCATTTGATCATAGATTTTGGCTCGAATTGATTTTTTTTTGTTCTATGAATAGGGTGTAATCAGACCGCTCCTATGCTTGACCAAACCGATAATTTGGTTAATCAAACTGTTCACCATCATATCGTACTTCTAGTGGTGGTTATGTGCTAAAGTTGTGAATCCTCGCTGTTTTAGATTGTTGTTTAGATTAGGTTGTTAATTCATTTTTTTAGCTCTCTAGCTATTTTGTTGAAAGATTTTTAGAAACTTAGAATAAGAATTTGTGACGACACCGTTTACCTTTCTGTGGACATCGTGCTTTTATAAAAAGCTGAAGTGCATGTTGCAACTTGCAAGGATGACACCTGAAAAGGTGATGAAAAAAAAGGTGAAGATGTATTACTTCACCGAGCATTAGCCATATATTATGTCGAAATACTGATATGGTCTTAAGAAGATCATGTTCTCAGCGGGTTTCTCGGCGGTACTAGTCTCTAGTACTGTTACTTATGATTAAAAAAGGTACGAGAAGGAATGTTCACACATATTCAGTGAGAATCAATATAGATAAAACTAAGTACCAGAGTTAGATTTTTTTTTAGCAAAACTCGAGTTAGAAATTACATAGTTCTTTGTAAAGCCTAGACGTCAGAAGAGTACTATATTTTGTTTTTCATTAACTTGATTGCTACGTGAGATGGCCAATCCATCAAACTCATGATACTAAGGAGGTGCTTATTTAGACTTATAAATCTTGATTTATATCTTATTTTATATTATAGTGACTGAAAATATATTATAGCTTGTGATAGCTTTTCAGTTTAATTAAATTTAAAAAATTTAAAAATAAAAAAGTTATATCATCATAAATAATATATAAGAATAAAAAACTAAAAAAATTCAAAAACAAAATTCAAAAACCAGAAAACAGAGCTCTATGAGCGGGAGCAGGGTCTAACTTGATCATACGTACAGTCTTGAATGACATGCTGCGTGATTGTGTATCTCCAATATAGTAAAACCAAAATTTGTCACCGAACGAGACAAACGACAGCGAGAGTTAGCCAAGATGCACAGTTCATGAAAGCGTCATAACCAGATAATGGGCTGTTTTTTTTTCAGTTTCTCAAAATAATTTTTAGTTTTTACTATAATATCTAACTTTCAAACGGAGTATTTTTTAAGATAAAATCTACAAGTTAACTATAGTACACGTTAAAAGTCCAATATCTGTACCATCCAAAATCGTAAGCGAGTAGTCTCTCTCCGTAATCTGTATCACAAATAACTAAAATTCAAAAATTTCAGTCAAAAACCATAAACGCAGCCAAAAGAACGAGCCAATGTCTCCATGTATTTGGGAATGGCTTGGGCGATCGGCGTCTATTCAGATTTTTGCACAGTGATACACTACGCTACATTTCTGTCAATTTGCTCCGTTCACACTAGCCTTGAGTTCACATCACCCGTACCGGGTATCTAACGCATACATTTCCGAGGGATTCATCGCCCCTCAGCCAGTCCACGTGTCCATCCATGCGAAAAAACCGTAAAGATTTGTAATTACGTATAGGTCTCTGGTTCTCGCAAAAAAGTCCTTAGCTTTTTCGGAAAAAACCCCTACACTTATTTTTTGCTAGATAGCGGTCCGTGGTTTCCCATAATCACATACATACCCTTGCTTCTTTCGAAAAGGCCCTTGTTTTTTTTTTCAAAAAATCCCTCTGCCTTCCTTTTATTGCGAAAAGACCCTTGATTTTTTTGCGAAAAAGTCCATCCACTTTCCTTTTGCTGCGAATTTTTATCTCTTTTACTTCGGTCCACACGGAGGCCGGCGCGGCGTGGTGCCGCGCCTATGTAGCTAGTATTTTTATATGGCCACATGGGTATGTCGATTAGTGTATTGATGTCAGAGATCCTGGAATTAACTTGAGAAAAGTAATTTGCTTCCCATGCCTCTCACTGACATGAAAAAGGCACAAACAGGCAAAAGAAGTTGGAGGGGGGAAAAGCATGCACATGCGCCAGAAAAAACAAATTATTTAATTGAAATGATGCTGTTCACTAGAGGAAATTGGTTTTGCTGACTTTTTTATTATCCCCCAAACTGACTTGATAATGAAATTGCACAACTTCTTGAAACAATATAATTCCTTTTTTTGAAAAAAGAAGAAAGATGAACATGCTGATAGCTAATTTAACACTTGGGCACAGAAATCTATGAAAGCTAGAGCATGTTACTAGCATAAATATTATTTTTAGCTATAGAACATTTTGCTAAAATACAGAGCTAACGCTATGCTTGTTTCGATTTTAGTTTTTGACTTCTATTCTAATTCACTATTTTTTTAATTTAATTTTTTCCTGGCTTTTTTGGTTTTTTTCGTATTCTTTGCATTGTCTGTGGTGGGTAACTTGTTTATTCTTTTTTTATTTTTTTTTAAAATTTAATTATACCAAAAAAGCTACCAGCAGTTACTGTACAAAATAAATCAGCTATAATAAAAAAATCATTAACTAACAAAAATCGAAGTTGAGCAGAGCCTAAAACTGCTTTTTGTGATACTCAAATGACAGAAACAAATATGATCGCAATGCGCATGAGTGTATTTGACTATACGTATTGGGTTTTCCTCGTAGCTTTTATATGTGGTTTTTAGAAATGGCTAAAAATAAATAATAATAGTTAAAAAAATAGCTTTTAAAAGGAGATAAATAGTAAAAAAGTGAGAAAAGATATGTGTGCATGATGGAAATATGAGAGGTGAGGTGTATGATGTACCTATGATCCTATGTTTTATTTATATAATAAGATGGTAGCGAGAGAAATAAAGAAATCGCTTAAAAAATTTAAGTATTCATATTAATTTTTGGTTTTTTAGCTTTTCTATGTAGAAATTAGTAGTAGGAGTTAGTACACTGTAGCTTTTTAAGGGGGTATTTGGAATAACGATGTCTTTTATTTTTGCTGAAAAACACTGTAGTTGAGTTGGTTTATTGAGTATAATTAAATTTTAAAAAATTTAAAAAAAGGTATACTAATCTAGAGTGAATGATACAAAAAAATACAGGAAAAAACAAACAAAAAACGAAATTTTTTTACTGTAGCAGGCAGGTTCACTTGTGCCTTGTGTGAGCTGTCATAACTACATGGCCGAGCACAGTAGAACGTACGGCCTCCGCCCTCCTGCAAGCGAAAGCTGGGGAGAAAGTAAACAGCACAGGAGCACCATCAAATCATCAATTCAGTCACCCCACCTGCGCTGCGATGATAAAGCTGGCAAAGATGAGGCGGAGCATGAGGAAAAGGAGTGGGGCCGCGCTTTGACCGCAGCCGAGGGCGTGGAGTTTTTTGCGGATGATGTGGTACTTATGCGTACAAAATTGTAAATTTAACTTCTTTTATAATTATTACAGGAGTAACACATGTTATCTGTTACGCTGCTCTATCTTAGTAGATAGTGTCACCATAGCATCTTAGTCTGACTTGACAGGTGACAAACGAACTAGCAGGCGGTGGTACCCATTCGCTTGCCGCGGTAGATGAGTTTAAGCGTTAAATATTTAAGATAATTATATAATTAATTGATTAATTTAAGTTACAAAGAGTTATAATATATATATTATATAATTAATTGATTAATTTAAGTCACAAAGAGTTATAACATATATATATATATAGTTTGATATGACTAGTGAAAACATATGACTAATATGAATAGAAATAGCTAATGGGAACGTATGACTAATATGAATATAACATATGATTAATGTGAACTTAAGGTTGACTAGAGTTGAGGCTACACATGGGAGCAGAGACTGTGTGAACATGCAAAACTTGCTAATACCCTCCCGTAGTCTAAACGGGAGAAGGTCGACGTTCAGATTGGAACGGAACTCGGTGAATGATAGACCTTTGTTGCCGAGGTAGCCGAGAGTACAGTGACCATGATTATAGCCGTGGAGGAGGAAGCTATGTCGAGTTAGCTGGTGTTGCTGCCGCAACAGTAGAGGGGGACTCGCGACGATGGCGGTCGCGGGGCGCAGGAGGGCCGCGCGACACGGCGACTGTCATCGGAGGACTCACGATAGTGACGATCGCGGAGCGTAGGAGAGCCACGCAACACGGCGACTTGACTAAAACTACGGGTTGCGTAGCCCCAGGAGTGATCATAGAGACAAGGTCATCTTCCAGGGGCGGTGCGGCGGAAGCTATGGAGGCGACGGCTCAGGAGCAGCACCGCTCTGATACCATGATAGCGTAGAATATTTAAGATAATCATGCAATTGATTGATTGATTCAAATCATAAAGAGTTACATATATATAGCCTATTATGGTTAATGAAAACACATAATTAATGTGAACAGAAATAGCTAATAGAAACGTATGACTAATATGAACACAACACATAATTAATATGAATTTAAAATTAATTAGAGTCAAGACAATACATAGAAACCAAGACCTTATAAACACATAAAATTTGCTAACAACGAGCTCGACATCAACTCCTACCGAACTGGTACTCTGCGATAGGGTCTCATCGGTAGTTCGGTGCCACCCTGCCGCGTTTCTTCTTTAACTGTCGAGTGGACACTTTCAGCCACGGTAGGATAGCGCGGGGGACATATGGGCCTGTTCTTTTTGGCTGCGGCTGATGGCTTTTTGGCTGTTTGCGACAGAGATTGCGGAAAGAGAGATACTCACTTGTGATTTTTTATAGTACAGATATTAAGTTTTTAACATGTACTACAATTAACTTGTAAACCTCATCTTAAAAAAATACTCCGTTTAAAAGTTAATTATTATAACAAAAATTAAAAGTAACTTTTAGAAACCGCAAAGATTAGGGATATCACATATCGCTGCTGCAGTGGCTAGAGAAGCTAGATTTACAATTTGGTAGATGCGACTGCTAGATTTTTTTAAAAAAATGCTACGTGCCAAATATTTGATGGTTTCGAGGGCGTGCGACGCAACGCATCGCATTCCTGCCGACACCGCGGGACGTGCGTCGGACCGGCCGCGCGGACGGACGCGCGGATCATCAGAGCAACCGGGAAGCGCAACCCAACAAAAGCCGGGCCATGCAGCACGTTACGGGAGTGCGATGCGGAGAATGAAACAAGCTCGGCGCTAGTCTGATTAGGTGAGGCGAGGAATGCCGGAGATGGCGACAACCAACTCTGGGGGAGTGGGACCGCGCCCTCGGCTCCACGTCGCAGATGGGCACAAAGATAGCGAAGCTACGAGGAGACTTCCGGGGATCATAGCATCTCTTTCTGTCCTTCATTTCTACTTGCAATTATTTTTAGACTCCGTTTAAGTTAACTTTTTTTCGATTTCAACTTTTAACTTCAGTTTTTTTTTCACTATTCACTACACTATCCACTAACTTAGCTACAGTAAAAAAAGATAACTACAATAAAATTTTAGTTAAAAATCAAAATCCATCGCTAAAACGATCACCCCTTAGTTCGAGTTCGGCAATCTGTTTGGTTCATTTCCTGCCCCTTGCCTCTTGTTTCAGCCAGTGCAATCACTGTATCGACAGGGCTACGATCGGTGCGCGATGGATGGGCATGACTACGTGCAGTGCTGCTGATGAGTGCTGCCGAACGAACGGAGTTCCTAACCCACGGCTGCAAATGGGGGGGCGGGCGTGGTGAGATGCCGAAATCACAGCCGAGAGCCACGTGTCGCGCGCCTCGTGGTTCCAGATCTATTGCACAGATTGGTACGCAACAACACTGCTCCCTGGAAAGACGACTCTTATCTGTCACTAGACTTTGGAAAGAGATCAGCACACTTGCATGGAAGGGGATCACTTTTTCTGTCCGCTCCGAATTGTTTTGGCTTCTGTATTTTTCTTTTGATTTTATTTAAGTTAAAAAATGTTGGAAATACGTTGACTTGTAATTTTGATTTATTTTAACTTTTTCGTTTTTTTATCTTTCCTTTTTTCATTTTATCCTGTTGCATTGTCCGCAACGATATAATAATTTTTTAATTTTACCTTATTTTTTAAAATTTATGCTATTTTAATCAAAAACCAACAATCAAACCTATAAGCTACAAACTTAAGTTCTTTGAAGCGAGCCATCATGTGATGTGGTGACTAAAAGCTTAAAACACGGAGCCTTTCGTATACGTTGCACTTAACATTTTTCTTCAAATTTAGTTTTATGAAACAAATTTTTAATTTTTAGCCTCTTTTGTGACCGTGAAATCAGCGACGGGTGATATGTACCACTTCCGAGCTTCCACGACGCCGTAGGTTGGACGCACCATGGTAAAAGCTTCAGCTCGGTACATGCTTTAGTACTAATGCATTAATGCATGCTTACGCTAATGCATACTTACATTAAATACTAATACTAATGCATGCTTAATTTAATGATGTGCTTATGTCTTACCGAGCGCTAGCACCGCTACAGCTGGTTGCTGAGCTCGGATAGCTTGGCAGAAGGTACCGTGGTACCTTCTGTGATCGTGAAAGAGCTAAATTTACAAATTTGTACGTCGGAAGGTTAGATTTGAAAGGAAAAATTGCTACAAAGTCACATATGTGATTGGTTCTAAAACATGTATATTTGCTTATGAACCGGCAATATCTCTACAGGCTAGACGCTAAGTTCAGGAATCAATCTAGCTAAGGTGGTGCTCAATTTGATTTTTTTTGTGGTTTGCGATTTTTTTTATTGTAACTGGTTTATTTTGCATTGTAGTTGTTGGTAGTTTTTTGACGTAATTAAATGTAAAAAAATAAAAATAGAAAAAAAAATATGTTAACCTATTACAAATAATACAAAAAAATACGAAAAAAGGAAATACAAAATAGCCTAAAAAGGTAAAATAGTTCTAAAAAGATAAAATTAAAAAATAGTGAAATATAAATAAAAAATTAGAAACTAAAGCTTGAACGAGCGGGCCACATGTCCTCGTGCAAGGCTTAGAAAAAGTTTCAGATCTCACTATCGGGAGAAGACCAGATCCACCGAAAGCACTAAGCGTACCTTTTCGGTTGACCTTAGCAGCATAATGGCGTTCATGCCGGGTCTCTCCAGTTCGGCCTAACCTTAACTAGACATCTAGTACAGCTCACATGCCTTGAAGCTTAGCCACTGACAGTGCAGAATTACCTTTTGACATGAACAGCAATGCAGCAGTAAAAGACTTTGATGTGTAAAGAAACTGACCTCGGTTAATTTTTACGGTTTCAAAAAGTACAAACTTACGCTATTAAACCTTGGATCTAATCAGAATTGCCACGGCGCTTCCTCTGGAAAAGAACTAGCGAGATCTTGCAGCCGTCGAGACAATAGTTAAGTCCTGCAATTCAGGGTAGACCTGCCATAGTAAAAAAAATGAGAAGAGTGAGCCACACAAACAGAATAAATTCACAAAATAATTACAACTGCAAAAATTCAGTGTGCGTAACTTCACAAGCCTGTAATGAAACAAGCTGAGCAACAACTACTAACAAATGAAATGGCAGAATTACAGAAGTCAAATGCAAACTTGTGCTGAGCGCCTAACTCTCAATTCACCCATCCAACCAAGATTGGTTTCTGCCAGACTGCCGACGACGGAATTCGTATCAGGTCTCCTCCGTCCATAAAATTCCTCAGTCCAAAGGCCTACGAAGTCGAAGCCCACTCCGTGGGGTTTGGTCCAAGCACACCGGTGCCAATAAGTCCTTAAGGTCCACCCAGCCCATTAGAATGTCGGTGTAACTGATTCACCTGAGGAGAGAACCCATCAAATCGAACAGATCAGTCAAGATATCCCATGATCTTTGGGTACAAATATACAACTGGAAGAGAAAGAAGCATACTGATCCCGGGGCTTTAATTCCTAAGATCTAATGCAATGTTCAAAGGCCTGATCTGAGGTGTCTTCTAGTAGGCACGTTACCTCACTTCTAAAATAGTAGTCATGCTATACAAGCGATATCCTGCCAGCCAATGAAATTTGAATACTAGTATCACTGTGGCAATACTAGTATCAAGGTCCGCTTGGGTGTCCATTTAGTGCTAAGGGTATCTTAAATGGTCTGACTTAGCTAGCTATTTGCATGTACACATCAACATAAATCCTATGTGGAGGAAAGAGAATATACAAAAAAATCGAGCAAACTCTTCCTTAAGAGCTAGTATATAACACAAAACGAGGCAGACTCTATAGATGATAGTTATTTTCTATGTGTACATGTAAATATTAAACAGCTATTCTTATAGATAGTTCTTTGGAATGCTAGTTTTAGTGTTTATTATATAAATGATATGAAAATCTCCTAATTAGTTACTAATTAGGATCATTGAAGATGCCCTAAGCTCAGAAGATACAGCCTTACTAATTGCTATGCAATCATGTGTAAAATTTATAAAGTGACCTGCTTCGAATTTCGTAGTCCAACAACGTGGAAATTGGGGCCCCGTGCAACACGGCCCAGTCGGCGCTCCCTCGTTCCCCGGACGGCGATTTCCAAGATAATGGGTTCGGTAACGTCGAACAAACCGGTCACACTGGAGATTCAAGCGTCCTATAAAAGGCGCCGAATGGAGGAGCATTGGAGAGCCACACCGAGCAGTGAAGAGAGATCAAGATGGCCATCACGAACCCGAAGGGCATCGCCCTTCTCGTCGCTCTCGCGGCAGCGCTTTCGTCCTGCTGCGGTGCCTCCTCGCCTTACTACGCCTTCCCGCCGGTTGAAGCACCAGCTCAGGCTCCCTATGCTGAGGCGCCGCTGACGGCGCGCCATGGACATGAGGATGGGAAGCATCACCACCATGAGTTGCCGCCGGCCGAGCCACCGGCCTACCACAACTCAACGGAGCACAAGCACCATGGTCACCACCACCGCCGCCACCATCACCACCACCATGAAGCTCCACCAACACCATCCCCTGCTCACCAGTCACCACCACCCCCAGCTCACCACTCGCCGCCGCCCCACTTCCCACCCCCGGCTCACACCTCACCGCCACCCCCAGCTCACCACTTGCCACCCCCACCTCCATCCCGCTATCCACCGCAAACCCCGCCACCTCCGGCGCACAAGTACCCACCACCCCCTGCTCCTCATGGCAAAGCGCCGCCGCCGCCACGGGGCCACAGAAAATTCCCGCCGCCACCTCGATCGGTGTACGCGGCAATGGCGCCCTCACCATCGTACTACGGTGCCGAGCCACCATCTAATTAAGCAAAGCCCCAAGCCCTGGTATTACGGTGTTCCTCAGCGTGCACGACCCTCGGCCACGTCAAAATGGAGCATCGCAGCCGTGGTACCACTAATGGCAGGGCCAAGATGAACACTTACCTAAGTAAGCTCAAGATTAAAACTTTTGTGCAAGAGATCAATGCCCACTTTCGGAGGGCGTCCTTAATTGCTTTTCGTAATACTTTATCTTCCAAGTTTCAAAGAGAGAGTTACTGAATAAAGTATGTAATTTCTTTGAAATCATGTCCTTGCTGTAATGTTGTTGTTTCCTTGTTTTCAAGTCGTAAAATGGAATGTTTGTTCAGTCAACTGGTAGCTGTGGCACAGGAACCGTATTATAACGTTGTCATGTTCCTTACTATTACATGTATCATGTATGCCGTTACATAAATAGGCAAAACAGACACTTCCATTCCTCTTAACTTATTGATGATTACTGAAAACTGATATGACATTTATCAGAACAATGAAATGCAACCTTGAAGGACTACGGGGCAACACAACTGCTACATACAACTTGTAGGCCTACCATGTTCAGCTCGCCTTTACTAAATTAGGACAAGCGCTGACCACTGATAAACCTCGAGTATTTGGGAAACTGTATCTCCTATAGTCCTTTTAGCTCTTTCCTAGGAAGTGTTTTTTTCCTTTTTAAGGGAAAAAAGAGACAGTATGACCTTTACCTTTTATTGGTATGGTTTTAAACAATAAACATGGCAGAAAACTTGCTGCTTTTATTATATATAAAAAAAGAACTCTACTTTTCTCACGAAAAGAATCTTAACTGTGTTGGGTAAATCATAAATCAAAGAAATTGTTTAGAAAGGCATCTTACAACAGATCTCCTAAGCCTATTAGCATGAAGTCTTGCGCACAATCCTCCACACTCTAGGTACCAAGTACCAACTCTCAGCCTTGTCTCTATGGAATAACGTATTTATCTGCTTTATATTTGAGTATCTTTAATGTATACAGTACACTCTAAGAGCTATATAACCATGTGCAAATAACACAATATTTGAGGGCGTTAATATTAGTTATGGTTTTTGGTTGAAAATAAATAGTAATAACTGAAAAAAGTGGCTTTTAAAAAGATGAGGCGAGTGGTGAAAAAAGTGAGAAAAAGATGAATACACATGACGGAAGTGAGAGGAGTGGAGTGCGTAATGCACTCATGACCGCTTGCCTTATCCCTAGAGCGAGAGAGAAGTTGAGAAGCCGTTTCAAAAAAGCCGGGTGTTCGTATTAACTTTTATATTTTCTAAGTAAAAGTTAATACAAATAGGGCCTTTGTACTTGTTATGAATATTGTGTATATATTCATAAGACACAAATGACAATATATATAAAAAGTACAAAAGGATATACAGATAAATATGCTATATACAGATAAGAAAACCGAAGCTTATAAGGAAACAAATAACAATCATATTCTATCCTTAACACCCCTTAAATTTATAGCGGATCATACATACTGAGTTTAAAGAGAAAATACAAATATTGTGCCCTTGTCTGTGGCTTCGTGAAGAAATCAGCAAACTGTAACTCAGAAGGCACAAAATGTAGAGCAAGTACTCCCTCCCGCACATGTGAGCGAGTGTATGAATCATTCACATCAATGTGCTTGGTGAGCTCATGCTTCACTAGATCTTAAGCAATACTGATAGCACCTATACTGTTAGACATAAGGGTCGTAGGTCCCCTCACAGGTACTCTAAAATCTGTAAGTAGCTACCTCAACTAAATAATCTCTGCTATCACTATTGCCAAAGCTCTTAACTTAACCTTTACACTCGAATGAGAAACTGCAATCTACTTCTTTGTCTTCCAGACAATCAAAAAAGAGTCAAGAAAAACGCAATAAGTAAAAAGAGAACGACGATCAAAAGGATCATTAGCTCAGATTGCATCAAAATACCCCTGAAATTGTAGTGAGTGCAGTTAGAAAAAAACAAACAACGAGATATAATTCCACGTAAATAACATGAGTGCTCCGCTCAAAAAAAAATGATCTGAATGCGTCGGAGGAGTACTCGCCAGCAGAATCGAACTGAGCCTCTATGGATCAACTCCTACGGTCCTGCCATTAATCAACTCAGAATCACAGCAATCAACTCCTACGGTCCTGCCATTAATCAACTCCTGCGGTCCTGCCATTCAAACTGGGCCTCTATGGATAATCACATGGAGAGATCAAACCACCAGCAAATCCGAAATTTACCTATCGATTTTTGCGAATCAGGGGAAGCCGGAAGTGAGATCGGGGACCGCGCCCCATCTGATTTCTAGAAGATAATGGAGTTCGAGAGGTGGGAGGGAGGCGATCAGGCGAAGCGAGGAGCTGTGGATTCGGGGGAATCGGGCGGCTTGTTGAGGAAGCCGCCTATTGTTTCTGGGCCTTTTTGCAATTTGCGGCGCAGAAATTGGCGCTATTTTCGCAGCTGGTGGGTTTATTCGGCTTTGTCAATCTGACCCGAGATCTGGCGAAGCCTGGCCCATTATCAGAGACGAGTCAACCAACCTAGCCACCGATATTTCTCGCCCGCCTAGCCGCCGCCTCCCGCAATCTCCGTCTCCAGCCTTCTCGAATCCACAGTCCCACGCTCCCATTTCGACCGCTCCCTTGCGGATTTCGCCGAGGCCGAAGCGGGTCGGCAGCCATGGTGGGCAGCGTCGGCAACGGCCTGGCGGAGCTCGGGAAGCGGCTGGGGCTCGCTGAGGAAGCCTCTGCGGCGGCGGAGGCGGAGCCGCTCCCCGAGGAGCTGGAGCCGGAGGTGGTAGAGGGGAGGAGGGAGATCGTGCTGGGGCGGAACTTGCACGCGTCGTGCTTCGCTGTCCAGGAGCCCGACGCGGACGACGAGGTCACCGGCGAGCGCGAGGCCGCCATGGCCGGCGTCCTCGCGCGGTACCGCCGCTGCCTCGTCGAACGCACCAAGTACCACCTCGGTAAGCGGGCGCCTGACCCTACTTCGCTTCCTCCTTTCTGTATTCCCGTGAGGTTGCTGCACCTGCAACTAGTGTCGCAACTGTGCGGTTTTCGTGGAATGTCTTATGCATGGCCTGTGGTCGTCCATTTCGTTTTTGGAATGTGTTACTGTGGAGTGCGGAGTGCTTGAGTTAGTGTAGAGAGAGCGCGATCCTAGTGCGGATGTATGATGTTATGACTTACGACTGAGCATGGGTTCTGCTTTGAGCCATGAATTATCTGCTTATGATTGTTGTCATATCATCGCTATATTATCTGGTTACATTTTGCACGAGCAAAATTATCAAGGGAAAAGGAGAAGTAGAGAACAAGTTCTGTCGGTTCTGCGGTCTGGTTTTGTCATCCATTATCATGATGGTACCTAAATTTTCCCAGGATCATTTGCACGCTCGTATTGGCCATGTGAACTGAGTTAATGTTGCTAGCATCGTCACCGCAGGATCTGTTATTTTGGATATCTGCACACATGTCTCAGAATTTGTTAATTTGTGTCGTCTAACCATTATTATTGTATTCAGTTGGTAATGATTGCTGACAAAGTTCTTCCCTCTTGTAAGGTGAATATTCGCCTCTGATCAATGGTTTGAGCAAAGTGAGATCTTTTTGAATTTTATCCAACAATCATTGAACGTCCAGAGGGCAAATGCACCCTACATAACTTCCATGGGCCATCCCTTGTGTTGTAAAGTTGATCATGAAACACTGACAAAACTATGTTGTGAGATACTGATCAGATCAGCAGAGGAACTCGAGAGTTATATCTGTTGGGTCACCATGCAAATTGCAAAGTCCTGTTAAACTTACAGAAACAAGATATCTTTTTGGTCACCATGCAAAGTCATGCTAAACATGTGGTTTACTGGTTTCTATATATCACAACATTTGACTACAGTTCTATTTCACCTTGCTTTGTCTTTTGCGTTTCCTCTAAAATGAAAAAAAATGTTTCTTATTACCAAGCTATTTTGCCAACGGAAATTGTATCCATCGCAAATTGACGTGATCAGAGTCAAGTTTCAGTAGCTGTCAACTGTCAATTGACCACACTGATCTGAATGTGGCTCCGCCACTGCAACTGATTGTAGACACCATCTAGTAACAATCTCATGGTATTCTTTTTTTCTTTTGCTTATGTAGGATACCCATACAATTTGGACTTCGATTACGGTGCTCTTTCCCAACTGCAGCACTTCTCCATTAACAACCTAGGCGACCCATTCATTGAGAGCAACTATGGTGTCCATTCCAGGCAGTTTGAAGTGGGGGTGTTGGATTGGTTTGCTCGTTTGTGGAACCTGGAAAAGGATGAATATTGGGGATACATTACAAACTGTGGCACCGAAGGAAATCTGCATGGAATTCTTGTAGGGTAAGTACTTGTAATGTCTACAGAGAAATCACTTTTTTGTGAAATCTTATTTACATCTACAAACTGTTTTACAGAAGAGAAGTCTTCCCTGATGGAATCTTGTATGCCTCTCGTGAGTCCCACTACTCAGTATTCAAAGCAGCAAAAATGTACAGGATGGAATATGTTAAAGTGGAGACTCTTGTCTCTGGAGAAATAGATTGTGCAGATTTTGGAAGAAAGCTGTTTGAGCACAAAGATAAACCTGCCATTATTAATGTCAACATTGGTGAGCCATCCTCTTTGCACCACCTACCAAATCTATGCCTCTATGATCATGCGGCTGCTACTAAACTCAGTTGTTTCATCACGCAGGAACAACTGTCAAGGGAGCAGTTGATGATCTTGACTTGGTTATTAAAACACTCGAGGAAAGTGGATTTCAGAATCGCTTTTATATACACTGTGATGGTGCTCTATTTGGCCTGATGATGCCATTTGTTAAGCGGGTAACTCCCAATTTGTTTCCCCTAATGCCATAACAATTGCTCTTCTAGCATGACAATTTATTCTCCTTGATTTAATTTACATATCGCTGTTCATTAGGCACCTAAGGTGTCCTTTAAGAAGCCCATTGGGAGTGTCAGTGTGTCTGGTCACAAGTTTGTTGGATGCCCCATGCCATGTGGTGTCCAGATCACAAGGTTGAAGCACATCAATGCCCTTTCTAGCAATGTGGAGTACCTAGCTTCAAGAGATGCTACAATCATGGGAAGCAGGAATGGTCATGCTCCCATCTTCCTCTGGTACACCCTGAACAGGAAAGGCTATAGAGGGTTTCAGAAGGAAGTTCAGAAGTGCTTGAGAAATGCACATTATCTGAAAGATCGGCTCAAGGATGCAGGAATCAGTGCGATGCTTAATGAACTCAGTAGTACAGTAGTATTCGAGAGGCCAAAGGATGAGGAGTTCGTGCGACAGTGGCAGCTTGCTTGTGAGGGAAATATATCTCACGTTGTGGTAATGCCCAATGTCACCATTGATAAGCTGGACAATTTCTTAAATGAGTTGGTGGAGAAGCGGGTGACATGGTACCAGGATGGAGCGTGCCCATCTCCTTGCATTGCAGGAGATGTAGGTCAGGAGAACTGTCTTTGTACTCTGCACAAGAAGTGAGGTTGTTGGGATGGTCTCTCTTGTTCACCTGTGAGTTGAAATGTTGAATACTTGAGTATTTACATTGTTTTTGCGTTGTCTTTCTCACCTTGCATCCTTCGGTGTTTCTTTCTTGTTGTCATGCGGTCATTTAAATTAAGCGAATCAACCTTGTGTCACCTCAGTTCATCAGTCTCTGTGCTTATAAGCCAGAATTTAGCATAGTAGTATACTGAACTGTATATGGTCTTATATGTAAGTCTTTCTTCACCTTTTCTTCTAATAAAGCTCTATCAAATGATAGGTGCAAAAAGAAGTGACTGATGGTGTATCTGCCTGCCTTCTCCATAACAGAGCTTGTTTTGTTTCAGAAAAGCTTAGCAATTTTACTAGTGAGACATTCTTGTCATCAAAAGTTGGAATTGTTGTCATCTTTCCCTTTAGCTGGCATGGGCCGATAAACACATGGGTAGAATTAGATTCGATTTATTGAGGAAAATATAGGTATTTATCATTTTTCTCGAGGAAAAGTGACACACAAGCATCCAAAAAATCTTAACAGAAACATCCTTTGTATGTATTATTACTAAAGCTTGCCTATCCAAAGTGCCTGTCCTAACACTAACTTGAGCCTTCTTACATCTCTGATGGCAAATTCAAATTGTAGTGTAGATACAGGTGAGATGCTATTTTTAGGCCTAAATGACAGAATAGAGTAGTAATTTGCAACCTTCAGTGCCATCTAGTTCATACTTAAGCAGTCAACTTTAGTACAGTGCATGCAGAGCCACCTACCACTACCAGCAAAAAGGTAATCTATCTGTCAGATAAGGTCAGAATCTCTTGATCAACTAAGTGTCGCATTCATCTTTATCTGGATTCAACCTGTTTCTTTCAGCTGCTAAAGGATTAACAAAAGCAAGCAATCTTTGGATATGCATTATTAAGTAGAGTACCTTCAACAATAACAATAACAAAGCCTTTTGTCATAAGCAAGTTACGGTATGTTAGAAATGAAACCTTCTCAAAGTCAAAGAGACGAAAGCTTCGATATGACGCGTCGCTAAGAGGGTTATGCCCCAACGAAACTATCTTGAGTTTCATTCCATGAAAAGATGGCTTGATTTTTACGTTGGCTCGCTAAGCCTAACACAACTTTCCTTTTTCCCGGCTTAAGACAGGTTATGTAGAAAACTACATAGGCGGAGTTATTAAGTAGAGTCCCTTCATGGGTGATTTTTTTTATTTTATTTACAGTTGATGTAGGACTGAGATTTATGAAAGATAAGTTAGCTAGCTTTGGTAAAAGTTTGAAGCTAGCGTTAAATGTTGATTTTTCACAGTAACTAAGGTCTGAAATTCACCATCTAAGTGATGTGAGACACTCTACCTCATAAAGTAAGGAAATAACATGTAAGTGCAGTGTTCTAAAGGGTGGCCGCCTAGCCTGCCTTGGCACTAGGTGACACCCTCCCAAGTCCCGCCTCACCCGTCTAGGTGCCTAGCTGATTTATCCTGTCTAGGCGGTTGCCTAGCGATTAGGCAGTAGGCGCTAGTCTGCCATCCGACTAGGAAAATAATCCTATAGAACTCGGGTCTTATGTATGTAAGGTTAGACCTTTTTAGAGCATGACACATGGCTTAAATTTCATGGGAGTGTTCATGAGGCAGTTAATGGATCCAAAGTTAATGCCACATGTTATGCTTCGAAGAGGGTCCAACCTCACATGCATAGGACCCGGGTCTTACATGATTATTTTCCACCCAACTAGTGCATAGCGCATAGTGTCTCCTCAATACAAACAACCTCTCTCGTTTGTTCATAGTCTACTATTTGTTTTTTGCTAAGTGTATATTGATTTCATGCTCATCTTAGTGAAGTGATAAACTTGTGGATCAGCTTTCACCATATAGTGCTCTGAGTTCATTGTACTTTATTTTTCTTGCGACTGTTAGTCACACTTCATTATTTAAATAATACAGTTAGTTGGTCTATGGATAAAGCTTTAGTTGTTCTGATAATTGTTACTAATTAGATAAAGATGGCACTGATTCTTATGTTTCTTAATCTTCTTTTTCCGCTTTCCTATCTAAAGCCTTATCTTTAGAGTTCAGAGCCTTCTGGAGCAAAGGATGGATGAAAAGAAAACATTTTGAATCATAGATAGATGATAGGTTGAGGGATGGAGTCTTTTCCTCTTTTGATGAAAAAACTGACAGTCAATGGCTTTAACCATCATTTAACAGCTGAAAAACCCTTATGAAGCTGACAAGGATCACATGAATCAGTGGTGTTTCATCTTTCTGATAGTAAATAATACCAAATAAGGCAAACAACAAACATTGATGGTAGATTCAAAATAAGCAAATAGACATTGTGGCATATGCACAACTTTCCCTTTTTATCAACATATAACCATGCAGTATCACTAACGCACGATCCGATGTCGTTTGCCAATCTTATCATGTTTTTAGAAAGTGTGGAACTATCATAAAATACAAAAAGGATTTTGATATAGAGTAATTGCTGCAGCAGCAAAGATGATGAGTTGCAATACGCAAATAAAAGGAATCTTGATTTAGATTATCGACACATTAATTCTATATTTATGCTCTTACTGACCTTTTTTGTTTCATATTGTCAGAAATCTCTGTTGTAAGTTAACATGCAAATAAAAAAGACTTCTGTGGAAAGTCACTCAACCATGATTATGCTGTGTCTAATCTAATGCAGTTGACTAAACATATTCTTAATCTAGTATTTATCCGGCTAATCTGATGTGGTGCAAGAATGTGGGCAAGGCCCAAATGCATTCATGTAATTGTGCCTGTGGGCTTTTTCTTCCCTTTTCGCACTGAGTTATCTGGATGCACCATTCATCAATATCCATACTTTTAGTTTAGCTTTTCTTTCTTTTTCCTGTGTTACTTTTGTCTCTTTTTGCTGGATGGATGCTGTCTCCTGCTAACCTATAGATTTGAGGCGGTGATCTCCGCTTGTCACTTAAGAGTGGTTACGTACTAAGACTCCAAAGCATAAAGTGACGAGTTGAGTTTAAGGTTAATTAGGGACAGCTTGGAACAATCATATGACTTACACGTAGATGTCTACAACTTCATCACTGAAGAAGTTTTAGTGCAATGGTTAGACCAAGTAGTGCTTGGGGCAAACAATTCCTGCGTATATTGGAAATCAGAAGTTCAGAACCATTGGCACATAGATATTCTTGACATTTTACAAGAAGCCCAATAGAAATTAAAAACACCCGCCCTGTGGATAGCAGCAGGCTGTAAGATTATCCTGGTGAGGTGATCCTGCATGATATCTTTGTGCATGCTGTTGCCTGAAAATATTTGTTAGATGACACCATCCTAAATCTCCTCACTGTTTTATCTTCTTGGGCATGATCTCATCTAGAATCCTCTGATCTAATTCCCTCAATCAAGCATTGCATCCTTCACCATCCTATGGGCTCATCTAAGCAACCTGAGCCCTTTAGCTCGCATGGCTACGATGTATTTGACACAGAACTGTTGTTAGTTCCCATTACCATCCTTTCCGTATTTAGGAAACGTGCTTCTTTCAGTTTCCTAATCATCTTAGTGGGATACTTTGAATTATGTCTAGTAATATTACTGAAGTAGTCCTTTTCATACTACATGATCGATGAAATTTCAGATATCAGAGTGGCCGTTGAGCTTGCAGATGTCAGCGCCGCGTGAAAGAACACATGCAGCTTTGTGGAGGAAGCAGCACTCACAGTTTATAATGATCCGTTCTCATAACACGTTTAACTTATTTTTTGTGTCAGAATTGCTTTTTTGTCGACTAACCACTCATTTTGCAGGTGCTTTACCTAGTAGGATTGCTGTTGACGGCCCAAGCAGCTCTTAAGGCAACAAATCAGCCTCCAATTTGCTAGATGGCTGATTCTGGTGCACACAAAGTGGAGGGGATCAAAAGAGAGTAATAAACAATAAAAAATATTATTTGTGAGTGTGCAAAGAATATATATATATAGCTGCTCCATTAGCTTTGCGTTTAAGCTTAAATGATTCCTTTTTCTTTCTTTTTTTTAGTATTTGGTGCAGTCCTTATTGTTCCAGCAGCTATATAGTTAATTTCAAGTTGCAGCAGCTATATAATTTATACCAAGTTGCAATGGATTCTCCTCGGATCTGTTAAAATTAGTGTAATTTCATGAGTCGTGATCAATCGAGTTAATTTACATTGTTTAACTTATCTAGCATGTTCTTTTTTTGAGCAATGCTTCCATGCTTTCTTTTCTAACAAGAGTAGCACTAATCTTAAAGCAAATGAAGAGGTAAGCAAAAAGCACTAATCTTTTTTTTTTCCTGCAGTTAGTAGTGGTGTTTCCATAAACCAACAAGGAATGGCACCAAATTTATGGCATGATTGGTATTCCTGTTTCTGTCTCACTTAATTACCCCTATCAAAGTAGGCAGTATGGTTTGGGAGGGGGAATACCTAACAGAGATTTCTAGACACTGAAAATGGGAATACTCTCAGTTGGGTTTTTTATAAGCTGGTGTTTTTTTATTATAGCTGGTTTATTTTACACTGTAACTGCTAGTAGTTTTTTTGTCGTAATTAAATTTAAAAAATTTTAAAATTGAAAAAAACATATTAACCCATCACAGATAATGCAAACGAATATGAAAAAAAAGAAAACCAAAAAAGTCTAAAAAGCCGGAAAGCTAGGAAAAGACAAAATAAAAAAGTTTCAGAAGCATAAGTTGACTTATATAAGCTAAAATGAGCACAGCCAGATCAAATGTATAGCTCCTTACGGCCAGTGTGTTTACAACCACCCAGGATGACCTTAGAGCTGGCTTGCAAAGGATGCAACTACACAAATGGCTCAGCATTTGTTTTCTTTTCTAATCTCCAATTCGCCGTGCTTTTTTCTCTCGAACCAGACAAATCCTCGATCCATTTTATGCAATTCTGATCTTCATGCTTGCATATGTGCTTCTTTGTAGTATTATCAGGCAGACAAGAGATGGTGCTGCGTGTGGCCCTCTGATTCCCAGGAAACCAACTGAGATGCAGCCCACTTGCCACCAGCAAAAGGAGCTTCACCTATGCCAAAAGCATTTGTCTCAATTGGCCGGTGAGGACCAAAGGGGCAGTCTTATCATACCAAATAAAATAATTCACACCATATTGTTGCACTCTTAAAGAGTCTATAAATACTTCAGCACAACCCCAGCTTATGATTCTACCTGAGGCAGACTACAGAGCACAACAGACCTACGCAAGTAGATAGGGATTCTGAAGAAAGCTTCATTCTTACACGAAGGGTAGACATGTATTCA
The DNA here is from genome assembly GCA_036346265.1 of Melocanna baccifera. Taxonomy (NCBI): domain Eukaryota; kingdom Viridiplantae; phylum Streptophyta; class Magnoliopsida; order Poales; family Poaceae; genus Melocanna; species Melocanna baccifera. The sequence continues at coordinate 17,067,529 of CM070687.1, forward strand.
AGGAGGACACTGCTGCACTCTCCATTCTCTGGTCAACCCTCTGGTCCAAGTCATCCTGTGGCTGCAACCACGGTCGCTGATGGTGGTGCTCCCGGAAGCAACTTTGATGCAAATGTCGTTATGATCCTAGCTGTTCTTCTCTGTGCATTGATTTGTGCACTCGGGCTCAATTCGATATTCCGGTGTGCGCTGCGGCGCTCGAGCCGGATGGTCGTGGATCCTGAACCAAACCCGGTCACACGGCTGGTTCAGAGCGGGCTGAGGAGGAAGGCCCTCAGAGCCATGCCGATCCTGGTCTACTCGGCTGGGTTGAGGCTCAGTGCTGCCAGCCCGATGTGCGCGGTTTGCCTCTCGGACTTTGAGGCTGGAGAGCGTGTAAGGGTCCTCCCCAAGTGCAACCATGGCTTCCATGTCAGATGCATTGACCGGTGGCTCTTGGCGCGGTCGACGTGCCCAACATGCCGGCAGTCCTTGTTCGGGGCGCCGCAGAAGGCGGCCGGCTGCTCCGAGGTGAGCCAGGCCGCGCCAGCGCCGGTCCACTCTGTCCTTGTGCCACTCGGACCTGAAGGTTTGGCCACTCCATATGATTTTTAGAGTCTTCAATTGCCTGTAATTGTTGCACGAAGGATAAAAGAGTGAGCTATAAAAGAGTAGAAGGTTGTGTTCGTTAGATGTTACTGCCAAACTGGCCTTGTACATTGTGTAGTCTATAGTAGAAGTTTGTACATTTCCTCAAAGAGTTCTAGTTCTTGTGTTAATACCAATTTTTGCTGGAGAAAATGTCATGGAAAATAGGTGCTATGGGCTTTTTGTGAATCACATTTGAATGCCATTTTGAAAAAGAAAAAAAAAACGGGGAGAAGATTGCAGGTCTAATCATATGGCAGTGCTGCACCACCATTATGGTGATTGGAGATCAAGCTTTAGTTGCTAAGGTTCAAGTTTCAGTGGGAGTGGCATATTCTCCAACCATTATTAAGAGATAAGGGCTTGTGATCTGCTTCATATCTATGCCCCCATAATTGACAGGGTCCACACCCGAGTAGCATGAGCAATTTGGCTATTTGTGTGATCTGCTGCCTGTATGAGCTGATCAGAAGGTAATTGGCCAATGCTAAAGCTCAGGTGATGTGTCGAAATGCTATTGCATATGCTGTTTTTCTTCTATTCCTCTAAAGTTAATGCATTCAGAGAATCTGCTAGCTTAGCTGTGTGGCTCTCGTGTGATTTGGCAAGGAAAAATAACATAAACGTTTGATTGTGCTCACTGAAAATGAAAACAGCGTGGATGCCCACTGAATAGAAAGATAGGCTCTTTTTGGAGCTTATATGGTTCCTTTGGACCAAACACTTCAATATCATAATGTTTACCAGGCCCACGTGGGCCTAGTGAGCTGAAGGCGGCTCAAGGACGACCGGACCAGGATAGGATCCGGTTTTCGGTCGTGGCAATTTTGTAGGAAAACTCTTGGAATTTTGGAAATGTCATACAACTCCTTGGTTTAAGGGAAATGGGTCCATTTGTATGGAAACCTTGCAAATGGGTCTCTGAAACTTTCGGAAGAAGTACGAGGACTTCCACGCAGCGGAATTTTGCAAGTTAAACCTAAGTATTTTTGAGAATCAGCTTTCCACCTTCGATAATCTTGCGAAATGAACCTTCAAGTTTTATTTACTTTCATTTTTACCTTTTTCTGGTATTTATTTTATTCTAGTAAGTAATTGCTAGAATTACTTTCAAGTCTTAGAAAATTACTAAAAATTAGTATAAATTTATTTGATGCTTAGGAAAATTATTTTCTTGTTATTTAGATATATTTGAGGTGTCCTCATGCTTGTAGAATAACTATATAATTCGTCGTTAGCATCTTTGCTAGTAATTGTATGGATTAAATTATATAAAAGATATGCATGATAATTTAGATTAATTTTTGCTATTCATATGATTGTTTCAAATACTTTTGATATCTGGTTAAACTCAAATTATATCGGGTGGATATTTGTATGATCTTAGTGCTATGTGGCCAAGGGAGGCAAAACGGATTGGGATTTCTCGATGAAAAGCACTTCAAACTTAAGACCTACTAATGGATATTGACAAGGATATAATAATCATCTATTCATTACGTCATCATATTTTCCGAATATACTTCTTAACGATGAACGAAAAATTTCATACAATAGTCGTAAGATATGCTACGATTACTTAGTCGTAAGGTCTACTACGACTACCTAGTCGTAGATTTTACTACGACAACCTAATTGTAAGGTCTACTATGACTACCTTGTCGCAACTCTTACTACGACCACCTAGTCATAAGTTATGCTATGACTACCTAGTCGTAAGTTATGCTATGACTAGTTAGCTGTAAGTTCTATTATGACGGTTTAGTCGTTCTCCTACATACAATTAACTTGCTCCTACAGTGGGTTAGCCTGATAAGGTAGTTAGAATGTATGTTATAACCGCACACAATCTTGCCCACGTCAATCTGACAACAACCGTTCTACGGCGAACTGCTACCCACATCTCTAACAAATAACCATCATCCAGCGGTTAACTCCCGAAGTATCAAGACGTCTTCTGACAAGAAGTAACCATCACCGATTCATCGCCAATATAATGGATGAATCTTGAGAAGTCTAGGGGATAAATCCTGGTAGGAAGTAATCAATTTTGTCAGCAGTGTGTAGTTTTCCGCACTGTTCACGCTTGTAAGCCTTTCCTCAGCAACAATAGCACAGGACGTAAGGTTGTTATTATCTCAAGATATTGCCTGAACCTATATAAAAATTGTTGTGTCTTTTATTCTACATGATCACATGAAAGCCTTGAGTACTTTCCTTTGAATCCAAAAAATCATACGTAAGATCGATATTAAAATATCGATAGATATAATCTCATGGAGATCACTTTAACAAAAGTATTTACCATATCCATCCTAGATTCTTCACACTAAAAATATGGTGCCATGGAGTACGTACTATGATATGGTCCGAGCTAATAACTACATACACCCGAGGCATATGCACTCGGAATTTTAAGGGTTGGCTAAGGGGGCATTGGGAGTAGCAAATAGAATGCAATGGATATAATAACGAGTGATGGCAAAATACTTTGGAAAAACTTAGGTCAAAATAGAGGTGATATCGCATAAGAAAATGGTCAGCTTAATTAGCCTAAGCAAATTAGTAGTGGAATTGCTTAAGCACCCAAGGAGGTATTTGGGAGATCATCATGTATGATGATAATTTTAAGTATATAAGATTTACTTGCAGTAATCTTAAGTCCCAAATAAAACAAAGAGACCTAGAGAGTTGTGTGGATCATGAGTAATCTTGATTTCCCAGTATGATGCTAAGAATTATATTCTTAGAATTGAGACAAACATATATATGATCACTAGCTTTTGGTCAATGTATATGCTCAGTCTATAACTTGAGATCCCCCAATCCATGTCTATGGATAAGTTAAACGATATGGCATCGTTTTGGTGAGGGGGAGTATCATGGGGCATCTGATTTCATGAAGTGTATTTAGGGGGACATATGAGAATTAATTGAGCTCATGATGGGGCTATATATGTACTTTATGGTATAGATTAATGCGTCCACTAAGTGGATGCATGATGCTCTCATTAAGTGGATATTATCCATTAACGATTATACTTCAGGGAGATAAATTGCTATAACCCAGTAAGGGCCCAATTTTGGAATAATTGGATCCAATCCATCTTAATGGACGAAGTTAAGAATTTACAATGAAATCGTTTGTTGTTTATTGTACAATTCTAGGTATGAGTTTTATATGATTATACAAAATGCCTTAAATCATAGAAATTATCATCCAATAGAGATTGGGGATAGCCAACTTAGATTTAGAATATTTATACATGATGTTGCATATGAGTCCAGTACACTGTATATACCTCCTGCAGTTAGTGCGTGTGGAATACTTCCTACATAAATCACCACCATAAGCGTAATATCATATATATCAACTACATGTTGGATATATGCATTGGATATGAAATACCTTAAAGGGCAGGATAGGGGATTTCGATATGCTACTTGATGAAGATATTATCCCATCATTAGGGGGAGGATTAAGCCCATGTTTAGAATATCGCGACGCTTTCATGAGATGAAAAAAAATCTTTGGCTGCCATGAGCAAAGGCTATGAGCAGACACCAACACACTAGTCAAGTTGGACGGATAGTTCAGAAGATACTCTCACATGATATGAGTGGGGAGTTTGCGAGATATTGTAAAGGAGTAATTATGCATAGAGTGCTAATATCATAAATATATGTCAATTTATGTAAGACGACTTATAATGCTAAAAGAATCTAAGGGCTGACGTGGCCACCCACAATGCAGTGACCTTGCAGTGCACACCACAATTCCCTGAAAAAAATGCCATAGAGGAGGGCCTCACTTGGGACCCCACCCAGATGTTTGCCATATGGCCTTTTTAGTGATATTTAGGAGCTACATAGCAGCATCTAAAGTAGAATTTATTTCCATTGTCTGTAGGCCGATGTGGTCACCCACGGCGCCGCTGGGCCACATTCGTTGGCTGGTTAAATGGGTGTTCAGAATGACGTTGATTTATAACTTTTTACTATAATTAACTTATTTTTACCTAGCTAAGTTGGCTTTTTGGTATAATTAAATTTAAAAAAAATAAAAAATATGTTAACCCATCACTGATAATACAAAAGAATACAAGAAAAATGACAAACAAGCTTAAAAAAACAAAACAATTAGAAAAAAACGAAAAAAAGAAATAGTAAAAAAAACCGAACCCACCAAGAAAAAACAGCGCGAAAAAAAAAAGCAAAGATCCAATTCCCTCTGGTGGGCCCGTCGATCCTCTCCAACGTCCTCTCAGCCAGTAGCATCCCGCTGTCACCATCCCTTGGATCGCTACCACCAGCCAACTCATCTGTACCGTCCACCGCATCAGACGGTCACAAACCACCCACACCACCCCTTCTCGCCATCCAAATTTTTTCGCGATCCCGCCTTCCCAGCCGCTACAAATACCCCGCGTCCCCGCCCCAGAAATCGAAATCCTCACACCTCCCAAATCCTCCGACTCTTCTCGCGCCTCCGAGTCTTTGAGTTGAGATCGTCGAGATATGGCCCGCACGAAGCAGACGGCGCGCAAGTCGACCGGCGGGAAGGCGCCGCGGAAGCAGCTGGCGACGAAGGCGGCGCGCAAGTCGGCGCCGGCGACGGGCGGGGTCAAGAAGCCGCACCGCTTCCGCCCGGGCACCGTCGCGCTGCGGGAGATCCGCAAGTACCAGAAGAGCACGGAGCTGCTGATCCGGAAGCTGCCCTTCCAGCGGCTGGTGCGGGAGATCGCGCAGGACTTCAAGACGGACCTCCGGTTCCAGTCCTCCGCCGTCGCGGCGCTGCAGGAGGCCGCCGAGGCCTACCTGGTGGGGCTCTTCGAGGACACCAACCTCTGCGCCATCCACGCCAAGAGGGTCACCATCATGCCCAAGGACATCCAGCTTGCGCGTCGCATCAGGGGCGAGAGGGCCTGATGAGCTCGTCCTCTTCCCGTTGTTGGTTGCTCTCTTCGGTTTCTTTCTTGGTTTGTAGTGTAGGACGTGGTAGAACCTGGATGGGTGGCTCGTCGCTTCATGTTATCTTGTACTTATCGTTTGCATGTTGGATTCGCTTCAATGGAATATGATTAGTGCTTGGTGAATGGATCTGTTCTTGCATGATTTGCTGCCTTCTGGATGCGGTCTTTGACCTGGTCTCTGGATTTGATCTGTTTTAGTATGCAGATCGACTTGGGTGTTATCAACCGGAACATGTTAATCGGAGCAAATGAGTTGCTGAAAACTCCCGTGGTGAATGCATGCTTGAAGTGAAATCGGGCTACCATGTTGCATTTTGCCCTGTAGTTGGGCCTCCTCGTTGCTCGGCGACGGCTGACTCAGCCAGTCTGGGCCCATTACGGCACGAGGCCCAACCCCCAAATGGCGATGGTTCTGGGCGGATCGGCCGGTGCTCGCCGTCGCTTCCATGTCGCTCCGTCCGAGCCCCCTCCCCAGTTCGGTCGGTGCTCGGCGAGTCGGCTGCAGCCCTTGGCCGACCGCTGCCCCGCCGCGCTACTCGTGGTCTAGGTCACAGCCGAACCCCCCGTGAGCAACTTCCAAAGACTTATCTCTGCCTTTTCTGAAGACTATTATCTGCTTTGGTAAGACTCCCAAAGATCCTTTATTTGCTGCCTTTTGGATGTCATAATGTGGGTCACTGGTTTTGATTTGTTTTAATTTTGCAAAGCGTAACTAACGATTTTTATGGCGTTAAGGGCCCGCTCAAGTGAGCTTTTGATCGCCACAATCGGCTTCTTTTCCACTGTTCAGCATTAGGTAGTAGCTGTTCACATTGTCTTTTTCCTTTTTTTTTCTCGAATTTTTGTATTTTGTTTTTTCTGTATTCTTTTGTATTGTTTGCACTAGATTAGCGTACCGTTTTTATTTTTATATTTTTTTTTAAAATTTAATTATGTTTAATAAGCTAACTCAATTACAGTAAAAAATCAACCAGCTACAGAAAAATTTCAGCAAAAGTCAAAAGCCATCGCTATTCCGAACGTCCTCTAAAATAGTTGGATGAAATCAGTCCGCGCATGTTAATTTGAGCGCACTAGCTATGGTACACGTGCAAAGCATGTTTTTCCCAATATATATTGCGCACCGAATATATCTATTGTAGTATAATCTCATCAAATTTAGAATTCCCTTACAAAACCAAAAATATCAACAACCCATGCATAGTAGGAAGAAAAAAGATATGATGACACAACATTTTCCTACTTTTGTGTCGAATAAGGGTAACTTGATCGAAACAAATATATTCATCCAATATTGATCCTAGTGGCTTGCTATTAATGTAATTTCCATGGTCTAGAAATGCAACTTAAAAAATGCTACTTCGATTACGGTGCTCTTGCCCAACTGCAGCACTTGTCCATTAACAACCTAGGCGACCCATTCATTGAGAGCAACTACGGTGTCCACCCCAGGCAGTTCGAATTGGGGGTGTTGGATTGGTTTGCTCGTTTGTGGGACCTGGAAAAAGGATGAATATTGCGGATACATTACAAACTGTGGCACCGAAGGAAATCTGCATGGAATTCTTGTAGGGTAACTACTTGTATTGTCTATAGAGGAATCACTTTCTTGTAAAATCTTATTTACATCTGCAAACTGTTTTACAGAAGAGAAGTCTTTCCTGATGGAATCTTGTATGCCTCTCGTGAGTCCCACTACTCAGTATTCAAAGCAACAAAAATTTACAGGATGGAATGTGTTAAAGTGGAGACTCTTGTCTCTGGAGAAATAGATTGTGCAGATTTTGGAAGAAAGCTGTTTGGTAACAAAGATAAACCTGCCATTATTAATGTCAACACTGGTGAGCTATCCTTGTTGCACCACCTACCAAATCTATGCCTCATGGTCATGCGGCTGCTTCTAAATTCAGTTGTTTCATCATGCAGGAACAACTAAGGGAGCAGTTGATGATCTTGACTTGGTTATTAAAACACTCGAGGAAAGTGGATTTCAGAATCGCTTTTTTTATACACTGTGATGGTGCTCTATTTGGCCTGATGATGCCATTTGTTAAGCGGGTAACTCCCAATTTGTCTCCCCTAATGCCATAACAATTGCTCTTCTAGCATGACAATTTATTCTCCTTGATTTAATTTATATATCGCTGTTCATTAGGCACCTAAGGTGTCCTTTAAGAAGCCCATTGGGAGTGTCAGTGTGTCTGGTCACAAGTTTGTTGGATGCCCCATGCCATGTGGTGTCCAGATCACAACGTTGACGCACATCAATGCCCTTTCTAGCAATGTGGAGTACCTAGCTTCAAGAGATGCTACAATCATGGGAAGCAGGAATGGTCATGCTCCCATCTTCCTCTGGTACACCCTGAACAGGAAAGGCTATAGAGGGTTTCAGAAGGAAGTTCAGAAGTGCTTGAGAAATGCACATTATCTGAAAGATCGGCTCAAGGATGCAGGAATCAGTGCGATGCTTAATGGACTCAGTAGTACAGTAGTATTCGGGAGGCCAAAGGATGAGGAGTTCGTGCGACAGTGTCAGCTTGCTTGTGAGGGAAATATATCTCGTGTTGTGGTAATGCCCAATGTCACCATCTATAAGCTGGACAATTTCTCAAATGAGTTGGTGGAGAAGAGGGTGACCTGGTACCAGGGGGACGTGCCCATCTCCTTGCATTGCAGGAGATGTAGGTCAGGAGAACTGTCTCTGTACTCTGCACAAGAAGTGAGGTTGTTGGGATGGTCTCTCTTGTTCACCTGTGAGTTGAAATGTTGAATACTTGAGTATCTACATTGTTTTTGCGTTGTATTTCTCACCTTGCATCCTTCGGTGTTTCTTTCTTGTTGTCATGCTGTCATTTAAATGAAGCGAATCAAGCCTGTGTCACCTCAGTTCATCAGTCTCTGTGCTTATAAGCCAGAATTTAGCATAGTAGTATGCTGAACTGTATATGGTCTTATATGTAAGTCTTTCTTCACCTTTTCTTCTAATAAAGTTCTATCAAATGACAGGTGCAAAAGAAGTGACTGGCTTATCCATAACAGAGCTTGTTTTGTTTCAAAGAAGCATAGCAATTTTATTAATGAGACATACTTGTCATCAAAAGTTGGAATTGTTGTCATCTTTCCCTTTAGCTGGCATGGGCCGATAAACACATGGGTAGAATTAGATTTGATTTATCGAGGACTGTAGGAATCCACTACCTCCAAGGTATGATGTGTACAACTTAAGTCGTGTGGAGGAGCTTTGGCCTTCACTGTATGATGTGCCAGCGAATCCGAAGAAACTATGTCTTGTGTACGCTCCAAACCTTGCATACGGTCTGAACACTGAGCTCTGCCCTACGTACGCTCCAAACCCTAGGTACGGTCTGAACGCTGAGCGTTGCCCTACGTACGCTCCAAACCCTGGCGCCGTGTACTGCTCCTTGGAAGTAGCCGAGAGGCCTGTATCCTCATCGGTGGACTAGCCGAGACCCCCTCGGTGAATTGAAGGTTACAAGATGGAACGATATTAGTCAAAATAATCATTCTGGATGTAGACCATGAATCTCATACCTCCTGGATGCGCAGTGCAGATGACCGACGGGGAGCGCTACTCTGTGTAGGGGGGCGGAGAGTAGAAGTGATGCATCCCGACGACGGACCTGCGGCGGAAGAATGCCTTGATGTTAGCAAAACGTAAGGTATAACAAGAAAACAAAACGTAGATTTGTACGTAACTTACTTCCTTGCCGATCTGGCCCATGTAAACAGAGATGCTTTGATGGAGTGGATTGGCGTCTCAGGCTATCAAATCCTTTGGATGAGCCACTTTGAAAAGCGTGCGTGTGTGTAAAACCTGATATTCTGTTGGGTTAATAGGTTAGTCTATGTAAATGAATGAAATCCAATTAGAAGTGTTGGTTAGGGTTTATTATGAGCCTCTATATATAAGAAAGGAGAAGTGTGAATTATGCATGTGCTAAGCTTTGGGAGTCTTGACTAAGTCTTTGAGAGTTGGGGTTAAGGTTTCCAAGTGAAAACTTTATGTGTGTGCTCCATGGAGAGGGAGCTTCCCCTCCAAGAGTGGAGTGACTTTAAATATCCTCCCCCAAGTAAAATGAAGACCTAAATTTTGTCAAAGTGAGTTTTGCTATGGATTTCTCCTTGTGCTTTTTATTTGCTTAGCTTTCTTGTCTAGATTTCCTCCCTCCTTGATCTTGCTGGTTCCCAACAATGTGTGGATGATGAAAAAACCTCCTAAAGGCTAAATTCTATCCATTTAGGCTACGCTATAGCAAGTTCTTGGTGTTTTCTTTGGTTTGCCTTGTTTTGATGTGATTTGCTTTGTTTTGGGCAAAAGTCAAAACTTTACCAAGTAGTTTATTGATCCATTGATAGAATAGCTTCATAGGACCTTGAGAAAACTATGTTTTAAGTTTCAAGTCTTTTAGTTCAGTAGATTAGCAGTTAGGCTAATTTAAGTTCTTGGCAGCGAATTGTTTTCTCTTCTGGAACGGTGATCGGTTAGACCGCTGTGACCTGAGCGGTTAGACTGTCTAGTCTCGGCCCAATGGTGTGATGCCTTTGGTTAGACTGGCCAGTTGATGTTTTGGCCCGTTTGCTACTTATTTTATTCCATTGGCTTGCTGGATTTTGTTTTGTGATTGTTTCCGCTATGCATCAGAACTTATTAGCTTTGGAATGACCATGTTTGTTGGAAGAGAATTTAGGGCATGCTCCAAAGGGCTTACAAGATGAGGCTTATGCCTTTTTTATGTGTATTGTGGCTGAAAAAGCATTTTAACGTCTGTTAGCGTTTTTGAGTAAAAAAAAGAGAAAAAATAGTAAAAAGTTATTAAACCCCACTATATCTTTTGGGATAATGTAAATAAATAAGGAAAAAAAGGTCAAAAAACAAAAAAAAGAAGCTAAAAAAATTAAAACCCGTTTGGAGCGAGGCCTAAAATGAGAGAAACTATATGATATACCTTGCACTTGAATGGATTAGCGGGACTGCTGGACGGATTTGGCACTATCACACGGTAAAAATACCAAATCTAGCATTCTGTGCGATAAAATTCCAAATTTGGCTCCCATCCAACCACACGACTCACGCGAGCGTGACACGCGTTAGTCGTGCGGTCGGGGAGCGCACGACTCCATTGTTCATCATGAGTCGTGCGGTCTCCGACCGCACGATTAACACATGTCTGCTCGCGTGAGTCGTGCGGTCGGAAGGGAGCCAAATTTGGAATTTTATTGCGCAGGTGGCTAGATTCGGTATTTTTACCGTGTGATAGTGCCAAATCCGTTCAAAATTCGATTAGCGGAGTGTCTATCTATTTATTATTAAAAGTCGACGACAGGTCTTTTAGAGTTACTAAAAAAAGAGAAATATATTAGAAATTCTTATAAAAAAGTAAAATATTTGACTCTTAATTAAGTGGACCCAAGTTTTGACAGTTCAGACTAAAAAAAATTCGGCAAACATAATCTAAACTAAGAGCTCTCAAAAAAATATATTAAATTCTCTAACAGCCGCCACCGCCGCAGGAGCGGCTACCCGCAAGAGGAGCATGTGGAACACCGGCGACTACGAGGCGACGCGCGAGCTCGGCGGGGGCGGTTCCGGCGTCGACGTCGAGGCGCTCCACCACCACTCTGGCGAGGCCGTCGCCGTCAAGTCCCACTGCCGCGCGCCCGCTGGCTCCAGGAAGAGGTCCTACCCCTACGCCGCTGCCGACGACGAGTTGTTGCGCGAGGCCGAGTTCCTCACAATCTGCGGCGGTCACCCCTCCGTCGTCACGGGCGAGCACTCCCTCGTGATGGAGCGCGCAGAGCCCAGCCTCCAGCACGTCCTGTACAACCTCTGCAGCGGCCGGTCGCTCCCGGAGGCCGACGTGCACTGCGTGATGCGGCAGCTCCTGCGCGGCGCCTAGCACATGCACGGGAACCGCGTCAATGCGTCATCCACCGCGACATCAAGCCGGGGAACATCCTTGTCGGCGGCCGACGACGGCCTCGACGCTGTCAAGATCTGCGACCTGGGAATCGCCGTCGACATGGCCGAGAAGCCGTCGTACCTGCGCGCAGGCGAGATCCGCTACATGACGCCGGAGGAGATCCTGGGGAAGCCCGACTACGACACGATGGTTGACATGTGGGCCATCGGCTGCGACATGGCCGAGTTCCTCGCCGGCAAGCCTCTGTTCCGCGGGAAGGACGACGCCCTTGTGCTCCTCAGGATCTTCGACGTGCTCGCGTTCCGGGCTACAGGTACTGGCCGGCCTACTACTCCCTGCCGCTCGCTGGCAAGGTGGTGACGCCGCCGCGCATCCGCCACCGCAACCGACTGCGCGAGTTCTTCCCCGAGCACCGCCTGTCAGAGGAAGGCTTCGATGTCTTGAAGGGGCTCCTCTCCTGCAGCACCGACAGGAGGCTGTCGACGACCGCCGCGCTCCAACTTCCCTGGTTCGCCGACGCCGTCGACGATGCTTCCGCCGCATGATTCGATGATCTTTTTAGTGCATATCACCATGTAACAGTGCATAGAACAGTGTCTCTGCTCCAGTTTGGTTGATGTGACCAAGAAAAATTTATCTACCATGAATCTGTTTGAGATCTGTTGTACAGTGCTTGATCAGTCAATATAATTATGTTGTCATCATCTTTGTCAATTTGGATCAGCAAGGTCGCGTTGATTTGACAAGTTTCATGCCCATCAATGAGCTCTTGAGTTTAACTCTACTTCTCACGAAGTAGATAACAAGTTGAAGCTATTGAGTCTGTGATCCCAGACCTGAAAATCTGTACATTCTACTAGACCTGAAGAAGTCTGAAGAAATCTAGTCTCTAACTCTGATAAATAGCTTCTGTTCCCCTCTTTGCTAAGGTTTGGAGCTCTGAACATTGCAAAGGCTGCAGAAACTAGTATTTTGAACCCTCGTGGATGAATTTGAAGTATGCATCTTATGTATACTCTGAGAAAAACGATGCACAGAAATACAGAATCATCGAGAGATTGTGCCACTAATAAATTAAGAAACAAGTAGGGAAAAGTTCTAATATTTGGAGGAAGCTAAAGTTAGACAACGTTAAACGTACGGAAATTAGTCCAAACTAGCATAGTGACCAATGACACATCATTTAGAGTTGCTGAGGAAAAAAATGCTAGAAATTCTAAAAAAAAAACAAAACATCTCTTAATTTAGTGGACCGAAGTTATAACGGTTTAGATAAAAAGAAAGAGTCAACCTAAACAAAAAAAAATAGAACTAAAAATAAATAAAGACTCATGCGAGAGGTCACTCAGCGCCCTTAAACGAAGAGTCACGAGCCTGTGCGGAGCGTCGAATTCGCCATAGGTCCGGGTGCGGCCGAAGTCGTCACGTCGGAATGCATGCGGAATCGGAAGCTACCTAGAACATTTCATGTGCACGAGACTCGTACGATGGGCCAGTCAGCCATCTCGCGAGAACCTTTTGCCCAGACTCGCCTCGCCCATGTACGAAGGAAATCACTGAATATGTATCACTAAACCAATTATATATGCTTTAAGAATGATGTCCGTGTAGACACGCGGGTCACTATGCTATTTACACCAAAAGTTGATGTTTATGCCTAAAGGGATGGTGCTATTGGAAATCGTATCAGGAAGGAGGAACTCGTGTGCACCAAGCTCTTCTGGTGGCAATCATGACATTTATTTCCCTTGTGCATGTCGCACGCAAGATTCTTGAGGGAGATGTGAGAAGCTTGCTGCATCAACGCGACAGGCCGGCAAGTCACTAACACGACCGATCTCCCGCAAGATTTCTCGAAGTGAGGGAGAATTCCATCAGTACTCATTGATCAGACAGCATCTTATCACTGCCGCTGCCTACGCGGCATCTTATCGCGCGCCGATCGGTTTCGCCCGTCGCCGCCACAGGGGCAGCTGCTCGGCAAGCCTCCTCGGCCATGGCGGACGTGCTGCCCCGGGAAAATAGGCGACTCACGCGTTCCGGCCCAGCCACCCCTCCGCTGATCCGACAACCCGACGCGATTGAACACCCGCGCGCCTCCACGTCTCTCGCAGCCCGGGCCTTTCTGCTGCCTCGCTCAGGAACCATCACGCTCCAGCTCGCTTATACAGGTGTGGACATACATCCCAGTTGTTTAGACATTTCCTAGACTGGAGTGTTAGGTATCCGGCCTCCAGTCCATAGCAACCATCAAATGACAGGGATAGTTTAAGCTCTGCTCGACAGCAATTGTCACTGGTCAAAACTCGTTCTAGAGCAGTTTGGATTGACAAATGGTTTATGTACAAAGAGTACAGCCAAAATTGGTTCACGTCTCTTCTAGTAGCAATCAGCAGGCGGGTGTTACTTTTTCTTTTTAAAATTTGACAGATGAGAGCTATTCTTACGATATCACTTCACCGGAATAAAAAATAAACAGAAAAAGGATTTTGCGTTAGAGGGTTGTTGGTTCAGGATGACATCTAACAAGAAGATAAGAAAAAAAAAAATCGTTAATCAGTCATTGGTTTTCATCCACTAATGTGTCATGTGCACAACTAGCAATCTCAATCAACCATAAAACGTGCCCATTTTCTAGAAGACCACACGTCCTTGCCGTTCCGTGTACGTTGCGCGGTTGATCACTGTAGTCTAAAGATCTTACATCATCACTGACATGTTTTCACTCTACTAATTTGGCAGTTGTGCACTTGTGCTTGACATCATCACTGACATGTTTTCCTAGACTTATGTTTTTTCTATGTGTCTTGCATTGATGCATGCCATTTTTCCAGTTATAAAGCAACAACGACCACTGAGCACCAATCATGCATTTGCAGTCTCTGCAACTGCAAGCTCTGTCTCTCCCTCAGTTCGTCATGCCTCTTGTCCTCATTGTTTTCACTACGCTCTTCTCCCTAAACATCCCTGCAAATTCTGCCATGACGGACACCATCTCAGTTGGCCAACCACTTGTCAGCGTCGGCAAGCTCGTCTCCCAGAATGGCAGGTACGCGCTTGGCTTCTTCCAAACAGGCAGTGTGTCCTCCGAGAACACTACCAACTGGTACCTAGGCATATGGTTCAATAGTGTCCCCACGCTGACTCCGGCATGGGTTGCAAATAGGGATAGCCCAATCAAGAACACTGCCTCATTGGAGCTCACAATCTCCCATGATGGAAACCTTGCCATCTTAAACCTGTCTAGCAACTCCATAGTCTGGTCTACCCAAGCAAACATCACAACTAATGACACCATTGCTGTCCTCTTGAATAGTGGAAATCTCATCCTACAGAATTCGTCAAACTCATCAGACATTTTGTGGCAAAGCTTTGACTACCCCACAGATACATTTTTCCCTGGGGCAAAGCTTGGATGGGACAAGGTCACCGGTCTGAATCGCCGTCTTGTTTCTAGGAAAAACTTGGTCAACCCAGCTACCGGTATATACAGTGATGGGTTAGACCCCAGTGGTGTTAACCAGTACATCTTTACAATTCTGAACTCGTCCATATCATATTGGTCCAGCGGTGTTTGGAACGGCCAATACTTTTCCTTGATGCCAGAGATGTCAAGGCGCTATCTTTTCAATTTTACATTTGTCAACAATGATCAAGAGAAGTACTTCACATATTACGTAGACGATGAAACCATGGTTATTCATCAATTGTTGGACATCTCAGGTCAAATGAAGACGTATATTTGGCTTGAGGGATCAAAAGATTGGGTAATGATGTACGCCCAACCTAAAGCTCAATGTGATGTCTATGCAATTTGTGGACCTTTCACTATTTGCAATGACAATGCACTTCCATCTTGCAATTGCATGAAGGGATTTACCGTGAGATCACCCAAGGATTGGGAGCTAGATGATCGAACCGGTGGGTGCTTCAGAAATACTCCATTAGATTGCATTAGCAACAAAAGCACAAGTTCGACAGACAAGTTCTACAGTATGCCATGCGTTAGATTGCCCCAAAATGCCCATAGCATGCAACTTGCTGCCAGTGCAGGTGAATGTGCGCAAGTTTGCCTAAGTGACTGTTCTTGCACTGCTTATTCCTTTGGTGGTGGATGCTCTATTTGGCAATATGAATTGCTTAACATAAGACAAGACCAATGTAGTGGCACCACCAGCACAGATGGAGAAACTCTTTACCTACGCCTTGCCGCCAAGGAATTGCAGAGTCAGGAAGCCAACAGAAGAGGAGCGATTATTGGAGTTGTCATTGGTGCATGTGTTGTTGCTTTAGGTATGTTTGCACTGATCCTACTACTGATTTGGAGGAACAAAACAAAATTCTCTGGTGGTACATCGAACAATGCTGAAGGTTTCAACGGTATCATTGCATTTCGGTATATTAATTTGCAACGTGCAACTAGAAGTTTCTCGGAGAAGCTTGGGGGAGGCAGCTTTGGTTGCGTGTTCAAGGGGTTTCTAAGTGACTCCACAACCATAGCAGTGAAAATGCTTGATCATGCCTGTCAAGGAGAGAAGCAATTTAGGGCCGAAGTGAGCTCGATTGGAATCATCCAGCATATTAATTTAGTTAGATTAATTGGTTTTTGCTGTGAAGGTGGTAGGAGATTGCTTGTTTACGAACACGTGCCAAATCGTTCTCTTGATCTCCATTTATTTCAGAGCAATACTACAATCTCCTGGAGTACCAGGTATCAAATAGCCCTTGGAGTTGCTAGGGGACTGTCCTACCTGCATGACAGCTGTCAAGATTGTATCATACATTGTGATATCAAACCAGAAAATATCCTTCTCGATGCTTCGTTTGTTCCAAAAATTGCAGACTTCGGGATGGCAAAGCTCTTGGGAAGGGATTTTAGCCGAGTATTGACTAGTATGAGAGGAACTGCAGGATACCTTGCACCTGAATGGATTAGTGGTGTTGCTATTACACCAAAAGTCGATGTTTACAGCTATGGGATGGTGTTGTTGGAAATGATATCCGGAAGAAGGAACTCATACGCACGATGTTCTTGTGGTGGCGACCATGATATTTACTTCCCCGTGCTTGCCGCGCATAAACTTCTTGAAGGAGATGTGGGGAGTTTGATAGATCACAGATTACATGGTGAAGTCAATCTGAACGAGGCTGAAATATTTTGTAAGGTTGCTTGTTGGTGCATACAAGATGATGAGTTTGATAGACCAACAATGGGAGAGGTGGTTCAGATTCTGGAGGGTTTAGTTGAAATCAGCATGCCCACGATGCCAAGACTACTTGAAGCTATAGCTGGAAGCTCGCATTCGACATGCTCCTAGTTTTTTTTTAAGGCAAACATTTCAGTTCGAGAATCGACGAAAATAGTTGTATTTTCCTTGTGTTACAAATAAAGTTGTTATCTGTAAAAAAAATTAACATGTAGTATATGTATGAGTGACAGAGCGTGCAACTACTTTCACCGATTCTGTCATAAGGACTATATGTAGCGTTGGTAATTCCTGTCATCTTCTTTCTTGTGCAATGAAGTTGTTTACCACCTCGGTTCGATTGATTTAACATCTTGCGTCGAGGAGTAGTACGCTGTTGTTCTGCTTATCTAGTTTCTTTAGGACTTGTTCTACTTATCTGGTTACATAACTCTTGACTGAATTAACAGCAAGTAAAGCTCAGCTCGTCTTTTTTTTTTTTAAAAAAAAGAATCAGCTCAGCTCGGACCCAAGGTTACACGAGGACTCTTGCAGTTGACTGTGGATGTCGCATGGTGGGATAGATGAGAATGCGATGAGATGCCGTACGGGCCCTACATGAACGCAACAGGCCGGCAAGCTCACACCATTACACGACCGACTCTCGCAAAATCCAGTGATCAGATCAGATCCACGAGAGAGTCTGAAAACACCAGCACACAGCCCACCCGCACGGGTGGCGCGTCTCCTAGAGGTGGGCATTGGGCACGGCACGGCTCACCGTGCTTCAGCCCGCGTCGTGCCATATTGGTTCAGCTTGGTCACCCTATCGTGCTGTGTCGTGCTAACCTGGCTCACCTCCAGTTAGGCCCAGGTACGACCCAAAACCTATCGTGCCGGTGTTTGTACCATGTCAGCCCAAGTCTAACCCGAAGTAACTATATACGATGAAGGCAGTGGCAACGATGGCGGCGGCCGCCATCTTTATTTCTCTTGTACCCGCCTCGGCCTTGTTAAAAATTAGTTAAAATTGAATTAGTTGCGTAAAAATATAGGCACGTAATGATGTAAATATTTTAGAGGAAAAGTAACAATATGTGTACAATATACTAGCCTTGTGACGTACATGTATGCTTACCAAATGTAGGTATATACGGAATGGGACCGCATTATATGTTGTATATTTGTATAAATACTGAGAGTCTATCGGAGAGAGTGTGGAAATGGCATGCATGCCTTTCCTTGAACTTAGGAAGGTCCTGAAGTTTGGAACTACTATTATATCTGTTAAACCTCAAATCAATAGAGTAGAAAAACAATACAATTAGCAATAGTTATATGTAAGAACAAAGATAGCGTCATTTGGTCAAACAACTTGTGTCTGCATATGTGTAATGAAAGCATGTGTGACATCTCGGGGTAAACTTGGAGCGAGTAGCTTGCTCATGGATATTCCCAGTCATCTGCTCTAGAGGGTGTTTGTCCCCGAATATGAAGCGGTGGTCCTAGTACAGACGTAGCCTCTACCTCACGGGTTATGGAGATATGAACAGAGCCACTCGAAGCGCCGGTAAAGGTGGGAGGAGGCTACTCTACTGAAGCTAGAGAAGTAGAAGTATACACTCTAACCAACTTAGAAGTGGCTAGAGGATTGATTAGGTTCTCATCCTCTAAGTCAGAGTCATCATCGACGGAGATGCTCTCCCTATCATCGTGTACTTGTGTACTTACACCGTTGGGTCTAATATCAGAACTAGTCTCATCAAAAGTGATTTCATAAGTCTCAATAATTTTGTTAGTATCCAATTAAATACATGATAGCCACGAGAATGAGCAGGATATCCAAGAAAAATATTATCATAACATCTAGATTCAAATTTATCTAAGTTGCCATGTTTAAGAATGAAGCACTTACAATTAAAAATCTTAAAATAAGAGATGCTAGGTCTATGACTAAATCGAAGCTCAAAAGAAGTCTTGCCTATGACGGATCTCAAGAAAATCCTATTGGACACATAGCAAACGGTAAAGATCGCCTCAACCTAAAACCTCCTAGTGATGTTGTGCTTATCTAGCAATGGTTATAGCCATCTCTACAAGAATTCTCTTTCTTTTTACAGACCTATTCTGTTTGGGAACTCTAGGTAAGAAAAACTAGTGTTTTAATCCTTTCTCAATGTAAAAAATGGCAAAGAATGAGTTCTTAAATTCTGTGCTATTGTCATTTCTAATAGCTTTCAAGACTCCTAAGAGGTCAACTGCTAATTTAAGGCCAACTTTCTAAAGCAGTCAAAGGCCTTATTCTTAGAAATTAGAAAATATACCTAAGAATACTTGAAGAAGTTATCTACAATGACAAGCACATAATACTTCCTCTTGTAGACTAAACTCTAGAGGGACTAACTGTGCTTAAGTGAGGAAGCTGTCCAGATCCATCAGTCATCACTAAAGTAACAAATGGATGAGAGCAGAAATTATCTTACCATGTCTACAGAGTGTGTGCACTAGATCTCTAGCACTCTTAAGCAAACTTAATCCTCTAATCAGATTCTTGCTACTAACTCTAGTTAAGTGATTGAAACCTATGTATCCAACCATACGATGCCACAATACTAAGTTATGAGAGTCAGAAACCACAAGACACTTTAGGCTAGAGGTAGAAGAAATACTGAAATCAGCACTAAAGATCCTTTAAAAGTTAGAAATCCCAAAGACATACTCACTTGAAGAGTTTAAAACTCTACACTCAATACTATTGAACCTCACTTCTAGACTCTAATTAAGAAGCTGAGAGACAGATAACAAATTATACCCCTATCTTACTTACCAAAGGCTGAAACATGACATCTTTGGATTGAGCAGAAGCCTCCAGGAGAACATGCCGTATTTTTATGCAGTGCTCCCGTAAGAATGTCTCACACTTGTGTTGTAGACATCGGTTGCACTGCAGAAGATCCAGAAGTAGCAGAACAGTATAGAGCTGCTTATCCAAAAAGCCGCCGTTCTCATATCCTTCTCCATTTTTTTTTTGGGTAATTTTCAGCGCTGCAGCGCGTGGTCTGTAATTCCAAACAATGGCTCGACAAATCTGAGCACATGGTGATCTAGAATAGATTTGATGACATTTTGTCATACAGAAGCAATTGAATTGTGCGCACATCGCGTCGAACTTAGAGCCGATGTGTCCATTTCTGTGTCTAGTCCTGGCCTTCAGGTTGATGAGGGACCGTGGGACATGCTTGCGAAGCAGCATCTCCCAGGGATTGAGGGCAATCCAATTACACGTGCGGAAAATATGAACAGTTGGTACTTTCCCTTTTTCTCCTAACCGGTGGTCTCAATGGTGCTGTGCCTCTCTCTGCTCTATGGAGAAAAATCTGCTGGGGCGCAATATCGATATGGTTCTAGTGCAAAGACAGCAAGGGTTTCTTGTTCCTGAGTAAATAGCAGGAGACAACCAGGGTTTCAGAGGCTGATAGGACAATCTCCGAAAAGGCACCATGTTTACCAAAATCATTCATGAAACTAGGCTGCTTCCAGATTATTTCAGGATAGCAAACAAGTACCAAAAT
This sequence comes from Melocanna baccifera, assembly GCA_036346265.1. NCBI lineage: Eukaryota > Viridiplantae > Streptophyta > Magnoliopsida > Poales > Poaceae > Melocanna > Melocanna baccifera. Next base: position 17,087,829 of record CM070687.1, read on the forward strand.
ACATGTGGTCCTGTTTATTTTAGTTTCTAAAAACCACTTTTTTTACAGCAAATAGTTTTTCTATGGTACCTAGTTTTTAAACATAGTATCTTTTTAAGGTAGAGTCTATTAATTGATTGTAGTAGATACTATAGTGACTTTGTTTATATCAGCCAAAATCGCGTATATCTATCTTTTTCTACAAACTTCTTTATAAATTATTACAATTCGTTAGTCAAAACTAAAAGTCATCAGTAAAAACTAACATTAACGCCCCTACAGTGCTACTGTGTCGTGTACGTCGCTCTAGTCGATCAGTAGCCTCGCTCGTTTCGGCTTTTTTTCGGTTTCAGCTTCTAGCTTCTGCTTTTTTTCATTATTCAGTATCTCGTCTTTTTCTAAATTTTTTTAGATATTTTAGGCTTTTTTATATTTTCTTTTTTCTTCCGTGTTCCTTTGTATTGTCCCTAATGTGTTAACATATTTTTTCTATTTTTATATTTTTAAAATTAATTATGCCTAAAAAATCAAATCAGCTACAGTTACAATAAAATTTTAGTCAAAAATCAAAAACTATCACTAAAATAAGTACCCCTTTAGTGTTACCGTGTCGTGTACGTCGCTCCAGTGGATCAGTAAGGTCACAGTAGCGATGTACTATCAAATATCGATCACAATAATTCATAGAAATTGACCATTTCACATCATTTCAGGATTTTAACATGTGGTTTTCCAGGCCCCAGCTATCTGGTGGTCCCTAGTCTGTAGTCTAGCTGTGCTCCAACGTCTGAGAAGTGCTTGACATTTTCCACCATGCTCAGGGGGCGATCAGTTTGGCTGTAGCGACAGCGACGGACGATGGCGATTTTTTCACTGTAGCATGCATAGTGCGTGTTATAGTGCAAATTTTTTTTTCGTTTTTTAAAAATTTACTTATACTTTTTTTTATTTTTTTACATTTAATTATACCCGATAAATCAACTCAGTTACAGTGTTTTTTCAGTCAACTACATTATTTTTTCAGTAAAAATCAAAAGCCATCGCTATTCACTCTTGCCCTGTGTTTTATGTAGACCTCGTTTCCAAACTAAAGAAGCAGCACCCAGCATTCATCCCTTGCTTCCTCCCTGAGTTAGCTTTCCCATTTATTGCTAATGTCTCTCCCCATTGTTTTCTGGCTAGTCTTCTCCCTATTCATCCCTTCACGGTCTACTGCCACAGACAGTATCGCGGCTGGCCAATCACTTGTCGGCCATGAAAGACTAGTCTCCCACAACGGCAGGTTCGTGCTCGGCTTCTTCCAAACAGGCAGTAAGTCCTCTCAGAACACCCCCAACTGGTACTTGAGCATATGGTTCAATAAGGACCCCAAGCTAACTCCTGTCTGGGTAGCAAACGGGGATAGCCCAGTCACTGATCCCACCTTGTGGGGGCTCACAATCTCCTCTGATGGCAATCTCGTCATCTTAAACCAGATCACCAAGTCCATTGTATGGTCCAGCCAAGCCAACATCACAACCAATAACACCATGGCTGTGCTCTTGAACACTGGAAACCTTGTCCTGCAAAACTCGGACTCGTCCAAGTACCTGTGGCAGAGCTTTGAGCACCTGACAAATACTTTTCTCCCTGGTGCAAAGATTGGTCGGAACAAGCTCACTGGTATGAACTGGCGTGTTGTTTCCAATAAGAATTTGGACGACCCAGCTCCTGGCACATACTATTACGAGTTAGACCCCAACGGATTAAGTCAGTTCGTCCTTACACAAATACAACTGAACTCATCCACACCATATTGGTACAGCGGGGAGTGGAATGGCCAATACTTCAGCTTGATACCAGAGATGTCATCACATGCGTGCAATTATACATTTGTCAACAATGAACAAGAAGAGTATTTCACATTTACTTACCTAGATGAAACTTTAGTTGTGCATAGTCTACTGGACGTCTCTGGTCAAATGAAGTCATTCTTCTGGCTGGAGACCTCGCAGGATTGGATAATTTCGTACAGCAACCCCAAAGATCCATGTGAAGTCTACGCTACTTGTGGTCCTTTCACAATCTGCAATGACAATGCATTTTCGATCTGCAACTGTATGAAGGGCTTCTCCATAAGATCGCACGAGGATTGGAAGCTGGGTGACAGAAGAAGTGGATGCATAAGAAATACTCCACTAAATTGTGGTAGCAACAAAGGCACATCAAGCGTGGTAGACAAGTTCTACGCTATACCATGTGTTAGATTGCCCAATAATGCTAACAATATAGAAGCTGCAACAACTGCAAGTGAATGTGCACGACTTTGCTTGAGTAACTGCTCTTGCACTGCATATTCTTATGGCAACAGTGGCTGCTCTATCTGGCATGGTGAATTGCTTAATGTTAAACAGAAACAGTGTAATGACACTGCAAATGCATATAAAGAAAATCTTTGTATTCGCCTTGCAGCCAGTGAGGTGCAAAGTTGGGAAAAGGGTACAAAACGAATTATCATTTGGGCTGTCACAGGTACAACTGTTGCTTTGGGTTTGGTAGCCCTTGTCCTGCTACTCGCTCGCTGGAGGAACAAAAGGAACTGGTGTGGTGGTGCATTGAACAAAGTTCAAAGTAGTAGTGGAATTGTTGCATTCAGATACGTTGATTTGCAACGTGCAACTAAAAATTTTTCAGAGAGGTTGGGGGGAGGAGGTTTTGGTTCAGTATTTAAGGGGTTCCTGAGGGACTCAACCGCCATAGCAGTAAAAAGGCTTGATGGTGCCTATCAAGGTGAGAAACAATTTCGGGCTGAAGTGGGTTCAATTGGAATAATTCAGCACATCAATTTAGTTAAATTATTTGGTTTTTGCTGTGAGGGCGATCAGAGGTTGCTTGTTTACGAATACATGGCAAACCATTCTCTTGATGTTCATCTGTTTCAGAACAAGGCTACAATCCTGAATTGGAGTACTAGGTATCGCATAGCTCTTGAAGTAGCCAGAGGCCTAGCCTACTTGCATGAGGGATGTCGAGACTGCATTATACATTGTGATATAAAGCCGCAAAATATACTTCTCGATGCAATGTTTGTTCCAAAAATTGCCGACTTTGGGATGGCAAAGTTTCTGGGGAGGGACTTTAGCCGAGTTCTGACGACAATGAGAGGAACTAAAGGATATCTCGCGCCTGAATGGATCAGCGGAGTGGCTATTACACCAAAAGTTGATGTTTATGGCTATGGGATGATGCTCTTGGAAATCATATCAGGAAGGATGAATTCTTACGAAGAATGTACTACAGCTGGAGATCGTACTACTTATTTCCCTGTGAAAGTCGCATATAAGCTCCTTGAGGGAGACGTTGCGAGCTTGGTGGATCACAAACTATGTGGTGATTTCAATCTGGTTGAGGTTGAAAGAGCTTGCAAGGTTGCTTGTTGGTGCATTCAGGATGACGAGTTCCATCGACCGACAATGGGTGAAGTTGTTCAGATTCTCGAGGGTTTAGTCGAACCTGGCATGCCCCCAATGCCAAGACTGCTTCAAGCTATCACGGGGAGCTAAGATCCAACATGCTTGTAATCTTTTTTTCTATGTAGTGTGTTTAAAGTTTAAACTTGAGCAGAACTTTTATGGTAATCGATGCGACAACTACAATTTATCTGGTCTCTGTTCACGAATAAATATGGTGCGTGTGAATGTGGAGCCTAAAGAGGGATGGAGAGAAGGAGGGAGCTACACTGCGCCCTAAAAAAATTACTCATTTGGAGTATCTTTGCTCTATCTGTTAGTGATATGTCTTAGAGGTAATCATGGAGATGATTGTATCACTTCTATGTTTATGATCTTTTGAATAATATATTATTTTATCTCGTGAATAAATGTCTTTCGTATTGATTAATAAGTATGTGACTTATTCGTGAAACTTTTTATTTATGTTTTTGATATTATTCTAAATTATCTCAGATCTTATATCATTATGTGGGATAATTATGATTTACAAATCAGCATATGTATTGATTGATGATTATATTTCACGGATCATGGATATGGGATATCAAATCAATAATGTGGACACATGTTAGAGAACATGATGTTGAATTGACCAACCATGAGATACTACGGGAATTGTTATATTCTTAAGTGCCATCAGTTGATCTCATATATAATGTATGTAGGATTCTTAGACCTGAGATCGTCATTATTTTCTACATGTGTAATAGTTTACTTAGCGGTTAACAAACACTACTCCGTGACTGGGTGGTCATAAAGGTAGCTTTCGGGTTTATTATGAAATATGCGGAGGAATATGAGCGATCAAGATGGAATTTACCCCTCCTATATAACAGGAGAGATATCTCAGGGCCCCTCGATGTGGTTGGATTAACGAAATGCATAACCATGCCGAATGTGGTTGAAAAGTTAATCACAACTGAGTAATCCATCATAGGTTCGAGTGAAGGATCGAGCTATCATAGGATGACATGTTTCTCACCTTGAGTTCGATCTAGTATCGTGAGGCAAAAGGGTCGGTACATAAGCATTATATAGATTCGTCCAATATGATCTTTATATATATTTGGGGGTCGTTATATCCTGTTAGTGACGGTACATCGGAAAGTAGTTTTCGGCTCATGGCCAAATGTACCACTAGAGGTGCAATCGGGTCGGATTCGGACGGATGTTGTTCATACTCTATCCTAACCTATATTTATCCTCGGATTTGGAGTCGGATACGGTAAGGTTGGATACAAATACAAATTCGGATTATTCATAGTTTTGGATATGGTACCATCGGGACGGATACATAATGGTTTCGGATCAAAAACGAATAATATAGGCGGATAGTGTGTGCATACATAAAAGAATATACATTAAACCATGCCACCATCTCTTCAAGCCTTTAACTAGCAATAAATTCATCTAGATTACTTAAGTACGATAGCCGTCACAACATAAGTTCAACATAAGCGATAAATTCATACATAAACTCGAAAACCGATAAATTCATATATTAGTTCAAAAACCGATAAATTTATACGCAAATTCAACATAAGCGGGGAGGATTGGTGGCAATTGGCTAGAATAGCTGAATAGAGTTAGGTTAGAACTTAGGTAAAATCTAGGTCGGTTGGTGTCAATGATGGTTGATAGGTTGGGCCAATTAGGGTATTAACTTGCTTGTCAGATATCCAGTCAGATAGTATCCGGTTTACTTTTACCGATACTATTCGGTCAGATTTTAGCTCTTCTGTTTTTGCTAGTATCCGACAACAACTATCTGGTACAGACCGGATTAGGTACCCAATGTTAAATTAATCTTTTCATATTCGATACCGAATTGATTGAAATTAATTTATACCGTTTGCACCTTTATGTACCACCTGCTTCTTTTTAAAGAAAGACAAACGAGCGAGCTACGCCAAAGTTGGTCGGGACTCGGATGGGCCTTGGACGTCTCGCATGTGACTGCGATTTGCAAGGTACGTGCTGCATTCTGAACCGTGAGCGACGGGATTGCGTAGTTGCAGTTACCGGAAAACGAGCGTGACGAAAACCGCGCTAGGCTCTCGACGGCTCGACGCTTGTTCGGGCAGAAGATGGAAGAGGGCGCCGCGGCGCTGATTAAAGAGGCTAGACGCGCGCGGCGCGCGCCTTGACCGTGATGGACCTGATGGTCGGCGAAGGTGAGTGCTAAGCGGACGCTTTCATGATATCAATGAACACATGTTTTGTATTTACGACCATTTTTACGTAGAAAGCATTGCAATATATACTTTTTTGAAATTAACACCATATATTTATAACAACACTAGTAAGATGCTTGTGCGTCGCAATGGAGTACCAAATAAATGTGATACATATTATCAAACGTGATCTTAAACTGAACATTGAACATCAATTTTATCTTACGTCATCATGTATTAAGCAAAGCATACATGTTCAAACTTGTAAATAAATCAAATCAGAACATACAGTGGAACATTAACCTTTACACAAATAACAATATTTTCCTTTAACACATATAGCAAATCAACCAATTAAAAGATGATGATACACACACACATATACAAACATCACATTAGTGAAGTATGATAGAACAAGCACGTCATATGACAACTATGTATAGAAATAGTAGCAAACAATATTTTCCTGTAGTATACTTAATACATAAATAATTGTCATACCATCTTGGAGAATAACAACAAACCGACTGATAAATTCAACATCGTGCAATAAACAGAAACATTATCAAAAATTTAAAAACAAAACCGATGCATCATCCTCCTGGGAGACTTATCTTCATCTCTAACTTATCAAGTAAATGAAGAGAGAGGAAGCACACTCTACAAAATGAAAAACAAATAGTTAAACATCATAAATCTGTTGTATATTACATACAAAAGATGTGAAAAGATTTAGTGAATTGCTTACATTATTTAATATACAAACATTCCAGCAAGTATATTGCTCCTTATATCAATGGCATTCATGACAAAGTTTCTTACATTCATATCGTGCAGCACTACTTGGTGTAGTTCTGTTTGAAGGAAGCATTGATTAAATTATGAAAAACATGCATACATTATTTACTTAGTTTTTTACCTTCAAGCTCTTGTGTGATAGTATTTTGAGGTCCAAAGATGAAATTGGTACAATCCATTGTCATTAAGAAACCTTTTCAATAATATATCAATTTAATAAGGAACAGGAATAAGAAGTAAGATAATGCAATATTCGTATTAGTTGCACGCAAACCATATTAACTATTCTTCTTTAGCATTGTCATAGCTAAAATATGGTTCTGTTCACCCACAAGTCTCTATTGTGTCAAATACCGCACAATAAGTCCATCCCGAATACGCATAAATAATAAGTTATGACTGATGCACATAAAATGTAGACTCAATCAAAAATATGCAATGTAAATTATTTGCTTTCTAAAAAATAGAAACATTCTATGCATGAGGTATAATTCCCTCATTGGTATACGACGTGGGAAGCTATTGATGTGGCGTGTTGGGTCGACATGTATGTCAGGCCCGGATCTGAAATCCAGAATCTTCTGTGACTCCACCACACTATTCTCTAGATCAGCAGATAGTATTCACAATACTTTGTCATATCAATTCATATATCGCAAGACATTCATTAAGCCATAATATTATACATTAGAGTTTGAAATACACCACGTCGGGTGATAGTTTACACCACGGCCAAATATTTACACATCAAAAGATAGCAGTGGAAATCGTGAATAAAAGTAGAACCATTAGCCACAAGCAAGCAATTGAGGGGTAACTATGTGCAACATATATTACCTAATCCTACGTAGTATAGGTGCACACCCTTCCAGCAAGTTTACTTGCCTAGGACTTGAAATTTTTAAACTCGCCCTACATGTCGTCGTCTGCTCCATTGTTCGAGACTGGTGCGTCATCGTAGGCGTAGTGATTAAGGCATCCTACTTATGGGTATGATGATGCGAGGGTGAAAACAAATTCACCTTACTTCACGAGCCAATACACATAATGCAATTAATTAACATGCATGACTTGCCAAGGAAGGGCTCGTGTTGTTTTATTTACAAGAAATCGCTTTTTAAAACAAATATGCCACATAAAAATTCCCTGAGACCTAGCAATTTGGACTAAATCATGGTGTTTGTAAAAGAAACATGTGATAATAATAATGACACAGATTTCATCCACCTTTACATGTCACCTGCACCGCATGCTAACTCTTCAGCGTTATAGCCGCTTACGGTATCGCTGGGGCGACACCCAGGGCAACACAAATCAGGGCTGTCCATCGCTCTCCCTTTTTCTTTATTTTTCCTCCCATAAAATTATATCTATATATATATTTGAAATAGAATATCCAAATTAGTTTCCCATGTTCACCCTTGACCGTGGACACGGTTATTCGAATAATTCTAACTTTGTAGAGTATGTACACTTTCACCACAAGAGATAATCCGCTTGCTGCTCCACATGATTCTGTAGTCATGGGGTTGAGTAGATCGTCACAGTAACTTTTCAAGCTATCTGGCCCCTTGTTCTCATGTCACCCTATGAACTGCTCCCACTTGCGATGAGTCTCATACGTTGCGCGGAATATTAACCACTAGTACTAGCGCATTCGGACTCCACTCTCCACAACGCTAGTACGACAGAAAAACTTCACCCTCCACTTGGTGTCCCTTTAGCCACACTAGGCCCTTACATTACCTCGCTTCCTTTCCCCTACCTATGAGATGAGTCCGAGTTTCGATAGATTTACTTAGCTAAGTTACACTTTGCAGATTTGTGGTTGCACTGTTTTACAATAGGGATATCATGATCAGATTCAATCCTAAGGGTTATCTAGGCGGTTCTACCATAATCCACACACTCATGCATTTACCGCACCATACCCCTGAACCATCCACCCAGACGTGTACACAAGTTGAGGTATTTGGGAGCATAAAATAATAATTTTTATGAAAATACACCATCATTTCCCCCCACCAATTCCCAAATTAGCTTTGTAACTGAATGTGATGCTTGGGGGTATTTTAGCACCCCCGGGTATTTAAGCAGTGCTAAGCCAAGCGTATAATCGTAACGTATTTTTGAAAGGTTACCATTATAATTTTCCTAGGAGGAAAACAAGGCTCACTGTTTGATGTGCTATGGAAATATATAGTATTAGCACTTAAATAATGGCATATAACTAGAGTATTAAAACAGACATAGAGTTACACATAAAATAATAGTATGCAATTTAATTATTTAAATGGAAATAATTTGCTGAAATAGGGATTCAAAATGATCAAAGTATTGACTCGTTTGGGTCACAGTTGCCCTGACCCTGTTGGTCTTGGCTTGCTTCCACCTCGGACTCTTCTTCTTGTGTTTTGTACGCTATTTTTCGTTAAACGAAAATTTGGATAAAAATTAGTACAACCAAATAAACTCTCACAAAAATTCAAACAAGTTCAAAAATTTATGATTTTGGTTCCATTAGATAGATGATGAATTTAGAAATTTATTTCACTTTATTTGGAGTTAGAATGAATTAGTTATGATTATTTGAAGTTTTTAGCCTAAATTAATTCGAAATAAAAATTAAAATCAATAAATAAATCCGAGGAGAGAGAGAGTGTGTGTGTGGCTGACAGGTGGGACCCATGGTGGTTTTTATTATTTCTTTTCCTTTCTCTGATAGGTGGGACCCACGGGGTTTATTAATTTTCTTTTCTTTACCAGCCGCTGACACGTGAGGTCCACAGAGGTTATTACTCTCTTTTTAGTTTCACTGACAAGTACGACCTACGGAGTTTATTATTTTCCAGGCAGCTGACACCTGGGACCCACTCACGGTTTAATTAAAAAGGTGCCTGCATGTCAGTGACTGTTTAGGACTAACAACGGTCATTAGCGCTAATTAACCTTCGGGTTTAACCGTTCGTCGGAAGAACATTACCTTCTTCTTCCCACCGACGAGAGAGAAGCTCACCGCTGACGGTAGGGGCGGCGGCCGGATGTGAGCATTAGCAAAACGGGTTGCCCGTGCCTGCGCCCACCTCTAGGCGAGGTGTCGCCAGCCAATTTGGCCAGAGCAGTGGCCGATGATGGAATAGGGAAAGAGGGTCTACGGCTATTCACAGAGCAGTGGCCGATGATGGAATAGGGAAAGAGGGTCTACGGCTATTCACAGCATCGGAGCTCAATTAACCGCTAAGGGAGCATCTAGACAGTGTCACTAGGCTACCTTGAGGGTCGGCGAGGCTCGGGGATGGCGATGGTGGCTGGTCGGCGTGAGACGGCGGCGGTCTGGGGAAGCTCACGGTGAGAGGTCGGCTCGGGTAGCGGGAGGTTCAGCCGAGGGTGGGGATCGCCTCAGCGTGTTCCGAGGATGCTTCTGTTCAGCGGAATCAACCCGAGGTGACCCCAATCGGCGGTTAGCCCACTGGCCAGAGTTGGGGAAGACGGAGCTGCCGGTGAGCTGCGGTTCACGAAATTTCAATTGAGTGCAGTGGGACGAAGAGGGAAGCGTGAGGAAGTGAATGGCAACCTCCACTTGCTTTTATAGGCAGCGGAGCGGCGGATTTGCGTGGGAACAATTGGTCAGTCATGGCGGCGACGCGAGTGGTGGCATGGCTACAGGGTAGCTGATTTGGGCTCGGCGTCACGACGGGATGGCAGCAGATGAGCATGCGTTTGCTAGCGAAAGCGAGCCATCACTGGACTACGGCGACGTGGAGTGCTGTTGTGGCCGACGCGACAGCATGGGCGTGACAGTCCGGCAGTGCACGGAGAGGGATAGGGAGGCAGGTGAAGTACCACGACGGAGCCAGCAGCGGCATGTGCCTGGAGGCACGCCGGCGACCGACGGTCTAAAGGGAGGAGCGACGATGGGGGCCGCCGTGCAGAATTCGGGGAAGGGGAGGAGGAGCCTCGCGGGCGCACGCGCAAGAAGGAAGGAGAGGGGGGAGAAGAGGCTGTGAGCCGGGCCAAGCTGGCTGGAATCCTCCCCCTTCTTCTTTCTTTTTTTTATTTTCATTTTCATTTTGATTTTTATTTTTGGTGCATGGGTGTGTATATATATATATATATATTTATTTATACATAAAATTTCAGAGATGTTCCTTTCAAGTATTATTACTTTTCTTTTAAATTTTTTATATTTTGCATGTCTCCATTTTCAATTTGTTGCTAATTAACTGTTGGGAATTTTTGGATCATCTTTTCATATTCGCCTTTTGATTTAAAATTTTCTTCTATTAAATATAGAGTTCTCCTTTTATTTTATACTTTAATATTATATTATTTCTTATTTTTCTGGAACCTCAATCAGAACCTAGGAAATGCTTAACATTAAAATAACAGGAAAAATGCAAAATCTAAAATATTTACAAATTACATATTTTTCCAATAACCCTAATTTTTAGGATATCACAATATACAATTAAACCGACCACATCTTACCAAAGTTGCATCAAATATAAGGATTGTTCAGAGCAACAACACAAAAATATATTTAAAAAAGTAACAACACAAAAGTATATTAAATGAGAGGCAACATATGTGAAAAATGGATATCTTCCCAAAGTTGCATCAATTATAATGATTGTTTTGCGGTTTGTGATAATGCCCTCTGGCCCCTCTCTGCAATGGTAGAATGGGAAAGACACCTTCCCACAGAGAATGCGCAATCAGGCTTTTTTCAAAGAGAATTCAAATTCTGCTGCACCCTCCAGTAAAAAAAAATGTCACTGTGTAATTGTTTTTTTACTTGATCGACATGGTTTTCAATATACATCTTTAATCATTATTTTTTAATAACGTCACAAATTCTTTTTAAAATAGGATCATATGCAAGTAATTTTGTTGACAAATCTGAATCCAAATACATGCATTATTTAGATTGGCCATATGAATTTGTGAGCTCAGTTTCTTCTACAAATTTCACATTCAAGAGCCAAACTCATTCCTATGTTCTGCATTATTCAGAATTATTTCAAAAAATAAACATAACAAAATAAGCTATTCCACTACTCTTCACATTTTTCAGGTTTATTTCAAAATAGAAACAGAGGGAACTACATGAACAGGTTCAAGATGAGAAAAAAGGAACAAATAAATGGGTGGGGGAGGAAAACACCATGATAAGATCATAGTGGTTTGATCAACGTTTACCCGCTGGGCTTCTGGCCACACAACTGTCAGATTTAAAATAAAACCGCAAAAAAACTATCTGTGTACAAAAAAGAATGTATCCCAAGACTGAAAACATATCCATAAATCGAGTATACATCTAATGTCAATAAAGGGAAAAAGAATATTCATGTCCCTGATAAAATCACACATTAAAGGATCATTCATGTTGAAGGGAAAAACTCGTATATTCATCAGCTGGAACAATAACAACACCAGCAGCGCCTTTCTCCTTTTCGCATGGACATTCTGCAAGCTCAAGCGGTCTGTTCTGAAATAGCCTCTTTGAAATCAGTCCAACAAGCGACATAGCTCGAATAAGTGGCAGAAAGCTCCATCAGACAATGCTCGGCACATCTCCAGCCCAGCTGCAAACTGCTCGTGGCCATCGAGTTCTGATGCAGTCTACTAATGGCGCGTGCTGAGAAGTTTGAACCGGCGGAGCAAGAGAAAGAACGCTATCATCCTTGCTGCCGCTGGTCGATGCGCTTACTACATCAGCTAGATACTCATCCTGAGTCCACCTAGGTGGGACATTGACATTTAACTTGCATAGCCTGGGTCTCTGTACTGGACTTGAGCCTCCAGTGTGTGCATTCCCATTGAGCACAGACTTGGCGATTCCATTGAAGTGGTAAATAGTGAATTGCTTCTTGCCCATAAGCCCAGTTGGATCCTTCATGCCTCCGGCCCTTTTATCCAACTGTATTAGTGCCTGCCAGAATTCACTCCATACTATAATGCCGGCATTACAGAGGTCCTCGAGCTTATCGGAAGGAAAATTTATGTCAGTATCCCTGAGAACTTGTTTGAATCCCTCGACGCTAATAAAGCCTCCACCTCCACTTTGATCTTGTGCATCAAATGCCCTCCTTATTTTGGACTCCCGCTCTTCTAGCTCATTCTCCTCTTGGACATTGGGGTTTAGGGCAAAAAGGACGGTGTAATGACTTTCACTTCCCACCACCCATATAGGCCATTTCGGGCACTTTAGGTACTGACCAACCTTGCACAAGTTTAGTGATTCCAGAAGGGTAAGGAAACCAACTTCAACATCACTTGGTATGCCTTTCAGGGACATGCCACCACCAAGGTCCATCTTGCCATCAAATACATTTGGGACAGCCTCTCCACAGAGCAATAAATTCACAATTTCCTGCAAAAGATCACACTGGTTACATTTGGGTTGACCTGCATTTCACTATCAGTGAAAATAAACAGAAGTTATAATAGAAAATTACTCATAATAAGACACAGCTAGTACTAGTAAATAAAATGTCGGTTCAATATTACAGTTTCCAAGTGATTTCAGAACTGTATTGCAAGAGTAGGCACAATATGAACTGGGGCCTGTTCTTTTTGGCTGCGGCTGATGACTTTTTGGCTGTTTGCGACAGAGATTGCGAAAAGAGAGATACTCGCTTGCGATTTTTTATGGTACAGATATTAGTTTTTTAACGTGTACTACAATTAACTTGTAGACCCTATCTTAAAAAAATACTCCGTTTAAAAGTTAGTTACTGTAGCAAAAGCCAAAAGCGGCTTTTAGAAGCCGCAAAAGAATAGGGCTATGGTATGTCTGCTCTACTAAATAAATACCTATATGACAATGTCATATATACCTGTGAAGCATGCCCAAATGGAGCTGTGACCAATGGTTGGCTTGGATCATCCCTGTCGGCTTGGATACATTCCTGTATTCAAAGATAAATATAAACAGTAAGAAAATGAAGATAGCATCGACATGCCCAATCTATGAATAACAGAAACAAGTCGATGGCCACTGGTCAAACAGAAACCTTGTTTTCTTCTGGGAAATAAGATCCGATCAAGAGGAAAATATAACTATGGAATTGCATCCATCTGTTCTTTCCAAAGCAACTAATAACTAGTCGTCCAGAAGATCCTGAAAACTGTATAGCAACCAAAATAATTCCAAAAGTCCCCCACTAAGTAACCAACAGTCTCTTTGAATTGTTCTGCAACACTCGTTATTATTATAATATTATTACATTCTACACATTGGCCCAAACAACTCTTTTATTATCCCTGCTTACCGAACAACTCTTATATTACTCCATTTGCAACTTTAACTATAATATGCAGCAATGATTTTATCCTATCAACATACGTAAGTCATTGGTTATTACGCCAGATCATACACATGAAGTTTCCATCACATCTTTAAAATAGCAATGTGTTAAATCATGGAAACGAAATTTAACATAATGCACAAAAAGTAGAGAACATGGACAAAGACATACCAATCCTCGTGAGAGCAGAGAAGAGATAAGAAATAACATGGCTCCCAATCGACTTTCAAACAGAGGAATGTTTGCCAGAAGGATGTTGAATGCATCCTTCCTAGAGGTAAATGTACTTATTCTAAGAACTTTCTGCAAATCCATTGCTGATTCAACAGCAAAGCCTTCCAAAAGTGCATCGATTTTCTGCAATAAATTTCATAAGAGCATTATTGGCATGATGTACATGAAAGTATTATCAGCTTCACCTGATTGTCATCACTCGTCTAATCCACTTACCCCACGATTGACACCTCTAATGGATGCTACAACGGCTCTTTTCCCAGTTCCACATAAAAATAGAATTTCCACCATAGCATGAACCAATGCTCTAATGAAAAAAGAAACGAATTCAATAACAGTCATTTTAATGTAAAGAATATTAAGAACATACATTGTTGTATATTGTGCATATTGTATAAAGTTTCATGACACATTTAGAATATTGATTCTAAATTGTCATAACATGTAACACATATAATAAGGGAAACAATAGGTCTGAAAGCACTTGGGGCCTCCAATAAATAAATATCTAGAGCATTGCTATTGTTCCAATAAATAAAGGTCTAGAATTTTTAACAGTCCAATGCAATAGTGTTTAGTTGGTAAATCAAGGAGTTGTCACAAAGTTACGATAGAGTACCTAACTAAGAAAGGACATGGGCATTATTAAATTCAAATTGTTGATCCCTCGTATGAGATGCTAGTTTCTATATTTTTGTAATTAAGAATTGTGGTTCATAAGAACTATGTTGAATAGATAAATAGTCACAAAACAATAGACATCAGCATCATTTTTAAGGAGCAAAAGAAACCACCTCGTCTTTCTGTCAACAGTTAGAGAAGAAAAATCATCCCTTGCAGCAAAAGCACTCTTATAAAAGCGTCTTTGTCCAAGAGCATACAGCGGATCACTGACCTCTGGATTACCCAAATCATCAGAGAAAAACAAAAGATATTTAAGGACATATGCCTACAAACCAAAAATAAGGAAATTAGCTTCAGAAATGTTAAGCTTGCAGAAAGAAGGAAATCCACAGTAGATAACGAAAGAGATAGTTAGATTTAGTGTCTATCAGATACAGTAGTGTGACAAATGAGGACACAAGATTTAAAATCGGACCAAAGTGAGCTTATACAAACAAAAGGTAGATATACGACAAGCTACTCAGCTTTAAACAATTTTTTCTGATAAATTTAATGTAACGGCAGATTGCTCCAACCTATCTCTTACTAAGATATGTCTGTACAGAGTTCGGACTTTGGATAATCAAAGATACTTTAGGTTTCTTTCATCAGGATGACTAGACAGGATGTTTAGGTCGTTTTGAGTTGTGCGGTTCATACTACTGGAAATGTTCAGGCAGCCCAGCCAAAAAGATCCAGTTATTGTAGATTCCAGTTGGTAGAATGGCAAGTGAGGTCGCTGAAGCAATTAAAATGGTTTTCAGAATACATGTAGCAACTTATGTGCTACATATAAACCTCACAACACGAGAACACATGGCATTAGTAGAAAGAAGTAAGAATGGATAGTCAAGTCACAGTGGAAAATTTATATTGGACAGATGGCAGGAAAAAATGGAGAACATCTCTAGCCCCTCCAAATGCCCAAAACAACACTCGATCAATCAAAATAAAGGTAAAGGAAGATGTACCTGCACTGTAGCCAAGACACCACAAGGGCCACCTTCATGCTGTACCAGTCCCATGGTTGTTTCTGGGTCAGTGCTAAACCTACATGCATTTTAACAATAATTACACAAAAGCAGATTATATGAATAGCATTCTATTGTGCAATGAATGGCATGATATGATCAACACCATGTTATCCAAGCAACTATATGCATTTACATTAAATGGCAAAGGCTTTTAAATGCATGGTAATTGTCCTCATTGAATCTGGAAAGTTCTCTAATTCACAGCTAGAACTAGCCAGAGGCCAGAGTGACGGATCAAATTAGTTAATAGCAACTTGTTGTGTTTCCTATGCAGGGTTGGTGACATGGCTCTGCATCTCATCAGCAGTCAGCACATTTCTAAAATCTAAACAGATTAACACAGAGCACCATTCTACCAAAGGCACGCTTAACTTCTGTGTGTTAAATCAGTTCCACATTTCCACGGAAATATATTCAAACCAAACAGTTTCTTTGGCCCGTGAAGACTGAAGAGTGAAGACAATCCATGTAAGCCAATTTTTTTTGTCATTACCAATTAAAACTCCAGGTAGCTCCAAGTTAACTTCTCGTGTAGTCCTCTACACTACAGCCCAAAACCATGATCTTAGGCATGCACCATAACTACTCTATCAAAAAGTTGCAGTGAGTAGTTTATTAAGTCGACACTACCTTCCTAATGACCGACTTGTCGACTAATCGGCTGACTAGTCGTTGACTAGTCGACAAATACTGTTTATATAACAATGATATGTATATACTATATAAGTATACCATATAGGCATATACATATGTATATATTATATACCCTGTATTGTAAATTAGTATACCACCCCTTCTGTAAAATACCCAATTTCCAAGGGTCTAAACGAAAACATACCAAAAGGAGAGAAAAGCCCCAAAGGCCGAAAACCCCCCTCTGTTACTCCCCTCGCCTTTCCCTCCGAGATCTCACGCTCGGCCGTGGGCGGGCGGCGGCTTCTGAACCCCACATGCTCGTCCCGAAGCGCATCAACTACGTGGCACCGATGCTCGTCTCGGCCGTCATCCTCCTCCTCTCCGACTACTTCGAGCTCCCCTCCATCTCCTCCTCCCTCTCCACCCCCTCGCCCCTCGTCGCTGTCGCCGCCACAGGACACACCTCCACGGCACTCGACACTGTCGGCTCCATGGCGCTCCCCTTCACTCGCTCTTATCGCCTTGCGCTGGGACGCCGGTCGTGCCCCCACCTCGCGCTAAGCTCGCCGTGGAGCCAGGCCGCTAAGTTCGACCGGCGATCGATCTGAGCCAGATTTGGCGGCGGTGTGGCGGCCGGCGCAATCGCAGCCGGATCGCGCGGCGGCGGCGATCGCAGTGAATCGGCGGTGAGCTCCCTCCCTCCGCCCGCACTCACTGCCTTTCTTCACTTCGCTTCACTGCCTCTCTTCACTTCGCTTCACTGCCTCTCGGTCGATATCTGAGCTTCATTGCCTGCCTCTGACAACCAGGCCCCACGTCCCTTCTCCCAAGTCGCCCGACTTGGCGTCGCCTAGTCGCCTAATCGACGGGCAACTCGACGACTAGGCGACCGGTCGCCCGACTTGCTGGCGCAAGTCGAGTCGACTGCTCCAGTCGTGTCTTCGCCGCCGACTTGTCGACTAGTCGACAACTTAATAACCATGGCAGTGACTTCAAACTGATGCGCTGAGGCCCTTTCATTACTACAAAACCACTTTCATTTCAGATTCATCAAATCAACCAATCACCAACACAGATATATGGAAGATAATGTGTTTGATTTGTAACGCCCAATAGCTCTTGTTTGCATAAATACTACTAACAAAGTTGCCTTTAAGTCCTCTACTTAGTATTAGCTAGCCAGGCTTGAACGCCTGTTTTGGTAACTACCAACATGACACATAATCTCGCCCTCCTAACATCCAACTAAAATTCATGCATGCCATGTAAGAGCTGAATATGCAAGGCCATAAATTTTCAGTTTCTTGTAAACACTAAAAACTACAACAATAGAAAAAAGTTTATGCCAGCTAATATGCAACCCCCACCCCCACCCCCACCACAATTGCAATATATAGGACATATTTTGGCCATGAGTATAGATTAAGCAAGTTGTCAATTCAAGGATTTGACATGAGAAAATGGCTGTGCTATCCATCGGAATTGCCTTGGAAAAGGGAAAGGTACTAAACCTGTGTAGTTAAGTTATAAATACTGAGGAGAAAGAACAATAAATAAGGGCAAAGCAGGAAAAACATCATTAAGCTTCCATGCATGCCATCTATTTTGCGATGATATAATAGAAAATCTGTGTGCCTTATAAATGGAGTATTTATTAACCACCAACAGTTATAGTCTCCATATAAACTATTTTGGGAATAGAAAATCTGTGTGCCTTATGAATGGAGTATTTATTAACCACCAACAGTTATGGTCTCCATATAAACAAACTATAGTGAGGTCTCGTCTAAAAGCTAGACTTGAGTACAGTTAAGCGTGCCTACGCACCAATCTGAGTAATCACAACATATAGCTCTAACTCTCCTAGTCACCTACCTCAATTTGACCCTCACAGATACACATAATCTTGAATCATCAGCACCACACCTTGAATCATCAGAATCAGGCACACAAAGAAACAACTAATGCTAATACATTTTACAAATGAAGCCCAATCACGTCTGTTTCACAGAACACTGAAACCTACAGCGGCACCCGATCCTTGAGTCTTCAGGGACACTAAAACCCCTCAGTGTTCAGGGACACAAATCCAAAGGTCATTCCAGACGCCCATCCCAACACCCTTCAGAAATAGAAATAACAAGTAATCTGCACACTTGTGGCAGACTGACAACATCGTAAGAACAGAGGCATACTGATCGGGTTCAGTCTTAGCTCCAACAAACAGATGACAGCTACTAATACCTCACCAAAACCTCACCAAAAGACATATCTTACACGCATATGAAAGAGACAGTAGCACCCAAAAAAAGGTTCACCTGATGCCCTGATTGCTCCACTGCGCCAACACTGCCTTTGAAACCCCGCTCCCAAACACCATTACCCACAGCTTCTCAGCAACGTCCGGAGGCAACTCCTCCCCTCCCTCTTCCTCCTCCTCCTCCACCTCCACCTCCCTCACTTCGTCCTTCGCTTCTTCCATAGGTACCCCGGTTGGTTCCGGCTCGACCTTTACCTCCTTCTTGGTGGCCTCCGGAGCGGGAGTCGGCTCCACTGCCGCCGGCTGCGGCGGCGGCGGCGGCGGCGCCACCACGACGGCAGCGGGCGAGGCGGCCGCGCGGAGGCGCTTCTCGGCGGCGGCGGCCATGAGCTCCCGCTGCTTGCGGCGCGCCTGCGCCTCCGGCGACTCCCCGGCGGGCGGCGGGGGCTTGCTGCGCTTGGGCTCGGGCTGCGCGGGCGGCGAGCTCTGGAGGCTCATGCGGAGCGCCATCTGGAGCTCCTCCTCCTCGTCCCGATCCCCCATTGGAGCGGCTCCGCCGAATCGATCCGGCCCAAAAACCCAAACCCTAGGCGGGGGTTTGGCGCCTCGCCCCCCGGGTCAGAGGCTCCGAGTGAGGGGAGCGAAGCGACGAGGACTTGTTGGAATTTGGGTGTGGCGCATCGGGATCCGGGAAGCGGTCGGCGGCTCAGGGGGGCCGAATGGTGGGCCGTGGGCGTATTTGGGGGGGGGGGGGGGGGTGTCGTCGTGACTCGCGACGGCGAGGCGACGGGGGGGCGGTGGGGTGTGTCAGAAATGGGAAGTACTGCTCGCTCCTGGGGACTGCCCTGGGCGATACCCGCCTGCGGGTACGAGGGGTAGAATGACTTGTGGGGACAGACCGGAGGTCGGTCTACTTGTCATTGGCTTGTGGTAGTAGATTGTGGGTGGACGGTGCGAGTGTTTTTGGCCGATTTGTTGCTATGATTTTGGCATTGATTGTTAAATTTTAGCTAAAATATTTAATAAAAAGAAAAATAAAGAAAAGATGAAAAAAAACTATATCTCTATGGACAAAACAAAGAAAAATAAAAATAAATAAAGAAAAAAGCCACTTTAAAAAATCAATACATTCAAAATGACGGTTCAGTTCTTTTGGCTTTGGCTTTGATTTATCACTTCATGCTATAGTAATAAGCTTTTAAACCGTGCGTCTTTTTCAAGACGGAGTCTACAGTTAGATTGTAGTAGACACTGTACTGAGTTTAGTTATACCGATAAAATTGCATGCGACTGTTTACCTCTATGTAATATCTCTTGCGAATAGACATAATTCAAAACCATAAGCCAAAACCACAGTTCAAAAGAACCCACTGTAGGATCAAGAATAACCGACTAAAAGGAGTGAATAGGAGATTTTAAAAATCTTGCCTAATTAAACAAGTAATTCTAATTTCAACACTAAACAAAAATACTAGAAGAGATAATCTTACTCAATTATAACAAATCTAGCCAAACAATTTAATAAACTCCAAGCACAAGTTAATATATCAAGTATCAAATTGCTCAACTAATAATCGAAATACTAAATGAGAGCAAGAAAAAGATCACAATGACTCGGCGGGAATCGAAAATTTGACGATCTTCACTAGTCCACGTTGAGAAAAGCCCAAATGCTCGTGGACTGGCTCCACGAATTAAGTCTTGCTCCTCGATCACTAGGATAGTTCTTTCTCCTCTCCGGAGATGGCGAGCTCCAAACCACTCACAAATCGGCTCCGGGCTTCTTCACAATCTTCTTTAAAGAAGTCACCGTGCAAACAACCTCCTCACCGTCTAGGTGCCGGCAAGCACCAAGAGAATAGAACTTTGATTCCGCTTGACGACACTCAAGTGCAATTTGGATTAACTAGAATTGAATGCACTTGAAAACTCTCCACAACTCAAAATGAATGCACAAATGAGAAAAGTTAGTGAAGTGAATGTTCTAGGGCTCAAATGTGTTCAATACAACTTCAGCAACCTGCCCAAGTGCAGGTGGAGGGGTATTTATACCCTCACCAACCAAAACTAACCGTTGCTAAAAATTAATCCTGAAAAATCAGAGAAATCGGTATTATCGCTGTACAAAGTGCGGTATTACCTCACTTTACTGTAGCATACAGTAACGGCTATGTTAGACTGTTCAGAACTAGCTGTTGGAATTTAGTGTGGTATTACCGCTATTGTAAGTGCGGTATTACCGCACTACAGTAACACCGTAGGTCAGTGCGGTACTACCGCACTGCGGTTGCTCCGCCGTGCTATTCCCGGTATTACTGATTTCTGGTCAGTTAAGTTTTTCTCAGGGTGCTTTCTGAAAATTATATACCGAAAATCGGTATTACCGTAGTACCTTGCAGTACTACCACATTACGGTAGTTCCGCTGTTAACAGTCCGGTACTACCGATTTCTTGTGTGTTTAAGTCCCCAGAAGGGTGCTTTCTGGAAAAAACATACCGCATGAAAGTCCGTACTACCGCACTGCGGTAATACCGCATGTTACACGCCGGTATTACCGCACTACGGTAATACTGCTGGAAGGTGCGGTGTTACCGATTTTCCTGAGAGAGCAAAGTGAGTTTTCAAACTTATTTTCAAATGCATGCATGTTCCTAGATTGATCCAATGTGCACCAAAACATACATCAAGCTACTTTCACAGATCTTTCTTAATAGTACGGCATCTAACCTATAATCCGGTCTTCTACCTTTACTCCTAAGACCAGTAAAATTGAAAAGAGACCCTAAATTTTATGTAACTCATCTTTGACTCCTCGATGTTAATATTACATGCAGTTTGTTCTTCACCTTTGCACATATGAAACTTTATCTATACAATCTTAGCACACACATTAGTTCCATGTTCATAATTCGTCATTAATTACCAAAACCCTAATTAAATGGCCTAGATGATTTCACCCACTCGACTTCTAACTTTAGAAGCTATTTAAAACGGGGCCTTTGTTAAGTTGGAACAGTGTGGGGGAATTGACAGAAATGGCTAAGCCAGAGTGCTCCTCACTCGGAGGAGATCCGCGTTCATGCTTGGTTTACGTCCCAACTTGAATATGTTTCCACTGTGACAGGTCGCATGCTTGGTCTATTTGGAAGAGCTTAAACTGTTTTGTAATCTTATTCGTAATGTCTCTTAGGTTGATATTCTCGAACAGGTGAGCTAAGACGAGAGAGTTTACCGCTCTTGACTAGGGTCATATCGGATGTACTGAAGATGAATCAGTGTTGAACATTTCTCTATTTTATGTAAGGATGCTCTGTAGGAACAAAAAGCAATAGAGAAGGGTGAATAGTGCTGACTAATTTTTTTCAAAGTATTATTGATCCTATTCTCCAATAGGTACATAGCTACTAAAAATTGAATCAATAGCCACAATCCCAAATCAAGTGACCAAGAAATCAAACTACAAGAAAAATGAAAGCCTAGAGGTCTAATCTCCAACCAGAGAGTGGTCTGACCTCTCCCCAGGAGATCTGACCACTGTGAACAATAAAATTAGGCAACGCTACAGTAATTTCAGCGCTATTGTGAAACCTAAAATTCACATAACTTTTGATTCGATGATCCAAAAGTCGTGAAACTTTGTACATACCTTACTCAAGGTCTTAAGAACTTATTTCATACATGGATCGCATAAACCCACATCAAAGTTTAGATCTTTTTGAAATTTAAGCAAGGATGCAAAAAATAAGTAAAAACTAAAATCGATGATCAAGACCTGCTCATGGGCAAAGGATAACCAAGGCAGCTTTAGATATGTTCCCCACATGTCACAGAAAATAAGAACATCGAATAAATCACTCTAAAAACCCTCAGATCAAGAAATCAGTTGAAAGATAAAAAATATATGCAAAAAACGAGTTTCTTGATGAACTTACTACAAAGTGCCTAGATGAGTGAAGAATAATTTTCAAATGTTATCTCTATCTCTTATATATCTTTGGCACAACAAGATCAAGAAAGGGTGAGAGGAGAGGAAAAATTAACCAAATCAAGAATAAATCAATCAAGATAAGATATAGCAATGGAGAAAATCAAAGATTGATTATATTGCTGCTTGAGAAAAAAAGTTTTACAGCCACTTCACCTTAGAGGCCAGAGAACACACCAAGTACTTAACTCTCAAACCCTAACACTAAACAAGAGTGCACAAGAGAGGTAGGTTGGATGGTTAACCACAAGAAAGGTAGGTTCGAAACTGGTCTAATTCAAAGCATCTCTACTACTTAAAAGAGCGAGTTTGTGAGTAGTACATTCTTTCCCTCCCTCCCCCTCCAAAAAAATGATTCATGTGGGGCATAATCTGCTCCGATTCCTCTTCCCCCACCCTGCTCACGCATTTCGCCAAGCACTTCACCTTTGTGCGTGCGCCTGTGGACACCATCCACGCGCTACTTTGCCTCTGCCCCAGCCCTATCACTGTAGTGTGTACTTGTTCAACGCCCTCATCTTCCACCTCAACTTCACCGGCGACCCCTCTGAGGGCTTATGTGCCTTCGTGCTCCGCAGTGCAGGTGCCCCCATGTGACCCAACGAGTACGCGCTCCCCGCGATGCTCAAGGTGTGCGTGCAGCTCAGTGGCCTTCGTGAGGGCTGCCAGACGCACGCGTGTAAGTTCAAGCTCCATTATGTTGGTTTTGGTGATAATGACAAATATTATTATGAGACTAATATGCTTATTAGTAATGATATGATTCAGTCTCATTTAGATGAATAGGTGAAATCAAAGAGGAATACATTCGATACTTACATTACTATATCTTAATGTATTCCTCGGATACAAAATATAGATTGAACTCCACCAAAAGTCTAAAATGAATATGTGCATATGATTTCATTATATATTTGTCTATGCACACATTTAGTGGGAGTTCACTTTATGTTTTGTGATTTCAATAGTATTGATCCATGTTTCTTTTTCCACATACATTGGGATCTCTATTTTGAAATATATCATTTGAGTATATAAAACTTGTGTAGTTCATATATACTCACATTGAATCATATTGCTTTATATTCAATTGTTTGTGTTTGCAAAAAGGGACTAACATGCATGTCAAGTGATAGAAAGGTTTAGTCTCGGAATTCGTTTGAATATTTGGAGATGCATGCAAAGATTGATAAGAAGATCAATATGGCTCGAGACAAAGGTCAGCATGCATTTGAATTTAAAGTCTAAAGTCAACTATGCTCTCTCAGGAAAATCGGTAGCACTGCACCCACCTGCGGTATTACCGCAGTGCTGTAGTACCGGGATTTTTATGCGGTACGTTTTTTTTCAGAGAGTACCCTTGGTGGGATTTAGACTCACCGAAATCGATAGTACCGGATTTTCCACGACGGAACTACCGTAGTGCGGTAGTACCGCACCGATCAGCGGAACTACCGATGCTCGGTAGTACCGGTATCCTGAGCAGTACTACCGGAGAGCGGTAATACCGCACTTACAACGGCGGTAGTACCACACTTTAAGTTTAAAGTTTTATATTCAATTATTTGCAATTGTGGTGGTTATCATCAATTACCAAAGGGAATATTGAAAAATCTAGACACATTATTATGAGTTAATGGTATGTTTTGGTAATTAATGATAATCACATTATGGGACTAATATTTTTTATGAGTTAGATGAATAGATTATGTTCCATGATGATGAAGACTTTGGATGGCTTCATGTGTTGAAGATCATCAAGCAAAGATTTGAGATGGAAGTGGCTTCATGAGTTGAAGACCATCAAAAGAGAATGCATCATGTGTTAATGCATATCAAGATCTCGAAAAGGAGATAATCATGAGTTGAAGTCAAGCGAAGACAATGATCTAGACTTGAAGTGAAGATGATCATCATCAAGCTTCAATGAAATGCTCAAGGCAAAGGTACGACTAGTTAGGGCTAAGGATGTGTTCCTAGTTTTTTACCGGTCTTGGTGTTTAGTTGGAAGACCGGATTGCTAGTATAGGTCTGCCGTACTATTAAGAGGGGTCTTGTCTAGTAGCTTGAGTCTCATCATGTGTTGATATCTCTATCTTACTTACGCTAGCTCTCCATGGCATGATGCTATTATTTGCGAATGTGTTTTGGAAATAGCTGAGGCTCATGTATCTAATCCTTGCAACATGTGACTATACTTTGCAAATATGTTTTGCAAATGGTTGAAGTCTATGTATCTTATCCTTGTGGTATGATCTAAATTTGCAAATGTGATTTGCAAATTGTTGGAGGTCATATAATGTCCCTTGGGATGGTCTAATATTATTTTTCTCGGACTTAAACCGTGATAGTGACTCCTTGGATCTCTTGTATTTTCTGTATTGATCTAATGTGTTTGAGATCATGCAAATAGATGAGTTGTGTAGCCCTCTGAATAAGCTTTTCATAGAGTCCAAGATCACCCAATTCCGACATCGGAGTCAAAAGTTATGACCATTTTCCCGAGTGCTGTTCGTGTTGAAAACAGAGGTGCGGTAATACCGCGATTTTTGAGGTAATACCGCACATAACTGCGGTAATACCGCACCCAACTGCGGTAATACCACAAGTTACACTGCGGTAATACCGCAAATGCTGAGTAACGGCTATTTTTCTAGCCGTTAAAGTGGAGTGTGGTAATACCGCACTTATAACGACGGTAGTACCGATTTTCCTGATTTTTTCAGGGATTTGGCTCCAACGGCTAGTTTTTGTGTGTGAAGTATAAATACTTGTGACCGGTTGAAGAGCAATTTTTGGTATCTCATTTCACTCTCTTGAGCTAGTATAAGTCTCTCCACTCTATTGTGCATGTGTTGCACTTTATGAGCAAAGAAAGAGGTCTCTAGTTGCATGTGTTGCAACTAGAGGTGGATTTTGCATCTAATGAGTTTGTGCATTCGTTGCACGTGGTGAGAGTCAAGCAAGGGGCTTGACTTATTACTCTTGGAGTTTGCCGACTCCTAGACGGCGTTGGAGGCGTCGTGCGCGGTGATCTTCTCAAAGAAGGTTGTGAGAAGACCCGGTGTTTTGTGAAGGTTGGAGCTCACCTACCCGTAGCAGGGAAGAGCTACCACTAGTGAAATTGAGGTATTTGGCTTAATTCGTGGAGCCGGTCTAATTTGTTTAGGCTTACCTCAACGTGGATTAGGGGAGACCGGCAAGTCTCCGAACACCACGGTAAAAAGTAATCGTGTCAATTGTGGTTTGTTCACTTGTGGTCAATTTACATTCAAGCAATTTACATTCATGGAATTAAATTGATTGCTTGTCTCTCTAGAATTGCAAACCTTTGACATATGCATAGATTGTTGGTGCACTTAGACGAACCTAGTTATTTTAAACAATATTTGTGCTAAACCAATTTAAGTTAAGCTTTTGCATTATATACTTGGTTTAGACAAATAGATATTGTTTTAATTGAAAGAGAATTTTTAAGACCGCCTATTCACTCCCCTCTAGTCGGCCTCCTCGATCCTACAACGCGATTGTGATGAAGGCCAAGTTCTTGGGGTGCCTGCGCATTTCGAATGCGTTGGTCACTTTCTTCGGTGCACGCGGCAAGTGCAGCGATGCGAGGAGGGTGTTCGACAAGATGGTGGAGCAGGACATCGTGTCGTGGATCGTGTTGGTGTCTGCATTCATCAGGGGAGGGAGGTTCACGGATGTTCTCGGGGTATTCGATGAGATGGACATTATGCTGAACGAGGGGACATTGGCGAGCATGCTGGTCATGTGCATGAGGCTGGGGTTGGTGTCAGCATTGAAGGTATTATCTTATTCCTTTTGCTTACTTTCAAAGAAAATTATGATTAAAAAGTTCATAATTTGTGTCGGTTGATTGAAATCCCTAACTTCTCTTTCTAATAACGAGATATACAATTTGTATATTAGATTTTATAATTGGATTCATTTTTCTATTCCTTGTTTAAAGACTTCTTATTTATGTTAGCTTGCATATTTGTCTAGCTGTAGTAATCTCAGTGGCGGAGCTAGGATTTTGACGATGGAGGTACGAACTTAAGACATGTCTGTTCTAAAAACAAGTTCAAATGATATAATACGGAAGTTCAATGCATGTAACTAAATAATTATTTAAGTATTATTTATCTATACTATTTCTTAGCTTATTACAATTGATCATAACTCCTACAACTCTCTTTTAGGTTTTGATTTCTGATATCGTTCTTTTAAACCCGAAGACAAAAAAGAAGCAATTTACTTTCTGGTGCCCCAGACCAATGTATATACTACAATCTATGACTAGTATGAAAACCATCTCATCGGAGCCTTTTGCATCCCCATCCGACCACTAAACCCTGTAACAAGAAAAACTCCCAATGCACTATCTCGTTCCACACAAGCTTATAGACTGGTATACCGAAACTCAAATTGACACTATAGAACTCTCCAATGACATATCTTGCAGCCCTATAAGGTTCTAATCATACCTTAATTTGGACAATTCATAAGAATTTAGCAATATTAGGAAGTACGGGATCGAGACTTGGATCGATGACTTCTTTGGTTTACTTTATCCTCTTTGATGCTTAGTGATCGCCGGCAGCGCCAGGGGCTCTGACCTCTGGGGAGCTTAGCGGCGGCGATGATTTGCATGTGACCAGAGCGTGTGCTCAAGCTCGAGCTCAGCTGCTACGCTAGGGCAGAAACCTGAAGAACTTGGCTGATTGAGGAATCTCCAGTGGGGGTGGCCGATCGATTGAGGAACTGAGGATGGCTTGAGCACTTGGGCTTAGGGCTGTGCATTTCCGTACCGAACCGGAAAAACCGAACCGAACCGGTCAACTCGGTTTGACCGGTTTTCGGTTTTCGGTTCGGTTAGCAGATTTTGTGGTTTTTGCGTATTCGGTTTTTTCGGGAAAAACCGGCTTAAAACCGAAAAAACCGATTTTCCCGAAGACACCCAGCGCGCGCCCACAAACACAAAGCGCGGCCCAGCGCGCTCTTTGCGCGATAGTAGCAAAGGAGATCAACTTGAGACGCTAGAAAACCCTAGAAATCGATCTAGTCTCCAAGCATCGATCCCCGCACGCCGCTCGGCGCTCTCGCCTCTCGGCGTCTCGGCGCAGCTCGCGCGCAGCGGCCGCGCGCGACGGCGGCCGGACGGCGCTCTCGCCTCTCGGCGTCTCGGCTGTGCGAGCTCGCAGCGCGCGCGCGCGCAGCGCGCGGCGGCGGCGGCGGCGCGCTCTCGCCTCTCGGCGTCTCCGTGGTGCGAGCTCGCAGCGCGCGCGCGCGGCAGCGCGGCGGCAGCGGCGCGGCGGACGGCGCTCTCGCCTCTCCGGCGTCTCGGGCCGCAGCGCGCGCGAGCGCAGCCTGCGCAGAGACGCGGGCCGCCACGGCCGACGGCTCCTTCCTCTTTGGCTCTTCGGCTCTTCGCGGCTTCGCCCTCCTCTACCGAGTACCGATACCGACCACCGGGTAGATCGTCGGGCGCCGCGCCTCCCCTGGCTCCAAGGCTCCGACTATCCGAGGTCCGAGCCCAACTATTGAAGGTAAAAATATGCAAGAATCAACGATTCCTTTAGCTATGTACTTGTTCACCTTGCTATGTATTACTATTATGTTACGCTGTTAGCATTTAGCAAGAGCGTTGTTTGCACTTTGGATTTATGACTTGTGAATGTCTGATGGTCTGAGACTTGAGTCTTGGTCTTCCATTCTTTTCTGGTATTTTAGATGTCCGAGTTTGAGGGTGTAGGAAGTGTGCCTGTTGCTGGTGTTGGTGTGACTGTGGGCAGCGATGAAGCTATTGGACCCAATAAAAGTCTAGATGGGAAAAAACAAATGAATCCTAGATCGGAGATATGGAACCATTATAAACGACTACCAGATGACCGGAATAAGGCTAGCTGCAATTATTGCTCTCGAATCCTTTCATGTGATTCACAAAAGAATGGTACCTCCTCCCTAGTCTCTCATGCAAAAACTTGTAAGAAGCATCCAGATAAGAGTAGCAATCAAACTCAATTAAGCTTGCAACCTTGTGGAGATGGCCGGAGTAGTTGTGTAGTTCCTTGGCAATACAACACTGAAGAGGTTAGGGCAGCATTTACGCGCATGATAATCGTAGATGAGCTGCCTTTTATTTTTCGAACATGAAGGTTTTATTGACTTTATGTCCAAAGCTTGTCCTCGGTTCATCCGCCATCTAGAACAACAATGTATAGAGATGTTTGCCGCCTTTATGAAGCTGAGAAAGCAAAGCTCAAAGGTATTTTAAAGACTCTCATCAAATCGTTAGTCTTACAACCGACACATGGACTTCTTCCACACTTGAATTACATGGTTCTAATCGCCCATTACGTTGATATCAATTGGCAACTTAAGAAAAAATACTTAACTTCTTTGGTAGACGACCACAAAGGGAAGACATCGGAAAGCACTAGATAAATGCTTGCTTGATTGGGGCATTGAGCATGTGTGCACTATTACAGTAGATAATGCAAGTTCAAATGATGGTGCTATAAACTATATGCGGAGTGCTTTGAAAAATCGAGAAGGTATTTTTGCGAAAGGTTGTCAACTTCACATGAGATGCGTAGCTCATATTATTAATCTTGTGGTTCAAGATGGATTGAGGACAGTGGCTCCTTCTATTTCCCGTATCCGTAATGCTATCAAATATGTGAGAAGCTCCACTGCAAGAATGAATAGTTTCAAAAAATGTGTGCAAATCAGTAAGGTAGAAGAAAAAGGTTTGGTGTCTCTTGATGTGTGCACTAGATGGAACTCAACATATCTTATGTTAGAGACCGCTGTGGGTTTCAAGAAAGCATTTGAAAGGCTTGAACTTGGGACCCCCTCTATAAGGCGAGAGTTGGGTGTGGACGGGGTTCCAAAACATGATGATTGGGTGTATGCAAAGGACTTTAAGGAGTTTCTTAAACATTTCTTTGACCTTACAAAAAAGGTTTCTGGCACCCAATATGTTACTTCCAATGCTTTCTTTGAAGATATTGCTGGTGTAAATTATTTATTATGTGAATGGATTGAACGTGAAGATAGTGGTGATAATACCTTCAAACACGTGGCTGTTAAGATGAAAGGCAAAGTTTGATAAGTATTGGGGGGATCCTGAGAAGATGAATGACTTAATATTTATTGCTGCCATTCTTGATCCTAGGTATACGCTTCTTTTTTCCCTTTTCCTGTATTTTACCAAGAATCCAAGATATAGCTTGTGTTCCTAATCACTCACTAATGATTTTGGTTTTAATGTCTATGCAAGGACCAAGCAATCTGATTTTTTCCGGTGGCAAATCAACAAAACATATGGCCAGATTACAGGTGCTAAGATATGGGACAAGGTACGAAAGGCACTCTTAGATCTTTTTGGAGAATACAAGAATGAATACTCTCAAGTTGGAAGCCAAATTACTGAGGAATCAACTAGTGTTATTGAGCAATCAATGAGTGCATCCACAAATATTATGAGGTCTTTATACAACAAAAGAATGAAAGTTTCTACTGGCGGTGGTGGTAAATCTGAATTAGAGAAGTATCTTGCTGAAGATGCAGAAGATGATGTTAAAGATTTTGACATTCTCTCTTGGTGGAAATGCAACTCACCTCGTTTTCCTATCCTTTCACGCATGGCACGTGATATATTAGCAATCCCCATATCAACTGTTGCTTCTGAATCAGCTTTTAGTACTAGTGGTCGTGTTCTTGATGATTTTAGAAGCTCGTTGACTCCATTAACACTTCAATGTTTGATATGTGCACAAGATTGGTTGCGTCGTTCAAAGCGCATCAACATTGAAGCCAATCTAAAGGAATTGACTACATTTGAAGAAGGTGCTATAATCTAGACTCAACATTGCTATTTATGAGTGATTCTAATATTAACATTGCTATTTATGAGTGATTCTGTCATGTACTCAACTACTCATGTAGGTGCTCAAAAGGAAGTCCAAGTAGATGATGTTATTCCAACATCAAGCGTGTTCTCCTCGGATCGAGCTTGATGTTTGAAGATAAAGGAGTGTCTTTTGTTGTATAGTTGTCAAAAAATATTATCCAAGTATTTTGTTGTATAGTTCATTCCCCTCGATCGCTTTCGCTATGAAATTTCGAAGCTTTGTTGCATGACTGCTAATCGCATCTGTTGTGGATGGACTGTAAAATTGATGTTAGTTGCTTACTTGGCTTCACTGTCTACTCTGTCGGTTGCTTTGCTTCCTTAAATGCTAGCAAATAGTTGACATGCTGGCTTGACTGGATAAAAGGCTAGCAAATAGTTGACATGCTGGCTTCCTTAAATGCCTATTTTGCTTTGCTTGATTGCTTTTGCTTGTTTAAATGCTTGCTTACTTTTATGGCGATTTGAAGTATCCAGTTAGTCAGTTACTTACTGCTTCTGCTTGCCTGCTTGGTGTGCTTGCTTAATGCTTTGTTCAGTTTGTTCACATGCTGTCTGTTGCCTCGGTCGGTTGCTTGCGAGTTCTTGGGCGATGCACCGAGTCGGACTACGCCTCGGTTGCTACTTGCCACCTGCTAGAGTGCTAGTTAATAGTTACTACTCACTAGTCACTACTTGGTTGCGTCTTGCGCGTGTGTGTGCTGTACTGCAGGTCTGCACTCTGCAGTCTGTAGTGTGCTTGCTTAATGCTTACTTGCTTAGTTGACTTGGTTTTTTTCTTTGCTACTTTGTCTTGGATAGTCGGATCATTCGTAATTCGCGTCAACTGTGGTAAATATGGTAATTACCGTTACCGCGCCGAAAAAAATTGGGATTTTCCGATACCGAACCGTAGTTCTAAAAAACCGTATATTACCGAATTACGAACACCGTATTTACCGTACAAACCGTATATACCGAACCGAAAAAACCGAACGCACAGCCCTACTTGTTGGGCTAATAGGCTTAACTTATTGTCTATTAGGCTTAATGGGCTGCTAAGATTATGTTAGTATGTGTAGCATATACTTTATGTATTAAGGAGGGTATATATTGATTTTTTGTGCAAAAATTTTAGTGGTGCACCTGCACCACATGCTATAGTGTGGCTCCACCATGTAGTAATCTCTAATATTGATTTATATAAAATAAAATAGAAGGCTAATTTATTGAAATATTTCTTTCCGTAGTTTTGGATTTCCGATGCAACCTTGGGGCACAAGACTAGTGGAACCAAAACATTCGAGTACGGACGAGACGAGACGGTCCCGTTTCGCGCCTCCACCCGCCGTTCGGCCTAGCGGGACCAGCAAGCTCCGTCCCGTGTAGATACAAACCCACCACCAAGCGTCCAAGACTAGTCTGCATACCGAAATCTCTCCGTCTCTCTCAGTCTTCCTCGTCGTCTCGTCCTCAACCCCCCAGATCCACGCCCCGACACGTCCGGCCATGGCGAGCGACAGCGACGTTGACGAGGACGAGCTCCTCCAGATGGCGCTGCAGGAGCAGGCCGCGCGGGACCTCAGCCACCAGCGCCCGCCCGCCGCCAACAAGCCTGTCGTCAACCTCGTCCGGCCCCCCGCCCCCTCCTCCCGCGGCGCCAACGCCCGCGGCTCCGGGGCCCCCGTGAAGGCGCGCCAGCCCAGCCGCGGCGGCGACGAGGACGACGACTCCGAGGTCGAGCTGCTGTCCATTTCCTCCGGCGACGAGGACAGCGCCCCATCCCGCAAACGCGTGCCCCCGCCGCCCCTCGGGGGCGGACGAGCTGGGGCCCGCCGGGCCTCGTCGCAGGACGATGGGGATTTCGACGACGACGAGCCCAGGAGCTGGAAGCGCGTCGACGAGGCCGAGGTACGGATCGGCGAGATCTCGATCTCGGGGGTGGTCTCTATGCTAGCATAGGCGTTTGTGGAGATCGTACGTTTTGATGATCCAGTCAATAGTGTTGCTCTCGCGGGTTCCTAAGGCAACGAGTGGAGCTGCTTGATTTTAACAAAATCATTTTAACAGGGTGGAATCGTGGTTTAATTTGAATGCCGTAATCTAGCTAGTGTTGTGAAGCTTGTACTGTTACTTCGGTATTTTGGTTTAATCATGCGAATTGTTTTAGTTCCATATGGAGCTTGCCCAGTTTAATTGTGTGGCGAACTGTGTTAGTTTTGTGGTACCGCAGAGTGGGCCTGCTTGTTTGGCCGGGGGAATTTGTGTCAAGTGCTAGAACTTGGCTGAATGCTGGTGTAGTTTAATCATGCGAGTTGTATTGCACTTCTCGGTATCGTCATGAGATTGTTAAGTTGAACATACAGGTTAATAGAATTATAGCCAGCGTTTAAACCACTTCGGTAATGTGACACGCAATGCTTGGTTCATCACAGCAACTGCAAGTGCGCGGTTATCATTACTTTATAGGTTGCTGAATAAGACTAATACAGTTCATATTGGTTTTCTTCTAGCTGCAAATTCACATAACTCATATACATCAAAATATATTCTGAGGTGTGTGAAATACGACACAGTAGAATGGTCATGTTAAAATGGATCGCTGGAATCTCTCCCTCTCCCTCTCTCTCTCAGCTTTCATGTTTTCATGTATCATCATCATATATCCGCATTCTTTGGATAATGTCCTCAAATGCCTTGTACTGGAATTTTTATTTAACATGCTATCTTGCACCTTTTGTGTTTCCATATTCATGCCGAACATGCCTAAAGTTTGTCTGCCTTTGCTCCATTCAGCTTGCTCGCAGGGTTTGGGAAATGCGTGAAGCAAGGGCAGCACCTAGTGCTCAAGCAGTTGATCAGAAAGCAGCAGCAGCAGCTCGTAAGGTGCTCACAAGTGTACAGACTTTACCTAAAGGAGTAGAAGTTTTGGATCCATTGGGCCTTGGGTAACTATCTGGATTATCAAACTTTTGTCAATACATGTAGTGTTTTCTTTTCAATGCTCCATAATCATATCCCACTTGAAAAACATTTTGTAAAGGAAATACAGTCCACTTCATGTTCTGTTCTGAAATGTCAGTGCAACCTTTGTCTTCATGTTTATTAGATTACTAAGTCCTCTTCTTGCGATGCCTTGTTATGAAAATTCTGATGATCATCCCACTATTAAGCTGGTACTTTCTTTCTCACTGCTTTTTGTGATTGCGGATGAATACATACAAACTGACAAATACTATATGGCTGGGCTTTCGTGACTTTTTGGTGGAGAAGTTAGCTTCGTAGTAGAAGCCTAGAAGCTGTTTGGTTGGAGAAGCCCAGGAGCCAACTTATTGTGGAGTGGGTGGGAAAATTGAGGGAAAAGCTAGAGAAGCTAGGAGGGATCAGCTTTTGGCATCATTCTTTGAGGCACCTTCAGTATCGCGAAAAGCCAAGTGGAGAAGCTTGGTGTTTGGCCTGGCTTCAGCATCTGGCTGTAGAAGCTGAAGCTACAAGCCAGGCCAAACAGGCCCTATGTAGTAAGAATCATTTTATGGAAAGCATTTGGAAATGAGCACAACATGTTTCTGAACCTTGTCAAAGCTATGAACATGGTCTTTTTGGTGATATATTTGGATAGCAACAAGTATTAACCTTGTAAGCATTGATAGTGTCACGTTGTCAAGTGCCTGTGTGTTATGCTCTGTAGCATAGGAGAATTAAAATTATGGAACTGAGGTTATTCTCTATTTTTCTATGTCCACTGCCTTTTCATGATTGGATAATGTTTATTTCCTTACCAGTGTCATGGATAATAAGTCACTGCGACTAATTACTGATGCTTCAGTAAGTTCTCCAGTTTCAAGGGAAAAGTCTCAGAGTTTGAACCCCAGTATGCGAGGTATGTCTGTTGGTCATATACAGTTTTTCTCTTGTTCTGTGATTGTTCTTGTTTAATAACAGGTTTGTTTTTGCACTTCTGCAGACAAAGTTATATATTCTTCTCCAAATTTTGATCCCAAGGTTTTTCTTTCATGGCTCCACAAAGATACAAGTGCTGCTGATTTAGAGTCTGGTGCTCTTACCTTGAAAACTGATCTCAAAGGAAGAACACAGCAGAAAAAACAATTAGTCAAGGAGAACTTTGATTGTTTTGTCTCGTGCAAAACTACAATAGATGGTATTAATTTAGTTTTTAGTTCTGCCTTATTGCAGCTAAGCACTTGTTTGAATGAGCCGCCATGTGGAAGTTAAACTAAATTCCACTTTGTTCCGGCCCATCCAAACAAGGCCTAAATGTTCATGGTCTCTAGTTTCTGCGTAATGTTTGCATCTCTTTGTAATATGGTCAGTTTTTCTGCAGACATTGAGTCGAAACTGAGACAGATAGAAGAAGATCCTGAAGGTGCAGGTACTGCTCACCTGTATTCAGTCACACAAAAAATTAGCGGTGTGGCAAATCGTGCATTCGAGCCTCTATTTGAGAGGCAGGTATACCGAGATTTCTCTAGAACTACTTTTCATTCATCTTGATTACTATCGCTGTAAGATTCCTTCTTGAGTGAACTAAAGCAAGCCGCTTTGTACAGGCCCAAGCCGAGAAGATCAGGTCTGTTCAAGGAATGCTTCAGAGATTCCGGACGTTATTTAACCTGCCAAGCGCAATTCGTGGCAACATTAGAAAAGGAGAATACGATCTAGCTGTCAGAGAGTACCAAAAAGCAAAATCAATTGTTCTTCCTTCTCATGTACGCCAACTTCTTAATTTGTTTTATCTGCACCTGTTATCCAACGACTAGCAGTTGTGGCATTGGGCGGAGATACATGCTTACTTGTCATAACCGTCTATACTAAGTTGTCCTTGATTCCCATCAGATTCTTAACAGTATTAGCGTCCTAGATTACCATCTCCCCTCTATTTCTAGCGGAACTATAAATTGGCATAATTTATAATTTCTAAAATAATATAAAATAGAATTGCTTTGAATTCAACATATGCAGAATGTATTGTACGTATGCATACAGGAGAAACATGTAATATTGTACCTAATGAAATACCTAAAGCATACATAAATATGTATGGTTGGTACGGATTTATCAGGTCTTTGGTGGGGTTGCATTGACATTGTTGTTGATTGTTGCCATCGAATTATTTTCAGTAGTTTGTAGGACAATGCAAATTCCCATTACGAGAAATTGCTCCCCTAGTCTTCTAGATACTACTAAAATGACTTGTCTTCAAG
This sequence comes from Melocanna baccifera, assembly GCA_036346265.1. Classification (NCBI taxonomy): domain Eukaryota; kingdom Viridiplantae; phylum Streptophyta; class Magnoliopsida; order Poales; family Poaceae; genus Melocanna; species Melocanna baccifera. The sequence goes on from CM070687.1 coordinate 17,123,516, forward strand.
GATAGAAAATCTGGTACTGGGGAACTTCCCGCTCGGCGGCCGGTAACGGTAACCGGCCGGTTACAAAAAAAAAAAAACAGAAAAAATCGATTGAAATTCAAATATCAAAATTTGAATTCGTGCTGTTTTCAAACCGGTAACTGGAATGGTTATTGGAAAAAACAGAAAAAACCGCTGAAAACTGGAAAAAACTGCTAAAAAACATGAAAACCCAATAAAAACTTGGGATTGATGCATACTTAGTTATAAAATAGTTAATTTAGGACAAAAAAAGGTCTAAACCAACCTAAGAGTGCATTATGCTGTCATAAATGTAAATTTACATTTGAAAATTCCTGCCTTTTTTATCAGTTACCATCGGTTTTTTCCGGTTACTGGTTGGTAACTGCGGGTTTTTTCTATCCTTGCTTGTATTTATAGTTTTATACCACGATGTGGTACCAACTTATGTGGGGTCAAAGCATGAGACAACTTCGTGTTGGAATTTTTGAGTTTTGAAGGATTTCATCTTGTACTAAATGGATTAAAATGAGATGAAAAAGGTTTGTTGATTATGTTAATGATATAATAGGATTGTTTTAGTTATTTCCTTATATGTCTGGGTTTCTTTATCTGTATATGACATATTCCCCTGTAATATCCCCTTGTACTCTCTATATATATTGCCAATTGGTCTTTTCAATATATACATAATATTCATAATATAGTATCAGAGCAAAGGTTAGTGTTAGGGTTTACTGTAGCTGCTGCCTCCTAGTCGCCGCTCTTCCGCATCTGCTGCCCCTGGGAGGAGCCAACTCCGCTCTCGGGGGCGGTCACTGGCGCTCGTGCCGTCGCTTGGCATCTCCACGGCCGTCTCCATTGGATCTGGTCGTCTCTGGCCTCCTCAGCGCTCCGAGCCGCCGGCCTGCACCAACGTCGGTGCTGCGTGTCGCTTGTCCATGCCAGATCCGACTGCCTCCGGCCCGTGTTGGCACTCTGCGCCGCTAGCCCGCGCTAGATTCGGACTATCCGGCCTCCTCGCACTAGATTTGGTTGTCACGCCTTCTTCACGCTGCCGCCCAGGCTGCCGCAGCACCGAGTTCGTTGCCCACTGCCGGCATGGTGCTCGTCTGCGCTCGGCTCTCCTCGCTCGACGACGTCGCCGCCATCGCCTCCTCGGCCTCCTCCGGTGACTCCTCGTCCCGCTCGCCCTCGCCGCCTGGATCCTTGTCGCCTCTTCTAGATCCGGTGGATCCCACCTAGATCCAGCCATCTTCGGCTCATTGCGCCATCGCCCGGAGGAACTGCCCAACAGCCCATGCCGCCGCGAAATTGCCACCGCCGAGCTCTACCTGCCTGGGTCCGGCCGCCGCCCTAGCGTCGCCCCTCGCACTTGCATGTGTGAGGGAGAGACAGAGAAGGACATGGAGAGAGGATGGAGTGGAGTGGCTAGTGGCTTTGGGATGAAAAGGATGGGCGGGGGGAGATTTTTTATGGCCTGAGGATGAGTTAGCTACTGCTAGTATCCATAGCCTGTTGAGTTTTTTCTTTTAAATCTTCCGTTGCATCCATCTAAGTTCGTAGTCTCTATCTTTCGGTTCGTCCAAGCCATACGAGTCTACAAATTTATTGTCAGTCAGGAAGTATAGGAATTTTCTTTTGCATGGCAGCAACCGTCGCTTTGCTTTCTGAGCCGCGTGCAGATCGTAGTTGTTATGACGCCGTCGCTTCTCTAGCTGCCACCCGAGCTTCTAAGGCTGCCGCGCTTCTTCCGCATCTTGTGCACTGCGTCGCTGCCGTCTTAGGTTTCAATCTGCACCGTTATGCTTTTATCTATTCCTCTTCAGCTTGATTTGACATATTTTTTAAGAGCTGCACGCTATGACAACATTATCAAGATTCGGACTTTGGATTTTTCCTTTTTGTGTTAACTCTTTTTCAAATATAATGCTATTGTATACGTTTTGCATTTGAGGGGGGTGTTAAGAATATAATAGAATTGTTTTATTTGTTTTTTTATATGTCTGGGTTTCCTTATCCGTGTATGGCATATTCCTCTGTAATATCCCCTTGTACTCCCTATATATATTGCTCATTGAGCCTTTTTAATATACACACAATATTCATAACAGATTAGATTATCTTTCTTTTCTTTCATGTTGACTGCATGTTGTACGGGTGATGAAGCAGTGCATGATAGATAATCATATTCCATGATGGTATCTTGCAGCTGACAGGAAGCTGTCCATGCATCATTCAGCTTATACACTCCATATAGTTTGTTTTAATTTTTAAGTTCCACTGCTGTGTGCTTTCTAATATTTGTACTTGTGTATGAAATTTGCATATTTTCTCCTATGTATATCTAATTGCTTATGGGCCTATTCTTTTTGGCTTTTGGCCAAAACAAACAGGGAGGCTTCTCCAAGCTATTTCTCGAATTCAAGAATATTTAAATTTGTAATAACAAAACATGGTTTATTCACACAAAGCTCTTAGAAACCATAGGTTTAGTGATATGCTAATATTCATAAAAATTCTTACTCCTTGGTTAGTTGACCTGCATGTTGTGTTGATTACTTGATTTTGTTGACTGTTTATTGCTTGATTTACAAACTGCCATGTTTTTTTGTAGTGCCTTGCCTCGTTGTTAGGCACTACACACCACGATTAATTGTAGTTTTAGACTTTTAGTGCATTCAATGTGCTTACTATACGGTATTACGGTGAACAACCTGCAGGTGGGGATACTAAAACGTGTCCTTGAGGAAGTGGAAAAGGTAATGCGGGAATTCAGGGGCATGCTATATAAGTCAATGGAGGATCCTCATCTTGACCTTGCTGAGGTTAGTAGACTGCCTGTAATATTTAGTGTTGGAGACATCTTGCAGTTTACTACTTCTGTCGATAGTGAAAGATGGTTTAGCTTGCAAACTTAGGTTTAAGGAATTTTGAGCATGACCAGATAATGTGAAAATTTTGTAAGACTGTTAGCAGATTACTTTAGGATGCTGCTGGCTCTAAAATGAACCACTTGATTACTTAGTAATTATACTATTTGTAGATCTGACTTATCTGATGATTTGGTTCTATTTGCATCCTAATTTTGTCCCCAACTTTCAGCTTGAGAACATTGTTCGGCTATTGTTGGAGTTGGAACCCGAGACAGACCCAGTGTGGCATTATCTTAATATTCAGGTTACCACCCTTGACCAAAAGCTGTGACGTTTTATTGTTAAATTTATCTGTGCTCTCTGTTCTGTTCATATTCTCCATGTACTTATATCTTAATATTTTTGTCAGAATAGCAGGATTCATGGATTGTTTCAAAAGTGTACCTTAGATCATGAAGCACGAATGGAGGTTTTGCAAAATAAAATTCGTGAGAAAATGCTATCTGATTCAAAGTGGAGGCAGTTGCAACAAGATTCAAATAAATCAGTGAGTGTATTACTTTCTCTTGTTCAGCACAGCATGTATTTGATCATTCTTCTGATGACATTTACATGATATTCATGGCTTTTCTTGGTTAACTCGGCCCTTGTTCCTTTTGTTTGCTTAGTTGGAAGTCGATTGTGCTATCGGTGATTCTTTTCAGGCTGATCAGTTGTCAGCAAACTTTATGGCTGAAGAAGCTGATAGTTTAAGGGCAACCTACATTCATAGGTTAACTGCTGTACTTATCCAGCATGTTCCAGCATTCTGGAGATTAGCTTTATCTGTCTTCAGTGGAAAATTTGCAAAGGTATGAACAGGCAAAATCATATTAGATGCATAGAAGCATAAAATGTAAATGATTCACCTTGAGTAGATTGATGTTAGTAAATGGCTTTTAACGTCTGTCAACTATATTTGTTAGGCCTTGCTGCAAAGCATATTGTTGTGCTGAAACTTATGAACCCTTCCATCACTCTGTTTGTAGTTTGTACAATACTAAACTTAAATTGAAAGTGCATAAATGGGTTATATAAATTGTTCTGATAATTTCAATACAAAATCTGATCCCTGCTTCAAATCGTCACATGAAAGCTGAGAAGAGCCATTTTATACTGATTTATGTGTAAAATAGAAAGATTTACATGGATTTGTTAACATATCTTTTTTTTACAGGCAGCTGCTGGAAATGCACTTTCTGATTCTGACATGAGTGCAAAACCAGGTGCAAATAAGACTGATGATAAAGGTGGAGAGGCAAAGTACACAAACCATATTCTTGATGAAGTTGCTAGTATGGTTCGTGCTACTATATCTGCTTTCAACAACAAGGTACTGTTACTACATGTTTTGCAATTTTAACTGTTAACCATGATCCTTAGCAGTTATCGTCTGATTGTATTTGTAATTGTAATTAAACATACTTTGACACCAACAGGTTCAGAATGCTTTCTGTGATTTTGAGGAATGCAACATTCTTCGTCCATACATGGGTGGCACTATAAAAGAAATAGCTAAGGCCTGTCAGACTCTTGAAGGGAATGATTCATCTCCAACTGCTGGTATAGTTAGTGCCATTGTCTGAAAACTGCATATACACTGAAATTTATGTGTATCCTGAATGTGCTTAACAATTATGCCAGTTAAAATGTTGCACGCCCTTCATTTTGAAATGACAAAGCTTTACATTCTACGACTTTGCTCATGGCTGCGGGCAACAACTAAGGAGGTATCAAAATACGAGACTTGGGTTACTTTATCCACCCTTGAGAGAAACAAGTCTCTGTATGCAATTTCATGCATGCCCTTGCAGTTCCGTGATATCACGATTTCAGCAATGGACCGGATTGAATCGTAAGGCTGCTTTATTTCTGTTTAACATTACACTTCTTTATCATTGTATTCGGTTTCTTATGCTGCATTATTTCCGAGCCCTGTAAATTTTTTTGTTGCATTTTTTCCCGCGTAATTGGTCTTTTTTAAATTAATGTTTGGTTGTTTGCATTTGATGGTTAATTTTCTTATTAATAAGTACTACTTTTCTGCACTAAAATGATGGATGATCATTGTTTTTGCTAGCACAAGTTGTTTGCTGATAACAAAGTGGAGGCAACGGAATTCTTTTTGCTCCTGCCTTCATTTTTTGTAGTATTGAACTGCATCCTGATCTATGTTTGTTTATTCCAGTATGATTTTTAATCTGAGGAGCGAGACTGCCAAGTCTTATGACATTTCTCAACAGCTTCAGGAAATCAATGAGTCTGTTAGACTTGCATTTCTAAATTCCTTTCTGGATTTTGCGGGTATGGAGTTGCTTTATAATTATTGGATTCTTTCAAATTTTGTATCTAATTGTGGCATCATTCTTTATTATTCACAAACTGTGTAAATGTATCAGGTTATCTGGAGAGGTTTGGAGGGGAATTAGCTCAGAGCAGATCAAATAAAGAAAACAATCATGTCCAAAATGGGTATATAAATGGTAGTGACAGAGAAACATCTGCTAGCATGGATGGAGACTTGCACAAAAAACTGTTGGTTGTTTTGAGTAACATTGGATATTGTAAAGCTGAACTTTCAGATGAACTGTATACCAAATATAGGCACATTTGGTCTCCAATCAGGTACCTGCCAACTTATTTTCTGATAGCATCCTTCAAGTATCTTTTTATCTTCTTTTTATAAAGAAGGCCGGTGTCCTATGTGAAGTAGACTTTGGGTGCAACTAGGTGTAGCACATCCGTAGGATCACACCAATGGACATGATTTTAATGCTTCAATTTGACCGAGCGTTTGAATCCATCTTCCTCCTCCATCCCTCTTTTGCACTACAACCTACCATGGTTCCAAGATCTACAATCACAAGAACCAACCACCCTGAAAACATAGCTGCGGCCGCCGGATTACAGTTCCTAATCTGATGGATAGCTCATGGCGAGCACATGACTGGATCACCATGGCCAGATAAGCACTCTTCTCAGGCACATGCCAGTATGCCACCCACACAATGGTTCTAATTGCCCTACATTCCACCCAAAACAAAATCAGAATTTTGTCCATGTCATCTGCCGCAAGTCACTTCATGTGCTTGTTACATTGTCTTCCTTTCGAGCTCATTCCTGTTAAGGATATAGAGTAGAGTTGTATTAGGATATAGAGTTTGTATTCTATTCCACATATGTCTTATCTCTATATGACATATCTCTTTGTACTCCTATATATATGGTCCATTGGACCTCATATCAATACACACACAATATTCATAACATGGTATCAGAGTTAAGGTTCGTACCTCTCTAGCCCTAGCCTCTCCGTAAGTCTTCCGCTGCCGCTGCCCCCGGGAGGATCATCTCTACTCCCGGGGGCGGCCACCTTGTTTTTTCGACCCTCCTCCAGCGTCCGCACCGAATCGGCTCGTCGTCGCCGATCTCTGCTTGCACCGGATCCCAGCCTCATTCGCGCTGGATCCGAACTCGTCTGTGCCAGATCCGGCTCACCACCGACGGCCTCTTCGGGCAGCCGCCTCTCCCAGCAGCGGCCCTGCTCGGATCTTCGTCGCGCCACCGGATCGGATCTGGCCGAATTCCCACGAGTCATTCGAATGCAATTCACGGTTTGATCAATCTGAACATCAGATTCACACAAATTTAAAATTATATATATATATATATATATATAACCTTTTTTAATCGATTTGAGTATACTCTAATAATGATTATAATATACTTCAAATCGAATTCCATGAAAAATTTCATAAAAATCTACTTTTTATAGCATAATTTGCAGTAAGAGAGATAGTTATGAACCTGCGGACCACCCCCATAGGGGCGGTGAAGGGAAAGTATATAGTCCTTTTATGTATGGAAAAAAATATATAGCAAAAATAAAAAGTTTCAATAAAAAATTTTCAATTAAGTCGTATTGGAGTATCTTAGAATTAGTATTTAAGTATATCGAAAGTGATAATGAGAAATGAAATATTTATTTAAGTGGTACATTGAAAGTAGAAGTATGTACTTCCGGCAGTACAGAATATGCTTCCTATATATATATATATATATATATATATATATATATATATATATATATCGACTGCCTACAATAGAAGGGAAGAATGGGAAAAAAAATTGTGCACGTTGCCTGCATGAGAGATGTCGACTCAAGAAGAGAGCAATGTCATTGGTAATGCCGTGCTCAAGTGGGCCATCCTGGGCGGGTCTCTTGACTGTAGCTTTAGTTTGCATGCCCGAAAGGTAGTTCTGGCCGCTGGTGAGGGCTGTAGATTGGAATGGCAGACTATTGCTTGGGAAGGAAGAAGATGTGTAGGATTAGCTACAGTTTGGCTTGAAGAGGTGGGCCTTCCTAAGCTCATGATGTCCTGTGATCCTGTCCATTGGTGTGTGATCCTATGGATGTGCTTCACTCTGCACCTAGTCGCATCCAATTAACAGAGTTTCCTTTGCATAGGATATCAGCCCTTTAAGAAAACCTTCTCTCATGTTTTTCACAAGCCTTGACTAGTTGAATGAAATGCTTATTTACTCATTTTAGAAGCAATTCTCAAGATACATCTACTTCATCAATGACAGTTTTCCCTGTCACAGGGATAATGATGAACGTAGTGCTGATATGCGAGATCTGATGACATCTTTCTCAGCACTTGAGGAGAAAGTCCTGGAACAATATACTTTTGCAAAGGTATGGTAGACAATTCAGGACTTGGTGTTGATTAACCAGTTGATGTGAGATACATGAAAAATAAATGATCCAACAGATTTTGTTATAACCACATTAGCTTTCTTCCTTTGATATCTTGGCGTGTAAAGGTTGTCATCTGAGATATTTGACTTGCTGAAGATTTTTTATGCAAACACCTGATATACAGATATAGTGTCACTGACCCTTCAATAGTGGTTGATGTCCAAAAGAAAAGCATATCAACTAGAGAATATTATATTTTAGTATAAATTTGCAGAAATTTTATCTTATTTTTCCAGGATGTAGTAATATTGAAACTCTACTTTGTATGTTACTGCTCTGGAATAATTCAGATGTTTGGCTACTTCATAGATTATCATATTATTGAGAACATATTATTTGATGACTTGTGCAACTGTAAATCTAGCACAGTTGTTTTCAATGTCTATATCTCTTAAGAGAGTGTTTGGAAATTTCATAGATCATGCTTGATGCTGGAAACATGTTTTCTTGACCATCAATTTTTAAGTTTTTGCACATTATGTTATCTGGCTTTCCTCTCATCCTGATTTTTTTGGTTAGTCAAACTTGATCAGAAGTGCTGCACTGAACTATCTGTTGGATTCTGGGATTCATTGGGGAGCAGCATCAGTAGTAAAGGTATGTGGTATAAAGAATAGACAAATTCTACTGATGTTATGGCAGTTGACCAGTTGTGTATCAGGAAAAAAACTGAAACAGCCAATGGCATGTTACTACTGGAGTTTCTGCCATGAGATGCAGTTCAGAACGTGTATCATCCTCCTATTTATTGCAAGAACAGTTACAACTAGAATTTGTTGTGGGCCTTGTGGTTGCACTGTTATGTGCTGGGCTGCTGGGTGTGACTGGTGCTTACGCACATTTATGAGTGGCAGCCTTATGTAACAGTTATACTAATGCATTTTGCTGTCTTGCAAAATTACCATCTTATCAATGCTATTGTAGTCTTGTTACTGTTAGATATAACCCATATCTATGTGTAATTACCTTGTTGTATAAAGGGTTTTCTGTATATATGACATACCTGTACGTGTTGTATAAGATGTCTTTATACCTGTACGTGTATATATATTGGCCCTTTGGCCTCAGATGAATACAAGCGCTATTCATAACATGGTATCAGAGCCAAAACTAGGGTTTTGTCATACCTAGGGTTTTGTCTGGTCTCCACCGCGCTTGCCGTCGCCGCTGGTTCTTCTCTAGCTTTCCACCGCTGCACCAGATCGGTCACCGGTCTTCTCCGATCCTCATCTGGTCTTTCGCTCTCGGATCTCTACCGATCCGGGCCGAAGCCACTCGGATCAGATCTACACCGACTCGCCGTTGCCGCGTGGAGAGCCCCTCCGGACGTCGCCTGGGGCTGCTGATCCGGGCCGCCGCCGCTCCCTTTTCTACCGATCCAGGCCGAAGCCGCTCGAATCTCTACCGCCTGGGGCCGCCGCCGCTCGGGGAGCCCGTCCGGATCCGGGATGATCCGGACATTGCCTGGGGCTGCTGCTGCCGCGTGTATGAAGCATATCTTGGTGTTACTCGTCCTGACATTTCGTATCCTGTGCATATTTTGAGTCAGTTTGTTTCTGCTCCCACACAGGTCCACTACAGTAATTTCCTTCATGTTCTACGATAACTTCATGGAACTATCTCTCGTCGTCTCTTTTTCCCTCACTCCAGCTCTTTACAGCTCCAGGCATATTCTGATGCCACTTGGGCTAGTGATCCCTCTGATCGCCGGTCTCTTTCAGCTTATTGTGTTTTTCTTGGTGATTCTCTCATTACTTGGAAGACTAAGAAGCAGACAGCAGTTTCCCGTTCGAGTGCTGAGGCTGAGTTGCGAGCGATGGCGTTGTTAACTGCGGAGGTTACTTGGCTACGGTGATTACTTGAGGATTTTAGTGTTTTTGTTTCTGCACCGACTCCTCTTTTGTCAGACAGTACAGGTGCTATTAGCATTGTTAAAGATCCGGTAAAGCATGAGCTTACAAAGCATATTAGTGTTGATGCTTCATACACGCGGACGCAGGTACATGATCAGATTATTGCTCTTCAGTATGTGCCTTCCAAGCTTCAGTTGGCAGACTTCTTCACAAAGACACAGACCAGAGCTCAGCATAGTTTTCACCTCTCCAAACTTAGTGTTGTTGATTCACCATACGTTTGAGGGGGGTGTTAGATATAACCCATATCTATGTGTAATTACTCTGTTGTATATAGGATTCTCTACATATATAACATACTTGTACGTGTTATATAAGGTGTCCTCATACCTGTACGTGTATATATACTGGCCCTTTGGCCTCATAATGAATACAAGCGCTATTCATAACAGTTATATCTTAATGCGATTTATTCTCCTTGCAGGGCATTCGAGATGCAACTCTTGATTTACTACACATCCTTGTAGCCGTGCATGCAGAGGTTTCCATCAATTTCTATTATTCCTTTGATTATTTTAATCTTGCATATGACAAGGATTAATATGCTTGAAACTGGGCAAAGAGCAAACATTTTTTTGAGCCCATGGGTTCTGTATGTCAAACTTGGGTGTTTACATTTGCATCTGGTAAAAGAAGCTTTCTGCTAAGCTTTCTAATGCTCAACTCTGCCTTGGAACTGGACAGTTTTGGAAAACTCAGTAATCAGTGCTTTATGTGTTTTTCACCCTTTTCCTAATAATGCTATGAAATACTTTTCTTACAAGCAAGAACACTGTAATTTCTATGCAGGGTTAATAGTTTGTGAAACTCATTCATCACTTAGGCTAAAGAAATGCTAACTAAAAATCCTAGGCCGCATGTTTTCAGAAACCGCCCCGGGGATTTTTCTTGTTGCCAGTGGCTAACAGCCTGTTACTGTATGTATTTCATATCTGCTTGTACAGTTGTACCTATTATTCTATGTGTTATTTTGTATTGTGTGTTACGAGTGCTATTTGACTGTAACCTCATGTCTATCTGGTAAAAGTAAGATGCATAAATAAATCTGCTGTAATTCCTTTTTCAATTAATTTCTTTTATGCACTTTGAACTTTGACCCTGGTTTCAGGTTTACGCTGGTGCTAGGCCTTTGTTGGAAAAGACAATGAAAATTTTGGTTGAGGGTTTGATCGACATCTTTCTTAGTCTTTTCCATGAGAATATGACCAAAGACCTCAGAACGTTGGATGCAAATGGTTTTTGTCAGCTCATGCTTGAGGTAGTTATTTAGTTACTTTTATTTGTATTAGGATTCTTTTTGGTCTTAACTTTGTAAACGGTTCAAGTAGTCAACTTAAGCACCATCCTTTTTGTTATACGCTTGCAGCTTGAGTTTTTTGAAACTGTACTACACACATACGTCTCAACTGAGGCACAGCAGGCTCTGAAATCCTTACAAGAGAATTTGTTGGAGAAGGCCTGTGAAAGTGTGGCTGAAGCCTTGGAGAATCCTGGACATCACCGTCGACCAACTCGAGGCAGTGAAGATGCTGCATCAGACGATAAACAAGTGCCATCAGTATCACCCGATGATTTGCTTGTAAGTACTCCAATATGTACTACTAAAGGATTCATGCCTATGCACACGAATTCATGATAGATGAAAAATACATCTAGTAGGGTAGTGTCGCATTAAATTTTGTGAAATATGGGTGTCCCTCGGTATTTATGGTCTTTAAATTAAGTTGGATCGAGTTGAACAAAGCTCTCTTTATGGAAAGTTTCGTCGTCTGTCATAGGTAATTTTGCAATGTAGAATGTATAATTGAAATTTTTATGTTTTTCACCAGGCGCTTGCTCAGCAATACAGTAGCGATCTGCTGCAAGGGGAGCTGGAGAGAACCAGATTAAATATAGCATGCTTTATGGAGTCAACTCTTCAATCAACATCTGCACCGACGGCCACAAAGCCTTCGGCTTATTCTTCGTACCAGGCACTAGCACCACATCATGCACCGGTTCAAGTGTCCACCCCAAGTTTTAGAAGGCAGCAGACAAGTACAAACTCTCCTGTAGCCTCGAGGCGACGTCGATGAACTAAATGCTGTGAAAACCATTCCTTCATCGATGTGGCCTCTTCCCTAAACTCTCCTCTTTTTTTCTTTGTTTATCTTGCCAGCGCTTTTTTTATTCCTTGTAATTAGTATCATTTTGTCATGTATTATGAATTTTGACCCATTCTTTTGGTGTTGTAAGATAAAAGGGGGGTACAGATGCTGCTCTACGGAACTATCTACTTGTATAATCTCCATGAGACTGGAATTGTTGCATTGTTTTCTGAAGATGCCATCTCAACTTATTTTTCTGGAACCAAGCGCAGATCTGTCAGTGTCCTGTTCTCATTATCACTTCTCTGTTTGAGCCTACCTTGAATCTCACATGCTTTGTGGGAAGCATTCTTCGTGACATTGGGGCTGTTTTTTTTTGGGCTCCGGCTTATGACTTATAGCCGTGGGTTATGATTTTTTATCTTAGTGTGAGTGATCATATGAATGAACCAAAAGTATAAGTCGTTTGTAAAGGACTATTCTAATAAGCCGTTTTGAAACGGTGGGTGACAGCAAGTCTTTCAATTTGTTTATTCGAGTAAAATTATAAGCTATAAACTAAAATAAGCTGAAAAGAATATGCCAATTGTATTCATTTTTACAATTGAGCTTAACCTGCAACGGTACTGTGATCCGAAACGTCAGCTGGAGCGTGTATTTGATACCTGAGCATTTTGAGAAGGTGCCTTTGTTTTCGTGTTCGATTGCTGCACATTGTTTTCCTGCTCACATGCGAAAAATTCCCTTGCACTGTCGATGTTTGCTGTGGACCAGTAATATTCTCTTGTCTTACTGTGCTGAAGCTCGTGCCACATCGATACGGTTTCATTATTCCATTACCTCGTTATCTACTGCACTTTTATTTATCCAAGAGATTCGGCCGTCGCGTGCAAGCTCCACCTGCACTTGCGTTCGTCTTACAATATCGCTCGCACATGTTGCAGTCTCGAGATCCGGCTCCAGCAGCCGCTGACGGGCGCCATGGTTCTTGCCTCGTTTTTTTTATTTCCTTTTGGCTTCGAGTTCCATCAGTCGGTCCTATTTATTAAACATATCGGCTGAAACAAGGCTTTGTTTTTCTTCAAGTGGGACCTACACCACCGGGCTCGTGTTGATTTTGACTCTTGATGGAGGAAAGGAGTGAGGTCGGGTCACGGCTACTGCTTGCTTGCCGCCGGGCCACAACGTTATCCTCCTAGATTGTGGCCATCAGTTGTTGCAGCCAGAGCTGCCATTTCCCAACCACCTGTTACGTCTCCCGAAGCAAGTCTCACAGCAGTATCCTCACCTCACGCATGGGAGGCAGGAGCACAGCATGGGGCAGCTGAGGAAGCACCGCGAGTCCATTTCTTAGCCTGCCATGGCAGCTCCCGTCCTCTTCCCCTTGGCCCACTGCCACTGCATTACAGCGTTGACGGCTACGAGTGGAGGCGGAGCGTTCTTGCACCGTCTCCCCGTTCTGCAACGGTGCAGGAGGTGGCGCGGCGCGGCGTTGGTGGCGAGAGCGGCGGCGGTGCCTCCCGAGCACAGCGTGTCCCAGGCGCGAGCCGTGGAGTACGAGACTCTGGGCGATGTTAAGGCTGCGCTGTACCAGGCGCTGGAAGGTTTGCCGTTTGTAGATACCCATTTTAGCGTTGTTGCTGTTCGCTGCTGGTTTGATGGTTCTGAATTCCGATTTATGGCTGAACGTTTGGAGAAGGTGTTAACAGAGGGATATTTGGCATGACCTCTGCCAAGAGGTCGGAGATTCATGGCCTGGTGCAGCTTCTGGAGTCCCGGAATCCTACACCGGATCCCACCGACGAACTGCAGGAGAAGGTACAAAATATTACTCAAGTTTGAAGTACTTTCAGCTATGTTTTTTTCTCTCTCGAGAATACAGTACTTCAGATATGGTAATTTGAAGTGTTAATCATATCTTGCATTCTTACCGCATCACTGAGCTTAAGACTAATCGCATTTGGTAGCTTGATAACTAATATTACATTGTTGAAATAATTACTCTGTCTTGGTCAGAAATGTATGCAATTTTTTTCTTGAAACAAAAAAAGCAATTACTTCTTTAGTAATTACTGATAGTGGGGTGTTGAGAGGATGGAAGGTGGATGGATGCTGGAAGCTCATCTACAGCACGATTTCGATACTGGGAAAAAAGCGAACTAAGTTAGGCCTGCGAGATTTCATCAGCCTAGGGGATTTCTTCCAGATAATTGATGTCAAAGAGGTTAGTGCACGTTACCCATGAAATTTAGCAAGCCAATATTTTCAATTTGTTCTAATCTTCCTGTGCGAAACATTTCTAACTTTTGTACCTCTGTTGAGTGGATTTTGAGTACTGAAATGTAAGATGATAGATCCTGTATGATGGACTTAATATTGAATGGCTTGAAATTAGAATTCTTACACAATGGCAAAAATATCAATCTTTTATGTTAACTGATCACTAACTGATATAAATTATTCTTAAAACCGAGTGTTATTCTAAAGATTCTACTTGCCAACCAAGTAAGTTTTGATTTTTGCTATACATTAAAATAAATGGAGATTTAGCGTCACTTCTCTATACACGAAGGAAAAGGCGGTAAATGTGATAAAGTTCAGCGCAAGAGCATTCAAGATACTGTCGGGCCAGCTTGCTATTGAAGCATCATACAGTATCACTACGAAATCAGTGAGGATTCTTTCTTTTATTTATTTCTGATGTTGTTCAGAAACTGTCTCGCAGTCTGACTGCTAATCGCTGAAAGCCTGGAATTTCCTCACATATTGTAGTGTCTTGTTTCAGAGAGTGGATATCAAGCTTGAGAGTTCAACCATCACTCCAGATCAGGTAAAATTTATGATCTTGTTAGTACCAAAATTAAATACATAGTTTTATCCTATTACACTGCAAAATGGAAAATCATGAATTAAATGTTAAGGGAACCCTCCTAAACTCTGGAGGCAACTGGGGGAGCCAAATCTGTGGATTTCATGGCAGTGTAAAATATGGAGACAACTATCCACATATACATTTTTCACAAATACTTGAACAGCGACATTCTTTTACTTCACAGCATTGATATGAAAATACATAACTCAGTACTCTTTTTAGTTGCAGGAACGTGAATAACACCTTGGACTTCCATAATATAAAAGCAATTGTACTTATCTAATGTTTCTTTTTGAGAGCGTGGAATATTTGGGGCAATCATGTAATAAATAGATTGAAGAACCAAAGGTTTACGTATATAGACCAATCTATGCCAGGCAGATGAGAGGGCAAGCATGATATGTGCCTTAAGTATGGGTTAGGAACCGAGGTATCAAACATGGAACCGAGGCATCTAACAATGGAACCGAGGCGTCTAACACCCCTGCAGTTAGAGCGTCGGCGGAACGGATGTTCAAACTGGACCAAAACTCGGTGAAAACAGAAGTAGACAGCCTTTTGGTGAAGATATCGGCGTATTGAGATGACATCGGGACGTGAAGAATGCTGACATCGCCAAAACCAACATGTTCCCAGATGAAGTGGAGGTCAATCTCAACATGTTTGGTGTGCTTATGTTGCACCGGATTTGTTGAGAGATAGACCATGCTGACTTGTTGTAGTAGACGAGGGTAACTTGGCGTAGAGGATTGTGAATTTCCTGCGTGGCCTCCTGTGCATGGAGGGAAGCAATGGTAGCGGCCTCGGAGAGGGCCAGTGGCTGCGTGACCTCCTGTGCGTGTCGGCGGCGGCGGTC
The DNA here is from genome assembly GCA_036346265.1 of Melocanna baccifera. Lineage (NCBI taxonomy): Eukaryota > Viridiplantae > Streptophyta > Magnoliopsida > Poales > Poaceae > Melocanna > Melocanna baccifera. The sequence goes on from CM070687.1 coordinate 17,138,921, forward strand.
TCCAGTGCATGGCACGTGGCGACGGCGGCCTCCTGCGCACGTCGGGCAGCGGTGGCGGCCTCCTGCTAGCAGCATGCGATGGCAGCGATGTCTTCGCCGGCCATGGCGGTGGGATTAGCGGAAGGGTGTGGTCGCAGGAGCAATCGCGTCTGATACTATGAGAGTGTGGAATATTTGGGACAATCACGCAATGAATAGATTAAAGAACCAAATATTTACATATATAGATCAAGTTATGTCAGGCAGGTGAGAGGGCAAGCGCGATAGGCGCCTCAAGTGTGGGCTAGGAACCGAGACATCAAACATGAAACCGAGGCGTCTAACAATGGAACCGAGGCATCTAACAGTTTTTACTGATCGTCACATTGGGATATGCAGCTGATGAATATCTTCCAGAAGAACTACGACCTGCTCCTTGCAATATTCAACCCAGAAGGTTGGCTTGAGATAACGTATCCTTTTGTTGTCGCAGATTGCTACCGCGTCACTTGTCTGCTCTTTGCTGTTCTAGTTATAACCGCCAAGATTATTGATGGTAGCATTAGCATGTACATAGCAGTACAATTATCCAATTTACATGCAATGTCTTCCTCAAATTTGGAACAGATATGTCGACGAATCTCTACGGATCGGAAGAGACGACAAGGCAAACATCTTTGTGCTGGAGAGGGCAGATCCATCAGAAGTTTGAGAAGACCTGTGAAGTCTGCACATATTCGTAGTTTTCTGACAAGGAGTCCGTAGGTCGACACTCCGAAAAAGATAACCTGCACATATCCTGCAGCACACGTTGTCACTAACAGCTTGGTGCAGATCATCCGCTCAACCTTTTCGTTTGTCTTAGACTATACATACTACAACATTCTTTTTGATGGAGCATAGAAACGCTTTCCTTTCCGACAAAATTACGCGAGCTGGGAACGAAGGCTCATGTAAGTTCAGTTACATAGAGAACTGGGCAATTGGCAAATTAACAAACAGCCGGTGTATTTTGAAACACATCACCGCCCAAGCATTCTTCGTCCTTGTAAGACATAATCTAATGAGTGTACAGCTTGGGAACACGCATAAAGTACCCTTTACTTCGAAGTGATTCCTTTTCTACTTTTTCTTGCTGGCTATGCATCTTCCACAGCAGGAGAAAAAAAAGCCGCAAAATTTCCAGCCTTTTCGGTCAGAAAGCTCGCCAGGAAATCCTGTCGGTTTCGGTGAAGCTTGCACTTTCCAACAAGTCCCGATCAGATCTGCAATCTGGGGTGGTCCCGAGAACGAAAGAGATGAACCTCAGAACCTGCCACCAGCAAGAACTACCAACTCCAACGCACATGCATGGCCAATTGACCATGGTTGTTCAGGAACCGTAGGTGATGCTGCATGCAGAAATACTCCATACAATACTTCTGTCAATATTTTTTGGTTTATTTTTTTGTAAAGGTTGTCTGTTGCATAAATCAAATGTTTCTTGCTAGGTGAAAGTTTTATGCTGTGCAATTTATGTTTATGTAAACATGTGATACGGACACGAAAGTTAGTTTTGCACCATGTTAAAAGCGTTGCAAAGTTCTTATTGCCTTCTTTTTTTGCCGCATGAAATCTTGATTGTATCTAGTTGAAACTTCCAATCATGTTCATTGTATTTTTACTAATATGGTGCCTGTGCATTACAACAGAAACCAAAATTTATAGTAAATATCATGCATGTTCTACCCATTTATCCTAAACCACTCCCCCAACTTTGCCAGAACTGAAAAAAACGTTTTCTCTTCCCCAAATCTTTTGAAAGGAGAGTTTTGGATATGAGAATAATTGATTCAGGTAAGTCCATAAGTGTATATAGCATAGTGACATACCTTTTGAGATGTCTGGACATTTTCAAGAACCATGGTAAAGTACCTAGCTAGGTCTGAAGACAAATGGACATGACGTTGCAAGTTCTTTTCCTTTACTGTTTTCAAGATCCAAAGTAGCTGACAAATAGAAAGCAGAAAATGTTAACACAAAGCAATGGTCCTGAGTAAGTTAGCACCAAGGCAACAAACAAAAGGATATTATTTCAGTAATACAGTATTACTTACAGTTACAATGTTGTCTGAATGACCAACATATCTCTTGACAGAAGCATCCTATACACAACATACGTGACATGGCAACCAATAAACCAGTGGTCCAACAATTTTGCACCTTCTCTAGTAGCAGCATCAGATATCTGCATACATTATGCCTTTTATGTAACTATAGGTCATAAAATTTAACAAGAGATGTCTTGTAAATATGATTCTAGAGAAAAGGTGAAAATTCAGCAATGCCGCCATCTCCGCCAAAATCATCACCGCCATCCTCGCCGCCCTCGGTCTGCCCCCTTCTTTCCTTCCTCCCACGCCGCGCCAACTTCCCCAATTTCCAGCCAAAACTCACGCTGCTCCTTTCCCCCATCCCCTCGCAATCACCACCGGTCGCCGAGATTTTCGGCGAGCTATTGACATTGGCTCTTCCCACCGGCAGCCTATAAAAGGAGCCCCTCAGTAGCTCTCCCCCTCGCACCACCCCCTCCCCGTTTCTCCTCGGCCTTTGCATGCGCCCCTAGCCCCCACAGAGCTTTGACCGGATCTCTAGCGAGCAATCGTGGGCAAAGGAGGTCGCCCCAAGCTTCAGTACCAGTTCCCTCGCCTTCCTCGTGCTGACGCCCCTACTCACATACATACCTTGAATATATCATGCGTATCTACTGATTTTTCTCACGGTGAGTTGTACGCTTGTACGCATGATGTGTTTGCAGTCTGCTTGGTGCCTTCGTGATCGTGGTTGGGCTGTACACGGTGCTGTGGGGCAAAGCGAAGGAAGAAGGTGCTGTGCTCCATGACGAAGAACTGGGCAAGGAATCCAATCCTGAGGCTGCTGCTAATGGTGAAACAAAATGAGGAGAGTAAGGCCTATTACACACTGCTAAGTCAATTGGCAACTCAAGATAAATAAGGAGAGGAGCACTTCTGATCAGACGTGTATAATTTGGATTCGGCATCGATTTAACGGTGGCGGAGACCGTGATGCCGGCCGGCGGGGAACGGCCAAGCAGCACCGCCGGGCTGACAAATTGGCACAACCACCGTGGTCTCCAATATCGGTGCTGTATGATGTGAGGATCAAAGTTTGCAGTTCTTTTTCTTTACCTGCAAACCCAATAGGCCATTGTACGTACCCTAGCGCTCGCGGTATTCGTTATGAATCAATCTGTGTTTATTTTTTGAGAGATGGATCAATCTGTGTTGGACCTTGCAATTTGCAGTTTAGCCATTTCCTACCCAAATATGGAATTAGGAAATGATTGCTCGTCATGATCTATATAAATATAACAATCGGTGATGATTCAAAGTACCTCCTCCGTTTTGAGATCACTAAAATCCCACAATAATCCTAAAATGGAAAACATTCAAAGAAATCCTCTCAATAATCGAAAGAAAAAGAAAATGATCTAACCATTTATTTTGGTGGAGCCATATAATAACAGTGCAAATAAATAATATATAGACATTAGAGTAGGATAATGAATACAATTTTCAGTAATAGATTTAAAGTTGTATAACAAATACAACTGTATCACAATACATGGATTATAATTTCCAGTAATAGATTTAAAGTTATATAATAAATATAACTGTATCACAATGTGTGGATTATGCATTTTTTTATCATGGCTCTTTGCAACTATTTTAAAGGGTGTGGACAATTAGTTAGTGTAGTCATCTTAAGGCTCACAACCTACGGGTTACGGGTTTAAATCCTGGACAATTAAAGTAAACAAAATCCATATAAATAACCCACCCAACCAGTGGTTGGTAGAAGTCAAACTTTAGTCATCAGCCATAGAGACAAGATATCACACATCTAGGCTATGCTAGATTGTCTGCTCTTTGCAACTTATTCGTAGCAAAATTGAAAAGAAAAACAACAAAAAAAGAATCAATCTATACTGTCAGATATCTAGCCTTTCCGTTCCATATGGGTTGGCTTTTGTAGTTGTGTTTTTTTTCTTTGAGCGGGCTTTTGTAGTTGTGTTGCACTTTGTATTGGGGGAAAAAACAAGGCCTCCACGGCAAGGACACCATTGTGGATTTGTGGTACGCTGCATGTTGGACGCTGCCTAAGGCTGGAGCCTGGAAAAACTAACCGGCAGTTTTTTTTTTATGCTTTAGACTTCGGTTTTCTAAAAATTAAAATAAATAGGGCAGTTGTTCAAGTGGCTTCACGAAGCATTTTCTCCAAACCACTTTTCGAACTCAAAACCGTGTATGCTATCTACGTTCGTGTCTCTACCGTCTTGAAAAAATATAGACAAAACCTATCTATTATAGCCAAAAGTCATTAGACATTTACAAAAATTGACCATAATTGCCGAGGAGACGGAAGTTGCCAATCTTGGGGAACAGAGGCTTCAAATTGTATTTTAATTGCAAAGGTGATGGGTTGTTCAGGCAGGCTGGAAAGCCCGGCCCATGAATGAATTGAAGCGTGTAAATTCAAAACCTTCCTTTCCCATTCATCCACTCGATTAACCCGCATTGCGGCAGCTCTAATCCGCATCGACCTCGGCTTAACCCCGCCCTTAGCCTCCACACAAGACCGCCGCCTATGGGCCTGTTTGTTTCAACTGCAGATTCTGAGAAGCAGTTGGTAAGTATCTAGCTAGTCAGAATCTGGAGAAGTTGGATAACCCCAGCTTCTGGCTACTAGTTTATTTTCTGGATTCTGTAGCTTCTGACTACTTAGAATCTGGATGAAAATCTGAATTGTTTGGAGGAGCTGCAGATTCTGGAAGTAACTGCAGCTGCCAGAAGCTAAAATAAACAGACCCTATAACTCCCCACCCATCCCTCCCGTCTCCGCCGCCTCACCATTCATCCACCAATTCCTTGCCATCTCTCGAGTTCTTCTTGATCGCCACACGCGTGGCGCGGGAGTGAGAGGCGATCGAGACGGCGATGTCGGTCTTCTCCACGAGCTCCGCCTCCTGCACGTCGCCATCGCCTGTTGTAATTACTCCAGGATCATATCACTGTCAGATACTGCCACAGCAGAGAAAAACTCCACCGGGTCCTGTCACGGTAGAGGAAAACTCCCTTCGCACTCTGTCACGGCAAGAGTAGCAGGTGGTCTCCTGAAATCAGCTACTTGCAGGACGTGCTACAGTATAGTGCTGGGCATCTTCAGAGAAACGAAATCGCGGAGCAAAACCATCTAGATAACAGAGGAGAAAGACAGAGGCTTGCGGTGCGAAAATAGCCAGCACCCTTTTCTGTGTTTTTTTTCTCTTGTTATATGGAAAAACTGGAAAGACAGATTACATGATCACAACCGAATCAATCTTTTCCGAAACCTCTATCTGCTAACAAAAAAAACTATCTACTAGACATATGGAAAACTGAAACACGGCTTATCTTCAGCCATATAGACTCAATCTTTTCCAACTCCTCTCGCTCTCCCCCTCCTTCCAAAAACCACTTCTTTCAGTCACTACTATTCATTTTCAGTTAAAGCCATAAGTCACAGCCAAAAACCATCTACAAAATCCAATACGAATGCCCCCTAAATAGTGGATGTAGCGGCCGCAATAACGGTAGCAAGTTCTAGGCGCTACCACGACATCATAGCGGTGCAAAATAGTTGGAATATAGCGGCGATAGCAGACGCTACTGTGTTGGTAGTGGGTGCTATTGCAGTGGTAGCGGACGATATAGTGGTTGTAGCAGCTGATATAGTGGTTTTAGTATTGTTTCAAGTCATATATGCAAAATTATTTTCAATATATATGCCCATTATGCTCATAATTTGGTATATTATATTTATTCCATGTTGGCTTGATACATATAATAATTTACTAGTAAGGTGTCCGTGCGTTGCAACGAAAAACCAAATAAAAGTGATGGATACTATCAAATATGATCTCAAACTGAATAATAAATATCAACTTTTTCTTACGTCATTATGTATTAAACAAAACATACATGTTCATACTCGTAAATAAATCAAAAATATATACAGAAATGATAGTAAACAAGAAGTGTCATGTATCACAAATTCACAATCAGTTGGCAGGAACAAGCATTTACCTTGGCACGTTGCATCTGATCACAATCAAGCAGATATGAAGGAAAAGCACCCTCTTGAACATCATCATTGACCTTTTGTCGAGAAGTTGACTCATCATGCATTTTCAGGCTGCAAAGAAACAATTGACAATAAGGCCCCATAAATGCGATCGCAACCAAAAAGGCGAATCTACATCGCAAGGAAAACTTAATTTTCATGCTCACATCCCCTACTCCATAATTGTTTGAGAGTGTTGTTTGCTAGAAAGAGTTGTGTGCTACGTCGCGCCAAGTGGATTTATACAAAATGATCGGAAGACAAAATACAGTAAATAATGCAAAAGCATGCTGATATGTGTGGATCAATTTTACTATCTGATTTGGCGGCAGTCAGTTGCCGACCCGGTAAATAAATGAAAACAATATGAAGATTATCAATTTATCATACCTCTTCAACTTTCCTTTGTTCTCTTTTCAACTGATTCTTCATAGCTGGTTTTGCTACACTTAATGGTGTGCGGTGCTTCTTAATGGCCTGTTGCAGATAACGAATGCATTGAGATATTGAAATGTTTTAGGTTAGGCTAAGAGGTAAAAAAGATTACCTTTCCACCCAATTCAACTACTTTACGGTTCTCTATTTGCTTTCGCTCCTTCCATGTAGAGGCACCTATAAAATTAGCATCAGGTGAATGTTTGTACAACAATAAATCCTAACAGTCAAAATTAAGATTTTTAAGGAGAGATGGAATACATATCCTTTTATTCTAGTCTTTAAAAAAATGTAAAAGTGAAATTCTGAATACCAAAACCACATATATTAAACGAAGTTAACTGATATAATTTAATTGACAAATGTTTTACTTCTATTTCCTCAAGGATGTAAGAGGAGCCATTCCGAAGCATGTTCTGTCCACTGCATGGTGATACGACTTGTGCCTAAACACCAAGCGAACTCGAACAATTGAAAAGGTCTGCATTATAAAGCAATTAATGACAGGTAGATATGTTATATTATCATACAAAGGCATGTACATTCAAGAACTCCAAAAGCACATGCAAACATCAAGCTAACAATTCCGCACATATTCTCTTTAACTTGTAGCATGCTCATTCTAAGCAAACAATACACTAATCCAAGAATGTCTGTATTGAATCAAACTTAAGAGATAATATTGAGCGTCCCACTTTAAGAGCACAGTAGTGTGAACTAAACATGTTTAATTCTCCCAAATATTTCTACATATTAAATTTCTGATAAGTAGTTATATTTCAGCTCTGCACCACAATAGCATGGATGCATTAAAACCAATGTATTCCTCCACCCAAATCTTAGCATTCATGCAAAAAAAAAAACTAAGCAACTGAGCCAAACACTAAAAAACACTAATGAAGCCTAAAAACAAGATTTCCCTGATCCAATAGCCCATTTGGTGGCGGCACACCTCACTGTGGGCATATAACTCGGAGTTTAAAAGATTTTTGCTTCAGCAAGACATGTCTCAAATTTGAGGATTATTTTTTTGTTCGCCTCAGAAGTGATTAAGTTAGGTGGGTTATTGCATTTGTAGATAACATCAAAACAATAGAAGATGTGTTAGGCAATGCTGATAATCTAACATTGCACAAAAGATCCATATTGAGCGCCTGATAGGAGGACACATTTAAGGTATGGTGAAGCAAGGTAGGTTTACATAATGAAACTCAACGACATCAGCCAAACATTGCATGTGATTTTGCAAAACATGAACCATCTGCGCTTTCAAACATATGCTTTACCAAACAGACTAATGATGAGTTGAAATCCAACAAGCAAACACTTCCTCAACAAACTCCTTCACCAAAGATCTGCAAACATCCAAGCAACAACAAAACTAAAAACAACCCCAAACACTTTTGAGATATCTTAGCCAAACCGACAACTCTACATGCTTATACAACAAAGAAATCAACCTTCCCAACTGCGGACACATCGAACACGAAACAGAGCATCTCCACACTTATCCTACCATTCACAAACCCACAAAGAAATCTCTACCACCTTCACTATCGAAACCCACGTGCGTATCAATAATCCATTGTAAATAACGAACATCAACACATCCGAAAACCGACATTTGCCAAACCAATCCCTCTCACTTAGCTCCCACTACACAAAACCCAAACCCTAATCCGCCGAATCGGTCACCAAATCAAGAAACAACCAAAGGGGATCATTGCGACTCACGCGTCAAGGCGTCGGTGGCGGGCCGAGAGGCCGATGTAGAGCTTGTCGTGGATCTTGAACACCCTCGGAAATCGGTCGCGACGGTCTGCAGCACGCCCGACCTCCGGTCCATCGGCAATAGCGGCGATTCTTCCCCACCATCGCCACCACGGCGGTGCCATTGTACTCGAAGATCTGCGAGCCGCGCGGGCCAAATCATTAGAAAATTGAGATCTGAGGCGAGGGGAAGGTTTGGGGCACGGGGTGTTTACGGACTCACCGACATGGCCGTAGTTGCGAGTTCGCAGACGAGGTCGAGGCGGAGGCGTCGAGGTCGAGGAGGAGCACCAGTTGGGTCGCCATGGGTGGGGTGGGGGATCACCACTTGGAGGACGAAGGCGCGGCCCATGGCGGCGTCGGCGAGTCGGTCCTCCAGGTACCGCACCTCCCCGGCGAACACCACCAACGGGAAGGTCTCGATCGTCTTGAGCACCGCTTCCAGCTCCTCCTGGCTCGGGTACTCAGGGAGTTGCAGCGCCTTCTTCGTCTTCCAGCTATCCATCGTTCACCTCTGCGCCGCTACCGGCTTCTTATCCGGCGCCACTATCGGGAACGAAGTCTTCGAAGCCGCGGAGGGAGGGGAGGATGCAGCGGCGGAGGAGGGAGAGGGATGGGGGGTAGGAGGCGGCGGTGCGGGGGACGGAGAGGGGGAGGCGGCGGCGGCGCGTGGGGTTGGGGGAGAAGGGGAGGAGGCGCCCAGGGGGCTGGAGGTGGAGGCGGCGGCGCTTGGGAGGGAGGAGGGGAGGAGGCGGCGCCGCGGGGTGGGAGGGTGTAACATCCTGATTTTTGGGGATTTTTAAAACCTTGAATTTTAAAATAAATTTCCTGAATTTTCCTGAATTTAAATAAAGCTTAAATGGAATTTTCAAAAGTTTCAAATAATTTCATATGAATAAATTAAACTTCAAAATTAGCTGAAAATATTTTTAATTAAGTTCCTTAAGTCACAAGAAATTTTCTGGAATTTTCTGAAATTAAATTGAGCTTCAAATGAATTTTAGAACTTTGAAATGATTTAATCTGAGTAAAATAAACATTAACATAAGTTGAAAATATTTTATTTGGATTCCTCAGGTCTCAAGGAATTTTCTGGTATTTTTGGTGAATTTTTGGGATTTATTTGCTATTTTCTAGAGCTATTTAATCTTTATTCGTTTTTCTGGAAAAGATTTTATCTCGGGAATTAATCCCCGCCACCCGATCTTCTCTCTCCTCCCACGCGTCGGCCATCCGGCCCATCCCCGCACGTGCGCCCGCCTCCCCCGCCTAACCTCGCTTCCCGCCGTCCGATGACGCCACGCGGCGCCATCTCCCGCCTCGGCCGCTCGCGCGCGCGCCGCCGCCAAGCCGCGCCCCGCGCGTTGCCCTAACGCCGCCGCGCCGCGCCGTCGGATCGCCACGTGGCGGCACAAGCCCGCCGTGCCCGCGACGCCGCCCGACCGCGCTTCGCGCGCCGCAGCGTCCGTTCGCCGCGCCGCATCCGTGCCGTTCGTACCGCGCCGCGCCGCGTAACCCTAACCCTAACGCCGCGCCGCCACTCGATCCCAGCCGTTGGATCGTCCCGGCAGCCACACGCCGCTCGCCGTCTTCGTCTCGGTCGCACCGCGCCGTCTCGTCCGGACTCCTCGGTTCGCGTGCCATTTAACCCGCCACCGCCTCGGTTCGCGTGCTCCATCGCCGCCGCCGCCCCAGAGCTGCGCGCGCGCCGCCTCGCGCGTCCCCACCCACGCCGCCGCCTCCGCCGCCGACGCCGCCGCCGAGACCCCGATCCTCCCGCCGGTGAGTCCTCGCCGCCGTCGCCGCGTCGCCGCCTCGCGTCGCCGCTCCGTCGCCCGCGCGCCGCCTCCGCGTCGCCGCTCCGTCGCCGCCGCGCCTCGCCTCGGTTCCGCGCCGGATCCGCGCACCCGCGCACCCTTCAGCGCGCGCGCGCGCGGCGCCGCGCCAGCGCAACGCGCCGCCACGCGCCGCCCATCGCTCGTCTCCGCCCGCGCCGGCCTCATCTCGCCATCCATCCCGGAGGCATAAGCGCGCGCCACGCGTCTCTCCCGCCGTCGGATCTCGCCGACGCGCCCCGCTTCGCCTCGCGCTCGCGCGCGCGCGACACGCCGCGCAACGCGCCGCTCGCGCCGGCGATCCCGCCGCCCGCCTCGCACGCCCGATCCGAACCGCTCATCCGGATCGGCGGCGGCGGATCAGCCACGCGTCGTCGTCCCGGCCGTCCGATTCCGCCGCCGCGGCCGCGCACCGACCGAGCCACGTCAGCGTGACACATGGCAGCATATGCGCGTGCCACGTCAGCCCTAGCCGACGTGGCATGCCACGTGGACATGCCACGTCAGCGCCACGTCAGCCGGACCCGCAACCAGGGGTGCCACGTGTCGCCACGTCAGCGCCACGTCGGCATGACACGTGGCGACACCAGCGCTTGCCACGTCAGCCGCCGCCGGCCGCGCGCGCGCACTGTTCCATGCGCCGCGTCCACGGTGAACTCGGAATTTGGTGCACCGGGTTCACAGCACAGTAGCCTTTTTCATTTTCCCAATTTAATTTCTGATTAAATTTTCCGAGAGCCCGTTCTCCTCCGTCCTAGCTCCGATTGACCCCGTTCTTTTTTCTAAATTCATCTAAAATCGAGCTCTATCTGTTGGTTCTGGTTTTGTGAATTTTGGAGTTCATTTGCTTGTCATTTTATGTGTTTCTTTGTTTTCGGTCGTTTTCTCTCTCGTTAGATTCGGATTCCGGAGGAGCGATTCGCGCTGAAGACCAGAGTACCTCACGAGCATAACGAAGGCAAGTCGTGTCCCTTGATCATGTTGAACCCAATTTTGCAAACTATTATTTAATTATTTTACTTTAAATTACATTGCATTGCTATTTTTATTCAAACCTTTGCACAGGTAGCTATTGTTCCAATTGCAATTATACCTCCTTGACACTTTGAAATACCATGATGCCTTTGTCACCATAGGTTGGGAGATTTATTAGTGATGCTAGTTTATTTATCACATGGGTTGGTGCGATAGATTGCTTAGCTTTGCTTATAGCTCCGATTGGGTTTATCATCACATGTGAATTATCCAAATTTGACTTAATGAGATATGGAACTGTGGTTGGTGCCACGTATATTAAAATTTGTGCCATGACGTAGGTGCGTCATCGGTGATGATTATACAAACTGGTTTTGCACTCGGGCGAATGATCGTGCAGTAAAGGGGAAACTGATTGTACTTTGGGGATGTGGTAGTCTCGCCGGGTAATGTTAAGGACTTAACTTTGTGCGCCATTGATCCGAGCCTTACTGCAAACCACATGTCCGTATGGGACGGACTGGTGACTAATTTGGGAGGTTTCAAGCGTAATCTTGCCATTGAGATGAACATGGTTGCTGATTTTCATGTGGCGCAAGGGGGGGTGTGATGCGAAACCCTAGCGGGCGGATTAAGTTGTAAACTGAACTTTGTAAAGGCCTTGTTGTGATTTTCTTTAACGTGAGGATTATCACATCGTGTGGGTACAGTTGTGCAACCTCTGCAGAGTGTAAAACTATTCGAATAGCCGCGTCCTCGGTCATGGACAATACTCGGTGATTTCACACGAGGGGTAGTTATTTGTGAAAACTTGGGAATTGTGGTTGGACGGTGAATGGTTATTTCACTGTTGGTTTAGCTTATGGATGGGAGGTCCATAAGTGGTTGGTTTAGCTTATGGATGGGAGGTCCATAAGTGGTTTATTCCAGTTCCTTTGATTATTTATTAATGTTTTACTTAAAGTTCGCATTCGATCTATTTACTGTATTTCAAATGTCATTTATGCAAATAAACCTTTCAGCCTTCCTTTGATAAGCCTTGCATATTATATTGCATTTATTGTTACAAACGACTTGCTGAGTACCAATGTACTCACGGCTTTACGCCTATGTTGCTCAGTTGAGGGAGAGGAGTACTATCGGCGGGAGGTGCGGAAGGAGAGTACTACGACGACTTCACGGATTAGGCTTCGTTCTCCACTCGATAGCTTTGTGGCTTGTCGATTGGTCGCTACGCTTTATTTTGGATTTCATTGCTATTTTGTTAAGCCCTTCCGGCTAGAGATATTGTAAGCTTGGCCATAAGGTCGTACCCTTGATATTTTATCGATATTCGAGTTTTCCTTTATTATTGTCGTGTGTATGATCGTGATGACATCTATGTTTGATCGTGTGCACTAGCGTGATCTGGACTAGTGCAGTTTACAGAGAGACCGAATTTGCATATTCGGGTCTCGGCGAGGAGGGAGGAGGCGGCGGCGCGGGGTGGGAGGGGAGGAGGCGGGGTGGCGGAGGGAGAGAAAGGCGGCGGCGCGGGTGGGAGGGGAAGGAGGCGGGGCGGCGGAGGGAGAGCGAGGCGGCGGGGGGAGAGCGAAGGGGAGGCGGGGGGCAGGCAGCGGCGCGGGGTGGGGAGGGGGAGGACGCCGCGGGCCGCGGGGGGAGAGCGAGGGGGAGGCGTGGGGGTGGCGAGAGGAAGAGCGAGGAGGAGGCGTGGGAGCGGTGGGGGGAAGAGCGAGGGGTAGGCGTGGGGGTGGAGGGGTGATGTTGGGATTTTAGGGTTTAATCAGATCGTGTGGCTGAGAAGAGAGGAGAAAGATCGAATGGTTAAGAAGTGAGGGAGGGTGGACGTGACGGCAACCACCAACTCCTTCTTTTTAAATAGTAAAGAAATATGCATCTAAAACTTAAAATTATCACTATTATTTAGAATACACTATAGGAATATGGGCCTGTTCTTTTTGGCTGCGGGTTATGGCTTTTGGCTGAAATTTTTTAATTTTAGTTGTTTGCGACAGAGATTACGGAGAGAGAGATACTCACTTACGATTTTAGATGATACAGATATTGAGCTTTTAACGTGTACTATAATTAATTTGTAGACTACATCTTAAAAAAATATTTCGTTTGAAAGTTAGGTACTGTAGCAAAAGCCAAAAACCGTTTTGAGAAGCTGAAAAGAACAGGCCCTATAGCTTCCACTATCCGATATCTGCTAAACTGAAGCCAATCCGTTACAAGTTCACTATCTACTATTTAGAACCTTGTCTGGATAGCGAGCAATAAGGGAAGGAGGACACGGAGAAGGAATAAGGATGGAGGAGATAAGGGCAACAAGGGTATTTTGAACTATTTCTCTCCAAAATAACTAATAGCAATATTGTAGTTCTGTCAGTCCCTATGGTAAAGAGTCACAAAATTATAATGTCCTAAAGCAAAGACATGATTTTTCAGTGTTCCACAAAATTACGGTGTCATGTGGCCAATTTTGCAAAAAAAGAAGAAGTGTTTTTTTATGGCCCTTTAATCCGACTTTGGTTAGCCTTGCCTCTTGTCGGAGGATTTTTAGCAAGTGCGCAAGTACATAAATTAAAGAAATCAAATACACATGTAAATTAAAATTAAAGCATAGGACCAAATACGAACTTGTATTTTATTCCATGAATAGGATGCAGATAATCATAGCAACGCAACGTACGCGTGCTCTTGGAAATTAAACGAGAAGAAACACGTTACAGAATTATTAAGAACAACATCTTTACTACTTAAAAAGAAGGAGTTGGTGGTTGATGAGTCCTCCCTCACTTTTTTTTAACCATTCGATCTAATTATGAGATGCAATCCGAACCGTCCCCCACCCCCCAACGCCCCCGCCGCCCCGACCTGCCTCCCCTCGCACTCCCCCCCGCCGCCTCCCGCCTCCCCCTTGCTCTCCCTCCGCCTCCCCCTCGATCTCCCCCCGCCGCCTCCTCCCCCCACCCTGCGTCGCCGCCGCCACCTCCCCTCCTCCCTCCCACCTCCCAAGCGCCGAACTCGCTCTCCCCCCGCCGCCCCGATCCGCCTCCCCCTCGCTCTCCCCCTGCCGCCTCCTCCCCTCGCTCTCCCCCCGCCGCCTCCTCCCCCCACCCCGTGTCGCCGCCTCCTCCCCCCACCCCACGCCGCCGCCTCCTCCTCCCCCCTCCGCTCTCCGCCGCCTCCTCCCCACCCCGCAGCCTCCTCCTCCTCCTCCCCTCCTCCCCACCCAGCGCCACCTCCTCCTCCTCCCCCAACCCTCCGCTCCGCCGCCGCCTGTCCTCGCTGCCTTCTCGCCCCGGAGACGGCGCGTGCTTGGCCATCGTGGATCTGGTACAGCCTCCTGAAACCCTAACTGTGTCCTCCTCCGCCTCTTCCCCTCCGAGAGAGAGAGAGAGAGTAAAACCCTAGATGCTGCTGTTGCTAGGCTTAGTTCGGGGGGCGATGAAGATCCAGTGCAACGCGTGTGGCGCGACAGAGGCATGGGTGCTGTGCTACGCCGATGAGGCCGTGCTCTGCACCGCCTATGACGAGGAGGTGCACGCCGCGAACAAGCTCATTGGGAAGCACCAGCGTGTGCCACTCCTCTCCGACGGCGCCTCCTCCGCTCTCCCCGCCGCGCCTACCATGCCCAAGTGCAACATCTGCCAGGTGAGCCACCCGCCCCGTCCCTCCCTCCCTTTCTGTGTCTTGATTGGGGTGACTACGTAGGAACTCAAGAAATTTTGGCTGCAGAGGCGTTGTCATCACTAGAGGTGTTGTCTTGTTTGGATTTCTGCTTAATACATTTGACTTTCTGTAACTGTGAGTACATGTATACCCTATAATGTGATGATTGATTGGAGGTTGATGTGTTGCAGGGTGATGTATGTTGCATCCGTTTTGTGGAAGATGTGCACTACATTCAGTTGATTGAGCATGCGCATAGCTCGGTTGCGAGCTCGGCTGAGCAACCTACCTGCCCAGTATGTCTTGGTATGTGGAGGTGGTTTGATTTACTCTTAACATTTATCAAAATTTCAGAATATCTTATTCCATTTGTTAATTAGAAGTTTGGAATCTCTCTGCAGGTTCTAGCATTGTATTAAAATTGTTAAAACTTAGAAATGCTCACCTACCTACATTTTTCAAATTATGTCGTAGTTCCAAAATAGTATAGTGGTATGTTCACTTGGTGATGAAAAAGTGAGCATTACGTGTTTCATAACATAAGAATGTTTAGAATGTATACCGAATTACCGATTACATATAGACTTGGGCATCACATAATAAAAGTAAGCCACATAAGTGAAATCTGGTTTTAAAACATGTGAATTTGCCATGTTTTTCTTTCGTTAAAGAATATAGGCTGTATTAATTTTGCACCATCGGTCAGGTTGGCTTGTTCAGTGGGGAATCAGATGGCAAAATATGAAGATCAAGTATTAGATGTTCATATTTTTGCACCATTAATCATGTTGGGACTTGATCAAGGAGGAAGCTGAGGGGTAAATCTATGTAAGTGTAGCTACTGTTGCTTCGTTTATATTATTGCTAAGGTAGGCATCTAATCCAAAAGAGTTAAACCATTTTTTAATCTAGCAGAACTACAATAAACATAGTTAGTCAACAATAAAGTGATAGGTCTGAAATGTTCCTTAATTAACTAACATTTTAAAAGGTGGAGGACATGTCTACTTTAAGTTAATGCGAGGTTACATATGTTGTATAGATTCAGTTTTATGGCTCATTGATAATACGGGATTTTTTTCCTATTCATGTGGGAATTGAATGGTTTCCTGTGAAATTTCTGTGTTCCAAACAGAATTTGAGTATT
The DNA here is from genome assembly GCA_036346265.1 of Melocanna baccifera. Lineage (NCBI taxonomy): Eukaryota > Viridiplantae > Streptophyta > Magnoliopsida > Poales > Poaceae > Melocanna > Melocanna baccifera. Next base: position 17,154,902 of record CM070687.1, read on the forward strand.
TAGCTTTAAATTTGTGTGTATTTATTGAAGATGTTTTTCAAGATCATCATGATAACTTTTTAGGTCCTTGGTGTTGGACAGAATTTCTAAAATTTCATTAGGTTTTGTTCACACTGTGTGCAAGCACCTACAAAATATTTTTACATAATTCATAATTTGTTGTTTACATCGTCATGTAGATTTACTGGTACTATAGTTGGCAATGAAAATCTCGACCCAATTTGGCCTGAATCAGCTGGAGATCCCTAAAGGTATCTGCTTGTTTATTATTGCCATTTTGTATGGTTGAAAAAGTCATGTGGTTATGGATGATTGCTTTTGTAACTTAGGTGCATTGGGATGAGCCATTAACTATTTCGCGTTCGGATAGAGTCTTTCCTTGGAAAATAGAGCCCACTTTATCACCTCCTGTTAACCCCTTCCTCTTTCTAGGGTCAAAAGATCTAAGACCAAATGCACATCCAGTTTCTACTGAATCATCGGTTCTTACAAAAGAAGGTAAGTTTAGAAGCTCACATCTTTAATTGTTCAGCTCTGTCTCTTTTTTCATCGTGAATCTGAGTATAAATAAGATATAAATCACATGGAAATAAGTTTCTAAGAAACCATAAAATATATTTAGAGAGTGTTTTTACTAAACTACCATACTAATGTTGCATAGCTGATATGTAACATTCTCTTTTGGTATTCGCTATGAAATTAGTTAAGGTAGAGGGATTCATCAATTTTTGTAAAAGATGGTTCGCTAGGTGGACAAAAATGACATAAGTAAAAAAGAGCTCTTTTGAGCTTCAAAATGTTTTGGCTCGTCTGAAAAAATATATATATATTTGCTGCTTTGGTTGTTGCTAGAAGGGCAATTCCAGGCAGTCATGAAGGCACATAGGTTGATCTTACTATGAAAGCACTCAAAAGATGCTAGGAGTTTTGAGCTTACATACAATTATGTTTGCTTCATTGTTCACCTGGATGTTTTACTCTCACAGCCACATGATGCTTACTTTCAGTTGAGTTTTTTTTCTTTAGAAATGCTGAATTGAGGAACATAAGTTATGAAAATTGTTTGTATATATGCCAAAACCGGTGTTTGTTTATCTATCAAAATTTAGGTACGAGGTTGGACATTCAATGCTAGAACGCAATGCATGCTGGTTAGCTAGGTAATATCAAGGTGGGGAATGTCAATGGCGCTCGACAAGCAACTGCAAAAAGATGGTAGAGGCATTTCAATGGCCTGACAGCGATGACCACTTTATGTTGCTTTTGGAATTTTACGACATGTATTAATTTTTTTATGAGATTTTACAACATGTAGTATTTTTACGTGATTTTATGTTGCTTTTGGGATTTCAACTTGTAAAGATATATTTTGCTTGATATGTGTGTGAAAGAAAAACTATATTTATTGTACGATCATGTTTCACCCTCTTTTAGGATTCCGTTGCAACGCACGGGCAACCTACTAGTCAAAACAAAGGTGATAATAGCACTGGAGAATTACGAGAAAGAAGATCAACAACACACAACTTTTGCGCAACGATATATAGATGATATGGATGGACAGACAGACAGACATACGGCATCGTCGACGTCGTCCCTCGGCCTAGCTAGCTGCAGCTACCGGCCGTGCTTGCGCGGGCGCCGCGGCGGCTTCCTCACGCCTTTCGCGTACATGTGCGCCGGCGGGTGGCCGCTGACGGCCGTGGCCATGAAGAAGAGCAGAGCAACTGCGAACAGCACCAGCCGCTTGCTCACCAAACCCATAACCATGTCAACTGTCGATCGTCGTCTTCTTCTCGTCCTCCTTGCCTGTGTGCTGTTTGTAACTACGAACTAGCAAGACAGAGAGACCCACAGAAGAACCTTCCTTCCTTGGTGATGAGGCACGTCGATCGAAAGTCAAAAGAAGAAGAGAATTAACTATAATGGATTATAATGGAGTCATAGTCAGTCAATCAATCCGGGAATCGGGGCTAGCTAGCTTCTTGAAAAATCCGATGTACGCAGCGAATTGACCTGCGTGTGTGCCGACAGGGAAGAGTACTCACTGACGGACGAGCTAGAATAAGTTGCATGCGGTGTCACCTGAAAAGAAAATTGTATCCATCCATCGTGGCATCACCTATATAGCTCCATAGATATACAATGTATACAAGATGGAGACGAAGTATAGATTGCTTTGCTTGTCTAGCTAACAAGCCGCCTAAGCACATGCATGCATGTTTACACGCTGGCATACCGTCGGTCTTTGGTATGCTACTTTGACCGCTACTCTCGGTTATAATACATTGTTATAAATAACAAAAGCATATGTCACGAAAGTATATTTTATAATGAATCATATGATTTTATATATATATATATATATAATTTTACAGAACAGATGGTAAATAAAGTTATCACGGTTACCGTACATTGTTCTTTTGCCGCAACCACCAATCTATTTGCACTCCCTATAGTGGTTGGACCATATCTATCAGATCGCTAACAATAGCTGGTCTGACCATATCTTCAATGCCGGTCACACCGTCCAACTTGATTGCGGTCTACCACCAACACTGGTCGGTCGGACCTACCACTGCAGAAAAGGTTATCACAGATGGTTCAAAAATATTATTACAAACGGTTTCGTGAGCAATCCAAATTTATGGGTTAATAATAACATAAGGTCATTACAGACGGCTTTCGAATAGTCTGTGATACAACTATCACAGACGATTTCAACAACAAACTGTTTGTGATATATAAGTATCACAGACGGTTTCAACTACAAACCATATATAATATTAAACTATCTCATACGGTTTGTAGTTGAAACCGTCTGTGATATTTATATATCACAGATGGTTTCTACTGAAAACCGTCTATGATAGTTCAATATCACAGATGGTTTATAGTTGAAACTGTTTATGATATTTATTTCTATTCCTAAACCAATTTCTGTATATTGACTAGCCTCAGAAAATACTAGCAATACCCTATTTCTATTCGTTGGCTAGCCTCACGAAATGCTAGTCATGCCCTCTAAAACAAACAGATTAACACAGTATACATCCAATTCACAAATAAGAACATTAATTTCACAAATCAATTAACTGAAATAAAATAAATTATCTATTAACAAATACACATATGTACAATTAAGGTCAATCTTATCCCAATCAAATTCATTCTACATTGTGAAACTCTCCATCTGATTTTATAACTTTAGACATCAAGAAGTATGCACACTTTCCTCGAATTTTTGCGAGGTCGGTCTGTTCCAACACAATTACAGTGATGGACGCAACCTATTGGTAGGACTATCAATGTCGTGCATACACATATAACTCGATAAGTACAAAATAATTATTACAAGAATCGAGGAGTAGTTGCATGTGGCAGCAAACATAGAATCTACAGGTGCTGCCCGACGGCTGAAGGTGGCACTACAAAAATAGCATTTGTTAATTCAAGAGGCATTGCTACGAAGAATTATATAAGATTAATGTGTACTAATGAATACCGATAAATCTAGAACGGGACCAAAACAATTAATTATCAAAACTTGGTTTGCAATTTAGTATGGTCTTACTCTGTGTTAGGTGTATGTACTTATCAGCACTATCAATCTGGGGATAATGTTGATTTGCATACTGTTCCCTTTTGTTGATACAGTTGTCCAAAGCTGCCGATAGCTACAAAGTTGCTGATAGTTACAAAGCTAGTTTGTGGAAAGACCATACTAAATTGCAAACCAAGTTTTGATAATGAATTGTTTTGGTCCTGTTCTTTTCAACTTATAGTTTATGGTTTCTCTCGAACAAACAAACGGAATAGCTTCTCCATTGCTATTTTGAAGTCGCTTATCGAGATAGCCTTCTCGAAGCGGATTATCAACTTATCAGCATTTGGTTCTTCACACAAACACTCACACTAGGATCAAAAGCTATTAGCCATAGCCGAAAAGAACACATCCTTTATCTTGAACTAAGTGGAGATCTAGCGTCACATTTGCTTCACGGGCATGCATACGTACTGTGGGCGACATGAATGACATTCTTTACTTTCATATGTAAAGCAATTGTGTTTCTAATGTCAATCTTGGGTTCTTAACTGTGTTACATGCGCATAAGCATAGTATGCACTTGACGAATATCTTTCAGAATGACTGCAATATTCTCCGTGCCATTTTCAGCCCAGAAGGTTGACTTGAGATAATGTATCCTTCAGACTAGATAGATTGATGTTGCAATTTGCAATAATTTCTTGTTCTTTACTATTCTTCTAGTTTTACAATAACCAAGATGCTATTTCTCCTATATCATTTAGATAGCAGAAAAAGTGATGCAATTTCCATACTATGGTTTCCTCCCCAAAATTTGGAGTAGATATGTTGATGAATCTCAACAGACTGGAACAGATCACTAGGCAAACATCCTTGTGCTGTAGAGAGCAGGCACATCAGCTGTTTGAGAGAAAATCTTCACGCATTTAACACCCCATTTATGTTTTTTGTTCTCACTTCATATAAAAGGGTTGACTTAGAGGTGACTTTAGGCCAACATGCATTATATACTAGTATAACTCAATGTAAACTAACAAGGTAGTACTAAGGGATGGGTGTTACATTCTAACCCTTGTAGGGCTGACACCCTCGACAACATTCCACTAGAAATGCTCCTTGGTACACACCCCCCGCAGTGTGCTGCTACAAGGCCACATGCACACATTGCCCGAGCAATGAGGGTTGATACTTTGATACTATTTATAACACCCTCATTCAAAATTCGTTCAAAACCCATCCTATAGTGCATCGACGGCTTGGTGCAAACTAGCCATTTGACTCCTTGTTTGTCAACACCATCTTTTTGGTGGAGCGTAGAAGTATTTTCCTTTTTGACTAAATTATGCAAGTCAGGAAGGTTCATATAAGTTCAGTTACATGTAACATATAGAGTGGGTTCTTTTGGGTTGTGGCTTATGATTTTTGAATTTTTGTTATTCGTGAGAGACAGTATGAAGAGGAAAACAGTCATATGCAATTTTGACCGATATAACTAAACTCGATGCAGTGTCTACTACAATCGACTTATAGACCTCACATTGAAAAGATACACCGTTTAAAAGTTAGTTATTATAGAAAAAAGTTATAAGCTAAAGTCAAAACTAGGACGAACCCTCCCATAAACTTGGTCAACTAGGGATCTAGCCTATGGCGGTATGGTAAAGAGGTGGTGTTGTGCCCTCAGCTCGGGTATCCACCTTCCTCTTTAGTGAATGCCATAGCTCCTGGCTATTTTTTTTTAAAAAAAAAACACTTGGTCAATTGGAAAATCTTAGGCTGGAAACAACTGTTGTATTTAGGAACACATGATTATTCAAGTATTCTTCCTTTTGAGACATAAGATAATTAATGTGTAGTTTGGAAACACAACACCGAGCCATTCTTCTTTTAAGCGACTTCTAGTTGTGACAACTTAAAACTCTTTGTTTCTTTGTTTCTTATGTGCAATACATCTTCCAAAGCCAACCTTTTTGCAAAACCACAAGCGGATGGAAAAGTACATTAGACCCTTGAACTCTTACTAAAGTCCAAAATTCAACCCTTAACTATAAAATTAGATATTTGACACCCTCGAACTTTCAAAACCATTCAAAACACCTCTTTCACCCTAAGCCACCATGGTATTTGCTGATGTGGCGTCCAATAGACAAGGTATGTTCCGATGTGGCCTTATTCCACCTCTATTTTCTCTCTCTAACTTCCTCCTCCTCCTCTCTCTCTCTCATTGCTTCCCTGCCCCACTCCACTAGCTCCTGTTGCTTTGCTCCATTGCTACTCACCAAGATAGAGAGTCGAGCACGGTGTGGTCATCTACATCTCCTGTCCACTGTTCTCCATTCGAGAAACAACTTCTTTGTGTCTCAACAATGGATCGAGGCCACAGTCCACCCAATCCAACCTTTTGTCATGAGTTCGCAGTGACATAGCCAACATCCATAAATTTAGTGGCTTTTGTCACGTACGTGACTACTAAAGCAAAGAAGACAAGAATTTGTGAGAAATTTTAATAAATTGCAAGCGGTGGTGACATAGACGATAGGACAATTTGTGAGAACTTGCTAGCAGCGATGGCAATGATACATTATGAGGTGGTGGTGAAAGGAAATGAGCAAGGTGGTGGAGCTGCTGAGGAGGCAGTACGGGGCTGTGCTTAGCGGCGCTCCTACTCACCCACTCCTCAGAAGGGCTATCCACCACCAGGGCCCACCTTGAGCGTGTGCTGCTATAGTGCTACTCCTCTCTCCGGTTCCCTTTATGCCGCTGAAGCTCGAGCTCCCGAAGGGCTGGCATCATCCCACCGTAGAAGCACATGCTTTGCCACATCCGCGTCCGCGTGGAGGAGGGAGAGCAACTAAGGCGGCGCACCAGATTAGATGGAGTTGTGGAGCTTGCAACATGATGCTAGATGTGGAGCTCTAGATCTCCCATACTCCATAGCATCCACGGCACCACCATGACATAGGAAGGTGGCACTGGCAGCAAGGAGGAGGAGAAGTGGCAGGAGAAGATGGATAGAGGCGTCGTAGCCAATGCGAATGAGCTCGGGGGGAGTGGGAGAGAAGGGGATAGACATAAAGAGGGGGGAGGAGGCAGTGGCGAAGCCAGAAAGAAAATAGAGGGTGGGCTCAAAGCATACTGGTGGTAAGAAACATCAGCGAAGTCATACTCAAAAACATCGTAGTCTACACGTGAAAAGCGGCCCAAACAAAATAAAATCAAATAAAAATAAAATAGTATAAAATAGGCACTCAGAAGTATATTATGAATTTGGATGAATTTAAAATTTTGAACTACTTAATTTAGAATATGGATGGCAGAGAACGGGTCATTAGAAGGTTTGCCGGAGGAGACAATATAGAATAAGATAAAGGAGACATGTGTAGTGGTGCTGTTTTTGTGGGATGCCTATTGATATGGCTAGGCAGCACAGTTTTTGAAACAAGTTTATCATGATTTTGATTTGGTTCTGACAAACTAGGAAGGAATCGTGACATGAAAAGCAATAGTAACTTATGCTCTCGAGCAACGGAAACGCTTAGAGCGGAGAGAAAGGCAAGAAGTAAGCAAGCAGCAAGTAAAATAGCAAGCATTACTAAAAGTGGGTTGTTGGTTGTTACCAATGGCAGAAGGCTTTTGATTTGTTTTGCTTGTTGCTTTGCTTTGCTCAAGCAAAATAGCAAGTAGCAGGTAATGTGAGGGCAACAAGTAAATATGCAAAATCGCTTCTACTTTACATGTTGGTTGCCAGCGGGGGAGGTGAGGCTCAAGCCTCACTACGCCCCCTGGCTATGCCCCTGGGAGGAGGAAGAAGATGTGGATGTTGATGTGGGAGTGGGTGTGGATGGAGAAAGAGAGAGGAGGTATGTCGTCGAATGCGAGATTGGACAGTACACTTATAAGTACCCCTAATCAAATTCGAAGACCACCAAGGATGCGAGGGAACACAACAAGAATCACACACGAATACATGGGCAAGTATATTGCATATGGGTGTCTAGGGTTACAAATAGCCTCCCCCTATCCACTTACAAGGGGCCCTATTTATAGAGTGGGTGGAGAAGACGAGTAAAGTTACCAAGTTTTCCCTCGAGGCCTAACTTACTCCTAAAGGTATTTTCATCCTTCATGCCATTGGGTCCCATCATGTTCGAGGGACTTTGGGGCCAGTCCGCAGACCTTGCTCGAGGTTGCTCTCAGGCCCCGTTTGCAGTTGGCCTACGGACCCCACCTGATGTTGGCCTCTGGGGTCGACCTATGCACCCCGTCCAAGGTTGGTCTCTGAACTTCGTTTTGGGTTAGCCCCTAGACCTCATCTGGGGTCGCATAGACCCCGTTCGGGGGGACTCTGGACATCGTCTGAGATAGACTCCGGATCTTTACCAAGCTCAGTCTTCAGGCTCTATCTTGGTTTCTTGGACCCCGTCTGGGGTGACACAAACCCCATTCAGGGTGGACTCCAAACTTCACCCAAGGTTGGTTAGCGGACCTCGTCTGGGGTAGATTCCCCGATATGTGATGTCACGCAGAAGTTGTCGTGGGCCCAAGGTAGCGCAAGGGGCCTCTCTCAACATGGTGCTTTGGCTGATGAGTTGGTAAAATATGGTGATATGGATGCTAATGTAGATGCTACGTCAGCACCATCAAGATGGTTCTGGTCTCAAGGGTAAAGTGAATGGTTCTAAGAGTTGGAGGGTGTGGAATATCTAGTTTTGTAGTTTATGGTTGATTTTTAGATTTTTGGAAGAGTTCGAGGGTCAAATAGTCTTTCTTTCAAGGGGAGAAAAGCAGCAAAACTCCAAATTTTCCAGCTCTGTAAACCAAACAACCATAATATGAACCAAGAAATCCTACAGAATAGACAGTCCAAGAAAATTGCATATTTGTCAGCACTTAGTTAAGGCATGCACTTTTCGTGTGCAATTCATGTGAAAGAAACATGAAGTTTGGTACTTTTGAGTTGTCATTTGAGTGCTTCCAAAATGGAAAGGAACAAAGAGCACACCACCAAGAACCGCTTTAATTCAATTCCATTCATAGCCAAGAGCCTTAATTGTGTATCCTCAACACTATCACATCATGCTTCCGGTCGACGCAAACCCCCTAACGCCGGACTCCAACATTGTCATGAAGCGCTCAGCGAGCGGCGATGATGAGCCACACTACAGGCAGAGCAAAGAGGTGCCACAGCAACAGCAGGAGGAGAAGAACGTCAATCAGGATGCTCAGATGACTATGGCATCTAACAAGGGCAAGGAAGCCATCGCCCAAGATCACGATGATGGCACGATACCTCGCGACGCCAAGAAGCTAAAGCACCAAGAAGGTCTCATCATCGACATCAACAAGGTGCTCCAACAAGATGACGACCTCATCGGTAGCCCTTTCGCCTGTGGTAGGAAGAGCTCGCTACACAAACTATCTCTCGAGATCAAGAAATGGGAGATGGAAATTGATGTACAGATGCTAGAGCTGGAGGAGCAACGCTTGAGGTGGGCCAAGGCGTGCAGGAAGAAGGACAAAGAACTGGAGAAGATGCGGCTGGAGAATGATAGGATGAAGCTGAAGAACCAACATATGAGGGTGCAGCTCAAGTGCAGGGAATGGGAGGTCAGCGTCAAGTCGAAGAGAGTTTAGGGCATGTGTGCTAATGCAGTGGTTGTTGGTTCAGGGATTTCCATGTATTGTGTGGCATATGAGGTTATATTTTGGTGTTTGCGAAGCTGTGAACTTCTGAAATCGTTTGTCATGTTTGTATGTTGTGTGGGGATATAATTGATGTCACCTTCCTCCTAGATCTAGATCGGCCCTCACCCTTTTTCTCCTACCACCGCCGGCATAGCAAGGGAGAGGGAGAGTGAGGGACCTTCCCTATGCAGTGGTAAGTCTAGAGTTGTTTTCTTTTGTTTTTCTGGGTGAGATTTGGCTTGGTCGCTGACCTCCTCCAATGCGTAGGAGGCCTTCTTCCCCAGCGTTGATGAGCTTCGCACCCCTTCCCTTTCTTTGTTAGATCGTTCTCACGGAGGTCTTGGCATCAATGGCTTTTTCCTTGGTGTTAAATCACCTCTATCACCCCCTTTTGTTATTTTAATTAATCACATATTTGGACCTCTAGTAGCCCATCCCCAAGCGAGTTTCCACATATTTCCTTCTAGATATGTCCATTCTAGGGCCGTTTGAAGTGATTCACAGTGTTGGTGGCTCTCCTTCTACGCCATCACCTACCCCAGTGTTATCATTTTCTCTTACCTCATCCTTAGGCTCGACTTAAGGAAGGGACATTCAGTGGCTCTGGTGCTACTAGAGAAGGCTAAGGGCGGGTGCATAGCGATCTCCATGCAAGCTATACCTCTTGCTCAATATCTTCATCATGGTTTTGCCAACCTTCACCTTCAACTCCAACATCTACACAGGTCAAGCTAGTCGTTAACCACATCTTCGGTGATGAGGTCAAGTACACACCGGTTGTCTTCTTTACCATCGATGAAGTGTCACTTTGTACCATGCAACGATGTGTGTAAGGAACGAAGGAACCAATCTAGAATGGTGTATATGTAATTTTCATTTATTTTCATAATGTCTTTGTAAAATTGGGACTATGTACCGTTGTTTTATTAATATAAATCATGGATGTTTTCCTTAGAAAAACATAATTGAACCCTAGCTTATTGAAGAAGTCGACCAAATGTTATAGAGTTCAACAAAAAAAAAGGAAGAAGAATAATACAAAGCGTGAGAGTAAACATATTAGGTCTCATATTAAAACGTAGAATTGTGATAGGAATCTAAAGGGTGAAATCTATTTGTTTTGAATGAGCTATGATTGTCTCACTTGAGTAGCCCCTAAGGGATCTTCTAGCCTCGATGACTTTGGTTCCTACTTCAATGAATTGAAGGTGATCGAGGGAGAGCTAGTTCACATGGCTAACCAAGAGTACCATAAGGAAACAGTAGGTACAAGATTGTAGAGGACAGTCCATCGATATCAGCGAGAAGTCAACCCCTCGTAGAATGAACATAGAGGGTGTGGGCCCACGGATCACTAGCTAGGGATTACATCATCTCCCGAGTTTTCGAGTCAACCCCTCGTAGAATGAACATAGAGGGTGTGGGCCCACGGATCACTAGCTAGGGATTACATCATCTCCCAAGTTTTCTAGGATGCTTGACCTAGGAGTCCATGCGGATGACATGAAATCTCGAGAAAGATTTGGGCATGTGAAATGACCATTGTAACCTCCTTGTATTAGCCTTTGGGGGAGGGGGAGGGCATTGCTTTAATCTCACAAGTCGCTACCCCTCCACAGCTATAAATAAGATTTTGAGGTACTTGCAGGGGTCATTACCTCTTGTCATGATCATTTAACGCGCTCTTCTCGTTGCTCCCCAAATCCGTAAAAATCAGCCTTTGCGGAATCCCCTCACACCCTGAGGGGCACCGTTTCTTACCGATGTAGCCTTCATAGCTACGACATTTCTCTTTGTTTTTTTTTTTTTGGTTTGTTTGCCTGAGTACAACTGCCTGATCCATTGATCTCTCTGAAGAGAAAAGATGTTTGCTACCTTATTTGGCCTCTACAAGCATGAAAGTTGAAGCTCACATACGACGTATGTGGTACGCAATAGAGATGGTCACTTCGCTCTCAGCTTTCTACTTTTAACCTCGAATAGCTTAAGCGAAGAGTAGTAGTTGATTTAAGGACCTTCTTGTTACCACTCAGGAGCTAGATCATCGTTGTTTTGTAGCCATGCCAGTGATATTTCGGTCTTTGTAAATTCTTGAAACTGAACACAATCATCCGGCTCGTCTTTACCACATTCGTTCACAATCTTGCCCAAAATGGTGGCATGCTTTTCAGGCGATATAATCGAGGTCGTGCTTTTAAGGTTGATCTTATCAGTTGATGAATCACAAAAGAAAAGGAAATGAAGAGAATGAATGTACTCCCAGTGCCTGAGCTGGCCATGCAGACAACTACAATTACACCGTGGAAGAAAGGACTTCGGCAAGCGACAGAAAGGCGAGCAAGCAAGCAAGCCAGCCAGGTCGGACAGCGGCGATCGAGGCAACAGCCTATCCACTGGAATGCATGACAGCTGTGCATACGTAGGGCGATCCACTGGAACGCATGCCAGCCGAGCATACGTATGGGCTGTTTATATTAACTACGGCCGATGGTTTTCGCTACGACGGATAGCTTTTGGATGAAAATAATTGAAAGAAATGGTTTTTAGAATAAGGGTGAGCGCTGGAAAAAGTGAGATGGAGATGCGTACGCGAGATGAGAGTAAGGCCCCGCTCGTTTCAGCTTTTTTTCAGCTTCAGCTTTTTTTTCACTATTCAGTAATTTATCTTTTTCTGAATTTTTTTAGATTTTTTGAGTTTTTTTGCATTTTTCTTTTTTTCCCGTGTTCCTTTGCTTTGTCCGTGATGGGCTAATATATTTTTTCTATTTTTAAATTTTTTAAATTTAATTATGCCCAAAAAGCTAAATCAGCTACAGTAAAAAAAAGCCAACTACAGTGAAATTTCAGCCAAAAGCTAGAAGCCATCGCTAAAACGATCACCCCCTAAGAGGAGTGAGACGCATAATGTACCCGTGACCCATGTCTTATCCCTGGAGGAGAGAAATGGAAAAGTCGCTTCAAGAAATCGAGGGTTCATATTAACCTTTCTAAACAGAAACTAAAAACAAAGACCAATACAAACAAGTTTGTACATGCGTCACTGCTGCCAGTGCCACCTAGTTGCCCCGCCACTTGGCACACGTGAGACACGGCAGAAACACCACACTTGAGTAGTATTGGGTATTGCACTCATGACGACTCCTCGCGTTCTACTTCTACCACATAGTACATTGCAGTCGCGAGTCTAGAGTTGATTGCATATATGGCGCCGCAGCAATATTCTTTTTCAAATTTGGCCCTTTGACATACGAATTTTTAATTTTGGTCCCCTCTACAACTACAGAAGCAACGACAAGAGACACACATCACCTGTTGAGCTCCTACATCGCAACATATTCAAAACACTGTGATACCACCTGTCGAGCTTTGAGAGCTCGGCAAGCACCTACCAAGCTAGAGGAGTTTGGCAGGACCACCTGCCGAACCAGAGGACCTCAACAGGAATCTTGCATGCCGCACATTTAGGGTGGGCTCTTTTAGACTGTGGCTTATGACTTATGAATTCTAACTGTTTGCAGAAGAGATTACAGAGAGAGGTACGTGTATACGATTTTGACCGTTACAGATAAAGTCAGCATAATATGTATTACAATTTATCTTTAGACCCTGTCTTAGAAAAACGCACTAATTTTAAATATGTTATTGTTTATCCGTACAAAAGCCATAGGCACAAAATACTTTCGAACCCAGCCTTAGTGCCTAAGCATGATATTAGTGCTTAATTAAACATGCTTATGCTAAGCATGCGTAGCGACCTACCCAGCTCCGGCTCCTTGGCAGGTCGGTGGGGCCACCGAGCACCTCATGCCGGACTAGGCAGTACGGCAGGTGACAAATGTTAAAATCGTTGTTTTGCTCAAGAGCTCTATGTGTAATCCTGAAAACTGCTCGAGATTACCTGACTTGTGCACAGTGAGTTCCTAATTTTAGCTTTTGCTATTTAAGTAAATTAAATGTTATCAATTTCTTTGACGAAATCTATCTGCTGTGTTACCGTCATATAACTACCTATCTACTGTTTTAAGACTATCTAATTGTTACTATGTGTTTGCTGCGTGCATTCTTGGAGCACTAATGTCACTTTATACAATGATCATCATTAGAAACTTATGTATTTGATTGTTTGTTTTTAAAATTCTGCAATGGTTATTGATAAATGTTGTGTGATTCCAGGAAGAAACGACCACCGCTAACGATGAAGGTGGTGCTACAATTATTCTTCTGTGGATTGTTTGTGTAAGTACTGGTTATTAGAATTCTACGTTTTAACTCTTTGTACTTGTTTCAGAAGTTACTTCTTGTCAACAACAGCCCTGTAATTTCCGTGCTTCTAATCACCTCCATCTAAATTATACCTGCAATGGTTAACCATACAATCGCGATTGTATGGTTTAATTCGTAGCTGCTCTATGAGAAGCTTTCAGTCAGTGAGTAACTCTGCCTTTTGGCATGTAGCTGGATGTAGACAAGGCACATCATGTTGATTGACCAAACCGACAATTATATCGATTTGAATGGTCACTTTGTTTTTTTTCCTTTCCTGCGTTCATATTGTCGTCGCAAAAAAAAAAAAGTTCATGTTGTGTATTTGCAAAAAAGCCAAGAGCTTCCAACAATTACTGTATGTAGTATTAGGTATTTACCATTTGTACTACATATCTGCACACACTTGAAAGAAGTGCAAAAGCCAGTTCAATGTAAGCATATTGAAAGTGACAACAAGCAGTACGCCTGTTCTTCCAATGCAAGTATAGTGATATGAAGTTAACTTGCAATTGTTGCTAGATTTATGTAAGTTATTGTTCTATAGACAAAGTAACTATTGAACATAACATGCATTTGCAGGAATGGTGCATGAACAAAGTAATATTCAACATGTTGTGCAGCAAAAACAACTGAATGTTGCATGCAACATCAAGCACAGTAAAAAACATTAATTTCCACTTATAAAAGCAAATTAATTTAGTTACCCCATAAACTGCATAACAGTAAAAATATCTCAATTCTGAAACAGTATCTCTTAATTTTATTCTTTGATTCCAAAAACCAAATGCAAAGATTCTTAAGCATTTGCACGAAATGATCATTTCAGTTATTGAGGTTCTTTTGTGTACATATTTTCTCCGGTGTTGACCGTATCTTGGAACAGGAACCAGATGAAGATCTTCTAATACATCACTTTCACCACACGAAGGGTTGGATATTCTGGAGAGACAGTGTTGGATCAACAAAAATACCGAGATGTAAAATTTTGAAATAAAGCTATACGATAGACCAATTGCAAAACTCAAAAAACACATCAGTGGACAACGTTCATAAATGATGCATTCTAGAATAATTTATTTCCTCTGATTGAGCTGTTGACCTCTTTGCAACTTTTAAAAGAGGTCACGTAAAGTTCAAGCTTTTTGCTGATCATTTGTGTTATTTCCGACTCCGAACCTTGAGGATCATGTTAAACCGGAGGCCGCCTGCTATTGGGCCCATATAGGTCTACAAGGGTGGACACACCTTAGGGTATCTCCAATGGTCCTAACTAAGTACTATCTATAAGGATTCCACATCATTTATAGAGTATACACTAAAAGCTAGCATTCCAAAGGACTATCTATAAGGATAGCTATTTGATGTTTACATGCACACATAGTCATTTATAGAACCTACCTCGTTTTGCGTTATAGACTAGAGACGAAATAGTAGCTAGCTGTTTGTGTTTTGCATACTCTCTTTCCTCCACATAGAATATATGCTAATGTGTACATGCAAATAGCCAGCTGACTCAGCACCATTGGAGATGCCCTTAGGAACCTCCTCCAACTTGGGGCCATGGTGCGACGTCTTGTGCCCTATGCTCTAGTAATCCTAGATGAGTGTAGTCCTACCCAAATGGGTGGCACAGCCCGGCTCGGCCTGGACCTGATTTGGTATGGGCCCGTTTAGCTCGTCAGCCTAAATGGCTATTGTCGTGCTAGCCCGTGGGCCGAGGTGGCAGGCCAAGCACAGCCCAGAGGGATTCATGTTGGACTAGGCCGGTACGCGCCTGTTTAGCTCGACAACCAGCAGGCATGGCGCCTGTTCAGCCTGGCTGGCCTGTTGGACCAAAAAAATTTTAAAAAAAATAATTTAAAAAATACGTAGAATTCAAAAAGACATAATGAATTATAGAAATTATAGAAAAAGAAACAATAAATTGTACAAATTATAGAAAAAAAGCATAATAAATTATAGAAATGTAATAATGTACTTTATTAATGTTAAAATGATTGTCTCATTAAAAACTTTGACAAGTAAAAAACCTAACTTGAGATAATCTTAGCAAAGAAAAAAGAGTATGGCCTGTAACTGACAATCGAATCCTGGGCTCGTTTCTTGGCACCATGAGCTGTTTCAGCTACGCGACATGGCTAGTCATCCAGGTCATGATCTCACGCCGTGTTTCTTGTTCCAACTGTGCCTGCACTAAGCTGGTGCAATGTTTTTGTTTGGCAATGTCTCTCCTTTCCATCTTACTAAGCTGCAATGGTGTGCCTCTTTGGTGCGCTTCAGTCCACTGTAATGGCGGTTTGCGTCCACAGGGACACGGAGCGTTGGAGGTTAGGACTTAACATCAGGCTGTACCCATCAGCTTACGCGGTAAGTGGTACTGTCTTCATTTCATGTTTCAGGTTGAGTTCTTGCAATTTGTTATCAATCTAAAGAAGTTAGCGTGTTTCTTGATTCACTCAGGGCTTCATAGCATCAGGATCCGCGTTCCCGTTACTATCCTGGTGCCTGCGAAAGAAAGGTGCTGTGGGGCAAAGCGAAAGAAGCAGCTGATGTGCCCCAAGACGAAGACCTGGGCAAGGAATCCATTCCTGTGACTGCCACCGGTGAAAATGAAATAAAACAAGGAGATCCAGGGAATTAGGCCAAAAAATTGCTGCTTGGCAGCCAAAAATAAAGGGGAGAGCACTCCACTAGGATGTTTAATTTGGGATTTTGACTAAGTATTAATGTATCTGCACCAGTTCATCTGATGTACTCTGGAAATTATCATTTCTGTTTCTCCCTAAATAATGTGTTTCAGAGATTTACCCCTATGTGCTATGTATTGCAATTGATTGTCAGATGCTGTCTATTGTACTACTGCTCTGAGTTGCATCAGTAATGCTCTCATTGATCCTATCCAAACTGCTCTGAGTTGCATGCAATGCATACAACAGACTTGCTCCCTGTGCAGTACGTGATCAGAAAGAGAAGACAAGCGTGGCAAGAAGCACTGAAGCAAGCAGGGGTGACTTTGTTTATAGATGGTTAGAGCCCGGAAGTTGGAACAGGCTACCGAGAGAAAAGCACTGCTGATTACAAGAGGAGAAAAGCTAGTAGTCCTGCAACAGAGCCCAAAAGGACAGCATCATGAGTAGAGGAACGGCCAACGGCACCGTCCTGGCCTGAAGCAGGGTGCCCATCCCCACGTCCTGCAAAAGCGTCATCAAAGGAGCAGAAGAAGTCAGAGCAAGGTACAAGAAAGCTTGGATAGATGCAAAGAAAATGGGAAAGCAAGCTTGCAAAGGAGCAAGAAAAGCTCTGAGAAAAAAAAGGTTGAAACTAAAGAAATCAGGAGCTTCAGAGATCACTGTCTCCAAGAAAAACCAAAGAAAACATGACGTACGTGGTAAATAGTTATGCGAGTTAGCATTTACCTGCCGTTCTTCCTGTCCGGGGGTGGGCATGGGCAGGACGGTGGCCGAGTCCGTGACGCTGGCGGGGAGCGGCACCGCCGGGCTGCTGCTGATGAAGGCGGTGCTCGTTCCGACCGACGCGGTCGGTGTCGGCGCTCTGGCGCCGGCATTGCCCCTCGACGGCGCGCCCGCGCTCCACCGCTCTGACGGCAGCCTCGGCATGTCGTCATCCGAGCCGGGCACCCGCGCGGGCGTCGGCGCGGGTGCAGCGGCGAGCGGCGCCTGCCGCGGGGAGCAGTCCGGCACTATGACGGTCATGGGGACCTCCTCATCCTTGTAGCTGTCGCCGCGCAACTAATCAAAAGCGCAGTGCAGCAAAAACACAAAGTTGACGGAAACCACCGCTAAACTCGCCGAGTGCAATAACGCGACGCAAACTCACCTGAGAAATGTACGCGCTGCGTACACTGAAGAATGCCTGCGACTGCTGCACGAAGAGGGAGCAGAGCAACAGAGCAAACGCAAGAGGCGCGCGCTGCATCTTGCACGGCGGCGGCGAGCCTCCCATCGCTTCAGTCCTTCCGCGCTCTTTCTCGCCACGAGAAGGTGTTTTGCCGTGCTGTGATGTTCGCTGCTGCGTCTGGTGCTCGTTCTGGTTCCGTTTCAAGCCGTGAGCCCGTGACTTTGTAGTTTGTAGGGTGCGTGCCCTTGGGTGGTGCACCGGACAGTGCGGTGCAGGCAGGGTATAAAGCGAATAAGGGCCTTTTCTTCTGTTTTTAAGTTTTTTTTATTTTTAGCTTGTCTTAGTAATCAATACTTATTAAATTAATAAATCACAATTAAAAGTTATAAATTTTATTCTTTTTAATTTATAACTTATTATTATTTTAAATAAATAAACAAGACAGTTTTGTATCGTCGTTTTGAAACGATTTATTATGATAGTCTTTTCAAAATAATTTATCGGTATTCTATCTATTCTCATAAATACTCACGTTAGAACTAAAAATCATAAATCATAGCTAAAAAGAACACATATATAATCCTCGTCCTAAAAGAACAGAACATTAGAAGCTAGTAGGGTGAGATTGCTAGTGCTATGCAATGCAAACGAAAGCCTGCGACAAAGCGGCCACCTTTCGTGACTTTCTTGGGTTGGACTCGGGCGTGATGGCAAGGAATCGCCCGCCGCCCAGTAGGAGTAGTAGACTAGTTGTAGTACGGTGCTGCAATTAGCAGGTGATTAGCAGATTACTCGCACTAGCCTTCGTCTGGATCGGGGGCTAATCTTTGCGACCTCTGCCCGTGGCGAGCATGCATGCGCTGTGCTGGAGCTGGACTAATGGTCTATGGGCGTGTTTCGATAGTGGTGTCGGATCCGGGTGCCCGGCGCGAAACCCGAGGTGCTTTTTTTCGTGCCGATAATTGTAGCATCGATTGGTGGCACCTGCTCTCCAATACTGCTGCTGCCGGTGCGTTGGAGGCTCGAGCAGCGGCAACATTGCACCAGGACTGAAACATGCACTCGAATCATACTCTGGCCATTTCTGTTCAGCTCTCTGGGACGATTGCTCGTCCTGGCTGCACATTACTGGGACTTCGAGGCCTGCTTAATTGAAATTCAATTTTTAGCTTTTAACTTTTTAATTTTATTCTTTTGTGGTTTTTATTTTTGAATTTTTTCTTTTTTCTGTATTCTTTTACATTGATCATAATAAGAGAACTTGTTTTTTATTTTTAATATTTAAAAAATCAATTATGCAAAAAAGAACTTACAGCCGTTACAGTGATAAAAAAGACTCAAACAATACAAAAAAAATCCAAAAGTTAAAAGCAAGCTTAAACTAGAATGAGCCATGAGCGACTTACCAGGAAGTAATGAGCCATGAGCGGACTTACCAGGAAGTCAGAGGGCTCGCCCCGGGCGATCCCTTAGCCTCCCGTAGCTCCGACCAGGTGGACGCCAACGGCATGCGACGGTTCGCGGTGGTTAGCGTCAACTACAGCGGCTTTGTGGGGTATTCGGCCGCCATGTACCCTGACGCGATGGAGCGAGCGGTCATGGTATGCGCAGGCGTGTGCCTGGAGGAGAGCAACCTTGCCGCAGGGTTCTTCCCCGTCGCTGGCATCAGGGAGGTCGTCGAGCTGCTCATCCCGCGGCGGCTCGTGAAGCTCACCTTCGTCCGCCCGCCACCCCTCATGTCGTCCTACTTCCTCAAGGACTATATAAACGTCGGCTAATTAACCATTTCTTCGTTAATTTCCTTTTCTTTTGCTTACACGTATTATTAGTCCTCTAGTTGATTCTATTAGTGCTGATTCATCTATTGGGTGCATGGTGTGATGGTCTGATGGATGCATCAGGTGATGGGCTCAGATCATGTCCAGGAGAAGACTAAGCTGCGGCATGCTCTCATCAACGATAGAAAACTTTCAGATCTTCCAAAAATTAGCCAGGTAGTGGTAGTTTCTCGTTGCAAAGAACTCATAAATGACCTTGAAATTGAGGCCAGCATATGAAATCAATGATGTGATTTCACCTTATTATGCAGCCAACATTGATAATTTGGGGGGAGCAAGATCAGGTGTTTCCAATGTAGCTAGCTCATAGGTGTGCTTGTCTGCTGCTTCCCTCTGAATTTTGATAGAATGATGTACCATACAGAATTCCTTCTACTAAATAACATTACAATAAGTTTTACAGGCACCTTGGGGAGAATTCTCTGCTGGTCATTGTAAAGAACGCTGGGCATGCAATCAATCTAGAGAAGCACAAAGAGGTGTGCAAGAATATCGTCAAGTATTTCCAAGAACCTGTTTTGAATGCTTTGAGTGACAAGAAGATATGTATTGGCTGTTCTTCCAATTAAGCATAAATACATTTCACAAAACCATACAAAAACAGATTTGTATGTTCAGTGCGAAGCCAATTGATAGCTATCCAAATAGTATACCAAGTTCAGAAGTTGTTTTTCAGTAATTGACAAGCCAATCAAATTGTTGTTTTGTATTGGTCACAATTCACAGACAATGGAATTTGACATGCATGTTGACAATAATTAAACCATTAACAATCCTTGTTGCTTAAATCAGGAGGTGCGGCTGCATTAACGGTGGGTACTTCTGAACTTGGGGATCTCCGTGTGCTAGAAACTAACAGGCTTGTAAAGTTTTATGATGATCTTTTCAGTTCTTATGTATAGATAGCTTCTTACCTATATTTATGAAATTTAGAAGGAATATTATATATTATCGAGGTATAATCTTCGTTGTATTTTGTATTTTTACTATATCTATGTTTTAATTATGTATGAATTTATATTGAAAAAGATAGTTCGATTTATGTTTACTTCATTTATCTTTGTCGGTCATGTCCTACTAGCTTTCTCTAAAAATTTGGCTTTAAATCCGCCACTGAAATGAGCACTACCTTAGGCCCATTAATTTGAAACACGGATATCTTACAAGGATTCTAGGAGGTTTAGGCCCGGTGTAGAACGTGATAATAGTGAAAATACTGGAAGAGCAGCCGTGCACGTGCTGTTGCTGCGCTTTCTGGAATTTTGTGTTGTTTTGGGCCTGTGGCATATTTTTTTGCAAATCTGATCCTAGTGCCATTTTGTTTGCGAATGTAGCCCCTTCTGTAGCGCGGATGAACAGGTAGCAACGGCCACAGAGCGCGGCAGATGGGCCCAACCGCAACTACCCCGGCGAGCACGGCAGGGCGTGGCCAGTGGGTCCCATCGACCTCCTGCGCCTGTGGACCGTGGTAGCAGTTCTTTCCGCGCCGCACAACCGCGGAAACGCGCGCGTGGGGGGCCGCCTCGCCTGCTTTCCGCGCCTCCCCACCGCGGAACACAGTACGTAAAGCAAAAGGAAGACTGTCACCGACAGTCAAAAGTTCAGGTCTACATGACACTGGGCACTACTAAAAAGTAGTTATCTAGTTGAGTATAAGATTAAATATACCATATCAGCAAAAAAAAGATCAACAAATATACTCTGAGGTGTTTAGAATGACGTTAGTTTATGATTTTTTTTACTATAGCTGATTTATTATTTACTGTAACTGAGTTAGCTTATTTAGCAAAATTAAATTTAAAAATATTTAAAAATAAAAAAATATATTAGTTCATTACAAACAATACAAAGGAATAAAAAACAAAAAATCTAAAATAAAAAATAATTAGAAAAAAATAAATAGTAAAAAAAATAAATAGTAAAAAAAATAAATAGTAAAAAAAACGTCCAACACCATCGCAGACGCTGTGTTGAGCACGGCCTCAGCCTTGCAAAAAGTAATGAATATGGTTAGCACGATCACAGTGATATGGCTGAAGACTAACAATACACACAACAATTTGTCAGACTGTTGAATACTTCGATGCGGAACTATGCTAGCAATACATAGCTCACATTGCCACTATGGAGTTTCTGGCTAATGTTTGCAAAATTTACAGAAATAAACCAATTTGTTGCACTAATGTTCAATAACTACATAACAACTAGACGCAGTGAAATGGCTATAAAATGCCCTGGATTGTAATCTTTTGCTGGAATAATGCGCTACTACATTGTCAATTAGCAAACAGCGTGTCGAGGCTACCGTGCATGCGGTAGCTGCCTCGCCCAAGGGCCGCAGCACCTTTCTACCACCGCCAGAAGGGGCGGGAGGAAGGTGGGGCCCACCACCTTCCGAGCTACGCCGTGTTCCCGCGGTGGATGGAAGGATCCGTGCTCCCTTGGCGCGGTATGTGCCAAATGTCAGTCTCTAGTAATTTCGTGATTAAAGAGGGGTTAAAATTGAAATTTTTGTATTATAGATACTATATTTGGAAATTGGATGATCCAATTGGGCCAGATAGCAAATAAATTCCGTTTTTCTTTTTTTTGAGAGGTACAAGACCACGCACATAACCCACGCACTACCTAGACGTGGTGCGCCGCTCCTACCCAGGCAACCTCACGTGGGCCCCGCTGCTGTACCGGGCCGCCTGCAGGGCGGTCACGGTGGCCGGTGACGCATTCCACCCCATGACGCTCGACATGGCACAGGGCAGGTGCTCTGCCATTGAGGACGCAGCCGCTCTCGCTGGTGCCCCCCACGCCTGCCAAGAGTATGGCATTGGAGTGGCACAGGCGGGCTGCCTAGTTGTTCGCCGCATGCTTCCTACTCCCTCCGTTCTTTTTTTTACTTAAATTTCTGACTACCATGTTAGACAGATCCATAACGTGGTGGATTGTCGTATATAGGCTAGTCGAAGATACGTTAGTCGTAGAAAAGTTTATGACCGTGAGGTGATCATAAGACTACTTACGACTAACTCATATTTGTAGAAGAACTTATGATTATGAGATGGTCGTAAAAGGATTTAAGACTAAGTAGTGGTAGAATAGCTTATGACTATAAGATAGTCGTAGAAGATCTTACGACCACTCTGTGGAATTCCTACCTTACTGACAAGAAGTATATTTAAAGTATATAATGACGTAATAATTTGAGAATTACTCTATCCTCATCAGTATTTTTAACAATAAATTTAATGATATAATTTTTGTATAGCCAATCTAGATAGCTTTAAATATATTAATAGTTAAAATTTAGAAAATTTAACATACAGGTTTTAGACATAAATATAAAAAAAAAAGAACAGAGTGGGTACGAGGCTGGGTCTGCTACAGCAGGGTGGCACCAATGTGCACGGCGTCCGCGGGTACACGGTCAAGCTGTTCCGTGACTGGATCTTCTACAGGTTCCTCTTCCCCAGGCTCGCCGACACGACGTGGTACAATTGTGGCCACCTGGCGCCATGTATGGAGGAGGGCAAGAGTCATTCAGATTGGGTGAGTCACCTGTTGGATCAGCTTGTAACTAAACATTTGGTGTTTGCAGAAGTGCAAAGTTTACTATTCAGATGTGCATTTGCTAAAATGGATTACTTTGAACTGATGTATATGAGATATACATGTGATGTCATGCAGTGATCTACATCTACAAGCTTTCTGTTGGGGATGCCTTGTTTGTTTGTGTTATCAGCCACAGATACTCCTCCCCCTGTGCAAGCAAGAGCAGTGCATTTCCAATGTGGCAAAGTGCCACCCGAAATTCCAGAATTTTTTTTTAAAAAAAAGAAATGGAATCTTAATAGGTTGCAACAAGCAAACCAGCAAGCTGTTACCTTCACTTTATACAGTTTTTCTACTTCAACTCTCTGAAACATTTACTCTTGACAACATTCATTTGATCTGTTAACATGTTATGAACATCTAATCCGTCACCTTATTCCTCTGCATAAAAATGCATGTTCTGAAAAGTGATGACATGTCCATACTGTACCCAATTTTTTGGTTTTTTAGGCCTTCTTCATGGACTGTTCTGAAGATGTAACGACGGCTACTAGAACCTCGAGAACGTACACAGATCAAAGAGAAGGCCGTGTGTTGGTACAGGCCATAACTAACCATCGGAAAGGAAGCTGTTTCAGGCAACTTGCGCACCTGAAGTACCTAAATTGCTGTTAATTTTTTTCGCTGGATCACAACAGCAACCACCAAGAAAGCTTGCACACAATCTAAAGGCTCCAGGACGGCGGCTGGGAGGAAAGGACAGAGCAGAAGATATCCATTGTTCGATCGATATGCCGATGTGGAGTGCAAGAGTTCGTCTAAAAGAATACGGCGAGAAACGGCCTAAGCATGAGGACCAGGAGATATGGGTCCCTGATATCCTGGGGTGTCAGACAGCAGCAAGCCTTAGTTGCACAAGTTTGGACAAGCTTTCTGGGGGCAGTACAAGACAAAGCACAAGATTTTTATCAGTTAGGGTGCTTGTATATAAAGTCCTAGGTGAGGTCCATTGTAAGCCAAGGCAGGTAGTAGTGCAGGGTGCAATTGGTGCATCTGGATTAAGAGGCAAACAGTGCTTGTCCCAAAGCGTCAGGAACTTGAAGGGGGAAGATAATTAACATTGGGGGACCTGAAGAATCGATGTGTCCATCCAAAGGTGAACAAAAAATTTCGAATGTGTCTGTTTTCAGTATTCTTCAACCATGTGTCATTTGTCAGTTGCCTTCAACACAAAGGTAGCTTTCAAGGTTTCTCTTTGCAAAGCATTTCAATGACCTGAAGACGCTTGCAAAGCTCCATATTATTTGGACTTTGCATGTTGAACATTTGTGCTCTTTGCAGCAGGTATGGAAATGCCGGTTGGCGCGCAAGAAGGCCTGAACATAGAGGAAGAGTACGTCAACACGCTGCGCACGCAATCCAACGCGCGCTTCCTATCGAAGAAGCGGCAATCTGAGGAAGTAATGGAATCACTTCTTCAGCCTCAGCAAGATCTCATCCCTCCGGTGCTTCAGAATATGATGCACCAGAGAGCATCTACCGAGGTTGAGCTCGTAATGGCTGGTTACTTCGATGCCAGCGCCGAGGCCTCGGAGATCTGTAGGCAGCTGCTGAGGAACATCAAGAACACCCGAAGCAACTACCAATCAATGGACAGATTCCTTGCAAGCATTTCAGACAGTGCTGCCGCTAGTACTACCCCCCTTGCACTCAAACCGCTCCCTGTTAGAAGCAACCCTTTCAGCACAACAAGAAGCAACTTCAGACAGATCCACGACAAGCACTCCTCCATACTACAAACTATCAAATCAAGCCACAAGAAAGTGTCAAGGAAGCTCAAGATAGTGAAAACCATCAAGAAGCTCTCAAGAATTTGCCTTATCATGACCTGCGGCGCGATTGCGGCGGTCGGCATCGGCATCGCAGCACACCTGCTGTTCTTTAGCCTTCTGGTCGGACCAGCAGTCATGGGGCTCTGCCCTATCTCACTCAAGAGGAGGATAACAAGGCTGAAGCGTTCTAAGACAAAGTCGTTGCTGCAGTTGCAGGAGCAACTCGATACCGCCGCGAAGGGGACGTACGTTCTTGGCAGGGACTTCGACACGGTGAGCCACCTCGTGGCGCGGCTCTCCGACGGCATCGAGCGGGAGAATGCGATGGCGATGTGTTGCATGGAGATGGTGGACGACAGGTTTCCGGTGCAGGAGATGATGAAGGAGCTGAGGAGGAGTTGCTCTAGCTCCAGGAAGCTGGCTGAGGAGCTGGAAGAGCATGTGTGCCTGTGCCTTGCCACAATCCATAGGGCTAGAGTTTTGGTGATCAAAGAGATCTCCAAGCAAGCATGAATAGAATTATCAGTTTAGTTATAGTGCGAACATTCATGTTTATGAGTACTTGACAAATGTTTACAGAGTTATAATTTTTTTCTTTCTTTAGATCTATTGAACTGGTTTTGGGAGTTTGAGCAAATTATTTAAGATTCAGGGCATACATATCTGATCTCACTGGCAATGAGGAGGCATCGATCTGAATATTCTTTTAACAAAATTCTACATTATTGACTAACAAGTAAAGAGTCTTTCATGTCATACACACTGTTTTTCCCCAATCAATTGTGGTTGTCCATCTTACAAACAAAGTACTAGTACAAAATCCATATTATTCCACTAACAATAGGAATATCTTAATAAAAAAGAAGGAAAAATTGGCTATAAGACAATAAACTTTTATGGCATTTGCTTCAAGACACTGAAATTTATGCCTTTACTGAACACACTGAACTTTTGTTGCTCTTTTCTCGTCATGGAGCTCGCACCGGTGAGGCAATGCAGCGGGAAGTTGGGAAGAAAAAGAGAAGGGACTTAGGGTCATTTTGACTTGTTTCGAACTATTTCTCTCTCCAAAACTAAGAGATATATTATTATAAAGGGTCCAGTGTACTATGACAAAGAGTCACAACAGTTCAATATGTTTTAGCAAATGCACAAATTTTCAATGCTTTAGAGCAAATGCCACAAAAATTCAGTATCATGCAACCAATTTTGCCAAAAGAGAAAATTAAGAGGATCCCGTAAACAGAGTGCACAATATGCACATGCTCACTCTGATGATAATACGCTAATAAGTTATATATCATGAAAGTATTTTTCAAGACAATCTAATGATAATACTTCCGAGTGGCCTTTATACACCTTAATTTGCGCATATTAGTGGTTTATATTTTAAACTTTTGATTTTATGGCATCTCCAATACTACACATCAGCCGTGTTTAAATTCCAACCACGTCAGAATTTGGTTGAGGAAAAATAGTACAATACACAGTGTCTTGGAACGAAACTTGGGGCAAATACATAGCTTGACATCGGAGTTATTAAAACCCCACCCATTCTCCTCTCGCGAGAGCGCTCCACGCGCGCCCAAAAGCTTCGCGCGGCGACGCGTGGCGGCGAACGTCTCGGGGTCACGGCGTCAAGCCGAAGCCTGCGCTCGCTGGGCCTCGGGACCGGCGCCTAGGCACGGAAGCCTTCCGGCAGGCCGAACGCCATCCCGGACCGGTGGGTCCTGCTAATGCGCGGTCCCGCATGCAGCGGCGGGGAGCAGGCGTGGGGGAGTCTGGCTCTCCACGACTGGGCGTGGAGCGGCGCGTGCACATCGCGCTCTGGCTCGCCACGCCTTCCTCCCTCTCGCGCGCACACAGGCGCCCATGTCGTGCATCCTTGCTCCTCCTCCCTCCGCCGCCCCCTCGTTCCCCGCCGCCTCCCCCCTCCCCCTCCTCCCCCGCTCCCCCACCGCCCGCTCCTCCCCCGGTCCCCCGCCGCCTCCCCCCACCCCTCCTCCCCTGCCGCCCCTCCTCCCCGCTCCCCGCTGCTTCCCGCTCACCCGCTGCGCCGCTCCCCTCCCCCTTCCTACCCCGCCTCCTCCTCCCCCGCCACCCCCAACTTCCCCCCCCCGCCCCCTCCTCCCGGTCCCCCCTCCTTCCCCGCTCACGAAGGGGGCCTGCACTCGCTCCCCGCCTTCTCCTCCCTTCGCCGATGCCGCCCGTGCCCCCTTGCCCCGCATTCGCGGCGCCGAGCCTTCCCCATCACTCCCGCCTGCGTCAGCTGCCACGGTGGCGTCCGCGCTCCCACGTCACCGCTCCCAATCGCCGCCTCCCCTTCCGCCCGGTGGTCGCGCAGCTCCGGCGCCGCCTCCTCCCTCGCGGCCGGCGGCGACGGAGGCTCGAGGGAACCAAGGTCGGAAGCAACCCACCCTCCGCGAGCAGAAGTAATTGATTGATACTGGTACTTGCAAGGGGATCTACATCAGCTAGAATCTTCTCCAGGCTTTGGAAGAGTACTTGCCAGTTATTCTAGGAGGTAAAAGATGGTAACTCATGTACACGTTGTGCTTCCATTTTAGCTCTGAAATGATATTCGGGAAATTTACGCCAATCTTTGTTCCCTTCCTTGTGGTTCAATTCTTCATAGGGAGCGACATGGAAGATAAGATACAGTTTGCATGGATGAACCAAGAAGATGATGCAGAGGTTTGCATGAGCCTATTTGTGTATATTTTGCATTTGTTGTAGGAGCGATACTAACTGTGATTAGCTATCTTTGTTGGTAGAAAATGGCATTGCCCAGTCCTTGGTATGAGGTGCTGTCGGTTCTACACATGATGTCTATGTTGCGTTTATCTCAAGCGAATTCTTTGCTTCTTCCAAAGATGCCTATTGAGGGATAACACCATGCTAAAGTATTTGAAGGTTTGTACCATAAGGCTTAAGCTCCATTCCTCACGGTTGCAAAATCAGTTTACATCACTTCTGAATGTTTTCATGCTGCACTTATACTTGGTGTCCATTGCAGTATTATTGTAATTGTTCTACCTGATTTATACTTTTTAGAGAACAAAAGAGCTTCTATTGAAATATTTCTCAAGGCAGCTGAGTACTTGGAGTGTGCTATTCAACATGTTCTTCCTAAGGTCTATTGAAATATTTCTCAAGGCAGCTGAGTACTTGGAGTGTGCTATTCAACATGTTCTTCCTAGGATATTGCCTGACAAAAGGTGGTGTGCTTGCCTTCTAACTTGCAACAAGTTTGATTAGCACTGTTTAATTTTGTAGTTAGTGCAGGAGTTATTGTTTTTGACTACCATTTTGTGTACGAAAGGTCTTCTTGTGGACCTAGCTAAAGGAGTTCTGAAAGCTATTTGCATGCAAGCTCTAGGTCAAGTAATGCATTTGTCCCTCTATCATCTTTTTTTTGGGTGAATCTTTCTTGACAATAACTAAAAATCACATGATTCATGTAAAATAGTAGTCCCCCCAAGTACTACCTCTGTCACTGCTGTGTATTTTTACCTGAATGTTTGGGGTTTGTTCGAGCATTTTTTTTCTTAATTTGGGGTTGTTTTTGCTGTTAGCTTTTGCCCTTCACCGGTTGTTTTGAGCTTTTATTTTTCTTGCAGCTGATGATATTCTTTTTGGAACGTTAGTGTGAAATGCGAGCAATTGCTGCAGCTGAGGAATTTTGGTTTTGCACATATTTTTGTTCACTTGACTACAAAGATTTGCCTTTCTTTTGAATATTTATCTGTGAATACTTGTCCACAGATTTCATGTGAACTTTTTGTTTGACATTTGTCCGTCAACCTTCAATTGTCATTATGCCAACAAGTTTTGTTGATACGAAATTTGTATTACGTGCAGATGGTATCAGATGAAAATTAGTACAATGTGGGAGGAAGGTGCTGACAAGACGCCGGCTTCACCCGCTAGGGTCGTGCAATACGAAGGTGCGTGCATCTCTTCTGACGCTGAATAGAAATCTTTTCTATTCGTCACATGATTTCAAGATGCTTGTGTTTGAATTGCTTGTTTAAATTAGTACCTTTACAATATATGCGATTGCTGAGTTAGTGATGAGCTACTGGCACATTGCTAAAAGAATGAACAAATTGTTTGATCGTTTCAATAGTTGATAAGATCCATAATGATGTTAGCAAATAAAATGAAACCTACCCATCTATTTTCCAAACGTACCTTGTTGCTATCTATTTCTCTCAGATGATATCAAGAAGTATGTTGTGTAACTGATTATGGAAAATAACTGTACAAGCATGTCATACATCACTGCTCATTGTTCCTATACTTACCACACTCACAGAATATATCTGTTAATCTATGTGGAGATGCTTAGAAAATGCATCTTCCTTTGGTGCTAAAACAATAATAGACAACTGATTACAATAACTGAAGGATGACCATGAGCCCATGCCCGTGTGAAACTTTGTGCTGCATCTCTTATGGAGAATGCCAACTGTACCGGGCCATCTGTTTAACGTGGGTGGTAATGTTGTACCAAATATGTCCATTCTCACCAAAGTTGTGTATTTTTATGTTCATCTTTGGTTGCTGTAAACTAAAGAACTGTTCCAGGGGTTTTTTGGTAGCTATTGCTTGTATGATTCTTCAACTAGAGTACTTTGTAATTGCGAATCTTTAGCTAATAGATAATGACATGCTAGGTGGATTGTGCAGCTCCTGATGTTGGTGCGGATGATGCATTAGGCATTTGGAATAGATGATGTCGATAATAGCTTCTACACATAGCCATTTCGGATCAAGTATTCTAGACAAGACATTTATCTGTCAGTTATGGTGTCTTTCAACATACTCAACAGTGAAGACGTGGCAATAGCTTCTAGAGTATCTAAGTTTCTTCATAATATGAGAAGTACCATCTCTGTTATAAATGTAGTTTGGATGATCACATATTGTCTTCTGGGAAAAAAACTTTCTGAGAGGATATAGATATTTGCTTTGCTAACCGATAGTTCTTCACTTTATTACAACTGTTCGGGTAGCTTTGTAGAAACTGTAGCTTCAACATGCATATACTGAATATGCTGTCCTTTGCAGATAGGAGCAATGAATTCTTCTATTGGATGGCGGAATGGTAATCTTGAGTTCTTACAAGATGACGGGTTCTTTGTCACATTGCTGACACAGTGTTGGAACTTTTTTTTGCCAGAACTGTGCCTGATGAAAACATTTGGTTTGCCTGATCACAATGGCTACGGTTATCCGTGAATGCCCGAGCTAAAAGATGTCTGGTTCTATTCATACTATTCCCGTATGTTTTTACCTTGGATTGATGGTATCTAATATTGTCTATTCTATTGTTGGCTAATGGCTAAACGATGAATCTCAAGCATATCTGCTGACATATGTACCTGTTGTTGGTAGTTTTACCAGTATTTAGGCAGATATTTCAATTTAGTTCTCTGCTGTTACACTGTTGCTCCCATTAAATTGTTCGTCTGCCTGGAGTGTATATATTGAAGTGTGAATTAATTTCTGTAATTGAAGTCATGATAAGACGTGCGAAGCGCGCCCGATATTCTAGTACATCAAAGAGGGAACGGTTCCTCCAACGATCAGATAAGTCTCTCAATAAAAAGAAGTTGAGAAGATCCAGTAAACAATTAAACGAAGCGTGCAGCATGCAGACACTTATTCCAGAGTAGACTTCATCAGTACTTGATGATACACAAGACACGTAGACGTAGGATCCAGAAATCCAAGGAAACCACCGGTACAAATTAAGATCTGACGACACACGTATGCAAGAACAGCAGAAAGCACACGGACAGAAGCATCGGTAACGCCGCGTGCAACGCAAAATAACATGCGTACGACGTTCAGTGCTGGCCATGCTTCTTGGCGTCCTTCTTCTCGTGGTGCTCGTGGAAGGCGAACCCGGCGGAGCCCACGGCGGCGACGGCGGCCACCTCCTCCTTGATCTTGTGCCCGTGCGCGTTCTCAGGGTCCTTTTTGGCCTTGTGCTTCTCATGCTGCACAGACAGATCGATGCATAGAAATCAAGAGCTGATGAATCACCTAGATTGTCTGGTTGCGCAGAAACGCACGCACGATTAGTTACCAGAGCGTATGCACCGGCGGCAATGGTGCCGAGCTCGCCGAGCTGCTCCATGTGCTTGTGGTGCTTCTCCTTCTTCTCGTAGTCGACCTCGCCGGAGCTCTCCTCCTCCTTGTGGCGATGGAACAGGTGGTGGTGCTTCTCCTCGGCCATGGCCACTAGCTTGATCTAAGCAAGTTTTTCTGCAAATTTATCAGGAAGGAGACTTCTTGGATAGGGAGGGCTAGCCAATGGCAGGTATTTATAGGGAGGGAATGGATCGATGCTATCTGCAAATTGCAATGAGACTCAACTGCCCCTGCAATAATGCAATTATCTACGACTCATCCATTGACTGGTAGGAGGGCATTTTGGGCATAATGGCACTTTAAATTTTCATCCATGGTTGGATGGAAAAGATATAATCAGATTTTCCGAGTAAATGAGCGCAGTGTGTTGTCCTAGTTAACTGCCTACTGTTAGAAAAACATTTTTTTCCTGAAACATGTAAAGTTTAATTGTTTAGACGGCCACAACCACAAAAAAGAAACATGTAGAGTTTTAAAAGTATATAAGCGTCGTCGTTACATGCACAGATGAGATGAAAAATTGAGCAAGATTAATCGTTAAGCTTAGTCACTGGCACATGATGGGCTTGGCATTCACGTGGCAGAGCCTATGCCAATCCATGGCGGTTGGGAGGAGGAGGTCAGACACGGATGCAGAAAACGCGAGAGTGCAAACTACGTGCTGACCGACCATAACATTACTCTTAATCTGTGATCAATCAAGATCGAATCGACAACGACGCACGATGAAATTCGAATCTTTGCTAATTTTCCTCCTTAAATTAAGCTGGCAGCCTGGACTGGACGGTGCAGCTGAAGTCAAGGGCGTTCTTCAGTTTAATTGGTCAGTTAGCTAGCGTCTAGTACCAATGGTTACTTGGTCAGGACTTTCAGGAGATCGCGAGATTGCGGTAGCTAAGCAAAGTCTTGTTCAATTATCTTTTATTTTTTTTTTAAGAATGAAGTCTTTGATCAATTATCATCCTTGGGTGTGCTTGTGCATGTGATTTGTTGTCAACCCCCTCGATTGTACCAGAGTCTGAACACTCCTCCACCGGTTGCCTCAGCCCGGATGGGGACATTGTCAAATGCCAAGTGGATTTGCTTCAGGAGTCAGGATATTTCCTAAGTTCTCTTTAGGAGTTAAGGATGCAGTTGCTGGAGAAACAAACGCTCTGGTACCTCTGGTTATAAAACGCACGATGAGATATGTAAAATAATAAAGAATAATCAAGATCACGAGATAAAGATTTAGCATAAAAAACACTTACGAGGAAAAATCACAGACACAATATCGACAATCACTATATTGGGGAGAAGTTACAGAATATTCTAGATGTATTACATATGAAGATAACATGTGATATACGTGCTATCTATTATGAGACTTATATGGAGTATAAATAGCCTTGGGAACAAGAGTCCCAGACGAGGAAAGAACGGAGTCCTAGACGACAATGAAAATTGAGATCTACTCGAAAACTGGAATAGTAATCTGCTCGGAGACAAGAATAACACCTTGCTCGGAGATGAAACAGAGTAAAAGAAAATAACAGTGAAGAGTTGTAGTCGAAAACGCTTCGAGTAGCCTGATTCCAGTTGGTGCAAATAACTTTGGACACCATGATGGTGAATATGAAGATAATCTAAATTATAATCTCTGACTAGTTCGTATTATCGATCAGTTATTGATTGAAATATATCATTGAATAAAGTCTGATCAGATTCTTTTAAGTGATTGGACATGTGGCCGAAGTGCCCTATCAAGCAAGCAAGACGACGAAGTTTCGGAAGAGGAAAAAGGACGAGACTCCAAGTTGCTAACTGATTTGGGAGTAGCCTTCACGTTCTTATGAAGCCATTGGTCCGTTCCAGTTTGCCAGGTCCTCCAGGTAAGCCTGCCAATTGGACATGCCTACTATTATCTATTTTGTGTTGACAAAATGCATTATTTGAGAAATCACATGGCTCTGGAGCACGGATGTCTGCAGCCCCTCTACAAACTACCATTGCAATACCAATGGCACGCAGAGGATGTGCGCGGTCTGGGCCGGTCTGATACCAGGCCTTGGAGCGCCCTTGGGGGGAACTGACTTCTGGCTGTCCTGGCCCGGCCACACAGCACGGACCAACGGTACAGGTGGACCTCATGGATGTGATCTACGTGTGTATATTTAATTTTGAGCTTTCTCCGATCTTTTTTATTTAACACCTTATAATATGTGTAAAATTTTCTAAAGTTTAACCATCAATATATTTAAAACTATGTTGATTGACTAAATAAAAACTATATTATTAGATGTATCGTTAAAAATACTTTCATGATATTATAATTTTATCGGTATATCTTAATATAAAATTATAAAAAATAACGGTTAAAATTGTATCTTGGAGACCTAAAAAATAAAAAAAGTTAAATAAAAAAGAACGGTGGGAGTAGAACGAAAAGTGACGACCATGAACAAATGAACTCAAACTAATAGCTTTCACCAAGACTATCATTTATTGAATGTATAGATCATCATATAAAAATGAGTAGATTTGTCACAGAAAATATTTTTTTAATATTAGAATTTAATCGGGTTTTGCAAATATGTTCTAACAGGAATCGGTGGCTAGGGACCGTATCAATGACAGAAGTCAAGTATTTGTGATTGGAGGTATTACTGAAGAGATATGTTGAGGTATTACTATACAGATATGTCCAGGGGCGAATCTACCGTGGGTGCTTGTGGGTGCTCGAGCACCCCCTCCTCTTGAAGAAGACACTGCCGTGTGCCGTCTGCTGGCCGGCCGGAGGATGGAGCCATGGAGGTTCAACCGTTGAAGACTTGAAGTCTTGAAGAAGAGCCGGACAATGAAGAAGAGTCTAGTCGTTGTCTTGAGG
Organism: Melocanna baccifera; assembly: GCA_036346265.1. Lineage (NCBI taxonomy): Eukaryota > Viridiplantae > Streptophyta > Magnoliopsida > Poales > Poaceae > Melocanna > Melocanna baccifera. The sequence continues at coordinate 17,188,502 of CM070687.1, forward strand.
CCCATCGCCCCAGCCGGCCCAAATCAGTGGCGAATCATCAATCATGGCCCAAAACAGAACATCAGATAAGGTCGGCGTCTCGGCGAATCATCAATCGATGAGAGGAGAGACTCACCGTCGGCGTCTCAATGACTTCGGCGACGCCGGCCAGAGAGGAGGCGCCGAAGCGGTCGGCGACTTCGGTCTTTGTCAGCGGAGGTGGAGCCGCGGAGGAGGTCAGGCGGTCGGCGTGGAGGCCGGAGGAGGCGCGAGGCGGAGGCCGGAGGGGAGGCGAGAGCGCAGAGGCCGGAGGAGGCGGAGGCGGGCCGGAGGGGAGCGCAGAGCAGCGCAGGCCGGAGGGCGGCGAGGCGGAGGCGGAGCCGAGGGGGAGCCGCAGAGGCGCAGACGCGGAGAGGCGAAGGGGCGATTTATTTAGTCTTCTTGTCTTTGTGCTACTAGTACTCGCGTGCTGTGCTATGCTACTGCCGAAGGCCGAAGGGAGCTAGGAGGGTGAAGTGCTGGCGTGCTGTGCTGATTCATTCTATTTTTAATGTTTATGGATATTTATAATTTAATATTATTTTACTAAATTTGATATTTTTTATCTACATATCGGTATTTACATTTTTATAAACATTTGAAGACGCATTATCTATTAGCAAAGTACTAAATTTATTGTATTGTATATTTTCAATTTGTTCTTTTTTTATTTATGTATGAATATGATATTTCAATGGTAAAAGACCAGTAAATATAGCTTTTATATGTTTATATTGTGCTATAGCTGTAACAGTAGAGCTCCCCCTCTATTTTCATCCTGGATTCGCCACTGGATATGTCTATGCTGCAGTCACAGTTTTTTGCAAGGAAAAAAAGGCAGAGCCAATCTTTCCACGGTTGAGGACCTGCTCAACTTCACTGCCAGCGTTCGCTCGGCTTCCAAAATACTGTAGCAATTTTGTTAGTTTGTGTTTTTTTGTTTTTGTGTTTGTTTTTTTTCTTGTATTCATTTGCATTGTCCGTGATAGGTTAACATATCACTTTTATTTTTATATTTTTTTAAATTTAATTATACCCAACAAACCAATTCAACTACAGTAAAAAATCAGTCAGCTACAGTAAAATTTCTATCAGAAGCCATGAGTCATCGCTATTCTGAATGCCCCCTGAATCTTAGATCATGTGGTGTCCCTCGTCCTAGTGCCCTACCTTGCCTTATCCGTCGCTGACCTCCTCCGACGCAAGCCATCGTGTTAGTTGTTTTCGATGGTGGCATTGTCGCACCACCACCTTGTACTGCTGCCTCCCGCTGCCTAACTCAACCTCTTAGGCTTTGCGAACGTCCCTTTTCTTTTCAACTTTTTTTATAATAACTAATTTTTAAATAGGATATTTTTTTAAAATAGAGTTTATAAGTTGATTGTGACACACACTGTAACGATTTCATTTATATCAACTAAAACTGTAAGCAAGTTTCTGTTACTCCGTATTCTCTCTCACCACTCTGTTTAGCAATGAGAATTCGTCCATTTTTTTACAAAAAAAAAATGCTCACGAATGATTATCAGCTCCGTCCTATGAAATACGCATGCAGAAGGATAAAACACATGGTCTTTTATTCCAGTGGCATATATATATCACGATCGAGTCAAGCGTGAAAGGCTGCAAGCCCGGCAGAAGCGTACTACATACGTATACGGTAGAAAAACAACGTACACAAATACACATGCAGACACGGCAAATATACACTATACGTACAAAACCCCTCCTCTTATTCAGCCGCATGCTGCTGCAGAAGCACGAGAGCTAGAGACGCGTGCGTGTGCTGATCGGTCAGCCGAAGAAGTGGTGCTTCTTCTTCCCCTCGCCGCGGCCGGACTCCTCCTCGGCGTCCTCCGCCGCCTCCTTCGCCTCCTTCTTGCCGTGGTGTTCATGGAACGCGTACCCTCCGCTGCCCAGGGCCACCGCCGCGGCGACGCCCTCCTCGATCTTGTGCCGCTGCGCGTTCTCCGGGTCCTTCTTCGCCTGGTGCTTCTCGTACTGCACATGCATGGCCGTATAAGTCGTCGTCACAAGTCATCAATAAGAACGTACCAATACGATCGAGCATGTGTGTTTGGGTGAGGAGATTAAATGAACGTACCATGCCGAAGGCGCCGGCGGCGATGGCGCCCATCTCGCCGACGTGCTCCTTGTGCTTGTGCTCCTTCTCCTCCTTCCTGTACTTCTCGGAATCATCCTGGGACGACCTGTACTGGTCATCGGCACCGGGCTTCTTGTACCCGCCGTGGCTGTAGTCGTCGCCGGCGGCGGACATGTTGTACCCGTCGCCGCCGGCGGACTTGTTGTACCCGTCGCCGCTGCGGCCGTAGTCGTCGGCGCCGGACTTGTTGCGACCGTAGTCCTCGTTGCTGGACCTGTTGTATCCGCTGTCGTAGTCGTCACTGCCGGACTTGTTGTAGCCGCCGCCGCCGCCGCCGTACGCGTCGGTCCCGGACTTATTGTAGCCGCCACCACTGCGGTCGTAATCGTCGGTGCCGGACTTGTTATACCCGCTGTCGTAGTCGGCGGCGCCGGACTTGTTGTAGCCGCTGTTGTAGTCGTCGCCGGCGCCGGACCTGCCGTACCCGCTGCGGCCGTACTGGTCAGCCATCTCGATCGAGTTCAATCGAAACTTGTCACGCAAAGAAGTTCACAGAAGAGTAAAGTTCGTTCGTTTGCACTATGCTCCCAAGAACACAGCAACGTAAAGTATTTATAGGGGGGGCAAGCTCGAAGCTAAAGGTGTTGGATAGTTTGACAAGCAGATCGTGGCTAATATGCTGCACACGTATTACCGAAATCAAATAACTCGTTAATTTGTCTAAAACTTTTAAATGGAGATATTTTTGCAAAAAGGTTGCATGTTAACATCTATCTTTTTTTTAGTTTATAATTTATAGTTTATTTTAAAATAAATAAATAAAATAGTTTCTTTATCGTTTTTTTTGAAGTACCTAATTGATATTCGGTTCGTTCGTATAAACATTTACACTATAAGTAAAAGTTATCAATCACAACTATAAATCATCAATCATAGTTGAAAAAACACATCTTATCACCTGGTTGGACCACAAAGTATGGATGGGTTTTTTCCCTGCATAGCTCGAATCTCATCATTATTCATTACTTGCGCTAAGATTCTATGCCATGCACGTGTGAGTAAACTGAAACCACTAGTAGTGATATATACAGTGAAGTAATCAAATTATATTATCATAATACAGAGAAAAATCTGCATAATTTTTCGCCGCGGAATATATCGCTAGCTAGAACAAAAAGGCAGTGATATTATCAGTTTTTCTCTGACAATCTCACTCCGGTCCTGAAAAAAAAAACGATCGATAATTCGTCTAAGTGGAGATATTTGTGCAGAGGGAACAGCTTGCTTGGCAACATCATCGCATTATTGGGACACAAATTAACAATCTGTGTGGTTTATTCCCTGAATTCATTTCTAAATCTGAATGATTACTTATAATTCTGGTTGCTAGCATGCCGTGCCATGTGTGTGTCAGTTAACTGAAAGTGTCGCGCAGAAATTGTGCACGTGGTACTATCCACTTGGCCACTGTTATCCAATAGAGCTGAGGAGTTCGTTACCCGAGAATCAATGCCCATACGTGTTCGGATCGATCCGTAGGGGTCTTATTGCGACCGGTTGTCGGTAAGCTACGGAGTACGAAGCCACGCTACAGTTGGCCGCTCAGCTTGGCTTTTTAGCCAGCTATTGCCGCCAGCCATAGGTTTTTTACTGTTTATAATTTTATTTTTTTCTGTTTTTTATTTTATACTTTATTTTTTTCGTATTCTTTTACATTGTCTGTGATAGATTAGCATATTTTTTTATTTTAATTATATTAAATAAATTAACTTAATTATAATAAAAAAATCAATCAGTTACAGCTAAAAAAATCATAAATCAGCGTGACTGGTATTTGCATGTCGTTGCGTGCAGTCCAAACGAACACATCCACGCGTCAACTCTGGATGGCGCATGAAGCACGGCACCGGGCAGAAGGGCCACAGCCCACAGGTTCCATTACCACCAGAAATAAGGGTTTTTTTGCTTATATCTTTATTCTTTTCATTCTTTTTTAAATTTTTTAAAATTTGAATCATCAAATTTTTTAAAATTTGAACATCAATAGATTTAAAATTATTTAGATTGGCTATACAAAAATTATATCATTAGATTTATTGTTAAAAATACTTTTATAATATTATAATTTTATTAGTATATCTTAACATAAATTTATAAAAAGTAGTAGTCAAAGTCACACCTTAAAAACCGTAAAAAGTCAAAAACGTCAAGTAAAAAAATAACAGAGAGAGTATGACTTATGGCTTATGTCTTTTTTTTCGAATAACAAAACGGAACAATTTTTATGTTATTTTTTGAAATGTTTTATTAGAATAGTTTTTTCGAAATAGCTATTAGGTTATTCAAGGATGGATCCACCGGTGAGTTAGGTGGGGTTAATGGATTCAATCTTTTTGACTTTTTCTCTCTCTTTTAAACGGGTCTCCGGTGATAAAGTAATGCCTTTAAACTTCTTTGACAAATGAAGAATCGATCAAGACATTTTTTCCCCTTCGGAAAGGCAACATCTCGCAAGCGTAGAGACTAAAGAAGAAGATAAGCTCGACGGCCAGGTTAGCTTAGCTCTCAGAGCAAGCCGGGGACATGGGCGATGTGGACACGCCGGGTCCGGCGCATCAATGGGTTGAGCCCGAGTTGGTTGGTTAGACGCGCCGTGTCGGGCGGGTCAGTGCGCTGGATCGACGCGCGCGTTTCGGCAGCAGTGTCGGCAACCGCGGGTCGGCGGGGAGACTAAAGATGGCAACGGGTACCCGAAACCCGAGTACCCGATGGGTTTTACCCGATAAGAAGGTGGGTATGGAAAGATATCTTCACCCGCGGGTATGCTAATGGGTAAAAATCTCTACCCATCGGGTATCACGGTGCAGTGCAGATGTATACTACCCGTACCCGCATACCCGCGGGTAAAATCCCACCCCCCCCCCGCGCCCAATCCCGCCCGAGCCCCCCGAACCCCCGCGCCCAATCCCGCCCCCAGCTGCCCAATCCTTCCTCACCGCGCCCAATCCCGCCCGAGCCCCGAACCCCGCGCCAATCCCGCCCCGCCTGCCCAATCCTTCCTCACGCCGCCACTCCACCCCGCCGCCTCTCCCACGACCCCGCCGCGCCACTCCACCCCCCGTCCCGCCGCCTCCCGACCCCCCCCCCCTCCACGCCGCTCGCCCCGCCGCCCCACGCCCGCCCGCCCCCGCCGCACGCCTCTCACGCCGCTCTCCGCCGCCCGCTCCGCCCCGCCGTCCGCGCCCCACTCCCCCCTGCCCCACCGCCCGCCCTCCACCTCCGTCCCTCCGCGCCTCGCCTCCTCCTCCGCCGTCTCAGCTCGCGGCCTCGGCGCCGCGCGCGCCTCTCTCGCTCGCCTCGCCTCACTCCGGCTCCGCCTCTCCTCGCGCGCCTTGGCGCCGCCTCGCCTCCTCCGGCTCCTCGCGGCCTCGGCGCGCGCCGCCTCCGCCGCTCCGCCTCCTCCTCGCTCCACCTCTCCAGTGCTCTCCGGCGCCATGCATGACACGGCCGATCCTCGCCGCGCCTCGCCTCTCTCCTCGGTATCGGGTATGGGTTACCGTCGGTACAAATACCGCGCGGTGCGGTATGGGTAAGTTTCTATACCGTGTGCGGTACGGGTATTGTAGCGGGTACGGGTATTGTCTGTCGGGTACGGGTATGGGTTGGCTATACCCGACGGGTATTTACCCGTTGCCATCTTTAGGGGAGACGTACGCTCGCGCGGCCACAAGGCAATATCCCGCGTGATATCCGACGATATATCCGTGCGGGTATTCAGTGTATTCAACTAAATATCTATTTTTTTAAATAAAAAATTAATATATATAGAATAATATATATATATATATATATATATCTTTACTATTATAAAAGAAGGAGTTGGTGGTTGACCCGTCGTCAGTACAACCTCCATCCAATCTGAACCGTTGGATCTTCCGTGTGGTATTCGGAGCGACTTTTCCACCCCTTCTCATAAAAATAAAAAGAGCCCTGGAACCCTAAAACCCTCCAACCTCTATCGCTACTTCCGCCGCACTCGCGTACTCCTCGCCTCGCCGCCCTTGCGTCCTCCCGCCGCTGCGCCGCCCTCGCCTCCTCCCCTCCCTCCGCCCTCACCACCTCCGCCTCCCAGCGCCGCCGCCGCCGCCTCCTCCCCAACTCCCCCAACCCCTCGCGCCGCCGCCTCCCCCTCTCCGTCCCCCGCACCCTCCTCCTACTCCCTCCACCCCTCTCCCTCCTTCGCCGCCGCATCCTCCTCCTCCTCCGCCTCACCCTCCGCCTCACGCGCGCGCGCTCCGTAATAGAAGGTATTACTAGAGGGTATTTAGTGTATTTAACTAGATATCTATTTTTTAACTAGATATTTAGTGTATTTAACTAGATATCTATTTTTTAAATAAAAAATTAATATATATAGAATATAATATATATATATATATATAATTAGGTTAAAATCATTATACTAGAGTTCAAATAGCCCACCGACCACCTCCTCATCAGCCCATCGGTTCGATCATTCTCCATTCCGTAATCCGCATCTCCCCTACTCCCCCCGTCCCCCGGCGGCCTGCCCGGTAACTCATTCTCCATCCTCATTCGCATCGGCTCATCCCCTCGACCCCTCCCTGCGCCATTCACGGATTCACCCTGAACGGCCGAGCCCCACCCCACTGCCCCAGTCCCCAGACGTCCTCTCGGTCCAGACTCCAGTCCTCCCCGTCGCCCCGTGGTTTCTAAGCATTTCAAGTTTTTTTGTGCATATGATGTTTCTTTGTGTATATTTTATTGTTGTGTTTGGATAAATCAGTGTCTACATGGTTAATTTGTCTTCTATTCTACGTGTAGCAAATCCTTGTAGATCTTAAAACTTTACAAAATGAAAAAGTCTGCAAATTTAAAATCTTTATGTTTTCTATTGTATAATATTTTTGTAACTTTGAATACCTATTTTAAAATTTCTGAATCCGCCACTGCTGGCCGGGGACGGATCGCTGTCGCTGATTCGACAGCCGCGACGGCGACCGCGCTGGCCCGGCCCTCGGCCGACCGGCCATGTGTTTCTGCTCAGGCCGGTGACCCAGCGTACGTGTCGACGTATCCGGCCATTCGGCGAGTACAGACTGATAGCTGCATGCATGTGTAGGCGTGGCGAGTGATAGGCACTCGATCGATCTACGCCTATCCATTCATACGTATCTGTGCCCTCTCTCGATCTACTCTGAACTCGGGAGACCATTCGTAAGTATAGTTTGGTGCCTTCAGACTTTCAGTTGGTTAAAGCGGTTGTTGGCCTGGCTGGTCTCTTTCTACCCACTACTTCATTGCTTGCGTTGAGAACAGGGGCAGATATATTGGTTCATGCTTCCTCTCTGTCCTAACCCGTCGCTCGATCCAACACATACACGCACAATATGCAGGTTCTAGTGGTGGAATCTGATGGGAATCGTGTGATTGTTTACTGAACAGGACATGCACCTTGCTATCAGGGGCGAAGCTAAAGCACGAAGGACTCGAGTGCATACTTCAATATATACATGTAATTATGATCTAACATATACATATTTGAGTCAAGGTGGTGCACGTTTTTGAAGTAAGGTGGTGCATAAGAGGTGAAAATGAATTACTAATAACTTAACTTTTAATTTCACCGTGTTGCCGGTGCACTCCATGTAGCATCGCCCCTGCTTGCTATACAGGGGTTCGCAGGTTCCATTCGCACAAGGATTCAGAAACGCAGGCAGCCGTAGCATAACAACAAAATAACAGATCGACAAACGACGACCGTGAGACGAATTCCCTAAAACACGAATTGCTTAGATTTCAGTCAGGTATCAGGGTTCAATAGTCCACAGTCACACGTGAATTCTACTTCTCTGTGTATAGACACACTTATGTATACAAACAAAATCAACTATATAGGATTACACATTTTATTCTGTAGGATCGATTCACACTAAAATAGTCAATCAGAGGGGGGTGAATGGTTGCGGAAGTTAAAAATAAATTTTAAGACTCCCTCTTAAACACAAAATCTATTTAAACCTTATTTAAAAAATCTGGACAGAATACTAAACTCTCACTAAAATTGATCTCGATCAAAAACCGTAACTCCGAATTACCCCAAACTTTGACAGAATAAACCAAACAAAATTATTGAACTAACCCAACTGGAATCACGTCAAACGGAGGTCTAGAACTCGAGATATAAAATAAACTAAGCCCGCTGATACAGATAGAGACGAGAATGATTAAGCCCTAATTTGCACTAACCTTGATTATCTCTAATCCCAAAATTAACTCCAAACCGCTGAGTCCCCAAAGTCTCGGTATTTTTCAGTAGGAATTATGAGTAGAATTCTCTAATTATGTCTAATCCTCAATGCCTAATCAAAACATGCATGCGAGTACTTTTACCAATACTATTTCCAAAGCATGCAGACTAAAAGAAACAAAAAGCAACACTTGAAATTAGCACTTGCACTCAACACTAGAAAAAGCTCACGTATGCATGCATGGGCTAGCTATTTGCTAATCAATGGGTAGCATACTTACCTGACAACGAGTTTCTTCTTAATTAACTCCGGCCAGCCCTCATCTTGTATGCATGTGCGCAGCAGCTCAGTAGTCTCCTCTGTTCCTTGTCCTTCTTCTCTTAATGTCTCTTCTACAGCGTCAAGGAAGACAGCACTGCCGGCCTGCCCTTTTTTTCTTGTCTTGACTTGAACTCCAAAATTGCCGCACTGTTTCTTTTTCTTACGTGCAGGAACTCGGCCGCCTGCTACTTCTCTTTCTTTCTTGCCGCAAGTCAAGCTGCCTGCAACCTTCCTCTGATTCTTCCGCCTTGGAACGCAGCTGCACTCGCCCCTTCTTTTTCCTCCCAGAGATCACGGCTGGTGCTCGCAAAAATCACGCCCGCAGGGCTGCAGGAACAAAAAACACTGCTGCTTCGTTCCTTCTTCGATCGGTCACAGCGCCATGCAAAAGCGCCGTTTTGGTTCTCTCAAAAATCACGGCACCGCTCTGTATATTTGTTGGTTTCTCTCGGCGACACAAAAGCAGCAGGCGCCTAGCAATGTAACAAGTCTTTTTCTTCTATTCCAAAAGCTGCCGCCAAAACAGCCAAAAAATGTTCCTCACGTTACACAAAGATCACGGCATACATGCGCTGCAATGCAAGATTAGCTACTTTGATCAACTCACTCCACAACAAAAACACAAACAACCTCTACTATTTAACCTGTCCACGTATCTCCTACTTCAAACTGGAATCGACCACATGTGCCACTTCCGTATACAACTCGTGAATCGGCCACAAGCGTCACTTCCGTATACGACTTGTGAATCGGTCACATGCGCTAACAATCCGTATACAACTCGTATACGTGCTGTTCGGGTACATGCAACATTGCCGCACGCCTCCGCCATGACGCATCTCCACGTCTCCAATGCCGCGTTATCTCTATGCGTATTGTTTTCTAGCCTGAACATCCCGTATGACATCATTGACCGATAGAATCTCAGTTCCTCCCTGAACTTAGTCCCGAAGCCTCAGTTCCACCCGAACCTAGTTTCAGTTCCGTCATCGACCATGTTCCGCCTCAAACAACACCTGCACATGAATAAACACGCAACCGCGTACGAGCACAAGTCCACGACTCGACTCAAGTCAATCCGCATAATACCTCGCACGAGCGTATCATACAACATTATCATATCACATGCTATCACAAGCATATCAATAAGTAACACCATAAGTAATACCATAACCAACGTTATCAATTATTCATCATCTAGCCTAGATCTGACCACATGGTCTAACATATTCATGTACAAACGTAACAGATTATTACATATTCATGCATGCAAAAGTATAGTGCAAGTCCACGCCTAGCAAGACTGGTACGTACACACACGGGACATATATCACACACAACTTCTCGATACTCCCCTTTAACATGGGATCAACTATACATATCAGATAAGCCCATCCTGTAAACAAAATTCATTCAAGATCCTTTAGCAAGGACCAGTAGCACCCAAGATACACCCAACCTTATTCGCTTTCTTGATAATTGTACTAGTAAACGTCAGAGCTGGTCTTGCCTACTCCGTTAGTATACTCATCGGTGTTGGACTCATTATAGCCGCCAATGTACTCATCGGCGTCGGACTTGATGTAGCTGCTGCGGCCATACTCATCGGTGCTGGGCTTATTGTAGCCACTGTCGTAGTTGTCCGTGCTTGACTTGTTGCAGCCACTAACCACTATTATAGTTGTCCGTGCTTGACTTGTTGCAGCCACTAACCACTATCATAGTTGTCTGTGCTTGATTTATTGTAGCCACTGTCACCATAGTCATCAGTGTTGGAGTTGTTCTTACCACTGCTGTAGTCCTCGGTGCTCGACTTACTGTGGCCGCTTCCACCATAGGCATCATCAGTGATGCAGTTCTTGTAGCCAACATCGTAGTCGTCGGTGCTTGACTTCTTGTAGTTGCCACCATGAACGTAGTCACCGGTGCTGGAGTCCTTGTATCCGCTGCCATAATCATCAGCGTTGGACTTGTTGTAACCGCCATTGCCACTGTGGTCACTGGTGCTAGATTTGCTGTAGACACCACTGGAATCATCCGTGCTGGACTTGTTGTAGTCACCACTGCTACTGCAATTGTCAGTGTTGGTGTTCTTATATCCACCATCATTGTCATCGCTGGATTTGTGAAGCCGCCTGTACCCAGGCCGTAGTCAATCATACCGTAGTCTTTGTTGCTGGTCTTGTTAAGGGCTATTTTTTTCAGTTTCTAAAAATTACTTTTCGGTTTTTCTACAGTAACTAACTTTTAAATGAAATATTTTTTAAGATAAGGTTTACAAATTAATTGTAGTAAACACTATAGTAACTTTATTTATATCGGTCAAAATCGCACGTAAATTTATATTACTCTATACTCTCTCTGATAAACAACTTAAAACTTATAGACAGCTACAACCAAAAACTATAAGCGAAAGTCTCCCCTAAAAAAAAGGCATTATAGCCGCTTTCATCATTGTTGGTGCCTGACCTTCCGTTGCTGCTGCGATCGTACTCGTCTGCCATTTTAAAATGAAAAGCAATGTATCACACAGAACACAAGTGATACTTGGTTGCTCTATGCTTCCAAGAAGCATAAGTAGGAGGTATTCATAGCAGGTAACTAGCTACGTCTAAGTAGTTTGAAAAATAAGTAGTCGTATCAGAACAGAGCTCCAGCAATCCAAACTATCGGTGGCTAATATCATGCACATTTAATGACTGAAAGCAGTTTGTTTGTTGTCTAGGTGATCTTTTTGCTATCTTTGGTACCAAGGGACAATTGTAATTGGAGCCACGCACATGACCACAAAAAAAAAAGATTTTTAATCCACAAAACTGATTCTTAAACCCTGACAGATTTCCAATACACCACACATTATTTTAGTTCATGTAAAAAATCACTCTCTTCCACACGCTGAACTAATTTTCTCTCCATCTGTATGTGGATCATATCTCCATATTAGTTGATCATTCAGAAATGAACATTCCCAATATACCAATCGATATCCACATCTTGCACAGGTGGATACAGGAATTGCCTGATTCAAGCAAAGAAACCTAATGTTGAATGCAAACTGTTCGTCACGCTTGCAGAGTTTCATTATAATGGTCGACATGTCTCAAAATAATGACATTTGGTGATTTGGACAATACAACAAGTTTTTTACATATATATATTATTGAGCAATACTACGGCAAGTTTATGCACTGCAGTTGTTCGCTGCGAAAGCTTAAACTGTTATAAAAGGAAAAACACAATACACCACTCATATCTCAACACACCAAACAACCATGATGTGAGAAAACAACACAGAAATAAAAGCTCATTGCCAACTCGTGGCTTTGCAGCATGGTGCAACACTACATCCATAAAAAGAACAAATGATATCAAGATGCAGATATAGACCATTAACTCAGCATCAAAATAGGTGGTTACAGATCAATCAACTGCAGTACAAAAATAATTCAAGAAACATGTACAAGGCACAGCGAACATGGCCATGCAATTTGGAATATCTTTCATAACACATACATCATAAATTTCTGATTTTATCAGCACCACCAGCTTAAAGTAGATAGGCAATGAAATCTCTCGCAAGGGAATGGCTAGAGTGGGGACGTCCCACTTAGCCGATCTAGGTTTAAAACCTCACCAAACATAGAAGGTAAAATCAGATAGACGTCTCTCCCCCTGGTTCCGTTCTTTTTTTTAAGTAGATAGGCATCTGCTGGGAATAGACATGCCGATCCATTAATGGAGACAGTTTAATTTCCATCTGGTTAAGTCAGTGGAAGCAACATTACAGCAAAGAAAAATGACAAAGCATATTCCATCAATTATTTATCACCAGAAATCAGTACTGTTATTGTGATAAATATGATATTGACACTAATTCAACTTGTGATGGCAGTGTCATCTGTTTTTCAGTAACACAAGTTGTTGCGTTTGTGGTTGCAATTAAATCTAAATGGATAAACCTAATATGATGTAGTGTGAACATACGGCTACCTAAACCTGTTACTTGAAATATGCAGCTCACTAATCATTAGAAAATTGGTACCTAAACGTATTGAAGCTTGCAGTTCTAGAGTTGAGCTACAAATACTTCACTTACTTCAAAGAAGTTTGTTGATGTGGAAATAAAGCAGAAATTGCACTTGCGTGAAATTGTGCTTGCTGATATCAGAAGCATCCACCATCCATTTGCTTACATATTTCTCCGGTGCGCTTGGCACAATGGACATCCCCACATGTAAGATTACATTTGGCTAAAAAGTAACTACAAATACAGAAGAAAGATAAATCTCTTGGCATACTGAGGTTCGCATAAAAAAGAAAGGAAGGGAGGAAAAAGACAAAATCAGATGACTCCACAGAAAATCCACATTTTTTGTCCATGTGTAAGGATCTGAAGGGTTCATTTCGTCCAGTTGTGTTGAATGAGATATCTCTGTTTTATGCATAGAAATGGACTGTCACCATGTCAATCAAGTCTGAAAACAATTTTTTCGTTCTCACTTAAAGAATAATTGCCAGGATTGTTTTCCATTAGAAGTTTGGAACCAATTTTGCACCAAAAAAAAAGAGAGACAATCATATTCTTGATCAAAGAGGTGGAAATATTTGTTTCAGTTCATTGAACCAAGACATACTTGTGAGTTGTTACCCCAAAAGTAATAATCATTTCTTTTTCTAATTAAAACATTGTAAAAAACATCTTGCATTATTGCTAGGTGACATGATTCTTCAGTGAGCTGCTGACAACATGCAACTGGTGCAATCAATGAATTGAGAGTATCTTCCAATCACAAATAGCTGACCTCCGACTAAAAGTATAAACAGAATAGCTTTGTTTGCACCTTTGTTCAAAGGGGAGATCTTCACGGCAAGGTCTGATGATGATTCTTCCATGAGTACCTAACAACAAGAATTTGCATCCTAACCAGAAAGCGTGTAGATACTTTGACATAAAGAGAAAAGTTACCAGTAGAACGGGCCAGGGATAAACCATTATGGAATGTAGTGCGATTAGCTTCAGATACAAAGTCCTGGAACACACTTTCAGACAACTCTGTTGCATAATTATATGAAAGCAAGAATCTTAAGTGAACCAAAGCCACAGAAGCATGCTGTGGACTGTTCCCATAATACTAACTGTTAGTTTTTGTTCATCAGAATAAACAGAAAGCTGCATAGAAACAGCGCAACCTACCCCTGACAAAATTCTTGATAAAGTGTGCTTGCATATAAATGAATCTATGAGCTTAATCCTACAACCATCTTGAAAATAAGCTCCACAACCCTCGATAATGACAACAGAGCACATCAAACATCAACTCCTGGGAGCATTATATCTTATTAAGCACACACCCAAGCCACCACAGAAAAGTCACTGTGCAAGATTGATACCTTCAAGCAGATCTTTAGCATGATCTGCCAAATAATGTTGTGGACCATAGCATATAATTGCAAGATATTTGCAATAGGTGATGCAGCAAACAGCTAGGCTGAGAATGCACTCCTGTTCCTGGATTAAAGCCACTGGCCCATCTGTAAAAGAAATGTTGGCAGAATGTTCCTCAGAAAGATGGAGAGACTGAAATATTGCTGTTCCAAGCCAACTGAAGTCTACAGGGTTCTTTATCTTTTCCAGGCATGGTAAGCTTTGGGCTAAATATGGCCAGCACTGCAACGACAAAGATAACATGTGCTTGCCAAACTCCTCGCAAGTTGATCTGAATTGATGGAACTGCACGGAATCACGATTTGCTGAACTCGCTGAACATGAAGCAAAGCTGAACTTAGCTTCAGATACATTTTTCCTTGTCTCTCCCTTCATACATTCAACAAAATCTAACATGAACTGTCCAGTGCTTAACAAAAAGTGCGACAGTAGGGTCATAAAGGAACATTCAGATAAGAACAAATGGTGTGTAGCCCCTGCAAGAACAAATGAATAAGCTGCTGCAGCTTTGGTCATTCTGAAAAAAGCACCACTATTTCCTCCATGCAAACTGTCAGTGTTAAATTTCAGGGCACGAAACCGGTATGCAGAGGCAAGTGTCATGTAAGCGTCAAGACAGATATGGTGAAGAGGGTGTAGTATATATTTTCTCCGTGAAAGTTCCTCTTGTTGCAAATCACTCATCAAGTTTTTGGCAAGCATGCTTTCAATCATATCACAGCAAGCTTTAGGGTCATCACGCAACGAGTATTCAGATATTGCCTGTTGTAAAATATCATCCAAATCCTCAATTGCTGGAGCTGTAACAGTGTCCTCCAGTGAATTCAAGTTCCTAGCATCGCACTGATTAAGGTAGCCATGTCAGCATGCAGAAAATATAAGAGATTTTTTCTTTGAGAAGGGTAATTTACTATTCTCTGCATAAATTTTTATCAGGCTGCAACATATGAAATAAGCTAACAAGGGTTGCTTGCTTGAATGTATAAAACAGGCTAAAAATAAATTACTGATATTAGCGAGTGGTGACTGGTGAATATATGTTTTTGTTCAAGTAATGTTGGGGTGAAAGACCTAAGTTGAATCAAAAGGACAGAGATAATCCATCAAGGGAAAAAACAACAACATGGTACACAAGCCACTGAAATTCAAGAGATTCTCAAATTACCAATGGCTAGAGTGAACTCCATGGCAGGGTGGCTAATCAGTGAAACTTGCCTAACAATTCTCAAAACATCGCACAATATTGGCAGGTGCGTAAATATAGTATTCAATCGCTAAATAAAGTACATGACATATTTCAAACAAATGATGACAAACATTTTCTCGGGAGTTTCTCTTACATTCAGAATAAGATCCACATATGGTTCTGGTGATGCAGTACAGCGCTTGCAAGAACAAATGAATTTATACTTTGACCACAGATCTGAATGCCTTGCTTCCTGGAAAGGGAAGTTATGAACTTATGAGTGTGACAACAGTAGGGAAAAAAGGTTAGAAACTACTAGTTTATTTGACGTGAACACAGTTATGAAAACAAACAGATTCCTTTTTCTTTTTATTTAACATTGTAAAATGTATTGGCACTCAATTTGGAAAAAACTGAAAGCATTAGACGTCATAAAGACTTCACCAAGACAATCGGCAAGCATCAACTAATCATTAATGGGAAACATTGGTAACGGTGTACATCAGCCTACCTAAAACATCAAAATAGAAAAGTATAACCTACATGCGCTCCCTTATAATCTTCAAATGCAAACTAAACTAGGTGTGCATTCAGATATAGCTTTTGCACAGGGCAGAACTAATCAGCAATCAGAGCATTATATCAACAATAGCGACTCAAAAGAAACTATAATACCAAACAGAGGTACAGAATCTATGTACTGTGATAGTTTCATTTCGAATAAAAATGGAAGAAGGGTGGCCCTGTTCTTCTAAAAAAACAGATTACAGTCAGTGAAGAAAGAATTCTATTTACTACAGTCCTCTAAAAATAAGCGCAAATTTGATGATGTAAACACTAAACACAGGGTGCACCAGTGATTGAAGTAGCACCTATTACAATGCATGGAACAATAAACATTGATTTCATTCTTCAAAACTAATAATATGTGAAGGATACTGACCCTGGTCTGGAGAAGATCAATGTATGTTATGCAAACTTCATCTCCCTTGTTGATTGGCTTCGTGCAACGAACAATAACTCTTGGACCATATTTGCATGGTGCTAAAGAGATTCAGGGTAAAGGCTTAAAATAATGCTTTTAAAAGTTGCAACATAAAATTAACATGTAAATAAGTACCATGAGAAGAACCATCTTCTTCATACTGCCAAGCATGCAACTGCAAACAATACGAAGCCCAGTAACTCTACATGGGGAAATGTATTATATGCGAAGTAGTCAATTATCTTCTCTCTTAGAATGATGCCGGGAAAAGTTCAACATGCACTATATAAAACATCAACTAATTTCCTTTACCGCATCTTGTGCAACTCCTTTGCTAGCAGGGACTACACAGGATTCTGATTTGCGTGAAGTACAGTCTTCATTCCATGGAGGCAATACAAATCGGTAAGAAGCATTGGGACAGCAACTATGATTAAACCACGAGAAACTAGGGCCATACACTGCAATCCCCAGCGCCTGCCCTTCACAAACCTGCACCTCAACACTATTGGTAATCACTGCCCACAATGCCACCCTCTCTACTGTCAGCACATTGGAGAGACCAACAGTGGTTTGTGCCCTCAATTTTCTGGCAGATGATATCAACAAGCTCCCCTCCAGTATCCTCTCAGCAATCTCCCCACCTTCCTCCAGAACTTCCCTGATACCACTTGCTGAAAGTCCGCCAATTCTATCAGAGTGGTTGATCGAATCAGATGAAACAAGACCATGCATCTCAAGCAAATAAAGAAGGCGCAGCGCAGCACGGATATCGCTCTTTTCCTCAGTAATATCGGAAGGGTTGGCTTTCTTGAGGTGGTTCACAAACAAGCAACATTCACCAGAAGATGAATGCACTTCACAGTCCGAACTTAAGCAGTCCGAGCAGCAGTATCGAACAGAGCAGCACGTCACACAAAACAGGGTACGGGGGGGTTGAGACGGTAAGCTGCGGAAACATGCGGAGCAATGGGAGTGGAGGAATGCATCATGCAGGGCGGTGGCGTAAGGCGCGATCGGCTGGGTCAGGTCCTCCGACATGTTTACAGATTCCCGAGCTCTCATCTCCATTGCCATGCTCTGAGGCCTCCTATTGCAAAAGTTATGTTTTGCCAAAAACCAAAATCAGGACTTGACAAAATAATCCAATGCTCATTAAAACTGAACTAAGGCTGCCCCATAACATAATATATCAACTCTCCAGCCCTTAATGGTACATCCTATATGGTGGACTTCGATATTCTGAACACATAATTTTAGGCCCCGATTGGCCTTAAAACTACATGAAAAACTTGTAAGAAAATCTTCCCTTTTTTTTCTCTAGAATACATCTGCCTAACGAGTTCATTTGAGGGCAAGAAAGCAGGAACCCTGAAGACAACTAGACCAGTCCAGTCAACATCAATTCAAGATACATATACCTCAACGTTCCCCAGACAACCAAAATCAAGAAGTGCAAGCTCTAGCGGCTGGCAAAATCCATAGCTAACGTATGCCCCCACCTCATCGAACTTGTTGGCAAGTAAAGCGTAGAGCGCCAAGCCCCGCTAAAATCAACAAGTGCCTGAGATGGTGAGGCTTTACTCACCTTGAGACCGAGAAAACAGAAGAAGAACGAAAATCGCAGGCCCGCAGTAGAGGTAGGAAAGCGTGGTGGCAACCGCGGAAGAGGGAGACGAGAGGGGGCGAGCCGGCGGCGTTGCGCGCGTCCCGGCGACGGAGAAGACGAGGAGGGTGCGTTCGTGTTGGGCCGATGGCTTATTCGTATTTGGGCCGTGCGAAACTGGGCCTAATGGACCTGGTCTCTATCCTGAAGAGAAACGTGGACCGTCCGATGCTAGTTGCGCGGTCCAGATCGAGGCGGAGAGAAGTTTGCGGAAGGATCCTCCTAGTAAATAAAATCATCATTTGTGCCCGCCCGCACATGGATCGCGCAGAAAAATCGCGATTGCGGTGGGTGGGTCTCATGGTGACCGTCAGATTGTGCATTCGCGGCTCGGATCGAGGGGTGCAGAGGATGGGTATGATGTTTGGAGCACGAACCCCTGTACAACACAGTCGTATCAACTAAACCCTCCCTAGTTATGACCTCCCAGAAAAATCGCGATCATGGTGGGTCTCACGGTGACCGTCAGATCGAGCATTCACGGCTCAGATCGAAGAGTGAGAGGGTGGGTGGCCTGCCTCGGCGCCGGCGGAATCCGTCGGAACCCCGCCGCGCTGAACCGCCTCCGTGCGTTCTTTCCTCCGCGCCCAGATTGAGGTGGAGGCGCACCAATTGCAGAGAGAATTTCGCCAAACTTAGCCCAAGCTCCATGTAGCTCGAGATGTTCATGAAGCGAACAACAGGCGTGGTCGTCGTTCCAGCATCAACCATCCGCGTTTGGTGGTTTCGGTGATCTCTTGGCTCTTGCAGTCTGCGTCCCACAATCTCATATCTTCAGTGGGTAGAAAGGAAAGAACAAGGCAGGATGGTTACCGTTCAGAACAGCACAAGAAACTCAAAACATGATAGAAAAGCAATTTTTTTTCGCAAACTTGTCTAAATTATATCAATCTGATGCCTCTGAACTGAAGTTACGTATGTTCTGAAACATGATTCTTACAAGTTACAACAAATGACACTCAATAATCTCAACCTACGCAAAAACAACAGTAGAACACACGGAAATGGGCTAAAATTCAGGGGCTTAGTACAAAGCCAAAATCACCCGTCGCTAGTTAATGTTAAGGCAAGGAGAACACAAGTCAGGGTGAAAATAATTGTAGCTGCAGCGAAGGCCAGGATGGCCCTCTGCGAGAAGCCCTGCTTTTCTTGGCCGGCCAGCTCAACCTCCTTCAGCAGGCCTCTTACCTCGTCGATGTCTGAATCCTTGGCAGCATGGATTAGCCTGCTCTGAACCTCTTCAAGCTTGGCTAGCCTTCTGGCTCGGCTGGCATCTCGAGCAGACCAGATGAACCTCGTCATCCTCCACAAGAGGATGCCCACATAGATTGCCACGACACAATCGATGGTGTAATGATGGCGTTCGCGTATCTCCCTCTGTGCACTGTGCAGGACGAGAAGCCATATTGCGACAGAGATCCAGCCCCCATACGCTTCCTATGAGTGTGAAACAGATTGAAAAAGAAGTTAAGAGGACATCAATTACAAGTGACCGATTAAAACAATATCCGAGCAAATGGAATACAGATCTTAGATTAAAGATGGTGGCTCCTGACAAAGATAATTCAGTCTCAATACCACAGGACATATGGAGACTTTGCTATTGTAACACTGCAAAGTAAAAAGGTATAGCATACCGTCCATGCCATTGCAGTAAGAACAGCAACAAGCATGTGCCCACTATACATAAGATCATTGCAACCGCCACTGGCTTTCTTCAACAGATGATACCATGAAGGCCCCTCTCCAGGGGTTGGCCTCAAAATGTCTACTAGGAAGCTCATCCGTCCCCAGTCAGGTCTATATTCACCAGGGTAAGCTTGAACAGCACCTGTATTTTTTTTTTAAAAAAGATAATTTAGTTTTCCCAGTACCACAAAAAAGAATATATCAGTTAGGTGACAATCCAAATACACCAACCATAGGCCATATCATCCCGTATGACCCTACGAATAGCATCTGAATCAGAAGCATATGGAACGTAATATTTTTGTGCCCAAGGATGAGGATGCCCTGGTATTTGATAACGAGCTGCAGCACACCAAGGTCTTGCAGATGGAAGAATTGTAGCAATAAAAGTTATGGTCCGAAGCAATCGACCAACTGCCATAGTGAACATATATCTTGTGGCTATTCCAAGACCAGGAGCTTTGATGCAGTCAAACAGCACTGAGAACCCCAACATGATGAACAACATCAAATAATGGTGAAGGGTGATAACATGAGCTCTCAATAGATCAACAACACTTTGTGGAAGCTTCTCATTCAATGCTAGAAGAAGCCATTGGCCAGTGTCAGGAAGTGGAGCAGCAGATCTGTTAAAACAATCAAACAGGATTCAGTTTACTTACAAGTAAGTGTAAGCTTTCACGGATTCATGTGTATGCACACAAATAAACTACTTAAAAAAGGTAATTTTGGTATGCAAAGGAGAGCTTTCCAAGTGAAAAGGTAGTATTGCAATTGTCTCCTTGACAGTGAAAAGTCAAACTCTGAGAAAAAACCAGGACTAGCTGAAAATCATGCTCAAATAAAACTAGTAAAATCTCAGCCGGCAATCTAGTCAGAGTTGATATGAAGTTCTCACTGATTTGTGCTTCCTTTGGTCACAAAAGAATTGGCATTTTGGACATCGACAGGTCCCCAAAATGCAACTTTGATCACTAATTTCTATTGTAATCTATTTATAAAACCCAATAAAACTATAATATTACGATAGTACTTTTTGAGACAAATCTACATATATGATTCGTGTATCCAATCTAAATATTTAAAAAGATATCAATAGCCAAAGTTTTAAAAGTTTGACCGCACGTAACCCAAGACGACATTCTTTTGTGACTAGGAGCACATCCAGGGAAGGGTTAGCTCAGTTTTGTGAATCAGATTGAGAGAAGAAACATCAACACTGAGTCACTGAATAGGAATCTACTGGCCCAAGTATGAAAAGATCATGTCCACTTAACTTCTATATGCCCCTTTGTTATAAAAGATCATTGATGCCTTACTTAAACTGCAATCTTTAACTGATCATTGATGCCTTACTTAAACTGCAATCTTTAAAACGCCAATCACCATTAAAGCTTTTTGATTAGTCTGTTAGAAATACTATAGAACATGATCTTTACTCCAAGGCTGAAAAGGAATGATTTTACAACCTCACAGGAGTACACAACAATTAAACAAGCTATCAAGCTCTATCCATGACCAACAATACACTGAAATATGATAGAAACCGAACTTGACAGCATGGAGAGGCTAGCTTAAAATCAAGCATTTGTCACACAAGATTCATTGATTCCTCCTACCTACAAAAGAATTCAAGATCCCCCAAACTGTAGTATTTGAAATGTTTCACAACCCTCTCCAAGATCATAATTCTATGCCATTACTAGCCCAAATCTCACCCATCAAGCTTAGCCATTGTCCGGTACTCAACAATTAAACCCCCTAACGCTGTACGCCGCCACAAGCAAATCTCACCAAGACAACACCTTTATGGTATAAGCAACTCACTTGTCTCGCAGTTCCACAAGCGATCCCCTCCAAGATCACACCATCCTACCACGAACAACTCAAAATTCCTATCTATAAGCATTATACACCAGAAACAGCAACTCAAAAGCTGAAATCTCTCCAAGATCCAGGGCATCTCAAATCCAAACAGCTCAAGTGCTGAAATCTGTGTCGAGGCCGAAGCTCCCCAGTTCCCAAGAAGAAATACTGACCTGTGCCACTGGAGCCCCATCACGGCGGAGACGAAGCGGACGGAGATGGCCTCGCAGAGGAAGGCGCCGAGCATGAAGGCGATGGAGCCGAGGAAGGGCAGCGCGGCGCGGAGCTCGGCGGCCCAGTGGCGATAGAACGGCGCGCGCGCGGTGGCGGCGAGCGCCAGCGCCGCCCAGAGCGCCGGCTGCAGCCGCTCGTGCCACGTCGGCGAGAGGTACCGCAGGTAGTCCACCCCCACGTACGCTGCCGCGGCGATGCCCAGCCCGCCCACCCTGAGGAGCCGCCGGCTGGCCGCCCGCGGCGGCTTCGGCCTCCGTGCCTTCACCTTCGCCATGGACTGATGCCAGTGGGAGGAGTCGGGATCCGAACACTCAAAACGTAACCCAGGACTAGGTCGCAGGAGCAGCTCTTAAACTGTTTGATCTAAAATGAACGGTCCAGATGAGAAATGAGACGTCATCATCTCGATCGCCAGGGCCAGGATTGCGGAAGTTTACAGCTGGTAATGGGGAGGATTTATAGAGCTGAGAGAGTTGGGCTTCTAAATGGGATGGCTCTGGGTCATACCAAATAGGCACAAATAGAAAAGGGTAAGGATAGGGTTGGGTTGGCTTTTAAATAGGGTGGGCCTATAATTTAAATGGCTAGTTTTTGGGCCGAACCCGTAATTGCAGCCCATGAAAGGGATAGGGTTGTGCACCTCAACCCCACGAGCACAGCCTCCGGTCCCCAGGCTCCCAGGCTCCATGGAGCGTAGCCTCCAGACTCCCAGGCTGCGTCGTCGCAGTAGCAGAGAGCAACGCGCGGCTGTGCGGGTGGTGTGGCGTCGTCCGGCCATCTTCAATAGCAGAGGTAAGCAAATCTCTCTCTCTCTCTCTCTCTGCGGCTGATCATGTTACTTTCATGTTCTTGGTTTTCTAGGTGACTAGCGTTCTTGATGATCGGGAGCTGCTGCAAGGAAACAACCTAGTGAGGCAAGAACAGAGGTGAAACAATGGTATGCATCTAATTAAATCTCATTGTCTTGGTGATAATCAAAATCTTATTTGCTCCAGGAATGTGATTGTGAATCTTTTGTATATATCTTTTGTAAATCTTTTGTAAATTAGGAGCTATATATGGGCCCACGTGTATTAGATACTTTCATGTATTAGGTACACAAATTAGGCAAGTGATCTATATGTGCTAATCTATATTACTTGCTTCTAGGATGACCATTTAACAATAGTTGATATTATAGTATTTCTTAATGAGCTCCATAACCATTTAACAATAGATGAACCAAACTAGTTCCATCTATAATACCATATTGAAGTTCCATGTCTTGTATTTAGATCCCTCAAGTATGGTCATGTCACTTGGTAAAATCAGCAATAGTACTTATAAGGGAAGATTGCATAAGATGACTTGTGGAATTGTTCTTTGGATAGGCAGCCACATGAATATAACAAGGCAAGAAACTTAAGCCTATCTTTGCTTGATGATTTACACAAACCGCTTTGACCTTTAAAGTAACAGGTTTAGTATAAATATCCTCATGAAAAGCAAAATCTAACAAGTATGCATGTGAGAGAGTGAGAGACAGAGACTGAGAGCTAGGACTCAAGTAGGAAAGATGTCAAGATCGAGCATAGTGAATAAGTGAAATGGTTAGTCCTTATAGATAATATGCAAAACATGCTCAATAATTTGTATGATATTGTTCACATGCCCACATTTGTCTGAGTTGCAGTTCCTGGATAATTAAGCAATAGATATCGTTCATGAAAAATTGAGCAAGGAGCCAAGGATGGTAATTAGATTGTGCCATGATAAACAACATGTCTTTTTTGTGTGCAAAATGACTGTGGTGTGGTGGCTCTTTATGATCATTAGAATATGCATTGTTGTATGAATATACAAACTTATGCACATATTTCTGAAGCTTGGTTTCAAGACAGCAAATGAATATTTCAGTGCTGTTTCAGAATTTGGTTGGGTGTTGTTGTTGATGTTTCCCCCCTCGTATTACTGATTTGTTGTAATACTGGATAACTTGGATGGTAATGTTATTTATTCTCATGTGTATTAGGATTTTTGTAACGGAGAGGACTGCATCCATGTCAGAAATTGCAGTGGATAGAAGTGACCTTCTCTTGGGTGATCCGCCAAGTCGCACATCAAAGAAAAGGGCTAAAGCTGGGAATAGTTGAACTCATTATCTCATATGGCATCCACACTATAAAAAAAACATACCATTATATGATCAGAATTACCATCTTGTGGTACTACCACACAAATCACTGTAGTACTACCGCTCTGCAGTGTGATCACATTTACACATATGGTACTTCTAATTTTTCTAAAATTTCTGAAAAATAGCTGAAATTAATTGCAATCTCTGCAAGATTCTCAACAACCAAACTCAAATTCTACAAATACTCTAATATAAAAGCTAATTATTCATCATAATTATAAGATGACTTTTACATAATCACACAAGTACTACAAGAACATCCTAGCCATGAACTCCGACGAGGTCCTGCTCACGCAGAGCCACGGGACCATGGAGCTCGTCAAGCGCTACGCCGCCAGCAACGAGCTCTTCCTCGAGCAGTTCGCCAAGTCCGTGGTCAAGATGGGCAACATCTCGCCGCTCACCGGCTACAACGGCGAGATCAGGAAGAACTGCAGGAGGGACAGCCACCTCTAGCAAGGCCGTGGAGGATTCGAAGCTGGTGGTGATCCATCGTGTTCTTGCTTCTTGATTTTCATGTCTGCTTCACTGCTTGTGTGGTTATTGCATTTTGCAAATACGTGTTGCCGTTGTGTTCTGCTCCTCTTTGAATTGTTGATATTCCATGTGCTTAATTTGCTATACTTGTACCAAGAAATGATCCAATAAAAGTGGACATCAATTGTTTCCGTCACTTGTTCATTACAAATGTTGCAACTATTGGTATAATTTTCATATCTTTACTACTTTAAAAGAAGGAGTTGGTGGTTGATGAGTCCTTCTTTATTTTTTTAGCCATTTGATCTGGTTATAAGAGAGCATCTCAACTATTTACACGCAAAAAAACCCCAACCCCCCCCCCCGCCCGCCCCCGCCTCCCCCTCGCTATCCCCCCGCCGCCACGCTCGCTCTCCGCGCTCCCCCCACCGCCACGCTCTCCCCCCGCCTCCCCCTCGCTCTCCGCTCTCCCCTCGCCGCCTCGCTCTCTCCCCGCCACCCCCCGCTCTCCCCCTGCCTCCCCCTTGCTCCCCCCGCCGCCTCCCCCTCGCTCTCCCCCCGCTGCCTCCCCCTCCCCCCAACGCCTCCTCCTTCGAGCTCATCTGCGCCCCGATCCGGGCCACCGTCGTGGATCACTTCCTTCGACCGCCGTCGCGGACCTTCATCGCCCGGAGCCGCGCGCCGGTGGAGGCGCCTTGTCGCCGGCGCTCGGATCTTCACCGCCGTCGCGGATCTTCCTCACTCACTCCGCTCCGCGCGCCTCCTCCCCGCTCCTCTGCTCCGCCACCGCCTCCTTCCCGCTCGTCCGCTCCGCCGCCGCCTCCTCCCCCCCCCTCCTCCGTGTCGCGCGCCGCCTCCCCCACCACATCCTGCACCGCCCGCCTCGCCCGCCCCTCCCTTCCCATCCCGGCTTCTTCCTCTCTCCCGCCACCTCCCTATCCCACCAACATCGCCTTGCCCCTCCCATCCCACCTGCACCACCGCCGCCTCCTCCCACCCCTCCTCCCCACCCCGCCCCGCGATTCGCTTCATCCCTCTCCCTCCCGACCCAAAACCCTAACCCGGATGGCAACACGGCGGCCCCGTCGACCTCTACCAGATGGCCTCGTAGCCTAACCCCTCCGCCTCCATTGTCGATGACGCCTACACCTTCCTCAAGTTCAACACGTGGGCGGCGACTTCAACTACCCCAACTTCGGAGCTCTCCTAGCTCGCCCGATCCGTGCAGCCACCACCGCCCCATTATCCTCCGCCACCGCCGCTCGAGCCCTCCATAGACCCGATCCCACCGGCCTCGTCCTCCTCGCCATCACCACGGTCGTCGGCGTCCAAGGAACGTCACGATGGTCACGACGAGCTCGCCTAAAGGGTGGCGGTGCTTAGCTTCAAGAAGCCCCTCGAGTGTTGTATCTTCGTGAATTTTTTCTTCATTTAGGTATTTTAAAGGGTCTGAATTGCTGGTTGACTTCTAAGGTTATGATTACTCTTTGGACATGGAGCCTTGGCTATATGTTTGCTGGAATGGTGTGTATGCAATGGCCTTGCTTCTCTAAATTATTAAATTATTATAGAATTATATCATCAGTTGGGATTTATATACTGTTTTGGACGCAGATATTCCACAAGGACCACCTATTCAAGCTGCAGTAGTTTTTGGTTTTTAATAGAATAGATCAAGGAGCTTATAATGCACCTATTGAACACTAACAGCTATAGAGTTCATCAGTAAACACATGAAATTCCATTCGGAAACCAAGGATTGGCACACAACAAACTACCTGAATTTGCAGACATTGGTACACATAAAAAGTTGATAATTTTGAAACCCAGAAAAGAACACATTAACATGTCAAACCATGTCATAGCTAGGTTATGTGGTTTATTGCTCACGTTAGTGCTTGGTTTCCTTATTATCTGAAGGCTAACTTGCATTTAGGAAAACTGCTTCCGTTTAACATTGCTTGTGTTTGTGTTCAGTTTTATTGTTTGTAGTAAATAAATTCTTCGCTTCTAATGTTAGTTGGTTGTGTGAAAGTTGGGGCTCTTGCCAACTCTGATGCACAATATTCCATCTGAGCTAGCTATTTCTGACGGCCTCATCTTGTACTCGATTGCTCATGTGTTGCTTTAATCCCGACCACGCACGATCGGCTACATGGCGAGCGAGTCGTGGGAACTGGTTCTTTTGGGATTGTCTTCCAGGTACGGTGCTTGGTCTTATGGTCTGCTTTGCTTTCTGTGGTGCTGTACATCAGTTGATGCAATGTTTATTGAATTGAATTGGTTTTCGCATGTAGGCGAAGTGCTTGGAGATGGGGGAGATGGTGGCCATCAAGAAGGTGTTGCAGGACCGGCGTTACAAGAACCATGAGCTGCGGTGATGCACTCGATGGACCACCCCAATGTCATTTCTCAAGCACCGCTTCTTCTCGACCTAGCGAGGATGAGCTGTTCCTGAACCTTGTCATGGAGTATGTCCCTGAGACACTATACCGTGTGCTCAAACACTACAGCAATGCCAACCAGCGGATGCCACTTATCTATGTCAAGCTTTACATGTATCAGGTTTGTGAACCATCATATTAACATTTGCGTGGCTGCCTGTATAATCTTGCATTGCTTTGTTAAGGATTGTTTTGCTACTGTTGCAGCTTTTTAGAGGGCTAGCTTATATTCATACTGTTCCGGGAGTCTGCCACAGGGATGTGAAGCCACAAAATGTTTTGGTATGTGTTATGTGAACAAGATTTTATTCTTTCTCAGATTTGGTAGCTGGTTCTGAATTGGCCTCTTCTTGCTTGCCAATACAAGTTGATCCTCTCACTCATCAAGTCAAGCTCTGTGACTTTGAAAGTGCAAAAGTTTTGGTATGTTGATTCCCCTGTATCATAATGTGGACATAACGTTGGTGATTTATGTCATTATGTTACATTTGTCATCAATATGTTGCTTTTTAAGTTGATATTTATTATTCAGTTTGAGATCATATTTGATAGTATGCATCACTTTTATTTGGTTTTCCGTTGCAACGCATATGCACCTTACTATATGAAAATAAGAATGACTAAATTATATATGTTGGTAGGACAGGTGAAAGTTCTTGTCCTGACAGATCATGATACCATGACTGGTATACCAGAAGCTATGTCAGCAGCTCACAAATTTGACATAAGAATAGTACCTGGTGTTGAAATCAGTGCAATATATTCACCAAGGTAAGAGCCTTTTCGCTTTGCCCGCAAAGACCATTCCTGTCATGTTTAGAATGGAAATTAGCAATAGAATGCAATTTAGTAAATCAATCATCATATTGGATGCATACCCTCATTAGTTAGATCTGTGGTTGTGCAAGATGTTTCATATAAAGTTTCTTCATTCTTGTACCACTGCTGTTGATGGCAGTGAACAAGACTGCATTGTCGCACCTTTCCTGTAAGGAAGTTGTACTAGATAATATGCTAGCACCTCTTATTTGCCCTGTCGTGTAGCTACCTTGATTCTATATTGGAGGGTTCTGTTAGTGTTTACATGTCAGTTAGTAAAGCCAAACCTTCAGCCTATACACCGAAGTTGATATATCTGCTAAACCAGCAGGTGTACTTCTTGTAAGCAAAGCCTCGTTTGAGGTGAAATATATGAGTTAAATCAATTGATATTAGCAACAATTTGCTGCTTTAAATTCGACAGAATGCTGATCCTTAGCATTGTTGTTTGTGAAGATCAAATTTGATCACCTTTTAAAGGATGCTCTTAGGAGCATTTTTCTCCTTTCATGTATTCGCCCTATAGGCTTAACTATTGATTACAGAACATTTTCTCTGATCTGTTATGAGTGATTGCTATTAGCAACATCTTTGGTCTAGAAATTCACTACACTTGTGTTCAGTGTGCATGCATTGCCTTTTGTCCTTTTCTGGTCATATAATTTTCCCTTATTTTCATCGTCTAAAAGGGAAGTTGCTGGTGCTGGTGAGCCTGTTCATATTCTTGCATACTATGGTATGTGCGGTTCTTCAAGGTTTGATGAATTGGATAGCATGCTATCGAACATTAGAGACGGGAAATACTTACGCGCAAAGAATATGCTGGCAAAGCTAAATAGGCTGAAGGTGCCAAAAAAGTGGGAGCATACTGATGATATGGAAGATACTGAACTTGAGATAAGGCTGAAGCTTGCCTGTTATGTAGCAAAAAGATAACCTCAACTAAATGACCATGTCCAACGATGTTTTTGTCCGAATGTGTTTGCGTAACTCAATATTATGTTTTACTCTGTTCTTTGACAGTCCATCGGAGCTACTATGTATTTTTTATTAGTTTATGATGTTGCTTAAAGTAGAGAAAGTATTGAATAGAGTAGTCATTGACATTTTAATAACGAATGCATATTTCTGGATGGTAATTTAAATTTACAACTCTTAAATGGTACACATACAATTAGAGCAAGTAACTGCTGTTTTTAATGAAAAAAATAGGAAAGGGTCCTGTTATATATTTATTAATATATATATAGGCAAAAAGTTAACAAAATTTTACAATGAAAAGAAAAAAAATCAAGCCAAGCTATCTAGCCACTGCCGGTGCCTCTTCTGCACCCCTCCGGCCTTGCCTCTCGATGTTGCCATGCCACCTTTCTTCCCCCGCTGCGTCCCAAGGACGCCGCATAGAGTGGTGACGGCAGCAGTGGAGCGCGGAGGGACCTCTACCCGCCTGTCGCCCACATCTCCGTAGCTCCGCACATGCCGCCTCCTCGGCTTACGTATAGGGCACGAAAAGAATATGCTTGTTGTATATTTTTTGTTTATTCGCTTCTCATAGTATTGATAGAATTGTTTCTCTTTCAAGTATAAATTTATGATTGCATCAAAAAAATAGTGGATAACGTCAGCCACCAAATAATTCTTTCCCTGTGTAGGTAGAAATTTCATCTACTGTGGTACTCGCATCCTTCGTTACAATATTCGTTCCCAATTGCAATATTTGAATATCCGTTACAACGTACGGGCACTTAACTAGTAATAGATTAGTTTTAAATTTATTAGTGATCAAATTTAAAAAATTTAGTAATATAAATTCTAAAAAATCAAGTAAAAAACAACAAAAAAATAGTACAAGGTTTCAATTTTTGTTATATGCCGAGAATATAAATTGCAAACATGACCGTGATTATAAATAGACTTGGGCCAGCACATGGCCCAAAAAGAGCCCAACATCAAGTTGCCCGTACCACCACAAGCACACCAGGTTAGAGCTGCTCAGATAGTCCATGCCTGCACGGACCGGACTGTGGCCCAGCCCAAGCACAGATGGTCCATTTGGATGACGGGCTGGGTCCGTCGGTCGTGCCTAGGTGGAGAGACCGGCACGGCACGGCATGGTCTGGTTAACATTTTTTTTATAATTTTTTGTAATTTTTTACCATTGTTTACAATTTTTTCTATTTTTCTATAATTTTTTATATTTTTTAATTTTTCCGGACTAAATGGGTTAATCGGTCTGTTTAATTTTAATCGTGTCGGTGCTGGCACGATATCAGACCGTACCTAGCCTGATCCTCAGCCCGTGGGCCGGCCCGGCACTGCCCATTGGACAGCACTACTTCAGCCTCCGGCCGTTTGCAGCGGCGCCGGCTCACTCCCCTAAAGTAAACCCCAAAACCTCTCCCGCCGCGGCGCGCCTCCATGGCGGTGGAGAAATCCGGCGGCGGCGGCGGCGCCTCCTCCTCCTCGGCCGCCTCCAGCGTGGACCGCTTCCACAAGATCGTCCTCAGCTGGGACTACCTCCGCCTCGTCGCCGACACCAAGGTACGCGCACCGACCCACCCACCGCCCCAACCGTAGCACGATTACGCCGAAACCCTAACATTTTCAGGCTTGGGGAACAGGGCGCGGAGCAGGCGAAGGGGCTGCGGCGCGTGAAGAACACCTACGCCTCGGTGGCCGAGTACCTCGCCGTCTTCGAGCCGCTGCTCTTCGAGGAGGTCAAGGCGCAAATAGTCCAGGGCCGCAGCGACGAGGAGGAAGGTGGGCACCAGGCCTCGCCCCTCTCGCGGCGCGTGTGTTAATCTGTTTTGCTGTCGGGTTATCTAGCAATTTCTGATTTGTGTTTTTGTGTGGTGTGGGTAGAGGTTGGGCTGGACTGGCAGAAGGGGGTGGTGGCGTCGTGTGCGGAGTCCGAGGGTTTCCACAAGGTGTCCATGGCGGTGCTTGATGATTTCAGGGAGATGGTGTCCGAGAATGACCTCCTCCTGCTCTCCAAAGAGAAAGTAAGTGTGATGCAAGTCAATTCAGCGTTATAGGTGATTGTGATACGCAGTTTAGAGGAATTTACCAGAGAATTTCGTGGAACCTATAGTGTGTCAAGATATTGTTAGTTACTTAGTTTGTTCTTATACACACTCCTGCATTTGATAGAATTTTTTAGACTCAAAACTGTATTAGATTAAAGTTCCTTGCATTGCTTTGAAGGCAAAGGCCAAATGCTCCATCAGTTCTATGTAGTACATAGTTATGGTTGAAATTCGCCATATTTACGATGCATCCGATGTGGTTAATTGTATGATAATGATTGATGGGTTGGATATGCCTGCATTTTTGCAGTTTGAGGCGGGAGTGACTCCTACTGCATATTCCTTTGCATTAGTGGAACAACGGGGTGGTAGAGAAACTATTTCTCTTAGAACATTTCTGGCAGGGGAAGTAAAAAATTTTAATGTAGCAAAGCCTGTGAACTCTTCAAGGCTGCAGCGCGTTGCTTCCATTTTTGCAACCACGGAGAGCTTTCTGTGGATTTTAAAGGTGAGTTTCAATCGTTCTCAATGATTGCGTGAGTTTTCATGCTTGTATCATTTATTGACAGCATGTGCTTCTTGATATGAACTTGATATTACCTTTTCTGGTCAACATTCTCAGATTTGCAGCTTGTCTACTATAATGCGAGAATACTCAGCTATGCACTCTATAGCTTCTCTTCCTTTTAAGGATCTGATTCTTTCAGCTACTGAGAAGCATAAAGATGGCGACGACCAAAATCGTGCTTGGAATGTCCCTGAGCCACTTATGGATTACCTGAAAACAAACCTTAATGATTCACAACTAGATGCAGTTAATGTGAGCATTATTTGTAATTTTTGATATTGTTGTCATATCTAGTTCTAAGGGAAAATTATGTATCTGATAGACTACTGTATTATCTTTTGTAGGCAGGTCTTTCGCGCAGATCCTTTGTTCTTATTCAGGTTTGTTAGCTATTTTTACTGCTTTTGTTAATTTGCAGTATATTATCATTTACTCTGTTGAGAAAAACGGTCCAAGTGTTGAGGCAGTTTTAGATATTTGCTTTTTATTGAGAAGTATGTGCAGATCTGCACACATTGCACTACTTGGAGTCATGCACCAATGTAATTAAGTAGAGTTGTACTGTTTATTTGCAGGGCCCTCCAGGAACAGGAAAAACACAAACTATCCTTGGACTCCTCAGTGCTGTTCTCCATTCTGCTCCCGCAAGAATGCAAACCAAGTAACAGTCTTCACTTGTCTATCCTGTATCGAGTGAAATGTATGATTAGTAATTCCGTTTTAGAGAAGAGAAAAAAATCCTCGTCTGTATCAAAAATGAGATATTAGAAGATAGAACAGAAATATGAATGTTCACTACAGTTTGCAAAAGCTTATTCATCTTTTGTCATAATCTTCCTTCCTAAATAAAATGGCTGCATGTATCTCATATGCTTTATAATCCTGTCATGCAGAGGAGGATTTGATGTTCAAAAACATGGGCCAGAGCTGGACATTGAGGGCAAGTATGTTAAAAGTGCTTATTTTCTATTTACTTTGTGTCATTTATTTGACTTTGGAGCATGGAAATTGGAAGGATATGATGCTGAGTAATGAACAAGTAACAGTTACTAGATCAAGGATTTTGCCAAGCAATCTTTTTAATTGTTGCATCCTTTAGACCTTAACTGATTTTTCTTATACTTCTGCCTGGTGTGTGGTAGCAACTAAATTAACCTCAGTTCATGGCACTTCTCTTGTTCCTTTAATATCTCAAATCCACAGAATGGAACTAGGATTTATTGGAAGGAGAAGATTGCTGTTATTATTTTTCATTTGCATTATCATTTCTAGCCATCCTTCAACTTCTAGCTTTTTGTGTTGTGTTGTAACTGATAAAAGAACTGCCTTTTAGTGTAATTTTGGTTGTGTTTTCTGTTTTAAAATTCTGCAGTGCTAGTATTAGCTACATGATTCTACTGCAAGTATTTGTTTGCACTATCTTACTGCAGACTTTACATGATAGGCATGCACACTGGATGAAAGCATCTCCTTGGCTAATTGGTGCAAATCCTCGAGATTTGATTATGCCTGTCGATGGTGATGATGGTTTTTATCCTACTGGGAATGAGCTGGTAAACTTCTGCACCCTGTACTTTGCTATATTTTGCCATGATGCCTGGATGATTTTATCCCTTACATGGTAAAAGCTTTTCTGATAGAAACCTGAAGTCGTAAGTTCCAATCGCAAGTATCGGGCCCATGTCTTGGTCTGTGCTCCATCCAACTCAGCACTTGATGAGATTGTATTGCGTGTTCTTCAAACAGGTAAATGTTTTGGTGCCAACATATCAAATGAAAACAATGCTTGTACAACAGAAATACCCATGCATCCATGTGCGGCTAATCAAATAATATTTTTTAGACTTATTCAGTTATCAGTTTCTTCATGAGCAAATTAAGTAATTAAGTTATTTGTCTGTTTTCAGGAATACGTGATGAAAATAATAACACCTATAATCCTAAGGTTGTGCGCATTGGACTAAAGGCGCACCATTCTGTTAAAGCAGTCTCCATGGATTACCTTGTATGTGATTTGAGTTGCTAAGCATTTTCTGTTTTAACTTCTGTCAATTACAGTGAATTCATATCTTTGCAGATACAACAAAAACTTTCCGGTGTGGATCACTCATTAGACGGTGGGAGACGAGGAGCTGGTGAATATGATCGAATTAGAGCTTCAATTCTTGATGAAGCAGCCATTGTATGTTCATCTGCCATGATCAATATTCAATAATAATCTTTTAGAATTTTATTCTCATTGTCAAGCAAAACTTGTAGGTATTTTCTACTCTGAGTTTCAGTGGATCGTCTATTTTCAGCAGGATGACCCGTGCTTTTGATGTTGTTATAATTGATGAAGCTGCACAAGCTGTGAGTATATTTTTTGTCCATATTGTTTTATCATGGAGCATTAACATTATCATATTTGGATAGCAGCATTCTGTGTGCTTCTGTTTCATGAAATATTTCTGAAGTTTGACATATCCTCTTCTTTTTCAGGTTGAACCAGCGACTCTTGTACCCTTGATTCATGGATGCAGACAAGTTTTTCTTGTATTCCATCTACTTGTCTCAGATAATTTCTTCAATTGTTTACGTTTTGCTCGTGTAATTTGTCTAATTTATCGATATGAAATCTTTGTTAATTTGCTCAACAAAAGGGGATCATACATGGGTATGATATTTTCAATTTTATTTTTGGATTGAATATAGAAACATTTCACTAGCTTAGTTTCCGTTGACCATTTGTTTTCATTTCTTGGTGTGTGTGGACTGTGGACACACCTTTTCTCTTGATATGTCCTGAATTCTCTTGATATCTTGATACATGATACCTTCACTTGAG
This sequence comes from Melocanna baccifera, assembly GCA_036346265.1. NCBI lineage: Eukaryota > Viridiplantae > Streptophyta > Magnoliopsida > Poales > Poaceae > Melocanna > Melocanna baccifera. The sequence continues at coordinate 17,222,626 of CM070687.1, forward strand.
CTTTTGCTAATGATGATCTCATATCCTCACTTTTTCTCTTCGTATTCCTATCAGGTCGGCGACCCAGTTCAGTTGCCTGCAACTGTAATTTCATCGAATGCTCAGAAGTTAGGGTAAGATGTCTCCTTATTTTCTTTAGATTCATACTGTTAAGGTTTTGTAATATGCTAATATAATGGTAATATATCCATTAGATATGGAACAAGTTTGTTCAAGAGATTTCAAGCTGCTGGTTTTCCCATTCAAATGCTCAAAATTCAATATCGCATGCATCCAGAGGTAATATCATGCCCCTCAATTATTCTTAAGCTGGAAATTAGAATGATTTTCTTTCTTTTAATCCACTCAAAAAACAGATCAGCATATTCCCTTCTAAAGAATTCTACGAAGGGGTCCTACAAGATGGGGAGGGACTCAACAAAAAACGTCCATGGCATTCCTACAGCTGCTTCGGGCCATTTTGCTTCTTTGATGTTGATGGGATTGAGTCCCAGCCATCTGGAAGTGGTTCATGGGTGAATGAGGATGAGGTGGAATTCATAACCCTCCTATATCACCAATTGGCCCTGCATTATCCAGAACTCAAATCTAGTTCTCTAGTAGCTGTTATATCACCATACAGGCATCAGGTGAAACTCTTGAAGGACCATTTTCGGTCGACCTTTGGGGATCAATCAAAGGAAGTGATAGATGTAAACACTGTTGATGGATTCCAGGTAACATGTTTATGTTCATGCATTTGGAGATCTTCTCTTGTGTACTCTGGCAAGTAGCAGTGAGCATAATGTTGCTGATACATAGGGCCGTGAAAAGGAAGTTGTCATTTTTTCATGTGTAAGATGCAACAAGGAGCAAAAGATTGGGTTTGTTTCTGATTTTCGACGAATGAATGTTGCCATCACCAGAGCTAGGTCTGCTGTACTAGTAAGTGCTCCTTACGCTTCCTCCTTAACGCTTCTTTTTTTCACGAATTGTATAGCACACTAGCAGCAGCACTATCCTTTTTGCATGATGCACATTGCATATGCATTCTAACTAGTAGATAGAGATGAGTTTTAACTTCAGTAATTTAAAGAGCTTTGTGGCCTAATAAGGGGTGCCTTCGAATGGACTTTGGCTCATGCTTATTGGCTTACTGCTGCAGTAACTAGTTTTTAAACGATGCATCTTTTCAAGATGAGATCTATAAGTAAATTGTAGTACACACTATACCTAGTTCAGCTATACCGATCAAAATCGCATGCGACTATTTCCCACTTCATATTGTCTGTCGCAAACAGACAAAATTCAAAAACCATAAGTCAAAAGCAAAAGCTACAGCTCAAAAGAATCCACCCAAGGTGTATACATAAAGGAACAACTCTCTCTCTCTCTCTCTCTTGCTCTCTCTCGGATGCTGCTGCAGTTTTAATTGTGGCATGTGAGGTTATAATGCCTCAGTCCCTTTTTGAGATCAGTGAGCTGTGCGGTATGTAATTTCATGGGTTCCATCCATTCTCCAGGAGTTAGCTTTGGGAAAGTGAACCATATGTCCATCTAGTTCTGTTTGTGGCTGTACCACTATTTGCATATATTATCATATTTTGCTGGTTTACTTTTGATTCCAAATAATAATTTGCATAACACAGGTCGTAGGTTCTGCTTCAACATTGAAGCAAGATAAACACTGGAACAATCTTGTTGAGAGTGCCAAAGAGCGAGGCCGCTATTTCAAGGTGTGATTGCTACTCTCTTCTTTTTTAAGCTTACAAAGCAAACATTTGGGTGAATCTAACTACGAGCATCTTGCAGGTTCCGAAGCCATTCACCACATTCTTTGCTGAGGATAATTTGAAAACCATGAAAGTGGAAAGGCTTCCTCCAGATGCAAGGAGAACTCAGGCACTGGAAGCAATCAACGAAGTAGTTGTAAGGCAAGAACTCATGGATGTCGATGATGCTGGCGACCAAGCGGATGGAGGGGATGATGATGCAATGGAGGCTGATGATGGAGGTGGGGATGATTAATTGTGGGCCGACTACCATACTGTTGTGGTCTGCACGGAGAAATTGCATCAGAGGACAGGTATATAGAGGAGCAAAATTTGAGGTGGATATGGAGGTTGCCCCCCAGCCTTCAGTTAGAATTTCAGTGCAGTGATTCTTAGCAATTTTTTGGGAGGAAGAGGCAGCTGAATGCCTGAGTTCATATCGCGGTGGATGCCATCTTATATTTTAAATTATGTGCACAAGTTCTGTACACCAGGGGAAAAAAATTACCTGCAGAAGGGGCTTCTATTCATCTGTGCTTACCAAATCTACGTTATGTGCACATTTTCTTCGGTTCACGGCTCCCTCCATAGCAATGGCAGCTTGGATTTTTGTTCATTCTTTTCCATGTACTGGAATTCGGTGAAGAAAGTACGAACCATTAATCGTTCATCATTTGTTCCACCAAGAATTTCTGACTCGAAGCCAATGGCGAAGTTACGAGGTATGCAGAGTGGCAGCAAAAACACGTCTGCTGTCCTGAGCCCGAGCTACGAGCATCCGCAGCCGCTAGGTGATTGCACGGACGTCCGACGAGGCGTATCACGTCGACTTTAAAAGGCAGTGCCTGCGCTCCTCGAGAGGCACGACCACTCCTAACTCCTAAGGCATGTTCCTTTCTGGAGGCGAAGTGAAGTGAATCGTAGGGTATGCAGAAAGATTTGCGTGCTTTCCAAAAACTGCATTTTACATGCTTCATTTGGAATGTTACTACGTAGGTCAGGTCAATCGAGCCAAGACTGCTGACTTACTGATGCTGCTGGTCCATGCCTTCAAATGCGTATGGCCATTGTTTACCTTAATTAGTAGAAAGCACAAAGGCATTATTTACCTTGCTAGAAACTAAGAACAAGAGCATCATCGCTGCTGGATGGGGCTCAAAGATGGCTAACATCTTCTTGACAAAATTGGTTTTGAAGGTCATAGCGTCTTTCTTAATTCATTGATCAATGATAACAAGTAATGCTTCTGAAGACGTACAAAAACTCTCTTTGCTTTAACGAACGGCAGTTCTTCAATGTTTTAGATTATATACACAACTTCTGTATACTAAAAGAAACAATTAACTGCAAACTGCAGATGTGGTTTCTATCCGACAGACTATGTAAGAGGGTCCAGGTTAATTTGTGATGAAACATTGTCAATTCTGTGAAGTTTGATTTTGTATTTTGCAAAATTTGCAGTTTTTAGAATCTGTTTCAGACCAAGCGGTTTGAACGGCCTGGGAGACGGTCAAACCGGCTCCCAGTTTGATCGGCCGACCCAGCAATCTGACCAGCTAGATGTGTTATCTTCTTTGGAAATTGGTAATTTGGGAAATATGGTATTTGGTTGATTTGATTTGACCTAGGTCAATGCATTAATATTGCATTATGCATGTTTTAGCTAACATAAGTCAAGTTGTCAATAACTTATGACTGGAAATATTTTCTTGATTTTGGGACGTGCAGAGAGACTTAGAGTCAAACATGTTCAACGGCGAGGATTGGGGGCTACGCTCATGGAAAAGCTGAGACTTAGAACGATCAAGAATCCTGGGTGAGATGGTTGAGCTGAAGCATGACATAATAAAGATGGGAAATGTTAAAGGCAAGGTTCAAGCGATGGGTCGCACCATATAGCTTGATCGATCCATATGATGCATGGTCTGCTGGAACCATAATGAAAGAGACTTTTTCTACATGTGACAAGTCAATGGTGCACCTAAACGTAGCAAGCATGGCAAATGCTTATAAGGAAGATGAAGTCCGGGTCAAGGAAGGGTATTTTAGTAAGATGGCAAAATATTAAAAATTATTTTGGATCAAAATCGCGGTGATTGAACGGTGCTGGGGAAAGTGGTTTAGGTCAAGGAGAAGTAGATGATCAAGTGGATTAAAATATGAAGACTTAGCAAATTCAGGCTAATGTGCTTTGAAAAGCACGCATGATTTAAGTGTGTGAATAAAACTGGTGTTGTGTAGGGTTAATGGTTTTTCCCCGTATGTGCTATTAGATAGTATCTATCAGGGTTAGATGTGGGCTGGATGTCTCTTCTATTTAACAGGTTGGGATGGAGACTTCGTAGTTAACTATCCAACCATCTATCATTCTAGCCAAGTGTTCTATAGTTAAGGTTGAGAAGTGTGAGTGCTGTAGTGTGCTCTCTTATTCTCTAGGTGGAGTGGTTGTAAAATATTTATTCTAAAGTAATAATTGATCAACTTTGTTCTTCACTTATTGAGTCTTCTTGATTTAGTTGATTTGTTCTTGTTCTTGTTGGTTTTGATTGCTTCTCTCCCCTTCTTGATCATGCTGTGTGCAAAAGACATGTAAGTGATGGAGATGAGTCATGAACATCAATTCTCATCCATCTAGCTATCAGATCCTGCAAGTTCTTGAAAGTTATCCGGTTTTACTTGGATTTGACCTCATCTTGAGATCTCTTGATTCAAGAGTTTTTGCCTCGAATCTTTATGAGTTCTTGCTTGCTGTAATATGTAAAAAATATATTTAGATCCATCTTGATCATTCTTCACACATGAGCAAATCATTCTGAATTTTTGGTTTTTTCTTCGTTTTGGTGCAATCTTACTATTTCTTGAGAAATGTCTGAACTTTGACAAGGATTCAAACAATCCTTGGTTGTAATAGGTTTTTAAGACCTCAAGCAAGGTGTGTGCAAAATTTTATCTCATTTGGCTATAGATTTTTGGAGTTACACCCAGAGTGCTTTGAATTCGAGCTAATTTTCTATTTTGGGAACAAGAGAACGGTCATACCACTCTCAGGCCCGATTGGACTGGAGGCTAGTCAAACTGCCCTTCCATCGATTAGACCTCCAAGTAGGTGCTAGTCAGACTGCCAATAGTTACCGGTCAGACCTCCAGATATAGGGTTTCATTTCTTTGGCTTTTGAGTTAATTGGTTGGTTTTGATTTCCAATCTTGATCTTCATAGTTCAGTAGCTATTAAAATGAAGGATTAGTGAATACTTGAGGAAAAAATTTTGAAGATACTATTCACCCCATCTATTGCGATACCGGTTCTACAAAGTGGTATCAGAACCCGATTAACTCTTCTCATAGATGTTAACTAGTTTTAGGAGTCATGATATCATATAAGTATTCAACCAAGCAACTAGTTTTTAACATAGTCGATTTTTCTTATTGAAAGGCTTGCATGCAATTCTACATCGAGACTCAAGGACACTCAATTTAGATCAAAGTCAAGAATATATCAGATGTAAAGGCAATAGCAAGGCTCTCAATTTTCCGATTCAAGAGCTTAGTCGATATGAGTTTGAGTGAGTTGCTCACTTGAGGTCTGCTCATAAGATCTGAAAGACGCTCGCTAACTATCATGAGTGCTCTACTGCAATCCAGAAAATGATACAAAACCAACTGACAAAAAAAGTACTCAAATATCAATCAAAAGTCTGGTGAATCTTTGGATGAGTTGTGGGGACGGTTTACCAAAATTATTCTTGATTTGTGTGTTGTTGACTTGACCTTTTCTGATTCTAAGAATGCACGTTAACTGTTAGGTGCACTTGATGTGAATGTTTGGAGAATGAGAATCACTTCTATTAATGACAACATTATTATGAGTGATCTTAACATGGATAAACTCTACTTGAGATTAAAGACGCATGAGATTGATTTCATCTCGTGTCTTCCTAAGACAAAGTCGATGGCACTTGTGATTGACATTACTCAGAGTAGCTCTTTTAGTTCCTTAGAAAGGACTCTCAAAGGTGCTCTCAAGCTTGTGACGCGAAGTCCAAGGAGCCTAACTACTGCAAGTTTGTCAATCGGGTCCTTGCCATTCTTGAGAATGTCGACATGAGCGATGTGGACTCAGGAACGAAGTATAATGAGAATGACTCCCAGAGCAAGAAGAAGACCTAGAACTTCAGCAGTATGTGTTTCATGGTCAATGGCAGCATCGACGTCAACTCTTCTGACGACGACGAGCCCTGTAGTGATCCTAACGAGCTATACTCCTCTGCTAAAGAAATGAAATGTGCTCTTTATTGCAACTAAATAAAAACTAAAGAAACAAGCTAATTAAATTAATCAAGAACCAGGATATTATGATTGACAACTTGAATCTAGAAATTATTAGGCTCAAATCCATAAATCTTGATGATGAAAACTATGTATCTTGCCTATGATTGCATGATCAATTGGCTAATCTAAAAATTGATCATTCTTCTGTTGTTAGTCAACTAAAAGATGCTTTGGATGAACTAGAATCTCTCAAGTCTAGTAATGATCATGATTGTTTGATGCTATTGCTTTGGATGTGATTGTTTTAGATGCTATTGCTTTGGATGTGATTTCTTTATATGCTATTCCTTTATCATGTTCAAACTGTGCTTTGCTTGAACTAAAACTTGATTGTACCACAAAGGAATTGATCAAATTTAATTCTATTCATACATACTTTTATTGTGATGATAGCAAACTTAAAATGAAAGAAATAACTGAAATGCTTCTTCATTTGAGATTGAATCTTATGAAAATTATCCTAAGCTCATAATTGAATTTGATACTCTTAACAAGATATTAGTGGATAAATGTAAACAATAAAGAGTTATTATCCATGATTGCATATAAGAAAGTATTTGATTCTATTTTTTTTGTGCATTTTGTGCTGAAACAATTCAACCGCCACGGGTACATACGAAACAATTTTAGCCTGATACCACTAGAGTTGCCACGACTCATGAAAATTACTTTGATAATATAGTATATTCAAAATTTCACATATACTATAATAACCCAGCCTACAACTTTTATAAATGTTGTGTATTCAAGTACTTTTATAAATGTTGCAGCTTTGTTTTCCACACTACAACTTGAGCCATGTTAGTACAGATGATGTGATTTTGTGGCTACATATTTCAGTTGCTTGCTCTAGATTATGTGGATGCTTTGACTATGGTTGTGATTTATGAATCGCTTATCCTAGCTGTCGGGTAATATGAAGTTAAGCAATATTAAAGTTTATAAAATGGTGTGCGTTGCAACGGAGCCTAAACTATACCACAAGTTCTAAACTCACATTATTTTGTTTTTTAAGTTTAGAACCTATGTAGTATCATGAATATCTTTGTGAGATCCCTCACAACACAGAGGATTTGAGAGAGCTATTGAGTAACAAGTCACCACTTTTTTCAACATATGAGCTGAAATTTCCATACTAAAAAACTTGAACATCAAATTAATCCTACATTAGGATGCTTTAGATATTTTATACCATAATCAGATATATGTATTTGATTTTTGAAGAAGCAAGAGAATCATGAAAAGCTAACGGCTTTTGAATCAAACAATTCACGCAAATTGGACTCTAGATTCTGTTTCAATTTTGCTGGCACATTTACTAAGAATATCATCTACAAAGATGTCCTTACATCCTAGATATCTCATGTATTTTTTTCTCATGTTGCACAAGAAACAATGTCAACTACTAAACGTGAACATCTATTTTTTATTTGATTTATTTATGAGTTTGTACATGTCTGCTTTGCTTGATACATGTTTTCGAAAGATAAAATTAATGTTCAATATTTAGTTTAGAATCACATTTGATAATATATAAAGCCCTCTTACTAGTATTATTAACTTTGGAGGTCACGCATGTGCTATGAGCCTATGACCAGTTTGAGTTATGTGCATTATTTGCTTTTTGATTGTACGAACAAAAAAACCCTTTTAAAGGCAGCACAAGATGCCCTAAAGGCAGCAAGAGGAAGAGTCGAGTCAGTTGAGAAACAAATAAGTGTATGCACCAGAGGAGGAGAATTCGTAATGTAGTTTTTGAGATTAATTCGTAGGATTGGGAGGTGTTGGGAGTCAAGGCTATGCACAATACCAACATGCAGTGACTTCTACGTTTCCTTGCGCAGCCTGTTCAAATTTTGAGGCCTGATCCATCAGAGAGCCCGGAGTTGAGTAGAGGATCACTAGGACATCTTGGCACCCAGATGGAGATATCGATAATGACCATCTCTCTCAACTGAGCTTCCGTACTGCGACCTGATCAATTCAGTACTAAAAGTTAGGGAAGAGCATTTGATCTAACTCAAATGGGCTCCCATTCTGCATGCTTCCACTCACTATTTAATTTGGAAGGTTGATTGTTTGCCATGTACAAAGTTTATTGTCTTGCTGATGCTACTAATCTGCACATGTACCTTCAAGTGTAGCTGATCAATACTTGATAAGAAACGCTACGATTGGAGCTTCGGAGTGCTGTTCGGAGTGCTGCAAAGCAGTACTGAGCTTGTGGTCAGTGCGTTTCTCGGATAAAAAAAAAAACCTTTTTGTTTATCCGTGGAACATGTAGAATTTCACTTGTAGAATTCCATCATAAATTGAAAGTAAAAAAAACAGACATAATTACTTATAATCTAAATATTGCAAATTTCATACGAAGTTTGAACTTTTACTGGTAGGAGTTGAAGTTTTATTATATTTTGAATTTAAAAGGCTTAGTGAAGGATGTAGATAATAGTATATACGTCAGTAGGATTTCGGAATTTTTTTTGCAATATATAGCAAGTAATATTACTATCACTAATTATTTACCATATTAACAGCCATTCATTTAATGACAGGTGCCGAAATATTAGTTATTTCAATGTTTACTATGTAGTAATTAACCATATTAGCCTTGGAATGGTAATAGATGACCTATTACCTCTTATGAGGTGAGAGGGATATCAACCCTTGGATCATGCACACTGAACGATTCACATGAATCTGGGTGTACATTAAAAATCCATCTTAGTAACTGCCAAATCATGTGCTTGTGTTTGTGCTGATTGTGCAGCTGAGAACTGATAGCGGATCGAACAGTTAGCTAGCAGAGCTAGCCAACCTCCTCTATTATGACTCAAGACAAATAATAACAACGTTGCAACAGCCGTAGATGAAGGGCCACTTTTTTCAGCTTCTATAAACTGTTTAACTTTTCTACAATAACTAGCTTTTAAATAAAGTACCATTTTAAAGTGGAGTTTATAAGTTAATAATATACATTGTAGCAGCTTTATTTATATCGACCAAAACCGCACATTAATTTCTATTATTTCATACATCTTTTACGAATAGTCTAAAAGCTATAAATTATAAGTCAAAATAAAAAAGAATAGACCTGAGGACATGCAAAACTGGCCAATAAAGTCCACTGAAAAACATACCCATTTCTTTTGCACCTGGGTACACACGGTGATCAGTGACGAATGTGACACCAGGACTATGGCCTCATGTTTGAGTTATACATGAGGCCTTAAAGACAGCAAGAGAGAACCAAGAGATGCATAAAGGCAGCAAGGTAGTGAAATAGAGTCAAGACATACAGAAGTCTCTGCATTTGCTCTATAGGGAGAATTTACGTTTCTTCTTGCAGTGAGCTGTATGAATAGGAGGCATCTGGAATATAGGCCAGTCAAAATAGTGTGCCAAGAGATCGTCATCATCTTTCTGCGTGTTTGGAGTGAGTTGTACGCTTAGAAAGCATCTGCAATCCAGGCCATTCACTTTAGCAACTTGGAGAGGCTAGTAAATTTGCCCGAGCAACCCGTAATAGTTTGGAGGGCTTAATTAATCAGTGCTTGTTGATGTGGTGATGCACGATGCATGCTAGCCAAGCCTCCATCACTTACACTTCGAAGTATGGGATATGCATCACTTTAAAATTCCCCATATTAACTTAAGTAAACCTCCTGACATGCAAAACTCTTTAAGCTACTGTGCTATCCAGAAGCAAGAACAAGCTATTTTCTCATTCTCGTAAACCAGCAGACTTTGCAGTGCATAAGAAATGTCATGTACTATTTTTCTACCAACAGCACTGTTTCAATAAGAATTACAAAATGCAGAACTGGTGATGTCACGGTGCTACAAACAAATGCATCAAATGTTGAACAAACAATTCTTAATCAAGTGTTATTGTGCCACTCTGAATTTCCATGTTCAAACATGTTTGTGCGACTGATCGTTACTTCCAACACATTCAAGCTGCTTAAGCATCATGAGGCACCTAATCTTTGTGTCGGCAGCAGAGCTTGGGAGTTACTGAGAGCATCAGCAAAGACATGTGCTGTTACTTGTTCGAGTTATGTGCATCTGCTGATCCTGCATGACTGCAGGGACAAAATATGCTGGCTTTAAAGCCAGCCCATCGATGGCGCTAGGAGCTGCTCTTAAAGCAGCAAGAGAAAAGAGAAAAATAGTGCTGAGCAACGAATGGTGAAGGCAATGTAAAAAAAAAAGAAAACGGTGTTTTGAGGAGAGGAGATTCTGAGGCTTTTACCGATGCAATGCTTTCGGCGTTTGGTCCTTGTATTTATTGACTGCTGGAGTCGTGTACTGTACAAGTACATAGCAACCATATCGGTTACAACAACCGTAACAATCTCCAACCCTAGTTGATGTTTACGTATATAAACTGAATCCTTCTATCTATAGCTCATATACATGTTAGCCTTCCATCACCTATATCTAGTCTTCCATCGTCGCATGTGTGTTGTATCCAGCGCATGAGTACACGCATCCATACCACGTTGCTTAACAGCCCGGACTCGACGTTCACAGTCCAGATTTAACAGCCCCACTAAAATAAGCGACGTAAATCTTTCTCTTAATTAATATGAGAATTTATAATTTTTTCTTTTTTAAGATTATTACGGGATTTTCTTCACCTTTAAAATGAAGGAGGTGACTTAAATCTCATGGTTTTTTTTATTTATATAGATTACTAGTAGAAGTGTTGTCGTTCGATACGCTGACAAAAGTATGAAATTGATTTTCCTCTTCTATACGAGATCTAAGTTCTAACTATCTAAGCATGGGAGGCGTGGGGAATTCAGCATAGCGAGGCATCGAGAGAATTCTCGCCGACAGAAGCAGCTCCGCAAGAGTATGCCTGGTTACTAGTGGTCGGTGGACTTCACAAGCAAATACGTACACTTTCAATTCTAATTGGTAAGCACCTAGCTAGGCTAGGCACTTACTGAGTGGTGTAAGAGATATCCAGGCGTCTAGTAGCTAGAATTTGCTCACGGGTGATCCTTCCTGCATTGGTGTTTCGTTTCCTCGTCTCTTTTGCCACTGCTATAAACAGTTCTATCATAGACGATTCGGAACCGTCATCACAGACGGTAACCGTCTGTATTTATGTGTCCGTGATAATAGGTGATTATCACAGACGACTCTCAAACCGTTTGTGATAACTTATATTACAGACGGTCTTTGTTATTAACCGTCTGTGATAATCGATTTTCACAAACGATTTTTTTATAAAAAATCGTCTGTGATATTCGACTATCACAAATGGTTAATAACAAAGATCGTCTGTGATATACACAATATCATAGACGATTTTTATTACTAACCGTCTGTGATATGAATTATGTCACAGACGGTTCGAAATAACAACTATATTTGATATTGTGTAAATTATAGACGGTTAATAACAAAGGCCGTTCATATCACAGACGGCTCAGTCTTTGAAACCGTCTGTGATAGCAATTGTAACAACAATTTTATTTGCTGTTTTTTGGCTAACCTCAGGATATGCTAGCCATGCCCTGTGAAAGTAAGAAAGCAGATTACAGATAAGTTCTCTCGTTTGTCTGCATCCTATACATGTACCTCTTTGTTCTACAGTATTGTAAGATCTTCTACCAATGATGCTAGAAACACATCAATATCGTTGCCAGGTTGCTTCGGCCCTTGGATAAGTAGTGACATCAAAATACACTTTCGCTTCATACACAGCCAAGGAGAAAAGTTGTACATGCACAGAGTCACGGAACAGGTGTTATGTCGGCTGCTTATGTTACCAAAATGATTCATTCCATCTGTACTTAATCCAAACCTTATATTTCTCGATTCGTGTTATCACAGACGGTTCGTGTTAATAATCGTCTGTGAAAATATCACAGACGGTTCGTAATATGAATCGTCTGTGATAGTTTAAGTATAGACGGTTCCGTATGAACTGTCTGTGATATATCCGTCCAGTATAACCTGTTTTGTAGTAGTGATGTACCGAATGGGAGTGAACAAGAACAGGTTTGCCGCTTTGCTTGGCATGCATGGATGAGCTTAGTAGGGGTGGATTTGAGTCATGGGCATTTGCTCCATGATCAATGGCACAGATCAAAACACCTAATTGTCAATTACACGGTCTAGAAACTATGGTTGAATTGATTTGCGTTTTTGGCAACAGTGCTGCTATACATACGGTAGTTGCTAGTACGATTCCGTTACGACGCAGCAAGTGACGTGAGCAGACTTCAGCGAGGCAGGCGGAGGACCGTCGCGCGGCGGCTCGGCCCGCATCGAGCGGTGGCATTGCCGTGGCCCAAACTGCGGCGAGCGGAGGAGCTTGGCATGGCCAAGCGAGTGCGTGTGCGACGGTTAGGCCGGAGTAAGGCTGGGCCAGGTGGGAGACGGCGGCGCCAAAGGAGAATGCGCAACGGCGAGACGCACGGCCAGGTGTACGGGACGGTAGCCTGTGCGACGGCGGCTTCGAGTGCCGCAGCGGCAAGCCGGCAACCCGACATGGGAACCGCGCGGGTGTGTCATGTTTGTCGGCGGGTGCCGCCCTTCCATTGGGAGCTTCACTGCATTGAAAGTATCCGTAGCGCTGAGCTAGGAATAAAGCATGCCAGGAAACATCCTCTATTGTCGTCAAAATTGTATCTTCTGATATAATCTCTACATAAACGTATGATTGTTTCATGTTCTTAGCATTGATTGTATGTGGCAATGAGAGAAAGTAAGAAATGTTTTCTTGAACCACTGTAGAAGTTAGTTTGTCATTTTAACCACAGTAACATTACATCAACACAAGCATCAGAATGTCATGCTTCATTCAAGTAACTGAAGGTCTGAAGCTCACAAGCTTTAGTGCGTTCTGCATCCATCCGTACTGTAGATACACCACCACCTATATATCTTTCCTCTTCATATGAAGAAGTCGAATCACTATGTTTTTCTCTTTTCTTGTTTAAATTAGGCATGCAGCGATATGTTTGGTGTACTTGGTGTCAGAAATAGATGGGCTTGGTATATGAAGTTGAGTCATCGGCATTTGCTCCAACATCAATGGCACACACCAAGAATCCTACTGTATTAAACGTAGCGGAAGAGCGGGTACGGAGGTAGGCATCGAGCATCTCATATATGTGCATGAGTAGTTCACCAGCAAGGGAAAAGTCAGACTAATATGTGCAGCCTGCGAAAGCAGTGGCAAGTGGTTTTTCATCGGCAAGGGTTAAGCTTGGAAGGCATCAGGAAATTATCCATGTCCTCTTCTCCTACATGCACCGACTGAAAATTAAGTACGTTTGTACTGATTGGCCGATGGCCTTTCCAAGTTTAGTACGTTTGTACTGATTGGCCGATGGCCTTTTCAAGTTTAGTACGTTTGATTGGCCGATGGCCTTTCAAAGTTTGTCCTTGACAGTTTACACTACATTTATCATAGACTTTCCCTTGTTTTAAGCAGATATATTGATTCAGAGGAGACGAAGGTGCATCTATGTCTAATTAAAGATCCATTAGTGGAAGATGTGTGGTCTTATTTTATCCGATCCTCTCAGCATGACGGAAGCCCCGTGGAGCTTGCCTCATCTGTTTTGACTGGTTACTAAGCTCCACTCATCATTTCTGAAGGCAAGGTACTATTCAAACTGCACACTACAAGCCACTCCAAGCTCAGAGATGTACACTTCACCATCGATCATGTACCTGGACTACCATCCTAATTGCTGGAAAATGGCTTGATTAACTGATCACAGTTTCACAGAACTTCACAATTGATTCAATAACCAGAGTAATACTGTAACACCCCGCCCATCCTCTAGATCTAGAGTGCTACCATCATTACATCACAATACCATTTTTAAACATCTGCTAATCATATTAAGCGAACTCTACTTTACTCAATAAGCAGAGTTCTTACACTATACCGCTTTCAAGCAACTATTCTAGTTTACTAGTGGGATTAAACCTACTACAAAAGCTGAAAATGTAGAGTGCTGCAAGGTCGTGGAGTTGATCATGTGCTACACCCGCCCATGCATGATGTCCTTAACGATCACTTAAAATAAAACAACAAAGCAAGAGTGAGTCCAAAGACTCACCAAGTATACAATAGAATGATAAACACTATCAAACAAGTAAACCAATGAACCATCTATAACCCACTCTGATTGCATTGTCATGCTTATATCATCGTTCTCATGGTTCCACATTAATCATACATAATTCACAAGCATTTTTCATGTTCTAACATTACCATATCTTCAATGCAATGCAACACTGCTCTACATGCACATTTGCTCATCATATTGCAAATACCGGTATTACCGCGTGAACACCCGTCGATGTTCACCCAAAAAATTTGGGTCCGGCCATATCGGCACGGGGATCTCTCCACTCCCGTGGAGGCCTACTGAAGTAGGATTTACTCAAGAGCACTCCGGATTAGTCCGCTAGCTTTGCTCGTAGCTAGGAACTTTTTCACCGCCCTCACTCTTGAGTGCACATGATGCAAATGCATATGCACATTGTCATTAGCATTGTCATCCCTAAGTAAGCGTCATCATGTCATGTAATCATCGCATTTCCACATAAACTTTATCACATTATGTAAACATTGCATATTCATAAACTCTACAGTCTACCGCTCTACCATGTACTTGCCTGTCAACCAAGCGGAGCGAAACGACGTGTAGACGACGTCGGCTCAGGGCCTCCACCTGAACAAGCAATTAATTCGATTTAACATATCATTATGAAACCAGAGATTAAATGGATGACAACGATATGACAACGATACTACACACATATCCCGGGTCTGGCCTAAAATGTCTGGGGTTAAGGACCCGTCAAGCAGGTACCAAAACCCCCTTTTTTCTTTTCTAATTCTCTCTTCTTTTTCTTCTTTTTCTCCTTTTTCTCTCTTTTTTTTTCTAATCCGGCCGGCCCACTTCCTCTTTCTTTCTTTCTTTCAGCCCGGCCGGCCTACCTCCCTTGCTTTTCACCGCCTGGCCCCTTTTTTCTCCTCTCCGCCCGGTTCTCCTCCTCACTCCCCCTATCGACGCCCCCCTTCTCTTCCTCAATCTCTCTCCCTCTCCTACGCTGCCTACCCCGCCGCCTCTCCTTCTCTCTTCACCCTCCTCCTTCTCCTCCTCTATCTTGCCTCACCGCCACCCCTCCTCTCTCTACCGCTTGTGCCGCCGCCTCCTCCCTCTTCTCTCCCTCTCTCGCCTCACCGCCGCCCCTCCTCCTCTCTGTACCGCCTGCGCCGCCGCTCTCCCTCTCCCTCTACCCCTCTCTCTCACACACGCCCATGCCATCACCTCTCCCCTCCCTCTCGCCCTCTCTCTCTCGCCGCCGCCTCTCCCACGAAGCTGTGCGCCGCCGACTGCTCCAGTGGCCGAGCTGCCTCCCCTTGGCTCGATGACTTGCGCCGCCTCCAGGTGCTGGATCCGCGACCTCCAGCCCGGATCTGGCTCCTCAAGGCCCAATTGCTTCTCTTCTCTTGTTCTACTAAACTACTAGCATGGGTGGGGTTTGAGGGCTACCTTTGTTGGTGAGGGGTTGACTGCTTTTCGGCTGAGGTGATGGTCGCGGCTTGGCGGTCGCTGTCCCAGTTACTAGTGTCAATGGTCCCAACAGCGGCCTCTTTCGCCTGCAGCTTGCGGTCCCCTCGTTCAGCCTCTGGCTCCTCTGGCTTGACTTTGGTTGGCTGTGGGGCTGAAAGGTGGTAGGGCTTTTGGTTTGAGGATTGGAGGAAAAAGGTGAGCTTCTCCTTTGTCCCTCTTCGATAGCTATGTGTGCTTACCCTCTGTTGGCTCGGTTTTGTGGTGCTTTTACTGCTGTGCCAGACAGTGATACCTAGGGAAAGACCATACTAGTCGCTGGCTATGCTGGGGGAGGTTCCATCTGGGCCGTGATGGTCTGTTGACTTTTGGACATGTGTTGGTTTTGGTTTTCTTTTGCTACAGTGCACGCAAGGTAAAACAATCCTTCCTCGACTCTCTCTTTTGCAATTTAGTGGTATTACAAATACGTATTTGAGCATCCATATTAGGATATGATTTTCCCCATCAATTTGCAGTTGTGTGATAAAAACTAGATTTGAATGAGTTTTTCTCTTAGAACCTTAATTGCTTTCCTCAACACTTCACTTTCTAGTGGGAGATTAGATACTGTGGACTGGTGGATGTTCCAGCCTTCCAGCAGGAACATCAAGCATGACGTAGTGCTCAACAAAATATAGGGAAAAAACCGAAATCTCAATTGGTCAACAAAATTCGACACAGTATCTTCACATATTACAACACGTGTAGGCAGATTTCAGATGAAACATCCTGCTCAAATACTCCAAGTGATATAACAGGGAGCGAGGTTACTTAGGATGTTGTTGGGATCCTGTTGGCCGATGGATGCAGATTTCTTAGGATGTTACTTTTGATTAAGTCTCGTTTTTTCTATCCTCGTTCTTCTCCTTCCTCCAGTTCAGCATCTCTTGTTGAACCACTTTCTTTCTTGATTTTTTCGTCCAACCCTATCGTCGCCACTCCTCCACTATAGTCTTTGGTCTCTCTGGTGCCTCCTTCACAGTCGGCGTCTTCTTCACCACCGGCACTCTCTCCAGAGGTTACTCCTGACTTTATTCCTTCTTATTCTTTCTACTATACTCATCATCCGTGAGTTGAGAATTCTTCTGATGTGCCCTTTGTCATCCTCTTCGGCCTCTCCTCCTCTATATGCTCTTCATGATCGCTAATCTATTTGGCCTCTTGAGCATTTTGGTTTTGCTACCACTGTTCTTGTCAAACCAACTTCTTATCGTGATACTGTTATTCATCAGAAGTGGCAGCATGTGATGGTAGAGGAGATCACTACCTTTGAGTATACTGACACGTGGAATCTTGTTCCTCTTTCTGCGTGTGTTACTCCTATCACATGCAAGTGGATCTTTAAGGTTAAGACCCGCTCTGATGGTTTTCTTGAGCGCTACACGGCTCATCTTGTAGCGCATTGTTTTCAATAGAAGTATGGTCATGACTACAATGAGCCTATTGCTCCTATCGCTCACATGACAACCGTTTGCACTCTCCTTGCTGTGACCTCTATTCTATAGTACCCTATCTCTTAGTTGGACATCAAGAATCCCTTTCTTAATGGTGAGTTACGTGAGGAACTCTACATGCAGCTGCCCCCTGGGTATTCTGTTCTTGAAGGTATGGTTTGTTACCATCGTCGATCTCTCTATGGCCTCAAGCAAGCTTTTCATGCTTGATTTGATCGTTTCTCTTTTGTTGCCATTGCAGCTAGTTTTTCTACCAGTGCTCATGATCTTATTCTTTTTATTCAAACTTCATCTCGTGGTCGGATGCTTCTCCTTTTGTATATTGATGATGTGATCATTACTGGAGATGATTATCCGTACATCACTTTTACCAATGAGAGTTTTCATGAGCAGTTTCTCGTGTTTGATCTGTGTCCTCTTTGCTACTTTCTTGGGATTGAGATTATTTTTACTCCTGAATGTTTCTTTTGTCATTCTTTTTCCCTTGCTTCAGCTCTTTGCAGCTCTAGGCATATTCTGATGTCACCTGGGCTAGTGATTCTCTGATCGCCGGTCTCCTTCTACTTATTGTGTTTTTCTTAATGGTTCTCTCATTGTTTGGAAGACTAAGAAGCAGACAACACTTTCTCATTCGAGTGCTGAGGCTGAGTTGCGAGCTATGGCTTTGTTGACTGCGGAGGTTGCTTAGCTACGGTGGTTACTTGAGGATTTTTGATATTTTTGTTTCTACACCGACTCCTCTTTTGTCTGACAGTACAGGTGTTGTTGGTATTGCTAAAGATCCGGTAAAGCATAAGTTTACAAAGCATATTGATATTGATGCTTCCTACATACGGACATAGGTGCATAACTAAATGTTACTCTTCAGTATGTGCCTTCATAGATTCAATTGACAGACTTCTTCACAAAGGCCCAGACCAGAGTTCAGTACATCTTCTACTTCTTCAAACTTAATGTTGTTGATCTATCATAAGCTTAAGGGGGTGTTAGACATGTATTATATAGCTTTATATTTATCCTATTGTATGAGGTTTTTTTTGCATATATGTCATACATGTACGTGTATATATATTGGTCTATTTGTCTCATAATGAATACAAGCGTTATTTATAACACCAAGCACTAATACACTAAGAATCACAGAGAAAGCTATGCTGTTGTATTATCCAGGATAGCAGCTTTAATTAACAGTGCATTGTAGCACTACCTCCAGTTAATATATCTGTTAGATTGGCCACGTGAAAGTGATATGTGAACACAATAAAAGGTAAAAAAATGATATCAAATTCAAACCATATTACTACTATGAATTTGTCTTAGTTCAAACAAGGGACGCTACCGCGCTCAGCGTCAACGATCGCTGACGTTGGGCGTTCGGCTTCATCTTTTTTCTATTCACCTTTTTTTTTCTATTTTTGTGTTTTTTCGTATTCCTTTGCATTGTCTGTGATGGGTTAACATATTTTTTCTATTTTTAAATTTTTTTAAATTTAATTATACCAAATAAGTCAGCTCAGTTACAGTAAAAAATCAGCCAATTACAGTAAAAAAGCTATAAACCATCGCCATTCTGAACGCTACCTAAATATCATGCACGTGCCTATTGTGTAACTCTGTAGCAACAGGAAGAATTGAATATATCTGTATGCAACAATTACATTTTACGGCAAGCAGGATACATGGTTATCAAAAGGGAGTGTCTTGTCATTATTCGGATATTTTCTTCTAAACAATCATCTAAATTTTTGACAGTTATATCAGAGATTTGATAGCCTTTTTTTATGGGATTTTTTTTGAGGGGGAGGAATTTGCAGCCGTTGGATCTCTGATCTAACAGTCAGAAATCTGGATGATAGTTTGGAAGAAAATATTCGAGTGGTATTTATCAACTCCCTAGCAAAATTGGCCGAATATTGGTGAAAATTGGACACCTCCGATTGGAGTACAAACTAGTCTCAAATATTTTATTTTACACCGATTTACTCCGATTTATAACCGATTTCGGCTGATTTTATTTGAAATTTTTGACCTGAATTTTTTTGAAAATCGGTGGTACTGGTCATGCCTTCGAAATTTAAAACCGGTTTTGATAACCATGCATTGATATCCAGCCAAAGAGAGAGAATACTAATGGCTCAGGAACGAGTGGTGCAGCCGTGTGGCTATATATGTGAATAGCAATGGCCAAAGTGGTTGTTGTGTCATACATAGTAGTGTAACTAGTAAAAGTGTTCCCGTTTTAGCTACATGCTGCCAAAATTATGGGATTTATTTGCCTTATCTATAGGAGATCTAAGCATGGGAGGTGTTGGGAATTCAGCGATGTTATGTTGTCACAGCCTACCAAAACAGAAATGCAATTTTCGCTGCTTTGCAATCTGAGGGCTCTGCCTATGAAGGAAAAGGATGCTCATTCTGGGTACTTACTACTGGTGATTGGTGGTTTTACAAATAATTGGTAAGCACCTAGGTATTTACAGATATCTAGGCATCCAGTAGCTAGAACTTGCTCGTGATTTTTCTTCCTGTTGTGTTTGATGATAACATTGGCTGGCCTTCAACACCGCGGTCGCATGCTGGAACAAGCCTTTGGAAGCTCCACTTCTAGTTCTATGCGTCAATGCAAATTCGTTAATTCTTCAATTAAATGGAAGCTTAGTTATTTTATCATTGCACATTGCACACTACTATAAAGTTCTAAAAGGTTATGAACATGTAGGTGCAGTCTACTCCAAAACGCTTAATGCAGATGCCTTTCTTCCGGCGAAAATGGTTAAAAGGACCCTTTATTTTCGCGACTTACTCTCCCTTCATCTTTCTATCAGTGGTGCCTGGGGGACGGTGTCTGAAAGTAGTAGTGACTACATGAGAGATGTTAGGTCTACATGTGATCAATCTCTTACGATGAGTTATATATGGTGGTTGCAAGAGACATTATTTGTTCTCTAAACTGTAACTGTTGTTATTATCTCTCTATATATGTACGATTATTTCATGTTTTTATCATTATATTTAGTACAATCAAAACACGTTGCAATGATTTTGAATGTTGGAAGAGAATGTGAGAAATGTTTCCTTGAACCACCTTATAATTTAGTTTATTATTTTAACCATAGTAACATTACATCAACATCCACATCAGAATGTCAAGTTTTATTCCGACTTTCCGAGTAACTGAAGGTCTGAAGCTCACAAGCTTTAGTGCGTTCTGCATCCATCTGTACCGGAGATACATCATTACCTACTTACTCTCTCCGGTCACAAAAGAGTGAGATTTTTATTTTTTAAAGTCAACAAGATACTTCTTTGACCACTAAATTTTCTTGACAAATTCACTCATATCATTTTCATATAGCCAAACTACACGTTTTAAACAATATCTTTGATCAAAAGTAAAAGGGATTGACCGTACACATTTCTGACTAGAGAGATTATCTTTCTTCTTCACATGAAGTAGGAATGCAGCGATATCGTGGTGTACATACTACTTATTGTCAGAAATAGATGCTCGGTAGATGTAGTTGAGACATCGGCATTTGCTCCCAGATGAATGGCACACACCAACAATCCTACTTTATTAAAGGCAGCAGAAGAGAGTTTATGGAGGTACGAGGCATCGAGCATCTCATATATGTGAATGAGTAGTAACAACACTGTTGGTAAGAGCTAAGTTCACCAGCAAGGAAAAAATTAGACTGAACTACACTTACGAGAGGACATCCATACTGATTAAGCGGAGACGAAGGTGCATCTATGTCTACTTAAAGATCCGTAAGTGGAAGATGTGTAATCTTATTTTCTCTGAACTTCTCATATGACGGAAGCCCCGTGGAGTTTGCCTTGCCTGTTTGACTGGTTAGTAAGCTCCACTGGTCATTTCTGAAGGCAAGGTAGTATTCAAACTTCACACTCCTCCAAGCTCAGAGATGCACAGTTCACCATGGATCATGTACCTGGATTACCATCCTAATTGCCGGAAAATGGCTTGATTAACTGATCACAGTTTGACAGAACTTCACAATTGATTTAATAACCAGAGTAGTACGTATTTGTGCATCCATATCAGGATCTGATTTTCCCCCATCAGTTTGCAGTTGTGTGTGACAAAAATCCGGATTTGAATAAGTTTATCTCTTTGAACTTTAATTGCTTTCCTCAACACTTCACTTTCTAGTGGGAGATTAGATACTGTGGACCGGTGGATGTTCCAGTCTTCCAGCAGGAACATCAAGCATGACGTAGTGCTCATCAAAATATAGGGAAAAAACAGAAATCTCAAGTGGTCAACAAACTTCGACACAATATCTTCACATATTACAATACGTATATTCCTTTTCTTAAGTCTTAATCACATGAACTCATTGTTTTTTTCAAAGTTTAATCACATTTACTCCCAGAGTGTATACTGCCCGGTCTATTATTATTTACACATCCCAGGCACATCAAGACATCTAGGCCTCATTTGAAAATACACTTAATGTGAAACTAAGCTGAAATGGAGTTGACACGTCAAGTTTAAGGTGGTTCATCAGTATTATCGACGCATATGGCAGGAAGCAACGCCATGGTAAGAACTACATGTCTGAACTAACTAGCACTATGCACTTGTGCGGAATGGTTTGACAACTTGCACTTATCTGAATCATATTTCGTTTGAAAGTTAATTATTGTAGACTCTACTTTTTTTAAAAAAAACTCCGTTTGAAAACTAATTTATGTAGATAAGCCAAAAGCAACCATAAGTCCAAAAGCAGACAGCCTAATTTCATTTCTCAAGCGAAGCTCTACTGTGCAATTGACTCCCAATATACTGTCCCAACAGTTGAACACGGATCTTAATTTTTCTCGATAAAAAGACGTACCATTTTGTCAAGAACAAATATGGCTGGTAACTAGGGAGATGGATAAATAGATTGGCAGAACCAAAGAGATAATAAATTGATCTGGAGTTGAATCGTGGCCATTCAGTGCATGGATAATGGCACAGCCAAGAAACTCGACCATAAAAGCAGCACAAAAATATAAATCTAAAGGCCACGATATACTCCCTCCATTCTTTTTTAAGACTTTCTAGAATCCATTCTGTCGAACTTTCTAAAGTTTAACTACCAATAGATTTAAAACTATTTAAATTAGTTATATGAAATTATATCATTAAATTTATCATTACAAATACTTTTATAATATTATAATTTTACTAGTATATCTTAATATAAATTTATAAAAAATAGCTATTAAAATTATATCTCAATAACTATAAAAATAAAAAGTATCAAGTAAAAAAGAACAAGTACTTCTTATCAGCTTTGGGCAGCTCGCGTTTTTGCCACGACCAATATAGGCAAGTAGAGCAGGCCACCATCCAGCTAGTGAACATATCACCGATTGAGCAGGTACCAGCAAAGCTCAAGGATTGCTTCTATCAGCAAACAAGCTAGCGCTTACAAAAAAGATCTCTCCTTCGTACTTATCAATACCATTCTGTTCCGACTGATATATATATTACATCAACATCTAAATCGGTACAAAGTACCCCTACATACCATATCGGCCTTAATACCGGTCAATACCAACTCGATACTGGTCAATATCGACTGTACCAGTGGAATTGATAATACCATATATTGATCTATATATTATATTCGATAGTACTACTATGTATTTAGAATAATATTATAAGTGACATTTGGTATGCATATAATTTAACAAATATATACTCATATTATTATATTAAATTTAAAACAGTACGTCAGTATGGATCGGTAACAGAATGTATCATTTCAAGAACCAAATCGGTATAGCCTTAAAAAAAGGTAATGACAAGTATGCTCTCCCTCCCATACTTGACAGTTGTACGCACGGATACCATGCAAGAATCATAGGCCTAGCCTTATAAATCCCAGGATTGGCATCAATCAATCGTGTGCGTGCGGCACTAGTATTCTTACTTCAGAGCATACCAATTAGCTAGTTAGCTATACGCCCGCTGCTGGACAATCTAACTGATTGCGATGCCATTGACAAAATGCGACAATGCTTCCTTGTTAAATATGGATTATAGGTTTGAGAGGTGTCGGGAATTTACCTATAACTTCTGTCCCATGTGAAGGGAATTATGGCTGCATAGCCCTCTCTTGTGAGGCTTGAGGATTGCATTCTTGGTGAATTAGCTTCACCAAAGAGAAGCCATCATCGGCGCATTCCTCGCTTGTAGATGATTGGAAAAGACTAGCAGATAGGTAGATCCACTTCTTGTGTTTCTTGATCCACAACCAAACATGGTTTTGTCCTTAATGTTTGGTGCAGTTGGTTCATCCATTCGCTACAGGAGTTGTGACTCGTGCAACATCATGATCCTGAATTTATGAACATCGAAGGCCATGTAATCACAGGTCTGGCTGTGATATTTCAGGCAATCCGCTAGTGCAGGTACTCCGCTAGTTCCTAAGCTTTGCAGCTTATGCTCAAGGCTACAAAGTAACACGCTAGCTGATGTTCTTGCGGCGCTCAACTTGCTGAAAACTCATGTTAGTGTTGGATCCATTATGCATAGCGTGGATTTCCTGGGAAGATGCAACATGTCACAACTACAGAAAAAATTATCACAGATAATTTAAAAATATCATTACAAATAGTTTCATAAACCGTCTGAATTTATGGATTAGTAATAACATGATATCATCACAGACGGCTTTCAAACCGTCTATGATGTAATTATCACAGACGGTTTCAACAACAAACCGTCTGTGATAGTTAGCTATCACATACGGTTTTCAGTAGAAATCGTCTATGATATTGAACTATCATAGACGGTTTGTACTAAAAACCGCCTATGATAGTTCAATATTACAGACAATTTGTAGTTGAAACCGTCTGTAATATTCATTTCTATTCGTAAATCTATTTATGTTTGTTGGCTAGTCTCAGGAGACGTTAGCCATGCCCTCTGAAACAAGCAGATCAACACAGTATACATCCAATTCACATTCATTCATTTCAGAAACAAGAACATCTATTTCACAAATCAATTAACTGAAATGAAATAAATTATCCATTAACAAATACACACATGTAAACTAAAGTCAATCTTATCCCAATCAAATTCATTCTATATTGTGAAACTCCCTATCTGATTTTATAACTTTAGACATCAAGAAGTACACACATTCTCCTCGAATTTTCCAAGGTCAGTCTGTTTCAACGCAGTTGTAGCGACAGACGCGACCTATTAGTAGGAATATCAATGTCGTGTATACATATATAACTAGATAAATATCAAATAATTATTGCAAGATTGACAAATCTGATGATAGTTGGTCTTCGAGGAATCGATGAGTAGTTGCAAGTGGCAGCAAACATAGAATCTACAGGTGTTGCCTGGCGGTCACTGGTGGTACTGTAAAAATAGAATTTGTTAATTAAGAGGCACTACTACGAAGTGTTTTTTTAAGACGGGATCTACAAGTCGATTGTAGTAAACACTATATCGACTTTAGTTATACCAAGCAAAATCATATGCAAATGTCTATCTTCGTACTCTCTCTCGTGAAGAGCCATAATTCAAAAAAAAATTAGCTATAAACTGCAGCCCAAAATAACTACCCCAAATTTATTATTGCACATGGCACAACTAAGGAACTACCAATGGATTTGATACTCCCATTCATTTTAGTTCATTTTACCAGTGGTCCCTTTGTGGGGGCGTTCAGAATAACGATGGTTTACAGCTTTTTTACTGTAGCTGGCTTATTTTTTTTATTGTAACTGAGTTAGTTTATTTGGCATAATTAAATTTAAAAAAATTAAAAATAGAAAAAACATGTTAGCCCATCACAGATAATGCAAAGGAATACGAGAAAAAAAGAAAAGGTAAAAAAGCCTAAAAAAATATAAAAAATTAGAAAAAGACGAAATTACTGAATAGTGAAAAAAAAGCAAAAGCTAAATTTAAATCAAAATGGGCGGGACCACAGCTATTACAATTATGATTGAGCCTGTATCTACGAGAGTAATGTCATTGGTCTCTCCGCAGAGAAAAACAATAGAGCCACCATGTGGTTTCCGAAGTTTGAGCTACATACATACATACATACATACATACATACATACATACATACATACATACATACATACATACATACATACATACATACATACATACATACATACATACATACATACATACATACATACATACATACATACATACATACATACATACATACATACATACATACATAGGACATAGATGACAACAACTACGCCCTTAAAAGGCAGCTATGAATAAGAGATGAGAACCCAAGAATGAGTTGTGTATGAGGGTAGAAAAAGTGAAGAGATCACAGCGCCCTAAACCCTCAGCGCAAGCCGCCAAGGAATAGCTAGGGAATGATTTGTCGGTGAGAAATAACAAGTTAGGTCAGCATAATTATACCGCCTTTCTACTTAAGCTCTAGGCTTGGTAGGCATCAGGATTTGAGTTACCTATCCTTTTCATAATTAGAATAGATGGAATAGGAACCATTGTGATGCTTGTTTCTTTGGTTCATCGTGAGAAGAATGTCCATATACTAAATGATGAAACCATTCTTTCCATATACCATGGTGATGAAACCATCCTTTCTCTCTCGTTTTTTTAGGAAGCATTAAGTGCAGAATTGGCATTTGAAGGGTTACTAGAGTCTGAGAAATCTGCGATTCTGAATGGCAAGCAAACACAAGTATCCATCATTATATATGTTCTGAATACATGTTTTAAATCTGTTCATGATTCATGTTTCACCCTAGTTTCTCCCTTCATGAAGTTTTCAAAGAGCACGAATTTATTGAAGCACTTTCCCCTTGTGCTAGTCGTGAGGCTAATAATAGTAACACTAAAAAAGTAAAAAGGATGAAGTTACAAACAGAACATCAAGAGTGTTGCTGCCATATATATACGACTGTATCTGTATATCTATACTAATTTAAGGCTCCTTCAGAAACCTCCATATATATTAATCCCAGGTGAAAAAACTGAAAATTCCTACATTAATCGGAAAAAAGAAGAAATTCCCGCATTAATCATTGGAAAAGGAAAAAAAAATCTCAAACATCTACTTGGTAGCCTGCAAGACCCAACGTACACAGTAAGAGGCTAACAAAGGAAACCGAATCCTTTCAGAAAAGAATCAATAGTCCATGTGTGTAGTAACCTAACAAGAAAAGAATTACCTTGAAGTCTTCCTTTCAATACACATGCTACGAGCATCACGCAAATGCACTGTGCCTCCCAATGTCCTTTATGGATACCCAAAACAAATATATGTAATACATATAGTATAATATGATTTCTCCATGAATATATAAACTACATTTATTAGAAAATACAATAAAAATTGAAACTGTGAATAAATCCGAAATATTGTTATATAATACATAAATCAAACTATCAAATAATTTTTTTGAGCATAATAGCTGGTATATATACAGACCAAAATTCTGAAAGGCAAATAACTTGATTATTATATTTGTAATATAAATTAAATTGCATTTCAAATTAAAATAATAAATGTTATTTAAATATAAAAGTAATAATTATAATAAACTTCGGGAATATATATACAAAGTTCTAAATTCAAACTGGGAATACATATATCCAGGTCTCCTAAATCAAATAGGTAATACAAATTCAAGTTTGGACTATACATAAATTGAAATTCATAATTAAAATTATCAACTAAATTCAATTTCGTAATGTGTATATATGCTGAAATTATGAAGTAAGATTAAATATCTATATTTAAAAAATCATAATTAAAGTGATATATCTGGAAGTTTAAATTATTAGGTACAATAATTTTTGAAATCCATATAAATTGATTTTGGGGAGGCTAAATGTTGAAATAAACTATAATGAAAATGAAATTTAGGATTCGTACCAACCAAAGTCTAATAGGTAATATTACAAAATTACAAATATCCAAAGTTTCAATTAGGAATGAATATTAAGTTGAATAAGAAATATAGTGAAATTGTTTTTACAGTTAAATGCACAATATAACAAATATGTAAAATTAAATGTAAAAAATCAATATTAAAATGTTGTTTATGGAAATTCAAATCCTGAGGTACAATAAAATTCAAAATCTATAAACAATTAAATTTGGGAAAGCTAAGAAGTTGAAATTAAACTATAATGAAAGTAAAATTCATGATGTGTACCAATTAATGTCTAATAGGAAAGATTACCAACGTCAGTGGCGGACCGACCGATGGGTCAGGGGGGCTGGTGCCCACCCTACCTCCGGCCGGAGAGTGGGTACCCCCCATAGCCCCCTACCTCCAGTTGGGGCGCCATGCCGATGCCGTCGCCGGCGGTCACCGCCATGCCTGCCACCGACTGGGGCTGTGAGTCTGGAACGGTGAGCAACAACAAGGCATGAAGGCAACGATAAAGTACCAATTTGGGTCGAAGCACACATCGCAACAAAGTGTAAAGGCATAATCGGCAAAGCCCACCAAGAAATACATACCGAGCACTTGGGGAACCAAATGACCCAGATGATCAGATCCAATTCGGCCACACCACCATCGCACCGCATCGGCCGCCTAGCGCCAGATTTGGAGGCGTGGAGCGCCGCGCGCACGCGACATCACGCCGAGCGGCCGCTTAGCGCCAGATCTAGTCGAAGAGGGAGGCAGCGGAGGCGACGAAGCGTGAGCAGGAGAGGGAGGGAGGCCGGAGGAGGGACGTCAGCACGAACTCGCAGTGAGGAGGCCGGAGGCGAGAGGGGAGGCCTGGTCTGGTTTTAGATTGGTATGTTTCATCATTTTTTCAATCTTTACAACTATTCACAAATGTAATTTCTGATTTTATCACTAAGTTTGCTAATTTTGTTTATAGATAACTGCTTACATATATTTATGGGCTTTGGGAGCACATTATCCATTACCGAGGTACAATCTTTGTTGTATTTTGTATTTTTACTATGTCCCTATTATAATTATGTGTGATTTTAGATTGCAAAATATAGTTCGCTTTATGTTTAGTGCATTTATTTTTCGTACGTCATGTTTCACTAACCTCCCCTAAAATTTGATTCTGGGTCCGCCACTGACCAACGTTACTATTATCCAAAATTTTAAATTAGGGATTAATATTAACTTCAATCAAAATATGTTAATTTTTATTACAGTTAAATTCAAACTCTAACAAGTTGAAATTTGTCATCTATTTTTGTGGTGTTAAAACCAGAAGACATCAATCTGTTAATTAAAACCGAATACTTTAATAATCGAATTAAAATTTGAAATTTAAAAGTTACATAAACTGTTAATCTTTTTTATAAAATGTGAAAGTTTGATTTGCTTGGAGTTAAATAAAAGGTGACATTTGGATATAATAATTGTTCGATAGTACCAACAATAGTTAAGATACGCAGCTATATAATAAGGAAATCCCCAAAAATCTAGAGATTATAGTTAGCATTTGAAATTATAAAATTCGAAAAACATGCAATATTTTCAAAATTACTATCCCGTGCAGGCCAAATGTACGTTGGAAAAATAACAGTCCAAATCACGCGGTGGTGTGATAATGCTCCAGCACACAATCCAGTATCAGCAAGTTGATCATTTCTGGTGGTAACTATTGACTGAAACGAAACCATATTTAGGTAGCGTTCAGTTTAATGTTGATTTATGATTTTTTTATTTTAACTAACTTATTTTTTACTGTAGCTGAGTTGATTTATTTAACATAATTAAATTTAAAAAATATAAAAATAGAAAAAACATGTTAGCCTATCATAGACAATGCAAAGGAATACAAGAAAAAAGAAAAGACAAAAACGTCCAAAAAATCTAAATTTTTTTTTTAAAAAAGACGAAATTACTTAATAGTGAAAAAAAACAAAACTCAGAAATAAAAGTTAGCTTTAAGTCATTTTGAGCGGTGCCTTAACTGCCTAACCGGCCGTTGACACCTGTGCCAGTACGCCTATATGCAAACGGTGTGGAGAGGACCTTCCCTGCATGATTGCACGGACAATGCATCCTTGAATTCTATCCTTACAAATTCTTAGCAAAGGCACCAACCCAAGTGCATGTAGGAGAACACTATCCTTGGCGAAAGCTTGCTGCCACCGGAAAATACGACCATGGCTTCCTTGATTACAACCTGGGCTTGAGAGGCATCGAGAATTTACGCATGGCACGCGTTCTATCTTGATCGGTGGAACAATTTTCTTTTCTGGGCTGTGACAAACGCTTGCCTAGCTCAGGATATGATTTTGGATCCCGAACCGGGCTACTTTGCTGCAGCCGTAGGGCTCTGTATTTGTATGTACTTTGCTGCATGGTATACAGTGTTAGTTACAGAAGAGATCAAGTTCGCTACTAGAGAATCTCTAGCATACGCTGCACTCAATGCTATCTTATCTACAGTAGAGATAGAGACTAAGAGAAATTTAAACATAATACATTTGCTACTACTTTTAACACCTCCCCTCAATCACAATCGATTACTTGAGGTTGCGTGGAGCTTGAGAAATCAGCCTAGCTAGCAGCACCTTTGTAAACACATTAACAACTTAGATCTTGTGAGGAGATAAACCGTATCTCTTGAGCCTTGCATGCTACTCATTCTCTGACAAAACGGAAATCCATTCTAATGTGTTTTGTTCTTGTATGAAACACCGGATTGTTAAGATGCGGGTAGACTATGTTAGCGTAAATCAAAATTTTCTATCGCGTAAACCAAGAAGTCATGCGAGTAAAAGATCGTAGATCGTTATCGCTAGATGCGTAGTGCAACAGAAGTAGATTGAAGCAGCCGATTCAACGAAGAGCGCGTCGATGTAGTGAAATCAGTTGATCGTCCTCCGACCAACCGTCTCCTCCTTGCGATCGTCCCGATCAGCGCCGCAGTCTTAGCAGTGCCTCTACTGAGATCCACACGTTCAGAGATGGGACACCGTGCGTCGGTGTGCTAGCACCAACGCGCACGGCAGGGATTATGAGAAGAGGCGGCTAGGGTTTCGATGGATGTGTTTTGGGATGCCTTCCTCAGCCCCATACATCTCCTTATATAGCTTTCAATCGGATCCTTATCCGATACGAGTAAAGATCGTATCCCACTTAAAGACTATCATCCGAACTCATAACGTTCCAACCCATTAATTGTATGACCCTGTAAGTTCATGTATATTTAGCCACAGGCTGAAAACTCCTTTTTAGTTCATAAATTGGTAGCGGTCCCTAGCAGGACATAATGACTCCTAAACATACAGAAAGATCATGTCGGATGAACTTATATAGTGCTTTTGCACCGATCCTTTTGCCTCATGATGTCAGATCGAAGTCAAAACGAGAAGCGTGTCATCCTATAAAAACTCGATTCTTCACTTGAATCTATAGTGGATTACTTAGTTGTGATTGACTCTTCAACCACATTCGGTATGGCCATGCATTTCATTAATCCAACCATATCGAGGGGCTCAGAGATATCTCTCCTGTTATATAGGAGGGGCAAATTTATCTTGATCACTCATATTCCTCCGTATATTTCATAGTAAACTCAAAAGTAAGCTATTACATATATAGAAAATAATAATGATATCAGGTCTAAGGATTTTACATACACTATATATAAGACCAAATGATGACACTTAAGAATATAACAATTCCTGCAGTGTCTCGTGGTGAGTCAGTCTAACATCATGTTCTCTAATATATGTCCACATTATTGATTTGATATCCTATATCCATGATCCGTGAAACATGATCATCAATCAATACATGTGTTGATCTGTAAATCATAATTATCCCACATAATGATATAAGTTCAAGAATAATTTAAAATAACATCAAAACATAAATAAAGAGTTTCATGAATAAGTCACATACTTATTGATCAATATGAAAGACATTTATTCAATAGACAAAATAACATATTATTCAAAAGATCATAAACATAGAAGTGATACAATTATCTCTATGATTGCCTCTAGGACATATCACTAACACAGATTGACAAAGAGATATGTAGTACCAAGATTATCACACTAAAGACACAACGCCTTAGGGTGAAATGCTCTAAGTTTTCCCAATAACAATTGGACCCAAATCACTTCAATTGTTGCATTGGCCAGGCTTTATATTTAGACTATGTGCTTGATCACGAAACTGTAGCTTGCTTTCTTGCACTCTAGGATATAATGTCTGATCCAAAGAACACTTCCAAGCCACCTGTTGATTGCCGATTATCTGGGCCAGTTTGCATCTGAAAACACACAAACACTTTCAATTTGCATTTTTTGAGCTTTTTGTGACCATTTTGAGCTTCTCGTTGCAAAATTCCCTCTTTACTTCTAAAAATACTTTCACTTTGCATTTTTGAGAAGTAACAAATGAGTTCATCAAGGGGAGATTGAAGTACCATGTGAGAAAGTCTAGGATAATATTGTGACGAACTATTACCTAGTTTGTGAAGTGAAAATTTAAATTTTACAAAATTTGCATTTTTGTCGGTTTTGTTGTCAGACTGATAGCTGGCTAACCGCCGGTCTTATCGCTGCTCACTGCCAGTCAAACCAACAATATATTATGGATAAAACCACGCTAGGTGGTATGATCACAGCGGGCAGACTGCTGACTGGTAGTACCGTTGTTTACTTACTGTTGCATTTTTCCAAAGCAAGTTGTTTTGTGCTGAGTGTGACTGGTCTGATCACTAGCTAACCGTCGATTTGACCGTTGGCTCGCTGCCAATCAGGTTGGCCATAAAAAATTGATTTTGAATTTTTGGAATTTGGTTCTGAGTTGATTTGAATTATATTTGGTCAGTGCATTAATGTTGTATGAAGTATATTTTGGTTAACGTGGGTCAACTTGTGACGAACTTGTGCCTAAAAATGATTTCTTTGTCTTTAGATGTGCAAAAATCTTTGGAGTCAACCATGGTCAGCGGCGAGGATCGGGAGTACACTCATGGAGGAGCTGAAATCCACAAAGGTCAAGAATGCCGGGATGAGATGTTTGAGCTCAAGAATGGCACGAGAAAGATAGAAATATTGAAGGGAATGTTCGAACAATGGTTGCACCAAGTGGCTTGGTTGGTCCAAGTGATGTGTGATCTGGTAAAGACGGAACATGAGATATTTGCGGACGTGTGGTAAACCATTGATGTATCTATACATAGCAAGCATGACGATGACTTACAATAAAAAATGAAGACTAAGTCAAGATAAAAGTATTTTAGTAATTTATAAAATATCGAAAACTACATTAGATTAAAACGTCAGCACATGAGCGGTGCTTGGGAAAGCAATTTAGATCAAAGAGAAGCTAAGAAGATCAAGTGGATCAAAGTATGAAGGTTTAGCGGATTCAGACTCATGTGCTTTGAAAAGCGTGTATGAGTTAAGTGTGTGAGTAAAACCCGTGTTTTGTAAGGTTAACGGGTTTCTTCCAAATATACTAGTAGATAGTATCTATTAAAGTTAGATGTGGGCTAGCTCATCTATTTAACAATTTGGATGAAGCTTGCAAACTAACAATCCAACCATTGATTATTCCAACCTTATGTTTCAGGGTTAGAAGAGTGAGTGTTATGGTATATTCTCTTATACTTTAGGTGGAGTAACTGTAAAATCTTCATCCTTAAGTAGCAATACATCAACTTTGTTTATCTCTCATGGTGTTTCCTTGTGTTGGTTGATTTATTCTTGTTCTTGTTAGTTTTGATCTTCTCTCTTCTCTTCTCGATCTTGCTATGTTTCAAAGATATATAAGTGATGGAGACAACTGATGAATATCATATCTCATCTATCTCGGCACCAAATTTCTCAAGATTTCGAAGTTGGTTGGTTTTGCTTAGTTTTGGTCTAATCTTGAAGTTTCTTGATCTCAAGTTTTTTGCTTCGAATCTTTAGGAGTTTTGCTTGATGTGATATGTGAGAATCCTTCTAGAGTCATCTTGACCATCTTCTACCTATGAGCAAGTC
The DNA here is from genome assembly GCA_036346265.1 of Melocanna baccifera. NCBI lineage: Eukaryota > Viridiplantae > Streptophyta > Magnoliopsida > Poales > Poaceae > Melocanna > Melocanna baccifera. The sequence continues at coordinate 17,255,745 of CM070687.1, forward strand.
ATATCTTAAGTTTTTGGTTTTTTTTTTCAGTTTTGATGCAACTTTGCTTATTTTTAAGAAATGTCTAAACTTTGACAAGGATTCAAACAATCCTTTGATTTAATAGGTTGTTGAGACTCTAAGCAAGATGTGTGCAATATTTATCTTATCTGGCTATGGATTTTGGAGTTACACCAAAAGTGATTTGAATTCGGATTGATTATCTGTCTTAAAAACAAGGGGGCAGTCATACCGCTTCCTAGGCCCGATCGTACCGCTCGACCGATCAGATCGCTTGTTTGCTGTCAGTCAGACTGCACCTTAGTCCGATCAAACCGCTCCTGTGCTGAAGCTCTCCTCTCTTCGGTTCTTGAGGTTGTTATTTTGGATTTAGCTTTTAACTTCAATCTTCGCAGCTTTGTAGCTACTAGAGTGAAGAGTTTAATAATTCTTAGAAAAAATTATGAGGCACCGTTCAATCCATCTGTTGCAATCCGGTCCTACATATTGTATGCCGTCCGGTCTACCATGCACGATTGCACAGATCAAGGATCCTCATACCCCTTATAAATCTCAGCAAAGGCATCATCAATCGAGTGTTCAAGGGTAGAGCAGCATACCGAGCGCAAAAGTTGAGGCTACCATCTGACAGATAGAAGAAGAAGAAGAAGAAGAAGAAGAAGAAGAAGAAGAAGAAGAAGAAGAAGAAGAAGAAGAAGAAGAAGAAGAAGAAGCAGCAGCAGCTAGGTAGTAGCAAATCGGCCTGATTGTCCGGTAGTACAGAAAATAGAACTGGAAGGCATCAGGAATGTACTTATGTCATTTGAGAGAATACCGACAGTTAGTGAAACCACTTTTGCTACCAAGGGAAGCTCGATGGTAAGGCCACTAAAGCAGCTCCTGTAATTTGGTCAACCTTGGGGGGCAATTAAGGACAAATGAACTATGAACATTAACATTCAGCAAAGAAAATTATCATTCTGCTTATACCCTGCTTTTACTAATTTATGCTGTTTTTATCTGTCCTTTAACAAAGTTTATGTTATCTTTGATCCTACATTTCTTTGGGGATTGTATTACTTTCCAAACTACTAATTTGGTTGTTCCTCATTTCTTTAGGCCACCTTGTGATTTGATCTGTCGAGTCAAGGAGCTGGCCAATGGACGTCGTCAGCTCCACCGTTAATTTCTCCACAAGAAGTAGTAAAAATTTAGCAAAAGCCTTTAGCAAAAGGTCCTTCTCCATTTTGCCCTCCTATCTCTCACCCATTTTGCCCTTCTATCTCTGATAAGTCTCTTGTTGCGTACTTCCTTTTAAGTTGTGACATCGTTGTTACCTTGGCACCGACATCATGTTTCTGGATTGTAAACCAGGCATGCTTTTCTCGTAACAACACTGATGGCAAATGTTGGTTCATCCATTCTTTACATCAGTTCAAAACTCCCGAAACATCTTCGGTTAACATTGTGAGCATTGTAGACCATAGTCAAGATCAACGCCTGATCCGGTTAATATCCTTTAAGCTTAATTCGCAACTTATGCTTGATTGTTCATAGTATACATCAGTTGGACACTTCGCATGGTGATGTTCTTGCTCGGCTTGGTGAAAACTCATGTTAATGTTGTTTCCATTTAGCACAGTACGGATTTGTTGGGAAGCTAGATGTATAGCATATTGAGACGCTTCAAATACCAATTGGAATACTTAAAAGAAAAGAGTGATTTGTTGTAGTTCAAGCATTGCTGAATTTATCATCGCACAAGCTACTCCTAGAAAGTTCACTCCTGCTGTTTATATACGACGTATTATGGTTGGATAGCTCCATTATTTGTGTGAGTTTTCAATGTACGTTACACTTTGATCCTTCTGCAGTGACAACAACAGAGCCATGTGCCATATCAAAGGTTCGAGTTATGAATAGTTGCTGCATTATTGCACAGGGACAAATGTGCCGACAGCTACGGCCTTAAAAAGGCCACCATGAAGAAAATCAAGGAGTGTGTTTTGTGTGTAAGCAATAATGAACAGTATTCCTGGTCTTCTTGTTGAGCGATCAGCATGATGGAAGCTGCTGGCAAAAGGCACCAAAGGAGTAGATCATAGGCATATGAGACATCAGGATTTTAGCTATACCGAAGTTGGACACTGGGACACTAGGAGAATTAAAATTAGCTTGTGATGACCTGTTGGGTGAACAAGTTTGTGCGCCATAGCTAGTCTATAGAAAATGTATTTGCCCTTCACCTTGACAGATTTACAGTGATCAGATTAGATATGGCAACTAAAAACTTCATCTGAGGATAGCCATTTGGGCAAATGATTGTAAATTTGTGAATTTTTAATAATGTCAGCAATCCATATGTTGTTGGGTTTGGCCTACTAAGTAGTCTTTGAAGTGCCTTTGGCACTCGAGATACATGCATGTCTTCAGTACACTACAGTATGCTTTTACTACATCATTTCTGATAGTTCCTCCATGGATGAAAACATCTTCAATATTGATTTGTCCTAGCTTGTCCATAAAAAAGCTGAGGATGACTTTATTTTCTTAAATTTATTTTAAAAAGGTTGGCATGAGCATTGCCCATTCATTGAGGAGGAAGACAAAAGGTTTCACAGAGTATTTACAAACGAGATACGGGCTAATACTAAAACGTACGGAAGTGACAAAAGACGGCTGCTACTGTTACATATCCGATAAAAGCCTGGCGCAACGCTCCCCGGTTGTCAAGGGCCCAGCATACGCCCTACTGGAGGGCTAGAGAGCCCTTCGAGCAATGTCTTCCTCAGCTATGATGTGCTACTTGAACTATTTCCATCTGCTGGTGCTGGGAAATCCTTCTATGTTGCTCCTTCCAAACGTTGCACCAGACAATAATGAGCATGTTCTTTTCAGCTTTTAAAACTAGTTTTTGACTTTTGCTATAGTAACTAACTTTCAAACAGAGTATTTTTTTTCAAGATAGGGTTTATAAGTTAATTGTAGAGCACGTTAAAAAGCCAACATCTATACCATCCAAAATCATAAGTGGCTATCTCTCTCTGTAATTTCTATCACAAATAGCTAAGATTCAAAATTTTAGCCAAAATCCATAAGCCACAGCCACATCAAACAAGCCCAATGACGCCTCCTTTGGGACTGTATGAGTTGCTCTCTACAACTAATCTTGTATTGTGTTGTGATCCTATGAACTGCGCAACATAGGCTAATTGACCTTGTGGAGAGATAAACTCTGAAGTGTACGCTATCTAGCATGTGCTATTTATCTAAACCAAACATGACTGTGCAGCAGACACGCATGGAGATATGTTCGATTATGTTGTCTAGCATGTGCTATTTATCTGAACCAAAAATGACTATGTAGAAGACACACATGGAGATATGCTCAATTTGGAGTTCAGTATCGAGTCGCATGCAGCAATTTGTTCACCAGAAGCCTAAGCCGATGAGGAAAGAAGGACAATTAACTTATACTTTAACAATCCTCCTCATGTATAGACTCCCACCATATTGAGTCGCATATACCAGTCAATTCATTTAAAAACCTAAATTAGTGAGAAAAAATGGACAATTCACTTATACTCAACATTCAGTGATAGGCATTAATTCGGTGCATCGTTAATGACTTTATGGCACGATCCAAGAATCCTGGATCCCTAAAGGCATCAGAAGCTATAAGCTGAGAACATCAGATATCATGAATTATTTGTGCGCGCGCACAAGCAGGTGAGCGAGCAGTAACCTTAGTGCAACCTGTTGTTATGCGTTAAGTATCAATAGTCGATGGTGGACTTGGGAGACGCAGGGTAGCAATGCCAGTTCAGTTGAAGAATGTTGTTCAGCTACATCATATCAAGCTACTGTTGCATATCGCATGGCTTCTATATATACAGACATATCATAGCGCAGCCTCCAGCATGGTTAAACATTTCAGATGAAATTGAATGAAATTTTGATAATTTTGGCCATTTCATTACCCAATGAAAGGGAAAACATTCGATCAAATTTTGGCTGAATTTGTCTTCGTTCAAAATTTGTCCAGATTTGGTTAAATTTCATCAAAATTCAAATGAAGTTTGAAAAATTCATTCAAAATTATGAACAAAATTCCAAATTTTCATTCAATTCACTCATTTTGCTGGTTGACGAATTTTTTTCAATCCGAAAGATTTTTCCCTGGCCTCCAACTGCAAAGCGTGGTAACTCAAGAGAGGCATGCTATAGTTTCAAGCTAACTTCTTTTTAGGAACATATGGTTCAATGATTTTTGAAGGTAGTTGGGCTACTATCCTTGTTGTGGAAAACAACTTCTCTCTACTATACATATGTGTTGCTTTGTATCTGACGTTGGAAATTGCAAATTGCATATATATACTAAGAAATGACAAAGTCAGTTTGTTTTTTTTAGTATTTCAAGAACAGCCCACTTATGCTGGTCGGGGACGTGGCCCATAGAAATATTTTCTATGCACTGAGATATGAGCATTTATTGCATGATTGCACGAACGAACAATTAGTCCTGGCATAGCAATTTATGGTTTTGTTGTATTAAAGACAGATCAGAGTAATTACACAGTGAGACAAGACACTAGTATGAAGTATGTGCTTCATAGATCTCTTGCAAAGTGATCTTGCAACTAGGGAGTAGGGATCAGGATTCATAATTTTGGATGAAATGGGGAGAAATTTTGGCTCTTTCATCACCCTCTGAAACGAGTTTGATTTGGCCAAATTTTGGCTGAATTTGGCCCTTTTTGAAATTTGTTCAAATTTTATCCAAATTTGGGTTAAATTTCATCAAAATTCAAATGCTATTAAAAAATTTCGTCTGAAATTTTGGTTGAAATGAACAAAATTTTAGTATTTCATCGCCCTTTGAATTTTTTGGCAGAACGAATGATTTTTCCTTGGTAGGGATTGCCTGGTGCCATATCCATCATGAGTAGGTTTTAGGACTGGGATACATAAGGAACTTAACGGACTTGTTCTTTTGAACTACGGCTGATGGCTTATGGCTACAGTTGATAGTTTTTTATTCTAATGTGAACGCTTGTGCGAATGAACCGAATGTTGATAAGTTGCTTTGAAAATGTTGTTCCGATAAACAGCTTTGAAAAGATGATAGAAAAATTGTTCTGTTTGTTCGGAGAAAACTATAAGCTGAAAAGAAGAGAGCCAAATAATTCGATGTGATTACCACCATCTTGGAAACCATTCCTTCACTCAGTTTGTAGATGATGCCTTCTCTCCCCGTTTTCTGGAGGGCTAATGCTAATGAAGTTGGAGAAGTACCAACAGATATAAGAAATTTTGATGGACATGCATTTAGCTATACAGTAGTTTTAGGATCTGTTCATATTAGTTTCTACTTCTAACTTCTGTTCATATTAGCATTGATGATGATAAAATAATAAACCGCTTCCAACGCATGAAGTCCCGCGGAATGCATTTGCCCTATGATTCAAATTTGTCTTGTGATTCAAATTAGCTTATTTGTGCTATATTTCATATGGTCTAAATTTTCATTGCCATTTACAATTTTCTATTATATCACTAATTTCGATATGTTTTATACGCAGGTGACTTCTACTCCGCACTCCTGCTAAAATAATTACATATTTTTGGGTATGCGTTTTTTTATTGTCGAGATACCTACTTTGTATTTCTCTGTTTTTCGTTGTTCGTCTCCAATTGTGTAATTTCTGTATAAATTTGAAATTCCATAGAAGTAAAAGATTATATTTGTGACAACTTAGTTTAGTCTTACAAATGATTTAGTCTATCCTCAATTTTATTTTTGGCTTCGTCACTGGCCTGAGGTATACGCTGCCTATCATGTATATTTATCGGAGTCAAACATGACTGGTAGGTGGTGATGGACTGACAGCAGAGAGTAATGGATATATGCTCGATCTGGAGTTGAGTCGTGGGCATTCAGTGCGTCGTTAATGGCATGGACCAAGAAGTGTGATCCCTTTTGGCAGCAGAAGATGTAAGATGAGAGCATCAAGATACCAAGAACTGTTTATGTGCTCAAGCAGAAGGGTAGGCAATAGTCTTAGTGCAATCTCATGTTACCTATTGGAATAGATGGGACAATTGCCCTAAAAATATAAGGACTATCCGGTGTGCTTGGGAGACACCAGAAGTTTAGCAGTGCGAAAACAGCTCTGGCGAAGCGACTGAAAACAAGCATGCTGACCGTCTTAGTCTTTCTCTGCTCATCAACTTCATAGAGTGCTACTAGTAAGGATCAGATAACCTCTATATCTACACAGATATCTGGCAGTCTTGCATTGAGATCCAGTTGTGATGAAAAATCAAGCCAGCCATGCTACAGCTTCTTTTCAGGAACATATGGCATGTTAAATTTTGAAACTACTCAAGCAAAAGCTGTTAGCCTAGTTCATCACTCCATGTGTTTCATTGTGGCAAGTTTGACTTCTGTCGTATGTATTTCATGTTGCTGCTATTTCGAACATCAAAGACCATTGCTTCGAAGACTAACATTTCAAGCCACCATTTTCTAATATGTTGCAAATTAATGCTCCAAAGTTCAAAGCCTATGCTTGTACAGAACTACATATTACAACTGAATTTAACTTAGATGTCAACATCTAACACAGTTGACAGGAAGAACAAAAAGAACTCCGCAGAATTCAAGCATAAATGTACTTACTATCCAAACACATCTGTACTCTGAGCTTCGCAGAACCAGTATGTTTAAGCTGCCATGGGAGTGTTAGCATCTCATACGTTGATATTGCAGTTCACGCAAGAGATAAAACTTTTAAAGTCAAAAAATGACACGTAATCAAGAAATTATGGAAGGTTTAAAAATAGACATTTGCAAAATCAATTCCCAGCTTCCCAATCTGCAGCTTGTGCAGCACTGTTAAAGTTCATATGTTCACATGAGACTGAATTTCGCATTGGACATTGCAGGCCATAAACAGATTAACTCTGAGGTGGCTAACTACTCCCATATGGTGTTCCATAAAATTTGAAAAGGCAGATATATGGCATGATAGTTTACATTTTTGGGGGCGGTTCTGTATGCCATTTGGAAGTTCCATAGCTTTTTTATTGGTCAGTGCTTGTCTTACTAGAGATTGCACACTTGTATAGACTAGAACTTAAGGAATTACCAGTGCAGTTAACTCTCTGTAACATCTTGTTTTTAGTGCCTTTTTTAAGTTTTCAAAATAAAATTAACCATTTGGATTTTTTTAGAATTAATTAAAGCTTAATTTAATTTTTTAGAAAATTAAAAGATTTAATGTGACTAAGTTAAATTTAATCAATCCCAAAATTGCTTTATTTGGATTCCTTATGTTGTAAGGAATTTTAATGAATTTTATGGGATTTTTATAGATTTATTTACTATTTTCTAGATCTCAATTGAATTAATTGTTATTTATAAAATTAGAAAGCTATTTAAAATTCCTTAAAGGCCTTTGGGCTGAAAGCCCTAAGGTCCAGCCCAGCCCGCGCCCTTGCCACATGTCGGCCATCCGGCCAATTCCTCGCGTCGCCATCCGATTACCTCCCTTGCCACGTGTCGCACATCTGAGCTATTGCGCGTCCAGCCGTTGGATTGGACCGCTATGCCACGTGTCATTCATCAGAGTCTATGGGCACTGTTCTTCATCTCAACCCTGGACTCTCCTCCTTTGTGTCTAGCACGACGTCGTCGCCTTCATGTTCGTCTTGTACTTTAGGCCGTATGCAACTCAGTCGCCTTAGCATCCATGTATAAAAGTCGAGCCGCATCCCTCGTTCCCACATCTCGAGATGAGTCACCATCATCTTCGCCCGTCATTCTCTCCGTGCGCTGTCATCGGCGTTCACTTATGCCGCTGCCTTTATCTTCTTCATCGGTGTCATCTGACCTCATTGTCGTCTCGTCTAGCTCGTTGACCAGCTACTCCACCATCCATCTACGAGTCGCTGCCGGTAAGCACCCGCCAGCCATCATTGACCAAGTCGTTGTCCAGTTGCCGCTTGCATTTTGTGTCGCCTAACTCGATTCATGTGTGCCATCATTGCCTCGTGTGCGTCAATTCGACTCATGAAGTGTCGCCCCGGTCCATGCGGCCCACCGACTTCATTGCTGATGTCACCGCGCACTCACCGTCTTTTTAACTTCTCCGTGGACCTAGTCCACGTGAACTGATTCTGTGACACATAGGTCCTACTTGACAATAGTCACTGTTCTGTAGACCATGAACCGAGCCATGTTAGCAGCCACGTCATCACCAACTTAGCAGCCACGTCAGCCCTAAGTATACATATCTTGCCATGTGTCACGCCACGTCAGCCCTAGTGCCATGTCATCCGAGCCATCTAGATTCACTGTTCTGTGCACCAAGTTCACCATAGACCCACACTATTCCATAGACCCAGCCCACAGCACAGTAGCTTTTCTTTATTTTTTAGAAATTTATTTTCTAGAAATTTTTCAAGAGTCTATTCTTCTCCGTCCTAACTCCAATTGACCTAATTATTTTTTTTAAATTCATCTAAAATTAAGATCTATCTTTTGATTCTAGTTTTGTATTTTTTTTGAGGTTTTTTGGATTTTATTTAAATTTATTTATATTTTGTTCGCTTTCTCTTTTGTTAGATAACGTCTTTGAAGAAGGAGAAGCAGAACCAGAAAAACAAGAGTTGGTAACTGAGCAAGGACAAGACAAGTCGTGCCCTTTAATTATGTTGAACATATTGTTTTTAAATCTATTATTTATTATTTTGTTTTAAATTATCTTGCATTGCTAACTTCATGCGAACCATTGTATCTGGTAGTTATTATCCAAGTTAACTAATTTCACCTTAGTAACTTGAATACTATGATTCTATTATCACCATAGGATGAGTAATCATCTAGTAAAGCAATATTAGTATTCACATGGATTGTACGATAAATATGCTTAACCATACTCGTAGTACGTTGGGTTCATCATCACATGTTGATTAATTATTTTTGATTTAATGGGATAATGAATTATGGTGGTCATCCACAGTTATAAAATTTGAGTACCATGATATTGGTAGTGTCATTGGTGTTGGTTATACAAAATAATTTTTATTTGGACGAGTGATCGTGCAGTAAAAAGGGAAGTGTGGTCAGCACTTTTTGTGATATGGATGTCTGGATGTCTCGTCTAGGTATTGTCTAAGGACTTAACTTTGTGCATCATTGATCTAAGTTTAACCATGCAACTACATGTCTAATATGGAATGGAGTTGGTCGATTAATTTGTGATGTTTCAACCTCAATATTGCCATTAGGATGTTTTGTTGGCGCAAAAAGGGGCTTTTACCAACCAAGTGGTTAGTCTACTCGGCAGCGAAATCTTAGCGGGTAAGATTAGTTTGAGATTGAGTATTGTAAAAATCTTGTTGTGATTTTCTTAGTCAGTATGCCTAAGAAAGCATGTTGTACCGGTGATATTATAAGATGATCATATCATGTTGGTAAAGTTATGTAACCTCTACAGAGTGTAAAACTATTTAAATAACCATATCTCTAGTCATGGACAATACTCGATAATTTCACACGAGGGTTAGGTTTTTATTAAACATTTGATTGGCTAGAAATAAGTCAGATGGGAAGTAAATGGTCAGTTCACTTGTAGTTTATTCATTCCTTGGTTTGTTATTTATTTATTTACTTTCTTTTCATAAATACATTTTTAATCTATTTATTTACAATATTTACTTCAAATTGACGTTTTCTACAAAATAACTACTCAACTATCATTTGTTAAGCTTTACATAATTATATTGCCTATATACTCATAGCTATGTCTATATTTGTTCAGTTACTGAAGAAGAGTCATATCAAACATAGGTACTTGAAGGAGGATGCTTAGAAGACTACTCGGATTAGAACTTTGCTTTCCAGTCAATTATCTGTGGGCATATCGAATGGTCATTTTGTTTATTGTTGTTTTCCACTGCTAGTTTTTTAAGCCCTTCAGACTATTATTTGTAAGTTTAGACATAAGGTCGTAACTCTAATAAATAATAATATTTGAGTTTTCTTAGTTAATCATAATTATGGTCGATATTTTATCTATATTTCTACTATGTGCACCAGCGTGTTCTAGACTAGTGTAGATTACACAGAGAATCCGGACTTATATATTCGGGTCTCGACACTCCCAAACTGTTCAAAACGTACCTTTTCTACAAAAATGGTGTACCTATCAATTATCATTGTCAGAGAGACAGATTTTGTTGGAAGAGATGTAATAGTAGCACAAAGCCACGGAGATATGGTTGATCAGTCTATTTGCGGCAGAGTTGTGACTCGTGAGCATTCAGTGCATGCTTAATGGCATGGGCCAATTACCCTAACACCTAGAGGTAGCAGAAGATATAAACCGGTACTGAAAGATCAAGAGAGTGAAAAGTTTATGGATGCGAGATTTAGTCTTAGTGCTAACTGATGTTACTTGCTAGAAACCTGGCAAAGGGCGACCAATGGCTTCTCCATTAGGAGTAGACTATCGAATTGGGAGACACCAGGAATGAATAACTCCAGAACATCATTCGCCAAGGGACCGAAACTGTGGTATGCATGGCGTGCTGCACTTATGCTGCTCAAATGCTTCATAATGTGCCTACTAGTGGAGTGTATATTTCCGAGAAAGGAGCCTAGTTCATTACTTCAAACCTTGTCTATGAGATGAATCCCATGCTGCTGCTATTGAGAACATAAAAGATATTCGCGTCAAAGACCTTCACAGTTTCAGGCCTTTTTTCCACCTTTTTCTAATCTTTTGTAACTTGTGCTGAAAATTCAAGGCATACGCCAGTTTAAACATTTTGGCATGTTAGTGTTTGCCAAGCGACTGTTTCTGTTAAGTGTTAACCAATCATGTTACCTATATAATAACACATTACAAGTGAATTTTACTTAGATACTTATGGCGATGTAACACTGTTTACAGCAAATACATAAAACTGCAGGCAGTTCATTCATATAGGTGTTTGCCATCCTGATGCTTCTGTATTCTGAGTCAGTACGCTTAAGATGCCGAGGGAGAATTAATCTCATGTCAATTGCAGTTTACACAAGGGAGTATAGTTTTAAACACAAATTAAATTATCAAGAAATTATGGCTGAATTTAAATATAGAAACGAGCATTCTTCAGAATCAATTTTACGGATTTCCATCGTGCAGTTGTGCAGCACCGTGAGTTTAGTTGCACACTTCGGATCAGTTTGTATTTCCATTGCTCGTTAACTAAATATACAACCAGATATGAGATTGTACTTAACACGTGCGTAATGTATTTGCCGTTAAGAATGTAGTTATACATATTTCAATAGAACAAAAGAATTATAAGCTATGACAAATGGAACAGTTAATCCTGGATAGAAAAAAAATTAATGCAAAGCTTATTTGCATGATTTTGAGCACTCCAGAAAGAAAATTTGGAGCTCTATTATAATATCATTAAACCCTTTTGTTGTGCTTGTCTAGTACTAGTGTTGTCCTAGTGCATTTTTGTGCCAGAAATACTCCGTTCATGACTGGTAGCTAGAAATTCACTTGATATAGGTTCTCTCATGATTGCACGGAAAATAATCCTAGCCATAAATATAGCAAGAAGAGCGCATGCAAGAGTAAGTAGTACTCTGTATTACAACAGAGGTTGACAAGCTATCTTGGAAGTTAGAAGCAGTATTCAGCCGGATGGATGTGCGCAGTAGAAGGCCACTATGGCTTGTTCACCTGTGCCCAACAATATAGACTTAGGAGGCACCGGGAAGACTATCAGGAGGGTTCTCAAATGGCACAAATAGCAAATTTAATTGAAAGGTAATTATTCTGTCTTTTCATGTGTCCTCATTCTACAGGTTTCGCTGATGGCTCTAAAACCTCATGGCAGTTCCTCCTTTAAACGCTGAAGTGTGAGCAACAGGACGCCCTTGTATGGCATATTTCTTCTATTTCAGCCACCTTGCTGTTGCATCTTGATGCTTTTAACTTACTAAAAAGCAAAAAAAAAACTCTTTGGATGTCCAAAAATCCCATTTGGCATACTTTGGATTAGCCAAACTGGAATGATGTCTGATTTATGTTATCAGCTTTTTCTCTTCAATTGTTGGACAATCAGGTTAGATTTGTGCAAACTGCAGCTGAACTAAGCTATCAACACTTTCAACAGGAGTTATTCAGCAGAGCTAGCATTAAGGAACATCAGACTTCACGAGTTCAAGCACGATTATAAGCTGGCACATCTGCACGTCAATAGTACGACATGAGCTGCAACCCACAAGCCTGCAAGGCAGCAATACAAATTAAACAAGATCTGCTGCAGCTTCACTGAACCTGTTTGAGCTACCACCGTAGAATTAGCGAGCCATTTTATGGGCTGGCCAGTGCTCTGCCAAGTTCCTTTTGGACCACCAGAGCCCAAGCCCAGCCCATTAATATGGCTTGGCCGGGCATCAGTTTCCAAGCCAGACCAAACTCTAATTCCAGGCTCAGGCTAGGTCACCGGGCTGAAAATTTTCAGGTCTAATCTAGGCACGGTACAAAATTTGAAGTACGAAAATTATGGCTGACATGCATACCGCCCTATCTCATCAGACATATGGCCCCGCTCAATATGGCTTCTGCCATGAGCGATGGGCGACGGGCGATTTTTTTACTGTAGCGCGCACAGTGCGTGCAACAGTGAAATTTTTTTTCGTTTTTTATATTTTTTTCCTGTATTCTTTTGCATCGTTCACTCTAGATTAATGTACCGTTTTTATTTTTATATTTTTAAAATTTAATTATATTCAATAAACCAACTCAACTATAGTGTTTTTTCAGCCAGCTACAGTGTTTTTTCAGCAAAAGTCAAAAGCCATCGCTATTCCGATCACCCCATAGTCGCACACCTTTTTCAATTTTTTTTACCTGTGCATGCACTAAGGCTTGTTCTTTTTGGTTTCTGAAATCGGCTTTTGACTTTTGTTACAGTATCTAACTTTCAAACGAAATATATTTTTTTCAAGACGGAGTCTACAAGTTAATTATAGTACATGTTAAAAGCCTAACATCTATACTATCGAAAATCGCAAGCGAGTATCTCTCTCCGTAATCCCTGTCGCAAACAGCTAAAATTCAAAAATTTCAACCATAAGCCACAGCAAACGATGTATTTTTTTAAGGCGGGGTTACTAGAAAAATTATAGTAAAAATTATACTGAGTTTAGTTGTATCGGCCAAAATTACATACAACTATCTCTCTGCGTACTGCCTCTCACGAACAATCAAAATTAAAATATTTAACCATAAACCATCAGTCTAAAAGAACCCACCTAGAGCGCACTTATAAGGCACGTTGGAGGTGTCAAATACGCAACGCGCACGGAGTTTTGACCTGTGGGCAATAATATTTCAGTAAAAAAACATAGGTCAAATTATTCCTGAACTTATAAATCTCAATGGAAGGTATCAACAAAGTGTACGTACGTGCGAGAGTAGTATTCTTGGTGCGAGCTGAGGCTGCCTAGTATCATGTGAATGATTTGGCCCGACGATGCTTTCTTTGTCGAGTCTACGTACGTACATCGTAGGCTTGGGAGGTATTAGGAATATATCTCTGTCAACCGGTAGTTCTGATACTAGGTCAATCTGGGCATCTGGCTCTAGTGTACTACAGATTTGCTGTCACTGGTTACCACCGAGGTGGGTTGTTCCTTGTATCAACTATTGGTCGGAAAGCAAGCGTGTAATTTCACACTGATGCAATTGCGTCGCGATCCACACACGACATCTCGTGTCAACACATCATGCTGCTTCAGTTGCCAACATGCAAGAGCACAATTTGAAGAGACAAAAGATTAACTCCGTTTGTTCCAGCCACAACCTTCTAAGCTTTTGAAACTTACGCCTGTTCATAGCATGAGTCATTCGACATAAACATGCTCACGTATTCATTCAGCTTACCGAAAGTTATTCAGTAAGTTAATTTCCATCCATTTGTCGGAGTAGGTATTTGCGGGAACCCGCAACTGTTCACTGTCCAACTCGAGTTCAAGCGAGGTTACTTTTCATTGCATAGTGATCTAGAGTGAAAAGGCAAGGAAATGCCAATGGGATATTGCTCCCAAATGGTTAATTTACTTGGGGTCTTTTTCCGCTACAAATTATGGTAGGACGGCTCCCATACTTTTACATATGTGTAATGTTTTAATGGTCTTTATTTCTGTGCGGAAATAGCAGCAGAGCCACATGCTCTCCCATACATGTTCGAGTTATGAATAGTTGTTGCATGATTTCACGAAACAATTATACTGCCAGCAAGTAGAACCTTAAAGGGCAGCCATGGAGATGTATATCAAGAGGCCGGCGGGGAAGAGTGGGTGTTGCTCTTAGTCCAAGTGAAAGCATACTGTTACTACTTACTAGTTAGTAGCTACTAACTGATGGATGTACATGGCAAAGAAAAATGATGATATTAGGGGTGCATTGTAGGCTTGGGAGCCATCAGGAATTTAGCTATGCCGGCTTTGAACGGACTAACGGACTAAGAGTGAATCTTCACCTGCATCAAGCATCTTTGTGGTCCGCCATTGTTTGATTTATGCAGAGGTAGATTGGAACAAAAAGGGCGCTAAAGCTTGCCTATTGGCTGCACCGGATGGCTCAGGCGAAGGAGTCGTGCTGTTTCTTGGTAAAAGACTTGCATGGTTTCCTTTGTAGTTTTGAAAAAACTTTGTTTCCTGCTGACGCAATTTGTTCAACACATCATTTGTTTGCATTGTACTGGTTTCACTACCCATTGTGAACATGAAAAGCTACCTAATTTGTCGAAGACGTTCGCAATTTTTGTCACTGTTTAAATTATAAACCTCTTTAACATCCGGCCTCTTAATTTTTTTTCCAAAAATATGACATAGGGAAAACTTTTTTATTTCTTCTCTAATTGGAGGTAGATTGTAGTATGTAGGCTTACATTTGCACTTCCTCCTGTGTAGAGAGTTTAGAACAATTTTGTCCTAGCAAAAATGTTACCCAGCTATCTCCAACGTATGAAGTGTAAACCATCAAGTGATAACCATTTGGGTACGCAGCAAGTGTGAGTTCATTCTGTTTTGTATTAATCTCATTTTTCCCCCTTTGCGGCGCCTTACTGATGGCTTTTTTTTTGCTCTTTTGTAGTCCAATTTGTGTTAACTGTTCGTCAGTCACTACTATAAAAAACTTATATTAAACATTTCATCACAAACAGTTCATAAAAACCGTCAGTGTTAAATACAATCACAGACGGTTTATGGTGAGAACCGTCTGTGAAATATCACAGACGATTTTTGATAAGAACCGTATGTGATACTTCACAGATGATTTGTAATACAAACCGTCTAAGATAATGAAGTTATCACAGACAGTTTGTATTACAAATCGTCTATGATATGTTTCTCGCCTCGTAATCCTTTAAAATTTCATAATCTTCCACCTGAGTTTGAGTAGGATTTTGTTCCTACATACCTTTAGTAAAACAAGCATAACTTTTGCATACGATATCCGTTTTCGACGTTTTTATATTCGTTGAAAAGCTAACGACGAGCCCGATTCAAAAAAACAACTTGCTTGTGCCAGTACCCTCTAAGACCTCCAAAATCGGCCATCCTTAACCTTAAATTTGCATCGTAAGTTTTTTATTTCTGTTTTTACCAAAATTTTCGATCTTCTCTTCGAAATTTGGGGTTCATCTCAATTGCAAAGTTGTAAATCTCGTTGAAACCTTTCAAATGAGTATATATAAACTATATAGAACTTTACTATTTTATATTTTGAGACTAGTTGTTTACATTATATCGATATTTATAGTCTTTATCACAGACGGTTTGTGGTTCAAACCGTCTATGATAATTATGTTTTACAGACGGTTTGTAGTTTCAACCGTCTGTGATAATTTCATCTCTGACTGCTGGGCCCGTCGATCCTCCCTAACCCAATTCCAGCCAATAGAAACCGACCAACCCCTACCCCACCGATCGTAGCTCTCACTTCTCTCTCCCCTATAAATACTCATCTGAACCCATCCCCTTCATGCGCTCAAAATCTCTCCAGCCACCCCACCGTCCTCCACAGCCTACTTCATGTGCTCTAGTCGGCGTCTGCGATGGTGGACGTCAAGGACATCCAACTTGCGCGCTACATCCGAGACAAGAGGGCCTAGGCATAGAGGTCTCATTGGCGCGGTTAAGCTTCCATTAGGATCTCCATTTCTTCTATGTTCTTTCTTCTCTATTGCTCGGTTTGTAATGGAAATGTAATGTTTTCTACTATGTTTGTTGTGATATTGTAATAATGAATTATAATCTGGTGGATTGTAATAGAAATAAAATATTCTCTGTTATATTTGCTAATGTTATCTGTTGTATTTGCTATTGTATTTGCTTATTTTCAAAATGCATAGCTAATATTTTATGAGGTTAATTAAAAATACGAAAAAAATTTAGGTATAGAATGAACTATTACAGACGATTTTGTGGTATAAACTGTCTGTGAATAACATTATCACAAATGACTCGAAACAAAAATCGTCTGTGACTCACACAATATAGACGATTTTATTTACGAACCGTCTGTGATAGAAAAGTATCATAGACGGTTCTATATACCAATTGTCTATGATACACGTCTATCATAGACGGTTGGTAACTAGAACCATCTGTGATGTGTGAATATCATATACGGTTTTTAGTTAGAATCGTCTGTGATAGTGTTCTTCACAGATAGTTCTAGTTACAAACCGTCTGTACTGTATTTATCATAGACAGCTCACAAATCGTTTGTGATAATCTTATCACTGACCTATAAATTTAAATGGTTCAGAAAACCGTCTGTAATGATGTTTTTGAACCGTTTGTGATGATGATTTCTGTAGTAGTGAGTACTCTTGAATAGGGCCAAAATACCCCTCTTCTATTAGAAATTACTCCAGATTCACGTTCTTGCAAAGAAAAACAAAGTGTTAATCAAATAAAACAAAGAAAAGGTTTGCAGTTGCCATTGCATGGAACTTAGTTGGCTCCTTGGTTGATGTGGTCTCGTGATACGAAGAAATCAAGTTGTTTCTTATCGTACACAGACTGGCCTTGTATAAAGAAGTTGTTCGTTTTTTGCTTGCTTTTTTCCAACTATCTTGCACTTCGAGTCAACGACTTCTTACTGATGCCGCTCTTGCCGTAGGGCTACATCGCCGGCTACAGCTAGCACGCATGCCACCGTCGTCCTGATGCATGTCACTGCAAGCTCTGTCGACGTATCCATCTTTCCTACGACACCATGTTGCTGCTCGCCGGATCAAATATTGATCAAGGCGTACCTTTGCTTCGCTGCTCTAGTGGCCGGAACGCGATCCATGACTTGGTGTTCCCCGGCACGGTCTGCGTTCTTCCTCGTCGCCGTGAACCACCTGACCAAGCACGGTGCGTGGGCTGTGTCGCCACGAACTCGTCATGATTTAGTTTAATCACTGCTCAATATCGCGTGTTGCCTCGCATTGGAATCCCTTGAGTCGCTGCCAACAACAACACTTCTTTTTTCCGTTCGTCATAAGCATTCGATCGATCGCTGTTTTTCTTTTTGGCATTGGTGCTTACCAGAGTTAATACATATCCATTGGAAGCCAGTACATGCCCTTATGTGAATTAATAGGCGATACTGGACTTTCGGATTTGTAGAGTTGTATTATTCTAGAGCACTAATATTTCCGTGTAATCTCTACTGGTATAATTTGGATCTACAAAATCGATGGTATAGATTTTTCTTTTTAACTATAATTAATATAATAATTTTTACCTAGGAGTGAACTTGGTGATTTTTTAATTATTTTAATAATATAATAGATATATTACAATATGATTACGAGTACTTTCGAAAGAAAAGTCGAAGGATGATAAGATGTCATTTGAACGTACGCTCAGGTACCTCTCATCTACCACTGATCGATGCACATTTAAGCTTTAGACTTAAATGTAGCAACTAGCTAGCATACAATAAAAAGGCCAATACATCAAGAAATGCATATGCAAGAGAAAGTAGTACTCTCGATGGGAACGGAGGCCAACAGGTAGCTTGGGAGTTGGAAAAAAAATCAGCTTAGAGGGTGTCCCGGAAAAAGGCCATGACAACTTCTTTGGCCATAGTACAGTATAGGCTTACGAGGCATCAGGAATTTAATCATAAGAGGGAAGGAGTTGGGTGGAAGTACAACGGGGCAATATTCTTTAGTGGAAATGTAATTAAAAGGTAATTCTTTTTACAGAATTAGCTCATTATATTTTCCTTTTCAGTGTTGTGGTACCCTAGGTAGGTGTTTATTTGTGCAATCTTGCATGCTGTTTTAGCTTACTTCTTGAGCTATTGTTCTGTGTTGTGACCGTGCGTATCTTAGGTAAACTGGAGGTTTTTTTATGTGTTCCTAGAACTTCCCTGTTAATTTGATTTTTTTTCTTTCTTGTTTCGATGTGTTTCCTTCTGAGTACTTCTAATGATGTTGAGTTCCGTCACAGCTGCCATCTTTTTTTTCCATTTTTTTGTGAGGAACCCAATTACCCAACTTGAGTTTCTTCTTTCTACCGATGAAATTAATCTGTCCTTTTAATGTGCCACATGTTTCACTAATTACGCTGAAACTTCATAACGGCTGTTTCTTCATGCTAAAGTGTGAATACCAGGAGAATGATGCATGGTGGACTTCGGCTATTTCAACCACTGTGCACAACCATCTTAATGTTCTTGTCCAATATCATTTGCTAAAAACTCTTTCAACATCCAAATCCATTTGGCACAGTTTGATTATTCAGGGTGCAGTGCAATATGTTTACTAGAATTATATGCTTCGTCTCATCAGTTCACCTAGTGAGTGTTTCCTCTATTTGTGGGACAATCGGGTTATTTTCGTGCAAATTACAACTGAACTTATGCATTAGCATTTCAACATAGTTAACATTAAGGGAGCTGAAACTTCATGAATTTAAGTCCATGGTGTCAGGTGGTAATAAGCTCCTGGCGCATAGTACTACTTGAGCTGCAGGCCTGCAATCGAAACTAAGGCTAGCTGTCTACACTGGAGTTCACTGAACATGTTTAAGCTGCCAGAGTAGTATTAGAATGTAGTATTGGTTGCAATTTAGACATTAAAGAAAGATTGCAGTAAGAATTGCATGATGAAGAAACTATGGCTGAATTGAATACAACATTGCGGAATAAATTTGGTGCATCACTTGAAATTCATATCTCTTTAGCTAACATTGAATTCATATTTGCACATGGCAACAACTGAAGCTACAGCTGAAGTTATGGGCATTCATTCTCTCGTGGTTCCACGGCCAAAGAAGGTTGCCTTACATATAGCAGGTATCATAACAGAGGCTGCCAAGAGACAAAGAAACGAGCAAGTATGTATATGTGAAAGTAGGCAATACTCACAACGAGTGAGAGAGCTTCTTCGTCAGTAGTATAATGTAGGCCTATAAGAGATTAGGAATTTAACTACATCTCGTAGCATATCTCAGGCACAGTATAACATCAAGTATGTGCGCTCAAATTTGATAGTAGAGATTCAACCAAGCAGTAAGTCTATACTATGGTTATCTTCTGTTCTAGTTTTTTCTGCTGCCTGAATAATCCAGATGAGTGCTTATAGGTGGAACCGTGTCTGGTGATTTAGGTTTCCCTGTTGTGTTGTTCTCTGCAACTGACGTGCCATCCGCTCCAACATTTGGTGTCTTGAAGCTCTTATCAAAATTTTCGATCTTTTTGGCACACATTGAATTTACTGATATGCAGTGTTATACGTTTAAGAACCCGAATTGAAATATGAGATATATCTCTTCAGTTTGGCAAGACTGTTTTCTCTAATTACTCAACATTTGGGTTGTCTTTGTACAGATTACAACTGGGTTTACCTATGAACATTTCAACAGAGTCAATAGCAAGGATCGTCAGATTTCACAAATTCAAGCACAGGCCGTAAAAAAAAATTCCAAGCACATTTATGCATATGTAGTGTACTAGTAGCCTAGTACTACATGCGCTTAGGTATTAGGGAAGCAGAAATTGTCCACCCATGAAGCCATGAGAAGCAAGTGCTGTCTGCAATGGTGTTCACTCAACCTGTTTAAGATGCCACGGTAGAAAAAAAATACAGTTAGAAAATATGGCTAACTTGAATGCAGCACTCTGCATAATAAGTTCTAAGATCAGACTTATAATTCATGCATCAGAAGGGATTAGTAATATTTGTTTAGGCGATACTGGCTTCTCATTGTATATCGCTTGCTTTCTTGCATAGGCTAAAATTTTTGGAACTACCATACAATTTACCTCAAAATAAATTCTTGAGTACAAGCGTTTCTGTGAGAAATTGACAGGGCTGACATGTCAACGACTCAAGCTCAAGCGAAGCCAGCCACAGGAAAAACAATTTCGGGCCGAAATTCGGCAAAATTCGGTTTCCTCAGCTCACCCCAAAAAAACCCAATCCGGTAACAAAAATTCAGCCCGTTTTCAATTTATTTCAGCCCAACCCACCAGGCCACCACCCCTTCTCTCTCTCATACTGAACTCCAATAGCCCATAAGGTCATTCGGCTGCCGGTTTCCCCATCGCTGATTCCCCAAGGCGGCGCCGGCATGGGAGCAGGGGGGAGACGGAGGAGAGCCGGCGGCAATGGCAAGGGAGAGGGAGGCGGCGTCAGCAAGGGAGAGGGAAATGGCATCGACAAAGGAAGTGGCCATGGCGCGGATGCGGCCTCCACCGAGATTTTATCGGGATTTGGTTATTTTTGAATATATTTGCATTTATTGAATTCAAATTGTATTTTGAATATTTTGACAAAATTTTTCTAAAAAAAATCTGAAATTTTCAAAATTTCTGAATTTTGGTTTTCTCTGAGGGGTACAAAAAAAATTTAAACTAAAATTGTTTTCCCTGGCCAGCCAAGCCCAGCTCTTAAAAAGCTTGAATAGGCTCAGGCTTGGCTTGAGTGGGCATGGTAAAATTCTATACTACAAAATACATGATAAAAATGGGAACTCAAGTGAGTTCAACCTTAACTTGTAGAAAGCTCAAATAAGCTGAAGAAGCTCTACTTAACCTTGATAATGGTTCATGATTAAAAAATATTACAAGATCAAAACTTAATCTCGAGTGATCTTGAATTTAGTTCGTGTGCCCAAATCGAGTTGCATTTGGACCAAACTACGATAGCTATTTAATTGGCAGACGTGGAAGTGTATAGGGGTTGGTAAGCCTATCCTGAAATGTGACAAGTAGTAGAACCAAGCATATATATAGTGAGAGATCAACACATCAGGTGTGCATGTGGAGAAGAAGCAGTGTGACTGCAAGTGCTAGTGAAACTACGATAGCTTTGGAGCCACTGGGCATGCGGGGTAAGATAGTAACGCCCCTTCGTCACCGGTGGCGTAGCATAGGGTTGGGAAACATGGGGAATTCAGACATGACAGGAATGCTTAAGAATGGGCCTTGTTGCAACATCTGCAGTTAAATTTGGCAATATTGATTCAACTGAAAAGGTAATTCCATTGTACAATTAGCTTGTGTATGCTGTTACTTTCCTATGTCTTCCTACTATATGGGTGCTTATTGGCCAGATCGCAATTCGTACATGGTGTTTTGGTTTCTTTCTTGGGTTACTGTTCTCTACATCGGATCCAAAGTGTTTTCTTTTCTGAGCAATTCTTGTGAGTTGTGACGCCGCGCGTGAGCTAGGCCTCACCGGTGGCACTGGCACCGGTGGTAGAAAGTCGACATGGTTTCTGCCTTACTAGCTCTGGACTGACGCAATTATTTGGCTCCTCTACGAGTCAACATTTTACAGATTCACTAATCACAGTATGTTCACTTCAAACTACGAAGTCAAGAACTGGATTCAGAGACAGAGAAAAGTTTCGTACATTTTGTCCTCTTTAGGCTACAGTTTCACTAATCACAGTATCTCCTCTTCAAACTACAACGCCAAGCATTGGAGGCTGATGCAATGAAATCTTTGGTTCATTTTGATGTTCTTGAATATTTTGACTTCTAAGAAATTGTACAACTCGCTTGGACTTTTACCTTTGCTTCACCAAAAAAGGTTAATTCTGGAGATCCTCTGCTTGTTCCCCTTGGTTTATATGCAGCCCAAACTCCAAACCCATCGAAAGTATTAATATGAGATTAAACTCCCCCATAAAACCATACATGGTCTACTCGGAGCACCACAAATTGACCGTGATGTTACACTTCACACGATTTGGATTTAGTGCGGAGTGGTGTGGTTTGTTAGGCACAACGTGCATTCATTTGATCTGTTTCATCAGTTTGACAAGTGACTGCTTTCTCTGTTACTCAACAATCTGGTTATCTTTATGCAAATTACAACTCAATTTAGCCATTAACATGTTAACGGTGCTACCATCATCTAACTTCAAGAGTTCCAAGTCCATACTGTGAAATCATTATAAACGCGGAACATTTGACATCTATAGTACAACATGGACTTCTGTTGTCCTTCAAATCTGCTATAGGCATTGCCTGCAATGGTGTTGACTGTATCTGTTTATGCTGCCACGGTAGAATCTGCTTGTCATGTTAATTATAGGGGGGAATGACAGCAAGAATTACATGATGAAGAAATTATGGATGATTTGAATACAGCACTCTGCAGAAGTGCAGAATAAATTCCATTAACCTCCGACTTGCATTCGATGAATCATTACGAATTCACAATATCTTTTTTTATGGAATATATTATCTGTTTAAACAGCACTGAATTCAGCGACCATCCAACGTATAGGCGTCATTCTTTTTAGCTTATGATGTATGCCTTCCCTTGAGCAGACAAATAGGACGATTTCTTCGCCGCTGTTTCGAAACGGTTTATCGGGATGGTTTTTTCGAAGTGGTTTATCAACCTTCAGTTTATTCACATAAACGCTTATTTAAGGTTAAAAACTGTCAGTCATAGACATAAACCATCAGTCGCAGCAGAAAAGAATACACCTATATGATATTTTTGCAGTGAACCCTTGGCGTTATTATTGTCTATCTCTGTCAGAGTGGAGTCCAGAAGTTGGCGTGTGACTAGTGACTACAACCTGCTGCGGTTGTTTGATTGCACTGAACAAAAACTCATCGGCAGCTATGGCCATAAAAGGCTGGTGAGGGATCAAGTATTTCCAATAGGGTAGGGACCAAGGAGGGGGAGATAAGATGGCGTTAGTGCCTCGAGGTAGGGAACAGCATATCGTCCACAGACATGCCGCCATGGTTTGCCCTCAGACATGATTTACGTAGACTTGGGAGGCACCGGAAATTCCATCGTGTCCATATCTTCGTTCACATCATAAACAAGAGGGGAAAAATGCGAATTTTGGACGTATCTAACACTGTATATCCTCAAAAATCCAAAAATAGCATCCTGCACGTACAAATTCCGTTTCTGGCCCCTGTTCTGACCGCACGACTCCGGAGGCTCGACACGTGGATAGTCGTACGGTCCGGCACCGCACGATCGAGCTACAATTGAGTCGTGCGGTCTTGAACCGTACGTCTTCACTGTAGCAGAGGCGGTCATGCGGCAGAGAAATCATGCGCTCGGACACCGGACACCACACCAACGTGCTGCACAGTTAAATCACACGACCTACCTACAGTGCGGTCGTACGGTGCCGGACCATACAACCGGATAGGTGTCGCGCCCACGCAATCCCGCGGTCGATCGGGGGGCTAGAAGTGGAATTAGCGTGCGCAAGGAGCTAGAATTGGAATTTATGATTGCAACAGTGCTACATATGTCCAATCCTCGAAAAATGCTATGTAAACGCCATGTCATTTACATGCCTCGTATAGCAAATGCAGCTAATCATATACCGCGTCATCTACATTGTAGATTTTGTCTATAATTCAACCATTGTGCACTGCCATCTTGATCTTCTTGTCCAATATAATTAGTAAAACTATAATACTAGGGAGTCATAGATAAAATCAATCCAAATCACAATGCTATTTTCACCCTCTATAAAGGCACAATGGCCACTGTAAACACAACAGAGCACAGCCAAATAATAAGGCCAAACCGAGGCAGTGAAGCAGAGAGGAAAATATTCACTCGAAGCAAACTCCGTAGAACCACCACACTCTATTTTCTTCCCCCTTCATTTCCTTTCCAGATCCCCCCACACACCACCGCATCCATTCGGCCAGCACAAGGGAAAGAGCAAGGCAAGCCAGCATGGATCAAAGAGCAAGGAGGCAGGAGATCAAGCCCTAGGAGGAGAAGGCCACTAGCTTCCACGATCCGCAGCTGCACCGCAAGCCACCCCCCTCAACCCACTCCCAGATCGAACTGATCAACATCCAGCAAAGGTAGCCACAAACCCATTTTCAGTATTTTCGTCACTTTCTCGAGACCACATAGCAAGCACAATATAGCCAATAAGCATCCCTCACATGACATCACAGTAGCATCGCATAGCCATCACAGTATGCAAATTACAAAACCCATAATATTTGCTATGTTGGATTTCGGGATCGAAAGTTAAGTGTTTAACTACCGGAACAGTGGGAAAGCGTTTGGTGAAAGGGAGATTGTTTGTACCGGATTTGCGTATAGGGACAATGTTGTTCGTCTATGTGTATATGTTTCTATGGTGTATTGAGACTAAATGATGTTTGTACAGGTGGAGAATCTAGTTTGGTTCTATCCACATATCGTGCACAAGGTTAAACAGGTAAGTGCATAGTAGAATATTGGATTGTGATGGATACTTGATACTTGTTCATTCATACTTTATTTTATAGCGTTTTATGACATGATATCCATGATTACATGTTAACATACACTAATGAGTGATGCTAATGGTTGAATGTCAACATTTGAAGAATGTTACATCATGCATGACACTCATACACAGGACCTACCTCGGGTAGGCATCCCATAGGAGTGGAAAGATAAAGACTTACTTCGATAGGCACTCTATGGGAATAGAGTTTGAGACCCTGTATGAAAGAGGATAGGAGAGTGATTCATCGACAGGTGAACACTCTGCTATACCAGTATAAATTACAATTACATATGCATCGTATTGCATTGCATGAAAGAAACAGGAGACAGTGATACAGTTACAGACTCATCGCATCGCATTGCATGAAAGTAACAGAAAACAGTGATACAATTACAGAGATTATGATTTACAGTTCACGGACATGGAAGTTACTAAATTGTTATGTTGACGTTATTGTTTTATTGTGTGATTGCTGAGTCTTCAGACTTACCTTTATTTATTTGTTGGTTTTTAGGTGAACTTTGGAGTCATAATGTAGAAACAGGAGACAGTGATACAGTTACAGACTCATCGCATCGCATTGCATGAAAGTAATAGGAGACAATGATATAGTTACAGAGATTATGATTTACAGTTCACAGACATGGAAGTTACTAAATTGTTATGTTGACGTTATTGTTTTATTGTGTGCTTGCTGAGTCTTCAGACTTATCCTTATTTATTTGTTGGTTTTTAGGTGAACTTTTGAGTCATCATATAATGGAAATGGGAGTTAGCACATCAACGTCATATGCAAACACTAATGCAAATATTTTTGCCTAGATAATCACTTTTGAATGAAGTATATCTAGTTTGGTAAACTAGTCCTTTCTAGTTGAAACTTTGTGCATGTTTCAGAGAGCGTAAGGTTGAACCTTAAAATGTTTATGTTGTTGTGGTCCTATTACTGTTATGTTTAAAATTGTTGTGGAATCAATTGTCTTTATTATAGTTTGATCAATATTTATTGATTGCTCCTATTTGTAGTCATATAAATAGGAGAGGTGTTGTAGAAATTTCTTAATAACAGTGCCAATCTGAGTTTGTAAGTGTGTAGTAGTATTTGAGGCTCAGAGGTTGGGCCGGGGTGTTACAAAAACTCTTCCAGCATCCAAATCCATTTGGTATGGTTTGGATTAGTGAGGGTGCAGTGCCATATGTATCTTTCATCTCATCAGTTCACCAAGTGAGTGCTCTCTTTAATCGCTCAACAATCGAGTTATGTTCACGCATATTACAATTGAGCTTAGCTATTAGCATTTCAGTAGAGTTAGCATCAGGGGAACATCAAACTCATGAGTTTAGCTCCATAGCATCCAACGATTATAAACTCCTCACACATTTGCAAATATACATGTGCTTTAGGCCTGCAATAGTGAATAAATTATGTCTCAATGCAATAGTGAATAAATTATGTCTGAATTGAATGCAACGAACACTACTACAGAAAAGATCAGCACAAACGGTTAAAAAACATCATCACAGATGATTTCATGAACCGTCTGAGTTTATGAGTCAGCAATAACATGAAATCATCACTGATAGTTTTCGGACCATCTATGATACAGACTATCATAGGCAGTTATTAATTCATAACCATTTATGATAGTTAACTATCATAAACAGTTTCAACTTCAAACTGTCTGTGGTATTAAAGATGTATCGCAGACTATTTGTAGATGAAACTATCTGTGGTATACATGTATTACAAATGGTTTATAGATAAAACCATTTGTGATATTTGTTTGTATTGCTAAATAAATTTCTGTTTGTTAGCTAGTCTCAGGAAATAATAGCCATGCCATCTGAAATAAGCTAAAACACAACAACTATATATATATATATATATATATATATATATATATATATATATATATATATATATATATCCAATTCATATTTATTTCAAAAACAAGAATATCCATTTCATAAATCAATTAACTCAAATAAAATAAATTAACCATTCATGAATAAATACACACATGTATAATTAAGTTCAATCTTATTTCAATCAAGGTCATTCTACATTGTAGAATTCCTCGTCTTTATTTATGACATGAGACATCAAGAAGTACGCACACTATCCTCGAATTTTTTTTTGGAGGTTGGTCTGTTCCAACAAAGTTGTAGCAATGGTCGCAACCTGTCGGTAGAAAGATCAAAGTTGTGCATGCATATAAATTGATAAGTATGAAATAATTTGCCAAATTGACAAACCTGAGGATGATAGGTCACTGTGGAACCGAGGAGTAGTCCATATTGTGGCAAACATAGCATCTACAGATGTTGCCAGGTGGCTGCTGGTGGCAATATAAAAAATAGATGTTTTTAGTTCGAGAGGCATTACTAATGAGTTCACAAAAAAACCTCTGCAAACAGAGAATTATAGAAAAATACCACATCACCTTAGCAGAAGGTTCTTTCTTCTCATCGATTTCCTCCTCGTCATCTGATTGATTCTTGTGCATGTATCGGGATACATTGCACACCAAAGATGCAATCATGTTTGCATAATCTTTACGATAAAGGATACGGTCGTTTGGACATGTATGTATTCTTTCTACTTCCATTTCTAATAGACAAAAAACCTTCTTGACTATATAGGTAGTTTTAGACAACTCATTTTCTTGTAGAAGTATATATGCTAAGAGATCTAACAGCGCTGTGAAACTTTTGTCAGACCAATTGTTGCTTACCTTCAATTCAATAGTTCAAGCACGGTTGACAACCTTGTGTACTTTGACTTGTAGCATGTAAACAAATGTTTCTCCGAGTCCTCATCACGCATCGGAATTTAACATATTCTCTCTTATCACAGTTCTCTTCTATATCACGAAGTATTTGATCCAAATTGTCATCATGCAGCCTATCCAAATCGGATTCACAATCAACATTATCCGGTGGCATATCGTTGACTTTGTCGACGATGTTGTTATTACTACCTCTTGTGTAATCTGCTCTTCATCGTGACTGGTCCAACGTGGATACCCCTTTTTGAAACTCCTTCGAATCAAGTATGCTTCGATTTGCGTTCGGTTCTTAAACATCTTCAGATTCCCGCAGTCAATGTATGGACAGTACATATATTCCACCCCTAATTAAATATATCATTCTCAGTAGCTTTTGTAAAAGTAGACACACCATCAATATAATCTTCACTCACATGGTTCTCAGTGTACATCTAGGTTCAGTCCTACGCTACGCATATAATAATTTAATGTTAAATATTGAACTAATTAATTAGTATAATATATATGATCTAAAGTAGCTATATGCAACAAGAATAATTAATAAAATTGAATTAAGTAGAAATAGAGTACGAATTGGCTAAACCTTAAATTCTGAACCATGCTAATATCACTGTATTAGTACCACACTTCTTAGCATCGCTATACCACTCATGTATATCAAACTACATATTACCAAATTGTCGTGTTACCGCCATATCACTTCTTTATCAAATTCTCTAATACCAAACTATCATGTTTCCAATATATCACTCTGTTTATCGAAACCATAATGCGAAATTATAAGTTATCATCCAATCATTTCATTATCAATTCTCAAATACCATATTATTGTGTTGCCATTCCGTAAATACTGTTCTCGAATTGCTAACATCAAATAATTAAGTTATCATTATACTGTTGTATTGAATTGTCATCGTTAAATCCCTGTCCCGTATTTTACATGGTATTCCATTGTCCTCACCACATACATGGGGAATAACACCTTTCACGGGTCCACCCAACAACGTTCAGGTGGCATACAAATCTGTTGTTTGGTTGAATCACAACCGGCTTCAGGTGACCTATTTCGTATCACCTGCTATGTGTTTTAAAGTAAATTATTACCATATTTGCATTACTCTTTAAAATTTCCAATTTTTTTTGGATCGTGCTGTTACATATGCGTACTACAACGTTCAACCCAGCAACTTATGGGTAAGGCTGTGCATTCCCGTTGTTGGGGTTACACGCTTGTGGGAATACATGGTCACTGTTTACGTATTCCCAGTATGTGACATTTTCTAAGTCGGTACCGCACTTTACTTTTACAAATTTATCATTATTCCATCAGATACCATTATCGCATAAATTACCTTTATCACATGATCCCGTTTGGGGCATCAACTCAGCCGCGCAACTGGAAGGACAAAAGACTACTGTGGCACAAGTACAAACCTTTTACCCCTAGCAGATGGATAAACAGCCATCCTACTATCTTAAAAAAAAAAAAAGGCCATCCTAACGAACTATGTGTGATATTTCTACAGTAAGTAAAAAAGAAAGGCCATCTTAACGTACCTTGTGTGATATGAACCATGTGTGATATTTCTACAGTAAGTAAAAAAGAAAGGCCATCCTAACGTACCTTGTGTGATATTTCTGCTGTAAGTAAACGCTGGGTGTTATTGGTGTCTATCTTTGGTCTAGTTCATTTCAACTTATAGCTTATGACTTCACCCGAATAAACAAATAAGATGGTTCAACTATTTCGAAGCGGCTTATCAGGATAACTTTTTAAAATAGTTTATTGGTATTCGATTCATTCACATAAGTGTTAGTGCTAAAGCTAAAAGTCATCGGCCGTTGCCAAAAAAAGTGTATCCAAAGTCGTCAGAGTAGAGTCTAAAAGCTGGTGTGTGACTAGCAACAACTTTACATTAGAGGTGATCAAATGGATTGTGCCTGCTAGGCTAGCTCAAAGCATACCACTATTGGTCTAGCCCACACACGGTATAGCCCACCATTGCATCGTGTTGGGCTAGCCCAACATGATGCGTTGGTCCGTGCATGAGTTAGCATCCTGGCCGTCATGCTAGCCCGACATGGCACGAATAATGCTGGGCCAAGCACAGCCCATCACAAGCACAACCCATATAGGCACAAAAGCAGCCTGTTTAGCCTATTAGACACGATTAACCCATTAGGCACGGCCTATCAGGCGCGATAGTGATCCGTTAGGCATGAATAGCCCATTTGACACGGTTCATTAGACACAATTAGCCTGTTAGACATGGCACATTTAGCACTATTTTGATCCGTCGAACCAAAATAGACTAGAGAGGCCATCTTGACCTGTCAGGCCAAACAAGCCCAAACCAGCATGACTCGTACACTTTGTGAGCCGTGCCTAAGCCTATCGACTAGCACGACATGATCCATGGACTTAATAGGCTATGGCTACACAGGACCTTGTCGTGCTGGACCATACTGTCCATTTGGCAACCTCTGCTTTACATGGCCTTAAAAGACGGCTGAGAGGTCAAGTTTTTGCAATATGGTGGGGACTAGGAAGGCTGGAGATACGATACCTTTAGTGTAGGCCAATGTTGCTAGCTAGGGAATAGGGAACGGCGCATTCATCGTCTGTGGAGTATGGACATGCTAGGCATGGTTTGCTCTGAGACATGATCTACCAAGAATTGCGAGGCATCGGAAATCGACAAAAGGGGTGATCGGAATAGCGATGGCTTTTGGCTTTTGACTGAAAAACACTGTAGCTGGCTGACAAAACACTGTAGCTAAGTTAGTGGATAGTGTAATAAATAGTGAAAAAAAAGCTGAAGCTAGAAGCTGAAGCCAAAAAAAGCCGAAACGATCAGGGCCTTTTGCTGAAGGCATGAAAAGAATGGGCAGATGTCATAGCATCCACGCGCTTCGTACAGATCCCGTAGCGTCTTTCTCCAGCAGCACACAACGAAAGCATTAGTTAACTTTAAGCTGAAGACATTTCCCTTTTCATGGTAGTGTTGGGATTTTTTCATGTTAGTATTGGATTTGTTTGCCCCTCTTTTATGTCAGATGAACAAAGGCTATTAACTATATCATATGCAAGTAGAATAATCTTTTCTATATTTTCGAATATAGGAAATGCCAGCGGGCATACCATGTACCACACAACACACATACATATACAACATGATATCATTCGCTTGCCAGGTGAAACTAAGCAGAGTATCATTCGCTTCAGTGTAATTCTGGTTTGAAGAACCACCGTTTCAAAAAAGCAACCAGTACAGGAAAGGCAAGATCACTAACCAGAAATCACTTGCGGATGCAAATTCAATACTGAGCGAACTCTCCTTTGCAGACTACAGGCAACCTAGACTTCGGTATCATGCTATCATATGATAAATAGTCCCCTTAAGAGTTGAAGTAGAAAAGAGGGATGCAAGTAAAAGTGGACATCAGTGCTCCAGGTGGAAAACGCATTCAGTTAAACGCTGCAGTTTGCTTGCGTCGAGCTTCTGGTTGGTCTGAGCCTTTGGTTTCCTGACAGTAAGCATCTTGGTTGCCGCATCCAAAATCCAACCATTTTGCACAGCATCTGCATTAAGGGGCAAGGCAACTATTGTCATCAACTTCTGGAGGAAAATGACAAGCAGAAGATCAACTGCAATAATGGAGCTAACAGAGCTTCAATTACATAGGGTGTTTCCCAGTTCCCCCCCCCCCAATATATTTCAAGCTGCGTCCTACAGTTGTATGCATAAAAAATAGTTTCCCGAACAACAATATGAATATATGATATTGACCAAGAAAAAGCAACTGTGCAACAAGCTAATTAAATCACATTTATCAAACTGAAGCAAACTGTATCTCCATAACCATCAGAGATTTTGGTAAATTAGAAGAATAGTTGGTTGCATCCAACAACCCCACTAATTTTATGCTCCCTAGAGGCCAACGGAAAGTCAATATACACTTCAAACTAGGCATAAAACCATACAAGCATGCTTATATCTGTATAAAAATCATAACGTAGAAATCATGTACACAATATTATTTGTGCTCCAACTACAAATGTGTAGCACAGAATTGAGTATCAAACACAACAAAACTATCAGTAAGTATCAGTATATTATACAGGGCAAGCACAAAAGCAAACCAACTACAATGTTCAATCTAGAAGTGAAATGTGGACACTACTTGATCGCCTGAGAGGGAATTTAGCGTCATATAAAGGAAAGCTGTCTACTTTGTGATAAAATCCATTTAGAATGATTAAAATGCATCAGTGCATCCAAACGAAGAAAAATAACTAGTGAATAACAAGCAAAAGAGAACTAGATCGATGTGCCGAGCTGATAAGTTTAGAGCTACCTTTAGAAACCAACAAGTGTTTCCATAACAAATGCAATCAAAAGCTTATTCATATCAAAAGCAAGCGTATTGTACAGTAGATGGATAGGTACAGGAAGAGTAGTCATATTGTCTATCGTAAAGTACAGATGTGGACTTCTGAAAAAAGTTATTGGGTCTAAAACAATGCCTTCCCCATCGGCTAATATTATGACTGAAGAAGAAAGTATGCACTCTTCAAATATACATGAATAATAGCCATTCCCTCAATGCATTTACCTTCTCAACTTGAGGAAATCACATTTCAAATGCAACAATCTAATCTAAGATGAAGAAATACAATGAAAAGTGGAAAAGCATACTGCATATCCCCAATGTCCAACATTAAGTAACTTCTGTATTGCATGCTTAAAAAACAACAAACAATTGAACATGTAAGAACGTTCAAATTGAGGAAGAATACTTGCTTCTCTAATAGATGGATTCGCAAACTTACAGTTAGTAGCATCGTCCTCATTCATCCCCATGAAGTGAGCCACATCTGCAACGCTGATTGTGGAATACGCCGAAGTCAACAGCTGGAATATCCTCTTTCTGTAGCTTTCTGCATCATCACAAACCAAGATTGGATATCAACATTAACCACTTACATTAAAAAGTGAGAGAGCAAGCGTTCAACTGTTTCCAAATATTACAACTATATGGCAGGGCCACTTGATCAAGCAAGCATATGGGAAACATTTGCCATGTTATCAGATAAATCCTTTTTTTCCAGCAGATGTCACAGCAAGAACTTCGTAAGAATTTAGCATCCCGAATTCTACCATAATTCTACATC
Source organism: Melocanna baccifera (assembly GCA_036346265.1). NCBI lineage: Eukaryota > Viridiplantae > Streptophyta > Magnoliopsida > Poales > Poaceae > Melocanna > Melocanna baccifera. The sequence goes on from CM070687.1 coordinate 17,288,509, forward strand.
AGTATCATTTAATAGTTGCTAGTGCCATTTTAATAGCTGCATTTCCATCAGCTTCTCTCAATTAAATGCTAAAACATTACATATCTTATTCCAAAAGAGCATGTGTCACAGTGCATCTCCTATGCATCTGCATGTGTTGCAGCATGTTGTCAATTAGAAGTAAATGGGTCTAAAGCTGCAGTTTTTGAAACCAAAGAACCAATCTCTTATCTAAACACTACTAAAATCACCAGTTGTTACAATGGAACACTATAAACCAAGTGGACAAGGCCATCTTTGGAAGCAGTTATTATTAGATGTAATAGCCCTCTTCAACAGCCTATCATAGTGCAAAATTCTACTACCAAATGTCCCATTGTCATATTCAATGAGGACCCTAATGCAGTTATGCAGCCCACTACACAGAAAAAATCTTCTCGACGAATACTCCATAAGGTTCACATACTTATCTGCCTCTCCCCACCCACACCACAAAATAAAACTACCACAGCTCTATCGAAGCAAGCAATCAAACAACACTAGTTTGCACAATAAGCACAGGAAAATTCTATTCCATCCTGAACAGTAAACACAGGAGCAATACCTGAATATTACCACAGAATTGCAAATGGAAGGAGGAGGAAAAACAAAATTTTCTACCTTCAGGAAGGGGAATCAGTGATGAGGGGGATGAGCACATTCTAAAGCATACCACAGAGTTTTATAAGAAATTGTTTGGCCCTGCAGAGGGCAACAAATTTCAGTTGAACCCAGAAATTTAGGGTGGAAATGAAAAAAATAGTACTGCTGATAATGAAGTCCTCACTAAACCTTTTGAGGAAGAAGAAATAAAAAATGCAGTTTTTATAATGGAGAAAAACACTGCCAATGGCCCTGTTTCAGGATTTTTATGACAATAATGGCTAAGTTTAGAGGCAGTGTTTTAGGCTCTCGGCTCAGTTGGCAGGTTGCACGGCTTAGGTTTTTAGCATTGTAGGTCTTCAAGGCTCTCATCTTTTTGACCTTGAGGAGGTTCCATTCCTAACTTACCTTAACCTATTTGGGACAAAAGGCTTTGTTATTGTTATTGTAGACAGATTGAATTATGGCATTATTGTGCTTCTTCCTAAGGTCAAAGGGGCTGAAAACATTAAGACCAATTTGCCTTTTCAATGTTTACTTCAAAATTTTCACTAAAG